>OY856409.1:234606557-235939057 GCA_963693085.1 Alisma plantago-aquatica | reverse complement strand
ACTATTGATCTTGCAAAACTTGTCAAATAATCTACCCATAGTAGTGAGCTCTCCTGTGAAAATGTGCCATAAAAAGTGTGCCACTTCGGGTGGCCACCCACTCCTCCAGATCATCTTCCATATTTTCTCAATCAGTTCTCCCCTTATTTCCAACAGATATTTTGCACCTAAATGCCCCCTTCAATAAGTTGATTTTACTATGAAGTCTCCATCTACACTAGGCCTCCAGTACAACTCGTCGTCAGGTAGTATAAATTCCAAAAGGATCGCCATTGTTTCATCAGCAATGTGTTGGCGTAGAATCCTTTCTATCACTTCTAGATTCCATGATGGTGTATCCTTAAAAATCAGTTGACTAACTTTTGCATAGGTTCCATTGTCCTCATTCCTGAATTGGATTAATGTGAGAAATGGCATTACCAACCACTTATCCTCCCATATATCAATATTTTTGCCATTACCCACTCTCCACTTTATTCCTTTCAAGAAGAGGGCCTTTGCATTCCAAATACTCTGCCATGTAAAGTTGGGATTGTAGTTGTGGTTTGCCTCTACAATTGAAGAGCATGGGAAATAACGAGCTTTTAATACTAAGGCTGCCAAGGTGTCTTGTCTTGCATACATTCTTCAGATTTGTTTCCCAAGAAGGACTTGATTAAAGAATTATAAATCACAAAATCCCATCCCACCTTGTTGTTTTGGTTTACAAATATTCTGCCATATTGTCCATGCAATCTTCCTCTATGTCTCCTTTACCCTCACTAAAATCTCTGAGACTATGAATCTCATCTATTAGTCCACTAGGTAATTAAAGCATACTCATTACATAATTTGGGATTGCTTGTATAATATCTTTAATGAATACTTCCTTCCTTGGATTTGAGAGTGTCTTCTCCTTCCACTCTTATAGTTTATTCCATATCCTTTCTTTGATAAAACCAAAGACTTACTTCTTTGACCTACCCACTGTAGTGGGAAAACCCGAGTACTTTGCATGTTGCTCTACCTCTCTCACCCTCAAAAGTGCTTTGAGAGTCTCTCTATGATGAAAATCCATCCCCTTGGTGAAAGGTAACTCAGTCTTAGATAGGTTAAATTTATGTCATGATGCTTATTCATATTGGCTAATGATTCTAGCTAATTTTAGACATTCTATATTGGTATCTCTATGCAAAAGGATGTTGTTGTCTGCAAAAAACAAATGAGAAATGTGAGGTGCATTCCTACTAACCGGAATACCATGAATCAGATTATTCTATGTTGCTAATTGTATATAAGTAGAAAATGCATCAGCACAAATAATAAAGAGGTAGGGTGAGAGGGGAACTCCTTGCCACAGTCCACGAGTAGGTTTTGTCTTCCTAGTCTGGTCTCCATTAATGGCATATGCCTGAGTGACAGTCTATATGCAATATTGTATCATCCTTCTCCCCTTCTCCCCAAAGTCTAGCTTCCGCATAACATGGTCCAGAAAGCTCCACTCAACTCTATCATAAGCTTTAGACATATCCAGCTTGAGTACAATGCTACCATGTTTTTTTCCTTTATCCCCTTTCATTGGATAAAAAATTTCAAAACTTGTAAGGGCATTGTCAGAGATCATCCTCGCTAGAATAAAGGAACCTTGATTTTCAGAGATAATGTCATTCATAATGGGTTTTATTATGTTGGCCACAATTTTGGATGATATTTTGTAAATGGCATTGTAGAGACTAATGGTCCATAAATATTTCAACTCCACTAGTTTCTCCGTCTTTGGTATTAAAACAACCGAATTAGAATTTACCTCCTTGATGCTTCTTTATTCTTTCCACCAACCCTTAATGTAATTTGCCACATTCTTTCCAATAGTATATCAATATCTTTGGAAAACATATCTTTCATGTCATCTGTTCTCGGGACTTTATTCTGATGCATCTGTTTTATAACATCCAAGATTTCTTTATTTGTAATGTCCTACTCCAGCAAACTATTAATATGAGATTTTATTTTCACTTTGATTCATGTTGTATCTTCTTCAAAATCGACGGCAGGATAGATTTAAAAAGGTCCTGGAAAATCACCAGGTTTCAATGTCCTTCACTTTCGTCTTCCAGACATCATTATCATCATTCAGGCCTTCAATGTAATTTTTTTCTTCCTACTACTAGCTTTTGTGCAGTATTTTTATCATCTTCCTTCATTTTGTTAATTTTTCCCCTTGTGAACCAATAAGATTCCTCTTGTTTGTACCAATATTGCATAATATTTGCTTGCACTTCACAACATTGGAGATTTGCATTATCTGGAAGGAACCTTTGTAATTCATCAAGAATATGTTTTTCATCTTTAATCATCTTTCTCATGTCTCTGAAGGTGTCTTTGGTCCATTTCTTTAACCTTGCACCACAAAAATATGTTTTCCCAAAATAGATGCTCCTTGTGTTCCTCCCGCGCCTTCTTTATTATTTTTGCACATTGAGACTCCACAGTCCACATTGTCTCAAAAGAAAATAACTTTCTCCTTTTTTCTACTTTTCCCCTTTAAAGTCAGAGTTAATAATAATATATGTGAGATCCACTTCATAAAAAAGGAATATGGAAGTCGATAAGGAGTGGCTCAAGTGGTCAAGCACTGTAATGTCTCAAGATTTGAGGCATCAAATAAATGATCTTAAAAGGAATGATTGGACTACCCAAATCACCAAGGTGGATGATGAATGCATATTCATCATAGTTCAACCATCTCGTTTAGCCCAGTCTTGGTTACATTTGTGCTTTTATTGGCTTTATCTTCTAATGTGTGCATTTTCTTGGCATAAATGCTTTATTGAGCTTTTATTGGCTGTATCTTCCTATATGCAACATATATTGGGCTTAATTGAATTATCACGAATTTTTATTAAATTTTTGCACTTTTGTGCAGGACAATTTTGGGAACTTGGGCCCAAACCTCTCTCGGCCAATAGATCGCGGCCTCCTTTTCTCTTCTCTCCCTTTGTTGATCCGTCTCTTTCCCCGCGACCGCGGCATGCAAAAACTCCACGACCGCGGCATCCGAAAAGCCCGCGACCGCGGCATTCAAAGAACTGCTCCCCTGCATACCCGTGACCGCGGCAACCTCTTCACTGACCCGCGATCGGGTCCTACAACTAACCGCGACACCACCGACATCAGCAGCTGGCCCGCGATCTCCTCCAAGCCACCCTGCGACCGCGGCATCATTCAAAAAGTCGCGACCGCGGCAGCATGCAAAAAGTCACGACCTACAGCTAAGGCACGACCGAGCCAAGAAGCCATGACCGTGCAAAAAGTCGCGACCTGTAGCTAAGGCATGACCAAACCAAAAAAGACGCGACCGCGGCATCATTCCAAAAGTCGCGACCGCGGCATCATTACTAAGGTCGTGAATCTAAGTCGGTGCCCAGCCTGCCTATAAATAGAACACGACTCCAGTCAGTCAGATCATCTCCATACGATGTTAGGTTGTAGGTCTCTCCTGGGCCTAAGGAGATGATCTTCATAGCCAAGAACCTGCCCCTGTGGTGATTTTGCAGTCTGTTCACACATATCTAGAGTGAAGACTCGGATTTGCAAGCCACCTCATCCAGATCTAGATCTAGATCTGTTGCATCTACGCCACTTCCACACCACCATCTCGACCACGAGCTGCTCCTCCTGCTGTGAGCGAGGACTACGAGAAGAAGAAGAAGAAGGTGGAGAGAGGAGATCTGCCCCGTATGTTGTGGTGTTCTTCTCTCTTCTTCAAGATCTGCTCCGACGTTGTGTAGAAGACTGTTTCTCGACAGAGCTGCGATCATCTTCTTCACCATGCTCATGGTGGAAACTTCTCTCTCTCTCTTGTTATTCTTGCTTCTCTCACCATGAGTGAGTAGTTTACTTTCGCTGGGGTGCGGGGACTAGCCCCGCTACCCATGATTTCATATCTTTTTGTTAAACATTCCATGGCATGAATATAATCTTTCATTTCGTTGTTAATCGTTGATGTGTGCTTGTGGATTGATCACCTGCTTGCATTTATATTTTTGAAATAAGGTAAATATATTAGACCAAAAGGGGTGTATAGTTAGGAACTATACTAACAATGCATGGCACCCATAGGCAGGGCCCAAAGGAAACTATACAAGGGGATTAACTACAAAAACCCCAGTATGTTCGAGTGCTAGCACTAAGCCTATACAAAATGTCCTTTCTGCTCTTTACATGTCATCTGAGTTCCTTGGCAAAGTTGTTTATAAAAACATTCCGGTTGGTCTCTTTTTTGTCATGCAGTCTCCTGTTTCTTTCATTCCATATAAAATAGCTCAGTCCAGTGAAGCAAAGCACAGCATAGCTTCTCAAACTTTTATCATTCTTGAAAATTTGTTCAGCCCAGTTTATGGCGTCAATGAGATTGTTAGGGACAGCCTGACCCCAGCCATTTCTGAGACACATGATGTTTCATATTTGCGCAGCCCATCTACAGTTAAATAAAAGATGGTTGTTCATCTCATTTGTGTTCTTGCATAGGTAGCAAATCTCAACAACTGGGAGACCCCAAGCAGCCATTCTATCTAGGGAGGGGAGCCTATTATGGATGGCTCTAAAGAATAATACACTCCATTTTGGGCAATGAGCACGATCCCAAATAAAGTCAGTCCAGCCAGTCCCTAACGAGCTGCTTGTAATTGTGTTGATCAGAGGTGCTACATTCACATACCAAACACCGTGCAGATCAACACTATACATGTGTCGATTCTCCTCCATATGAGTGCACATCAAATGCCACATCCGAGAGGGCCTGCTACCCAAATCGCAGATCAGATTGGTTCCATAGCATTCTTTCATCCAAGTGTTCCAGCAGTTGATAGATGGGTTTATAAACCGATCAACTCGTTTACCAATGCTCTTACGCATCAGTTCCATAGAATCTACTACCTGCAATCCACCTTTTTTAAACGGTTTTGCTATACCATCCCAGGCCACAGCATGGTTTTTACCCACCCAAAGAAAGTTAGCCGTGAGAGATCTAAACGCCAGCAGAATGGGATTGGGTATAGCACCCATTGTGGTCTAGAACCGAACCAGAGCTTGGAGGACCGACCGGATTAACACCAATCTACCAGCCATAGAGATACGTAGCGCGCTCCAGCCTTCAATACGATCTATGTACTTATCAAGGCAGCCACTGAAGTCTTTGGAAGTAATTATACCTGCAATGAGAGGGAACCCCAAGTACTTGATTGGAAGTTTGCCCACATGCATGCCTATAGCTTTTTTCAGTCTTCCTCTTCTGTTATCACAAGACTTAGATAGAAAGACTTGCGGTTTAACAGTGCTTACATACAGACCTGTGAGTCTACCAAACTTAGTCAACAGATGTTTGTATTCCCTGAGCCTTTTCATATTACCTACTGAGAAGAGCAATACGTCATCCGCAAAAATGATGTGTGTCATCACCTTGGTACCTTTGACTTTGTAAGATTTAAGCAGCCCATTCTCTTCAGCAGTATTTATCAGCTTTGTCAAGCCCTCCATCACTAAGGTGAACAACAGAGGAGATAGGGGATCACCTTGTCGGAGGCCATTAGATGATCTAAACATACCAGCAGAACAGCCATTGATGAGGACAGAAAAGGAGCACGTTTCAACACATTGTTTGATAATATGTATCCACTTCTGCTCAAAACCAACGGAATACATCACCTTCCAAAGATAGTCCCAATAGACATGGTCATAAGCCTTACTGATATCAATCTTCATACATGCTTTCTTTGTCGTCTTCTTTACTTTAAATTCATTGAGAAATTCAGCAGCCAACAGTGAGCAGTCTGACATGTTTCTGCCTTTAATGAAAGCATTTTGGTTTGGTGATATAACATGAGGTAGAACCTCCTTCAGTCTTTTAGCAAGTAATTTGGATATAATTTTGTAGAGAACAGAGCAGCAGGCTATAGGCCTGAAATCAGTCATTTCTTTCGCGTTGTTGTTTTTGGGGATCAACTTAATAAAAGCATGGTTCACTGCTCTCACCATCAAACCTCCACCAAGAAACCAATTAACAGCATCACATATATCATGTTTGATTATAGTCCACACCTTCTGGAAGAAGTGGCTATTAAAGCCATCAGGCCCCGGAGCCTTGGAGTAGTGTATGGAGAACAGAGCCTTTCTCACTTCCTCTTCTGTAGCATCCTTGCACAAGTCAACATTCATATCAGTTGTAATCTTCTCAGTAGGTAAGTTACTATCATCAATCGGGAATACATGATCGTTATTATATAATTTAGTGAAATATTGAGTAGCAGTGGCAGCCACATCCTCACGTTTGTCAACTATTTCACCTTTCTCATTAATTAGTTCATAAATAGAATCCCTCATCTCCTTTTTCTTGATTGCCGCATGGTACACTTTAGAGTTACGGTCCCCATCGGCAATCCATTTTAGTCTACTTCTTTGCCAAAGACAGACTTCTTCAGCTTTTTCCAATTTTCTGATTCTATCTTCACATTTCATTTCTTCAATAATGTAGTTTTCATCAAGAGGGTTGAGCCGCAGGATCAAAGCCACCTCATCATACTTTCTCTTCGCTTCTAGGAGGAGATTGGGGATATTAACTTTCTATTTGGACCACTTCTTGAGAACTTTCTTCAAGTATTGCAGTTTTTAAGGACCCTAAAAGAGGGTTGCCATCAATATGAATAGCCCAGCAATCTTTCACCAGGTCGTTGAAGCCATCCCAGTCACTCCACACATTGAGGAACCTGAAAGGGCGAGGGGGAGGGGTGAGTTATCAATATATACCTTCATCCAAGCATGGTCGTGAAGATATGTGACTCCAATCTAATGGCCACATTCGGGATCACATCAAGCCAAGCGTTGTTGACGAAGCCTCTATCCAGGCAGCTCGAGATACGTCTTCTATGGCCTTGTTTGTTGGACCAGGTTGTAAGTCCGCCGACCGTGTTGACTTGATGCAGCCCAGCTATGTCCAGTGTGTTGTTAAACTTGTTAAGAATTCTGTCTGGAACCCTCTTGCCACCATATTTCTCTTTAGTCTGTCTGGTATTATTGAAATCACCCAGTACCTCGTCCAGATCTAGATCTAGACCTGGATCTAGATCTGTTGCGTCTACACCACTTCCACGCCACCATCTCGACCACGAGATGCTCCTCCTGCTGTGAACGAGGACTACGAGAAGAAGAAGAAGGTGGAGAGAGGAGATCTGCCCCGTATGTTGTGGTGTTCTTCTCTCTTCTTCAAGATCTGCTCATTTATCTTGTTTGTTTCCTATGTTGCGGGAACTTCAATGCATAGGTTTTGAATGTCGATTAACGCGGTTGACTCCCGAACTAGAAATAGAATGGGATTCCTTGAGGTCGTAAGTGTATGATCCGTGTGGTGACGAGCCATCTAGCCCACGGTGACACTTCTGTGTGCTTGACGCCTGTATAGGGGGGCCCACAACTTCATTTGGATTTCTATATCTTCGGGGCAGTAAGTATGTGATCCGGATGGTGACAAGACATCTGATACCTAAGGTGATGCTTACACGAACCTGACGCCCGTATGGGGGGTTCTGCAGCAGCTCTATTTGAATGGTTATATCTTGCCTGGATGTTTGATGTTTGGATTTGATTGCATGTGTAGTGGTGGCGAAAACCGAGACCATCCCAGTAATTTCCATCATTAATCTTTAATCAACTTTTAATCATGTTCTTTTACTTTTCTTGCATTTAGTTTAATTAAACTTAAATCAACCTACCTTGTTCTAAATATTAGTCTTGATTCAACTAGATTCGACTAGAGAAAGATTCTTAAAAACATTGTCCCTTGGGATTCGATCCTCAACTATACTGTGATAAGACCCGTCCGCTTGCGGGTGGTATTATTGCACGTTGTTTTGGTTAAAAACTTAGGGATTTCAACCCTAAGTGAGTTTGTTAGTGCGATAATATAAGCCACGTCAAATGCTGGCGTCGTTGCCGGGGACAACGGAATCATCTAGTTAAATCTAGCTCTCTTGAGACTAATTTAGGTTTTTCTTTTACTTTTGATATTATCGATCATATAAACTCGAATTCGGTTCTACTCCGTCCATCTCACCAGAAAAAGATCTTTTCATCCTAGGTACCCACAAAGTTTAGTGTATGTGCCGCTCAGATAGTCCCGGACTCTTTGCTAGCTTTGACCCTGAGATAGACAGAACATTTCGCCGTCAGTATAGAGAGAACCAAGCAAGAATGGCTCAAGAGGAGGAAATTGCTCGAAGGGTAGCTCAAGCCCTTAATGCACAAAGAGATAGGCTTATGCAAGAAGCCCGAGCCGCAGTTCAAGAAGAAATCCAAGCAGCCCAAGCAGCAGCTCAACAAGATGAGATACAAAAAGACCTTAGAGAATTCTCGATCCCTAAAGCTGCGGACGTTCATCACCAAGTGCAACCTCCTCCCATCAATGCTCCCAACTTTGAGATCCGAGCACATTGGATCACGTTGCTTCAAAATAGCCCTTTCTATGGTAAGCAAGGAGAAGATAGTCAAGAACATCTTCTGAGGTTTATAGACCTATGTGCCATGACAAAGCAAAATGGAGTCACAGATGATGCCATCAGACTCTGTCTCTTCAAATACTCTCTTGCCGATAGAGCCATGAGCTGGTATAACTCCTTGCAATGCGAACCCATCACCACTTGGGAGCAACTTCAAAATGTTTTTCTGGAAAAGTTTTATCCACCTTCTCTCACCTATAAAATCAGGGGATGAATAACGCAATTCACCCAGGTCCTGGAGAATCCCTAGTTGAAGCATGGGAAAGATACAAGGAGCTTCTACGCAAGTGTCCACATCATGGCATTCCAAAGAATCAACTCATTGAAATCTTTTATAGAGGTGTGGACGATGATATCAAGAGGTTTTTGGATTCCTCGTTTGGAGGAAACTTCATGTGTCAGAGTTATGATAGCGCATGGAAGGTTGTCACCCTTGGAGCTGAAAACTAAGCCAACTGGGGTAGACCTATTGACAAAGGAGTGTTGAAGGTAGCTATGGCCGAAGCAACACCCGAGTACAAGTTTATCGTTGAATCTCTCGAACTCCTAGTTGCAAAGTAAGACCATCTAGAATCGTCTCTCGCAGCTTATGAAAGAAGACGTTCGCCCCCTCGACAATAAGAGCAAGTTAAGTCAGCTTCACTCTTCTGTGAAGCATGCAAAGGAACTGATCATTCTACTCTAGCCTGTAACATTCTCTATGATGTTGTTTTGAGCAATACCTGTGCCCAAGGAGATAATGGTCAAATGGAAAGTATGAATGCCATCAATACCATCCCTGGCCAAGGGTACTATAATCTGAATCAGAATAGGAACCATCCAGGTTTTCAATATGGAAACCCTTCTGGAGCGGAAAACTCACGACAACTTGGTTCAAATACTCAATAATGAGGCCCTCCAGGATTCCAGTATAACCAACAACCAAATTTTGGGAATCAAGGAAACTTTAGAGGTAACTACCAGAATAGAAACTACAACAACTATTAGAACAATTCTCAGTTTCAGAATCCCAACCAAGCCCCCTATCAACAGCAACAACAAGGGCAACAAGCCAGTTCCATCCCTCCTGATGACAAATTTTCAGCTATTGAGAAGATGATGCAGTCACAGTAGACTATGATAGCTAACCAGCAAGCCCATCAGAAGGCTTTAATGGGCCTTGTGAGCCATGTGGTTAGTTATTGCCTATTGAGAGGTGAAAAGATGCTTAATGGGCCTTGTGAGCCATGTGGTTAGTTGTTGCCTAGTGATAGGTGACAAGATGTTTATAAAAGTGTCATGTCAGAAATGATAATGTTCAAATAAACTAAGAAATGGAAACTTAGTAACATAATATTAATAATAAATGGATACAATAATAATAATGAAATCTTAATCACACATGCTTTATGCTTATAGACAAATAAGGGCTATATTGTTTTGAATATGCTTAAAGGAGATAAGAGGAATACTTGTATTATATAAAGGATTTAAATAAGTATGATAGCTTGGCCAAGGTATGATGCCTAGTGATGGTGATGTGGTATTCAGTGATGAGTTGTATAGAATTGGCATAATCCAATACCTGGAATAATGTCACAGGATTGACATAGACCAACACCTGGAATAAAACTACAGGATTGGGAAAACCCGATGCCTGGATACAACACTCACATGATTGACATAGACCAATACCTGGAATAAAACTACAGGATTGGGAAAACCCGATGCCTGGATACAACACTCACAGGATTGGCATAGACCAATACCTGGAATAAAACTATATGATTGGGGAAACCTGATGCTTGGATACAACAGGATTGGCATAGACCAATACATGGAATAAGACTATAGGATTGGGAAAACCTGATGCCTAGACACAAGACCAATACATGGAATAAAACTACAAGATTGGGAAAACCCGATGCCTGGATACAACACTCACAAGATTGGAGTAGACCAATACCTGGAATAAAACTATAGGATTGGGAAAACCCGATGCCTGAATACAACACTCATAGGATTGACATAGACCAATACTTGGAATAAAACTACATGATTGGGAAAACCTGATGCCTGGATGCAACACTCACAGGATTGGTAATAACCCAATACCTGGTTGTTAATCACAGGATTGGTAGAGTACAATACCTGGCTGTTAATCACAGGATTGGGTGGTCTTACATATCTTTGAGTGATTTGCAGATGAGATGGCAACACATAAGGAGAGAGTTCATAAGAGACGATCTTTTTATTTTGGGAGATTTATTGCCTCCCCCGCCATTGGCCGTGCAGTGCAACTTCATGACGACTCATCGCACTTACCCACCTGGGGTTGCTGAATACCTTAACGTCAATGAGTGAATCAAACAACCACATTAGACGGTGAAAGTAACACATGCACTTGTAATATATTTCCACGACATTGTAGTTGTTTGTGTTTACTTCGCAACATTTAGTTGCAAAACTTATGTGTTGCATTATTTTGTTTGGACCATCACTTTACTTGTTTGTAGCTAAGTTTGGTTGAAGTATTTATTTGTATTCAATATTGTCACAGTTATCTTACTATTATTGATATTTGCTAATGCTTATATTTATTTATTAACTATAGATGTCGTCATCGCAGTCAAAGGCAATGACAAAGTTTGAAAAATTATTGATGTCTCCGTCGAAGATTCAAAAATATGTAGAAGAAAACCTTGTCTACAAAAAATAATGTTGCGAGCCTACACGTGGTGAGGGCACAAATGGGAGCCATGAACAAGCCAAGGGTGTTACTCTTCCTGTTCATCATATGTCGTTGTTGTTTCATTGGCCAAAATACGACATCAAACAAGAAACCAATAAGTTGTTGCAGGAAGCATGTCCTGTGTCATGGGACGAGTACGACGAGGCCATGAAGTTGGCTGACTGGGACGTTCCTACCTAGGATCAAAATATATATTCCTCTACATCAAAGCATGTCCTCCACAGTGGCTGGTCACCATCTTAGATTGTGTATCGATGTCTATGTCTAGGTTCAGGGCAGACCTCTCCTTTGTCTCCCTCAATTTGTATGTTAGAGATGTATTTTCCAGGGAACCAATAAGTTATTATCTATTTTTATGTGGTATTAAGTTTTTTTGGAGACATGCTATTCTCTTTGCTACGTGTGTTTGCTACCATTGAATTTAAATTCATAAATTATGCATTTTATATATTATTTATTTGTTATTAATTATACAATACATTCTTTGTGCAATTATCTTTGAATGTTATCTTTGATTGAAACAACAACAATATCAAGGTGTTACACAGATTACTTGAGATATCGCAATTTTCTTTGCATCCGTATTAATATTCACGTTAATTTATGTACTTGTTAAAAGAGAACAAACTGATTAAATTTTAGAAAATTAGAACAGACCACAAAGGTTAAACCAGATATATAAATGGAAATTAGAAAAGTAGAGAGGCTAGTGATACAATATAATTTTGAGTTAGAGCCCACAGATATGATATATTTGCTAAGTCGCACTCATCACTTAAGAAAGCACACACAATGCTGGATTAACACACACACAAACACAACACCTTCTCTTATTTATAGGTATATAACAAGATAACAAGACAATTTCAATAATATTTTCACTTTACATTTCCTAGATCAAATATGTAAAATACTACTTATTTACAACATACACAACAATCGAAGACAGCAATATAATTTGGTTTATTTTAAATCATCACGTACTTATGACCATACGCATATATTATGTTTAGTTTTTCTAAGTACAAAACTGACATTCACAAAATCTACATTGATTTTTAAAAAAATTGCTCTTTTGCTTAAGCGGCATCATAACTACACATTCCTTACTCTTGTTAAAACAGTTCTGCAACATCAAGACAGAATCAGCAGATACTGACTACGTTGTCTAATAAAAGCAGACTGAATCCAGTCTAGTAGCCAAACAGAATCAGACTGCAACCAGACTCAAATCAGACCAGCTGACCAGAATCAGACTGGGATGTCAAACAGAATCAGGTTGGATTGCCAAATAAAATCAACATGAATCCTAACTAACCCCGTTTAATCCAGTCCAGACTACGAAATCTCAATCTGTTGCCAAACAGGGGCTATATGTCCAAGCATAGTACCAATATTTTGGGGTATACTACCCAGATTTTTAAGATACATTACTACCATTTTGAGGTACATTATTAATGTTTACTTGTTGCTTTGGGATATAGATCTTGTATTTTAAGGTAGGGTACAATACTTGTGTTTGGTGTACCATTCATATATTTTCATGTACATTACTCCCATGTTGGGGTGCATCACCCACATTTTGTGAGATACGGTACCCATATGTTAGGGGTACACTATTCATATTTTGGGCTACATTACGCTTATTTCAGAGGTACAGGAACATTATTTGCTAATGTGTTGTACCTCAAAATAAAATAACATATCCCAAAACATAGGTGCTACGCCCAAAAAAGTGGATACTATATTTCTCTTATATTATTTTTTTCTCTGTCAACATTAGTCTCATAAAAAATTATTTTGTAAGTAATCCATTTTTTATTTCAGAAAAAAGTCATTGCAAAATAAAAGTTACTAGCAAAATAATGTTATATTTTCTTCCTTTTTTATACTCCTCTCAGATTATTTTTTTCCTAAATATGTCAAAATTAGTCTTATTTTAAAATATTTTTGTAAAGAATCTAATGACTTTTATTCCATCAAAAACATCATTACAAATTTAAAATTTTGAGTAAAAGAATTTTCTCTTTTTTATATGCTTCGCTCCTCATTATTACATAGTAGACAAGTATAAAACAGTACCCAAACCCAAGATGCAGGTGGGCCGGGGATGGTTAGCCACTCTGCCATTAGTAATGGAACCTTACGAGTGTTGATCATAACCGTTACCTCCAACATCTAAATCTACATTAAAACTAAACTGAAATAGAATTCATAAAAGTACATCCAACCAAATAATCTCATTGAAGTTACAAATACTTACATTGAGATACAGAGTTCTTCTAACCATAGTCTTCGCTCCAACTACACTTTACCAAAAAAATATTAAATTGGACAATAAGCTGTGCATAAGACGTCACAAAAGTACGTATATCTCATACCTTTCCCAGAATGCATAATTTTGTATGTCATAGTTCTTAAACATAATCAGTTCAGTTTTGCTGACCAAGTCCAAGATGAGATCTATCAGTCATAATCTTTGAACCCTTCAAGAAACTAGACCATCAAGGGCTACATCAAATTGAAATTCACACGTAAGTTTCACTTGTTAGCTTATTAGTTCGAAGTTTAATTACTCCAACTTAGTACTAAGGGCCATGAGGCTGTAATGTGGTATGGAACAATCAAACTCGTTGAATTTTCCTCAGCTCACTGGAGTCCACAAAAGACCTTGCTACAAACAAAATTTTGGGAAAATACATTCAGTAAGAGCAGACACGGAGGTACAAGCAATTTCACATTCAGACAATGATGATCATATACACTCATTAAGGGCTCTTCGTTAAATGGCCCTTTTTCTGTGAATTATACATTTCCAAGCAATTTACAAGTCCGCATTGTAGCTGCAAAACTCTCAGCTTAAGCTTGTTTCTATGTAGCATCCCGTAAAATCACCAAAATCAGAGTAATTTAGATTGAGTTTTATCAGTGGTCAGGTCTAGAGAGGATTCTGGTATGGTTCCGACCATGTATATTTTTAAGAGATGAAGAATTCATGCAGTGCGTACAATGTCTATCTGACAGCAATATGAAAGGAAGGCCTAGTGATTTCATAATCACTTGTATGCCCTAGAATAAGGAAATCTGAGCAATTTTTATGGAACCCGTGATTGTAGGGGTTATGAAATCGCCCTTCAGAACCTTGAAAATAGGCATACCGAGATGCATTGGCAACCTCGTTCGTGGTGATATTCCTAGCTATCTGCAAACATAAAATAAGACTAGTTGTTAATCGTATGGGAAGAAGGCGCTCAATTCTGCAAGGTCACAAGTACTTCAAGGGTCAAGAAATTAATACACACAAACCATTAGTAATAACCATTAATCTAGTCTGCCAAAGAAGGATAAGCGAGAGGAGATAGAATTTCAAGTTATAGCAAATCTACCAGTATATATATCTACTATGCATAGGCCTGAGACCTAAGATGGTAAACTACTAATCAAGCATAGAAAGTTCTAATAAGAATTACAAAACAGAGTAACAACATTAAAAATTACTCTCCAGAAGCTATCAGCGACAAATGGTCAAGGAGTTCAGGTTTTTTACAAGCATTCTCACCTCTATACTATATAAGAAAGCCCACTAAGGGTTCTCTCGGCATAAAAAATTACAAAAGAGTCGTTGGATTCTAACTAAAACATGAAGTGTAGAAGGTATTGCAATTTTACTATATAAGAAACCCTGTTGAGGGCTTTTCCTGTAATTTTTCTTCTATTCTTCTAAATTACAAAACAGCCCTTGAAGTGTAATTTATATATATATGAACGAGTAGACGATATTTTATGCAATATTTTTATATTTTTAGTTACAAATTATTTTTTATATTCTAATAAGACAGCCGTACAAGGACATCGACGGGTCAGGTTTTGATGTATTTTTTCTTTAAATTTTTTAGATTACAAATTTATCCGTGAATATTCCCATAAAGCTATATGAAAGGGCTTTAATTTTTCAAAATAGTCTTTTGTTACTATATATTAAAGTTTGTGAGAAGGGTTGCATGCAATTTTTGTCTTTATTTTCAAAAAGCTAATTAGACTTGTTATTCTGATAAAGTTATACATAGAGCTACTCCTTATCTTTACACTCGGGCCATCTTATTGTGTTTGCTACGGTTGGGGGTGTGGCAACCAAGGTCGTAGGAGATAGCCAATGTGGTTTTTCCGACGTGATATAAGGAAGGATCTGGACAATGACATTGCCGATACTAGTAAACAAATATTCAATTGATTCTCTTTTAAGTGATATTTGCCTTCTTCCTTAACATTATGTCTTGTACGACCTTAATCAAAACATGTTTCAACAGATTTGCCTATTAACTCTAATCTTATCTCTTTTTGTTCTTTAACTAAATAAAGTGATGCAACGCACGTTTATAGTCTTCAAAGTAATCTAATATTCTCAAACCAAGGTTGTCAGAATCGAACCACTAAGTAAACCGATGAGGCCTTCGGTTCTCGGTTGGACCGGTTCAAAACCGGTGACATCAGCATGACATCAAAAAAAATTAAAAGTCCTAGAATATATAAGAAATTTAAGGTGTAAACATAAGGAGATATGAGAATACATCATTGAAATGGTAAGTGTACAGTTGCACATAAAACCATCCATTCTTTTTTAGTCTAATGAACAATAACGAGAAGAAGTAACAAACAACTGAACAATGCACTCATCTACACTAAATGAGGCGTCAATAGTTATAAATCTGAATGAATATTGGATTATAGAAGAGTAGAAGACTTTCCTGATAATAGGAACACTTGCAGCAGCTGGAGGAGTAAGAGCAACTCGAGGGGGAAGCAGCAACAGCCTGTGTGAATGAGTAAGTACATACAGAAGGAAGGAGGTGAGCAGTGAAGAACGAAGGAGAGAAAGAAGGGGAGGAAATGATCAACAATCATCTGCGGCTGTGCAGTGAGAGGCAGAGGCAAGTAGAGAGGGGAGGGAGTACTTACTACTTAGTAGAGGAAGAAGATAAATGAAGAGGAAGAGGGAGCAGCTGTGGAGAGCCTTGTGGCATCAGAACCAACATAGATACTTGGCGGCGGCGGCAACAGCATAGCTGCTTGGGCGGTGACGGCATAGCTGCTTGGGCGGCAGCGATGGCAACAGCATAGCTGCTTGGCGGCGGCAGCAGCATAGCTGTTGAGTGGCAGTGGCACCCAGAGAGGTCTGTGGCAGCGGGTCTTCAAGGAGATGGTGATGGCAGGGCTATAATGAGATGGTGGCAAAGCTTCATCGGGCAGCAACGACCACTGCAAATGCATAGCTCAAGCAACAACAGCAAGGGAAGGGGGAAGGCAGGTACCTGGGCCAGACTAGGGAGGATCGGGGGTTTTTCTCCCCTTAGACGGATGTGAAGTCATGTGTCTCTTAAGTGGGCACAGACTTAAACTTGGTCGGTTGGTAAGTACTGGTTCATCATTTCATCGGCTTTGCACTGTTCAGTGGCTACAGACCGAACCGCAACTGTGTCTGGTTCCCGGTTCAACCGGTTGAACCGGCCAGTTCGGTTCGGTTCTGATAACCATGCTCAAACCCATGCAATGCATGGGACATGCCTAGTATACAAGGAAACTGCTAGTGGTTTATTGGTCCAAAGATGCAAAAACTACTTGAGGTACCCTTTGATCATATGAGGGAAGGACACAAGTGACCCACTATGAATGACTAAGGGTGGACTTGAAACCAGAATAAATCATCAAACTAAACCAGAACAAACCAAAATTACCAGGTTGTTTTGGTCTGGAGAGAATATGTAACCGAAATATATAAATACAAGTACTAACTAAAGGAAAAAAACTTGCAATGATTCATAATCATCTGTATGTCTAAACAATGGCGCAATAAAGCCTTATATAGACACCCAAAGCATAGACTAGAACGGTGTCAGCCATTGTGCGACTAAACAACTAGATTTTACAAGAGCCCGATTAAAGGGGAAAAACATAATAAAATAAACCAAGCTACATAAAGCATAAATAACAGCACAGCGATGTCTACGCTCGTAAGTGCACAGAGTGGAACCTGTCCTACATTAGCTCCCCTTGGTTGCAAAATACTCTATATCATCGAGTCGGGAGTAAGGTTAGTTCAAGAAGATTTGTAACAATATGGCAAAAGTACATCCTCAGTGATCCATGTAGTGTGTGAAAGAGGATGCTCAAACCAACGGACCAGGAAACAACTTATGGTGCATTGGCTGGTGAGCATGGTTTGGCTGTCAAGGTTGGTGTCGATGCACTCAGGTGGATACTAAGGAAGTTTAGGCACATGAGGTAGAGTTGCTGGAGACAACGAAGCATTATGACGATCTGAAGAAGTTGCAGTCAATGGTGGAGGTGGTTTGAATGTACCACGATAAGGAGAAAGATCCTCCACATGGAATACAGCACTCATGCCTAGGGCTGTAAACGGTGCGGGTACGGTGCGGGTATGACCATACCCAGAACCATACCCTTATTAATTTAGCGGGTACAGGTACGGGTCTAGACCCGCATAAATAAAAACCAGACCCGCACCATACCCGGACCTGCATAAAATGCGGGTACACGGTGCGGATATGCGGGTATATGGTTCTATACATAGAAAGATATTATCATTGGTCATTATTCAACTACCATCATAAATAAATCTGCTCCATTTTCATTTTGTATGGATATTGAGTCGTTCGAACTTTTAATTACAAAGTCCACGATGATATTGATTATAAAAGAACAATGGGACAGCAAAAACGTAAACCAAATAAATGACCGTCTACAGGAAAACAAAAAAAGAGGCCTACAGTAAGAGGAGGTGATGAATCTAACCGCTACGGAAAACTAAATGGAAGTAGTACCTATAGTAGGACGTTTGAAATTGCAATCTGTCCATCCGTAGAAAAAGGGCGCAAACGCCAACAGATAAAACTTGTGTCTTGCTTAGAGAGGATAACAGAGAACGCTGGTTGTTGTATGAGGAAAGGAAGCACCTTGATGCCGCAATCGCCGAGATCCAAGCGCCAGCGAGATTTGGGCACGATGCTGCCGTGAGTCAAATTCGAGTTCCTAGATCAGGAAGTCAGCAAGATCTGAGTGCTTGGATGCCGCCGGGATACGAAAGCTCATAGAAAGTCGGCTCCTTGACAGGGCTTGGATCGAGGCCTGCAATCAGTGATGCCCAAGTCAGCGACCCCTGGAGTTGCCGGCGCCTGGATTTGAGGCCGCAACAGGGGTGTGGTCGGTGACGATTGGTGCAAAGAGACAAACGGAAGCAGTTGGAGCTAGGCGCTCGGCAGTCGGTGACGATTGGCTACTGGAGCTAGATGATGGTTGTCGTTGGGCACCTGGGCAAAGCAGATGGACGTGGAGGAGGGTTTCCAGGTGGACCACGAGTTGGAGACGCCTGCCTACTTCCGCTTGGTTGCCAACCAGAGACTTGAGTGGAGCGATGAGTCGTGAGTTCGTTTGTCTGTGTGAAATGATTCCAGTTTGTTAGGGTTTAAGACAGTAGTCATCATCTTATATTAGATGCTAGCCATTAGATCATAGGATAAGAAGGATTTCTGACCCTTAGATCTAAAAAGATTTATCTATATTATTTAGTAGTGCGGGTATACGGGTCTAACGGGTACGGGTATATATGTACCCATTAGTGGAACCGTTTAAATACGGGTCCATGGGTATGCAGGTATGCGGGTCCGCGGGTATAAAAATTTAGACCCATAACGGGTTTGAGCGGGTATAGAATTGCGGGTATACGGGTATACCCGTACCCATTTACAGCCCTACTCATGCCCTAATATGCTAGTCGATTCAAGAATGTGTAAGCAAAGGTCATTATGCAAATCAGGAATGTGTATTCAAAGGTCTTTGCAGTGTAGGAAGGGTGGGCACAAGTATGAGATCTACGGGCTAACGAGGTTTGTAACCATGAACAACTTCAATAGGACTCTTAAATTCCGCGATAGATAAGAGTAAATACGATTCCCAAGCATTTACCCAAAAGGCCCATAATAAAAACCAAACTCCTATTAACCACCTCAATTTGACCATGGGGTGGAAGGCAAGAGAGTCTGAGTTGGGTACCAAAGATTTTCCATAGAATATTAAAAAAAACTATAAATTTGACATATCGGTCAAACATTGTAGACAGGATTCCATGTAGCTTGACTCACATTAAAGAAAAGGCGAGCTATACAAGAAGCATCAAAAGTCTATTATAGGGAATGAAGTGGGACATCTTAGGAAAATGATCAACAATCACCAACACAGTTGTAACCACATGAAGTATGGGGTAGGCCAAAAATGAAATTCATACTCAGGTCCTTCCAGGTTCATGTGGAACAGGGAGAAGAGTGTAGAGGCCCGTATTTAGTCTTTTGATTTTTACCGATTGACAGGTATGACACTGAGACACGATGCGAACAACATCACAACGTAGGGAATGCCAATAAATTCTATCATTGACTATAGAAGTGGCCTTATCCCTACCAAAATGACCATTGAGGCCACCAACATGTAATCAAAAAATGAGAAAATCATGAACTAAAGTGGAGGGGTTACATAACTATGTGCCACGGAAGAGAAGTCCGTCAGGTAGAAGAAAATCAAAAGATCGATCTGTTGTGCTACTAAGAGATCGGAATGGATAACCCCTAAGTCAAGATCGGTGGGGCGTTAGACCTTCAAATGGTTGAAGCCCACAACTTCAACTCTCATTGACTGGAGATTGGTCAACCAACGGCTGAGAGCGTCAGCAGCCTTGTTCTCAACACCAGAGCGATGATTGAGAACAAAAATGTACGCTTGGAGAAACTCACATTACTTTGCATGGCTTGATGGTTAGACCAGAGGACCAACAACATAGAATGTTTTATCATAAGTGGAGTATGTACGTTGTGCACCATTTAGTTTCTCGGTCAAAAACACAATAGGGTGGCTTCTTGGCTCCCAATGCCACCAATGCTAACGGTTGAAACATCGTACAAAAAACAAAATTAAAAAACCAGGGAAAACGAAGAGGGACTTCCGTCAATTTTGTCTTGACAGCCTCAAAAGTTCATGTAGTGGACAGCATCCACTCCAATTTATCACACTCAAATATGTTGGCTATCGGTGATGTGGCGGGTGGTGGGTTGTAGGAAAGAATTGTGGAGCACAATGAGCAGGTGGGGATATGACGATTGTGCATAGTGCACGGGTGAGTAGCGAGATGGGGTATATCATAGTTTTAAGAAGTGGTATGCGTTACGCGTGCGGATAGATCACCTTGTAGAGGATATGCAGTATGCGGGAGTGTATGCATTAAAAAATAAATAAATTATATTTAGCAGAAAAATAATATATTAAGCATAGAAATCATATTTTTCATTTGTAGAACACAAAGAAATGTAACTTTATAAGTGTCCATACAATAATAGATGTATAATATATTTAAATACTCATATATGTGTACATAATTAGCATATGTGATATATGTAATGTGTGGTATATGTAAATGTATATAAGTATATGCATATATCATAGATGTGAAATTGTGTATATGTAGATGTCAATATATATCATATGTTCATGTCCACATATATCAAAATGAATATACATCAAATAGAATATTACACATTTTAATATGTTTGTGTATTATATGTGAGTAACCCATTGATGTATTACTACAATATATAGATTTAGATATATATTGAAAGGTATTAATACATATACATATATACACATATGCACATGGTGTGTGGGTAAGCAATTTAAATTTAACTGAAACAAATTTTATTGAAGAAAAAAATCTGCATGACTTCTAATAGAAAAACGGTCGCATATACCTCGCATATGCCCCACACAGGACCACATATGCAGCCAAGACCGCATATTGGGCCACGTATGCATATGCGGTCTAGCAAGTGGGTCGCACCACATATGTGGCCGCATATGCCCCGCATAAAACCTTTTTTGAAACACTGAATGGGTAGAGGGGGTAATATGGTGGTTGGTAGGGGTGGGGTTCCTCATAGGGGTGCAGGGAATAAGAGTCAGGTTCTCCAAATCGGGCAGTGGCGTCGAAGTGATGGTACTCTGGGAGCTTTTGGTGTGATGATGCACAAAAGTATAGAAGGATTCAAGGGACTTTGTGGTGCATTTCTAAGATTGAAAGGCAAGCCATACCTCATGTTAGGCATTGGGGAATGACTAATGTCGAGGCCATTTGTCTAGCAAATGGCATGAATCTCAGTCATAGTAGAATTAACCGCTTGACCAATTGTGTCAAGGGTATACAAAGGTTGCAAAGACTTAATGGCGGCATTCGGATTGTGTTCCAAAATTGGGATGGCAGATCTATTTTAAGACACTTATAAAGTTTGTTGCTGTGTCAAGGCCATTTGTCTAACAAAATTTTAAATTGGCGGCATTCGGATTGTGTTCCAAAATTTTACATAGATGCATATCTTTTTCGCTTATACTTTTATGCAAGGAAATCAAGGGTAACTTTATAAGTGTCCATACCATCTACTCTCGATACCATCGACAGAATGCTCTTTTGTTGCTGTGATAATGTCGATACCATCGACCTCCTGTCGATAGTATCGACGGGGATGTAGGTTGTTTCACACTCCCCTTAAAGCTGGAGAGTACACATCGTGTATGCCCAGCTTGCCACATAATCTCTGAAAAGTTGTTGGACCCAAAGGCTTTGTCAAGATATCCGCTAGTTGATCTTCAGACTTGACGTATGGCGTCACAATAGTGTCATCTTTGATTTGATCACGAATAAAATGGCAATCAATTTCTATATGCTTTGTACGCTCATGAAAGATAGGATTCCTGGCAATGTGTATAGCAGACTGGTTGTCACACTTGAGCTCCATAGAAGACATAATAGTGATTTTTAACTCAGAAAGAACAGATTTGACCCATTGTAGTTCACAACATGCATGGGCCCTAGCACGGTATTCAGCCTCAGTGCTAGATCTAGCTACCACATGCTGCTTTTTGCTTTTCCAAGTAATCAAATGATCACCTAGGAAAGTACAATAGCCTAATGTAGACCTTCTATCAGTATGATCACCAGCCCAATCTGCATCTGAATACCCTGTGAGAGTCAAAGTAGATGGAGGCACATTGGGTTTAGAATATGTGATCCCCTTACCAGGAGCACTCTTCAGATATCTCAGGATCCGGCAAACTGCTGTCCAGTGTGACTGTTGTGGTAAGTGCATATGCTGACTCACGACGCCTACAGCAAAAGAAATGTCAGGTCGTGTAACAGTCAGATATATTAGCTTGCCAACTATTCTCCTGTAATATCCTGGATCTGAGTATTCAACATCATCAACCGTCTCCTTGATGTGATAATCCATAGGAGTAGATATCGGTTTAGATTCAGTCATGTCTGTCTCCTGTAGTAAGTCAAGCACATACTTCCTCTGAGATAGGATGACACATGCATGAGATCTAAGCACCTCAATGCCCAGAAAATATCTCAGTTTACCCAGATCCTTTGTTTGAAAGTGTCTCTGCAACCCTTCCTTCACACGAGATATGCTTGTACAATCACTGCCAGTAATCACTATGTCATAAACATATACAGCAATAATGATACAGCCACAAGAAGAGCTAGAGTAGAATAAAGAGTGATCAGTCATGGAGCGAGAAAAACCCATCTGAAGTACAACCTCACTGAACTTGTCAAACCAAGCTCAAGGAGACTATTTCAGCCCATATATGGCTTTCTTCAATTTACACACCTTCTGACACTCCCCCTGAGCAACAAACCCAGGAGGTTGCTCCATATATACCTCTTCCTGTAGGTCACCGTGTAGAAAGGCATTCTTAACATCAAGCTGAAATAGAGGCCAATCAAAGGTAGTAGCCAGAGAAATAATAATCTGCACAGAATTTAGACGAGCTACTGGAGAAAAGGTCTCAAAGAAATCAACTCCATAGGTCTGTGTGTAGCCTTTTGCTACCAATCTGGCCTTCAACCTCTCAACTGATCCATCCGGATTATGTTTGATGGTGAAAACCCATCTGCAACCCATTGCTTTCTTCCCTGTAGGTAAGTCAACAAGATCCCATGTGCCATTATGCAAAAGAGCTGACATCTCAAGCTGCATTGCCTGTTTCCAGCCATTGTCCTTCATAGCATCATAGTGATTCCTTGGTATATCAACAGAATCAATCTCAATAGAAAATGCGCGGGCCTGCTTAGATAAGTGGGACAGACAATACACATTTGTAATAGGATGTCTAATAGTACAAGAACGAGTACCTTTCCGAACAGCAATAGGAAGATCAAGATATGATGCTTCTGTAGGAATCTCGTGAGTAGAGGACGATGAGGAAGGCTCAGGGACTGGCGTCGCTACCTCTTCTGGATCTTGTCTGCCTCGCCTACTATAAACATATGGGTACTACTGAATAACAGGCATGTCAGCTGCCTGCTCGTCCTGAATAAAAGTATAATCAGGAATGATGGGTGGCGCTCCCTCACTCTGCACAAATGGTGCCACTCTCTCACTCTGAAAATCTGGTGGCACTCCCTCTCTCAACTGCTCCCCCTTACTCATAGCATCGGAGAAATATGGAGTGGTCTCATGGAAGGTAACATCCCTAGACACAAACATGCGACGAAGACTAGGACAGTAACACTTGTATCCTTTGCTAGTACTAGAATAACCAAGGAACAAGGTTTTAATAGACCTAGGAGAAAGTTTGTTAGCCTTAGGGTCAAAATTATGGACAAAAGAAGTGCAACCAAAAACTCTAAGGGGAACAGAGAAGGGTTGACCCGTGGGTCGTAACACAGAGAAAGGAGTTTGTCCTTTAAGAACAAAGAATGGTTGTCTATTAATTAAGAAGCAAGCGGTTAAAAGAGCTTCAGACCAGAATTTCTTAGGCACATTGGATTGAAACATGATCGAACGAGCAATATCAAGAAGATGGCGATTTTTCCTCTCAGCCACCCCATTTTGCTGAGGGGTGTGAGGACAAGATGTGCGATAGATCATGCCCGCAGAACTGCAAAAATCAGACATAGCCTTTTGAACATACTCTAAAGCATTATCAGATTGGAGAGTTTTTATATTGCAGTCAAATTGAACCTTTATTTCTTTATGAAAATGTTTCACAATAGATAGCACAGACTCTCGACTTTTGAGAAGGTAGATCCATGTCATGCGGGAAAAACCATCCAGAAAGGAAATAAAATAACGAAAACCATTATAGCTCTGGTCTTTAACAGGACCCCATACATCACTGTGGACTAACTCAAAAGGACAAGATGCCCGCTTATTGACACGACTGGGATAAGACAACCTATGATGTTTTCCCAGCTGACATGACTGACACTCTAAAGATGACACTTGGGACAACTCAGGTTCCAACTTCCGTAGCCTCTCTAACGACGGATGTCCATATCTACAATGCCATAGTAAGGGGGAACCACTCAACAGAATGGATGGAGCTGGAGCAGATACTGGGTGAGGCAGGCTGTCACCGTGGAAAAGGTAGAGATCACCTTTCTTAGGCCCCCCACCAATCGTCCTCATACTCTTGAGATCCTGTAAAACAAAACAAGAAGGCCCAAATGTTACCGTACATTTTACAGTGTCAATCAATTTTGCAACAGAAAGGATTAAAAGGAAACTCAGGCACAAAGTGTACAGATTTAAGATCAATCTTGGGTGTTAGAGGGACAGTGCCACTAGCTAGCACTCTCCTCACTGAACCATCTGCTAGTGTGACAGATTGGTGAGGGATATATGAGTCAATAGATTGGAGCAATCTCTTCATACCAATAATGTGTTGTAACGCGCCATAGTCAACCACCCAAGATGAAGTAGAGCTAGAAGTTATGAGAGATGTAGCCTGATTACCCGCAGTAGATGCCAGGTTTGCTGAAAACGAAGATGAAGATCCCACACTCATGTGTTGTGTAGCCTGAATGAACTGATCATACTCCTCCTGAGAGAGAGTGATGTCGTTCCCAGAATTGGTGCCCACAACTGAAGACGGAGAGGAATCTGTAGAGGTGGCACAATATGCTGCCCCCACAGGAGGTGCAGTAGGTCTCCCATGTTTCTTCCAACACTTCTCCAGTGTATGTCCTAATTTGTCACAGAAAGTACACTTAGGACGTGTCCCACATCCTCTTCCCATACCAGGTCGTCCTCCTCTCACCGCAGCAGCTACGGATGCATGAGACTCCCCAGAAGATATAGTAGAGATAGGATTAACAGACTCAAAAATAGATTGTTGAATTCTCGAATAGGCTTCCACAAGACTTGGCAATTTATCAGAAGCCAGAATGACACTCCTGGCAGAACCGCAATTGGGATTAAGCCCGGATAGAAATTTAGCAGTAACCAGGTCGTCTCTGCCTTTGATCTGTGCAACAACTGTCACAGGATGATAGTAGCTCAGCTCTTGAGCAAGTGCCTGAATAGCACCAAAGTAGTCCTCAAGAGATCTATCACCTTGCCTCTCAGCAAACAGACAATCATATATCATGAATTGTCGAAGAGCATTCTTCTCCTGAGAATAGTGTTGCTTCACTGCGTCCCATATCTCTTTAGTTGTAGTATAGAACATAAACCTAGTCGCAATGGCAGGTTCCATACTATTCTATAACCAAGTCTTCACAAGACTGTCATGACGCTTCCATTCAGTGTATCCTTTATCAGTAGAGTCCAGAGGACCCGAGTCAACATGTCTCGCCTTGTCGCGAGATTCCAAGATAGTGTAAACAGCGTTCATCCATAGTAGATAGTTTTTCCCGTTGAGCTTGATGGAGGGGATAGGAGACGTCTCGCTGTAGGGAGTCTTGGTGTCCTCCATTGTAGACGGGAACTTAGTGACGGATTGATACACGTCACAGAGAAAGCTGAGGTGACGGAGAGATACACGTCACGGAGATAGATGAGGTGACGGAGAAATACACGTCACAACACAAAAACACGGATAAATGTGTTACTGACGCATTCACAGCCTCCAATTGATTTTCCTAATCACACGTGGAGGATATGTAACTAAGAGAGCACTCTGGAAGAGACGATCCCTCAGATTGGGCTTTAGATAGTCGTTGGATCAACCGGAAACTCCCAAACAGTAGTTCCGACTACCGAGAATTAGACGAAAACTGTTGTAAATCAACCGGAAGCTTGCTAGCGGCTCCGGTCCTTGGTGGCTAGATCTACAACAGCAAGGGAAAAGTTGCTATCGATCTAGCGATGAAGACGGCTAGCGGTTGCTAGCCCAGCAGCACCTGCGCCGGCGGCGGGCTGTTGTTCCTGCCGGCCCGACGGCCGAGGTGGCCGCAGCGCCTGGAGAAGGAGAAAGGAGGTGGATAGGCTGTGGCGGCGGCTTGTTAAGGAAGTGGGGCGGCGGATCAAAGCCGCTCTGATACCATGTGGAAAGAGATGAGAAGAGGAGACAAACACCAAGAGATTTGTCGGCTGGTAGGAGCAGCCTCCTTGAGAGGGCAATAGCCATCTCTCTTCTTTTTATATATTAGGGTAAGATACATTGTGGTGCAAAGAAGAAAATAAGAGAGAAACAATAAAACAAATAATATAATAAAGATAGAACCAGTTGACGGGTCGTGGATTTCCTCCGCTGTTCTACTCTCGATACCATCGACAGGACTGTCGATGGTATCGACAGAATGCTCTTCTGTTGCTGTGATAATCTCGATACCATCGACCTCCTATCGATAGTATCGACGGGGATGCAGGTTGTTTCACAATACTCAATGTGTAGAAGCATAGTGGTACTATACACGTGTACCCACAGGGTATGCGATGCGACTAGCGGGTACATGGGTACAAAGTTAAATTCTACCATAATGTTGTATGTACACTGCATTCTTTTATCTCTTTTCTTCCCATTCCCTAAACTCGTTGCTAATTGTTAGAATAATAAGCATTCCCTTTATTCATTATTCTTTTTTCCTATATATTCTCTGAGTATATGGGATTAGTCCCACACTTTGTAAACAAGTATTGGCCTGTGTTGTACAGGCGCTCGCCCAGGCGGCGCCTAGGCGACCACCTGGGTCTAGATCCCAGGCGCCCAGCCTAGTTAGGCCTCTGGGCGGACTGGGCGGACGCCGCGGACACCTGGGCGGCACCTAGGCTGCTGTTGGAGTTTTTTTTGTATGTTTTTGCTCTATCAAGCTGTTGTGACTGGTTTACTGTTGCTCCCTACTATGACTAATTTACTGCTGCTCTTCTATTACTCATCTACTACATGCTCCACGATTTTTTCCCTTCACCAAGCAACAGCTTTGCTAATTGACCAATTTACTGTTGCCCTCTATTACTAATTTACTGCAACTCCTCTATTACTAATTTACTGCTGATCCACTAAGTTAAAAAATAAAATGTCTATTTTTTATCATATTGGTAAACTTGCTGCAGTTTTATTTTTGTTGTTTCTTCTTTCACCTCCCACTTTTTGGTATTTGTATTCTTTTTACTTCATCAAGCAGCAATGTTGCTGCTATGCAATGATTTTTTCTTTCTTTTTATTCTTAATTGTCCCTATCACAATTCTCAGTTGTGTTTTCATATTGCTCCACCGAGCAGCAAATTGGTTGCTACATTCTTCTTCTTCATCCCGATGTTCCTTCTATTCCCTATTTATGTTTCATCCAACTCCTCCCACACTAATGCTCCTTCCCAACTCCTCTTGATAATTCCTACAAATTCATATATCGCTTATAGGTCAATATATAACTATATGTGTGTGCATATAATTATATTATATTATGTTATATAGTATATATATGTCAAAAAAAAAAAGTGCCTAGAAACGCCTAGGCCTCCGCCTAGTCTTTCTGGGCGTCCCCTAGCAATGTTTGGCCGCCTAGCTGCCTATACAACCATGGTATTGGCCACCTCCTATGTCCATATATATAGGGGTGCCCTATCAATACAAAGGCATCTCATTCCACACATTACTTTTCCAGTCTACTTGGTATCAAAGCCAACGATACCCTAATTCCCTGGAGAGAGTGTCCCGCAGCAGCAACCGCCATCATCTCTATCGTTGTTGATGTCATCCTCACCAGGCTCCTCCATTGCGGTCGTCCCTCCTTCCTTGTCATGGAAATCATCTCCATTGTTGAAGTCTTTCTCCTTTCCCATCATTGAAATCATCTCCACTATGGAAGTCCTCCTTGTCCATCCTGGAAATCATCTCCACCGTGGGAACCATCTCCATAGTGGTGGAAGTCATCTCCATCACCTTCCGAAACGTCGTTCTCGGGAGTTATCACCATCCTCTCCTATCAAAGGATCTCCATCTCCTTCCCCAAATCTTCACCACAGTCATAGTGGTAGATAGGTCCATGCCTAGGAGGTTCTCTCACCAAGAAGATCCATCAAAGGTGCAATTTGTGGGGTAGAAAATCTACAATTTCCGAGCCGACCGCGCGACACACGCCATGTCCATCATCAACATGGTGTGTTGATAGAAGATAGGGTTACGCCTCCAACAAGTCGCACGTCGTGTCCATCATGGACACGTCGTGTTGATGGGAGACAAAGTTACGCCTCTGACAAGGCACAGGTTGTATCCATCCTTGACATGCCGTGTTGACGGGAGATGGAGTTACACCTCCGACAACGTACACGTCGTGTCCATCACCGACATGCCGTGTTGTCGGCAGTCAGAGATCTACGCTTTTTGTACACATTGTGTTCCTCTTCGTACACGTCGTGTAAGGCAGCAGGGTTTCATTCCTTTCCTTCATCATGTTAGAAAAGAAGGAAGTGCCCCTCCTTTTCCGTGATCAGGAGAAAAACTTATTGGCTTTTTCAAATTGATTTTTATACATGTTACCTATTTATATGCATATGTTTTATCATTCGGCGTGTACGTATTTCTTGTAGCTATGTGTAGGTGTATACATATATTTAGTATTAATCCCCTTATATACATGTATTAGTGGTATAAAAAAATTACAAATTACATTTCTAAGCATAATAGTGCCAAAGACTAGAAGAAAATAGTTATGAACAATGAAAAAGATGGAGAATCAGTAAATAAATTGAGATTAAATGGAATAGCTCCAAGGCGTCAGCAAACAATGGCCTCCCTTAATAACAACGCCCCTAAAACAGAAATTAACGTTTAGACAGAAGAATATGCGCATTATGAGTATTTCATCGGAAATTAAATCGATATTTGGAACAAAAGATAGACAAAAAAATAATTTGAACACTTTGGCTCTGAAAAGAACATATAAACTCATTAATACTTAGCTCCAAGAAAGAACTTTGTTATTTTCAGAGTATCTCTCTAGATCTCAGTAGAAGAGTGTAGAAATTGAAAAAAGGTAATGTATAAGTGGTCTAGGGAAATATACCTTAGAATTAATAAAAAATAGCCTCTAGAAGTAAGAGATTCAAAAAATTGCCAAAATACCCAAATGTAGTGATAGCAGGCCCTAGGAACAAATTTCTCAAAATTTAAATTTTGCTTATGTGCCATTTATAAATTACGGTCCAAATTTTTTACTGCAGAATTTCGTCCCGTTTGGCAAAATTTCAACCTAGGGGCAAAATTTTTGCAAAATTACATCCCATTCCCTGCATTTGTGCATTTCGATGTCCGGTTGTACATTTTGATGTCCGATGGCCAAAAAACAAAATATTGAGAGATATGTAAAGAGATAATAAGGATAAAAATAAAAATTATGTTCGATGTTAACAAGTATGCATGTGATATTGATTTCAGAAGCCAGCTCTAGTTCTAGAGATATGTAAAGAGACAATAAGGATAAAAATAAAAATATCTGACTTTAACAAAACAAATTTATACATTATGGTCATCTTCAAGTACAAGTGTACATTTTCAAGTTGAGCAAAATAGGAGCATCTTCTCTAAGTTATACGTACAAGTGTAGTGTCGAGCAAAGTAAGAAGAGCTTGCAAAGCTGTAATGTAAATCAGCAGATGATAAAATGAGAAGAAACATAGAATACCTGAGATGCCTGTATTACAGTCAAAGCAGAAACTCCACAAAACATGAGAAGGTCCACAAAAAGAAATATAAAAGCACCAAGGTGATTTTTAAGTAGATACTGCCAACGGTTGAATGAATGAAGCACAGGTGTTGCTGTCCAAATTCCTAATACAAAAATGTCAACGTCTTGATTCAGCTTGGAGATGGAATGTTTGTTATAAAAACATAACAAAAAGAACATAACTTGTATATTAACTCACTTTGGATTGCAACGATGGCACTAATAAGTGACGTCAAAGTTGCCAAGCAGACTAGAACGAAGAAATCACGCTTATTTCTCTGCAAAGTTTCCGAGGAGTTAAATTACCATATATGCCTATACAACTTCATTGTACTCAATAAGATTGCACAAAAAACTCCGGCACATAAATGTCACACAGAACAACAGGTAGGAGAACTCGCATATGGAGAATTTCATTGGAAATACATGAATCCTCCTTTTTCTACAACAATATTATTCCGCATGTTAAAACTCACTCTGACCTTTCCTACACAATTTGATATCCAAGGACAATGATGATCGAACTGCTCCACACAGCGATTACAAGAAGGGCAATGCTTTGAGCGAACCGGTCTTATAATCTAAAAATCAAATTTAAAAAATAGTTAGGAGACAAAATAAATCATCTTGTGTAGAGGATTAGTAGGAGCAATTAAACCTTGCAAGTAGGGCAGAGCTGAGACCAGTTTCCAGTCCAAACAGATGAATTACCTGTATCAATGTTTAGGAGTGGATCCTGAAATATCAGAATGATTTAAATTTCAGGAAACTGAAGAGTTAAGACAAATTAGCTGCAAGTTGCCATTGTCAGATATTAGATATAACAAACAGTTGATAAACAGTTGCAAGATCCAGATGTAGACCGATTAAAATTTCTCATTAACAGATTTCACTTTTTGAACTCATGAAACAAGAAAAATATTAACACTGTTAGCTGTGATCGCCCTCTTTGGCTTACGAATACACTATACAGTTCTACGATACACTCAGAAACTGTGGCAGATGATATCTGCACAAGATAGAGGTTATATATAATTGGAGAGGTAAGACAAATTAACTGCAAGTTGCCATTGTTTTCAGATATCACAAATAACAAACAGTTGATATTATAATTGCAAGATCCAGATGTAAGGCCGATTGAAATTTCTCACTAACAGACTTTTTGAACTCATGAAACAAGAAAAATATTAAAACTGTTAGCTGTGATCGCCCTCTTTGCTTAAGTATACACTACAGTTCTACCAAACTTTCAGGAACTGTGGCAGATGATATCTGCACAAGATAGAGGTAATATATAATTGGATAATACCTTATCGTTTGCGACAACGACGTAGATCAGAAAATATTATAGACTGAATATTTAATTGGCAGATGAATAATGCATTAAAGTTGTGGGAATGTAACAGGTTAATATGCAAACATCTACCTCTGCATCAGCTGCCAATTGACCTGAGTGTGATTTAACATAGCCAGGATCCTTGCTGCAGAAAGCAATTGAATAGAAAATTCACATTATCCCTATTTTTTCGAGAAAAGGAAACACAACACCTCCATGAAAAACTATTCACAACATATAGCTAACAAGTAGACAATGGTTTCGCCAGAAAAAAGTACATCATGGGTTTTTGAGATAAAAAATTCTATGAATCCAAGGAATCTAGTTTATAGCTGAATTCAAGGAAAAGTGGTAACGGATCATGATGTGTTCCTTTTTAAGTAATTTGGTTATATAGGATGTTTACTTGTTTCAGTTTCATCTTTTTGATATATGGTTTGTATTAGCCATAAAGCCGTACTTGCGCTTTCATTAAAATTAGGTTATTACGTATATGTATTTTGGAAACAGATAAGATGTAATTCTTGAAATTTAGTTGAAACTAGGGCTGGGAACAGAACCAAATTAAACCATTAAACTCAACCAAACTGAACCAAACCGACCAGTTTGGTTTGATTTTTGGGGGCAAATGGTTTGGTTTGGTTCCAAAATTTTCAAACCATTAACAATGGTTCGGCTTAGTTTGAGGGTGCAGTTTAACCAAACCAAACCAAGCCAATATATTCGTTTGTCTATTATTTAAATATATACTTATATTGCGAAAAATACTTATTTAAACCAAACTTTAGAATACTCAATAAGTTTTTGCGTGTTAATGTGTAAAAAATGTGAAATAAATGAAATTAAGGCTTACCAAATTTTAGACTATGTGGTAAAAGGCATACTTATTTGAAGTCAGTTGGACAATATCTACTTACAATTTCTCTGTGTTCTTCTATAGCACTTTCTAACAATGTTATTTTATATGAAGTTTGTTTATCATGCTAGATTTCTTGATTAAGATGATGAAAAGTGGTTGACTTGTTCATAAAAAACATACTATAAAGTTTTATATTTTCTCATGTAATAGTTTGAAACCAAACTAAACTGAACCAAACCACAAATCAACAGTTCAGTTCAGTTTGACTTTGGACTATTCAACAGTTTGGTTCAGTTTGAACAATTCACAAACCAATATATATGGTTTGGTTTGTGGTTTTATTTAGTAGTAAACCGAACCAAACAAAACTATGCCCACTCCTAGTTGAAACTGAGGAGCATTTTCAGGTACACTGCCTTTTAAACCCAATGATAAGATATTCTTGGTCTAGTAGCTATTTGAGTGTACTAAGGTATTTAGTGTGAAATTCGATTGGAGTTTTTATATGGATGGATTTACAGTTACATTTTCAGTTGTTAGAGGTTATTTGGTCATATAAAGAACACTATAATAGGCAGCAACAGCATAATTGAGGATCTTTCAGAATTCATCTTGAATATTAAATGCAATTTTATAGTAATACTTCCAGTGCTTTGAGTTGTTCATCCATTATAAAGTTTATAGAATTTTTGAGGATCCATTTATTCTAAAATCATTATGTTCGGTGAAAATTTCATTATGCACAACACACACACCAACAACGAGAGCGGCATGTCTGTTCAGATCTGCCGGCTAACCCGTCTAGCAGTCAACCTGCCTAATCCCAAGCATGAATTCATCTTCTTCCTCTAGTGACAAGGTTGTGCACCTCAGTCGGTGACGGACAACCAGCAACTTAGCCAATGAGCTTGTACGATAAGTTCCACTCTTGTGTCCAAAAGCCTGAGAGCGCATCCAAGAATACGAGAGGACTTTTACGGTCATCCTTTTTACTCTTATTTGAACTCATCTGTAGTCATTGTAGAATACGGAGAAGTAGAGAAGTAAAACTAGTCTTTGTGGAAGGTAACATCAGCCAAAACATAGATGCGACCAATCACGGGATCAAGGCACTAATGTCACTTTTGAGAATAGGAATACCCAAGAAGAAGAAAACTTCTTAAGTGCTCAGAGGAAATTCCCTTGTGTGTTTCTTATTAATAGATGGGCAAACCCCTCTCCCTACTATGTAGGAGAAGAAACAAGTACAAGACAAAAGAAAACCCTAATGTGGATTCCAAACACTAATGGGCCAAATAAACTTGAGCCAATATACAAAATTAATAAAACACTCCTATATTCTAACACTCCCCATCACGTTGGAGCATGAGAAATCACATGCCCAGCTTGTAGACATACAAAAAGACAAACATGCTTGCAAAAGCAACCATAAACTCAACTAAATAAAAATCAACCCATGGAAGAATTTAACTCCCCTTCAATCTAAAAATCAAGCAGACAAGCACTCAACATTGAAGCACTCCCCCTCAAGCACAAAATAACACTCCCCATCAAGTTGGAGCATGAGAAATCACATGCCCAGCTTGTAGACATACAAAAAGACAAACATGCTTGCAAAAACAACCATAAACTCAACTAAATAAAAACCAACCCATGGAAGAATTTAACTCCCCTTCAATCTAAAAATCAAGCAGACAAGCACTCAACATTGAAGCACTCCCCCTCAAGCACAAAATCTGGAGCAGGTATGCAGGCAGGTAGTAGGAACTTCTCGATGAAAAAATGGCATCTGGAGCAGTAATGAACAATAGAATATAGGCGCAAGTTCCTTCATCAAGAACGAAAATGTCTGATTTCGACGTTGTTTTAGTTGCCACAAAAATAGAAATTTTGAAAGATGCATTCTTGGCGTTTTGACGGCAAAATTAACGAGTTAAATTTCAAAATTTTACCAGAATGATTTTCTAGTGTAGATCTACTCAAATATGCAATAATATTTCATATTGGATATGTGGGGAGGGAATCTCATGTGTGAGAGAAGGAAGTTGAACTGTTTGGATGGGAAATTTTGCTGCCCATTTAAAGGTGAAATGAATGAATAAAGTCATTATAGTTTGCAAGCACAAACTGTGCAAAACAATTATGCTCTAAGTAATACATAGTACATCGAAGAGTGAAAAAATCAATGGTTAGTGCATTTCGACAGTGCATTTCTATATTGATTGTTTCGTCAAAATTTTGAACATTGGTCCTCATCTCACTACTAAATTCATGAAGTAGACCAGAGAGTGTTGGAACACGGGTACACCAAATAGTGCTAGGACATATAGAGTTACTAGTGGTCAACGTGAAAAACAATAGCACTGACTATGAGTTGCAAAGTTGCCTTAACCAAAATGAATAACCCATTGCACGAAGAAGCACGTAGATACAAGACTCCAAGATTCATAGTATTAGTAGAAAAACATGAAACTCCATCATATATATGTAACACTAGCAATTGTAAGTCAGCAAAAGAACCTACATGATTCATCATCTTCATTTTTATTGTGAGAGAGTCTATTTGCTTAACATGTTATAGTCTATTTGTAATATGGGCCTAGTTGTGTCTTGGCCCATTAGGGTTTGTCTTGTGTATGTATGCTTCCCCCTGATCCTATATATAAGAAAGGGGGATTGCCTCCTTTCAATAAGAAAAACCACTACACAAAAGGGGATCTTCCCCACTCATATGGTTTTCTACATGATATCAGAGTAGGCTTTATTGTGCCGCCCCCAATCCTAAGAGAGAGAGAGCACAGAAGAGAGAAGCCTCCCCTTGCGAGTGGTTGTCGCCGCTAGGCATTGCTAGGTTGCCCGCAGGAATTTTCCATCATTCATTGCCTCTCCTTAGAGTTGTCTCCTTCGAGCCGTCTCCATCTTCAACAAAAATCATCCACCATGAAGTTGTTGGTATCAGATCTACAAGGGTCGCCATGCCTCTGTCAACCTTGCTTGCTAATGAAGTCGCCGCTTCCTATCCGTCGCCATCATCACAGATCTACCTTGCCATTATCTACTCCGCCACCGATCCATTTCATGCCACAACCATTGAGATCTAATCCAAAATTTTGGATAAAAAACTCTTTTTTGTTGATATTGGGGATACTTCATCCTCTATATTGCTTTGGTAGAGTTTTGTAAGCATTTCCCCATCATTTTTGTTGTTGCTTGGATTTGTTGTTGACAATTCGCCGCCGCAACACGATGTGTCGGCGTGCATCTGCTTCGACAAATTTGCGGTCATGATAAGAGACATGGCGTGTCAAAATTTTAACATGGCGTGTTACTGCTTTGCTGACATTTTTCTGCCAGACAACCTACAGGCGTGTCAGTATACGACACGGCGTGTTGCTGCCTTACTGCCCCAAGCTATGTCAAATGACACGGCGTGTCGCTCAACGACAGCGTATCGCCTGCTTTTTGCCGATGTCGAGTGCTACTACTGTGTTATCAGACATGGCGTGTCCGCTGCTTAATGTCGCTACATCTTGGCATGCTACATCATCTACCCATGACGGAAGGTTCTATATATGGTGTGCTTCTATCCTTTTCTAACCAACAACAATTATCTTCCCTTTTTCAGCAATTTTATATTTTTACACCCCCCGGTCTTTCAACTTTACGTACCCTTTTTGCCTACCTCCTCAATACTTGTCCTACCCCCCATATTATTTGCCTAAGGGCTGGATAAATCTCTTTTCAGGTCGTAAAAAGATCTATTTATTTTTCTATTTGGATCAATGTAGTCGGATCATATTGCTCATTGACTCAAGCTATCGGTTACTTCCTCCACATATTTGCCTACATAGCCCTTGTCTCTACCATTGTTTTTTATTCTCCACCCCAACCACTCTCTTGACTCTTTTCGTGGTTGGCATGAGGTTGAGAATAGAGAATGATGAGTAGAGAGAAGAGATGAGATGGAGGAGAGATGAAGAAGATTTCAGCTCTACTGCTATATGGATCTTCATGCCACTTTTACTGCTGATATGTAGATCTTCATGCTGCTTTATGGTGTTATTTTGCTGCTATTTGGATCCTTCTGCTACTATTTGGAGCTCCTTTTGCTTCTATGAGGAACCTTCTACTGTTACGTGAACTCTTCATGCTATTTTTGTTGTAGTTTTTTGTTGCTGCTATGAGGATCTTTTGACTGCTATTATTGCTTATTCATCATCATCTCGATTGTTGCTATGGACTTATCTACTTCACTTCCGCATGTTGATTACTTTTCTATCCGGCAACGTCATTGTTGCTACTTGTGTTATGATTAGCACATTTTAATTGTTGATTTGTGAGTTTGCACTATTGTTGTCCGCGCTCTATTTCCACGTTGACTCTTTGTAATTGCCTTGCATACATCTGTTGCTAGGGGTGAGCAAATCTCGGTCCAGACCGCAAAACCGGACCGGACCGCTCAATTCGGTCCGGTTCGGTCCGGTCCATTTCAAATTCGGTCCGGTCCGCGGTCCAATAAATTCGATAAATTCGGTCTTCGGTCCGGTCCGGTCCGGTCTGGTCCAAAACCGGTCCGGTCCGGTCCGGACCGCAGACTAACTTTTATATAAAATCCATATATATTTGAAGGTGTATTCTATAATAACTACAAATAAAGTACATATATAAGTACTACTAGTATAAATGTTTGATACTAAAGTTATATAATTGTTAGAAGTGACTAAGATTATCAACTTTGTATAATTAAATAAGTTGTAAAACATCTAAAAAAGGCTGATTGCGGTCCAAACGGTCCGGTCCGGTCCGGTCCGCGGTCAAAACGGTCCGGTCCCGGTCCGGTCCGACCACCAAACGGTCCGGTCAACGGTCCAAAAATTATTGATTTTCGGTCCTCGGTCCGGTCCGGTCCGGTCCGGTCCGGTTTTGGACCGATGCTCACCCCTATCTGTTGCGACTGTGACCCAGCACTCTTTCGACTTTGACATTTACTACATGATGAAAATTATAAGATGAGATGATGATGGTACCTTTACTGACTTACATACTATGATGAAGCTAAAGCTATTTTGCTACTGTTGTTCATCTTGGAGACTTTTTGTTGCTTTCTACTTCAGACACTGGTCTTTTATGCAGCTACATCATCTACATCATCTATAGTCTGCTACTGTTTCTAGCACTCTCTGGCTTGTTCGTGCCTTGAGCATGTTGACTCTTTTCTTGCCCATGCCTTGTATGCACATTATCTAAATTCTAGCACTCTCTGGCCTATTTGATAACAATAACGACTGTGATGAAGACCACGATGCCTACATGTTGATGTTTAATTACCGCCATATGCTACTTCATATTGATCAAGAAGCTCCTCCTACGTGCCTTCGTACCCGCTTTTGGATTGTTTGCTTGAGTATTTAAGTGCTTGAGTGATTTATTGTAACATTGAGGGGGAGAAAGTCTTGTATGGGTTTGGTTATCTTTTATTGTGTTCAGTCTATTTGCAAGCTGACTTGGGATTCTCCTAAGCTCCAGCTTGAGGGGGGGTGTTACAGAGTCTATTTACCAATGTAACAGAAAGCGGGAAGCGGGAGGCGTGCGGACAGCACCCTGTAACCAATTAAGTAGTAGGCAGGCGATTAAGCGGGCGATTTTTGAAAAAGCGGGTGCTTAAATTTTATATATTTTTATACAAAATTGCATGTATGTGTATATAAAAAGTATATTTCTAAGGAACTTTTATACATATCTAATCAGCAAATCAGTAATTAACTAAGTATTCATCAATACTTTACTACTAATCAGTATCTCTAATCACTAAAATCAGCAAGCAGATCAGTAATTGTAAATAACAAACTATGAATTATTGAATTAAAGTAATCAGTAATCACTAAAGTAATACTAACCAATAGTACCAATCATTAATCACTGAAAGCAGCAAGGAAATCCGTAAAACTAATCATGCATTAAGTATAATAGAGCAATATGATATTTACCTAGATGCATTACAGCAGTACCCAATTATTACAGCTTACACACAAAGTATGCATTCTAAATTAGGACTAGCTATATCATAGAACATTTAATGTATACAAGTTTCATATATTATAGTCAACACTACTTGGACTATGTAATTAATTAATGTTACATGCTTACATTAGGATTTTTAAACAAAAGCGGGAAAAAGCGGGTGAGGCGGGCAAAAAGCGGGCGATTTTGTTCAAAAAGATTAAACGGGCGATTAGGGGCTAATTTAGGCGGCTGGGGGTTTTGGCTGCTTAAGCGGCCGCCTGGGCCGATTTTTAATTCACTGCTATTTACTTAAGTTGTTTTGTCTATTTATTTAAGTTGTTTCAGTCTATTTATAATACGGGCCTAGTTGTGTCTTGGTCCATTAGGGTTTGTCTTGTGTCTGTATACTTCCCCCGATCCTATATATAGGAAAGGGAAGTTGCCTCCTATCAATAAGAAAAATCACTACACAAAAGAGGATCTTCCCCACTCATATGGTTTTCTACATTTCATAGTAGCAAAAGTTGCAATTCAGAGAGTAATGGGTCACAGTTAGTGTCAGGTCATAAGCGGGTAGTAGTTGGCGTGCATGCAAAGCACAAACAAACCATGCAAATAAAGCAGGGACAAATCAACGTGTGAATAAAGCATGTAGCAAATAAAATTTTCTCACATAACACACTAGCAAAAACGACATCATCGAACAGAAGACCAAAGGCAAGTATGCAAAGGAAGTGATATCCAATAAACATATTGCACATAATGTATATAACTACATAGCAAAGACGAGGCAAATGATGATGAATACGCTTCAAAAAATCTCCATGAGGAAGAATAATCAACATATAGCAACCAAAGGAAGATCTACAAAAAATATACAGCAACGAATCCCCATAGATAGCAGCAAAAGGATCCACATAGATAGCAACAAAAATAAAATCTTCCTCTTTTCACTCTTCATCTATCTCTTTCTTCATCTCCTATCCTTAGTAACAAAAGTCTCCGAATTTTACGAAAAATCGGCGATTTTCACGATTTTATAGGCTCCCGAATTTTCACCACAATTAATAAGTTAACTGCCGATTTTCGCGACTTTTCACGATTTTTCCCGCTTTTTCGCAATTTATACGATCTATCACCATTCTTCGTGACTTTTCACGTTTTTTCACGATTTTTCTTTTTTTAACTCGTTTGCTCATTTTTTAACAAACCATGTACAGAGAACTCTTAATATACACTAAACCTCCAACCCCAACTCTCCAGACAGTCCATTGTTATTATTCAACTATTCTTTAATTCTTTTACTACTTTTTCACTGAATAAGATTGTATGTCTAGTGACCTTAATAGCGAAATGTGTATCGAACATGTATATATATACATACATATATATCTATATATGTATATATGTGTATATGTATATATGTGTATATATGTATATATAGTCGACTTATTCTCGATTATTTCTGAATAGTTGACCGAACTTTGACTAAAATATATCGATTTTTTCCGAATTTCGATTTTTTCTGGCCAGCCGAAAATTTGAAGAATCTTGAATGTGTCACTATGCTCCTATCTTCCATTTCATATCTTCCCTTACTAATCTCTTACTCTATTCTCCCCCTCATACCAACCAGGAACGGAATCAAGAGAGTGGTCGGGTGGAGAATCATAAACAAAGGTAGAGAGAATGGATATGTAGGCAAATGTGGAGTAACTCGCAACAAGAGTCTGTGTAATATTTGACCCAATTACATAGATCCGGATAAAAGTGAATAAATATTTGTGCTACCCAAAAAAAAAGATTTGTTTGGCCCTAAGGCCAACAAATCAAGGGGTGCAGGGTCGGAGCCCCCATGGTATTGATATGTTCAAAAACCATACTTCATTTAAGATTTGAGTAAAATTAAGCATGGACAAATGGAGGGGCACATGGATTGAGGAAGGTAAGACTATATGTAGATAGGGCTAAAAAGCAAGGGAAAAAGAAGCCATGAAAAACATGAAATTGTTGGAAAGGGTAGACAAATGTTGTTGGTATAGATAAAATAGGGGCACATCATGTAATGAAAACCTCCTCCAAGACAAAGTAGTTTTCGATGAAGTTGGATGTCTTCAAATGTGGTATTATGTAAAAACATGTGACACAGTGTGTCAATGAAGGGAGATGACCAAGGAAGCAAATGTCAGATTCCGAACGTCGTTTAGATAACCGCAGAAATAGAAATTTCAAAATAATGATGGAATTTGTTGGCAAATGTGTTTCTAGCGATTTGACGGCCAAATGAATGAATTATTTAATGAAATTTTACTAGAACAATCTACTAGTGTAGATCTACTCAAATATGCAATATCATTTCATATTGGATGTGGGGGGCTCTTCATGTGAGTGAAGGAAGCTAAACTATTCCAATGAAGATTTTGATGTTGCATTCAATGGTGAAATGAATGAATCAAGTCATTATAGTTCGCAAGCACAACATATAGACTTAGACACAATTTTACACAAACATATTATGGTCTAAGATGGTAGAACCTCTAGGTAGGACTACGACCAGCAGTGAATTGAAAATCGTCGTGAGCAGCCGATTAAACGGCCGCTTAATCGCCCCAGCACTACAGCCGCTCGATTTACCCCAAAATCGTTGGTTAGACGTTTTAGATTAAATCGCCCGCTTAATGCCCGATTTTCCCTATTAATCGGCCGCTTAGAGGGGATAAAAATCGCCCGCTTTAACCCCTTTTGGAAAAAAAGGTCCAACTGGACCCCAACAAGGCCCATAATTTACTGGACTTGTTCCTAATCGACTTTTCTACCTATGTATATGTATGTTAAAGTTTGTAATCGAGGTATAATAGTTATATCCCTGGTTGTATATGGTTATGTATGTCATTATTTGTTGTTTGCATAATCTATATCTTCTACAAGTTTGTGAGATACTTTTTGTAATGAGCAAGGTTGAAAAAGGTGTGAGGCGTAACGAGGCGTTGTTGTCTTGGCGAGGCGAGGCGTAAGCCTCGAGGCGGTCGAGGCATAAGCCTCAAAATGTACCGAGGTGTTCCTATATTTATATATATTTATATGTATTAATATGTTTATATATATAAGAAAATATATATACAATGTAAGTTAATACAATTGGACAACTACATAACAAAATCACATTACACTACCTGTTAATAATCTAAATTTAAACAGCTGGAAAATAAAAGCAGTACAAGTTGTACCCAAACAGTAGTATTTTAACCACAATTTGTTTGTTTTTTCGTTTGAATCAAAGGGGCTAATGGAAAACCCATTGGGTCAGGCCCATATGTAGTTAAAATGAACCAGGAAACCTGTATTTTGGGTTGCAGCCTGAGGCTAGAGCCTCATTTGCGCCTCAACGCCTCTTGCGCCTCTTTGCGCCTTGCAAAAAATGAGGCGTCTGCCTCTTGGATCACAGGTGAGGCTTAAGCCTCAAGGCGCCGTGGGGTGCGCCTCGCCTCGAGGCGTACGCCTCTAGCGCCTCAGGGCGCGCCTTTTTTTTCCATGGTAATGAGTTATGCTCTGAAGTACTGTGTAACTACGTTTATGTTCATCAATCACCTACTATCTTACCTCTATTGTATTAAATACTAATCTACTGCTGATTTAAATGATCAGAATACTGTTGTAGCCTATATCTACTGATACGATAAGTCTATTGTTTAATGTTGAGCTATGTAAGCATACAATAAGTCTGTTGTTTAATGTCTTAAATTTCTGTAAGTTATTTGTATTTGTTCAATCATAATTTTTGACTTGTGTTATAAACTATTTGAGTGTTTTAGATTGTTCTGTAGGTGTTTAGATATATATAAAATTTCCTAAAAATATAATATTGTACATAGAAAATTGAAACCCGTTTTTTCAAAAATTGCCCACTTACTGCTTAACCAGTTACAAGGTGTTGTCCACATGCTTACCGCTTAACGTTTTTTAAAACATTGACGACAAGACATAGAACATAAGCAGTGTTGCAGTGGTATGCAAATGAGTATTGAGGAAGTTTGAGACAACTATGGTTTATGTACCTAATTGAAGCTTGAGAGTCATGATGGTGGTTGTCCTCCTTGTTGGCTATACGTGAGTTGAGTAATTCTATCACCGCCTTTCTCTTTCCCTAGCCCCAGACTTGTTTCTCTAGGGATCTCTAGGAATCAGCCCATCGCCCAATGTTTTTGTATTAGGTAGAAAGAGGAGAAGAAACTCTAGCCCTGCACCTAGGGACAAACGAACTATCCATCCCCCTCCACTCTCCAATAGAAATAACCACAAGGAGCTCTTTCCTCAAACTTTGTTGTTATTTAGGGCTTATGAGGATTTTGCTTTTAGGATTTTGGAAATAACCACCGTTTTCATCTCCCAATGCGTCGATGCAATGTGCTCCTACAAGTTGGATTTCTGCAATTATCACGTGTGCAAGAGTATAGCAGATAAATTCTACATGGAATTACAACAACCATATGCCCCCGGCCAACACTAAAATTGTTTGATCTTCTATGATATTTGGGGTTAGGTTTCAAGTATCTGAAGAGAGCATGAGCGAGTACTTTATGCGCCCTCATCCCCTTTGCACATGGTTTGGTTCTTACCCCCTCTTTTGTGGACCTCATTGACGCAAATAACCTATATAGCCAGTTGGCCTTGCCTTCACCCTTCATGACATCCACTTGGCACTTAAGAAGTCGGGCTTCTCTTATATCAAGAGATCTACCTTCTTTGCTATTGATATGAAGGCTAGAATCATAGCCCTAATCATCAATTGCAATGTTCATCCCAAGAAAAAACATAAAGATATTGCAAACAACATCAATATGATTATCCGTTGCCTTCTCAAGGACATGAAAGTCAAGTGAGTAAGATATATTCTCCATTGCATGACTTGCTTTGATTCGGAGTAGAACACCAAAGAAACACATTCCCCATATCCCAATCTTATTAGTGGTCTCTTTGAATATCACATTGAGAAATCTCTTTTCAATGAGTTAGGTTACAAACCCAACCGTCGAGGGAGTGGCGTTAACGAGACCTCTATTAGGAAATCCTTTCTGAACAATCAAACTTCCAGGGCGCCTATGCGGCCTGGGCATCCCCAGGCAACACCTGGTCGCCTAGCCGCCTATACAACCATGCTTCCATCTCAACAATTGGTGCCTCAAGTTCCCACAGTCAACCATTCCAGCCTGCATCAACTCCATTGATGCCCTCACGCCCTGGTCATGACTCATTCAAAGTGTCTAATGATCAGCTCATGGGATATATGATGCATCAAATTGCTTCATTTGGTCAAGTCAAGATTATCTCCTCCAAGCCACCACCCGCTTCCATTCAGCATATTACATGTTAATTTGTCAGTTAGTAAAACATCACATAGTTTCTCTTCCTAGTCGCACTTATCTTCAATCCTGGATGCCTTTAGATTTGGGGCATAATGAAATTTGTGACAGTGGAAAATCAAAGCCACAGTGGAATTTGTCATTTATTACCTCTGTGAATCATTTTTCTCAAATAACTTGGTTGTATTTACTTAAAACTCATGATAAGGTTGTTTGTGTTTAAAACCTTTCATCGTATGATTGTTTACCCAGTTTAGTGTTAAAATTAACACCATCAGCATCGATGATGCCCTCAAATATGTACGTGATCTTCTTTACCTTTTGCCAGAGCACTGGGATGCTCCACCAACAGCCTTGCGCTAGGGGTGTCAATGGGGAGGGTAAGGTCTTACCCTTACCCTTACCCTTACCCTCTTTGGGTAGTGGGTAAGGGTAAGGGTAATTATCCTTCTCAGCAATCCCATTACCCTCCACTTACCCTTACCCTCTTCTCCACATGGTAAACGGGGAGGGTAAAGGGTAAGCGGGTAATTTTGACAAAAAAAAATTATACACATTGTGTGATGATTTTTAATAATTTTATAACTAATTTATTGATAACAACATATAAAACATTATATCCAATTCAAAATCATATGTTTCTCCGTGTGAAGTTAAGTCAATTCACACAATAACAAATTTTTATGCATAAATTTTTTTTTCCTTTGCATAAGTATGCATAACAAATAAGTGTTTCACCAACACCTCATTTTCCGCAACATATATATATGTTTTTCTCTCAACAAGAAAGTATTACAAGCACAACACCAAGTCATTTTCCAATGATAGAATAAAGTATTAGGGTTAAACATTTACATACAAACCCCTTTAGAATATTTATATTTGTGTAACCTTTATATCATGTGCGGGTAAAAGGGTATGGATAATGTCTATACCTTACCCTCCCCTTATAGTATAGCGGGGAAACGGGGAACGGGTAAACGGATAAAGGGTAATAAAAATCTTTACCCTTACCCTTACCCTCCAAGGTATGGGTAAGGGTAAACGGATAATACCCTCCCCATTGACAGCCCTACCTTGCGCTCATACTCCACAACAAAATGGAGTTTCTAAGTGCAAAAATAGATAGTTTTTGCACATTACCAAAGCTCTCATGCATAAAGCTCATTTGATGAGATACTTATGGTCTGCAATTGTCTTTACTGCATGCTACCTATTTCATCAACAACCCTCCTCTATCCTCAAGGGTGATATTCCTTTCACTCTCGCCCACCCTAAATACATACTTTATTCTTTCGCTTCATGATTTCGGGTGTACATCCATTGTGCACAATTTTTGAACCAAGGGCTGATAAACACGGGTCTTCTATGTTACTTTTAGCAACACTATAATATTCTTTTTCTCACACCAAGCAGGCATAGAAGAACCAACCTTGAATTTGGTTTGTGTGTCAAAAAGAAACCTTGAATCTAGTTTGATTGACCTTAGGTCTAGTTTCAGGATCTTGCAACCATGCTGTGTTGTTTCAGATAGAAGATTTTAATAGACTTTTTTAACAGCATCACGGAGATTATATTTGGTGGAAATCGGACCATTATCGACAATAATTGGATATTTATGAACAATCACTACATTTACATGCAACACCAATATGTCAAACAAATTCCATCTATCATAAAAATCAGGCACTATGGTGATGGGTGAAAACAGGGAAACAGCTCACCTACTACATCTGTAGGCCATCAGCATTGAGATGAAAGCCAGAGAGACCGCACACCAACCCCAAAGTCCAACAACAGCAGTGACTCTTGGAAAATTGGACGCTACAGTTGAAAACATAAGTTTTTTTATCAAGCATTACTTGCGGATAAAAGAAGTGTATATAGCAAACTCTCCAAAGTTATAATTGCTACACTCACCACTCAAAACATAGTGGATGAAAAGAATTGTAAGTGTGAAAATCACACACAGCAGAACAGGAGCGTATCCGGTTGTATAATACTTTCCACCACATATCCTTTCCATACAAAAGTTTGCATGTGGCTTTGTTGCATTTGACTGTTGAGTCCAGTAATACAACTCAGAAGGATACATATCATTAAGCAAACTAAGCATTATAAGATCTATGATGTGAATGAATATAGAGCTAAACAAAGAAATAGACATCACTGCGGCATATATGTATACAGATATGAAACTGATAACTCGGTAAACGGCATAGAAATAAAGCTAGGACAAGAAAACATCACAAAATCAATTTGTCCATCAAGGACAAGAGGGTACTATACTTCTTATATGCACAAAACACCAGGTCTTGACTTATTATTAGAATATAACTCCTGTATAAACTTTAAACACTTTTAAAATTATCTATTCATTTATCTTTTAATTCGTGAGTTTTTCACATGGTTCCTCTTTGTTTTTCTCTCCTCACGTACACATGGATGTGAGACTCGTATGAGTAATATAATGCAGATATATAACAGGTGTCTCATCCTTGTATGGTATATATGGTAAGGAATATGCAAAATGAACATCCGTTGTTACTATGATATCCATGCAATCAAAAAAAAAAACACCTCAAGTCTTTCAAGGCTTGCTCCTCAAGGCGGGGCTGTCCTGGTTGTCCCTTGGGGCTTAAGCCTCAGTGTCCTGGACTGGAGGCCTACACCCAATGTATTAGAAAGCGGGAAGCGGGAGGCGTGCGGACGGCACCCTGTAACCGATTAAGCGGTAGGCGGGTTAAGCGGGCGATTTTTGAAAAAGCGGGTGTCTAAATTTTATATATTTTTATACAAAATTACATGTATGTGTATATAAAAAATATATTTATAATGAACTTCTATACATATCTAATCAGCAAATCAGTAATTAACTAAGTATTCATCAATACTTACTATTAATCAGCATCTCTAATCACTAAAATCAGCAAACAGATCAGTAATTGTATATAACAAACTATGAATTATTGAATTAAAGTAATCACTAAAGTAATACTAACCAGCAGTACCAATCATTAATCACTGAAAGCAGCAAGGAAATCAGTAAAACTAATCATGCATTACTAGTATAATAGAGCAATAGGATATTTACTTAGATGCATTACAGCAGTACCCAATTATTACAGCTTACACACAAAGTATGCATTCTAAATTAGGACTAGCTATATCATAGAACATTTAATGTATACAAGTTTCGTATATTATAGTCAATACTACTTGGCTATGTAATTAATTAATGTTAGATGCTTACTTTAGGATTTTTAAACAAAAGCGGGAAAAAAATGGGAAAAAGCGGGCAAAAAAGCAAAAAAGCGGGAAAAAAGCGGGAAAAAGCGGGTGAGGCGGGCAAAAAGCGGGCAATTTTGTTCAAAATGATTAAGCGGGCGATTAATGGCAAAATTAAGCGGCTGGGGGTCATGGGCGCTTAAGCGGCCCGCCTGGCCGTTTTTTATTTCACTGCCTACACCTCAAAATACTTGAGGATTGACTTAAGGCACTAAGGCTCTGAGGCAGAGTGGAGGTGTAAATGATGTAGGGCAGGCTGCTCATCCTGGGCCTGGTTAGCGATTGGCACCTCTTGATCAGAGTGTGTCGTACTTGTTTTTTATTGACGCTTTCCTTTTAATCAGCGGTCTTTAATATGTCATCTAGGATTCTGTTTGCATTTATTTCAGAATTAAGGAGTTTTTTTTAGGAAAATGAGAGGTCATTTATTCATCTTGCCCTCTCCTTGCAAGCACATTTAGACATACAGGAATTAATATGTATAGTATTACATAGAGCAGGAGCAGCATTCAAAACAGGAGAGATGGAATGGAGGTGGCTTGTACATGGATAAGGCCTGAGAAGGGAGGCCTTTAAATGGTTTTTGAGAGTTAGCTGGGCTACAAGATCAGCTTCAGAGTTATCTTCTCGGCTGATTTTGCTTATGTACCAATCCCAGTCGAGAGACTTCAACTTGAGGACTTCGTCATGCCATTTTGACAAGGAAGGCCATTTGTTCACCTTTGCATTTATCCAGTTACACACTTTACTGCTTTCACAAGCCACCTGTGCTCTTCTGTATCCCTGCTCCCATGCAATCTTTAGAGCAGTCACCACAACAGCAGTCTATGCTTCAAGAACAGAGTTGGCAGCTATATTTGAGGCTTTCTTGATGACAGTGCTCCCTTCGCCATTTCTCCCAATAACTGCAATAGCACTGCATCCGTTCTTGTAGGCAGCATCAACATAAAGCCTGATATATCCATGAGGAAGCTGTGCATGCATCCTGGTCACTTCCTTTAGCTTCAAATGCTCGTCTGCTGCATCATTCATTCAGACTTGCTGTATTTCGGAAGCATAGCTTCAGATGCTAATTATTCGATTTTTAGTTGAAACTTGTTTCCCTTCAAAGATATATTTATTCCTGCTATTCCAGACGCACCAGCAGGTGACTGCAAACAACAGGATTGCATGCTGTTATCTCAAGCCCTGTTTGGCCCACTTGAGCAAATCGCTTGAGAAGGACATGCCTTTCTTCCATTCAGTGAAGCTATCCCAAATGTTATGAGCTTTAGGACAATCCCTTAGTGCATGAGTAAGGGTCTATGCTGCACCGTTACATCTACTACACGTGTCACCCTCAGTAAGTCTCTTTTGACTTTCTTCTCATTGGTTAGTATTAGGAGTTAGATGTAATAGTTGGAGTTGGTTAGTATTAGGAGTTAGATGTAATAGTTGGAGACATGTTTGGAAGTTCTTAATTAATTAGTTTTTGTTTTTAATTCAGCTGGATCATGAGCGGAAATATGACTAAGGGCTTCACGTGCATTATCTATAAATACCCATACCGAGGGCTATTGTCCAGCATTTGAGTTTGATGAATGAATTGACTTTTCGCAACGCAGTTTGCATCGGTTGGCATCAGAGCCTAAGATGTAAACCCTAGGTTAGATCCCAGGACACCCAAAGACGTGGCCAAAACCCAATCTGTGGCCCAACCCACCTATCCTCCCCCTATTGGTTGGATCTCCTAAACCCTAGGTTTGGAGCCATCGTCACCCTCCATTGGATCCAAACCCTAGGTTAGATCCAAACCCATCATATTGTTTCCTTGACCAGTATGTTGACGTTACCATTCATTGTGAATAGTACTTTGACGTTACCATTCATTGTGAATAGTACATCATGATATTGTTCAATTTTGATTTTCTTCCCTTAAATCGTGGTAGTGTTTTCCTTCCTCCACCAAAGATCCTTCTCTTCCAGTACTTAAACCCCCCATATCTCCTACAATTTTTGTTTCTCCCTTCCCCTTCTTTTTCTTTTCTTTTTTGCCTCCAATGCAACAAAATCATCACAGCATCGTCGACCTCCAGGGATTCCCTGATGGTACCTCCATCTACTTTGGAGCCAGCACCGCCTCCACTTCCTTCTTCTGGAGTAGTTGTGACCCACAAAAGAGGAGCACTACCTCCAGTAGCCCTCTTGAGAGGTATATCGGGTGTCTCTTCTAGCACCAACGGTGGCCAGTAGGTGGTTGCATTTTGGGCACGTTTGGTTAGTTGGATTTTCATAAATCATGCATATTGCCAATCCCGCATTAATGAAATGATGCATTCTCAAAATCCCGCAAAATAAAATTTTATGTTTGGTTTGCTGGATTTCATAAGTGTGGGATTTATTTTTTTTCATGTTTGTTGTCTTGCCCATGTTGGATTTTGGCATCCGGGAGAATTTTGATGGAGACCAAAATCCGGGATTCCTATTATGTCTGAAAATCCCGGGATGAGTCCCATTTCTACAATCCTGCAAAGCAAACATAAAATTTGCAGAACTGGAGTCCAAAATACAATCCAATACAGTGAAATCTAGGTAACCAAACATGCCCTTTGTGATTCCTCTCCCTCCCCATCTGGAGCAGACAAGCAATGGGCCAACAACAAAAGGAGCAACCATGGATCCACATAAGGCTTACAAGGGCCAACAACCATTGGAAGATCAATGAAGGAGCAAGAAGCTTCGTCGTTGGTGCATGTACCTATGCCAATATTGTAGCAGCAATACACCAAGGCTACTTTGGCCCCAAATTTGAGCCTTGCTAGCAATTTTGCGTCTTCTTCGAGCATCATCCACAACTTTGAGAGTCGTTGGCGACATCTAGAGGTTTTCTTGTTTGCTTTGGGGGCCATGAAATCTACGAGTACCAAGGTACCCTACGTCTTGCCCTGGATACGTGTGTCAAGGGGCCGAATCACACTTCCACGATAGCTAGAAACGTCATCAATGCACACATGTGCACAATAAGGAGTTCAAAGACAAAGTTGCATTGCTAGAAGCATGCCTCATAGGCCATGAAGAGCAGTTTGACCACCTAGAGGCCTAGATTTAAGACCATGGTTTTTAAATAAACCTCTGTGAGGCTCTCAAGACTTACGCCTCGGTGTCCTGGATTGAGGCTTACATCTCAAGATGTATGAGGCTCGCCACAAAGCACTGAAACTTCAAGGCTTGGTTGAGGCGCAAGCCTTGGCTCTAAATTGAAAATTTCTTACGTTGACCGCCAACTTTTCTACTTGTAAGATTATTGCAAACACTTTTTTCGACAATTTTCAGTTCAGAGTCATTTTAGTTAATCATCCTAATATAATGAATGGTTTTTTTTAATTTTCATTCTCTACTTGAGTTCTTTTGGTCTTCCTTGTTAAATTTGTCTTTCTTTGCTACATTTTTATTTACTATGTTGGATTTCATCTAATTGTTAAATAATTTGGTCCTTATTCCTACTAATTTCATGTTATATTTCCCCTAAATTTCCTTTCTCCAATTAATCTATTTGGATTTATTAGTAAAGAGAATCGATATCTCATTATTGTATACATATACATATTTATTTCAGTATTTTGGTGGCCTTTAGTCTCTATGTATCCTTATCAAGTTACATAAGCATTTTCTATAGAGTATGAATTTTGCTTGTATATACATGTTTATATTTTACATACATACATATTATATATACACATATATACATACATATAAACATATAAATATATGTATAAATTTATTTATTTATGAACGCCTTGTACATATTTTGAGGCTTATGTCTTGCCTTACTGAGACAAAAAATGCCTCGTGTGCATTAAAACCTTGTCTAAGGCATTCAAAAAAAAAATATGAGCCGCGTTTGCCCGCATGCAAGAGCAATCTGAATCATGACGTTCACCTCAGGAGCCTCTTCCTCGACACGTTCGACTGCTTAAGATCGATGTTCCAGAATTCTATGGCGCATGCGAGCCGAAAACATTCTACAACTAAGCCCACAGTATGGAGTCATACTTTGACTTGCCCTATCAAATTGCAAGATGCAGTGCACATAAGCTAAGTTTCATGGCACCCGCACTTGCTTGGTGGAAGCGATTGTATACAGTTTGCCACATCAAAACTAGGACAAAGATAAAAGCTGACATGGAATCCTTTTCGTCCCTGTCAATTACAATCAATAGTTATGCCTCAACCTTATCTTGCTTACAACTGAGATCTGCATCAGTAGATGAATATACATGCAACTTCTATGACTAGAATATACAAGTCATACATCACTTGGGATACTACCACCAAGATCACCATGTTCGTGATGGGCTCAATTCGTCAATCTTTACATCATTGGCTACTTCACAAATTTCTTCTATGGAATATGTTGTTCATGTAGCTACACAAATAGAGCACGAGTAGAGGTGTCAGACTCATGTTAGAGAGCCCACATGGTGACACCGGACTGCATCTACATAAACAGCGGTACTACTTCAATCACGTCCGCCACTCATGCATCTTCATCAAAGTTTGCATCAGTACCTTCCAAGGTGTGTAGTCATGTAGTGCTTCTCGCATTAAAAAGTGGTATGTGTTATGAGTGTTGGAGGTCACCTTATAGAGTATATGTAGAATGTGGGAGTATATGCGGGAGTATATGCGTTTTTGGATTTTTTTATGCACATTTATTATATATAGCATAAAAATATATGTTAAGCATAGAAATTATATATTTCATTTGTAGAACACATACTTGTGTATATATTGTAAGTGTCCATACATATATAGATGTATAGTATATTTACATATTATATATGTGTACACAACTAGCATATGCGAAATATGTATGTGTATTATATGTAGATATATACATATTGACATGCATATATGTGTAAATATGTGTAAGTAGATTTCGGTATATATCATATATGCATGTCCAGTTGTCCACATATATCAAAATGCATATACATAAAATAGAGTAGTATAGATTTGAAGATGTTTGTATTATATGTAAGGATACCAGTGATGTATTACTACAATATATATAGATAAATGTATTGATACATATACATATGTATACATCTGTACATGTTGGTGCGCAAGTAAGTAAGTAATTTAAATTAAATTGAAACAAATTACATTAAAAAACAAAGGTATGCAGAACTTCTAATAAAAATCGGCCACATATACCCCGCACAGGACCGCACATGCGACCATGACTGCATATTGGGCTGCTCATGCATATGCGGTCTGCCAAGTGGGTTGCACCGCATATGCGTCCGTATATGCCCTGCATAAAAACCTTTTTGTAACATTGTTCTCCTGCCAAGGTTGTTGACATTGATCCAGTCATTGTTCCAATCATGTGATGACAATGACAACTGATGCTAAGAAAGAGGATGGCATAGAATCCAGGATGTGCTTCCATGTAGTAAACCTAGTAATGATGCAAACACACTATGAAACACTCTATTTGTAGCATCACTTCTTTGACAAGCCCCGCCTCACATAGCTCAACTGCATACAAGCTCTTCTCGTCTAAGGTTGAGCATGTAGAGAAAGTGTGTATCCTCATTATCAACAGAGAGAGCTCCACCAACCATGGACTTGCTGAGGTTACATCCAGAATTCCACCCGCGTCCATACCTATTTCATTGGCTTGCACCTCAGGTTCATGTTCATCAGCAAGTTTCCTGGTTTTGATGGGTGACTTTTTCCTACCACAGTGTATGCACCGACACTAAATCGTGTGATCTAGTACCTAATTGGCTTATTTGAGCTGATCACCCTTATGACTCCCTAATTGGCTTATTTAAGCTCGTGACCTATGAAATTAAGAAACAAAAACTAATTAATTGAGAACTTTCAAAAAAATCCCTAACTATTACACCCTAACTCATGCTTCCTCATTATCAACAGAGAGAGCTCCGCCAACCATGGACTTGCTGAGGTTACATCCAGAATTCCACCCGCGTCCATGCCTATTTCATTGGCTTGCACCTCAGGTTCATCAGCAAGTTTCCTGGTTTTGATGGGTGACTTTTTCCTACCACAGTGTATGCACCGACACTAAATCGTGTGATCTAGTACCTAATTGGCTTATTTGAGCTGATCACCCTTATGACTCCCTAATTGGCTTATTTAAGCTCATGACCTATGAAATTAAGAAACAAAAACGAATTAATTGAGAACTTTCAAAAAAAGTCCCTAACTATTACACCCTAACTCATATTGTAGCCAATTAGGTACAGGATCACACGATGCGGTGCTATCTATATATACCAAGGAAGAAAATGTCCGGTTTCGATACCGTTTCGGTATCCACAGAAGAAGAAATTTCAACAAATTTTGACAAAAAATTTTGACAAATGCATTCCTGGCGTTTTAACGACCAAATGATTGAATTATTTAGCAAACTCTTACCAGAATAATCTACTAGTATAGATCTACTAAAATATGCAATAATAATTCATATCGAATACGTGAGGGGGTCAGGCTTCTCATGTGTGAGTGAAGGAAGACGAACAATTTCAATGGGGATTTCAATGGAGATTTTGAGGTCAATTAAATGGTGAAATGAATGAATTAAGTCATTATAGTTTGCAAGCAAAATATATAAAGTTAAAGATACAAATTTATGGAAATATAGCATGATCTTGGATGGTAGGACCTCTCGGTAGGAAGACAGGACGTAGTACATAAACAATGTTGCAGTTGTATGTGAGTATTGAGGAAGCATGAGTCAACTGTGGTTTATAATCTAGTTGGATCATGATGGTTGTCATCCTCCTTGTTGATTATACCTATCAACATATTGGCTCCAGTTTATTTTGTTTTATACAAGCATAGATGTGTCTCGATGTTAATCTCTATAAGCCTACAAGTGATAAAATGCATACTAATGGATTAACTTCAGCATTGTTCTCGGTCGTGTGCTTTTGTTATGAGAGCCTATAGGAGGCAACCATGCAGATAGAGGTGTGGTTGATAATGGCATACATACAAAATATCTCAATAGCCATGCTAATTTTGCGCACTATTAGCATAAATCATGTGACCTCAAAAATGAAAGTTAGCAGGTCATCATAGCCATAGATATCACTCCCACATCCATTGTTAAATGTTTCCTTTGCAGATCTTTATAGAAGTGAGAGAAATAAGAGAGAGAGGTAGAATTAGGCTAGGAAGAGAGGAAACATAACTTCGATTGCCCCTAACAAGCCAAGGAATCATATGGTAAAATCTACAGATATTGTACCCCATTTCTCGAAATAATACAGCTCGTAGCCTAAATCTAGAGATGATGCAACTTTTTAGAGATATAAACAAGCTAAGAAATATGCTAAGAATTCAATTCAAGAGGCAAGGTCCGGATTATTTGATGAGATATATAAGAAGTTGGACACTGGAGAAGGAGAAAACAGATATATAAAATGGCTCGTATAAGAGAAAGGAAAGGAAGAGACTTGAGTCAAGTTAAGTGCATCAAGAATAAAGATGGTAGAGTGTTGGTGAAGGATGATGATATAAAGAACCAAAAGAGAAACTACTTTCATTAGCTTTTCAAAGGAGGAACTGTGAATAATGTAAGAGACTTAAGTGACATGAATGCAAGAGATATCACTTAAGCACGGCGAGTTTCACTATCTCTGGTCAAGAATGCTTTGAAAAAAGATGAAAATGAAATAGGCATGCAGTCCAGACGATATTCCCATTGATATATGGAAGAATGTGGGGGATGGAGCTATGTGGTTAGCATACTTCTTCAACAAGATAATGAAGACAAGAAGATGCCAGAAGAGTGGAGAAATAAAATTATAGTCCCGATCTACAACAACAAAGGAGGTGTTTAAAGTTGCACAAATCATAGAGGTATCAAGTTGATGAGTTACACTATGAAGCTCTAAGAGGATTATTTAGCAAAGGCTAAGATCGATAAGACAAATTTCAGACAACTAGTTTGGTTTTGTGTTAGGACAAACAAGAACAGATTTTATTTTTATAAGGAGGCTTTTAAGAAGTATAGAGAAAACAAAAGAAATATTCATATGATTTTTATTGATCAAGAAAACGCCTATGATTGAATACCCAGGGAAATGTTGTGGAGGGTTTTGCATAAAAGGGTGTGTCAGTCCACTACATTGACCAGATTAAAGGCATATATGATGAATCAACTGCAAGTGGTACGACTCTTGGAGGAGAGGCACCTAACTGGAAGTGTTAGGACTCCTAGAGGAGAGACACCTACTTTTCCTATCACCGTTGGGTTACATCAAGGATTGACATTCAGCCCATATATGTTCATTCTTGTTATGGATGAGTTGACAAAGAATATTCAAGATAATTTCCCTTAGTCTATGTTATTTGCTTATGATATTGTGTTGATTGATGAAAGAAAAGATATATGAAATGATAAAGTAGAACTTTGAAGAAATGCATTGGAATCTAATGGATTTATGATCAGTAGAAGCAAAACCTAATATAAGTGTTGCAATTTTAGCCAATCGAGAATTGTGAATGTTGGAGTCAAGATGGATGGAATTTATGTACCAATTATGTGATAAGTTCCACTACTTGGGCTCAATTATTAAAAGGGAGGGTGATGTTCAACATGATGTTTGTCACAAGATCACGACATGTTGGTTGAAATGGAGTGCAACTGGACTAGTATGTGACCAAAAGATCCCTCTCAGATTAAAAAGCAAGTTTTTTAGAGCAGTTATATGGCCACCCATGCTACATGGGAGTGAGTGTTAGGCGGTCAAAAAAATAAGGTCTCAACAGGATGAATATGGCTGAAATGCATATGCTGAGATGGATGTGTGGGAAGACGAAAAAAGATTGTTTGAAGAATGACTATATCAGGAACTAACTGGGGGTGGTGAGCATAAAGGACAAGTTGTGTGAGGGCCGCCTAAGATGGTATGGACATGTGCAGCGCAATCTGACAAATGCACCTATTCGAGCCAAGGTTATTGAGTCAAGCACAATTAAAAGAAGTAGAGGCAGACCAAAATTAAATTAGGAAGAGCTTAAAATGGGATTTTGAATCTTTACATCTTGATAAGAGTATGACCCATAACATAGTCGATCAGAAAAAAAGGATCCATGTAGCTGAGCCCAACATGGTTGGGATTGAGGCTTAGATGATGTTAATGATGATGGTGATGACTCATTATAAAATATGGTTCTGGGTTGGACCATTTTACATCAACCCGATTGTTGTTTGACCCATAATCTACCTAAAACCACATTTTGACACCCCTACTAAGCCTGCGTTTGGCACAGGACTAGATCCGGTTCATTTCTTGTCGCCTAGTGCCAACCCGGCCAAACAGTCGATGGATTAGGACTGGTTTCTATTTGGTTTCTAATCTGGTTTTGGCTCCGTTTCGGGATAACGGAAACCCGAAAATCGAACCAGACCAGTCCCGCAAGAGGCGAGATTCCATTTCCTAACCCAAGTTTGGCTCAGAACGCGAGAGGCAAGTATTCAGCCGCCCCCGACACCCCCCTTTCCCCTCTCCCTCTTCTGCTCTCCCGACACAGCCTCTTCTGACCTGCTCGACCTACTCCCCTCTCCCTCTTCTACTCTCTTTCAGGAGGAACTATTGCCTCTGTGAGTTAAAGTTGCGTCTACCACGCCGAATCAATGGCAACGTAGGGCCGTAGGGTGAACATATGGTCAATGAAGCTGACGGATTCGGAAGGGGGTGTGCTGGTTCATCACGCATCGCCGAGCTACGACGCCACGCTAGACGGCGAGAATCAAGGTTAGGCATCCCGACTTGTCATCTCCAATTAAAGCCCCTTGACGCCCCCTTTTCACTTTGTGCAAAGCGTCGACCAAATGCTAGCGAGGGCACCGCCTGCCGTAGCTGCTATATAGTGTTGTGTTTCTTCGTCGATCTCCTCCCCATTCAACTTCGCATCCTCCACCAATTGTTCTTTGAAGCCGCCGCTGCCAAGCCCTTGTATTCTGAAGTCACCCATCTGCTTGAGAGGTATGTGTTGGCCAAGCATATTTTTCTTCCAGTAGGCAGATATAGTAGTATGAATGTACACTAATCTTTATTCCCTTTACCTTGTCTTCATGTATGTACCGATACTTTCTTGGCGACTGCGTGATCCCCTCTTCTACGTGGATATCAAGGAAAGAGATATCGCCGGTACCGTCGATATACCGGTCGAAATACCGATATCGACGGCATCGGTCATCGATTTGAGCAAGTCTGTCGCTGGTACCGCAAATATCGGTATATTGGTGGACTTACCGGTAAAACCGCCACTTACCGCCAAAAACCGAGGGGTACCGCTGCAAAAAGCCCCACTTACGGGCGATACAGGTGGTATGCCGCCCCGGCATGCCGATTTACGCGAACTTGTTGCTTGCTGCTACTGTTTGAGTGGAGAAACTTGGAGATTTGAGGCGATTTCTTTCCTTAGAGCTCGAATCAGTCCTGATTAAGGTATGTTTTCTTAATTTCTTTCATTTCTCATATTCTCCCCTCTCTAACCCCTCCTCTCTCTATTTCCTTCTATTTTCACCATAGAAGTTCTCCAAAATTCTCTAAATACACCCAAAATCTAGATCTACTCCAAAAAACTTAGGATTAATGCTATTTAACAATAGATCTATGATTATTTTATGTAGATCTACTAATGTATCACTAGATCTACTACTATTAATTAATATTATCACATATTTCACTAATTAATATAAATTTCGTAATAATACAATAAGTACTATTAATAATAGGTATCTAACTTAGGTTTAGTAGAAAAAGTTGTACCAAATACTAATATGAACAAATACGAACAAAAATATAGTACAAATATATATATCGTTTTTTCATTTATTAAAAATGCTGAAAATTAAAAAAATACATTTTTTTCTACAGATTTATGTGTTAGTGTAATATAAGATGGAATGAGTAATTTGTAACACATCACTTGCCTTAATACTAGATATATGAAGGATTTTTTATTTTTTAAAATAATTTCAGACTTTTTTTTATTTAACCCTTTTTTCTTGTTAATAAAAATCTTAAAAAATATTGTGTTTGCTTCTATAAATACATGTAACATTTATACAGTTAAAGTGTTGTTTTTGATTCTATAATACATAAAATAGATTAATTTCTTGCAACTTAATGGGTTAGTAATTTCATACACCTAATTTTTGTTTGTCTTTGTCTTTTTGCAGCGTTGACTTTTGATTTGAGAAGATGTCTTCAAGCGATGGTGAGGTGTTGGGGCCGGTAATGTTGGAGCTAAGGATGTGGGTTTTGCATGGAATAACTATACGCATGTTGACGGGAACAGGGGAAAGATAATTTGCAATTACTGCAAGAAGACACTTGGTGGAGGGGAGATTACTAGATTTAAACGCCTATTTACTGACATTACACATGTTATTGTCTGCTTTATATTGCTTCTACTACACACATGAAGACGCACACATTCATATGCATATAAGATTATACTTACACATATACATAGTTATATTAAAAATTTTCAATAATTCCATTTCATACATCATATAACTCATATATATATGTATATATTGAAAAATGTTTTCCCCTCGTCTAACGTCGTGTTTGTGTCCTATAATTTAGAAAATTTTCCCATCATGTGTCCATGTTAGTGTCAGTGTCCATCTCTATAATTGTATTCATACTTCCTTGTAGCGAACAGATTGTAAGGTGAAGGTTGGATAGTGGGAAACTGAGGCACAGGCTGAACATGTATAACAAGATGTAACATAAGCAAGAGCAATATGTGGATCTTAGGTAGAAACAAAGGACTCTGTATACCAGTCATATGTTGTGTGCACCAGAGTTTGTCGGAGGATGGACCATGAGAAACAACTATAGATGTTCCGTGAGTACAAGAGGATGAGGCCAGATGTGCTTACATTGCTTGTAGATGGTACTACAGTGGATGTGCTACACATTGTCGATAGAAGTCGGTCATATTCTTCCTTGGTGATTGATGTCAGAATTGACCTTTGTTGGGGCATCCTCCTTGTTGGGGAATCTGTAAAGAAGTGGGCAGTTGTTGGTGCAAGTCTTCCAGGCAATTGATGTATTCAAGCATATGCTTCTTGTATATGAGCAACTTTTCTTCAGATAGAACAACACTACATGTTGGAGCATATTTGGGATGAAGACCTCGTAAAAATTTAGTTGAGACCAAGGTGTCTTGCTCTCAAATGCATCCTTCAGACTTAAAAGAGGTTAAAAAAAGTTTTAAGTTGTTGGGCCATAACTAGATAGCAACAAAGTGGTCGTCACTCATCAATGGTTTTTCCGTGTTGCTTCTCAAGAAAAATTATGTCTGAAATATTGTATGTAGGACATTATTTTCATGAGTAGGCACTTTTTAGCAGCATCCCCAGTCTACTTGGTTGTGGTATAGAACGTGAACATTGCAGCTATGCGGGGCTGGATGCTATTCCATGATCATGACTTGACCATATTATTGTTCTTGCGCCACTCAACATATCCTTGTCACCTTCAACAGGAAATCCCAAGATTAACGTATTTTGATTTGCCTTTGGATTCAAGAAAGGTATAGGTTGCATTCATCCAAAGCGATTCGTTCAATTTAATTGAAGCAGTGGTGCACGGATCCTTGTATACAACAGTAGATTGAATGATAGGAAGCGTCATTGCGAGACAATGGTAGACAACCCCTAGAAGAAAGTGCACTCACCCACAGTAGAGAGACACATGGAAAAGACGAGGGTAGAAACTTCTAAGAAGACTCCCTTTTAGAGAATGAATACTTGTTTCACAAGTTGGGGCTACTGCTGAGGGAAAATCGTGAGTTATTGAACGTTGCTACAGTATCAAAAAGCAATTCTTGACCTGTAAAGGATACTACTACTCCACGATGGTCGTTTTGCCTAAGGAAAAGATGGAGGGGTGCTGGAGACCAAAGGTTGCCCCTAAGGAGTTGTCCTTGTTGTGGGGAGGTGCAACAGGAGGTAGTGGTGACCCACAAAAGTCACATGTAGAAATCCAAGCCACTACACGTGAGAGGGGAGAGGGAGTTCCCCCCTAATTGGCTTTGAGGGGTGAAGACACTCCCCTCATACAGGCCGCTAGGGAGAAGATCTCCCTAAATAGGAGTCAGTTTCTTGAAGGATGGGAAGAGGAAACCGTTGGTTCCTCCTCTCGGAGTCAATGATGCTATGGTACATTATTGTAACAGTATTATAGCATTGGCCTTGGGAGGAGAATTAGGGATTGAGGGAGGAGAGATGAGTTGATACCATGTTATGGTCATAGAGTCTAATTCACTTGATAGAAATACAATTATATGACCTCAGATAGAATGGGTCGGAAACATCTAGAGGGAGCATATTCTAAGACTGCGGATACATACATTGTACCATGGGCCACAAGGTACACTAAGCAGGCTCATGATAGAAATAGGCCCATTACAATCACTATAGCATACATTTATGAACGCCTCATATACTTTTTAGGCTTACACCTCATTCATTGAGACAAAAATGCCTTGTTACATCTCAAGCACTTCGATACCTAGATAATATCAATCTCATATAAATTTGATGTCATACATTAGTGAAGTTTTTTAAATGTTCGAACTCAAAACTCAAAGTTAGTTCTGGTTTAGATTTTTTTATCAAACTTCATTGCTAAAAAAAATCTGCCTTCTTGTGCACTGTCACTGATTTTTTAAACCGGATTTTTGATCGTCGACTGTGTTACGTAAACAGTTTCTATTTAATGTTAATTTTGCTAATAGCATATAGGATATTTACATAATTATTTTATATACAAGCATGTATATATAAAAACATATATATATGTAGTGCATACATACAAATACGCAACATACACACGTCTTTATTTTCATGAACGCCTCATACAGTAGTTTAGGGTAACGCCTAATTCATTGATACAAAAGGCCAGCTACCTCTCGTGCACTTTAAAACCTTGATAACATCAATTTCATGACAACAGTTATAAGCCATCTAGAAAATGATAAATAGCAAAAACCATGGCTGTCCAGATCATCTTATAAGTTATAGCTGAAAACAAGATGGGAATTTTTTTAGAGGGAGAAGTAATGCTAATGACCGAATAGGTCAATATCAATCCTTCAATTACTCTAGAGAAACATATATGTATTGAAAAATATATTATATTATGGATGTACTATAAGTTTAGTTTGAGTGAGCTCATACAAGAAAATAGGCAACTCGAGGATGGCCTCTATTAGAAGCAAGTTGGACAGGTGTTAATCCAGAAGTATCCTTAATCAGCAGTTCTTGCTTTGTTCCAGCATGGACAAGAATGCTGCATGCTTCAATATTACCTCTTATGGCTGCCCAATGCAGAGCTGTACAACCTGGCAAGACAGAAGAGCAGAAGATATTTCGAATCAAAAAGGACTTACCAGGATACGTTGCTTTTGATTTTCATGTAGTATTAAACAGTACAGATTGCTTTATCAAGATGCAAATTACATAATATAACAATTGTTTCTCTAAAAGATTTTATTAGATTTTTTTCATGCATAGAAAGAGAATTCCTATAACTCAGCTCCAATGTCAAGGGAAGAAGTATTATATTGTAGATGGATCGAAAAGAGTTCATCCTGTGAACAATCAGGTAGGTATAAAATTCAAATTGGCATTGGTCGACGTGTAATGTCTTTTTATGTTTTAATCCATATAGGAAAGGCATTACACCTTTGTAAACCAAAAGACACACAAGAAAAAGGGCCAAAGAACACACGCACACAACAAATGTGGTCCCACGGAAGTGCACCTTGCACCAATTGCAATCTTACAAGCACTGATAGTTGTAAATTGAATGTTTGCTGAAATAGGATATAGAAAAGATAGTATTGGAAGTAATCGGCCTAGGCCCAATAACTTGTATCTTTTAATATGTACCGTCATTATTCCATTCATCATGTACCCGTGGTATATCATACTGAAGCTTGCTCTAGACTCTTCCAGTCCTCTCCTGTATAAAAAGGATGCTGTTATTTTTTTTGGGATTGGCAAATGCTAATCCTACTCAGAAACAAGGTATCAAATCATACTATAAAACCCTGGCAGGTTAACACCTTAGCCCTGGTCATTCTCCCTTTTTCCACTATTTTCCAGTTGACATTATAGTCACTGTAGCAACACAGGTGATAGAGGGGAGAAAAGGCGGCTATGTCTGCTCACATACTCCATCCAAGGGAACGTGAAGATGCTTCCCATCCCCAGCCGGCATACTTGATGGAGAATTCCCCCAAATCTTCATTGTTTTAAGGGACAACTACGGCCACCTTATTTCTGTACCCAGGGCGTGTGCACCTGACTTGCAGCAATTGATTTCTTTTCTCATCCGGGGTTCAGCTCCCTCTAGGCTCTAGGTCCACCACTTGACCACTAGAAGATCCCCTTACCTTCCCTCAAAAGTCTCATTTTATTCCACTGAAGGAAGGGTAATCTTCTGGATGATCTCCCTTCCTAACGTGAGAATGGAGTATTGTAGAGCTATAGTGCCTTTTCGACAAAAATATTCAGCCTTCTCACATCCGATCTCCTCTGAATTCCACTTTTTCAGCAAAGGCTTCTTCTCAGGGTTCTTCCTCAAGTAGGAGCGCTATGTGCGGGTAAGTACGTGTCATCTTAGGGGTATTCGTAGTTCCTGCTCTATTGCTTCATTCCTGTAGCGGTGTCTTTTGATTCCTAGCATGTTTATACTCTGGTAGTATTCATTGACTGATATTTGCTCATATCATGGCTGAAAATAAAGTTCAGTATTCCATTATCTACATTGATTCTGCTCAGAGCACTCCTGTTAAAATTAAATGGGTCAAAGTGGTCTTGACTTTTCTAAAATCTCATGAAAAACATATGTTTGTAAATTCATTACAACTCACTGAGAGCAATGCAAATTGGAAGTACATTGATGGTCAGGTGGCTCAGGTCCGATCATGGTTGTGAAACACTGTGGAACCTTGCATTGCATTGCAACTAAGTTTATGTTATATTCCACTGCAAACGAAATCAAGGATGCTGCTAACAACGCTACACACATGAAAGCAGTGCTCTCCAAGTCTAACGTTGAGTGGGATAATTAAACCATTTCTTGAACAACAAGGAGAACTACTATTGATTCTTATTTGACCATTCAAGCCATTTTAGAGCATCTCAAGCTCAACTATCATCAACCTTTAAAATCCAATGAATAAAGGAAAGAGAGGGCCTCATTACAGAAAAAATTTCAACTTACATCCGCAGTAGGCTCCAGTTGGTGCTAAGATTCCATCTCTGGAAGAAGCTTACAACCGCATTCAACAGTCTTCTTTCAAATTGTCTTTAGTTTTCGTAGACCCTCTAAATCTTAGGTGTTTATGGTTGTGGTTGCTAGGTGATGTGGCCAAGGTAGACGGCCACGTTTCCAATGAACCGTCGCAATGGAAATTGGACCAGGCCAATCCTACCCTCTCAATCGTGAAGGTGTTGCTTCTCAATAACCACAGGTTAGCTTATTCCCCTCAGATGTCGGAGAATTCCCCCAGAATTTCTATATCCGGGAATGAATGATCAAATAGTTCAGGCCTCTTAAGCTTCCTCTACTAATCCTACGGATACTCAACCAGTGGGTTCCAATGCTTCTGCTTCCATTGCTGTCAATTCAGGTAACCTAAGATCCTCCACGATTCTCTCCCCCCCCCCACCTCCACATTACAAGTGGAATGTTGACTTTAGTACTACACAGGATAGTCACAATATACTGAGTTTTTAAAAAAGTCACGTTTAAAACACGAATTTTTTCTTAGACGTATGAAACAGACGAATAAATCCCAATTCCTGAATACTACATTCTATTCCTGTATTATTCGTGAATTATTCACGCTTGATGTTTTTTCCCGCTTTATACGTTCTTTTCCCGTATTATACTGATTAAGGTTCTAACTTAGTTTGACTGCATATATATGTGTCTCTGTGTATGTAAACGCATATATATGTGTGTATATATGTAATGTATGCATATGTATATGTATATGTATATGTATATGTATATGTATATGTATATGTATATGTATATGTATATGTATATGTATATGTATAGGTATGTAATAGTTATAGATACATGTATGCAATATATATGTACATATACATGTGCAAAACATATATATACATATAAGATGTATGCAATATATGTACATATCCTCCGATTTTTTCCGACTTTTTCCCGAATCATTGACCATACTTTTACCGTACGTTGACCGCTTCTTACCCGAATTTCCCGCATAATTGCCGAATTCCGATTTTTTTCAACTCAACCGAACGTATCCCGAATACCGAATTTGTGACTATGCTACACAGCATATGACGAGTATGAAACACCCGCTTATCAACTCAAATTCCTATATTCCTCATATTTTGAGACCCTTGTTGGCATAGTCACAATATACTTCGTTTTTTTGAAAAAAAACGCGTTTAAAACGCGTATTATTCATGTGCCATATATAACGGCCGTTTTAAACTCCAAACCGAATAATACGTTTTAAACGCGTTTAATTCGCGTATTGCATTTTAAACGCGTTTAATACGTTTTTTGCCGCTTTAAACAGTTATGTACTTTTGCTTCACATTTATTTTTTTCACGTCCTTTTTAACTTGTAGCAAGGTTCCACTAAACCGCCTAACCTTTCTCCTCTATCCCTCGACACACCAGGAGGAGTAACCCTCAACATTCTACATGTACGCTCCATCTTTCTCCTCCATTCTCCCCCTTTCTTCCCTGATTTGTGCCCGCTGCTCCCACTTCTTCCCCTTCTTCCAATATTAGAGTAATCAGTTCGATGTTTAGTCATTTTCAATCATTATATATGTGGGTGTATATATATGTTTGTATGTGTGTGTGTGTGTAAATATATATATATATATATATTTCGACTTTTTTCCGAATAGTTGACTGAACTTTTACCGTACGTTGACCGATTTTTATACGAATTTTCCGCATAATTCCCGATTTCCGAATTTTTTGACTTGGTCGTACGTATCCCGAATACCGAATTTGTGACTATGCTTGTTGGTACGCCCAATAAAATTTTGCGATCTTGTAGAATTATAACCCTTAGTTATCTCAAATTACCCTCGGCATATTTGTCCCACTATCCTTTTGATCTTGTGTTTGTTGCAAAATTAGTTGGTACTCTACACTGTTTCATAACTTTTGAAACTTTAGCCTTGTTTTACTGGATTCACATAGCTTACCGATGAATGGGTTGGGTTTTAGAATTGTCGATACATTTCCAGCATTTGTGTACTTGGAATGGTTCCCTCTCCTACTCATAGTAACAAAAGTCTCCGAATTTTACGAAAAATCGGCGATTTTTTGCGATTTTATAGGCTCCCAAATATTCACCACGATTAATATGTCGCTCGCCGATTTTTCACGACTTTTCCTGCCTTTTCGCGATTTATACTATTTTTCACAATTCGTTGTAACTTTTCACATTTTTTCACGATTTTTCTCTTTTAAGCGCTTGCTCTTTTTTTTACCAAACCATGTACACAAAACTCCTTATATACACTAAACCTCCAACCCCCATTCTCCCAACAGTCCCTTGTTATTATTCAACTATTCTTTAATTCTTTTCATACTTTTTTCACTCAATAAGATTGTATGTATAATGACCTTAATAGTTACATGTGTATCTAATATGTATGTATGTATATACAAACATATGTATACATATATGTATATGGGTGTATAGATAAGTATATATATGCATATATATAGTCGACTTATTCTCGATTGTTTCCGATTAGTTGACCGAACTTTGACTGAAAAATATCGACTTTTTCACAATTTTTTCCGAAATCCGATTTTTTCTGGCCAGCCGAAAAGTTGCCGAATCCCAAACTTGTCACTATGCTCCTACTCCACCAGCGTCTTGGCCACTCTCTCTAAAGAAACTCAAAAACATTGAGCTTAGTTTATCGTTATTTAAAAACTAGATTGTAAATCTTGTAAGTTAGGCAAAATTACCGTGTGCTTCTCCTTCTCATATTGAAAAACAATCATTGACCCCTTTAGATCTTGTTCATAGCATGGTTATCAGAACCAAACACGAACCAGTCAGTTGAACCGGGAACCAGTCACTCTACCGGTTCGGTCCCCTCCCAAAGCCGAAAATGAAGTTTGAACAGCATCAAACCGGTGAACCGACCGATTGAACTGGTGAACCGGCGAACCGGTCCGGCTTTAGCCCAACCGGCCGGTTCTCTAACTTAGCAAATAAATGCATTGTTGCTACCATTTTTCTTTAATTATTTTTTAATAGTATATAAATGTTGGTATATGTGTGTCCATGAATAGAATAATATTTGTTATTTGGCTTGTTTATCAAGTTATTGTGAGCAATTGTGCCATTATTCATGTTTCACAACTTTTGCAGGGATATTTTCCATGAGTATCAAAGACATTTATATATTTTAAACTATTAGCGATGTCATGATGATGTCACCGGTTGAACCGGTCAGACCACTGGTTGAACCAATGAACCGAGAACTAGAGGCCTCACCGGTTTGCTGACAGATTCGATTCTAACAACCTTGGTTCATAGTGATGTTTGGGGCCATTTCATCTGCCCCGTCAAAAATGGTTTTTAATATTTTCTCTTGCTTGTGGATAATTGCTCTCAACTGACATTGTTGTTTCTTACGAAATCTCACGCGAAAATATTCTCCTTAATCAAACACCCATTCACCAATTCATTATAACTCAATCAATAAACATATTTAGATCCTTCGCATCGATAATACTCTCTAATATGTTCAACATGTAGTCTTCCACTCTTTGTGTTTTTTGGTATGATTCATTAGTATAGTTTTAAAAAGCGGTATGTTTTATACGTTCAGAGAGGTCACTGAGTAGAGTATTCCGTATGCGGGAGTATATGCAGAAGTATATGCGGTTTTGGATTTTTTTAATTATTATATCTATATAAATATACAATAATCATACAATTACATATTTAATTTGTAGAATTACATATTTTAAGATGCAATCATGCAAATATGCAATCAAACATAAAATATATACAAATATGCAATAATGAGCTAAATGTACAACCGCCATAGATGAATGTAATGTAAACAAAGAGGAATTGGAAACATAGTGTAGGCTGAATGTAGGTGGTGGTTTTAGCTACATGAAGAATAGAAAGTGACGTCAAAAAATTGCCAGCTTAGAAGTTTGGCCATTTAAAAATCTGGGGATTAATCGACCTTATATGCGGCCTTATATGCGGACATGGTCCGTTTTAGGCACCGATTTCCCATATGTGGTTCGGTCAAGGGAGTGATATGCACCGCATGAACCGTTTTTTGAAACAGTGTCCATTAGCGTAGGCACTCATATTCCTCAATAGAATGGAGTAGTCATTTCAAAGGATAGTCATCTGCTCAACATTGCATACACCTTAATGATGAATGCCCATATGCCTAAGCATTACTTGCTTGAAGCCATTCTTACTACATGTTTCCTTATTATCATGCAAATCCTTTGTTCTTCAAGAAACTAGCCCATTTTCTGTCACTTTGCCTAACAAGTGCCATTTCTCTTTGCCCCTTATGACTTTTAGGTGTATTGTGTGTATACATATTGATCCTAAGGCTGACAAATTTTCCCCTCGGTCATTTAACTTCTCTTTATGGGATATTTTAATATCCAAAAAGGATTTAAATGCAGTCCCACCATTAAATGAATGTGTATGTATGCTAGTGTCACCTTTCATAAAAACAGCACGTATTTTGCCATCAAAAACATTGAACCTTCCTTCACTAATCATAACTCATCCATTTTTAGTGAAATTGAAATCACCACAATACATTGTATTCACCAGCCTGTTACTCTTTACAATTAGTATATTTCCACACGACAGTATATGTATATGTAACGGCGACAAGAGAAGACAAATGGCCAACCAACACCCCCTTTCTTGACAAAAGCTTTGGTGGCATCCACCTCATTTGAGTTGCTAATTGCTCTTCACAAAGGTACACAGCCTAGTACTATAGGACGCCCTATTTCTTTTGTTTAGTGCCTTTCAAGACTTTCTTGTATTGCTCATATGTATGCTACAGCACTCTACAGCATTGACATACCCGAAAGTTATGCAGAGGCTCTCTAGCATCATGGAAATCAGAAATGGATGTGGTTTGTTCTCTTCAGTAATCATACATGGGAACTTGTAGATCCCCAACCCATCAAGAATAATTGTGGTTTCTCGTTAGGTTTTTAACATCAATTTATTTGTTATGTTGATCATCATAAAGTTTATCATGATGAAAGGCTATATATCCTTATATTTTTTTAAATGCATTTCTACTTGTTCTTTTCCAACTGGATGTAAAGAATGTACGCTCACATGGGGACTTCTTAAAGAAGTCCATATGGCGCAACCTCCAAGATATTTGGTTGCGGGGGAGTACCACGTAAAGATCTACAGGCTTAGGACTATCTATAGCCTTGACCATTAGGTAAGAGTACGGTTTAACAAGCTCGATACCATCCTATAACAGCTCAGGATCAACAGGTGGCCAATGATCACACTCTCTCTTTTACTTCCATCCAAAGAATGGTCTTGTAGTTCTTGCTCTATGTGTGGATGATATTGTCATTATCAAAAGTTATTCTGAAGGCATTTTGGACTTGAAGTGGACTTTCCAGGCTGATTTTCATACCAAAAATCTTGGGACACTGAGATACTGCCTAGGGGCTGAAATTCTTGGATCCACAACTTGAATTAATTACAATTATGAGTTTTAGATCTTCTCAAAGAAAATGGATTGGCATCGGCCAAACCTGCGTTGACACCCATGATTACCATAATAAACTCCTCATCACCACCTAAGCCTCATTTTCAACCATGTTGGGGTTGAATACATGAATCCTTCCTCCCCATTCAGCTTTGTTATGGGTCATATTCTAAACCAAGGTTGTCAGAACCGAACTAGTCACCGAACCGGTGAGGCCTCTCGTTCTCGGTTCACTGGTTCAACAAGTGGTCTGCCTGGTTCAACTGGAGACGTCAGCATGACGTCACTAATAGTTTAAAATATATAAATATCTTTGATACTCGTGGAAAATATCCCTGCAAAAGTTATGAAACAGGAATAATAGCATAACTTCTCACAATAACTTGATAAACAGATCAAATAGCAAATATTCTTCTATTCTTGGACATACAAATACCAACATTTATGTAGTATTCAAAATTAAATAACGAAAAAATGGCAGCAACAATATCTTTATTTGCCAAATGAGAGAACCGACCGGTTGGGCTAAAACAGGACCGGTTCACCGGTTTGATGCCGGTCAGACTTCATTTCCGGCTTTGCAAGGGAACCGAACCGGTAGAGCGACCGGTTCCCGGTTCAACCGATCGGGTTCGATTCGGTTCTGATAACTATGTTCTAAACAAACGTCAAGATTTTATATTTTTCCTTATAAGCTCTCCCTAAGTTAATTTAGGCATCCCTCTCCCTCCTTCAACTATTACAACTCAATAGAATTACTTCTAACAGGTGCACTCGTCAGTAATTGTTGCACATGTCTACACCATCTGAGACGACCCTCACATAGCTTGTCCACAATACATGTCATCCCCACTTTATTCTGTATAACCCTAAACCCAATCTCAAGTGATCTTTTCTTCCTACACACTCATCTTAACATTTACGTTTATGCTACATTCATCTTGTTGAAACCTTGTTTTTTCACTACGCAACATTCACTCTTGTACAATCGTCGTATAGTTTTTCTATAAAACTTACTTTTCAACCTGAGATGGTTCTTATCGCTGACAATTGTGAACTATTTAGTTGTATTCCTTCATTATATCTATTTTGTTGAAATCATATAGCCTACATCATCTTGAATTTTGCCATCCATATGCATATTAAAACCAAGTAAAAACTTGCCAAATGTTGGCACTCCATCTCTCCACTCGTAACACCACCACTCACAATAATAGATTGACTAAAATAGCAATGTGGATACTATGTTCTGCTTATGTTGGTCTTAAATCATGTAGGTTCCAATGTATAACTCCACAGTCCAACTTGCAATTTAATTCATCACTGGTTACATCAACCAGCACAACATCATAAGCAATAACATACACCAATGGATGTCATCACGAACACACTTTGTACATTCATCGACTATAAGAACCAATAAATATGGGCTCAGTGTCGATCATGTACCTGAACTGTAATTCGAAATCTTGAAGACACCGCTCCCGGAGTCTTGCACTCCTAGTTGAGCAGACAAACATGACCTTAATGAATTCAAAATAGGTTGAGCTACCGCTTAAAGGTCCAACCCATCAGCCGCTTTAAAGAGGCCTAAGCGCCAATTAGGCGGATCAACAAAATCAGCCGCTTTTCCCGCTTAACTCGCCGCCTAACGGACTCAAAACAGTGCCCGCTTAGACCTACTTTAATGAAATGTGTCAGCTGGATCGCCAAAAGGCCCATTATCTTGTTGGCCCACTTATGGATTCAAAATAACCTATTACACTGCCCAGTCTGAGATGCATGCAATCGCGTGTGTAAGTTCCTATTACACAACAGAGTGGTTCCACTTCCTCTCCTCTAGTTATCTTTTCTAAACCCTACCCCCTGCAAACCTGCTAATGCAGGGTTTGGAGGATATCAGAGTTCCTCCTCTTCTATGGTTGCTTATGCAAGTTCCGGGCGCCTCCTTGTTGTGCCTGGTCTCCTACCTTGGTCGTTGGATGCCAAAGCTTGCTGCGTACAAATGCAAACATGAAGAAAGGCTTCTTCAAATTAAAAAAAACATGAAGGTAAGCTCGCATATCTTGATTTCTTTACCCGATTTTGTTCTAATCAACGTTTCTACCTATCCACATTTATGCTTATATCTGTAAATCGAGGCATACTACATATATCCTTGGTTATGTATGGTTGTGTATGTCATTATTCATTGGTCCCATACTCTATAGCCTATACAAGTATGTATTTCATTTTTGTATGTGACTTTTTTTGTATTAGTTATGTTCTAAAGTAATGTAATCGGTGTTTTTGTCAGTCTATTAGTTACTAATTTACTTCTACTGCAAATATTGATCTATTGGTGTAACTATTATCTATAACTTAGAATGTAACATTAAGAAATACTGAATTGGATGATATAAGTATAGTACTAAATACTGACTTGGATGATCCTATATTGTTGTAACATTAAGTAAATATATATGATTTAAGTATTATAGAAATATAAAATATAATTATATATACATTAGGATGCATACTTTGATAGAATATATTGTTGTAATGTATGACTAATTGATGATATGTAAATGTAACAATAAGTTAGTAAGGTATCTATCATAAGTCTAGCACTTAATGTTTAGCTATGTAAACATGTGATGTAGAATCGTTGTTGTATCATGTATTACCACTTATTTGTTGAATTACTTTGCTAGATGGCTGATGATCTAAGGGTTGCTTCAGTACCTGAAAATACACCATATGTCGTTCCAAAAGCTAGGTCAAGTGACCCACGCTGGAACTATTGTGAATGCCCTGATCCATTTCAAAAAAATTGGCTGCGATGTTTTATCTGCAAACACATCAACACTTGAGAGATTTTTAGATATAAAAACGTCTTGCTTATAGGAGGGGAGATGTAGAAACATGTGATAGTGTTCCACCAAAAGTGAAGAGAGCAATAAATGAATATCTAGATAAAGCCACGGCATAGAAGGCTAAAACAGACGAGAGTTAGAAGAAGCCAGGGATGAAGTACATACTAAGGAACGCTCTGACATTGAAGAAGTTGTGGTGATCGGTGGTTCCACTGCAAAGAAACCCAAGGTGGTGGGCCAGATTGATGCAACCCTGAGGTGTTGTGAATGAGTGAAAATTGTAAAAGCAGGAGAATGTCAACAAGTTCAAGTAAGAAAGGAAGAAAATTATCCAGAACATTGCATGTTGGTTTTATCAAGCCAGTGAGTAGCTAATTTCTATGTGAGACATGTTTGATAGTCGTTTATGAGTGAGCAATGCATATGTACTTAGATGAACTGTTATCAACATTGCACGTATACCTATGAACACGGTGACATGAAAAGTTTCAATATCATGCTGGAGGGAATTGGTCAATTCGGTCATGGCCTGCAGGGCACGTCACTCCTTGAGTTGTGTGAGCCTCTTCTAAAGAATGAAGTTGGAATGTTGGATTGACTAGGACCTCATTAGAGACACATAGGGAAGAATGGAGGAAGTCTGCATGCTCAATTATGACTGATGTGTGGACAGACAGAAGAGGAAGAAGCATATGAACCTATATGTGTATTGCAAAAGAGGTATCAATTTCTTGAGAGCTATAGATGCATCGGCCAATATCCACAATGCTGAATTCATATTTTATGTGGCAGATACTTGGATTGCAAAAGTTGGAGAAGACAGCATTGTTCAAGTTCACAGACAATGACCCCTCTAACATTGCAACTAGTAGACTTTTAAGGGACAAGAGACCTGTGATTTTTGGACATTATGTGCAGCACATTGTGTAAAGCTAATGTTGGAGAGCATTGGACGATTATTTAGGGTGAAGAACTGAAGACTGTATTCAAAAGAGTTGGAAGCTTACTATCTTTATCTATAGCCCTCACAACACCCCTAGTTTGATGAGTAAAGTCACGAAGGATGACCTGGTTAGGCCTGGTGTAACGTGCTTTGCAACTGCCTATTTGAGTTTGCAAAGTTCTCTTAATTAAAAAATGAGTTGAGGTTAATGTTTTATTCATTTGAGTGTGAAGAATGCATGTACTCTAGTAGAGTCGAGGGGGAGACGTTTGCCACTATGGTGGCGACACCACAGATCTGGAACAGAGTGGTGTTTGCTTTGAGGACTTTGAAGACGTTAACGAAGGTATTACAACTTGTTGATAGTGAGAAATTACTGGACATGGATTTTATCTGTGGCAATGCTTGCAGCCAAGGAGTTGTTAGAAAGCTTGGGTGAGAATCCTCTATTTCTGAAGAAGGTTGTAGACATTGTTGACGAGAAATGGGATCAAAGGTTGCATCAACCTTTACATGTGGCAGGTAAATGTCTATTATTTAAAACAAGTTAAAATTGGTTGCTTTGTGATTTTTTAAGTTTTAATGTCTAGTATAATATTATATCATTACCACTAACTACTTGATTTTCCTATTACTTCTGGTCTGATATGTTGTCCGGACGCCTACTGCTTTAGGCTTTTTGAAGCATTGCATGACCTTAGTCAAACCAATGTATTGGATATGGACACCTTTTTCCTCAAAACTTAACTAATACACTTCCCTCGGTTTTCAACCACAAATATTTCCAAAATCAATGGCCACGATACGAAGATCTCTTTTGTTTTCTCTATACTGCTCCAGCAGCCTCCTTATTGAAAAGACATTGTAGATCTTCCACAACCAAATTGGTTGTCTGATACATGCATTATAGATCAAAGGTTTTTCTCAATATTATCTCCAAAAGCTTCATAGTGTGACACATCAACTTGATGCATAAACAGTTTGTGCAGCTTTGAGCATCTCCGTTGTTCCTGTATATAGGAACTATGGTATTCTTTTTCAAATCCTTCGTCGTTTTCTTGTCTTATAATCTTAACAAAAAAGTCATTTAACCACATAAATCTGTTCTCTCACAAGCTCTTCCGTACATCAATAGGGGTACCATATAGCCCACATGATTTTTCCCGTTTCATATTTTTCCCCAAAGTATCCTTGACGTCTGATAAAACAAAGTGGTAGAGATATCTCTTTGACCCATAGAGACCGTTGAAAAGCTTATGAAAATAATCTCTCAATTTATTCTTGACATCATTGCCCTACTCGAGCACTCTACCGTCTTCATTATTAGTGCAATTCACTTGGTCTCAGCGTTCCCATCTGCTATGCATGAGGCCGCATATGCGGTTTGCACCTATGTGGTCCATTATGCATGAACACCTATGCGGCATATATGCGACTGCTTTATATATAGGTACTAAATGCGTGTATTTTGTTATCAATTCTCTTGTTTAATTATTCATTAAACTACTTAGAAACACACACATGTACATCTTTCTATACATATATATAGCATATTGTACATGTATATTTATATGTTTATATATTAATGTGTAATATTTAACATTTTAAATATATGATTTTATGCTCATATATAATTAATTCGTTAAAAAATCCAAAACCGTGTACATTTAAAAACACACACATATACACATACATATTTGTATATTTATATAGTGTATTGTACATGTATGTTTATATGTTTATATATTATCATGTGTGTAATATTTATCATTTTAGATATTTTATTTTATGATCATATATAATTAATTCATTAAAAAAATCCAAAATGTGTACACCCGCATAAGCACTCGCATTCTTCTTACACTCAGAGTGGTATCATGACACATACCGCTTTTCATAACATCGCCTGGCCATGGTTGTATAGGCGGCCAGGCGTCCAGGCGTTCCAGGGGGGCGCCCAGGCGTTTCCAGGCGTTTTGATAGATTTTTTATTTTATCAAATATATGTAAAATTTCTAAAAAAATACCAGCCTTACACATATAAATATACATGATAAATATGCAATCAATGTGCTACCAAATTACCAATAGTGGAAGAAAGCAACAAAAGCATTAGATATGCATTAAATATAATTTTGATGATTAAATAGTATATGAAATGACTATATCAGGAATAAAGTGGGGGTGGCGAGCATTGAGGACAAGTTGCGTGAGGGCCGACTCAGATGGTACGGACATGTGCAACGCAGACCTACTAGTGCGCCTATACGAAGCAATGTTATTGAGCCAAACACTATAAATAGAAGAAGAGGAAGGCCTAAATTAACATGGGATGAGCTTATAAAGAGAGATTTTGAATCTCTACATCTCAATCAGAATATGGCCCATGATAGAGCTGAATGGAAACGAAGGATCCATGTAGCCGACCCCAACATAGTTGGGATTGAGGCTTAGATGATGATGATGATGATGATTAAATATTTGCTAAATAAGATAATAAGGATATTCCAATCCTAAATTTATATAAGTCGACCACTAATGCAAACCAATACATAAATACATTCAAATCAGTAAAATAATAAATACAAATCAGTTCACAAATAAATATAATTTTGTAGATGATTAAATATTTGCTAAATAAGATAATAAGGACATGCCGATCCTAAAATTCTTATAACTCGATCCCTAATGCAAACCAAGAGATAAATACATACAAATCAGTATAATAATACATTTAAATCAGTTCATCTATAAATATAAATTGGTACATGATTAAGAAAATCGGTACATGATTAAAAAAATAATTGAGTCACTGATTAAATATTTCTTAAATCAGTAAATAAGGAGATACAAATCCGTTGATCAATAAAAATAATTGAGTACATTATTAAATATTTCCTATATCAGTAAACCAATGTATATAAATCAGTTGATCAATAAAAATAATTGAGTAGATGATTAAATATTTCCTAAATCAGTAAACAAGGAGATACAAATCCCTAATTTCATAATAGTCAACCACTAATGCAAAGGAATACATAAATACATAAAAAATCAGTAAACCAAGATGCATATAATTATAAATCAGTTGATCAATAAAAATAATTGAGTACATAATTAAATATTTCCTAAATCAGTAAACCAATGTATATAAATCAGTTGTTCAATAAAAATAATTGAGTACATGATTAAATATTTCATAACAGTCAACCACTAATGCAAAGGAATACATAAATACATACAAATCAGTAAACCAACATGTATATAATTATAAATCGGTTAATCAATAAAAATAATTGAGTAATGAGTACATGATTAAATATTTCCTAAATCAGTAAACCAACGTATATAAATCAGTCGATCAATAAATATAATTGAGTAGTGATTACATGATTAAATATTTGCTAAATCAGTAATAAGGAGATACAAATCCTAAAGGTCATATAAGTGGATCACTAATACAAACCAATAAATAATTACATACAAATCAGTAGAGGATTTATTATTTTCTAAATCGCTACATTAAATGATGAATCCCCAAATTAATATCACTGGATGACTAATATGAAGCACACGAACAATTTGTAATCAGTTTTCCTTTTCAGTTTACAATTTAATTATCCTTTTTTGTTGGGCTTAAAGCCTTTTTTTTATCAGCAGAATTGGGCCGCACGCCTGGGCGGCCGCCTGGCCCGCCTAGTCGGCCGCTTGAACGCCTAGACCGCCTGGTCTCAGTAGAAATCCTGGGCGCCTGGATATGGGCAGGCCTTGGGCTGCCTGGGCGCGCCTAGGCGCCCGCCCGTACAACTCGGCGCCTGGCCCAATTCTCTTCCTTTTCTTTCTCTTATAGGGCCATTTTTAATACATCCTTTCTACTTCTATAATATCCAAGTTCTTATATATCTCTTCAAGATTTAACCTCGTGGACTACTTTATTAGCTTCCTTATTTCCTAACTTTATCTCTAAAATATTGCATTGTTTCATGGCTTTGGATAAGCTCCTAAATCGCTCCGTTAAGGTTTATAGATTTTTGTAATGTAATTCATTATTCCACCACAATGTCCCTTTTTGTGAAGGCCTTTTGATTCCCTCAGAACTTCCTAGGCGATACTTGCCGAACGAGAACTTTCGAATCCAAGTTTTTAGTGCCTTCAATAAGTTCATCATAAAGTATCAATATCTTCTTTCCTCTAAGACATCCACCACTTGATTCTTCTATTGCATGTGTCATTATGCTAACTTATTTTGATATTCATGTTTATATCCAAAATCACCAAAGCCAGCATTTGTGTTGGGTGGTGAGTTCTCTTCAATAACCAATTTGCAATCCTTGCATATCTTTCAATCAACAAGAAAGTAACCAATTTAGCAACAACTGTGCCCACTCTTAAACTTATTTTAATGTGGATCTCTTTTCTTGAACTGGGCATTTACCAAAATCATACCATAGGTGACTACAAATTATTGTATCTCCTTCCTTCCTTCCTTCTGACATATTCAAAACCAATAAGTACTCTCTCATACCAACATTGTTTCTTTTGACATGGCCATTCAAATCACTCTCATGATGAGCTTAGCCTCTATAAATACTCATTGCATCAACTCATCTATGTTATCTTAATAATCTTCTTAGCCTCCTCGCCAAGGTAAACTTGGGAGCATAACCATCAACAACATTAACAATTAGTCTCCCAAGAACAAGTTTATAGCTATTATTTTATAACCCATCCATGTAATATTGACAACATCATCGTTCAACATCTTATCAACAACATTGATATGTTTATTAATGCATGTATACTAGATCCTGTAACATGCTAATCTCTCTACATCTTTCCATGTTCACTTAGTTTCCTGCAAACAAACTACTTTGACTTTTCTTCTGATCATGGTATCTGCTATATTTAAAGGCATATCAAAGAGCCTCTACTTTAAGATCTCACTTTGATGTTTATATCCTGGATTTGCTTCTTTACCTGCATCCCAAAATGATGCAAATCATGCAATAACGCTTGCACAATTTTCATTACATTTGGATGATGATGTAGCAGGACGAGCTTCTGTACCCACACCAAGCAAATGTGTGATATCATGTGCTTGCCTTTCGACGCATCTAGCCATAAATCTGTTGATATATTTTACCCATTCACCACTGCTCTTGGATGTCGATGCAACACATTGTTGGGTAAAGACACTCCAAAAAATAAGCTACCAGGGTCTTTGTCATAAAAGAATGACAACCTTTAATGGTCGGCTGGCAACTTGCCATTAAACCTCCTCTAGTTGGGCTTGGGACCACATATTTGCACATACGCCACACCACTACGCCACACTGCAGAATGAAAACGATGAAGACTAGAATGAGTCAATGACCCTAAACACTATTGTCAAATAGTTGAGAAGCTCAATATCTTACTGCCACAAGACCAAATATTTCATGTCCAGTTAGGATGGTCACTACGTTCATGAGTACTCCCACGAAATCACTCCTCAGATAGCCGAGGAGCTCAATATCTTACCGTCACGAGACCAAATATCTCATGTCCAGTTAGGATGATCAGCAAGTTCATGAGTACTCATGAGAAACCCATCAGTGTGTCGTACATTGAATTATATAATTAAACGGGAGCACCGGGAAATGGCCTCTTCTACAAAAGACCTCAGATAAGTCAAGCTCTTAAACTAACAATATATGTTGATGTAAACCGAGTTCTGGCATAAAAAACAAAATCAATACATGGGTTCTTCATCTTTCTTGATAAACACTTAAATACTAGAAGAAGCAAGAAGCAACCTATCGTGGTTTGATGAAGCACGAAGGTAGTATACACAGTGATGCCTTGAGTTTGTTGCGTTCAGTGGTGGGTTCATAATCAACTGAATGAACTAAAACTCCTAGCAACTTCTCCAGTATAATGAAGTGGGATAACCAGGTTGTGATTCATAATGTGAATAATTGTGTCTTCCTTGAGCGCACCAAACACATTGAGGTCCATTGTCACTTCGTTAAAGACATGGTTATGTTGGGGGAAAAAATAATCACACATTATGTATGCACTAGCTGATGTCTTTAGTAAGCCTCTACAATCATCTCTATTTCACACATTAGCAGTAAGTTGGGTTTATATAATGTGCACACTCTTGCTTGTTAGGTGTCAAAATTTATGTACTTAGGCCCAATTACTTATTTCTCTTATAATGTACACCATTATTCCTATTATCTTTTAACTCTAGTATATCATACTACAGCTTGCTCTAAACTCTTTTAATCCTCTCCCATTCGAAGAGCATGTTGTAATTTTTATCAAAGGCTAATCTACTAAATAATAGATAGATATAAGGTCATTTGCGTATCAAAGATATTGACATATTGTATTGAACTTAACTGAAGCAAAGTCTATATATGTGTACCAAGAAATATATTCCGCTAGATGAATATGGTCCCCAATCTAGCATATGATGCCAAAAATAAAGTAGGTTGAAATTATGGTATCCTGCATTATAGCACTTTTGTATCATGGACTGTAGTATTTTGTACCAAGATGGTTGGACCAACTTTGATTAATAGTTTCACCTTATTTCTCCTTTGTTGACACTCTCCTTTGTAAAAGAAAAGGTCATGAGATGTGGCACATGCATTGCAAAGCCATCGTGATTGCGGCATCCTAGAAGGGCGTAAAGATTAGGGATTCAAAGAGGCTAAAGTGGTGGTGTAATAAAGGCATTGTTGATGACGAAATTAATAGGTAAGTGAAGATCGATAAAGGGAGGAAAAGATTGTCATGCATGAAGACCAACAATTTGCTTACTTTGTCAATATCGGATAAATATAGTATTCGACCTTTACGTGCAAACCACTACCAATGAGGCATAAAAGCCACACTAGCATTAAATTGACACACCCAAAGCAAGATCCATGTCCATGAGCACACAAGCCCAATCCAAATGCGTCCAAAGCAAGCCCAACCCAACGAGTGGACAAATCGGGAGGATAAACAAGCCCAAACACGAACACCATATAATAGCAGCATGGACTGTAAATTGGAGTGCTCCAGAAACATCCAACCACGGTTTACACGCCCACATGCCTATATGTAGCCAACAAAACAAAGAAACATATACGGAAGTATTAGAGAGTTTGGTTATTTAGTTAATGAAGTATTTGAGTCTATTTGTATATGGGTCCAAGTGTGTCTTGGCCCAGTAGGGTTTGGTCTAAAGTTTGTATGCTCCCCCCTTTTTATAAAGAGGAGACGGATTCCTCTTATCAAATATATTGCATAGTCTTCTTATACTAATAAGATGATATCAGAGCAACGATCAAACCCTAGCCCTAAAGGAGAAAAACATTTTCCTCCGCTTGCGGGCGGCAACCACCCTTCTTGGCTTGGCCGTCTGCTGGGCATCTATCCAACTGTTGTGGTGCCACCTTCATCTATTGCTTCTAAGTCCATCAGGCGATTGTTGTGTTGTCGCTCTTGTTGATGCAACACTATTCCCGCTCCAAACGTTCTCTCAATCCCGCTTATTCCCTCCTTCCTTTCTCTTCACGCCGCCAGCCAGCCCTCTCCTACGTCATGTAACAATCCTGTCACTGCAATCACCTCGATGCTTGTCACCACTCTTACCCCGCCGCACGTAACCCCTCACCCACCATCGTCACCTCCTATTATCGTAAGCCATGTCTAACCTATTGTCATCCGCACACACACACCCCAGTCATCCCCCCCATGTACCCCTTACTATCGCAGTCTATTCACGTTAGTCGCCGCCCTTATCACCTGCAAGTCATCCCTTCATCTCCTTATCTCCCACCTGCATCCCTGCTTCCTGCCATAACATCCCTTGCTTTATCTTGTTATTATCATTGACCCCACCACTCTCTATAGGAACCAAGGTCCATGTCGTCACTGCTCATGTCCCAATTCTAACCACAATGGCATCCGGCAGTTCTTTAAGGCCAAGAGAAGTCAGGGTGCCTTTGATGTGCAGTTATGGGTCAACGTCATGCCCAGATACAAAAACTCGACGTGGGTCACCCACCAACAACAAGTGATGTAACACCCGAGCCCACTGCCCAAGGCTCTAGTAGAGTTTCAAGAATGACAACTGGCCCCACAGAGCACCGCTAGCCTTAACTGCGTGCTTTGTCCTCACTCACGCGTAAGCCGGGATTAACTTCTCGATTGGTCACTCATCCTAGTACTACTTCAAGTTGAGCACGCTTAACTATGGAGTTCTTAGTGATGGGCTCCCTGAAAAGGAGGTACACTTTGGTGATATGGATAGTTCAATCATTCCTTATAAGATCATTTTATCTTATGCCTCAAATCCTGGGATGTTACAATCTCCCCCACTTAAACTCTTGACATCCTCATCAAGACTCAACTATATTGCATCATAATATTTCCCCATTTCAGTGCAGACCCAACATGGCCATGTACACCCAGCTCCGATCACGACTACCAGCGCCACGGGTGGCTTCATCATCACGGACAACCATTTCCAACACGCTTGGACCGCACGGCTCAAAGACTGGCATGCCATCCCATTGGGCCCCACCTACTGCAGGCAAAGCGGCTCAAATACCATTTGTAACACCTGAGCCTACAGCCCAAAGCTCTAGTAGAGTTTCAAGAATGACGATTGGCCCCACAAACCAACACTAGTCTTTACTGCGTGCTTTGTCCTCACTCACGTGCAAGCCAGGATCAACTTCCCGACTGGTCACCCATCCTAGTACTACTTCAAGTTGAGCAGCTTAACTATGGAGTTCTTAGTGATGGGCTCCCTGAAAAGAGGGTGCACCTTGGTGATATGGGTAGTTCAAATCATTCCTTATAAGATCATTTTATCCGAGGCCTCAAATCCTGGGATGTTACAAGTGGCCTTGCAAATGTGATTATTGATAACATGATTTTGTTTCCAGAAATCAAGCTGCATTTCTCAAAAGCTCGGACGTTGGCCAAAACGAGGAGCGGTACCACATGTATCGTCGTCGGTGTAAAACCAATACAGGTTCCACAGATACCGTCTACTTCAATCTTTTTTTCAGAATTGTTCTCTGGAAAGCTGCTTATAGAACTTTATCAGTGCACTTCTTCAAACCACAGCGGAGATTTAGTTGATTTTATTCTTCTATTTTATGGCCTTTATGAAAATTTATGCTCGATTTTCCTCTGAAAATCATTATAGAACTTTTTTCCCTAGGGCTCTGCCCCCGAGCACCCACTAGGAGCGGCCTCCCCTTGACTCCAGCCCGTGAGGGGCAGCCAGACCCCCTAATTGGGGGGTCGTATCTCCCAAACCCATGACCTACTTTTTGTTCTCTGAAGCGCTTCATTATTAATTTCCACCCCAACCACTCTCGGTTCTTTTGTGGTTGGTGTGAACGAGAAACTGAGGAAAGGTGAGATGAGGAGAGATGAGATGAAGAGAGGAGAGATGAAATGAAGAGAGAAAATTTGTTCAGCTTCTAACTATGAGGACCTTTTTGTTGCTCTATATATATTTGTGGATCTTTATGCGCTTCTTGAAGAGTTTGTGGACTTCTACCATTGATATTTGCATCTGAAAAGTCTTTTGTTGATTATATGCTTCTTGGAGAACTTACTATGTGGAGCTTCATGTCTACTGCTTGTTTTTTCAAGTTGATGGTCTTCTATTCAGCTACGTCGACTCTATTTTCTACTTTTTGTCGTGCTTTATTTGCACGTTGACATTGTTTGTACCTTACGCACATTGATTTTCTAAACTGTGAACCCACACTCTCTAGACTTTTTTACCGTGAACCAACACTCTCTGGACTTGTAAACTAGCACTCTCTGGCCTTGTGAACCAGCACTCTCTAGACTTTTTTACTGTGAACCAGAACTCTCTAGACTTGTGAACCAGCACTCTCTGGACTCGTCAACCAACACTCTCTAGACTTGTGAACCAACACTCTGAACTGCGACGATAGAGACTGTGATGAAGACTCTGACGTCTTCTAGCTATTGTATACCACTACTCTAGATGCCACATCCTTTTGATTAAGAAGCTTCTGCTACGTATTTGCGACCTACACCTGTCACTTGTGAATTAACTTCATATTCGACCTGCTTGCATACCTACTTTGGATTATCTACTTGAGGGGGAGTAGTTCTGTGATGAGTGCTTTATTATAATCTAGGGGGGAGAAATATTCTTATATGGGCTTGGCTTATCTTTTTTCGGCTTCTTTATTTTTTAGTCTATCTCTCTGTTTGCTAGCTGACCTGGAATTTTCTCAAGCTTCAACTTGAGGGGAAGTATTAGAGAGTCTAGTTAATTTAGTTAATTAAGTATTTGAGTCTATTTGTATATGAACCCACGTGTTTCTCGACCCATTAGGGTTTAGTTTAAAATCTATACGCTTCCTCCTCCTTCTCCTATATAAAGGAGGGGGATTCCTCTAATCAGATATATTGCATAGCCTTCTTTTACTTAACAAGAAGAAAATCCAAATATGTGTACAAAGACTCTAGTGAGCCTAAATCAGTTTGCTTACTCTGGAAGTCCCAACGATGGAAAATCATTGGTATCATTATTTTATTATTGTTTGAACATTTGTTCTAGAGAGCAAATGCATGGACAACCCCCATCCCAACCATAAATGTGTGTGTTTGCACATAGATGCAGAATCAATGACCATGCCAACCCCACCCAACCCAAGCAATAAATTCCCTTTATGATATTCATAGTTTTGAATTTCTCAATGTACCAGACAGTTTATACGTCCATTTCTATGTCATTTCCAACGGGTCAGAAACAAAAAAATACAAAAATTTCGACGGAAATTTTGACAAATATCAACACTAGACTTTGACACGGTTTTGATGACCAAATAAATGAATCCAATCACAAAAATTTATTCAGGATGATCTACATACATAAATATACCTACGCATATTTTTATTGAGGGAGGGCTCCTTCACGTGTGAGTGAAAAAAAACAGAACCATATAGATAAAGATTTTGACTATGCAATCTATACATAGAAATATATGAAAAATATGTTCTCTCTTACATCTTTATGCAATTACGTCATACATATATTTTTTATAATTTTAACGAAATCATGTACATTTCTATACCTAGTAGCGGTTGCAAATGAAATTTGACTGAAATTTCCCCAATTCGATTAAAATTTTGAAACATGATAATATGTACCAACGCATAATAGAATTGATGCAATGGTTCAACATGGAGATGGAAAGCAAAAAGTCTCTACTTGAAGATGTCCAAATGGATTTTTTTTTATTTTCAAGACCATTCAGTTTGTTAGTGAACGGTAACACCACATAGATTTGGTAATTCCAATCAAACAATGCAGGCCTAAAAAAATCCCACAAAAACCAGCACTATTTGCTTATTAATTCTAACAGCCCATGTTGCTTGTAAATTATATCAAGGAACAGTGTATTATGGGTGATATGACAACATACTTGAGAGTTCCTTGAAATTAGCTAAATTGGATCGTCTAAGGAATTATGCCAAGCTAGAGAAAAGTTTGCGGAAAGGGCCATTCAAAAAAATTTGTTATAATTAAGACTTCTTTGTACTACTGTGGTTAATTATCGATTGTAAATATGTGCCACTCTATAATGTATATTATGGACAAAAATGTACACACTTCATAACATTTTTAGCTCTCTCATAAAACATTGTGTGTTGATTGATAAAACTAAAGAAGAATGAATGATAAACTTGGCCTTTGCAGAGATGTCTTGGAATCTAATGGATATAGTATCAATAGAAGCAAAAAGAGTGTATGCATTGCAATTTCAGCCAGGCTAGAATTGTGCATGGTGGTGTCAAGATGGATGGAGTGGATATACCAAACTGTGATAAGTTTCACTACCTGGGTTCTGTTATTCAAATAGATGGTGATATTCAAGATGATATATGCCATAAGATCGCAACATGATGGTTGAAATGGAGTGCAACTGGAGTAGTATGTGACTTGAAGATCCCATTAGATTAAGTAAGTGGTATAGAATATATATACAACCAGCCATGCTATACGGGAGTGAATGTTGGGAGTTGAAGAAACAAGGTCTCAATCAAATGAAAGTTGTTGAAATGTGTACAAAGATAGATGTGTGAGAGAACAAGGAAAGATCGCTTGATAAATGACCATATAAGGAACAAAGTGAGGGTGGCAAGTATGGATGACAAGTTATGTGAAGGTCGCTTGAGATAGAATGGTCATGTACAATGCAGACAAACAAACACCAATTTGAAGCAATGTTAATGTTATTGTGTCGAGCACAAGAAAAAGAGGAAGAAGTAGGCCCGAATTAACTTAAGATGAGATTGTAAGGAGAGATTTCGAATCTTTGCACCTCGACCGATACCAGAGCTAATTGGAAAAGAAGGATCCATGTAGCCGACCCCAACATAGTTAGGATTAATGATGACGATGATGAGCAAATATCAAGTAACAATTATCACCTTGTGTTACATTCTTCTTTCATAGTGCAAACATTAAAATTATAAGTTGTCTTTTAGGAGACCAAATCCAACATATGAAAAAATAAATGAAGGCTCAACAAACAATCTTGGAAGTTATTTATTATTGTAATATGATTTCTTAGGACTAGATGAAACTGCAATTTTACGTACCTTTTCTTGATTTTATGGTTTTACCTATATAACTTGCTTGTTTACTGGATATATCCCGTAATTCTGAATTTTGTTACAGACTTGATATAGTGGGTTCTTCTATTTTTTTCATCCCAGTATAAAAGTTCACATGGTTTTTTTTGCACTTGAACATACCATGTGGCTGACTATGGCTCAACATAAATTCCTGTTGTTTTCTTAATAACCCCTGAGAACCCCCGCCCCCGCCAAAAAAAAATATCCAACCTGGATCTTCATTTGCACACACAAACACACACCCAAACCTGGTGGATGAGCACAAGAGTACTGAGCATCTAATAGCGTCCTTTCAGACAAAATTAGTAGAGAATTGAATGGCTCCTGAAATCTGGAATAGAACAGATAAATATAAAGGCATTGTGTGCAGCAGATTCCAAAATTGTGTTGAACTCAGACTGAACTTCACAGAAGCAATGTTTCTTACATGTGTGCCACACACACAACAAGGAGAATCCAACAACCTTGCTCATGAAAAAACATAGCAAACAGTTGTATTAGCCCTAAGCCCTAAGGGGCAACTAGCAGCTAAGTGCTGTTATGAAAAATAGTTATTTATATCTTGGGCAGGAACACAGTCTCAAACAAATGTACACATAACAGTTAGAGACAACTGACCCTCATTATCTTGTGTGGACTGGTTCGCATTGCGGAAAAGAAGCAATCTAATAGTATCAACACTTCCTTTATAAGCAGCCCTGCACCAAGTACATACACAGGTGAGTAGGTGGTAGGATACTTGCCCTTTACTCGGAGATGTAGTTGTAGATTGAGTCAATAGCCACATCTTTGGTGTTACTGAAAGAGATACATGCTATTACAGCACAGCTGTTCTGCTCGTAAACAAATCATAATTACATCTTAGTATCAGAAGAGAGGGTCATATATGTCTCAGGAGATATCCCGAGTCCCAGACCATGTCAAAAACAAGGTGCAGTAGAAACAAAATGCCTATAGCAGAAACTGTGTACCAGTGCAGAGAGGTCCTCCCGCCGTTATCAAGAGCATCGAAGTTCGCTCTGTATTTAGCGATAATGTGGTTTAAGAAACCCGTTTGTCCATATTGAGCCGCAACATGAACTGCCTGAGGAACCGTGATAAAACACCAAGAAGATAATATTCTGGAATCAGGTTAAAATGAGCAAATACTAATACAAGTTGCCAGATTACCCTGTATCCACTGAGATCAGCAGCCTCTAACGCCGCACCGCTTTGCAACAGGATGTCAGCAGCAGCTATTGAGCCTCGAACCGCGGACCAGTGAAGTGCCGTTTGCTGAGTGTAATCAGTAGCATTCACATCGCCGCCATGCTTTCATCATTCATACAAACAGGAAAATCGAACAGAACACACGTCAGGGCTACAGTCCAATGCAAGCTAGTGAAAAACTCGGGAAATCTACATGGCGCCGGTGGTCACCGCAACACCTCGAGGATGTACAAGATGATGTCGGGGAAGTTGTTGAGGGCAGCCCATTGAAGTGCGTAGTAGCCGCTGCCGTCGGGCTTCGATAGGGAGTGTCCTCCTTCCTCCACGTATTGCCTTAGTCGCTCAAGATCGCCGTAGGCTGCCGCCGAGTAGACGTCAAAGACGCGGTCGGCCGGTGCCACAGCAGCGGTCGCCGGAACATTAGGGTTTGCGCTTCCCTGGGTGTTGGTGATGGAAGCCACTTCAATCTCAGGACTAGCGGAGGCCATTGATGAACGGTTTCGAGCTTCGAATGGGAAGGAAAGGGGGAGATCGCGAGGGCTTTAGGCGCCCAGAAGTGCCCAAGGTATGACGTCAAGTGACGCGGTTGTTGACGGCCTGTTTGCGGGTTGGTTGGGGGATAACTTTTTGTGGGAAGTTTAGAAGTTTTTGCTTGTAATAGGGGCAAATGGGATTGTAATGTAAAAATATACATCAAATAGGCATTTTGTCATCCGACTACACCTTACCAAGTAGGCCCCAATTGTAAGACTGTTCTTGTATATGTCGGAGCTTTGCTTAAGTCCGTGCCATCCGGTCCCTAAGGGCCGGTTTGGTAGGGTGTAGCCGGACGACAAAGTGTGTGTTTGATGTACATTTTTACATTGCGAACTCACACAATTACGCCTTACTACACCCAATCAAACTAGCCCTAAGTAGAGATGGCAATCTTAGACTTACACTCTATAGACCCACTCAAAAGTTTTGACCCGAAACAATCTGCATTAAACTCAAAATGCTTACTTGGTTCCAAACTAAAAGTTAGCCATTTATTCAAATTTTAGTTTGTAAGGATCTGAATAATCTGAACCCAACCCGTTAGACTTGGGAATAAATGACCCAAAATGAGCCTTTTTGTGAGAATATTAAATTCAAGTATGTCATAGTATTGTACATTACATGCACTTTATAATAAAAACTCGATATAAGATTCGTAGATCAAGACCTGATCTGGCCTGACCTGATTGCCAGCTTAGATTTCAACCCATTATTAGAACGGACCATAAGGTGTGGTCACATCGGTCACATTCAATCCAGATTAGTTGTGTGCATTGTTAGGTACAATTGAAGTTGGACCCAAAGTGAAGGCTCCATTTGTCTCAACATAATTTCCAAATTTAAACAAACCCACTTCACCCCCCCCCAACCCAACCCTCATGTATTGAGTTTCCAATTTGAGTTGTGGTCTGTGGGCAAGGGATGTCAATTTTGCTAGAGATGCATGATAGCTTATGTAATGATCTATCAGCTATCTACACCACTGGGTTTGGAGGTCATCTCAATGTTTTCATAGTTATCATGCTAGTAGGGTTGTCTTGCTTGGTCGGTGGCTAGACTAGGGTATCGAGATTCTGGCCCTAACCTAGTTATTTTAGAGTAGGTTTGGTCGTCGCTATGTGGGGGTGGGGGTGGGCGGGCTAAGTATTTCCTGTGTCAAAGTTCATCTCTAAAATAGTGTCTACGTTTTGGCAAAGAGCAAGGAGACTAGCTCTAGGCTTGGCCCTCATTGCTTTGTTGGGGACCAATCCCCTATGTGGTCTCCAAGGATGGAGCGTGACTTCACTGCAAGCCATGAGCGTGAAGTTGCAGTGCTAAGATGGTCCTCACTTCATGATTGGAGGTTACTCACGCTAGGCACAGTCCTTGCCACACTATTTAGGACATACTTTGTCGGGACCCACTCTTTTAATCAGTATAAATATCAATCATTAGAGATAATCCTAAAACCTAAACCCAGATTATGAAATAAAATAACGAATTCTCGACAAAGGTGAATAAACAATATATGAAAAACACAGATAAATTTTCCCTTTTTCTTTGTTCACAAACTCATAAATCAATGTCACATCAAGGATGTCACATTCAGATATCACAAATCATATTTAACTCCATTATATCCATAATCAAATCTTGTTCTCATATACGGTTCAATTTACATCAAATACATGTACATTGATGAACAAACTTAATCTACAACTCATCCCGGGAAAGAGAGAGTACAGGGACATTCTAATCTATCTAGATTATGATATTTATATCTTCCTTTTCATGACCTCTCCGCTGGATAGCATTATATCTAAAAACATTTGAAACAACCTCATGAGACTCATATAGAGCCCCAATGAGTGGATACCTCCCACTCAAGCTAGGTACATGCATCAGCATCAGATTAAGTATAATAAACATAACAGAAATATGCAGATATCGAAAAGTCTAGCAGATAGATCTATCATAAGTCATTTCTAACTTGTAATGATAATCTGATCCAACAAATAAGGTAATCACTTAAACCAATTATAACTTTGAAACATATTTTAAAGCATGTCTATGAACAAATCAACACATACTTCTTAGTTCAAATTAAGAATCCTAATGCATGAGTAATAAGTCAAGTTCTATAACAATAATATTAACATTTTGACACTCCACCAACGGGGCCAGGAACACATCCTGCAGTCCTGAAGTTGAAGTACACATAATACATATCTACCAAACAATACTATCAAATAGCAAGCAATCCAACTCATATTCAGAATGGATATAAATCCCAACATTTATAACTTGTCAGTATGACAGATCATAATATGAAATAGAAACTGTCCATAGCAACATGATCACTTTTCACAACATGAAGCTTAATCAATAATGACAAATCATCAACTAGTAGTACAAGGAATGTAATAATCATTCAAATCATGTTCTACACGGCTTATCATCTTTTATTCATTTGCCCTGAAACTACTTGGCTTGTACCTCACCAAGTAGAAGTCACCACGTCTGATTCTCGTGTCAACGACTCACCGTCACTATCTTAGGGTTTAGCCGGTCACCCTAAGATATCAACAACATACCCTAGTTGTAACGACAGTTGTCAAACTGACAGACAAATGGTTACTATTAAGTGGAATTAAACATAAACAACGGATTAATAAAAATCATTAAAAATTAAAACCATTTCACAAGAGATCCATTTCTAGTAAAACTCTTATCGAAAGATCCAAAACCTTATATACATCATTGTTCACATTGTACAACATCTCATCTTGAGGACAACATATAACAGTTGCTCTATTAAAACACATACCGGAGTAACATAAAGCCTTGAGGAATTCAAGCCAAAATGTCATATCATTCATCAAACCAGTACGAACCAACTCCAAGGACCTGAGAGTACAGAGATGACACATAGGACTTCTATCTACAAGACACGTACGACAGGCAGTACACTCAACTTGAGTTGTCACTGCTGCCTCAGTTGTTGTTCCTCCTCGGTAGAAAGATCTTCGCCACCTCGTGCACGTCCACCTAAAAAAATGTAGATCCCACGGGGTGAGATAACTGTCCCATCGAGAGATATAACTCTCCGACGACCATATTATTATCACATATTAAGCATTTATAGACTGAGCAGAGGTTCTTTTTATATTAACAGGCAAGATAATTCACTGTATGAACAGAATGAAGTAATATCCTTTTTTAAGGAGAACATTGCATCTAACTATGGTAGAGTTATAAATCATCTATCTGCTTTGCAAGGAATGTAAAGAGCATAAATAACATCTATCAACTAAGATGTATAACTGAAGTACGCATCAATCAATGTTTTCCATATTCGATCCTTAATCAGATATGCTACACGGCTGATTACATTTTACAATCACACTTATGGCCTGAGGAGATGAGGTATACCCCACTCATACTCCAACCGACCACGACGGTGTAAAGCATTGGTACCATACAAGGTCAATGACAGAACCGGCTGCCAAGACCTCCCTTGTCTCAGTCAGTATGAAACCACAGGCAAGACATCTTGTGTCACTGCTAAATAGCTTTCTAGGGTATACTGGCAACTTCACTATAGAGTTGCAGGGGCAGATGCACTCTCATCAGGATTGAGAGATCTCGTGTTTATCTACCATCAAACCTGAGGAAGGGTCGATACATTTCGTGTTTATCTACATCGAACCCAACCAATAATAAAGGATTGAGAAATTTTGTATTTATCTACCATCAATCCCTCATTCGGGGCGTACATATATTTTCACCCATCACCCCCGCATATTCAAAAATATGCGGTCTCCTAGTTATGCTACGGAGCAACCCATTTCACCATTCAGCAAGATCTGACGCTAATGGATCTATGGTCAGGGCACTACATGATAATATTTCACTTGATTAATTAAGTACATTACCATATTCTTTTAGCATCAGTCAAGTTTTCAAACATGAATTATTATGACAAATGCTAGTCATTTCCTCCTTTCTTTTTGAACAAAAGGGTTCTTAGAAGAGTATCAATTCGTCTTGGACTTTGGTTCTTATTCAGGTTGACATCAACACTTAGAAGAGTATCAATGGGTTCTTATTCAGGTTGACTCAACACATAGAGTCTAGTTATTTCATGTTGTTGCTTTTGCTTTTTTTACATTATTGGGTTGTAACTTTCGTAAGCCCTACCGAGTCTGCCTCGATTGTTGAGTCATTTCCTCCTTTCTTTTTGAACAAAAGGGTTCAGTATGCTCAACATGTACATATCTATAACATGTCTTATCCTCGTACCATGGTCTTATCAGTCTTATTATCGATGTAGAAAATAAGCCATGGGTTCTTAAATGTGGAAAGTTAGGACCTTGCCTTTACATAGAGATTACTACCCTACTGCACTAGGCGTTTATTGCACTGGTGGCACCAAAAACTTTGGCTTTTTAGAACATCGAGGCAAATGTCTCTAAAATTATAGAGACATTACCTTAATTCTCAACTTATTGCCCCTTCTTGGGCATTACCATCGCAGATGTACTATTTGTCTATACTTATGGCAGAGTCTGTTTTCTTGCCATATATTAATCATTCCCATATTTTCCATTATTCCAACATGACTATGTCATTCAGGAACCCTTTCAGAACCCAAAGTTTCTGCATTAAGAACTAGTATCCTAGATTGTAATGCTAGTATCCAGTCTGCTATATGTATCATCGTTATGTTAACCTGCCTATCAAGAGCATAAACATAGGATTCTTTATCTTGATTGGGTTAAGATGGGAATTCTTAGGCACTTGTTCTTCTCTTGCATGATCCCTTGCACCCTCTCCTGGTGCAACAACATTGCTCTCAGGAATGTGTTCCTCGTGTTCCCCAGTCATTTATAAACTTTACCCTTTCTTCTGCATAAGCAGAAGTCACTATAGGGTATACTGGGGGACACTAACACAGACTCAACACCTTAGTCCTATGTCTTTGTAGACTCCATGAACCTTAAGCACTGATACCAAAACTTGTAACGACAGTCGCCAAATTGACAGACAAATCGTTACTATTAAGCGGAATCAAACATAAATATCAGATTAACAAAAATCACTAAAAATTAAAACCATTTTATAAGAGATCCATTTATAGGAAAACTCTTACCGAAAGATACAAAACCTTATATACATCATTGTTCACATTGTACAACATCTCATCTTGAGGACAACATATAACGGTTGCTCTATTAAAACACATACTGGAGCAACATAAAACCTCGAGGCATTCAAGCCAAAATCTCATATCATTCATGAAACCAGTACGAACCAACTCTAAGGACTTGAGAGTACAGAGACTATACATAGGACTTCTATCTACAAGACACGACAGACAGTACACTCAACTTGAGCTATCACTGCTGCCTCAGTTGTTGTTCCTCCTCTGTAGAAAGATCTTCGCCACCTTGTGCACGTCCACCTAAAAAAATGTGGATCCCACGGGGTGAGACAATTGTCCCAGTGAGAGATATAACTCTCCGCCGACCATATTATTATCACATATTAAGCATTTATAGACTCAGAAGAGGTTCTTTTTATATTAACGGGAAGGATAATTCATTGTATGAACAGAATGAAGTAATCTCCTTTCTTAAGGAGAACATTGCATCTACCCATGGTAGAGTTATAAATCATCTATCTTCTTTGCAAGGAATGTAAAGAGCATAAATAACATCTATCAACTAAGATGTATAACTGAAGTACGCATCAATTAATGTTTTCCATATTCGATCCTTAAGCAGATATGCTACACGGTTGATAACATTTTACAATCACACTAATGCCCTAAGGAGATGAGGTATACCACTCATACTCCAACCGACCACGACGACGTAAAGCATTGGTACCATACAAGGTCAATGACAGAGCCGACTGACAAGACCTCCCTTGTCTCGGTCAGTACGAGACCACAAGCATGACATCTTGTGTCACTACTAAATAGCTTTCCAGGGTATACTGGCAACTTCGCTATAGAGTTGCAGGGGCAGTTGCACTCTCGTCAGGATTGAGAGATCTCATGTTTATCTACCATCAAACTTGAGGAAGGGTCGATAGATTTTGTGTTTATCTACATCGAACCCAACCAATAATGAAGGATTGGGAGATTTCATGTTTATCTACCATCAATCCCTCATTCGAGGCATATGGATATTTTCGCCCATCACCCCCACATATTCAAAAATATGCGGTCTCTAGGTTATGCCGCGGAGCAACCTGTTTCACCATTCAGCAAATTCTGACGATGACGGATCTATGGTCAGGGCACTACATGATAAGATTCCACTTGATTAATTAAGCACATTACCATATTATTTTAGCATCAGTCAAGTTTTCAAACATGAATTATTATGACAAATGCTATAAAGAACAAGCGTAATACATCTATCAAGTACTTTTCAAACCTTTAGAACACATATAACATTTAGGATCTCAATCCCTTATCTCATTACTGTGAATTATCATCCCTTAACATTATCATCATCATGATTATAGATTTGGGTATTCAAACCCTTAGATCATCATTGAATACCGTTACCACTTATTAGGTAACTATTACCTCTAGGTCCTCAGACCAAGGTATTCATTTCACTTGTTGTACAAGTATTCACATGGTTCATAAGGCCATTACACATTTTGTCACCTCTCACTTAGGCAACAACTTATTCACATGGCTCACAAGGCCATTACATATCTTGTCACCTCTCACTAGGCAACAACTTATTCTCATGGTTCGTAAGGTCATTACATATCTTTTCACCTCTCACTAGGCAACAACTTATTCATATGGCTCACAAGCTTATGTAATGAGGGAAATACAACTTTCCCATTATTAGGGTTAGGGTTTCCCTTTATAGCCGAATAGGGTTTCATGTTCATATTATTAATCCAAACCCTAATTCATTGCTCCACACATCTAGGAGCATACATTGATATCATAAGTATTCAATCATACTTATGTATTCTCATCATTTATCATTAAATGATTATCAACACAAGGTATGAGTTTCTTTCTCATCCTTACCAGAATATGATTACATCACACTTTATTAACTTGATTTAACCCTTCTCGAGGCATGTTAGCCTACACTTATCAAAGTGCATTACATCTCAATGTGACAATTGACATGACACACTTCATGTGTTACTCATCCAAGTATATTGGATTTAATGTGCATCAAAGTGTATCAACCTTGAGGTGTTGGATGTGATATTTATCATGTCTTGATGTATCACTTCCCTCATTACTTTTAACTTACTTAAGTTCATCAATTTACCTTTTATTAGGGCATTTCCCATCCTAATACGTTATGCACTAACTCATCATATTTATTTTGTGGTGCGTTGAACCATAATTCACATACTTGAATTATCCATCTATCATCAAGTGATATGGACTCATCTCAGGTTAAGACATTACTGTTATAGGATTGGCCATTATCAATCACTTTAGGTGTCTCACCTATCAAGGTATTATCCACACCATTTCTTGGTATAATACTCATCACTCCTAATAATTTTTAGCCCTCACCTTTACAAAGTGTCTCAAGTTGGAGGTGTGTATATATTCACCATATTGGGTTGCAGGTGTATAGACACCACCATATCGGGTTGGAGGTGAATGAGCACTCACCATATCAGGCTATAGGAATATGAACACCATCCATATCGAGCTGGAGGTGTTCGTATGTGTTACTCATGTCGTGCATGAGGTATTGAACCATCACTATGTCGGGCTAGAGGTGCATTCAATCACAATATCAGGTAGCTCACACTCTAAGGTTGGCCGTGACGGGTTAGGGTTTGCCATGTCGGGCTCAACCCAATATATTCATCTCATTTCCTCCTTCAAGGGTACCATCCTATATTAAGGATGAGTAATAGGTTAAACAATTGGTTAAAATCTTCTCAACCCATTACACAAGTCGATAGGAGTAAAATGTACCAAGCTATGTCGAGCTACACCATCCCATGTTGGGTTATAACACCCATGTCGGGTTAGGGTTGGTCGTGACGTGCACATGGTACATGTATGTATCACCCATGATGTTTAAGAGGTATCATCTCATCATCATGTTGGGTTATACATCAACTAGGGTTGGCCATGATGGGCACGTGATACATGTATGTATCGCCCATCATGTCGGGCTACATGTCATGTAGGGTTGTATATCAGGCTACCATATTGGATTACCCAAATTAGGGTTTCATATCAACTTACAAATATACATTTAACCTTGTATTGTGCATGGATTCTATACTTGACTTCCTATCATGCAAGCATATCAGGCAAGATATACCCATATCGGGTTAGAGTTACTTGTGTATATTCTTGAACCCGATATCACTTTTGCAAAGTGATACCATCTTATTCAAGCTCTATACCTCCGTTATAATAGTTATAGTTCATGGAAAAAGGTCTAAGCAGCTACTAGAAATCATAATTTCATCAACTATTTCAGGAAATTTCAGAATTAAAAGTAGTTCATTAAGTATAGCAATTGAGGTGATGAATAATAACTTGGTTGAGTTCAAGTTATCTACCCCGCCTTAAGAACAACTTCAAAGCTCCAAGATCCAAAGCTCCACGTTCCCAAGGTTGAGGATGAACTTATTAAAAGTCCAAGGCTCGTTCACAACTCCTTAATATACAAGGAATCACCATGGATAAGCAATTGGTGAAGAAGAAAAGAAAGGAAGATCAAAACCCTAAAATCATGCTTCAATCCAAGGTTGAAGATGATCATGACCTCACCTTAGGGTTAAGTATTGAGATCCTTCTTGCTTGAGCACCGTTGCATGATACCTCACAACCCTTGCACGATATTCCACTACTTGTGGCCGATATCTCCCTCACTTGTGGCCAGAAACACTTCACTATGGCCGATATCACCCTTCTTGGCCGATATCACCCTACTTGGGCGATATGATCTTGCTATGGGCGATACCCAAGACCCATGCACGATACCACATCACTCCTGAATGATACAAGGACCCTATGCACGATACCTTACGGAAGGAGGGTGGTAAGATCCGAAAAATTCCACTAAGGGGTGAAACTAGGCGTATGTATACTTGTGTTCATGAAGAAGTGTAAAAATGAGGTGTCATCAATTTGAGCTAGTAGGTTCCACGTGTCCATGCATGGATGACACGTGTACATGCATGCATAAAAATTTATCTTGACATGAAAAACAGTTGAGGATAAGCTAGGGATGAAAATTTGTCCATTACTTATCCCTTTGAATAAGATATATAAATTAAATCATCACTTTATCCACAACCCGATACAACTTTTCTAAGGAAATTGTAACCCGACACACCTCACCTACTTGAGGTTCTTTGCATGACATGGTCTTTTCCAAGAGTCCAAAAAATTATATGAGGCTTGTACTATGGCTCCTTGGCCGATAGGCACTCATATATAAGCTTTTCAACTTGATACAACTCAAGTTAGGGTTTCTTATTCAACCCATTTTCTTGGTCATTTTATCACCAAGAGTACCATCACTCATAATAGATTCAAACATGGTGTATAATTCATTATATCTCCTCTAAATGATACATAGATAAAGTAGGGACGCTCTAGAGGTGGTAATTTGCATATTAACCCTACATTTTGGGTAAATTACAATTTGTACCAAAATTGGTGCACAAGGTACTAACATTATTCAAACATGTTCAAACTTGGAATTTAGGATTTACACAAGCCACCACTTAGCATCATTCTGTCTATTATGATGATAAAACACTTAAGGCATGTTCAACATGTGAAATTTTGCAATATATCCCCTCATCTTGGGTAAATTGCACTTTGGTCCAAAAATAAAGGAACATTGATCAAACAACATTCAATCAGGACCAAACTTGGAACATAAGTGTGTCACATGATAACAAAACACCATAGAGGATTATATTAAAGTTCTAATCAACTTACTTAGCCAAAACAAATAGGGTTACCTCATAACCCAGGTCAGGGTCCTTACAAGTTATAAACCCCTAACAAGGATTTCGTCCCCGAAATCCCAGGTAAAGGGAGACATATATTATTCATTCATTATATCATCAAGTCTCCACATAACATCTTAATGTCATTGAGATGTCATAGAATTTGACCAACACAAGGTTCTTCCACATAGGGTTATCATTTGAATCTGTCATATATATATATTCATGTGCCTCTTCATTATTGACTTACAGTATATATACTATGTTAGGTAACACCTTCTATATCAAAGAAGTGTTATTCATATTTTAAATGATTCAGGTGTCAAACCCCACTTAGTTTTAACATTTCTTTTTCATGGAGATATTATGGTTACGTTTTGTCACCCACTTGGGACTATAGGTCTTATCATATATTTTTAGCTTTGATAAGCTTTTTCTCCTTCAATTAATATATCTTTATTAAAGTTATGTTTATGCTGAGCATAAACCCCTAACATATGATGTCCATACTTTAGTATATAACTAAACTGATCTCAAAGTTGGCCCTTCTAGGTAAACAAACATAAATCATCTGATTAGGGGTTATGATTTTACTTTCCCATACCACCTGATATTTCTTTAGATACTAGAATTCCTTAGCTTGGTATCTGTCACATGTGTTGAAAACACATCACATCCTCATCATTTCCATCTCTCTGTTTTTATTACCATAGCCACACATATAAAGGATCTTTCTTTCATCTCTGGGACATTATTTATTACACATATCTTTATCTTGGAACCAAAGTCCAAGACGAATTGATACTCTTCTAAGTATCCATCAATGGATTATTTCTAATCCATGCACATCAAGTGTAATAGTACTCACTTGATTATCATGTCCCTAAAAGAAGAGAACACAAATAAACATATTCCTCTTATCACCCCATCATCACTCAGGGTTGTTTATCAAAGAGAAGGGATTATCATCTCCTCTGATTATAGCATGAACTCTCAACTGTTCATGAGTCATTTACTCTAGTTTCATCCTAGGTTCCTTGCCATCAGCATAGGAATTATAACGATGATTACATGTCATTACTCATTTCTTTGTTATTGTCTAACATGTTTATGAACATTTTGTGATTTTATCACATTTTCCATTTCCACATCATGGGAAAAGATCTTTACTATTCACACAGGGTTTATCAGACATGGATCATCTCCCTTGTCCTCATTCTCTTTATCATGAGGATTATACTCTTTACTTCCTCATACACACAGACTGACCTGGGATCATCTCAGATCCCAATTTATTTCACTTAGGATGTGATACAAATGTCCATGCCATATTTCCAGTTTCATTATACTCACTAGATTGTCTCAAAATGATTACTTGATCAGGGTAATCAGAAAGATAACAATCTAACAGTTCCATACTCACCGTATCTTCAATAGTTGATTACCTGGCCAGGGTATACAAGTACTGAGATTAGGTAGTATGCACTTTGTGTACTATTATATTCCTTACTTTTCATATCATCACAAACACAAAATTTAACATTCTTGGATTTTCTCCAGGCATCACTTCTATATCTCATCCTCTTTCACAGAGATAAGAGCAATTATAGAACATTTAAAAGAATACTGAACAAAATATAAATTCTAGTTCTCATCATTTCTTCCCTATGTCCTTATAGGACAATCAATAGGGAAATCCATAACAGCAATCCTTCTTATGATTATCAGATAACATCAAGATAAGGCATATCAAAATGAAAAGGCTCTATCTGACTGTTACCCCTCGCGGTCATTTACCGCTTCAGGTTGACTCAACACATAGAGTCTAGTTATTTCATGTTGTTGCTTTTGCTTTTTTTACATTATTGGGTTGTAACTTTCGTAAGCCCTACCGAGTCTGCCTCAATTGTTGAGTCATTTCCTCCTTTCTTTTTGAACAAAAGGGTTTAGTATTCTCAACATGTACATATCTATAACATGTCTTGTCCTCGTACCATGGTCTTATCAGTCTTATTATTGATGTAGAAACTAAGCCATGGGTTCTTACATGTAGAAAGTTAGGACCTTGCCTTTACATAGAGATTACTACCCTGCTGCACTAGGCGTTTATTGCAATGGTGGCACCAAAAACTTTGGCTTTTTAGAACATCGAGGCAAATGTCTCTAAAATTATAGAGACCTTACCTTAATTCTCAACTTATTGCCCCTTCTTGGGCAATACCATCGCAGATGTACTATTTGTCTATACTTATGGTAGAGTCTATTTTCTTGCCATATATTAATCATTCCCATATTTTCCACTATTCCAACATGACTATGTCATTCAGGAACCCTTTTAGAACCCAAAGTTTTTGCATTAAGAACTAGTATCCTAGATTGTAATGCTAGTATCCAGACTGCTATATGTATCATTGTTATCTTAACCTGCCTATCAAGAGCATAAACATAGGATTCTTTATCCTGATTGGGTCAAGATGGGAATTCTTAGGCACTTGTTCTTCTCTTGCATGATCCCTTGCACCCTCTCCTGGTGCAACAACATTGCTCTCAGCAATGTGTTCCTCGTGTTCCCCAGTCATTTATAAACTTTACCCTTTCTTCTGCATAAGCAGAAGTCACTATAGGGTATACTGGGGGACACTAACACAGACTCAACACCTTAGTCCTATGTCTATTTAGACTACGTGAACCTTAAGCTCTGATACCAAAACTTGTAACGATAGTCGCCAAACTGACAGACAAATAGTTACTATTAAGCGGAATCAAACATAAATAGCAGATTAACAAAAATCACTAAAAATTAAAACCATTTTACAAGAGATCCATTTATAGGAAAACTCTTACCTAAAGATCCAAAACCTTATATACATCATTGTTCACATTGTACAACATCTCATCTTGAGGACAACATATAACATTTGCTCTATTAAAACACATACTGGATCAACATAAAACCTCGAGGCATTCAAGCCAAAATCTCAGATCATTCATGAAACCAGTATGAACCAACTCTAAGGACTTGAGAGTACAGAGACTACACATAGGACTTCTATCTACAAGACACGACAGGCAGTACACTCAACTTGAGCTATCACTGCTGCCTCAGTTGTTGTTCCTCCTCTGTAGAAAGATCTTCGCCACCTTGTGCACGTCCACCTAAAAAAATGTGGATCGCACGGGGTGAAACAATTGTCCCAGTGAGAGATATAACTCTCCGCCGACCATATTATTATCACATATTAAGCATTTATAGACTCAGAAAAGGTTCTTTTTATATTAACGGGAAGGATAATTCACTATATGAACAGAATGAAGTAATCTCCTTTCTTAAGGAGAACATTGCATCTACCCATGGTAGAGTCATAAATCATCTATCTGCTTTGCAAAGAATGTAAAGAGCATAAATAACATCTATCAACTAAGATGTATAACTAAAGTACACATCAGTTAATGTTTTCCATATTCAATCCTTAAGCAGATATGCAACACGACTGATTACATTTTACAATCACGCTTATGCCCTGAGGAGATGAGGTATACCACTCATACTCCAACCGACCACGACGACGTAAAGCATTGGTACCATACAAGGTCAATGACAGAGCCGGCTGACAAGACCTCCCTTGTCTCGGTCAGTACAAGACCACAAGCATGACATCTTGTGTCAGTGCTAAATAGTTTTCCAGGGTATACTGGCAACTTCGCTATAGAGTTGCAGGGGCAGCTGCACTCTCGTCAGGATTGAGATATCTCATGTTTATCTACCATCAAACCTGAGGAAGGGTCGATAGATTTCGTGTTTATCTACATCAAACCCAACCAATAATGAAGGATTGGGAGATTTCATGTTTATCTACCATCAATCCCTCATTCGAGGCGTATGGATATTTTCGCCCATCACCCCCACATATTCAAAAATATGCGGTCTCTAGGTTATGCCGCGGAGCAACCCGTTTCACCATTCAGCAAATTCTGACGATGACGGATCTATGGTCAGGGTACTACATGATAAGATTCCACTTGATTAATTAAGTACATTACCATATTATTTTAGCATCAGTCAAGTTTTCAAACATGAATTATTATGACAAATGCTATAAAGAACAAGCGTAATACATCTATCAAGTACTTTTCAAACCTTTAGAACACATATAACATTTAGGATCTCAATCCCTTATCTCATTACTGGGAATTCTCGTCCCTTAACATTATCATCATCATGATTATAGATTTGGGTATTCAAACCCTTAGATCATCATTGAATACCGTTACCACTTATTAGGTAACTATTACCTCTAGGTCCTCAGACCAAGGTATTCATTTCACTTGTTGTACAAGTATTCACATGGTTCACAAGGCCATTACACATTTTGTCACCTCTCACTTAGGCAACAACTTATTCAAATGGCTCACAAGGCCATTACATATCTTGTCACCTCTCACTAGGCAACAACTTATTCTCATGGTTCGTAAGGCCATTACATATCTTTTCACCTCTCACTAGGCAACAACTTATTCATATGGCTCACAAGGCTTATGTAATGAGGGAAATACAACTTTCCCATTATTAGGGTTAGGGTTTCCCTTTATAGCCGAATAGGGTTTCATGTTCATATTATTAATCCAAACCCTAATTCATTGCTCCACACATCTAGGAGCATACATTGATATCATAAGTATTCAATCATACTTCTGTATTCTCATCATTTATCATTAAATGATTATCAACACAAGGTATGAGTTTCTTTCTCATCCTTACCAGAATATGATTACATCACACTTTATTAACTTGATTTAACCCTTCTCTAGGCATGTTAGCCTACACTTATCAAAGTGCATTACATCTCAATGTGACAATTGACATGACACACTTCATGTGTTACTCATCCAAGTATATTGGATTTAAGGTGCATCAAAGTGTATCAACCTTAAGGTGTTGGATGTGATATTTATCATGTCTTGATGTATCACTTCCCTCATTACTTTTAATTTACTTAAGTTCATCAATTTACCTTGTATTAGGGTATTTCCCATCCTAATACATTATGCACTAACTCATCATATTTATTTTGTGGTGCGTTGAACCATAATTCACATACTTGAATTATCCATCTATCATCAAGTGATATGGACTCATCTCAGGTTAAGACATTACTGATATAGGATTGAACATTATCAATCACTTTAGGTGTCTCACCTATCAAGGTATTAGCCACACCATTTCTTGGTATAATACTCATCACTCCTAAGAGTGTTTAGCCCTCACCTTTACAAAGTGTCTCAAGTTGGAGGTGTGTATATATTCACCATATTGGGTTGTAGGTGTATAGACACCACCATATCGGGTTGGAGGTGAATGAGCACTCACCATATCAGGCTAGAGGAATATGAACACCATCCATATCGAGCTGGAGGTGTTCGTATGTGTTACTCATGTCGTGCATGAGGTATTGAACCATTACTATGTCGAGCTAGAGGTGCATTCAATCACAATATCGGGTAGCTCACACTCTAAGGTTGGTCGTGACGGGTTAGGGTTTGCCATGTCGGGCTCAACCCAATATATTCATCTCATTTCCTCCTTCAAGGGTACCATCCTATCTTAAGGATGAGTAATAGGTTAAACAATTGGTTAAAATCTTCTCAACCCATTACACAAGTCGATAGGAGTAAAATGTACCAAGCCATGTCGAGCTACACCATCCCATGTTGGGTTATAACACCCATGTCAGGTTAGGGTTGGTCGTGACGGGCACACGGTACATGTATGTATCACCCATGATGTTTAAGAGGTATCATCTCATCATCATGTCAGGTTAGACATCAACTAGGGTTGGTCGTGACAGGCACATGATACATGTATGTATCGCCCATCATGTCGGGCTACATGTCATGTAGGGTTGTATATCAGGCTACCATATCGGATTAACCAAATTAGGGTTTCACATCAACTTACAAGTATACATTTAAGCTTGTATCATGCATGGAGTCTATACTTGACTTCCTATCGTGCAAGCATATCGAGCAAGATATACCCATATCGGGTTAGAGTTACTTGTGTATATGCTTGAACCCGATATCAGTTTTGCAAAGTGATACCATCTTCTTCAAGCTCTAGACCTATATTCTAACAGTTATAGTTCATGGAAATAGGTATAAGCATCTACTAGAACTCATAACTTCATCAACTATTTCAGGAAATTTCAGAATTAAAAGTAGTTCATTAAGTATAGCAATTTAGGTGATGAATAATAACATGGTTGAGTTCAAGTTATATAACTCGCCTTAAGAACAAATTCAAAGCTCCAAGCTCCAAAGATCCACGTTCCCAAGATTTAGGATGAACTTCTCAAAAGTCCAAGGCTCGTTCAAAACTCCTTCATATATAAGGAATCACCATGGATAAGCAATTGGTGAAGAAGAAAAGAAAGGAAGATCAAAACCCTAAAATCATGCTTCAATCCAAGGTTGAAGATGATCATGACCTCACCTTAGGTTTAAGTATTGAGCTCCTTCTTGCTCTAGAACCTTTGCACGATAGGCCACCACTTGTGGCCAGAATCACTTCACTATGGCCGATATCACCCTTCTTGGTCGATATCACCCTACTTGGATGATATGATCTTGCTATGGGCGATAGCCAAGGCCCATGCACGATACCACATCACTCCTACACGATACATGGACCCTATGAATGATACCTTAGGGAAGGAGGGTGGTTAGATCCGAAAAATTCCACTTTGGGGTGAAACTAGGGGTATATATACTTATTGTTCATGAAGGAGTGTAAAAATGAGGTGTCATCAATTTGAGCTAGTAGGTGCCACATGTACATGCATGGATGACACATGTAAATGCATGCATAAACATTTATCTTGAAATGCAAAATAGTTTAGGATAATCTAGGGATGAAAATTCGTCCATGACTTATCCTTTTGAATAAGATATATCAATTAAATCACCACTTTATCCACAACCCGATACAACTTTTCTAAGGAAATTGTAACCCGACACACCTCACCTCCTTGAGGTGATTTGCACGACATGGCCTTTTCCAAGAGTCAAAAAAATGATATGAGGCTTTTCCCATGGCTCCTTGTCCGATAGGCACTCGTATATAAGCTTTTCAACTTGATACAACTCAAGTTAGGGTTTCTTATTCAACCCATTTTCTTGGTCCTTTTATCACCAAGAGTACCATCACTCATAATAGATTCAAACATGGTGTCTCATTCATTCTCTCTCCTATAAATTATACATAGAGGAATTAGGGACAGTCTAGAGGTGGTAATTTTCATATCAACCCTACATTATGGATAAATTACAATTTGTACCAAAATTGGTGCACAAGGTACTAACATTATTCAAACATGTTCAAACTTGGAATTTAGGCTTTCCACAAGCCACCAATTAGCATAATTCTCTCTCTTTTGATGCTAAAACACTTAAGGCATTTTCAACATGTGACATTTTGTAATATAGCTCCTCATCTTGGGTAAATTGCACTTTGGTCCAAAACAAAGCAACTTTGCTCAAACAACATTCAATCAGGACCAAACTTGGAACATAAGTGTGTCACATGATAACAAAACACCTTAGAGGATTATATTAAAGTTCTAAGCAACTTAATTAGCCAAAACAAATAGGTTTACCTCATAACCCAGGTCAGGGTCCTTACAAGTTATAAACCCCTAACCAGGATTTCATCCCCGAAATCCCAGGTAAAGGGAGACATATTATTCATTCATTATATCATAAAGTATCCACATAACATCTTAATGTTATGGAGATGTCATAGAAATTTGACCAGCACAAGGTTCTTCCACACAAGGTTATCATTTGAATCTGTCATATATATATATATTCATCTGCCTCTTCATTATTGACTTACAATATATATACTATGTCAGGTAACACCTTCTATATCAAAGAAGTGTTATTCATATTTTGAATGATTCAGGTGTCAAACCCCACTTAGTTTTAACATTTCTTTTTCATGGAGAGATTATGGTTACATTTTGTCACCCACTTGGGACTACATGTCTTATCATATATTTTTAGCTTTGATAAGCTTCTTCTCCTTCAATTACTATATCTTTATTAAAGTTATGTTAATGCAGAGCATAAACCCCTAACACATGATGTCCATACTTTAGTATATAACTAAACTGATCTCAAAGTTGGCCCTTCTAGGTAACCAAACATAAATCATCTGATTAGGGGTTATGATTTTACTTTCCCATACCACCTGATATTTCTTTAGATACCAGAATTCCTTACCTTGGTATCCATCACATGTGTTGAAAACACATCACATCCTCATCATTTCCATCTCTCTGTTGTTATTACTATAAACACACATATAAAGGATCTTTCTTTCATCTTTGGGACATTATTTATTACACATATCTTTATCTTGGAACCAAAGTCCAAGATGAACCGATACTCTTCTAAGTATCCATCAATGGATTATTTCTAATCCATGCACATCAAGTGTCATAGTACTCACTTGATTGCCATGTCCCTAAAAGAAGAGACCACAAAGAAACATATTCCTCTTATCACCCCATCATCACTCAGGGTTGTTTATCAAAGAGAAGGGATTATCATCACTCTAATTATAGCATGAACTCTCAACTGTTCATGAGTCATTTACTCTTGTTTCATCCTAGGTTCCTTGCCATCAACATAGGAATTATAAGGATGATTACTTGTCATTACTCATTTCTTTGTTACTGTCTAACATGTTTATGAACATTTTGTGATTTTATCACATTTCCCATTTCCACATCATGGGAAAAGATCTTTACTATTCACACATGATTTATGAGACAGGGATCATCTCCCTTGTCCTCATTTTTTGTATCATGAGGATTATACTCTTTACTTCCTCATACACATGGACTGACCTGAGATCATCTTAGATCCCACTTTATTTCACTTAGGATGTGATACAAATATCCATGCCATATTTCCAGTTTCATTATACTCACTAGATTGTCTCAAAATGATTACTTGATCAGGGTAATCAGAAAGATAACAATCTAAGAATTCCATACTCACCTTATCTTCAATAGTTGATTACCTGGCCAGGGTATATAAGTACTGAGATTAGGTAGTATGCACTTTGTGTACTATTATATTCCTTACTTTTCGTATCATCACAAACACAGGATTTAACATTCCTGGATTTTCTCCAGGCATCACTTATATATCTCATCCTCTTTCACAATGATAAGAGCAATCATAGAAAATTTAAAAGAATATTGAACAAAATATAAATTCTAGTTCTCATCATTTCTTCCCTATGTCCTTATAGGACAATCAATAGGGAAATCCATAACAGAAATCCTTCTTATGATTATCAGATAATATCAAGATAAGGCATATCAAAATGAAAAAGCTCTATCTAACTGTTACCCCTCGCGGCCATTTACCGCTTCAGGTTGACTCAACACATAGAGTCTAGTTATTTCATGTTGTTGCTTTTGCTTTTTTTACATTATTGGGCTGTAACTTTCGTAAGCCCTACCGAGTCTGCCTTGGTTGTTGAGTCATTTCCTCCTTTCTTTTTGAACAAAAGGGTTTAGTATGCTCAACATGTACATATATATAACATGTCTTGACCTTGTACCATGGTCTTATCAATCTTATTATCGATGTAGAAAATAAGCCATGGGTTCTTAAATGTGGAAAGTTAGGACCTTTGCCTTTACATAGTGATTACTACCCTGGTGCACTAGGTGTTTATTGCACTCGTGGCACCAAAAACTTTGGCTTTTTAGAACATCTAGGAAAATGTCTCTAAGATTATAGAGACCTTACCTTAATTCTCAACTTATTGCCCCTTATTGGGCATTACCATCGCAGATGTACTATCTGTCTATACTTATGGTAGAGTCTATTTTCTTGCCATATATTAATCATTCCCACATTTTCCACTATTCCAACATGACTATGTCATTCAGGAACCCTTTCAGAACCCAAAGTTTCTGCATTAAGAACTGGTATCCTAGATTGTAATGCTAGTATCTAGTCTGCTATATGTATCATTGTTATCTTAACCTGCCTATCAAGAGCATAAACATAGGATTCTTTATCCTGATTGGGTCAATATGGGAATTCTTAGGCACTTGTTCTTCTCTTGCATGATCCCTTGCACCCTCTCATGGTGCAACAACATTGCTCTCATCAATGTGTTCCTCGTGTTCCCCAGTCATTTATAAACTTTGCCCTTTCTTATGCATAAGCAGAAGTCACTATAGGGTATACTGGGAGATACTAACACAGACTCAACACCTTAGTCCTATGTCTCTGTAGACTCAGCGAACCTTAAGCTATGATACCAAAACTTGTAACGACAATTTCCAAACTGACAGACAAATCATTACTATTGAGCGGAATTAAACATAAACAACAGATTAACAAAAATCACTAAAAATTAAAACCATTTTACAAGAGATCCATTTCTAGGAAAACTCTTACCGAAAGATCCAAAACCTTATATACATCATTGTTTACATTGTACAACATCTCATCTTGAGGACAACATATAACAGTAGCTCTATTTAAACACATACTGGAGCAACATAAAACCTCGAGTCATTCAAGCCAAAATCTCACATCATTCATCAAACCAGTACGAACCAACTCCAAGGACCTGAGAGTACAAAGACGACACATAGGACTTCTATCTACAAGACACAACAGACAGTACACTCAACTTGTGCTGTCAATGTTGCCTCTGTTGTTGTTCCTCCTATGCAGAAAGATCTTCGCCACCTTGTGCACGTCCACCTAAAAAAATGTGGATCCCACGGGATGAGACAATTGTCCCAGCGAGAGATATAACTCTCCACCGACCATATTGTTATCATCACATATTAAGCATTTATAGACTGAACAGAGGTTTTTTTTATATTAACAGGCATGCTAATTCACTGTATGAATAGAACAAAGTAATCTCCTTTCTTAAGGAGAACATTGCATCTACCCATGGTAGAGTTATAAATCATCTATTTTCTTTGCAAGGAATGTAAAGAGTATAAATAACATCTATCAACTAAGATGTATAACTAAAGTACACATCAATCAATGTTTTCCATATTCGATCCTTAAGCAGATATGCTACACAGTTGATTACATTTTACAATCACACATATGCCCTGAGGAGATGGGGTATACCGCTCATACTCCAAACGACCATGACGACGTAAAGCATCGGTACCATACAAGGTCAATGACAGAGCCGACTGCCAAGACCTCCCTTGTCTCGGTCAGTACGAGACCACAAGCATGGCATCTTGTATCACTGCTAAATAGCTTTCCAAGGTATACTGGCAACTTCGCTATAGAGTTGTAGGGGCAGATGCACTCTCATCAGGATTGAGAGATCTCATGTTTATCTACCATCAAACATGAGGAAGGGTCGATAGATTTCATGTTTATCTACATCGAACCCAACCAATAATGAATGATTGAGAGATTTTGTGTTTATCTACCATCAATCCCTCATTCGGGGTGTACGAATATTTTCACCCATCACCCATGCATATTAAAAAATATGCGGTCTCTAGGTTATGCCGTGGAGCAACCCATTTCACAATTCAACAAATTCTGACGTTGATGGCTCCATGGTCAGGGCACTATATGATATGATTCCACTTGATTAATTAAGTACATTACCATATTCTTTTAGCATCAGTCAAGTTTTCAAACATGAATTATTATGACAAATGCTACAAAGAACAAGCAAAATACATCTATCAAGTACTTTCTAAACCTTTAGAACACACATAACATTTAGGATCTCAATCCCTTATCTCATTGTTGGGAATTCTCATCCCTTAACATTATCATCATCATGATTATAGATTTGGGCATTCAAACCCTTAGATCATCATTGAATACTGTTACCACTTATTAGGTAACTATTACCTCTAGGTCCTCAGACCAAGGTATTCATTTCACTTATTGTACAAGTATTCACATGGCTCACAAGGCCATTACATATTTTGTCACCTCTCACTTAGGCAACAACTTATTCACATGGCTCATAATGACATTACATTTTTTGTCACCTCTCACTTGGAAAAAACTTATTCTCATGGCTCACAGGGCCATTACATATCTTTTCACCTCTCACTAGGCAACAACTTATTCATATGGCTCACAAGGCTTATGTAATAAGAGAAATACAACTTTCCCATTATTAAGGTTAGGGTTTCCCTTTATAGCCAAATAGGGTTTCATGTTCATATTATTAATCCAAACCCTAATTCATTGCTCCACACATCTAGGAGCATACATTGATATCATAAGTATTGGATCATACTTATTTATTCTCATCATTTATCATTAAATAATTATCAACACAAGGTATGAGTTTCTTTCTCAACCTTACCAGAATATGATTACATCATACTTTATTAACTTGACTTAACCCTTCTCGAGGCATGTTAGCCTACACTTATCAAAGTGCATTACATCTCAATGTGACAATTGACATGACACACTTCATGTGTTACTCATCCAAGTATATTGGATTTAAGGTGCATCAAAGTGTATCAACCTTGAGGTATTGGATGTGATATTTATCATGTCTTGATGTATCACTTCCCTCATTACTTTTAACTTATTTAAGTTCATCAATTTACCTTGTATTAGGGTATTTCCCATCCTATTACGTTATGCACTAACTCATCATATTTATTCTGTGGTGTGTTTAGCCATAATTCACATACTTGAATTATCCATCTATCATCAAGTGATATGGACTCATCTCAGGTTAAGACATTGTTGATATAGGATTGAACATTATCAATCACTTTAGGTGTCTCACCTATCAAGGAATTATCCACACCAATGCTTGGTATAATACCCATCACTCCTAAGAGTGTTTATCCCTCACCTTTACAAAGTGTCTCAAGTTGGAGGTATGCATATATTCACCATATTGGGTTGTAGGTGTATAGACACCACCATATCAGGTTGGAGGTGCATGAGCACTCACCATATCAAGATATAGGAATATGAACACCATCCATATCGGGTTGGAGGATGGTGTTTGTATATGTTACTCATGTCGTGCATGAGGTATTAAACCATCACTATGTCAGGCTAGAGGTGCATTCAATCACCATATCGGGTAGCTCACCATCTAAGGTTGGCCGTTACGGGTTAGGGTTTTCCATATCGGGCTCAACCCAATATATTCATCTCATTTCCTCCTTCAAGGGTACCATCCTATCTTAAGGATGAGTAATAGGTTAAAAACTTGGTTTAACTCTTCTCAACCCATTACACAAGTCGATAGGAGTAAAATGTACCAAGCCATGTTGGGCTACACCATCCCATGTTGGGTTATAACACCCATTTCAGGTTAGGGTTGGTCGTGATGGGCACATGGTACATGTATGTATCGCCCATGATGTTTAAGAGGTTTCATCTCATCATCATGTCGGGTTAGACTTCAACTAGGGTTGTCTGTGATAGGCACGTGATACATGTATGTATCGCCCATCATGTCGGGCTACATGTCATCTAGGGTTGTATATTAGGCTACCAGATCGGATTACCCAAATTAGGGTTTCATATCAACTTACAAGTATACATTTAACCTTGTATCATGCATGGATTCTATACTTGACTTCCTATCGTGCAAGCATATCGGGTAAGATATACCCATATCGGGTTAGAGTTACTTGTGTATATGCTTGAACCCAATATCACTTTTGCAAAGTGATACCATCTTCTTCAAGCTCTAGACCTCCATTCTAACAGTTATAGTTCATGGAAACATGTCTAAGCATCTACTAAAACTCATAATTTCATCAACTATTTTAGGAAATTTCAGAATTTAAAGTAGTTCATTAAGTATAGCAATTTAGGTGATGAATAATAACATGGTTGAGTTCAAGTTATATAACCTGCCTTAAGAACAACTTCAAAGCTCCAAGATCCAAATATCCACGTTCCCAAGGTTGAGGATGAACTTCTAAGAAGTTCAAGGCTCGTTCACAACTCCTTCATATACAAGGAATCACCATGGATAAGCAATTGGTGAAGAAGAAAAGAAAGGAAGATCAAAACCCTAAAATCATGCTTCAATCCAAGGTTGAAGATGATCATGACCTCACCTTAGGGTTAAGTATTGAGCTACTTCTTTCTATATCACCTTTACACGATACCTCACAACCCTTGCACGATATGCCACCACTTGTGGCCGATATCCCCCTCACTTGTGGCCAGAAACACTTCACTATGGTCGATATCACCCTTCTTGGCCGATATCACCCTACTTGGGCGATATGATCTTGTTATGGGCGATACCCAAGGCCCATGCATGATACCACATCACTATTGCATGATACAGGGACCCTATGCACGATACCTTAGGGAATGAGGGTGGTAAGATCCGAAAAATTCCACTAAGGGGTGAAACTAGGGGTATATATACTTGTTGTTCACGAATGAGTGTAAAAATGAGGTGTCATCAATTTGAGCTAGTAGGTGCCACGTGTCCATGCATGGATGACATGTGTACATACATGCATAAACATTTATCTTGACATTCAAAACAGTTGAGGATAATCTAGGGATGAAAATTCGTCCATTACTTGTAACTTTGTATAAGATATATCAATTAAATCACCACTTTATCCACAACCCGATACAACTTTTCTAAGGAAATTGTAACCCGACACACCTCACCTCCTTGAGGTTATTTGCATGACATGGCCTTTTCCAAGAGTCCACAAAATGATATGAGGCTTGTACTATGGCTCCTTGGCCGATAGGCACTCATATATAAGCTTTTCAACTTGATACAACTCAAGTTAGGGTTTCTTATTCAACCCATTTTCTTGGTCATTTTATCACCAAGAGTACCATCACTCATAATAGATTCAAACACGGTGTCTCATTAATTCTATATCCTCTAAATGATACATAGAGGAATTAGGGACACTCTAGATGTGGTAATTTGTATATCAACCCTACATTTTTGGTAAATTACAATTTGTACCAAAATTGGTGCACAAGGTACTAACATTATTCAAACATGTTCAAACTTGGAATTAAGGATTTCCACAAGCCACCACTTCGCATCATTATGTTTCTTATGATGCTAAAACACTTAAGGCATGTTCAACATGTGACAGTTTGCAATATATCCCCTCATCTTGAGTAAATTGCACTTTGGTCCAAAACAAAGGAACATTGATCAAACAACATTCAATCAGGACCAAACTTAGAACATAAGTGTGTCACATGATAACAAAACACCTTAGAGGATTATATTAAAGTTATAAGCAACTTACTTAGCCAAAACAAATAGGGTTACCTCATAACCCAGGTCAGGGTCCTTACACTGGCCACCTCAAGGTTGCCTAAAGAGGCTCACATCCTCATCTCGGGTACACGAGATAGGAACCAGCAAAACAATATATCACAAACATATTTTCACATTTCACATGTTTCCTTTCATCAGAGTCTATTCCATCTGGACATAGACTTTCACAGTAAGGATTTAGGGCCAGAGCCACTCTAGATGACTCACTCCTAAATCCTGGTGGTCTAACCTTTAAGGTCTCGATCCACACTCCAGAAATCCTTTTCATAATTCATCGATTATTACAAGTAGATCCGTTTTGTTTCCCCAGTGTGGTCCTCAGGGGAACTCGCAGTGTTCAAGGCACCTAACTAGATGTTCCATCATTTCACTTGTTATTAGTCTCTTTTACTCATCTTAAGAATTTGAAACACCATACATCATATTTGTGTATTCTCGCGTAACTAGAATAACATGAAATAGATCAAGTTTATCAATAAGAAAAATTATCAAAGTAAGAAGCACAATAAATCTATAGATTGCAACACATATGATTATTTCTATCTTCTACATCATCTCACATCAATCATCAATAGTGGGCTTTCTGCCCGAGACATAATCTTATTGTCCAGCATTTACCCCATCAGGGTTTTATCATCATCAGTGGGGTTTTAGCCCTAAACATAATCCCATTATGCAACATTTACCCTTATCAGGGTTTCTCAATGTAAGGAGCTCATATTAAATTCAATTTCAACATAAATCTTATCAGTTCATTGTATAACATAGTTTTGAAAAAATATTAGAAGAGGCATTAGAACTAGAAACAGTAAAAGCATATAGATATCGTGTATCATTCCTCATACTCAAAATAGATTTAGCATACAACATATGCCTGTTCCATCCAATCTGAATAAATGCCAATAATTTCACGCATATACATGCTTAACAGACTTAGTTCTCTTCTTCTTTTATTTCATATTCTTCATATGGCTATCAATTGAAGTTTGTTCTATTAGTCCATGTCAGAGTACAATTCACAATTCAAGAACACATTCTTGTAAATCAATTCAAATGCTTGAACCTCATATTTTAATTGAATTAAACTACAATTATGTACATTCCTTAATCCCTCATTTGAGATTGTTATTCATTAGCACCATCTAGCTCAACATTTTAGGGTTAGACTTTGTTTATTAAATTCGTCTACTAATTCTCATCATTTTCCTTCAATTCATATTCATCAATCTCAACTTCTCTCATGTCATGTTCATTAAATTACTAGAACTAATCATTTTTAACTAACTTGATATACAATACTTCTCTTTTCATTGATATCCATCAAAGTCTAGTTTTAATATGTTTCATTAAATTTGGCTTAATCCACATGTATTTAAAACAAAGGATTAAAGAATTCATCATAATAACTTCATTAGTTTCATCTTTAACTTGCCATCACCATCAATACATTTTTTTTCTTCATATCATTTCTTATATTTAGATAAGTGTACCATGTCATTGATGTAATGACCCTGACCTGGGTTATGAGGTAGCCCTATTTTTTTTGGCTAATAAAGTTTCTTATAACTTTAATATAATCCTCTAAGGAGTTTTGTTGTCATGTGACACACTTATGTTCCAAGTTTGGTCCTGATTGAATGTTGTTTGAGCAATGTTCCTTTATTTTGGACCAAAATGCAATTTACCCAAGATAAGGGGTTATAGTGCAATATGTAATATTTTTAACATGACTCATGTGTTTTAGCATCATTATAGAGAGAATTATGCAAGGTGGTGGCTTGTGGAAAGCCTAAATTCCAAGTTTGAATAATGCTAGTACCTTGTGCACCAATTTTGGTACAAATTGTAATTTACCCAAAATGTAGGGTTGATATACAAATTACACCTCTAGAGTGTCCCTACTTACTCTATGTATTATTTAGAGGAGATAGACAGAAGGAGACACCATGTTTGAATCAATTATGAGTGATGGTACTCTTGGTGATGAAATGACCAAGAAAAGGGTTGAATATGAAACCTTAACTTGAGTTGTATCAAGTTGAAAAGCTTATATATGAGTGCCTATCAGCCAAGGAGCCATAGGAGGAGTCCCATATAGTTTTTTGGACTCATGGAAAAGCCCATGAAGTGCAAAACACCTCAAGGAGGTGAGGTGTATTGGGTTACAACTTCCTTAGAAAAGTTGTATCGGGTAGTGGAAAAAGTTATGATTTAATTGATATATCTTATTCAAAGGGATATGTAATGGACGAATTTTCATCCCTAGGTTATCCTCAACTGTTTTTCATGTCAAGATAAATGTTGATGCATGCATGCACACGTGTCACCAATGCATGGACACGTGGCACCTACTAGCTCAAATTGATGACACCTCATTTTTACACTCCTTCATGTACAACAAGTATATATATACCCCTTCTTTCACCCTTTAGTGAAATTTTTCGGATATTACTACCCTCCTTCACTATGGTATGGTTCATAAGGTCCATATATCGTGCGGGAGTGAAGTGGTATCATGCATAGGGCCTTGGGTATCGCCCATAGCAAGATCATATCGCCCAAGTAGGGTGATATCGGCTAAGAAGGGTGATATCGGCCATAGTGAAGTGTTTTTGGCCACAAGTGAGGGGGGTATCGACCACAAGTGGTGGAATATAGTAAAAGGGTTGTGAGGTATCGTGCAAAGGTGCTAGAGTAAGAAGGAGCTCAATACTTAACCCTAAGGTGAGGTCATGATCATCTTCAACCTTACACGTTGCACTGATGGCTAGGATATAGGGAAAGGTATTATCCTTAGCCACTCAGTGGTGGGGTCACATAACAACGCGGGTGGACAAATATCCTTCTCTTTGCCAACCTCAACATACCATGCCCTACCTACCCATTTTACTCTGCGTCTCATAATACCATAATTTAGCAGTCAATGCCGTGTTCGTTTTCCCCTGATTGGGTGTTTGTTTGGCCAACGGGAGGTGTATCAACTTTCATTTTTTTTATTCCAGCCAATCACATTCTAGATCCAATTGAATAAATAGTTAAAGGGCTTATATGCAATTTTCCACGCTAATCTCTCCTCATCCATACTATTTCTTGCGATATACAATCTTCTCATATTCGGCTCCTCATATACATTGCCCTAAGGAAGACCATATTCGATTTCATGAACAAAAGAATAATGACAGTTTACAGTCGATTTGCATTCTATATTTATATTTAATGCGTGGTACTTTCTAGTCACAACAAATCTTATTTTTCTTGTAGGATTTTAAGTAGGGATGAACTTAAGTATAGTGTGTAATCAACAAAGATGCACTACATTTTGTTATGAAAAGATTAGTCAGTACTACTGTCTCCCGCAAAACCTAAGCACTCCGATGATTAGGGTTTTGGAGGGGACGTCCCTCATCTACCTTTGGGTTCCTTTCTCTTATAGGACCAAGAAGCATTTTTTTCTACTTCGTCTAGTCTCTTAGATGGTGGTTGAGTTGACACAATGTTGTGCAAGGTTTCATCTTGATACAGAAGAAGTAGAGATTATTGATCTACAAGAGGAAGACAGTGGTGACATGGGATTCATATAAGGAACTAGTTCTGGTTGGACGAATTCAATGTGATAGATCCTATAACTTCTAGACCATGAAGAAGACGTTTACCCAAGCATGGACGCTAGCTGGTAAAGTCTTGTTCAAAAACTTGATGAAGAGAATTTCATGGTTAAGTTCTTACACTTGAAGGATAAGAGGAAGGTGATGCATGGGGCGCCGTGGAATTTTGACAACAAGTTGCTTCTTTTGAAGGAGATTGAAGACAATGAGAAACTGGGGCAAATTGTCCTAAAGATGAGCCCTTTTTGGATTCAGCTCTATGGACTTCCATTTGAGTTGAGATCTAATGCCGCGGTGTCGACAACTGTGAGAAAGATAGGCGAAGTCTTGCAAGTCGACAACACCGACCTGGGTTGGGAGCCATCCACTCGAGTCTGGATCATATTGGACGTTACCAAGCATCTGAAGAGGTCATTGTGAATCAAAATGAAGAACATGAGGCTGCTTGATATAGGAGATAAAATATGAATGGCTCCCGAGCTTCTGTTACATATGCAGTCTTCTAGGACATGTTGATAAAGACTATGTGAATCATGAAGAAGACAACAAAGCAGGGCGACGATAAGAAGCTTATCTAAAGGCATCACTGTGCAAGAAACAACTTACAACTTCTAAGGAAGTGTATGGAGAAGGTATAAAACATCACCTAGTTTTGCATAAGAGGCTAGAGGGGATGAGATCTGGTCATCAAGGTCTTTGTTTAAGTAGGGAAATGTCAAACTAGGGGGAGGCAATGGTGCCTTATCCTCAGACATGAGAAATCCAAAAATAATTATTGAAGATGAAAAGGTGGTTGCGAGTATGAGTACGTGCCAGTGGGGAAGTTGGTGGGAGGAGAAATGGCAATGGGGTCCGCGATGAGTACTAATGATGTTACAACGATTGAGAGGAATAAGATTTGCAGGCTTTACTAGGGGGAGAATGTGAAGTTGATCCTCGTGCTGCTGATGAATGGGGTGAAGTTTGAACAAGTGTGCAACTCACAAGGGTAGTCATCTGACACAATATAAAAGTTATTTTTCAAACAAGAGATGATTCTCAAGACCTGAGTGCGATGGACAAACATGACAAGACCAATTCTCAGGGTGGTGTTGTGAACTGTGCGTCATGGGAGGGTGTTAGTCACAAAGGTTTAGAAGATCAAGATTTCCTAGAGGTGATGGGATTGACCTGTGAGGGGTTTGGAAAAATCTAGACATGGGAATAAGCAAAAAGGATCTGTGAGGTGGGGAAGATGACAGGAAGTCAGGGGAGGCTGCCGTCAATGAAGAAGAAAAGGATCTCACTTATCTTTAAGGAGATGAGTCGGATGACAAGGCTATGAGTTGAGGACTTTGCGGTGATCTGGGAGGAGACACAGGGAAGAGGTATCGAGAGGGAGATGTGACTGCTATGGAGATGGACAAAGACAACCGATTTTGGATCTCACAAAAAAAAGAAAAGAATTGAAGGGGTTATGGGAGGTAATGTACAAAGTGAGGGAACTTGTTCCTGAGTAGCAATGTTTGGAGAGGTATAACAACACCAAGACTCATGAAAATATTAAGTTGGAACTGTCAGGGCATGGGACGCTTGGACACTATTGACACTCTTTAATCTTGGTGTTGGAGAGAGAGTCAAAATCTAGTGTTCGTTATGGAAACTATGATGTCTAGTAGCATCCTAGAAGACATTATGCAAAAGTGTGGGTTTGTTAATGGCACTTGTCTCTCAAGTATAGGAAGGGTGGGTGGTTTGGGGATGTGGTGGAAGGATATGGATGTGGAGGTGGAAAATCTCTCACGACATCATGTGAAGTGCACAATAAAGGAAATAGAGTAGGGGATAAGGTGGAAAGATTTTGGTGTGTATGGTGGGCTGATCAACAACATAAGTACAATATGTGGGAAGTTAACAAGGAAACTGAAGGGTGGCACAAAGTTATTGACTATTTTCTTTGCTGATTTAATGAGGTTATGTCAAATAATGAGAATAGGGGTGGCCCATCAAAATCCAAACACTTCATGCAATACTTCAAAGATGCGATTAATGATTGTAATCTTATTGATTTGGGTTTCTAAGGTGATGGCCTCACATGGAGAAGGGGGAAAACACATTTGATGTTTGTCATGGAAAGGTTGGACAGAGCACTGGGTTGTGTAGAGTGCTGCAACATTTTCAAGGCGTGCAATGTTTTCCATCTTTCTTTTGGGATTAAGAGATGCATTCTCTCCCATCTCCCATACCCGTGGCAGAGGCCAAATGCCTGTGAGGGTGGTAAATCAAGGTGGCAACTAGGATTCAAACCCGGGTCCCTTTATTAGGGGACACCATGCTTGTAACACCTAGGCACACTGCCCAAGGCTCTAGTAGAGTTTTAAGAATGACGACTGGCCCCACAGACCACCACTATCCTCAACTATACACTTTGTCCTCACTCACGTACAAGCTGAGGTCAACTTCCTGACTGGTCACCCATCCTAGTACTACTCTAAGCTGATCACACTTAACTATGGAGTTTTTTAGTGATGGGCTCCTGAAAAAGGAGGTGCCCCTTGGTGATATGGATAGTCCAATCATTCCTTTTAAGATCATTTATCTGAGACCTCAAATCTTGGGACGTTACAATCTCCCCCACTTGACGTCCTCGTCAAGACTCAACTATATGGCCTCATAATATTGCCCATTTCAGTGCAGACCCAGAATGGCCCATGGACACCCAGCTCCCGATCACGAAATACAAGTGCAAGGGTGGCTACATCATCATGTACAACCCTTTCCAACTTACCTAGACCACACGGCTCAAGACTGGCATGCCACATGCCCATGCGGGACCCACATACTAGAGGAGAATTGGCTCTGATACCATTTATAACACCTAGGACCATTGCCCAAGGCTCTAGTAGAGTTTCAAGAATGACGACTGGCCCGACAGACCACCTCTAGCCTTAACTGCATGCTTTGTCCTCACTCACGCATAAGTCGGGGTCAACTTCCCGACTAGTCACCCATCCTAGTACTATTCCAAGTTGAGCACGCTTAACTATGGAGTTCTTTAGTGATGGGCTCCCGGAAAAGGAGGTGCACTGACGTGGCTTATATTATCGCACTAACAAACTCACTTAGGGTTGAAATCCTTAAGTTTTTAACCAAAACAACGTGCAATAATACCACCCACAAGTGGACGTGTCTTATCGTAGTATAGTTGAGGATCGAATCCCAAGGGACAATGTTTTTAAGAATCTTTCTCTAGTCGAATCTAGTTGAATCAAGACTAATATTTAGAACAAGGTAGGTTGATTTAAGTTTAATTAAACTAAATGCAAGAAAAGTAAAAGAGCATGATTAAAAGTTGATTAAAGATTAATGATGGAAATCGCTGGGATGGTCCCGAGTTTTTCCACCACTACACATGCAATCACATCCAAATATCAAACATCCAGGCAAGATATAACCATTCAAATAGAACTACTGCAGAACTCGCCATACGGGCGTCAGGTTCGCGTAAGCATCACCTTAGGTATCAGATGTCTCGTCACCATCTGGATCACATACTTACTGCCCCGAAGATACGGAAATCCAAATGAAGTTGTGGGCCCCCTATATAGGCGTTAGGCACACAGAAGCGTCACCGTGGGCTAGATGGCTTGTCACCACACAGATCATACACTTACGACCTCAAGGAATCCCATTCTATTTGTAGTTCGGGAGTCAACCACGTTAATTGAAATTCAAAACCTACGCATTGAAGTTCTCGCAACATAGGAAACGAACAAGATAAATGAAGGCAGGTGATCAATCCACAAGAACACATCGACGATTAACAACGAAATGAAAGATTATATACATGCCATGGAATGTTTAACAAAAAGATATGAAAGCATGGGTAGCGGGGCTAGTCCCCGCACCCCAGCAAAAGTAAACTACTCGCTCATGGTGAGAGAAGCAAGAATAACAAGAGAGAGAAGTTTCCGCCATGAGCATGGTGAAGAAGATGATCGCAACTCTTTCGAGAAACAGTCTTCTACACAATGTCGGAGTAGATCTTGAAGAAGAGAGAAGAACACCACGACATACGGGGCAAATCTCCTCTCTCCACCTTCTTCTTCTTCTCATAGTCCTCGCTCACAGCAGGAGGAGCAACTCGTGGTCGAGATGGTGGCGTGGAAGTGGCATAGACGCAGTAGATCTAGATCCAGGTCTAGATCTAGATCTGGATGAGGTGGCTTGCAAATCTGAGTCTTCACTCCAGATCTGGGTGAACATACCATAAAACCACCATAGGGGCATGTTCTTGGCTATGAAGATCGTCTCCTTAGGCCCAGGACAGACCTACAGACTAATGACGTCTGGAGGTGATCTGACTGACTGGAGTCGTGTTCTATTTATAGGCAGGCTGGGCACCGACTTAGATTTGCGACCTTAGTAATGATGCCGCGGTCACGGCTTTTGGGATGATGCCGTGGTTGCAGCTCTTTACACGGTCACAGATTTTTTGGTTCGGTCGTGCCTTAGCTACAGGTCGCGACTTTTTGCACGGTCGCGACTTATTGGCTCGGTTGTGCCTTAGCTGCAGGTCGCGACTTTTTGCATGCTGCTGCGGTCGTGACTTTTTGAATGATGCCGCGGTCGTGGGGTGGCTTGGAGGAGATCACGGGCCAACTGCTGGTGTCGGTGGTGTCACGGTTAGTTGTAGGACCCGATCGCGGGTCAGTGAAGAGGTTGCCGCAGTTGCGGGTATGCAGGGGAGCAGTTCTTTGAATGACGCAGTCACGGGCTTTTTGGATGCCGCAGTCATTGAGTTTTTGCATGCCGCGGTCGCGGGGAAAGAGACGGATCAGCAAAGGGAGAGAAGAGATAAGGAGGCCACGATCTGTTGGCCGAGAGAGGTTTGGGCCCAAGTTCCCAAAATTGTCATGCACAAAAGTGCAAAAATTTAATAAAAATTCGTGATAATTCAATTAAGCCCAATATATGTTGCATATAGGAAGATACGGCCAATAAAAGCTCAATAAAGCATTTATGCCAAGTAAATGCACACATTAGAAGATAAAGCCAATAAAAGCACGAATGTAACCAAGACTGGGCTAAACGAGATGGTTGAACTATGATGAATATGCATTCATCAAAATACCCCAAACTTAAACGTTGCTCATCCTCGAGTAACACAAAATCTAAAACACTCACCGGATGAAAACTTTCAACTCATGTGATTGCTTCATCTTCACATCATGATTATTTCTTTTCTGCTCGGTATGACTAAGTGTCTCAACATCTTGAGATCACAGAACACATTTTACCATATCTTCGTTCCCGAGTTTGCTTCCCGATATCACTTACTCTCTACTTTTTCCAAAATCAAGCATGTCAGAGAGTTTCGTAAGAGTCTAGAGATACCCTCAGAACAACAAGTGTGCACCTGATCTGACACTGGTGTATTTAGGATGTTGGTGAGCGTATGTATTTTTTTGCCAATAGGTGGAAAAGGGAGTGAAGGGTGGTATGGAAGGGAGAAATAAATCTCTCCTCTATTCGACTTGAGATTTTTATTATATGATTTGCAATTTCATTGATTGCATTTTTTTGTGCGAATCTCTCCTCTATTCGACTCGAGATTGCATTACTTTTTGTGTGTGCTTAGGCATCTTTTCTTGGTGATACGCCCCTATTTCGTAGCGAGGGGTATGGAAGAAGCGAAAAGAGAGAGAGTGTGTGTGCCACCCCAAACTTAGAGTTTGGCACTATTTTGGTTATTTTTGTTTCTTTTTGATGGACGGAGGGGTAAGAAGATGATGGAAGAAGTGTAGAAAAGAGTTCAGATCAGAATGCAACTTGATTTACAATTCAATGCACCGGGTTGCTCTCCTTATCATACTCTGCTCAAATAATGACCTGATGAGGATCTGGTGGAGATTCCATGCTATTGTTCCACTAGTCATATAGGAAGCACAACGTGTTTGATCCCTCTCCGTTCGACAAATACTTGCCATATCTACTGATCATGATGTTAGGATTCATAAGCTTCACACAGTGATTTCTAATCATTGGCTAGTTTCAGAAATTATTCTCCTTGAGGCTTCGCTTCGAATAAGGAGGGTATAATGATTCAAAACTGCATGGGAAAACAGGATATCCGGCTAGGTAATGGCTTTGATTGAAACAAAAGCATCAAAACTTCATCAAGCTTCTATACAAACTGCTATGAAAACTTTTGAAAATTTTGAAAATTTTGAAAAATTTGCTCAAAATTGCAATAAAATTTCAACGATGAAGTCTTAAGTCTGAAACGGATAGGAGAGGGTGGAAAGTAAAGTAAGTACCACCCACCCTCCACCCCGAACTTAGAAATTTTTTCTCGTCCCGAGCAAACTCTAAATCCGAGATGGAGGGGAAAACTCGTGCCAGTTGGTCCACCAGATGTGGTTGCATTCCTTTCGGTGACACGTCCTCCATCTGCAATCTTAAAAAATGAAAACTATCAGAACTTAAGACTGCATCTTGCGATGCATTATCTACCAAATGCAAAAGTTTCAAAAAACAAAACTAAAAGTAAAAGCTAAGTTAAAGATCAGGTTGCCTCCCGACAAGCGCCTTTGTTTTATGTCGATGGCTCGACGTGATTTCTTCAGTTTTCTGGTAGATATGTTGGTTTGGACATATTCATCAATTTTTCAGTGCTAGTATCAACTGCGGTGAAATATCTTTTTAAGCGTTGGACATTTTCCACAAAATCACATGACTTCTCACTCCATAAGGTAAATGCACCATGTGGATAGATGCTTTTGACAATGTATGGTCCCGACCAGCGGGAACAGAGTTTCCCTGGGAATAACCTCAGTCTTGAGTTGAATAGCAGAACTTGGTCTCCCACTCGAATGTCCTTCCTCTTCAGATGACCATCATGCCAAAGTTTCATGTGTTCCTTGTAGATTCGTGCATTCTCATAAGCTATCATTCGGAGTTCATCCAACTCTTGAAGTTGTAGAATCCTGGCTTCGCCTGCTTTCTTCATGTCAAAATTCAGCTGTTTGATTGCCCACCATGCTTTATGTTCTAGTTCCACGGGCAGCTGACATGATTTTCCATAGATGAGTATGAAGGGTGTTGTTCCAAGAGGAGTTTTGAACATGGTTCGGTAGGCCCATAAAGCGTCATTGATTTTCACTGACCAATCCTTTCGGTTGCGTCCTACTATCTTTTCCAGGATAGCTTTGAGTTGACAGTTCGAAACCTCTACCTGCCCACTTGTTTTTGGGTGGTAGGGGGAAGCTACCTTGTGCATTACGCCATATCTTCTCAACAACACCTCAAAGCTTCTTTCCAGAAAATGAGAACCTCCGTCGGATATCACGGTTCGTGGGATTCCAAAATGGGGAAAGATAATATCTTTGAACATTTTAATAATGGGTTTTGAATTGCTAGTAACCGTTGGTATTGCCTCTACCCATTTAGAGACATAACCCACTACAACTACGATGTAGGAAAATCCATGTGAGGATGGGAATGGACCCATGTAGTCCACTCCCCAAACATCGAAAATCTCGACTTCTTGCCATAGCTTAAGTGGTATCTCATCTCTTTTTGTAATGTTTCCAGTTCTCTGACACTTGTCACATGATAACATAAAGTTATAAGCATCTCTGGATATGGTTGGCCAAAAGAAACCACATTGCAAAACCTTCAAAGAAGTTTTCTTTGAACTCATATGGCCTCCGACTGGGCCTGAGTGGCATTGTTCTAAAATAAGTTGGGCTTCTTCCTCAGCGATACAACGTCTGTAGAGACCATCAACACATAGCTTGAAGAGGTACGGTTCATCCCAGTGATATTGCCTCACATCATGCATGAATTTCTTTAGTGCATTGCCAATACACTCAGGGTGGATGACACCAGTGGCAAGGTAGTTCACATAGTCTGAGTACCAAGGAGTAGCTTCTGAGACTTTCATAAGTTGGTCATCTGGAAGAGAGTCATTAATCAGTATCTTCTCAGTTTCCAGAGTGTGGATACGACTTAAGTGGTCTGCTACAACATTTTCTGTGCCTCTTTTATCTCTAATCTCAAGATCAAACTCTTGTAATAGGAGAATCCATCTTATTAGCCTTGGTTTTGCATCTTTCTTTTTTAGAAGATAACGAATAGCAACGTGATCAGTGTAGACAATCACCTTTGAACCAATGAGGTAGGATCTAAACTTATTAAAGGCATATATGACTGCTAGGAGTTCCTTTTCAGTAGTTGCATAGTTCCTCTGAGCTTCGTCAAGGGTCTTCGATGCATAATAGATGACATGATGTTTCTTCTCTATACATTGGCCCAAAATGGCACCCACAGCGTAATCACTAGCATCACACATAATTTCGAATGGGTGATCCCAATCCGGGGCTCGAATGATGGGTTTTGTTGTAAGGGCATGCTTTAGGTTGTTGAAACTCTTGATACACTCTTCATTAAAATAGAAATCAGCGTCCTTCAGCAACAAGTTTGTCATGGGCTTGGTTATCTTGGAGAAATCCTTGATAAACCTTCTGTAGAAGCCTGCGTGACCAAGGAATGCACGAAATCCTCTTACATTGGTAGGGATAGATAGTTTGGAGATCACTTCGATCTTGTCCTTGTTCACTTCAATTCCTCGTTTACTGACCCTATGGCGAAGGACAACGCCTTCTTTTACCATAAAGTGACATTTCTCCCAATTTAGCACAAGATGTGCTTCTTCACATCGTTTGAGGACCAGGGAGAGGTGCTTCAGGCATGAGTCGTATGAATATCCATATACGGAGAAATCATCCATAAAAACTTACATAATAGTTTTGGTTAGCCCAGCAAATATGGCTTCCATGCAACGTTGGAAGGTTGCAGGCGCATTACAGAGTCCGAATGGCATCCTTCTGAAGGCGTATGTTCCAAAGGGGCAAGTAAAAGTAGTTTTCTCTTGGTCATCTGGATGTATAGGAATTTGGTAGAATCCAGAGTAACCATCGAGATAGCAAAAATATTCTTGGTGAGCCAATCGCTCTAAGACTTGATCTAGAAAAGGCATCGAGAAATGATCTTTACGGGTTGCCTTGTTTAACTTTCTGTAGTCGATGCACATCCTCCACCCGGTGACTGTTCGAGTGAGGATGAGTTCATTATTTTCATTATGTATCATAGTAGTGCCACCTTTCTTTAGAACGACATGTACAAGACTCACCCAAGGTGAGTCAGATATCAGATAGATGATTCCAATAGTGAGCAACTGGATGACCTCACGACGGACTACTTCCTTCATATTAGGATTCAACTTTCATTGATGCACAATAGTCGGCTTGTGGTCTTCCACCATAAGGATTTTGTGCATGCAAAGAGATTGACTGACCCCGGTAAGATCGCTCATCTTGTAGCCGATAGCTTTCTCTCTTTCCTTTAATTCTTTCAGGAGTTTATCTTCTTGTTCGGTCATTGGATCAGAATTTATAATAACTGGACAAACCTTGAGATCATCCAAAAACACGTACTTAAGTCCCTCGGGCAGGGGCTTCATTTCAGGGGCTTCCGACTTCTCACATGGCTCTTCAGTTACATTCACAACTTTGAGTTCCTTGAACCTGGCTTCAAGATCTTCCTCTATAGAGTCGAGGTGAAGGACACAATCCTTAACTTGTTCGTTGATGAAATTTTCAGCAGATGGGTTTGTTAGAGCCACTTCTAAAGGATCGTATTGTTCATATTCCTCTTGTGTGAGGAGAGACATTTGCTCAATGCAATCAATCAAATAGACTTCTTCCTTCATGCTCGGTCTTCGCATGCTTTCAAAAACTTTGAACTCGAGGGTTTCTTTCCCTAGTCTGAGCAACAAGGTCCCTGCTTCAACGTCAATCAAAGCTCTTACAGTGGCGAGGAACGGATGGACAAAGATGAGGGGGTATCTGGCGTCTTCCTTTATGTCCATGATGACAAAGTCACATGGGACATAAGAGTCTTTTCCAACCTTGACAGGGACATGTTCAATGATTCCCAAAGGAAGAGTCATAGAGTTATCTGCAAGTTGAATGGTCATTCCAGTCGGGAGAAGTTATGCAAACCCTAACCTCTTACAAAGGCTAAGTGGCATGATAGAGATGCTAGCACCAAGATCGGATAATCCCTTCTTACATGAGGAGTCACCGATATGGCATGAAATCCCAAAGGATCCCGGATCTTTCTGTTTCTTGGGCATCTTGCTCTGGATGATATCGGAAGTGGTTGATGCTAGCTTAACTATCTCATATTCTTCAGTTATGTACTTCCTTGTGAGGAGAGACTTTAAGTACTTAGTCTAGGCTGGTATCTCGGCCAGCGCATCTAGAAAGGGTATATCTACATGAAGCTTCTTCATAGCTTCTTTAAACTTGTTGAAATTCCCGCCTGCAAAATGATAAGAAACTTCTTGAACATCAGTTTGGTCATGCTGAAAATGGTATGAGATTAAGCAGCCTGTTTGGTACGAAGGCTCGTGTTTTTGACATTGAAAAATGATGGGTTGGGAAACAGTTTCCGTTCCGTATGATGCAGTCTGGTGAATTTGGTTGATTCTATAAAGTTGTAAATATGATAAAAGAAAGATGAGAATATGATGTGTATTCAACACATGTGACTGATACCAAGGTAAGATATTCTGGTATCTGAGAATTATCAGATGATTTAGATTGGCTACCTGGAATGGTCAACTATGAAATCAGTCTGATTATATAAAATGATATGAACATCATATGTTAGGGGTTTATGCTTTGCATAAACATAACAACTAAATATGTCTTTAAGATAAGATCTCAATTGACTCTATGAGAATATTGTGTGAAGGAACTTTGTGCTGATCAAAGTTCTATGATGTCTCCATAACAATGAGGTGTTATGAAGAGACATGATGATATGATGAAATGAATAATATATGTTCCCTTTTTATCTGGGATTTCGGGGACGAAATCCTTGTTAGGGGTTTATAATTTGTAACATCCCTGACCTGGGTTATGCTTTAACCCTAGGTGTTTTGATTAAAAAAGATGATTATATGCTTAATCTTATCTTATGAAAAGTGATTAGGGCTCATGAGGAACTTATGTTTCAATTTTGGTCATGTTTGAATAATGTTGAAGCAATGTTTGCTTATTTTGGACTAAAGTGCAAATTACCCAAGTTGAGGGGTTAAATTGCAAATGTTGCATGATAAGATGTTTCTATGATGTTGAGACATCATAATAATGAATATGATGGAGTGCTATGGTTTCCACAAGCTTGGACACCAAGATTAAGCTTGTAAAGCAATCCTTGTGCATTAAAACCTAGTTTTGGAGTAAAGTGCAATTTACCCAAAATCCAGGGTTCAATATGCAAATTACAACTTCAATAGGGTCCTTAATGTTTCTTGGCATCAGGTAGAGCAAATAAAATGAGAGGGGCATCTCATTTGAATTAAGTTGGAGGAGAGAGAATCTTGATATTAAAATAATCAAGATTTAATCCTAATTGAAACCCTAATTCAATTTAGGGCAAAAATGAATGTATTAATTAAAGGTCCTTCAACCAAAGTGTTATTGGTTAATTTTGAATAAGGATGTACGTTCCTTTGCCAAGATAAGGAACGAAAATATCTTAAGTAGGTGAAATTCCACTCACCTTATTATAAAGAAAAGTAATATCCACTCACATATGGGATATTAATATAATAAGCATTAAGGTGCTTAATTTTCTTTTCTTTAATTTGAGGATAATGAAGGATAATTAAAGGCAAAGGGATATGCCTCGTATCCATGGAGTTGAGGGGGAAGAGGCGGCCATAATTTTTGGATTAATTGGATTTTTATAAGGCACTTTCTCTCTCATCAATTTCCTTATAAAAGTGCCATTTCCAAGCCCAAACCAAAGCCTATTTCGGATTTTATTCTTCTCCTTGCTTGCAAAACCGACCAAGGAGCTAGGGAGGAGAAGGGAGAACGTCCCCAACCTGTGGGTAAGCCCTTGACCTTCGTTCTCCTTGATTTCATGGTGGAAATCGAAAATAAATTATAGATTCCTTCTTATTTTGATCTCCTCTTCAACCCTAGACAACTTTTACAATCAAAAGCTTGAGGACGAGTCTAGGGGGAGTTGCAAGAGCTTCATACACCATTTATGACGTGGTATTGGAGCTTTGTATCTCAATTGGAGGTGGTTTTATAACTGAAACCCTTAATCATTGATATTGCATCAATTCTCTGTACTTTGTTGATTGTTTTCTTTAAATTGCTACACTCTTGTTTCTTTGCTGCAATTTCCATCAAGAAAGGTTGCTGTTCTTGGTTGTTCGAAGAAAGGGGATGATGAAATCATCCTAGATGCTTATCCAAAGAAAAGTACCAAGCCAAACGGTTTTGATAGCTATTCCAAATCGTTTTAATTTGATTGGCTATGCGGTTTCAGCAAACCGTTTAAAGGCAAACGGTTTGAAACCGTTTGGGAGAAAACGGTTTCAAAACCGTTTGATATGGTTGACCAAGCGTTTACCGTTTGGGAATTTTGTTCCTAATTCTGTAGGCTAATGACCCACAAAATTTGAGGGGTTAAATCCAAAGGAATCGTAGGTTGAAGGCCAATCAATTAGGCAAATCGAATTGAATTAAATGCTGATTTTCAATCTGATTAACTTGACCTGTTTGGGAAAACGGTTTCAAGACCGTTTGAGTGAGTTGACCAAGCGTTGACCGTTTGGGATTCCTGTTCATAATGATGTTGGGTAATGACCCTCCAAATTTGATGGATTAACGCCAAAGGAATCATGAGTTGAAGGCTAATCAATTAGGGAAACCTAATTGGATTAAGTGCTGATTTTCAATCTGATTTAATTGACCTTTTTGGGTAAACGGTTTCAAAAACGTTTGAGTGCGTTTACTAAGCGTTGACCGTTTGGGATTTCTAATCCTAATTATGTTTTCTAATAACTCACCAAATTTGAGGGGTTAATTACCAAGGAATCGTGAGTTGAAGGCTAATCAATTAGGCAAACCCTAATTGGAATTAGTGCTGAAATTCCAATGAATTAAGTTGAGATTTTGGGTTAATTAGCCCAAACGGTTTCAAGACTGTTTGGGGATCATCCAAACGGTCTCAAGACCGTATGGGGATCACCCCAAGACCGTTTGGAGGTCTGGGGTCAAGTATAGTTGACCAATTAAAGGTCCAAAGGTACTAATCATATTGCAATGAAGTGTTGATTTGTTGATCAACTCGATAGACCAATCCTTGATGATTTTTCACTAGAATCCAAAGGATGGATGGGCCAAACGGTCTCAAGACCGTTTGGTGGTCACCCAAGACCGTTTGGAGGTCTAGGGTTGAGTATGGTTAGGTGTTTGAAGGCCTAAAGGTACCAAGTTGATCTGCAATAAATTGCTGAATTGGTGAGCACTTCAATGATCCATACCCTACTTGGATGGCTTGGTTTTGAGTGATTTGATGGGAAAACGGTCTCAAGACCGTTTGGAGGTCATCCAAACGACCTCAAGACCGTTTGGGGTCAGGTCATACCCAATTTGGATGATGGTTCAATGGTTTCAAAGTAAATAGTCTTACATTGATTAGTATTGAAGGATCATCAATTCCAAACCCTAATTCCATTGAATGAAACCCTAATTGATGACCAATTGAGGGTTAATTAAGGGTAAAATCAGTTGAAGGTTGACCTATTTAACTCAATTGAAGTATGAGTATAGGTCCAATTGATGATTGGTTCCATGAATTCAATGATTGAAGGAATCAACATTGAAAACCCTAATTCAATTGGATACCTTATGTAATGGAGGTCCAATGTGATTGAATCTTTGAGAATTAAGATGATGAATGTTCTATTGATCCAATGATGATTATTAATAATAATCAATGAAGGTAAAAAGGTTGAAACCCTAATAGTACCTAAGTGATTAGTGCCAATTAAGGGATGAACCCTAATTTCTTATAAGAGCAATGACTTGGTACACTATGTTAATCATAGTTGTATGTACATGATTGAGAGTTGATGTAACCTAATCAAGTTAAGAAGATGATAGCATGAAGTTCATACATGAATATGATTCATGGGCTGATTAAGGGTATGATCCTTAAGTAAAGAGATCATGAAACCCTAACCAGGAACATAAACTCTGATTGACAGGGCTATTGAACTCTAACCCTGATTGGGATGAATAGTGAATCTCTAATTATGGATAATTGAATAAAATCCTAATGGAGATGAATAGTAGACCCAAGTTGGGGGTAACCATAATGGAAACCCTAGTTGAGGGTGATTCCATGTGAAACCCTAGTTGAGGGTGATTCCATGTGAAACCCTAATTGAGGGTGATGCCATGAGAAACCCTTGAGGGGATGAATAGTAAACCGTAACCCTATTGAGGGAATAGAGGTGTTACTATTGTATTACATGAAGTAATATGTTATGTTGCCTAGTGAGAGGTGACAAGGTGTTTTATGGGCCTTATGATCTATGAGGATGGTTGTTTCCTAGTGAGAGATAATAAAATGTTTTAAAGGTTATACATGATTGATTTAGTTTAATACCTGGAATGGTTACACATGATTGACATAGATCAATACCTGGAATAGATGCACATGATTAGCATAGTCTAATACTTGGAATAACAGCTACACATGATTGGCTAACTCCCAATACCTGGAATGCACAAGATTGGTTAACTCCCAATACCTGGAATCATAACACAGGATTGGCTAACTCCCAATACCTGGAATGCACAGGATTGGCTAACTCCCAATACCTGGAATAATAACACAGGATTGGCTAACTCCCAATACCTAGAATGCATAGGATTGGCATAGATCAATACCTGGAATAATAACACAGGATTGGCTAACTCCCAATACCTGGAATGCACAGGATTGGCTGACTCCCAATACTTGGAATAATAACACAGGATTGGCTAACTCCCAATACCTGGAATGCACAGGATTGACATAGATCAATACCTGGAATAATAACACAGGATTGGCTAACTCTCAATACCTGGAATAACAACATAGGATTGGCTAACTCCCAATACCTAGAATGGACAGGATTGGCTAACTCCCAATACCTGGAATAATAACACAGGATTGGCTAACTCCCAATACATGGAATGCACAGGATTGGCTAACTCCCAATACCTGGAATAATAACACAGGATTGACATAGATCAATACCTGGAATAGTTGCACAGGATTGACATAGATCAATACCTGGAATTGTTGCACAGGATTGACATAGATCAATACCTGGAATAGTTGCACAGGATTGGCTAACTCCCAATACCTGGAATAATAACACAGGATTGACATAGATCAATACTTGGAATAGATGCACAAGATTGACATAGATTAATACCTGGAATAGTTGCACAGGATTGACATAGATCAATACCTGGAATAGTTGCACATGATTGACATAGATCAATACCTGGAATAGTTGCACAGGATTGACACAGATCGATACCTGGAATGGTTGCATAGGATTGACATAGATCAATACCTGGAATGGATACACAAGAATAATATAAATCTAATGCTTGTACTAGTTGCACAGGATTGGTGTAATCCAATGCCTGGAATACTTATATAGGATTGGTATAGACCAATGCCTGAATAAGACATGATGATGTACACTCTCATGTCCATTATAACCAAAATCTGTTTAGCAGATTGGCTAAGGCCAATAAGTTGAAACGAGAATGTCTCATGGGTGACATATCAAGATAATGAGTGTCACAAGAGAATGTCTCATGGGTGACATATCATGATAATGAGTGTCACAAGAGAAGTTTGATATGATGGTATAATATGGAGGATAAATGATATACATGTTCTTCCTATTCCTTATTAAGAGAATGCTTTAAATTGCTCATCATCTGCCCAGTTTTATATCCTTAATTGCAATAATAATGTTTTGGCGGAGAGTTATATCTCTCGCTGGGGCAATTTACAATTGTCTCACCCCCGTGGGATCCAACATTTTTAGGTGGATGCGGACAAAGAGGCAGATACTCTTTTGCAGGAAAAGGAAAGCAACAACTTGGACAGCAGTGAGATCTCAGGTGGAGGCACTGACTGTCAAGTCATATAGCTAGAAGTCCTATGTGTCGTCTCTGTACTCTCAGGTCCTCGGAGTTTTCAGTCAGTGTTTTTGATATATCAAACTGAGGTTTTGGCTTGATGCCTCGAGATTCATATGTTGTCTGTATATAATGTTCATAAGGCAGCTGATGTTGTAGTCTCTGAAAAGAGATGGTACAAGTTATATACGTTTGAACTAGAATGTAAATGTTATACAATGGTTCTTGTTGTAAAGGATTTCCTATGTGTGGATCTCTTTGCAAAAAGTTTTAATTTTTAGTGATTTTCGCTAATCCGCTGCTTGATGAACGCTTCCGCATTAGTTAATCTTGTTTTGGCGAGACGGTCGTTACAATTGTGGTATCAGAGCTTTAGGTTCATTGAGTCTACAGAGACATAGGACTAAGTTGTTGAGTCTGTGTTAGTGTCCTCCAGTATACCCTATAATGATTTCTACTTGTGCAGAGAAAGGGTAAAGTTTTAAAATGACTGGAGAGCACAAAGAACACATTGCTAAGGGTAATGTTGTTGCACCAAGAAGAGGTGCAAGGGATCATGGAAGAATAGAATGAGTGCCTGAGAATCCCCATTAAGAACTGATCAGGATAGAGAATCCTATGATCATGCTCTTATTGGGCAGATTAGGGCAACAGTAATGCATATAAGTGAACTGGATGCTAGCCTTATAACCTAGGTTATCAGTCCTTAATACAGAAAGCTTGAGCTTTAAAAGAGTTCCTGAATGAATTAGTCATGTGGGAACAAGGGAAAATGTGGAAAAGATTAACTTATGGCAAGAAAGTGGACTTTGCCATGAGTTCATACATATAATAAATCTGTGATGGTAGTGTCCAAGAAGGGGCAATAAGCTGAGAAGTAGGGAATGGTCTCTATAATTCTAGAGACATTTGCCTAATGGTTTTAAAAAGCCAAGTTTTTGGTACTAATAGTGCAATAAATGCCTAGTGTACCAGGGAAGTAGCCACTAAGTAAGTGCAAAGGTCTTAACCTTTCACCTGTAAGATTCTATGGCTTAGTTTTTGCTTCAGTAATAAGACTAGTAAGAGCATGATATGAGTACAAGGTATGTTATAAATGTGTACATGTTGAGTACACTAAACCCTTTTTGTTATAAAAAAAAAGATTGTTGATTTTGTTTTCCCTATTGGTTGCTATATAGGGAAGAAACGATGAGAACTAGAATTTGAATTCTGTTCAATATTCTTTTAAATACTCTATATTGATCTTACCTCTATGAAAGAGGAAGAGGTATAGAAGAGATGCCTGGATAAAATTCAAGAATGTTAAATCTTATGTTATGATAATATGAAAAGCAAGAAATATGATAGCATGTAAGTGCATACTACCTGATCTCAGTACTTGTAAACCCTGATCAGGTATACAACTATTGATGATAAAGTGAGTATGGAAACTCTTAGATTGATATATTTTTGATTGCCCTGATCAAGCAATCATTTTGATACAATCTAATGAGTATCATGAAATTGGAAATATGGTATGGATAAATGTATCATAACTTAAGAACAAGAAAGAAGGACCTGATAGGAATTCAGATCAGTATGTGTATATGAGGAAGTAAAAGTATGACCCTCATATGATGAGAAAGAGAACAAGGGAGGTCATCCCTGTTCTATAAAGTTGTAAATATGATAAAAGAAAGATGAGAATATGATGTGTATTCAACACATGTGACTGATACCAAGGTAAGATATTCTGGTATCTGAGAATTATCAGATGATTTAGATTGGCTACCTGGAATGGTCAACTATGAAATCAGTCTGATTATATAAAATGATATGAACATCATATGTTAGGGGTTTATGCTTTGCATAAACATAACAACTAAATATGTCTTTAAGATAAGATCTCAATTGACTCTATGAGAATATTGTGTGAAGGAACTTTGTGCTGATCAAAGTTCTATGATGCCTCCATAACAATGAGGTGTTATGAAGAGACATGATGATATGATGAAATGAATAATATATGTTCCCTTTTTATCTGGGATTTCGGGGACGAAATCCTTGTTAGGGGTTTATAATTTGTAACATCCCTGACCTGGGTTATGCTTTAACCCTAGGTGTTTTGATTAAGAAAGATGATTATATGCTTAATCTTATCTTATGAAAAGTGATTAGGTCTCATGAGGAACTTATGTTTAAATTTTGGTCCTATTTGAACAATGTTGAAGCAATGTTTGCTTATTTTGGACTAAAGTGCAAATTACCCAAGTTGAGGGGTTAAATTGCAAATTTTGCATGATAAGATGTTCCTCTGATGTTGAGACATCATAAGAATGAATATGATGTAGTGCTATGGTTTCCACAAGCTTGGACACCAAGATTAAGCTTGTAAAGCAATCCTTGTGCATTAAAACCTAGTTTTGGAGTAAAGTGCAATTTACCCAAAATCCAGGGTTCAATATGCAAATTATAACTTCAATAAGGTCCTTAATGTTTCTTGGCATCAGGTAGAGCAAATAAAATGAGAGGGGCATCTCATTTGAATTAAGTTGGAGGAGAGAGAATCTTGATATTAAAATAATCAAGATTTAATCCTAATTGAAACCCTAATTCAATTTAGGGCAAAAATGAATGTATTAATTAAAGGGCCTTCAACCAAAGTGTTATTGGTTGATTTTGAATAAGGATGGACGTTCCTTTGCCAAGATAAGGAACGAAAATATCTTAAGTAGGTGAAATTCCACTCACCTTATTATAAAGAAAAGTAATATCCACTCACATATGGGATATTAATATAATAAGCATTAAGGTGCTTAATTTGTTTTTCTTTAATTTGAGGATAATGAAGGAGAATTAAAGGCAAAGGGATATGCCTCGTATCCATGGAGTTGAGGGGAAGAGGCGGCCATAATTTTTGGATTAATTGGATTTTTATAAGGCACTTTCTCTCTCATCAATTTCCTTATAAAAGTGCCATTTCCAAGCCCAAACCAAGGCCTATTTCGGATTTTCTTCTTCCCCTTACTTGCAAAACCGACCAAGGATCTAGGGAGGAGCAGGGAGAACGTCCCCAACCTGTGGGTAATCCCTTGACCTTCGTTCTCCTTGATTTCATGGTGGAAATCGAAAATAAATTACAGATTCCTTCTTATTTTAATCTCCTCTTCAACCCTAGCCAACTTTTACAATCAAAAGCTTGAGGACGAGCCTAGGGGGAGTTGCAAGAGCTTCATCCACCATTGATTCCGTGGTATTGGAGCTTTGGAGCTCAATTGGAGGCGGGTTTTATAACTCAAACCCTTAATCATTGATATTGCATCAATTCTCTATACTTTGTTGATTGTTTTCTTTAAATTGCTACACTCTTGTTTCTTTGCTGCAATTTCCATCAAGAACGGTTTCTGTTATTGGTTGTTCGAAGGAAGGGGATGATGAAATCATACTAGATTCTTATCCAAAGAAAAGTACCAAGCCAAACGGTTTTGATAGCTATTCCAAATCGTTTTAATTTGATTGGCTATGCGGTTTCAGCAAACCGTTTAAAGGCAAACGGTTTGAAACCGTTTGGGAGAAAACGGTTTCAAAACCATTTGAGATGGTTGACCAAGCATTGACCGTTTGGTAATGTTGTTCCTAATTATGTAGGCTAATGACCCACCAAATTTTAGGGGTTAACTCCAAAGGAATCGTAGGTTGAATGCCAATCAATTAGGCAAATCGAATTGAATTAAATGCTGATTTTCAACCTGATTAACTTGACCTGTTTGGGCAAACGGTTTCAAGACCGTTTGAGTGAGTTGACCAAAAGTTGACAGTTTGGTATTCCTGTTCATAATGATGTTGGGTAATGACCCTCCAAATTTTATGGAATAACTACAAAGGAATCATGAGTTGAAGGCTAATCAATTAGGGAAACCTAATTGGATTAAGTGCTGATTTTCAATCTTATTTAATTGACCTTTTTGGGAAAACGGTTTCAAAAACATTTGAGTGCGTTGACCACGCGTTGACCGTTTGGGATTCCTTAATATAATTATGTTGTCTAATAACTCACCAAATTTGAGGGGTTAATTCCCAAGGAATCGTGAGTTGAAGGCTAATCAATTAGGCAAACCCTAATTGGAATTAGTGCTGAAATTCCAATGAGTTAAGTTGAGATTTTGGGTTGATTAGCCCAAACGGTTTCAAGACCGTTTGGGGATCATCCAAACGGTCTCAAGACCGTATGGGGATCACCCCAAGACCGTTTGGAGGTCTGGGGTCAAGTATAGTTTGAAAACTACTCGCAAGGACTTTACATAAAATACAATTTCTTTTCCCAAACCCTTCAAGCAGCCTTCACCTAGAAGTAATCGCCCAACCTTGAAGCAGCCTTCCCTTGAAGTAGGTGCACCAACTCCCATTGCACCAGCCTTCTGAAGTAGCTTCCCGTGCGATAGCCTTCTTGAAGTAGCTTGAAGTCCCCTTCTCCACCTGAGAAGTCAACCCTCTCCGAACTGCAGCCTCCAACCCTAGGAGTAGCAAGGAGAGTACAAAGGATAAAAGGAACAAGAAGGAAAATAGAAATTACAATACCGTTGTAAGCACAAGGCTTGATTTGCCTATATCAAGCGTATAGATCTCCTAACCAATGTGTATGACAATGTGATTGTAGTGGATAGGAGATACTAGCCTATAGGACACGAAATGGGAGCAATAGGGATGAATGGCAAGTGTAGGAATTGCTCTATTGCTCTAAAACAGATTGCAAGTGTGTATTCAAGCTCAAGTATAGCTTAGGTGTGTTTTGGTGTCCTAAGGCATGTCCTATTTATAGGAATGGCCTATGCATACTTAAGGACGTTCTAGACAACTTCTAGGGGCTTCTAAGTGCTTAACTAGCCGTTAGGTATAAGTTAGGTGCGTTAGTAACGGCTAGTTACTTTATTCTGCAGTTGCTGTCAGAGACCATCTCGGTCGACAATTTGTCGACCGAGATACCTACTCGTTCGAAGTTTTGTCGACCGACAGGCTCTCTGGATCATCGTTCATTTGCAACTGCCAACTACTTTATCAGCTGTGTCTAACGGCTACTTGGGTCATTCTCGGTCGAGAAGTTTGTCGACCGAGAGTGTCTCGGTCGAGGAGTGTGGTCGACCGAGATTGACCCTGTTTTCAATCTTTTAATTAAACCACTAAGTATGTGTATGAGTGTGCAAATGTGATCCTATTTGAAGGAGATGACTTAACTAAGTGTGGTGTTTATCTAGGAAGATCCAACGCTTGATTTACATGCAATCTAAGTACATGTACATTATATATTTGTACAAGTTTTTACAACAGTGATTACATTGCATGAAAATATAAATATGTAAGATCTTGGATTTCCCTAGTTGCTTTGTCATCCACCTTAATCCTGCACACTCAAGTAGCACGTTACATTAGATCAACAAGAATGAAATGTTTGTCATCATCGAAACAAAGGGATTTATTATAATGTCCAATTTATCCAACAATCTCCCCCTTTTTGAAGATGACAAACATTTCCTAAAATATGAAATAAGGAAATATAAAGCATACCTGAAGATTACCTTTTGTAGCCATTCTTGTTTTACAAGTGAGTGCTGGCCATCAAGATGAAACTCATTTATATTTATATTTGTATTTTATTTTCTTTCTCCCCCTTTGTCATTTCAAAAAGATATCCAGGTTAAATATTTCTTAATTTTATATTAAGCTCCCCCTTAAACAGATATCCTATTAGGAACATGGATTTATGTCTAATTTATCCATAATTTGTATCATTTGCAAAGGATGTTAAGCCTTGAAATGATATGAGATTCCCTTTAAGCTTATGATGGAAGTATATTTATTTCTCATCTATCAAGGGATGTTAAGCCCTAAATTAAATGAGAGTCCTTTTGATCTTAGAGTACATAAAAAAAATGTCTCCAACCAAAACAAGGGATGTTAAGCCCTGATTTGCTTAGAGAGTTCCTTTAAGAGCAAGATATATCATTTTGATGAAATTCCTTTTCATACAAATTTCTTAAAAATCCGAAGGTCATAACAAACTCCAAAAGCTTCATAATCAAATAATCAAATTTGTTTTTGTAAGCTCCCCCTTAATCTTACAATTTAAGCAATTTAAGGCTTTTAAGGTCACAAATGATAAATTTTTGATTTTTGACCTTTATCAAAAGTATACTAAGATTAAGTTCAATAAATTGATGTCCAAATAAGCATTTTGTCAAAGCTTATTTTAGGTCGCCCTTGACTACGACCATAGCGCCCCTTGGCTAAATTTTGTTTTAACCAAGAGGCAAAAATTGCAGATTTCCAATTAAGCATTCATATCAATTTTGATGCATGTTTAAGTATACTAAACATGAAAGCATAATGAATATTTCAAATCTTTTAAAGATATCAATTGAAAACATTGTTCTTTTTGCAAGCATTTCTTAAGATATAAATCACCAATAAGTTCTTTTGCTTGTCTATGTAATGATATAATGATAGAACAGAAATTTTCTTTAAACTAAGAATAATTTTGGTTTTTGACCAAATTTATTTCTCATAATCTTTCAAGGATGATTTCCATAATTGATACTTTATTATACAGTCATTGATCACGAATAGACAACAATTTTGAACAATTTCAAAAGAATTCAGCAATTTTACAGCATTCTGAAAAACAGTGACATACTCGGTCGACAATTTCTCGACCGAGGTTCACTCGGTTGACAAATTCTCGACCGACCGAATTTCTGGAAAGTGTTCAGAATTCTATTTCAAGTACAATATAGACTGTATCTAATTATTTCAAAGATCAGTTTGAGATAAATATGTGAATATCAAAGTAACATTTAGATCAACTCTCAACTTATCATATTCAAAATTTTAAGTTTTAAGGACCTTAATTGAGATAAGTTTTCAAGTTAGAAATTTTAGTTACTTGAATCATTTTGTTACCCCTTTCTGTTAAGTCGAGATAGACATAAGGATGTGCAATTTAAAGTATTCAGTCATATCTCAACTTTGTCTAATCAATTTAATTTGGGGGTTTCGGAACCCATACTAACTCAACATTCCTTTTCTTGTATGGGCATGAAAAAGAGTAATGTCCAAGACGAGAGCAATAATGGCAACATATAGAATCAACCTCAAGTCTTTTTCTATGGTTTTGTTCTAGGTTGTTCTTTGGTACAAATGTGGCTTGATGTGCTCGTGTCTTTTTCCAACTAGGTTGTTGATGAGTTTTCCCTTTGGGCTTATAACCTAGTCCTCTTCTCCCTATTTGATGATAGGAATTATCCAATATTCTATCAAGGATTCCATTGTTGCTTAACCTACTAACTTCTTGTTGCAACTTTACGATCTCATCCATTCTTTTCTTAATATCTAGTTTTGCTTGATCTAGATTAGATGATAAAGAATTCCTTTCTTTCACTATACTATCATAATCTAGATGTGTACACAAAATAGGTTGTTTTTGAAAGTCATTTAACTTTGCAAGTAATTCAACCTTTTCTTGATATAGAAGATCATAATTTGTTTCTAGAGTAAAAATCTTCACTTCACTACTACTTAGAGATGATTTCAAAGTATGGTTTTCAGAAACAATGTCATCTTTTTCAAAACCAAGAGTATTTAATTTAGCATATAAATCATCATTTTCAGATGTAAGAGCAAGAAGTCTAGCATTTAACTCATCGTTTGTTTTACTAGATTTCTTTAATTTCTTCTTGCACTCAATATACTTATTGTGAGTTTCTTCAAGACTAGAAATTAGCTCTTCTTTTGATAAATCAAGAAGGCTTACCTCTTCTTCTTCTTCCTCATTGGTTGTAGCAATGAAACAATTTTTATGGACCTCTTTCTTCTTTTCTTTCCATGGACAGCCGATTGTTGTATGGTTCGTTCCTAAACACCAATTGCAGCTTGTTGAAAGTTGGTCCAAGTTGCTCCTTTGTCTGCGGTCATAGTCACCTCCACCCTTCATTCTTCAAGACCTGGTTAGGGTTCCTTGAAGCCGGCTCTGATACCAATTGAAAACTACTCGCAAGGACTTTACATAAAATACAATTTCTTTTCCCAAACCCTTCAAGCAGCCTTCACCTAGAAGTAATCGCCCAACCTTGAAGCAGCCTTCCCTTGAAGTAGGTGCACCAACTCCCGTTGCACCAGCCTTCTGAAGTAGCTTCCCGTGCGATAGCCTTCTTGAAGTAGCTTGAAGTCCCCTTCTCCACCTGAGAAGTCAACCCTCTCCGAACTGCAGCCTCCAACCCTAGGAGTAGCAAGGAGAGTACAAAGGATAAAAGGAACAAGAAGGAAAATAGAAATTACAATACCGTTGTAAGCATAAGGCTTGATTTGCCTATATCAAGCGTATAGATCTCCTAACCAATGTGTATGACAATGTGATTGTAGTGGATAGGAGATACTAGCCTATAGGACACGAAATGGGAGCAATAGGGATGAATGGCAAGTGTAGGAATTGCTCTATTGCTCTAAAACAGATTGCAAGTGTGTATTCAAGCTCAAGTATAGCACAAGTATAGCTTAGGTGTGTTTTGGTGTCCTAAGGCATGTCCTATTTATAGGAATGGCCTATGAATACTTAAGGACGTTCTAGACAACTTCTAGGGGCTTCTAAGTGCTTAACTAGCCGTTAGGTATAAGTTAGGTGCGTTAGTAACGGCTAGTTACTTTATTCTGCAGTTGCTGTCAGAAACCATCTCGGTCGACAATTTGTCGACCGAGATACCTACTCGGTCGAAGTTTTGTCGACCGACAGGCTCTCTGGATCATCGTTCATTTGCAACTGCCAACTACTTTATTAGCTGTGTCTAACGGCTACTTGGGTCATTCTCGGTCGAGAAGTTTGTCGACCGAGAGTGTCTCGGTCGAGGAGTGTGGTCGACCGAGATTGACCATGTTTTCAATCTTTTAATTAAACCACTAAGTATGTGTATGAGTGTGCAAATGTGATCCTATTTGAAGGAGATGACTTAACTAAGTGTGGTGTTTATCTAGGAAGATCCAACGCTTGATTTACATGCAATCTAAGTACCTGTACATTATATATTTGTACAAGTTTTTACAACAGTGATTACATTGCATGAAAATATAAATATGTAAGATCTTGGATTTCCCTAGTTGCTTTGTCATCCACCTTAATCCTGCACACTCAAGTAGCACGTTACGTTAGATCAACAAGAATGAAATGTTTGTCATCATCGAAACAAAGGGATTTATTATAATGTCCAATTTATCCAACATAGTTGACCAATTAAAGGTCCAAAGGTACTAATCATATTGCAATGAAGTGCTGATTTGTTGATCAACTCGATAGACCAATCCTTGATGATTTTTCACTAGAATCCAAAGGATGGATGGGCCAAACGGTCTCAAGACCATTTGGAGCTCATCCAAACGGTCTCAAGACCGTTTGGTGGTCACCAAATACCGTTTGGAGGTCTAGGGTTGAGTATGGTTAGGTGTTTGAAGGCCTAAAGGTACCAAGTTGATCTGCAATAAATTGCTGAATTGGTGAGCACTTCAATGATCCATACCCTACTTGGATGGCTTGGTTTTGAGTGATTTGATGGTAAAACGGTCTCAAGACCGTTTGGAGGTCATCCAAACGACCTCAAGACCGTTTGGGGTCAGGTCATACCCAATTTGGATGATGGTTCAATGGTTTCAAAGTAACTAGTCTTACATTGATTAGTATTGAAGGATCATCAATTCCAAACCCTAATTCCATTGAATGAAACCCTAATTGATGACCAATTTAGGGTCAATTAAGGGTCAAATCAGTTGAAGGTTGACCTATTTAACTCAATTGAAGTATGATTATAGGTCCAATTGATGATTGGTTCCATGAATTCAATGATTGAAGGAATCAACATTGAAAACCCTAATTCAATTGGATACCTTATGTAATGGAGGTCCAATGTGATTGAATCTTTGAGAATTAAGATGATGAATGTTCTATTGATCCAATGATGATTAGTAATAATAATCAATGAAGGTAAAAAGGTTGAAACCCTAATAGTACCTAAGTGATTAGTGCCAATTAAGGGATGAACCCTAATTTCTTATAAGAGCAATGACTTGGTACACTATGTTAATCATAGTTGTATGTACATGATTGAGGGTTGATGTAACCTAATCAAGTTAATAAGATGATAGCATGAAGTTCATACATTAATATGATTCATGGGCTGATTAAGGGTATGATCCTTAAGTAAAGAGATCATGAAACCCTAACCAGGAACATAAACTCTGATTGACAGGGCTATTGAACTCTAACCCTGATTGGGATGAATAGTGAATCTCTAATTATGGATAATTGAATAAAATACTAATGGAGATGAATAGTAGACCCAAGTTGGGGGTAACCATAATGGAAACCCTAGTTGAGGGTGATTCCATGTGAAACCCTAGTTGAGGGTGATTCCATGTGAAACCCTAATTGAGGGTGATGCCATGAGAAACCCTTGAGTGGATGAATAGTAAACCCTAACCCTATTGAGGGAATAGAGGTGTTACTATTTTATTACATGAAGTAATATGTTATGTTGCCTAGTGAGAGGTGACAAGGTGTTTTATGGGCCTTATGATCTATGATGATGGTTGTTTCCTAGTGAGAGGTAATAAAATGTTTTAAAGGTTATACAGGATTGATTTAGTTCAATACCTGGAATGGTTACACATGATTGACATAGATCAATACATGGAATAGATGCACAAGATTAGCATAGTCTAATACTTGGAATAACAGCTGCACATGATTGGCGAACTCCCAATACCTGGAATGCACAGGATTGGCTAACTCCCAATACCTGGAATAATAACACAGGATTGGCAAACTCCCAATACCTGGAATGCACAGGATTGGCTAACTCCCAATACCTAGAATAATAACACAGGATTGGCTAACTCCCAATACCTAGAATAATAACACAGGATTGGCTAACTCCCAATACCTGGAATGCATAGGATTGACATAGATCAATACCTAGAATAATAACACAGGATTGGCTAACTCCCAATACCTGGAATGCACATGATTGGCTAACTCCCAATACCTGGAATAATAACACAGGATTGGCTAACTCCCAATACCTGGAATGCACAGGATTGACATAGATCAATACCTGGAATAATAACACAAGATTGGCTAACTCTCAATACCTGGAATAATAACATAGGATTGGCTAACTCCCAATACCTAGAATGCACAGGATTGGCTAACTCCCAATACCTAGAATAATAACACAGGATTGGCTAACTCCCAATATCTGGAATGCACAGGTTTGGCTAACTCCCAATACATGGAATAATAACACAGGATTGACATAGATCAATACCTGGAATAGTTGCACAGGATTGACATAGATCAATACCTGGAATTGTTGCACAGGATTGACATAGATCAATACCTGGAATAGTTGCACAGGATTGGCTAACTCCCAATACCTGGAATAATAACACAGGATTGACATAGATCAATACCTGGAATAGATGCACAAGATTGACATAGATCAATACCTAGAATAGTTGCACAGGATTGACACAGATCAATACCTGGAATAGTTGCACATGATTGACATAGATCAATACGTGGAATAGTTGCACAGGATTGACACAGATCGATACCTGGAATGGTTGCACAGGATTTGCATAGATCAATACCTGGAATGGATACACAAGAATAATATAAATCTAATGCGTGTACTAGTTGCACAGGATTGGTGTAATCCAATGCCTGGAATACTTATATAGGATTGGTATGGACCAATGCCTGAATAAGACATGATGATGTACACTCTCATGTCCATTATAACCAAAATCTGTTTAGCAGATTGGCTAAGGCCAATAAGTTGAAACGAGAATGTCTCATGGGTGACATATCAAGATAATGAGTGTCACAAGAGAATGTCTCATGGGTGACATATCATGATAATGAGTGTCACAAGAGAAGTTTGATATGATGGTATAATATGGAGGATAAATGATATACATGTTCTTCCTATTCCTTATTAAGAGAATGCTTTAAATTTCTCATCATCTGCCCAGTTTTATATCCTTAATTGCAATAATAATGTTTTGGCGGAGAGTTATATCTCTCACTGGGGCAATTTACAATTGTCTCACCCCCGTGGGATCCAACATTTTTAGGTGGACGCGGACAAAGAGGCAGATACTCTTTTGTAGGAAAAGGAAAGCAACAACTTGGACATCAGTGAGATCTCAGGTGGAGGCACTGACTGTCAAGTCATATAGCTAGAAGTCCTATGTGTCGTCTCTGTACTCTCAGGTCCTCGGAGTTTTCATTCAGTGTTTTTGATATATCAAACTGAGGTTTTGGCTTGATGCCTCGAGATTCATATGTTGTCTATATATAATGTTCATAAGGCAGCTGATGTTGTAGTCTCTGAAAAGAGATGGTACAAGTTATATACGTTTGAACTAGAATGTAAATGTTATACAATGGTTCTTGTTGTAAAGGATTTCCTATGTGTGGATCTCTTTGCAAAAAGTTTTAATTTTTAGTGATTTTCGCTAATCCGCTGCTTGATGAACGCTTCCGCATTAGTTAATCTTGTTTTGGCGAGACGGTCGTTACAATTGTGGTATCAGAGCTTTAGGTTCGTTGAGTCTACAGAGACATAGGACTAAGTTGTTGAGTCTGTTTTAGTGTCCTCCAGTATACCCTATAATGATTTCTTCTTGTGCCGAGAAAGGGTAAAGTTTTAAAATGACTGGAGAGCACAAAGAACACATTGCTAAGGGTAATGTTGTTGCACCAAGAAGAGGTGCAAGGGATCATGCAAGAATAGAATGAGTGCCTGAGAATCCCCATTAAGACCTGATCAGGATAGAGAATCCTATGATCATGCTCTTATTGGGCAGATTAGGGCAACAATAATGCATATAAGTGAACTGGATGCTAGCCTTATAACCTAGGTTATCAGTCCTTAATACAGAAAGCTTGAGCTTTAAAAGAGTTCCTGAATGAATTAGTCATGTGGGAACAAGGGAAAATGTGGAAAAGATTAACTTATGGCAAGAAAGTGGACTTTTCCATGAGTTCATACAGATAATAAATCTGTGATGGTAGTGTCCAAGAAGGGGCAGTAAGCTGAGAAGTAGGGAATGGTCTCTATAATTCTAGAGACATTTGCCTAATGGTTTTAAAAAGCCAAGTTTTTGGTACTAATAGTGCAATAAATGCCTAGTGTACCAGGGAAGTAGCCACTAAGTAAGTGCAAAGGTCTTAACCTTTCACCTGTAAGATTCTATGGCTTAGTTTTTGCTTCAGTAATAAGACTAGTAAGACCATGATATGAGTACAAGGTATGTTATAAATGTGTACATGTTGAGTACACTAAACCCTTTTTGTTACAAAAAAAAAGATTGTTGATTTTGTTTTCCCTATTGGTTGCTATATAGGGAAGAAATGATGAGAACTAGAATTTGAATTATGTTCAATATTCTTTTAAATACTCTATATTGATCTTACCTCTATGAAAGAGGAAGAGGTATAGAAGAGATGCCTGGATAAAATTCAAGAATGTTAAATCTTATGTTATGATAATATGAAAAGCAAGAAATATGATAGCATGTAAGTGCATAGTACCTGATCTCAGTACATGTAAACCCTGATCAGGTATACAACTATTGATGATAAAGTGAGTATGGAAACTCTTAGATTGATATCTTTTTTATTGCCCTGATCAAGCAATCATTCTGATACAATCTAATGAGTATCATGAAATTGGAAATATGGTATGGATAAATGTATCATATCTTAAGAACAAGAAAGAAGGATCTGATAGGAATTCAAATCAGTATGTGTATATGAGGAAGTAAAAGTATGACCCTCATATGATGAGAAAGAGAACAAGGGAGGTGATCCCTGTTCTATAAAGTTGTAAATATGATAAAAGAAAGATGAGAATATGATGTGTATTCAACACATGTGACTGATACCAAGGTAAGATATTCTGGTATCTGAGAATTATCAGATGATTTAGATTGGCTACCTGGAATGGTCAACTATGAAATCAGTCTGATTATATAAAATGATATGAACATCATATGTTAGGGGTTTATGCTTTGCATAAACATAACAACTAAATATGTCTTTAAGATAAGATCTCAATTGACTCTATGAGAATATTATGTGAAGGAACTTTGTGCTGATCAAAGTTCTATGATGTCTCCATAACAATGAGGTGTTATGAAGAGACATGATGATATGATGAAATGAATAATATATGTTCCCTTTTTATCTGGGATTTCGGAGACGAAATCCTTGTTAGGGGTTTATAATTTGTAACATCCCTGACTTGGGTTATGCTTTAACCCTAGGTGTTTTGATTAAGAAAGATGATTATATTCTTAATATTATCTTATGAAAAGTGATTAGGGCTCATGAGGAACTTATGTTTAAATTTTGGTCCTATTTGAACAATGTTGAAGCAATGTTTGCTTATTTTGGACTAAAGTGCAAATTACCCAAGTTGAGGGGTTAAATTGCAAATTTTGCATGATAAGATGTTCCTCTGATGTTGAGACATCATAAGAATGAATATGATGTAGTGCTATGGTTTCCACAAGCTTGGACACCAAGATTAAGCTTGTAAAGCAATCCTTGTGCATTAAAACCTAGTTTTGGAGTAAAGTGCAATTTACCCAAAATCCAGGGTTCAATATGCAAATTATAACTTCAATAAGGTCCTTAATGTTTCTTGGCATCAGGTAGAGCAAATAAAATGAGAGGGGCATCTCATTTGAATTAAGTTGGAGGAGAGAGAATCTTGATATTAAAATAATCAAGATTTAATCCTAATTGAAACCCTAATTCAATTTAGGGCAAAAATGAATGTATTAATTAAAGGGCCTTCAACCAAAGTGTTATTGGTTGATTTTGAATAAGGATGGACGTTCCTTTGCCAAGATAAGGAACGAAAATATCTTAAGTAGGTGAAATTCCACTCACCTTATTATAAAGAAAAGTAATATCCACTCACATATGGGATATTAATATAATAAGCATTAAGGTGCTTAATTTGTTTTTCTTTAATTTGAGGATAATGAAGGAGAATTAAAGGCAAAGGGATATGCCTCGTATCCATGGAGTTGAGGGGGAAGAGGCGGCCATAATTTTTGGATTAATTGGATTTTTATAAGGCACTTTCTCTCTCATCAATTTCCTTATAAAAGTGCCATTTCCAAGCCCAAACCAAGGCCTATTTCGGATTTTCTTCTTCCCCTTACTTGCAAAACCGACCAAGGATCTAGGGAGGAGCAGGGAGAACGTCCCCAACCTGTGGGTAATCCCTTGACCTTCGTTCTCCTTGATTTCATGGTGGAAATCGAAAATAAATTACAGATTCCTTCTTATTTTAATCTCCTCTTCAACCCTAGCCAACTTTTACAATCAAAAGCTTGAGGACGAGCCTAGGGGGAGTTGCAAGAGCTTCATCCACCATTGATTCCGTGGTATTGGAGCTTTGGAGCTCAATTGGAGGCGGGTTTTATAACTCAAACCCTTAATCATTGATATTGCATCAATTCTCTATACTTTGTTGATTGTTTTCTTTAAATTGCTACACTCTTGTTTCTTTGCTGCAATTTCCATCAAGAACGGTTTCTGTTATTGGTTGTTCGAAGGAAGGGGATGATGAAATCATACTAGATTCTTATCCAAAGAAAAGTACCAAGCCAAACGGTTTTGATAGCTATTCCAAATCGTTTTAATTTGATTGGCTATGCGGTTTCAGCAAACCGTTTAAAGGCAAACGGTTTGAAACCGTTTGGGAGAAAACGGTTTCAAAACCATTTGAGATGGTTGACCAAGCATTGACCGTTTGGTAATGTTGTTCCTAATTATGTAGGCTAATGACCCACCAAATTTTAGGGGTTAACTCCAAAGGAATCGTAGGTTGAATGCCAATCAATTAGGCAAATCGAATTGAATTAAATGCTGATTTTCAACCTGATTAACTTGACCTGTTTGGGCAAACGGTTTCAAGACCGTTTGAGTGAGTTGACCAAAAGTTGACAGTTTGGTATTCCTGTTCATAATGATGTTGGGTAATGACCCTCCAAATTTTATGGATTAACTCCGAGGGAATCATGAGTTGAAGGCTAATCAATTAGGAAAACCTAATTGGATTAAGTGCTGATTTTCAATCTTATTTAATTGACCTTTTTGGTCAACGGTTTCAAAACCGTTTGATTGCGTTGACCAAGCGTTGACCGTTTGGGATTCCTGATTCTAATTATGTTTTCTAATAACTCACCAAATTTTAGGGGTTAATTCCCAAGGAATCGTGAGTTGAAGGCTAATCAATTAGGCAAACCCTAATTGGAATTAGTGCTGAAATTCCAATGAGTTAAGTTGAGATTTTGGGTTGATTAGCCCAAACGGTTTCCAAACGGTCTTAGGACCGTTTGGGGATCACCCCAAGACCGTTTGGAGGTGTGGGGTCAAGTATAGTTGACCAATTAAAGGTCCAAATGTACTAATCATATTGCAATGAAGTGTTGATTTGTTGATCAACTCGATAGACCAATCCTTGATAATTTTTCACTAGAATCCAAAGGATGGATGGGCCAAACGGTCTCAAGACCGTTTGGAGCTCATCCAAACGGTCTCAAGACCGTTTGGTGGTCACCCAAGACCGTTTGGAGGTCTAGGATTGAGTATGGTTAGGTGTTTGAAGGCCTAAAGGTACCAAGTTGATCTGCAATAAATTGCTGAATTGGTGAGCACTTCAATGATCCAAACCCTACTTGGATGGCTTGGTTTTGAGTGATTTTATGGGAAAACGGTCTCAAGACCGTTTGGAGGTCATCCAAACGACCTCAAGACCGTTTGGGGTCAGGTCATACCCAATCTGGATGATGGTTCAATGGTTTCAAAGTAACTAGTCTTACATTGATTAGTATTGAAGAATCATCGATTCCAAACCCTAATTCAATTGAATCAAACTCTAATTGATGACCAATTGACGGTTAATTAAGGGTCAAATCAGTTGAAGGTTGACCTATTTAACTCAATTGAAGTATGAGTATAGGTCCAATTGATGATTGGTTCCATGAATTCAATGATTGAAGGAATCAACATTGAAAACCCTAATTCAATTGGATACCTTATGTAATGGAGGTCCAATGTGATTGAATCTTTGAGAATTAAGATGATGAATGTTCTATTGATCCAATGATGATTAGTAATAATAATCAATGAAGGTACAAAGGTTGAAACCCTAATAGTACCTAAGTGATTAGTGCCAATTAAGGGATGAACCCTAATTGCTTATAAGAGCAATGACTTGGTACACTATGTTAATCATAGTTGTATGTACATGATTGAGGGTTGATGTAACATAATCAAGTTAAGAAGATGATAGCATGAAGTTCATACATGAATATGATTGATGGGCTGATTAAGGGTATGATCCTTAAGTAAAGAGATCATGAAACCCTAACCAGGAACATAAACTCTGATTGACAGGGCTATTGAACTCTAACCCTGATTGGGATGAATAGTGAATCTCTAATTATGGATAATTGAATAAAATCCTAATGGAGATGAATAGTAGACCCAAGTTGGGGGTAACCATAATGGAAACCCTAGTTGAGGGTGATTCCATGTGAAACCCTAGTTGAGGGTGATTCCATGTGAAACCCTAATTGAGGGTGATGCCATGAGAAACCCTTGAGGGGATGAATAGTAAACCCTAACCCTATTGAGGGAATAGAGGTGTTACTATTGTATTACATGAAGTAATATGTTATGTTGCCTAGTGAGAGGTGACAAGGTGTTTTATGGGCCTTATGAGCTATGAGGATGGTTGTTTCCTAGTGAGAGGTAATAAAATGTTTTAAAGGTTATACAGGATTGGTTTAGTTCAATACCTGGAATGGTTACACAGGATTGACATAGATCAATACCTGGAATAGATGCACATGATTAGCATAGTCTAATACCTGGAATAACAGCTGCACATGATTGGCTAACTCCCAATACCTAGAATGCACAGGATTGGCTAACTCCCAATACCTGGAATAATAACACAGGATTGGCTAACTCCCAATACCTGGAATGCACAGGATTGGTTAACTCCCAATACCTGGAATAATAACACAGGATTGGCTAACTCCCAATACCTTGAATGCACAGGATTGACATAGATCAATACCTGGAATAATAACATAGGATTGGCTAACTCCCAATACCTGGAATGCACAGGATTGGCTAACTCCCAATACCTAGAATAATAACACAGGATTGGCTAACTCCCAATACCTGGAATGCACAGGATTGGCTAACTCCCAATACCTGGAATAATAACACATGATTGGCTAACTCCCAATACCTGGAATGTACAGGATTGACATAGATCAATACCTGGAATAATAACACAGGATTAGCTAACTCCCAATACCTGGAATAATAACACAGGATTGGCTAACTCCCAATACCTGGAATGCACAGGATTGGCTAACTCCCAATACCTAGAATAATAACATAGGATTGGCTAACTCCCAATACCTAGAATGCACAGGATTGGCTAACTCCCAATACCTGGAATAATAACACAGGATTGACATAGATCAATACCTGGAATAGTTGCACAGGATTGACATAGATCAATACCTGGAATAGTTGCACAGGATTGACATAGATCAATACCTGGAATAGTTGAACAGGATTGGCTAACTCCCAATACCTGGAATAATAACACAGGATTGACATAGATCAATACCTGGAATAGATGCACAAGATTGACATAGATCAATACTTGGAATAGTTGCACAGGATTGACATAGATCAATACCTGGAATAGTTGCACATGATTGACATAGATCAATACCTGGAATAGTTGCACATGATTGACACAGATCGATACCTGGAATGGTTGCACAGGATTGACATAGATGAATACCTGGAATGGATACACAAGAATAATATAAATCTAATGCTTGTACTAGTTGCACATGATTGGTGTAATCCAATGCCTGGAATACTTATATAGGATTGGTATAGACCAATGCCTGAATAAGACATGATGATGTACACTCTCATGTCCATTATAACCAAAATATGTTTAGCAGATTGGCTAAGGCCAATAAGTTGAAACGAGAATGTCTCATGGGTGACATATCAAGATAATGCGTGTCACAAGAGAATGTCTCATGGGTGACATATCATGATAATGAGTGTCACAAGAGAAGTTTGATATGATGGTATAATATGGAGGATAAATGATATACATGTTCTTCCTATTCCTTATTAAGAGAATGCTTTAAATTGCTCATCATCTGCCCAGTTTTATATCCTTAATTGCAATAATAATGTTTTGGCAGAGAGTTATATCTCTCACTGGGGCAATTTACAATTGTCTCACCCCCGTGGGATCCAACATTTTTAGGTGGACGCGGACAAAGAGGCAGATACTCTTTTGCAGGAAAAGGAAAGCAACAACTTGGACAGCAGTGAGATCTCAGGTGGAGGCACTGTCTGTCAAGTCATATAGCTAGAAGTCCTATGTGTCGTCTCTGTACTCTCAGCTCCTCGGAGTTTTCAGTCAGTGTTTTTGATATATCAAACTGAGATTTTGGCTTGATGCCTCGAGATTCATATGTTGTCTGTATATAATGTTCATAAGGCAGCTGATGTTGTAGTCTCTGAAAAGAGATGGTACAGGTTATATACGTTTGAACCAGAATGTAAATGTTATACAATGGTTCTTGTTGTAAAGGATTTCCTATGTGTGGATCTCTTTGCAAAAAGTTTTAATTTTTAGTGATTTTCGCTAATCCGCTGCTTGATGAACGTTTCCACATTAGTTAATCTTGTATTCGCGAGACGGTCGTTACAGCACAGATGGGTAGTCATCGGTCCAGACGACATCATCTTCATTTGCCTGCAACCTCAAGACCTTATTCAGCAAGTTCTGGTCTCTGATCGTCAGGTGTCCGATGGCTGTTCTATCGAAGTTGGCCATCTCGAAAGAGGGTATCTCGGATGGCTCACGGAACCTGTCCGCCATCGAGTGTTTGATTCGGGGAAGATGTCTCTTATTGACTGTGTAGACATCCCCTTTCTCTCCCTCAGACTCATCAGAAGAGTCTCCCCCGATGCTGATATCTGTGCTATCATCTTCGGCTTCATCTAGGGGGACCAAGATGTTTGCATCTCCCAAGCCTAAGGGGCTCTCCTGGCTGGCTGGAGCTCCTTCGGCTGAGCTATGTTGCGTCCCCTCCTTGGGTGTTGAGGATCGCCCACTGGAGGATGAGCAGGACGTTGTTCCTGAAGGAGGAGCTGACAAAGAAGGAGGAGAGCCACGGCTGGGTGGTGACGACGACCTTCTCGGCTACCTTCGGTGCGGATGGTCATCACTTCTATCCAGCCTCTCCTCGATCTTGTCGAGTCGTTGGAGAACTTGCTGCATTATTGCATTCAAGGCCTCTAGTCCGCCGGAAAGGCTCGCTAGAGTTAGCAGCTCTCGCTCTTGGCTGTTCAGTCTGTTTTGGAAAGACGCAAATTTGCGGGTTAGGGAAATACAAATGTCAGAGTTGATATCTGTTACCTCCCACAAATTGTCGAGCTCGTGCCCAAGCATCTTTCCGAGTGACGGGGAAGCTCCGGTAGATCTTCCTTCCATCCTCGTGACATCTTGCACGCACGATTGTCCACCAGGCGAGGTAGAGTCTATCAGTATGGTTCGCGATCCAGATGCCACCAGGCGAGGCGTCAGCGCTTTTGCAATTGCCGCCGCCTTGACTTCTCTTCTAGGTGGGGATGGCCGTGGTGAGGGTGGACTCTGCTCCACCTCTGCACTGTCGGCATTCTCCTCAACCGCTGCAGGTGGGGACTTCGGCGGCGGTGTCGGTGTTCTTCCGAGTTCTTTCCAGATCTCGTCGAACATCCCGTTGCTGTCGCCCTGCTGAAACTCCCCTTCCACCTCTGCAGGTCTCGATACAATGCCAGGAACTGTGCCTGTCTCTTCCGAGGCAGATCCCGTAGTTTCTGTCCCGGTGACTTCAGCGATCACCGACGCTTTCTCAGCTGCAACCGTCCATGCTGTGGCGGTGGCTGGTACGGTTGGAGCGGCGACAACTCTATCAGTGGTTGTCGTCGGTAGCTCTGGGGAGGGCCTCTCTGTGGCCCTGAAAGTTGTGTTATTTGCTATAGATTCAGTCTCAGTGGTGGTGAAGATTAGTTTATCTCTGTCGTAGTCAGCACAACGAGGGAGGGGGAGGAGTATATCTGTCCTCAAAAACTTGTAGAAGAAGTTCCTCCCCTCCCTCTTGACGATGTTGGTCCTCATCAAGTACTTGGTGTCAAACACCTCATTGCCTTACGTCCTCGAATGGCTGCGCGGCTCGCTTGGGTACCCGAGTCCTATTGCAATGAGATTGACGATGCCGCCCATGCAGTACTCCTTGGTGGCTTCCTTCATTGGGTGCAGCCTATTCAGCAAAAACCGACCGAGGTTGATCACTCGGCCCTCCATTATGTGCCACATGACGTGGAGCTCTTCTGTGTAGATGTTGATGGACTCATTCTTGCTGAACAGCAAGCATGCCACCAGCTTATGCACTATCCTCCAAAAGAAGGAGTGCACCTCCATAACCTTTCTTCCTGGTTTGAACGAAGATTCGCCGGTAAGCTTTCCCCAAAGCTGTACGGGATTGAAACCGTCTCCCTCGGTGATCCTCTCACCATTGTCCATCAGGTTCTTCTCCTCCTCCTCAGAGTCGTCGCTGTCGCTAGCCTCACGATGCTGTTCTTGGTCGTGGTGTCGCCTGTGTCACTGACGGTGGCGATGCCTAACATGGGGGTGGCCTTCCTCAGAGTGCTCCGATTCCTGATCTTCATGCCGATCGTTGCCGCCATAGCGATCATTGCCATCTGGTGGAGGTGATTCAGGCCTCCCCCCTTGGCGTTCATCTCTAGAAATGGATGGCTCCACACGAGGCGGCATGACAGTTGGAGTTGGTGCTCAGTGGAATAGATCACTGTTCTTCAGAGTGCCTGAAATAGCACAAAAACTCAAGTTTAGAAAATTCAATTATTAATTTTAGGCAAAGAATAATAGTAAGGAAAAAGAAAAAGAGTGTTGTCAAACTCATTTCTAAGCTTGAGGCATGGGAATGTAGTTAGTGGATTCGGATTCGTCTACAGTACCGTTTTTGCCTTGTCCCCAGCAACGGCGCCAAAAAGTTGACCGGCCTAAATCACGCGTCCTGAAATTGGAGGCAGATTTGAGGTAGTCGAGCTTTTACATTTATAAACCCGAATCCTTCTAGGCCCCCTCAACTTTGTTTACGGGGTCAAAGTAGATATACGAGGTCAAACACAGGGACAAGGGGGGTAGTGTTGAGACCCCGAATCGACACGCTACACTCCGGCAGGTACAAAGAGATGATAAATTCCCAGAAGGGAAACAACAAGACGCCACAAACAAAACAAGAAAACTATGTCCAACTGGAGCTACTAGAAAGATTTAAGGTTTTAGTCATTTAGCAGTTTTTAGGGGTTTTCATGCAACAGAAACAGAAAGATAATACTAGAGCTAGAGCTAGGTACGAGGGATAAGACTACAGCAAAACAAGCGGCATCAACAACATCATGCACCCCTCCTCTCAGAGCAGGTGCCCCTAACCAACCATCAACACCCCTCTCGAGGTTGCTGGGCTTTAAGTCAGGGTGGAGTGTTACTGAAACAACTCCGTTCCAGGCACTCTCGTACTCCAGAATCAGACCAAACGCTAGAGCCACAACACGACTCTCGAAGTTGTTACGATGGGAAAACACGATTTGGTAGCTAAGCGAAACGCGATCCAAACATGCAAGCTAGAGTTCAGATATCAAACATAGCAGTCATCCAATATATTGCACCAAGCATAGAGCAGCAAGTAATTAAGCTTTTCTATTTTCATACACATTAAGGGTCTTCATTACAATGCGTAAATAAAGAATTAAATAACAGAATTAAAGATAGATGTCGCCTTCTTGATGTAGAAGGGCGACAGACCACATCGGCTCTCCTTCCCGATACCGGACAGGGGCCTAGCCCGATACAGCGGTTTCGGGCGACACACTCTCTCGAGCGGCACACCGTGATGGCCTACTGTATCGTTCAAGGACCTGGCCGATACGCTCAAGTCGGGTGACACACCCTCTCGAGCGGCATGCATGACGGGCGAAGCGTATCAGGTTCGATATCGTGTCGGGCATGGAGCGACGCGTTCTACTGTCGGGCACTTGTGTCGCTCATCATCATTGGCCGATATCGTCTCGTAGTGTCGCCCGGGACGGTTATAAGTGAACCATCCCCTCGCTCTCGGGACGAGGAAGGGCTCACCTAGTGTCGCCCGACACGAGCACTGGGACGCGATACTCCTGCTCTCACAATTTCCTCTGAAGATCACTCAAAGCTCCCAACTGTCTAAATTCTGAAGTATCCGAACTGTCTTTTCATTTTCCTATAGCTTCTATTTATAGGCAGCTGGTTGGGAGAAGTTATGGTGCTCGAAGCGCCACGTGGCTCCCTTATGCGCGGGTCGTTGGACGGCCGATACAGGTATTGCTCGGCGCAGGAGTGTCGGCTATCGGTCACGGGACGGACGGCACGCCTGCCGGTGGGTGGCTGTGTCGCCCGACAAGCTGGGTTGTCAGAGCGAGCTGGGCTCCCTGTCGGGTAGAAGGTGTGTCATCCATCTGCTCCTTCTTGTGCAGCATCCCTTTGTCGTGCGTCATTGTGTCACTCCACCCTGTCGGGCAGAGATTGTATCGGGCGTCAGGAAGGCCGAAACAGACTTGGACTTATTTTGTGGGCTGGGACGACCTTATTGCACCAAAAATGAGGAAAAACTCTGCCAAGGATGGAGAAATTAGATTAAGAGAACTTCTTGGCCAATTATTGCGAAAATGCTAATAAAAGAGAGGAAAATAGCAAAAAAGGGCAGTTTTGATAACAGAAAACAAGGCTAAAATGTCACCAAAATTGGTGTTATCATGTACCAGCTACTAGCTTGGCCGGAGAGGGAATATTTGAACAACCTAAGGTGGATGGCATCTTCAGAGATGCCTGGGAGTTTGTTCAAGGAGCAAAGGTCAATGAACCTTTGAAGATGATCTTGACAACTTTCTCCATTGTTGCCTGAGAAGGGGTTGGCTTGCATCATAGTGATCCATTGTGTTCGGATTTCGAATTGTGGAGCAATAATATCGGGGGGTATAACTGGATGTTGTGCATAGGCCGTTTTGGGAACAAAAAAGTCTTTTAGTTGTTTTTGCCTTTTGGCTTCCCTCCTATCAGCTTCTATGGTTTCTTGCTCGGCCCTAAAGGTTGCACACAAAGCGGCTTCTCTTTCCGCTTGTTCGGATTGGATGAGCTCTCTTTGATCTGTGAGAGCTTGGTCGATTCTATGGGCGACCTCATCTTCATTCATTCTCACTAGATTTTGACGGTTTCGACGATGAAAAGTTCTTTCTATTTTCGGATCGAAAGGTTGAAAATCGTCGTTCGGGCATCACATGCACAAATAAAGCAGTTAATTCATGTGTAGAAAAAACGTATCACCGGAATGGAAACTCGGCAGAAAGAGGAGTACACTTCCGGAATGTTACTCGGAAGGTATGAAAAAAAATAAAAAAATGTTTTTCAAAATTGTTTTTGGGGTTCAAAAAAAACAATATGTTGTCCCCGGCAACGGCGCCAAATTGATACTCGTCATTTTGCAATATCAATCACTAAGATGGTTAATCCTAGAGTTTAAACCTTTTTTTACTTCTGGTTTTAAGGGTAGTATAGAAGGGTCGATCCCACAAGACAACTATTTAGAGATTGTTCTTAGAACCCAAAGATTGAAGAACTTTATTATTTGTTTTTGGTATTTTTCTTTTTATTAAAGAAGAAAGTAAAGTCCAGTTGGGAGTTTGAGTGATTACACTAATGCAAGAAGGAAAGCACTTAACAAGAATAAAAATGCACAAGGAAGTAATAAAAAGATTGTTAACACAAGCAAAACTATATGAATGGAAGGATTAAAGCAAACAAAGGATGCGGTGATTAAATCAAGAGAAGGAAATCGAGGCTCGTAGGGGTTTTCACCACCTTAGCCTAGGTGATAACAAATAAATCTTAAATGATGATTCGATGAAGGCTTGCGAATTAAAAACTCACAAAAGATAAACTCCACATGAGCCCATTGGTCTTGGTGCTCATGCTTCCTAGTTTATCATCCTAAAAGACAAAGATCCACGGTCATATCAAAACGTCTTTGTAATCGATTTTATTATTCTAAATCTGGATTTCCATGGTCATATCCATCCGGATTAACATGCGATCCGAAGATCAATCATTCAATTAAAATCAATTACCATCTAATCATTTAAGAAGAAGTCGTTAAAACCATGGCTAAGGGGTTATTCCCCTTGCCCCGATAAAAGACTACTCACACATGGAGGAATGGCAGATGGAGGAGGAAAGAAATGAAGCCATAGTCTATCCCAGAAGTTAGGAGATTAATCCTTATGCTAGAGACGATGAAATGGCTTAGTTCTTTGTTCCTTGCTCCAGAAATAAAGAACGGAAGGAAGGAGATTAAAACTAAGGCGGAGGGAAAAGACAAGAACAAGAATGAAAGAGCTATGCTTGAACCAAAACCTACTTTATTGCAAAATACAAGAAATCCAAGATGCCCCTTCTAGAGGAGGAAGTGCCCCTCCTTTTATAGGAGAAGGAGGGGGTTGTACATTTAGATTTAGGGTTATTTTGAGGTTGGCGGCTGGGACTTTTGTTGTCTGCGCGCCACCAACCGACCGGTTCGGGAACCAGCCGATCGGTTGGAAGGTTCTGGAACACACATCCCATCGATCGGTTTCCAGCCCTAATTAGGGTGGCGGCACAGTTGAATATGCTCGGCAATGGCCATTAGCCGAGCGTCTGGTAGTTGGAATCGGGCGATCTCAGCTGTCGTCTGATGAGATGAATGATCGACGCTTGAAGGCGAACCGAGCGTTTCAGATAGTCAGACGATCGGTTTGATGCAGTGAGACGATTGGTTGAAGATTCCATTCGATCGACTCAAGTCCTGAAACTGCAATAAAATGCACATGATTGTCAAATTTTGTGATAGAATGAGAAAATATCAATTTGTGCAATTTTTTGAGAGATGAATGGAGAATTTCTGTGTGACAAGCTTAATAATTCACAGAAAAAGGCGTGCTGAATAGCACGCATCACCTTTGCTCCCCTCGAATGTAACTTGAGGTTTATCATAACCATGTAATTAGTTTAATATCAATGGGATAGTTTCTTTTCTTGCAATGATGATGAAGGTTCTCAACACCGAATAAGCTGACTGTCTTGAGGGAAAGGCGACTGAATGGAGGAGTGAGGAGGATGATGGTAGGAGAAGGTGAACCAATTGGATGGTGTCCTAAGTGATTGTTTGGATGTTTCTAAACATCGATTGGACTGGAGGGTAGACGACCGGTCTAACGATGAACCAACTAAGCAAGAGGTGAGCTGACCAGTTCAAGGGTTAAACTGATCAACCCAGATTGGTTCAAGCACTGATCTACACCAACAATAGGTTCATGAATTTGATGTAGACCTAGGTAGTGGTAATTCATTGTGGCTCCAAGTAATTAAAATATATATGGCCGTAACCATCTCTAATGTTGTATATTGCATGTTTACGTGTGTCGGATATAGCATGTATATGATACATACTAGTATGTGGTGATTGGAAATGTATATGTATATACATATGAAATATATATAATCCCAAAATCAAACATATTAAGTCCAACATGACATAGGTTATGCCCTAGCGTGGTGCATTGCCCATCTCATGGAAGTGTGATTGTAGTAATGTAGATCTGCTCAAGCAAGGTGCATTATTGTCATGTTGGCTTTTGGGTTAGGCTTAATTGGGTGACCTTAATAGGATTAAGAACCTAGAAGCATGCAGATGATTATGGTAAGGAGTTGCACATACCATCTATCCAAGAAGTGCATAAGATGAAATAGACAAATGTTGTCTAACTTAATGAATGATTATGGACGTTGGCATTGGCCAAGTAATAATTCAATTGTTTTGGATATTGCCTCATTAGAAGCTTTTGCACTACAAATATTTCGAATTGATATTGTATGTTATCAATTTGAACAAAATAATGAACATGATAGTTAATTAAAGACCTAATAAAAGATCATCATAGAAAATAAAATAAAATCAAAATTAAGTTTTTGATAAAATTACAAATTTCTTTTATAGAATCAAATGGCAACACACAACAACAACTTTTTTTGTGATCATTCCTTGAGAAGGACAAGTTGAATGATAATAATTTTTGTGACTGGTTCAGGACACTGACAATTGTTCTCACATAGGAGTGCAAGATGGAGACACCAGAGCCAGATGAACCTCTTCCAACTGCACCTAAGGCTGACAGGGATTCTTACAAGAAGCATATTGAAGATGTGCTCAATGAACTATGAGATGCAAAGACAACATGAGAACATGGATGTTATTAAGATGGTCACATATCTTAAGAACATGTTCCAAGATCAGGTAAGACAAGAGAGATATGATGTCTCCAAGGCATTGTTCAAATATAACATGATATAAGGAGGTCTGGTAGGTCCTCATGTGCTCAAGCTCATTGGGTATGTGGAGAACATGTCTAGACTGGAATTCCCCTTTGGTCAAGAGTTGGCTACTTATGTGATTTTGTAGTCTCTTCTAGAGTCATACAGTTATTTTTTCATGAACTACAACATGAATGAATTTGATAAGCCATTGGTAGAGTTACTTGGCATGTTGAGAATAGCTGAGGCACAAATGGATAAAAACATGCCCAAGTTTGTGAGATGATAAAAAAGACAAAGGGAAAGTCTAAAGACAAAGGCATAGCTAAGAAGAGATCTAAATCTGGCCAAAAGCCCAATTCTTTAGCACTCAAGGTAAAGGGAGGAGTAAAGAAGGGAGGCAATTGTCACCATTATCACCAGTTTGGACACTAGAAAAGGAATTGCCCTATCAACCTGGAGGAATTAAAGAAGAAGAAGAAGGAAGGGGGAAAGACCTCTACTTTAGGTATAAACATTATAAGATAAATTTGATTACTTCTTCATCTTGGCATGTGATACCGGATGAGATATGACATACATTGATGTGCAGGTTATGATAAGAAATAAAGCCTTTATGAAAGGGCAAGGATGGACTATGTAGAGCAAAACTTGCTGCAACTTCAGTATTCATTTAGAATTTATCTTAGCCCATTGGTCATACAAACAAAGTTAGTTGAACTACTATTTTATTATGCCAATAACATAAACATTTTATTTTCAACATATTGTATGGACAAGGATGATTATGAATAAAATAGTTACTGTTCTATTTCAAAGATGTGATCTTGTGCAGCTATATTTCAAAACGTCTTACGATCTGAACGTAAATACCATATGGATTATGATTTTATAACTCAAAGAATCAATATCTATAACATTGTCATCTATGTCACATATATGAGATATGCATATCTAGAACATATATTAATGTTTATCTAGAATATTTTGGTTTTTGAACCAATAAGAGACATGCAAGTCATACTTATGTGCAACATAGCAAAATAACCTTCACTAGATGTAGTGGGAGGATAAGAATTCTAGAAGCACTTATACATAATGATGTATATAGACCTATAAGAAAAATGGTACAGGTAGATAGATATACTTCATTATATTTACTGATCATATGATGATATGTATTCAGTAAAATACAAGTCTCTTGAAGTGTTCCAGAAGATTACATGTATGAAGTACACAACTTCCTTATGAGTATTAAGATACTTTGATATGATCAATTTTGAAATACTTTTCAAGAAAATTTGAGGTCCTTATGGAGAGACTAGGATAGTGTATCACAATCAACTTCACCTGAAACATGATGATGTATCAGAAAGAAGTAATCAAATCCTGATGAATCATGATATGATTATCATTTAATCTAATCATCTCCTCATAGATACATACTTTATACTAAAACAATGTACCATCTAAAATGCTTTAAAAGACATCATATGAGATAAAATATGGGAATGTCCTGATATATCTTATGGATTAAAACTTATATAAAGAAAATAGTTACTTGAAAAGTTTAGCCACAAACCAGAATTATTGAGTACTACCTTTAATCCTAATATGACAACAAAATGTTTGTTTCTAGGATAACTGAGTCCCAAAAGAATCAGTGGGAGTAGAAGGAGAACTCGAAAAGTTTGAGGTTGATAAGAAGGTAAAATGGGAACAATAGGGAATCACAAATTGGCATGGAATCTCAAGATCCTTATGTAACAGAGAACCTCATAGTTCTAGTATAACTCATCTAATATTGAAAGATTGTGAATCCAACAACTCAGATAGGTTGGTCATAAGATGATGAGCCAACAAGTAAACTAGAATCTATTGAGAAGTCAGAATCAAAGAAATGGCTTGAAGGACATTATGGAGTCCATATATACTAACAAGGTATGACCTTTCCAGTACAACCTAAGGTGGTAAACCCATAGGGTACGGTTGGGTTTTCAAGATAAATACCAACATAGATAACCTAAAAGAACAAATTGGTTATAAAGGTTTTCAAACAAGTTCAAAGTGTTGAGCATAATGAAATTCCTCTTTCTATTTGTCATGCTTGTTATTGCAGTTTATATAGACTATGAGATTTGGCATATGAAGAATAAAATTGCATTCCTTAATAGGAATAAATAAAAGGATGTGTACGTGACATAGCATAAAGGTCTTATAATTACATTAATGATAATAAATTATATAGCCTACCGTGTTTAATCTTAAGATTGAAACAAGCATGTCAAAGATGGGATCTGTTGACTTGACAAGATAGTCAAAGATTTTGACTTGACCCAAGATAAAAGATGAAATCCATGATTATAAAAGATTTAGTGGAATCATATATGAATATTCCACATATGGATGGGGAATAACCCCTCAATACTATAAGTATCGAGACCTGGCATGGAAAACGCCTTCAAAAATTAAGGATTAGGTGAAACATCCTATGTGATAGGAATTGAGATCTATATGAGATAGTTCTAGAAAGTTTCATAATCTAAGTATGAGCACATACAATAGCAAGATGTTGAAAGAGTTCAGCATGAAGGATTGAATGAGAGAGAATCTAATCATGATTCATGGGATTAGTCTCTCAAAGAACCCTATGTTCCAATTCTTATGAAGAACAAAAAAGCATGAGTACGATACCATCAATTTGATCTATCATGTATTCTATATAAAGTTCTCATCTCATAGTCTTATATGTATTTGAAATGACAAGATGATTTTAGTGAGAACCAATGAAGGTCATCGGAATACCATAGAAAACATCCATTAGTACTTGTGAAACACTAAGCGATCAGTTGTTGCACTATGGCAACAAGGAAGAGTTGGGTGTATAGGGTTACATTGATGCAAGCTTCTGAAATGACAGAAATTGATCAAAATATATAATGTATTTAATTTAATAAAAGAGATGTGATTTAAAAGGGTTTCAAACTATAGACCATTAATGCAATTCTACATATAAGTTGTGTAACCTGGTGTTATGAAAACATGACTGGGTACTATATGGATCTAGAAGTTCATATGGATGAACTTAAATATGTTTGAATAATTGATGACACAATAGAGATATTGTGACAACAATGGAGCTACTAGTTGGGATTGGGATATCATATAGAATATTAAGGAAATTTCATCTCATACAAGATGTCGTTCAATGAAGAGATGTGAAACATATAATATACTAAATAAATAAAAATGTTGCTAACTCACAGGATTAGCACTTGTGCAACAGAAACATGATGGACATGTTTAGATCATTGGGAATGAGATTCATGGGTGATTGGATCTAAGTGCAAGTGGGAGTCTATTTGTATGTATGCCCAAAGAGACAATTATATGTTGATTGTAATGACATATTATACAAATGGTTTGATTAATAAAAGCTATGTTCTGATTTGTTCTGTTTCAATCAGTTATGAGATAATGATAAAACATGATAGATGAATAATGAATGGCATTACTCAATGATGTATGTCTTCGGGTAGATGACATGAATAATGAGATCATGCAAATGTTAAGAGTATGTACATTCTTATTATTCCCCTAGTCGAATGTTATTTTGGAAGGTTGATAGACAAAATTAACACATAAGACTAGAATGTGTGTTGGTTGATGATGGAATTTCATCAGTCATGATATGTGATATCAAACCAAGCACAGAAATACTTGTTCAAGAACAATGTATACAACATACCCACCTTGAGAGTGACACATGAAAACCATTCATGGTGGTCATAATTATATCTCATAGTGAAGGTGGTGATTGTCATTCTTAGACCTAAAATCACTACACTCATCACATGGCATTCGATGTACTTTGACATCATCCACCGTGACCTTGAATAAGGGCTTCCATGAAGGTGATTGTTGAGTGCACATTGATACATGGGGATGATTGTGAGTGATGTAGATGAGATTTGTCCCTCCTAATGGAGTTTGATATCCAAGCCACATATAAGAGAGACTGAGAAAAGCATGCACATGCACATGTGAATCAATATATGATATCGAGGCCACATATATCTTAGAGAATCTGCTCTAATTCAAGGAACATGGATTGAACGTTGAGAGGATGACAATTCCATGCCTTGAGTTCATTTTTAATATTAGAGAAAAAAGGAATTAGACAATCACTATAACACCTGAAACATATTGTATGTTGAAGTTGTTCTCCAACTTTCCTAATTACTTGGGTAGCAATGATGTGACTAGACACCTCTCCTTGCTTGTGATGTCGTAAATTAGTTATGTACATTCACTACCAATGTAACATGGAACCTATAGGGTCAAACACATATGATACACCTAGAAGAGGAGTTTAATCATGAATGATAATTGAATTGATTATTAAAGAGTTTAGGTAGTCATTTTAAGAAAAGAATTAACTAAGTGGACTCCTAACTGATTATTTCATGTGTTGAATCGATCGGTTAGAGTGTCAGGTTGATTGGATATTGTATTGGTAGGATTTTGGCTAAACCAGGGTGCAAAGCGACCTGTTGACTTAGTGAACCGATCGGTTTGAGTTTGTGAGATGCCCGATTCGTGGTTCAATTCAATTGAATCGAGGATTAGTGTTGACGTGATGTTATGTATTAATTGGATTATAAATGTCAATACAATTGTGATTGAGAAACATGATGAAACGACTGATTCACTTGGTGAACCGATTGGCTCACATGCCAACCAATCGGTTCGCTCACAAACCGGTCGTTTCACATATCGTAGATCATAAATTTTGTGAAATTCTGGTCCCTTCTAATCCCGGTCAGACTGGGAACCCTGACTGTAACCCTCCTATAAATAGAGGAGTATTGGGGGCTTCTTAGACACAACTCAGTTGTCTCAGAAAATTGTTTATCTTCTCTGGTTGTGGTAACCAAGAGAACCCGAGAAAGTCCTTCCCGCTAAAGTTGGTAACTAGTAAACCAATGAGAGGGACAACTCCAACCAATCTATTCTGGTTGAATGACGTGAGTTCTAGGTGGTATGTGTGAACTTCTCATAAGGTGTGGATCCTTTTCCCTCTAAGAGAGCAACATTAACATGCAGTCTATGGTGAAGACCATAAGCTACTATAGATGTCGTCCCAGTGAAACTATAAGAAGTTACACAACTACAACAAGGATTAGTCATTGGACTTGCTGTAGGACTAGGTATGACATCTGAAACCATCCTTCCAATTACAAAGTTGTTGACACAATCTTTCTATTATGGGAAATATGGATAGAATTTTTTTTTGTTTCCACTGCCTATCTGATGCCATGTTTCCTAACATTATTATCAAAGTTCTAAGATGTAACATGAACACTACTATCTAAAACTAACCTTGGTCTACAATCTGGTTGACAAGTTTGGGCTGAAGGTGGCTAAACAACTTCTACAAACTATGACTCTATGTCTAAGGTACTTGGGAGGGGTGTGTCATACCCCAAATCCCAAAATCTCTTATGATATGACATGATTAGTATTTAAGGTGATCAAGATGACTAACTTAATCATGTATGAACATTGTTTTATTTATCCTTAAAAATTTGAAGAAGATGTAGATATCATCAAATATACTTCATACAATTATGAAAACATAATAATTGTTTGTATTCATCATGTAGTATCTACAACATCTTTAGATAAATGAAACAATTGATTATAAACTAAAATATCATAAGATAAAATGCATTGTTAAACACTTTACTATTACACCTGTCCCTTACAACTTTTATATATGATACTAAGAAATCTAGACTACACACTATTGATGGCTGGCTAAACCCACATTAAAATTGTAACATCCTAGGTTTCTCAACCATACATATTTTCACATTAATAGCAAAGAAATTTATACAAATGGTGAAAGACCATGCATAGTTGGGCATGAACAATCGCAAAACCACTAAACAATATACAATGCACACATATAACAAAACGACATGAATTTATGACATAATTTTCTTACATATCACTGGTAAATTTATAAATAAACATGTACAAAATTATATAGGATCTACAAAAACTTTGACGTAACAATTTATTACAACACATGTATCTCCATCCCCGCTTCTTACTACTTTTGAACCTAAAATCATAAAAGGGAAATTCAGCACAACTATATTGAGTCTGTGGAACCATAAAAGATAGGGCTACTGAAAAGGAAGCATAGTATTGTCAAATAAAGGTTTGTCTTGAATGTATTTATAATATGAAGAATACAACTCAAAATTACATATTTTTTATTAATTAAAAGGCTCATTTTTTAATCATATTTCTTCTATTATATTGGGTGCACCAAAGTTGCAGGTCACTTGTAAACATATGAAGGGTGACCATGATGATTTCTACATAAGATGGACACTTATAATTACTAGAAGGATGATTAGAAAGGTAGCCACATAGGATTGTCATTCCTAATTACTATAATGGCAATCACAAATGTTTCTATAGTGGATGGTCATTTCTAAATAATAGAAGGAATATCACATAGGTTTCCTGTAACATCCCAGGATTTGAGGCCTTGGATAAGTTGATCTTAAAAGGAATGATTGGACTACCCATATCACCAAGGTGCACCTCCTTTTCCAGGAGCCCATCACTAAAGAACTCCATAGTTAAGCATGCTCATCTTGGAGTAGTACTAGGATGGGTGACCAGTCGGGAAGTTGACCCCGACTTGAGCATGAGTGAGGAAAAAGTGTGCAATTAAGGCTAGTGGTGGACTGTGGGGGCAGTTGTCATTCCTAAAACTCAACTAGAGCCTTGGGCAATGAGCCCAGGCGTTATAAATGGTATCAGAGCCATAACCCCTCTAGTAGGTGGGGCCCACATGGGCATGGCATGCCAGTCTTGAGCTTTGTGGTCCAGGAATGTAGGAAAGGGATGTGCATGGTTGACGTAGCCACCCTTGTGCTGGTATTCTGTGATCGGGTGTTGGGTGTCCATGGGCCATTGTGGGTCTGCACTGAAATGGGGTCAGATTATGAGGCCATATAGTTGAGCCTTGACGAGGACGTCAAGAGTCTAAGTGAGGGAGATTGTAACATCCCAGGATTTGAGGCCTTGGATAAGTTGATCTTAAAAGAAATGATTGGACTACCCATATCACCAAGGTGCACCTCCTTTTCCGGGAGCCCATCTCTAAAGAACTCCATAGTAAAGCGTGCTCAGCTTGGAGTAGTACTAGGATGGGTGACCAGTCGGGAAGTTGATCCTGGCTTGCGCGTCAGTGTGGACAAAGTGCGCAGTTAAGGCTAGTGGTGGTCTGTGGGGCCAGTCGTCATTCCTAAAACTCTACTAGAGCCTTGGGCAGTGCGCCCGGGCATTACATTTCCATACATACAGGCTACTTGCAATTAGAAAAAGGGAAATCACAAAATGTGTAACGAGAGTTATTTCTTATATATGTGAAGTTTCATCAACATCACAATACAAACATGAAAAGATATCCACATGGAACAAACTAATTCAAACAATAAAACATGTTGAATATTATGATATAATATAAAATAATAATGGAAAAAATATCTTATGATTCTAAACCCAAGTTGAATAGATAATAAGGAAATATCTTATGATTCTAGCCCCAATATTATAGACAATCATTGACAATGATAATTCCACATACATTGATTTAGATTGCAATAAGTATTGGTGTCACTTTACTCATTCAAACTTGGTCAAAGGTATTTGGCCAAAAGATATATTAGAATCACATATTAGATATCACATGAAAAGTTAGAAAAAATATTAAAATTAGGGTTAGTGATCTCTTAATTATGATCATCAGGTTTCAAAAAGTTACTTTGATGTTTAGGTTGGTATGTCTACCCAGAGAGACAATCATATGATGATTGGCATGTAGCATTAGATACCCGATTTGATAATTATAAAGGTAATTCCTTCTATTATGTTTGTTTCAATCATGAGATGATGACACATACATAGTAGATGTCTAATGAATGATGTTACTTGATGACATATGTCTTCAGGTTGATGACCTAAATAATGAGATCATATGTATATAAGAGTACATACATTCTTATTATGTACCTAGTCAGATATTATTATGGAAGCAAAATAGACAATAATAATACATATTACTAGAGTGTGTGTTGATTGATGACAAAGTCTCATTAGTCATGATATGTGATATCAAGTCAAGCACATAGGTACATGTTAGAGAACAGTGTATCAAATAGACCCACCATGGGATTGACACATGGAGACCATGGAATGGTAGTCAGAATCAACGTACTCTCATAGTGATAGTGGCAATTGTGATTGCTAGACCTAAAATCACTAGACTCATCACATGTCATTCATTATACTTTGACATCATCCAATGTGACCTTGAATAAGAGTTGCCATAAAGGTGATGCTTGGGTACTCTGTGACACATGGGGATTGAGTGTGAGTGACGCAGATGGGATTTGACCCTTATATAGGAGATTGATATCTAGGCCTCATGACGTAGATGGGATTTGACCCTTATATAGGAGAAATGTATGGACATACTCATGTGAATGAATATATGATATGTGAACTCACATGCATATCAAATAGTCTGCTCTAGTTCAAGGAACATGGGTTGAATGTTGAAGAGGATGACGATTCTAGGCCTTGAGTTCAATGTGGATATCAAAGAAGTAGGAACTGTAAGATCACAGTAACACTTATCACGGATTGTATGTTGAAGTTGTTCTCCAACTTTTCAAACTACTTGGGTAGAAATAACGTGTGGCTAGATACCGCTCATTGCTTGTGATGTTATAAGTTGGTTATGGACATTCACCGCCAATGTAATTTGGGACCTATAGGGTTACATGTACAGGATGCACTTGGATAGGAGTTTATTCATGAATGATGTTTAGCTTGATTAATAAAGGTGTTTAGGTATTCAACTAAATAAATGAGGTTCAAAATTGACTGACAAGACTCTAAACTTAATGGTTCAAGTGTTGAACCGATCGGTTGGAGTGTCAGGTCAATTAGAATCAACATTGTTTGAATAATGCCTGAACCAGGGCATGAACCGATCAGTTTAGTTAGTAAACTGACTGGTTCATGGTTCCAACTGACCAATTCATATGATGAACTTCCTAATTCAATGGTCAATTCAATTGGATCAAGGATTGATGTTCATATCATGATTTGCGTTAATCATGTGTTGATTACCAATATGATCAAAATAGGAAAACACATAAACTGACTAGTTCATGAGATGAATCGAGTGGTTCATGAGATCAACCGACCAGTTCATGTGTGATATGACCCGTTGGGTAGGTGAACTGATCGGCTCACCATCTGTAGTTTCCACAAAATTCATGAACTCCATCCTTTTGACCCCCACACCGACTGAAAATCCTGAAGTCGACCTCTCCTATAAATAGAGGGGTACTGGGGGCTTCACAGACATGACAATTAGCTTTGATAATTATTGTCCTCTCTAGTTGTGGTAGCCAATAGATATCCCAAGAAACTACTACCCATAAAAGGGAGGGATAGCAAGGGAGAGACAATTTTGGGAGGGTGAATCAATCCTAGAAAATTGATGTTTGAAGGGACAACTCCTTCACTTTGGCTCTGGCAATGCAATGTGGAGTTCCTTGTGGTCAATGTGGACTACTCTAGAGGTGGTAGGTTGTTTCCTATCACTAGGAGGACAACACCATTTGTTTTCCATGGTGTTGCACCACGAGGTGACAGTGGCAACTGTTTGAGTGTTGTCACTGAAGAAGAAGCGTGTTGCTTCTTGGGGAAGAAGCATGTTACTGCATTAAGATTTGTCACTGGACTTGCTCCAGACCAGGTATAACTCTTGTTACCTTCCTTCCTATATACATCATTGTTGACAAGATCTTGTTGGTTAAGGAATCAAGCATTAGAAAATTTGTTTCTGCTGCCTTTTCCGTCGCCTAGATTTTCCTACGGCAGTATTAGAGTCATGTCAATATATGGTGTAACAGGGATTTAAACAGATGTGATCGAATTATTTTTATTGCATATGATGTGAAAATTAAAACATTTAATATGCATGTTTGATTAAATACCACATACAATTCCAATTAATATATATATATATATATATATATATATATATATATATATATATATGCAATTACATGTGTCGCTCTCAAATTAGTTTTGATGGTGAATGTTAGCATGGTTATAGTTAATAACTCTAGATCTATGTGGGCATGGATTTGGTTGTTTATTCTTGTTATATCTCATTTTTCTTACCAAGCCTCTTTCTTCTTTCCATATGTAAAAGTATTAATTATCTCCTTCCTATGATCCCCTCAAATTTAACTCAAGGTTTCTCTATTACAATGTAATATGTAGTTGTGATTAGGATACCTTTAATTCTTATTATGGCAAAGAAGACGCTCTGCTCTAGATGAATTGACCGGCTCATGAGACGAACCAATCGATTGGAGGACCAAGGAGGTTAGATAATAGGAGAAGACAAACTGATCGACTGGTGGGCCAACCAATCAACTGGGGAACTCCAGACATCGATTCAACCTGAGACCAGACAAGTGTTTCAAGAATCCAACCGAGTGGTCAAGAGGAGAGTTGACCGGTTCAAGTGTTAAACTGATCAACCTAGATTGGTTCGAGCATAGATCTTCACCAACATCAGGTTGATGCATATGATGTATAGCTTACGTGGTAGTTATTCTTTGTGGCTCTAAGATTTTACAATAGTATGACCATAACCATCGCTTGTGTTTATAATTGCAGGCTTTTGTTGTGGTTGTAGTATGCATATGATACGTACTATAAGTATGTGGTGATTGGATTTGTATATGTATTTATATACAAAATTTCTCAATCTAAATATTAAGTCTATTATACTTTCTATTAGCAATGCACATGAAAAGCTTGATTGACTATGTGTGGGCACGCCAAGCATAGTGTGTTGTCCCTCTTGTGGAAGTGTGATGGTAGTTATATGGGTCTGCCAAGCGGGGTGCATTACTATAGTGTTCACTTTTAGATTTGGCCTAACTGGGTGTCCTTAATAAGATTAAGCACCTAGAAGCATGCAGATGGACTATGGAAAGGAATTGTGCATACCATCTATCCAAGAATTGCATGAGATGCAATTGGAAAATTTTTCCTACCTTAATGATTAGTTATGGAAGTTGGTGTTGGTCGGGTAATAATTCAATTATTCTAGGTTTTGGCTCACTAGAAGATTGTACTCTGCAATATTTCAAATTGATATATGAGGGTTATCTATTTGAACAAAATAGTGAGAACGATAATTAATTAAAGGCCTAATAAATATCAAAAAATTATAAAATCAAATAAAAATGTTTTGACAAAGTTGCAAAATTTCATTGTAGACAAAAACAAATACATTATCATAGCAACCAGTCCTTGAGCAGGACAAACTAAACAAGATTAACTTTCATATCTGGTTTAGGACTTTTAAATTGTTCTCACTAGTGAGAAAAAACTCTATGTCCTTGAAAGACTAGAGCTAGAGGAGCCTACTCTTGATGCTCCTAGGGATGAGGTGGATTCTTATTAGAATCATGCCAATGATGTGTTCGACATTAAGAACCTTATGCTATGTTGTATGAACTATGAGTTGCATAAACAACATGAACATTCTCAAGATGGTAACACATCTTAAGAATCATATAAAGAAAGCAAGGTATAATGTCTCTAAAGAGTTGTTTGAGTGCAAATGACATAGGGAGATCTAGTAGAGCCCCTTGTGCTCAATCTGATTGGCCATGTGGAGAAACTGGGATTGCTTTTAGGTCAAGAGTTGGCCATGGATATGATTTCGCAATCATTGATTGAATCATATAGCCAGTTTATTGAGTTCTATTACTTGAATAACTTGGAAAAGCCACTATCTGAATTTCTTGGCATGTTGATTGATGCCAAAGCACAAACAAAGATGGGAAAAACCCATGATGATGACCAGTAAAACATAGTCTAAGGGTAAAGGCAAGTCTGAGAAGAGTTCTGAGGTAAAGATGAAGACCAAGACTTCAACACTCAACTCTAGGAGAAGGGTAAGCGCAAAAATAATATGTCCTTTAAACTTAAATGATTAAGGAAAGGAAGTGACATCACTATCACCATCTTGGACATTAGAAAAGGAACTATCCTCTTTATATAGAGGATCTTAGGAAGAAGAAGGAGATAGAGATCTTCACTTCAAGACCTCAGAAGAAGTAAGCTAGAACTATATTGCGTAAGAGTTGTTGCCACTACAATTAGAATCTATCATTCATGGACATGTAATAGAATTAGTGAATTGCTATTATATATATTTTCCATTGATAAAAACATCATGTATCTTGTATGGACAAGAATTGATGTTTCCAAATTGATGTGATCTTATATGGAAATGTCTCACAATCTATTCTTGATAGTTGTGGAGATAAATGTGAATGACTTGATGACTCAAACAATAAATACCTATAGCATTGTCATCTAAAAGCATGTAAATGATAATTGCATTTCTAGAATCCATAATGATCGTTATCTAGACTATTTTGGTTATTGAACCAATAGAGGCATGCAAGTCTTATTTATTGGGCAATATCACAAAAGCATCTTCAATATATGTACTGGGAGAACAATTATTCTATTAAGGCTCATACATGCTGATGTATATAGACCTTTTAGAATTAATGCTAAAGGTAGTTACGAGTACCTCATTATATTCATTGACGTTACCAGTAAATATTGAAATTTGTAATATATATAATACAAGTATGAATTTCTTGAAGTGTTCAAGGAGATCATGAATGAAGAACGTAACTGACTTGGTAAAATTATTTGGAAACTTCAATACGATCGATGTTGAAATATTTTAAACCAAGAGTTTGAGGACCTTCTAGAGAGACCATGATAGTGTTTCACATTGAACTCCACATGAAACATAATGATGTATCAAAACAAAGAAATCACACCCTATTAAATCATGGTGTCATTATTAAAAAATCTAGCTAATCTTCCAATTTCCTTTGGCACTTTCTATACACTAAAACAATGTACCATCTAAAATGTTTCAAAGGACACCATATAAGATATGGCATGGGAAGTGTCCCAATATGTCTTTTATAGTGATTAGGGATGAATGATTGTATAAGAAAATAGTTTCTCGAAAATATTTGTCCACAAATCACATAAATGTTATTTTGTTGAATACTAATTTTATATTCTAATGTGACAACAAAATGCTTCTTTCTAGGATGGATGTTCTAAACAAATCAGTAGGAGAAAAGTACAACATGAAAAGTTTGAGACAAACAAGAAAATATTGAACCTAAAGAGGTACAATAGGAACAATGAGAATCACAAATTGTGGTAGAATATCAAGCTCCTTATGTATCACAATACCTCATAAATCTAGTAGAACACACCTTGAGCTTGAAAGATTATGATATATTATGTCTCGAGAAAGTGGTAAGTTGGTCATATATGATGATTCAACAAACTACCTAGAAGCTATTGAAGAACCAAAATCTGAAAAATGGCTTGAGGCCATGAGATCCAAGATGGGGTCCATGTATACCAACAAGGTATGACCTTGGTGGATGAACCTGAAGGGGTAAAACCCATAGGGTACATTTGGGTCTTCAAGAAGAAGACCAACATGGAAGGGTAGATTGGTTGTAAAGAGTTTCAAACACATTTAAGGTGTTTAACATGATGGAATCCTTTCACCAGATGCCATGGTTAAATCAATTAGGATCATGCTTGTCATTCTAGCTCGCTAAGACTGTGAGATTTGGCATATGGATGTTAAAACTACATTCCTTGACTAGTATAATTATAAGGATGTGTGCCTGATGCAGCCTAAAGGTTTTATAAATTTGATAATGCATATAAAGTCTATAAGCTATGAAGGTCAATCTTTGGATTGAAGCAAGCATCTTAGAACTATAATCTTCAATTTGACAAGCTATCAAAGATTTTGATTTGAGTCAGAATGAAGAAGAAATATGTGATTACAAAAGATTTATTGGGAGCATATTTATATTCCACATAATGATGGGGAATAACATCCTTATACTTCATATATCAAAACCTGGCAAGGAAAGTACCTTCTCTGTGAAGGGTTTAGGCGAAGAATCCAATGTAGTGGGAATTGAGATCTATAGAGATAGATTGGAAAGCTTCTTTACATAAGAAAGAGCACATACATTGGCAAGATGATGAAGGGTTCATCATGCATAACTGAATGAGAGAAAACTTGACCACACTGAATTAGTTAGTCTCTCAAGAGCCTGGTATCCCAGTTCTTGGGAAGAATGGGAAGACATGAGTGAGAATCCATATGCATTCACAATTGGATCTATTATGCAACACGATGTTATGTACTCATTCTATTATCTTGTGTGTATAGGACATGAAGAAAGAAAATCCTTAAGTACTTGGATATATGTCAGATATATGTCGGATCCCAGTGAAAGTCCTGGAATGTCGTAAAGAACATCCTTAAGTACTTGGAAAGAACTAAAAGGATTAGTTCCTTGGTTATGGTAATAAGGAAGAGTTGGTGTAAAAGGGTTACACCGATTCACGCTTTCAAAATGACAAATAAAATTAATGATCGCAACCTAAATTTGTGTTTGACCTAAAATGAGGACTGTAAAGCTAGAAAAGTTTTGTGTAAGAGACAATTATTTAATTCTACAATAGAAGATGAGTACCTTGATGTTATGAGAACACTAGAGGATATTGTATGTATCAAGAAGTTCATATAGATGAACTTGTGGGATATTCCAACCATTGATGACACAATAGAGACACTGTGACAACAATGGAACTACTAGTTTGGCAAAGGAACTCAGATAGCATACTATGGAACTTCCATCTCATGTGAACAATAGCATAACAAGGAGATGTGAAACTTGAAAAATACCGACTCAAAGCAAACGTTGCTAACCCTCTATAAAAGCATTTGTGCATTAGAAATATGATGGACATGTTAAGATCACTTGGAATAAGATTCGTGGGTGATTGTCTCTAAGTTCAAGTGAGAGTATGTTCGTATGTATGCCAAGAGAGCCAATCATGTGATAATTTGAATGTGAAATTGGATACCTGATTTGATAAGCATAAAGGTAATTCCATTTATTATGTGTGTCTCAATCATGAGATGATGACACATACAATGTCTAAAGAATGATGTTACTTGATAACATATGTCTTCAAGTTGATGACATGAACAATGAGATCATATGTATGATAAGAGTACATACATTCTTGTTATGTCCCTAGTCGAATATTACTACAAAAGTAAAATAGACAATAGTAATACATAAGACTAGAGTGTGCGTTGATTGATGATAGAGTCTCATTAGTCATGATATGTGATATCAAGTCAAGCACACATGTACAAGTTAGATAATAATGTATCAGACAGGCCCACTATGAGAGCGATACATGGAGACCATGCAATGGTAGTCAGAATAAACTCACATAGTGATAGTGGTGATTGTGCTTAGACAAGAAGTTACTACACTCATCACATGTCATTTGTTGTACTTTGACATCATCTAATATGACCTAGAATAAGGGTTGCCATAAAGGTTATGCTTGGATATTATGTAACACATGGGGATTGAGTGTCATGGGGATTGAGTGTGAATGATGTAGATGGGATTTATCCCTCCTACATGATATTGATATCCATGCCTCTTGATAAGCGAGACTGAGAAATGTATGTCCATAGTTTATGATATGTGAACTCATATGTATCTCAAATAATATTCTCTAGCTCAAGGAACATGGGTTTAATGTTGAAGAGGATGACGATTCCATGCCTCGAGTTCAATACAGACATCAGAGACAAAGTAACTATACAATCACACTAACATTGACCATGGATTGTAGATTGAAGTTTCTCTCCAACTTCTGAAACTACTTGGGTAGCAAAGAGGTGTTGCTAAATATGGCTCATTGTTTGTTATGTCATAAGTTGGTTATGGACACTCACTACCAATGCAATTTGGGACCTATAGGGTCACACACATAGGATGGACTTGGAATATGATTTTATTCATGAATGATGTATAACTCAATTACTAAAGATGTTTAGATATTCAATTAAACAAATGAGGTTTAAAATTTAATGATAGGACTCTGAACCGATCGGTTCAAGTGTTTAACTGATCGGTTCAAATGTTGAACCGATCAATTGGAGTGTCAAGTCAATTAGAATGAATATTGCTTGAACAATGCCTACACCAAGGAACAAACTGATTGGTTCATATGATGAAGCACTCAGTTCAATGGTTAATATGATGGGATCAAGGATTGATGATGAAGTCATGATTTGCATTAATCTTGCATTGATTACTAATATTATTTGAAAAAGGAAAATACATGAACTTATTGGTTCAAGCATGAGATGAGCGGTTGGGTAGGTGAACTGACCAGTTTTTCATATGAAGTTTTTAAAAAATTCATGAACTTCATCCTTTCGACTCCCACACTAGTTGACTAGTTCAATTAATCTAGCTCTAGAATCCTCAAGCTTATTCAAATGTCTTGCTATTTAAAGAAAAATAACTCCAAATTTGGAGTGCCAAATTGAAATAAAAATTTAACCATCCTTTTCTTATCAGGCTAACTTCTTGACCAAAATTCATATTATAAGTGAGATGTTTAGTGTCTATTCAATTATTCCAAGAAAGCATGTATTAAAAGTTCATATATAATGACTTAATTATCAAATCTCATTAAAAAATCCTCTTATAATCACATTATCACTAATATGCTCATCTCTGACATTACATCATTACTCTAAAATAATCAATTGATCCAAAAAAACACCAAAAGTAATGTAATCTTAAATGCATGAGTAAATCCACATTGTAACACCTCTAAATTTTCTTGGAACCTATCAAGTACATGAGAAAGTTATTGGAGAAGTCAATATATATGATAGATTTATTATTACAATTAGGTTCCATCCAATTTTCATGATATTTGGAATTAAAGGTAAAAGACGTTGAGGGTGTCTTATGTGCCATTGGGACTATTTTTTGTAACATCCTCAAAGTTGGGAATTTTATATTTAATTTGATGATATGAGGTGAAAATCAAAGTTGAACTATAGAGGAAACATGATGACTATAGTTGATGGTTTGAACCCTAGACCTAGTCTCGATCTTCATATTAAGTAAGTAAAGTCATATTCATAAAATATATCACAAGAAACCTTCACTTGAGAAATTGTATTTGTTCAAAAGTTTAAATTTATAATCAAGGATATGATTGATCATAAGGGTGTTTTTTGGAGATCGAGAAAAGGGTCATTGGCCCTAGGACCCAAATTCAAGCCCAATGAATTCAATTGGGATTTTCAAATAGGTCTTTAGAATAAAAAATTGGGAATGAAGTATTTTGTGCTCATAGTGATACTAAATATATTTTTAGTAGATGGATAATTAAAATATAAGATTATTGGAGAAATTTTAGATAATTTTGAGTTATGTAGTAATCTAGGCAATTAATTTAGTAATTATCTAATCTTTATTTTATAGATACATTTGGAGTGTCTACTCTATTAGTTTTAATATAATATCTTAACCTAGAAAGGATAATGACAATTTGTACATAATCCAAAAATTTAAGATTAAACAGAACTATGAAGTGGTCTATAAAAGTATTTGTAAAAATATGGACTTTTATATTATAGAAGAAAATAAAATAAAACAGAGGGGCATCGGGTTCGTGTTCCTAGTGTAACTCAAAACACTGCTCGAACAGAGTCCCAAAGGAGATGGGACACCACTCGAGATCAGAGGGAGGATGGGCTATAAATAGGCTCATATTTATGATGTCAGGGATGAGAGGAGTCAGAAGTTAGGGTTTGGCTTGAATCAACGAACAAGGGAGGGAGTTAAGTGAAATAAGAGGGACGGCGCGGCTAGGACCTTTGATTCCTCCCATTTATGAGGCACATGAGGCACCGCACTAGTCGAGAAGGCCCATGCGGAGTCATCCAAGCCTCCATCATGAGCGAAGAAGGGCCAGGAGCTTGGTTCGTGGCCGCTGGAGTGCAGCCATGGCGGCGACTCTACTGTCCCGTGAACAAATTAACCACTGTGCATAATGAATGAGAAGGGGAAATGGGATCAAGGTGAATCCATGTCCAAGGATTGAATAGATGAGAAGAGGGGAAGACACTAGGTAAAGTTAGAATCAACAACATGCCTTCCATAGATGATTATGAAGTCCTCGCTACCCAATAACTTCTCACGCATGTCCTCTATTTTAACAGAAAAATAGGGGAACTTGTTCCCTGTATCGTGCACCTATGTGAGAAGGAGGACGGGGTATCATCTCCTATCTTCTAGGCCATGAATGAGCCACCATGAATGAGGCCCAATCCGCCTAAAAAAAGGGTAAGTATATAGAGTTAGAAAATGTAAATTTGTTGTATGTTTTAAGAATTAACAAACTATGTTATAGTTGTCATAATAAGATGTATAAGGACTTGTTGGAAAGATTGAGAGAAAGTTAACACATTCATAGAGATCTAAGACCATGGTAAGTATCATATGATTCTATTATTTTGAGGAAAAATTGGATGTGATTGTATGTGTTGATGTTATGTTGAATTGATGATGTAGGTGTGAAACTTGTCAGTGAGCTTTAGGGAATTGACACTACCCAAGTTTTGAAGGTAGGATGCAATGAGAACAGATAGTTTAATGATTTGAATGGATCTCTTATGGTTGGTCATTAGTATATAGGTTTTGATGCTTAAATTAACAAAGCTGAGTCCAAGGATGATATTAGTTACAAACTAGATATTTGCATGATAAAGGTAATTATAATAACATGTAATCATCACCGTGATTTCAGTACCCTACATGCTATTTAACAATGATCATTGTTTGAATGGTATTCAAGTCTTTGGGTTAATTAGTGAGGCAAGTCATAAGGGGTGTTCTTTTTGTGGAAGCATTCTTGTAATTAAGATGGAGTAGTTTCAAAATAAGATTGTTATAGACATAGGCAAGAAATCATAGCATAAAACTTTACAAGGATTATTAGAAATATGTTATGGATCTAGACGCATAAAAGTTGGTGTTAATGAACTACAGGCGAGTACAACGACAGTTGACCATAAACAGCATGTGTGAGAGATGCAATCTATCTGAGGAATTTGTTACCCATGCTCTGAGTGATTGTCCTTATTCCAGGGAAGTGTGGATGAAGTTCCTTAATAATCAACTGCCCACTAACATTTTCCAAAGCGATCCTAGTCAGTGGTTAAAACACCAATTGACACAGAACGATCGCAAATGTTGGCAGTTTATGATCGCGGCCTGTACATCTGGAAGGCACGGAATGAACAACTTTTTGAACACATCAAAATACATGCTGCCCAGCTATCACAGCGAATTTGGCATGAAGTTCAGCTGACAAACCGAGGATGGGAAAGAGACAATCTGCAGAGGCAATTGACGGAAGCCACTATATGGTCTAGACCACGTTTCAGATATATCAAAGTGAACACAGATGCTGCATGGTGAAAGGACAAAACTGCCATTGCAATGGTGGCCCACGATTGTGAAGGCAAGTGGGTAGGCGCCCATGCCAGAACAAATCAAGCTAACTCTGCATTGCACGCCGAAATCATAGAAGTAGATATAGCACTGGAATTAGCACAAGAATTTGTGATCCAGAAGATGACTCTTGAAATTGACTATAAGGCGTTTGTTAATATGCTGCAGACAGGAACGGATGATAATCCTAAATTTGCCACTATGTTAGATAGGATAAAGAAGAAGAGAGTCTTGAATGAGGAATGGGAGATCAAACATGAATCGAGAAGATGCAACAAGGTAGCTGATATCTTGGCTAAGTTCCACCAAAAACATACCACTGGTAGCTTTGATTACACGAGACCACCTGAGTGTATTCAAACTACCTTAGCAGAAGAATTGTGTAATGGTAGTAGTACTATAAACTTTACAATTTATACCCGGCCAGTGTGGCTCAGGTGGTTCGGTCCGGCTTGTCCTCCCTGGGGGACCCGGGTTCGAATCCCCCAGAGCGCACTGTAATTACCAACTCCTTGGGTCATCCGGGCTCTGGCACCTATTTGAGGAGGAGGGGGAGCGGGGTCTCCTTAAGACTCAAAAAAAAGTTTACAATTTATGAAAACTCTTCGATTTGTAATACTTTTCCCTATTGGCTTGCACGAGAAGGGCGAGATGAATAAATAGCCTCCTGACTTTCACAAAAAAAAGTTGGTGTTTGGTATTGGGGAAAACTTTAGAAGAAGTTTGTAATACAATGAATTGGGTAGATGTGTACATAGAATAAGATTACATAAGGGTTGATTATGAGATCAAGATAAGTTTAGGTGGTGTACAAATATAAGATTGTACTAAGACAAATCTTATAAAATGAACTAAAGTCTAGTTGGGAAATGAGTAATGATAAGTAATAAAGGTTTCTTCTAATGTCTTTTTAGGATTTAAAGTCGACTGGAGAACCCAAGACAAACGTTTAAATTCTCAACAACAATTGTAAGTGGGCCATGTCAATTGAATTTCATTATTATTAAGATTCAAACTACCTATATGCAAAGTAAATTATAGATTAAGTTACTCTCAGACAATTAGTTATTAATCTGCATCTCATATCCAATAATGATTTTATTAATTAGACATTATTCAGATGCAGTTACGTTGGGAGTATATCAAATTATAGATTTTAGATATTTATGCCACCTTTAGATATTTAGTATTTATTAGTTCAGTTCAATTATTTCTCAAGTCTATAGACACATATGGCATATATCAAATATCAGAATTTAACTAAGCGATCTATTAAATAAGAGTTTTAGATTAAGATTTATTCGGATACCAAGAACCTAGGTTTCAGATTTTAGATTTATATTACCCATTGTGAGTAGTCATGAATTATATCCGCATACGTAATAAGAATCTCAGATCCAATTTCAGTTATTTAGTAATCAAGATATATATTCAGATTTAGATTCAGAGTTTAGATTTAGATTTAATTCAACATTTTAGAGTAGAGATTCAGATTAAGAATTCAGTTTACTAAGATTTTAGTTTCTAATAGAATAATTTTAATGCATCAGTTAAGTAAGATAAACTTTCTAAGATATTCAGACTAGATCTTGATTCAAAAATCAGTACATGTTTAGTTATCAATAAACAATTTCAGTATAAGATAAGCTCAGATTCAAAATTTAGTAAGTTTGGATTTTAAGATAATTAAGTTGAAATCTTCACATAAGACATTATATGATAAGTCATCATTCAGTAGTTTTGGGATGATTCACATGCATTTGTTGCCAATTCAGAGGAGTCTTTACTCCAATTTAGAGGTACTTTGGTACCTACCAGGGCATAGTTACTCCAATTCAGAGACACCTCAATGTCATTCAGAGGAATGTAGTGCCAATTTAGCGGTACTTTGGTACCAATTCAGGGCATAGATACACCAATTCAAGAGGACTTGTCATATAATGGTGGCCACAAATCAGATAAAAGATGTAAATAAAAGACACCTCAATTCAATATAAGATTATAGCTTTCAGATATTAGTACAATTTTTAGTTATGATACATTAATAGTTATCTTATTAGAAATTTAATGCCACTTACTCTAACCTAGGTTTTCCTTTGTGGATGGTTGGGGACGAGATGCTCATAGCTATAACATTTTTGGACATAATCAAGACAAGATGTTGCAACAACAACATTAGGAGGTTTTCTTGGTGGGGCACCATCTACTCAGTCTTGATTGGAGATGAGATTTGTATCAAGTAGTATCATGGTATTAAGTTTGTTATATATATGATGATGTAATAGAGTTTCTTTTCTTGAGAATTTATTCCATATGGAGTGTATAATGGTTATTTTCTATCATTATTGTAATGCATAGGATGTTAGTAACACTCCCCACCGTTGGAAAAAAATATCTTCCACTCAAGAGATTGGAAAATCGAGGTGTTACAATATGGTATCAGAGTTATATAAGCATATGGCAATCAGGAGAATTCTCATATTCTTAGTTTAGATTTCCTATTAGTAACCAAGTTAAACTAGACATACTTAAAAAAGATGGTTAGTAATCCTTATTATAGAAGTAATGAGTGAAAGATAGTAGAATCAAGGTTAGAGGTTTATCTAGACAATAGAAGTTAAGGTGCGTATTTGGGTTAGTGTCTAGTTGCTTTGGACATATTATGCCAACTTTAGATTTTTGTATATCATGCTCTCTCTTTCTCCCACATGTTTGTGGCATGGGACATAAGCTTATGATGGTATTTTTAGAGGAGATGTTATATGCATAAATCTAAACTTATTATGCTTGTCTCACTCTTTCTGGTGCATATGGTATGGGACATGTGTACTTCCAGGTGAGATACGCATGATAAGCCATGACACTTTCAGATGTATGATCAGCTGGTATGCATCGAGAGGTGAAAAAAAAGGGGTTGACACAAAAATTTTGAGGTACTTGGTCACCTAAACCTAATTACATACCTATTAGAACCCTAGAATGCATACTACAGGTAAATTTTTTGAAATAGATGGGTGGCTTGGCTTTATAGTGGAATAGTGATAAGAGGGTGATGATGTCTTTTCCTACTATACTTGATAAGAATTAGAAAAAAATTGATATCCTTAGGACCTTCATCCTCAGGAGGGATTATGATCATAAGTCTAATTATGATGGTTCTTAAAGAAAATACTTGAGGATAAGAGAATTGGTGTTATGAACTGAGTGTAAGCTTAATGTATGAGTATTGCTAACAACAACTAAAGTCTTTAAGGATATACATGAGGACACTTTAAGAATATTTTGATACAACAAATGTGTTAGTGTAATGACCCTAACCTGGGTTATGAGGTAACCCTATTTTTTTGGGATAAGTAAGTTGCTTAGAACTATAATATAATCCTCTAAGGTGTTTTGTTATCATATGACACACTTATGTTACAAGTTTGGTCCCGATTGAATGTTGTATGAGCAATGTTCCATTATTTTGGACAAAAGTGCAATTTACCCAAATTTAGGGGCTATAATACAAAATGTCACATTTTTAATGTACCCAATGTGTTTTAGAATGATAATAGAAATAATTGTGCTAAACGGTGGCTTGTGGAAAGCCCAAATTCCAAGTTTGAACTTGTTTGAACAATGTTGGTGCATTCTGCACCAATTTTGGTACAAATTGTAATTTACCCAAAATGTGGGGTTAATATACAAATTACCACCTCTAGAGTGTCCCTACTCCCTCCTAGTATCATGTAGAGGAGATAGAAAGAATGAGACACCATGTTTGAATCAATTATGAGTGATGATACTCTTGGTGATGAAATGACCAAGAAAAGGGTTGAATATGAAAGCTTAACTTGAGTTGTATCAAGTTGAAAAGCTTATATATGAGTGCCTATCGGCCAAGGAGCCAAAGGAGGTGACTCATATCGTTTTGTGAACTCTTTTCAAAGTCTATGTCGTGCAAAGCACCTCAAGGAGGTGAGTTGTGTCGGGTTACAACTTCCTTAGTAAAGTTGTGACGTGTTGTGAATAAAGTGGTGATTTTATTGATATATCTTATTCAAAGAGATAAGTAATGAACGAATCCTTATCCCTAGATCACCCTCAACTGTTTTTCAGGTCAGATAAATGTTGATTCATGCATGTACACATGTCACCCATGCATGGACATGTGGCACCTACTGGCTCAAATTGATGACACATCATTTTACCTTCCTTCATGAATAACAAGTATATATACCCCTAGTTTCACCCCTTGGTGCAATTTTGCGACCCTTACCACCCTCCTACCTTAAGGTATCGTGCATAGAGCTCCTATATCGTGAAGGGATTCTGTGGTATCATGCATGGGCCCTTGGGTATTGCCCATGACAAGATCATATCGCCCAAGTAGGTGATATCAGCCATATAGGGTGATATCGCCCATAGTGAAGTGTTTTGATCATAAGTGAGTGTCATATCATGCAAATGAGTGTAATATCGTGCATGGGTGGTGCCATATCATGCACGAGTAGTAGGGTATCATGCAAGGGTGCTAAGGAGCAAGAAGGAGCTCATACTTAACCCTAAGGTGAGGCAATGATCATCTTCAATCTTGGATTGAAGAATGATTTTACGGTTAAGATCTTCCTTTCTTTTCTTCTTCACCAATTGCTTATCCATGGTGATTCTTTGTATATAGAGGAGTTTTGAAGTTAATCTTAAACCTTAGGAATGTGGAGCTTTGGATCTTGGATCTTTGAAGTTGTTCTTAAGGCTGGTTATATAACTTGAACTCTATCATGTTATTATTCATCACCTAAATTGCTGTACTTAATGAATTACTTTTAATTCCGAAAATTCCTGAAATAGTTGATGCAATTATGAGTTCTATTAGTTTCTTAGACCTATTTCCATGAACTATAACAGTTAGAACTAAGGTCTAGAGCTTGAAGATTATGGTATCAAGTGATATCGGGTGCAAGCACCTCTAACCCGATATGATGATGTACCTACTTCACTAAAACAATATCGATATGATTGTATACCTTCTTGCACAATATGGGGGTGTAGTATACACCTCTTTCACGATAGGAAGTCTATTATATACTCCATGCACAATACAAGGTCGATTTTATACTTATAAGTTGACATGAAACCCTAATTTGGGTAACCCGATATGAGTAAAGAATAGCAAATGCTATTGCACGATATGGTAGCCCGATACACAACCCTAGTTGATGTCTTGCCCAACATGGTGATGGCTTAATACCTCATGCACAACATGGGTAACACATACAAACACCTCTAGCCCTATATGAATGGCGTGTATATACTTCTAGCCCGATATGGTGAGTGCTCATATACTTACAACCCGATATGGTGAACATATGCACACTTCTAACCTGAGATACCTTGTAAAGGTGAGAGCAAGACACTCTTAGGAGTGATGAGTGTAACACCAAGTAATGGTGTGGCTAATACCTTAATAGGTGTAACACCTAAAGTGGTTGATAATCTACAACCTTATATTAACAATACCTTGACCCGAGATGAGTCCATATCATTGATGATAGCTGGGTAATTCAAGTGTGTGACTTATGTACAATACTTTACAAGATTAATATGATGGGGTAGCAGATAAAGTATTAGGATGGAAAATACCCTAATACAAGATAAGTTGATGAAATTAAGTAAGTTAAAAGTGATGAGGGAAGTGATACACCAAGGCATGGTAAATATCACATCCAACACTTTAAGGTTGTTACACCTTGATGCACCTTAAGCCCAATATACTTGTATGAGTAACACATGAAGTGTGTCATGTCAATTGTTACATTGAGATGTAATGCACCTTGACAAGTGTAGGCTAACATGCCTCGAGAAAGGTTAAGCCAAGTTTATAAAGTATGATGTAATCATACTCTGGTAAGGATGAGAGATGAACTCATACCTTGTGTTGATAATCATTTAATGATAAATGATGAGAATTAATAAGTATGATTGAATACTTATGATATCAAAGTCTGCTCCTAGATGTGTGGAGCAATGAATTAGGGTTTGATCATTGATAATATGATCTTGAAAACCTAAATGGTTAATAATGGAAAATCCTAACCCTAATGAAGGGTGATGATATGTAAGAGAAACCCTAATCAATAAGTAGGAAACCCTAACCCTAATGATGGGAAGGTTGTAATTATCTTATTGCATAATGCTTGTAAGGTATGTTAAATACTTGTATAAAGTTATAATGATCAATGGCCTTGTGAGCCATGTGAATAAGTTGTTTCCTAGTGAAGGTGACAAGATGATCAATGGCCTTATGAGCCATGTGAATTAAGTTGTTGCCTAGTGAGAGGTAACAAGATGTAATGGCCTTGTGAGCCATGTGATAAGTTGTTACCTAGTGAGATGTGATAAGATGTAATGGCCTTATGAGCCATGTGACAAGTTGTTACCTAGTGAGAGGTGACAAGATGTAATGTCCTTGTGAGCCATGTGACAAGTTGTTACCTAGTGAGAGGTGACAAGATACTTAATGGGCCTTGTGAGCCATGTGATAATTTGTTGCCTAGTGAGAGGTGACAAGATACTTAATGGGCCTAGTGAGCCATGTGAGATGCTGGTGTAATAAGTATCAAATATACCTTGGTCCTAAGACCTAGAGGTATTAATAATGTTCTATGATGAACTAAGGGTTTGAATACCCAGATCTGTAATCATGATGATAATAATGTTAAGGGATGAGAATTCCCAGTAAGGAGATAAGGGACTGAGATCCTAAATGTTATATGTGTTCTAAAGATTTAAAAAGTACTTGATTGATGTATTACGCTTGTTCTTTGTAACATTTGTCATAATAATCCTTGTTTGAAAACTTGACTGATGCTAAAAGAATATGGCAATGCACTTAATTACTCAAGTGGAATCTTATCATGTAGAGCCCTGACCATAGATCCATCAACGTCAGTAAATTGTTGAATGGTGAAACAGGTTTTCCTACGGGATCTCCTGGAGATCGCATATTTTTGAATATGTGGGGGTGATGGGTGAAAATAGCTATACACCCCGAATGAATATTGATGGTAGATAAACATTAAATCTCTCAATACTTCATTATTGGTTGGGATTCAATGTAGATAAACACAAAATCTAATCGACCCTTCATCAAGTTGATGGTAGATAAACGCGAGATCTCTCAATCCTGATGAGAGTGCAGCTGACCCTATAACTCTATAGCGAAGTTTCCAGTATACCCTAGAAAGCTATTTAGCAGTTGACATAGTCCTACTCATTTTCTCGCACTGACCGAGACAGTATGAGGTCATGGTAGCCGGCTCTTCCATTGACCTTGTATGGTACCAATTTTGACTTCGCAGTGGTCAGTTGGAGTATGAGCAGTATACCTCATCTCCTCAGGGATAAGTGTGTTTGTAAAATGTAATCAACCGTGTAGCATATCTGCTTAAGGATCGAATATGGAAACATGGGTTGATGTGCATTTCAGTTATACATCTTGGTTGATAGATGTTATTTATGCTCTTTACATTCTTTGCAAAGCAGATAGATGATTTATAACTCTACCATGGGTAGATGCAATGTTCTTCTTAAGAAAGGAGATTACTTCATTCTGTTCATATAGTGATTTATCTTGCCTATTAATATAAAAAGAACCTCTGCTCAGTTTATAAATGCTTAATCTGTGATAATAATATGGTCGGCGGAGAGTTATATCTCTCGCTAGGACAATTGTCTCACCCTGTGGGATCCACATTTTTTTTAGTTGGACATGCATGAGGTGGAGAAGAATATTTCTACAGAGGAGGAACAACAGTTGAGGTAGCAGTGACAGCTTAGGTTGAGTGTACTGTCTGTCGTGTCTTGTAGATACAAGTCCTATGTGTCATCTCTGTACTCTCAGGTCCTTGGAGTTGGTTCGTACTAGTTTTATAAATAATCTGATATTTTGGATTGAATGCCTCGAGGTTTTATGTTGCTCTAGTATGTTTTTTATAGAGAAATTATTATATGTTATCCTCGAGAAGAGATAGTACAATGTATGTAAAATGTGAACAATGATGTATATAAAGTTTTGGTTCTACTTTAAAGAGTTTTCCTAGAAATGGATCTCTTTGTAAAATGGTTTTAATTTTTAGTGATTTTTGTTAATCCGTTGTGTATGTTTAATTCTGCTTAATTTGTAACGATCTGTTCGACTGTCGTTACAGTTTTGGTATCAGAGCTTAAGGTTCGCTGAGTCTACAGAGACATAGGATTAATGTATTGATTCTGTGTTAGTGTCATCCAGTATACCCTATAGTGACTTCTGCTTATGCAGAGTAAAGGGTAAAATTTATAAATGACTGGGGAACATGAGGAACACATTGTTGAGAGAAATGTTGTTGCACTAAGAGAGGGTGCAAGGGATCAGGCAAGAGAAGAAAAAGTGCCTGAGAATTCCCATCTTGACCTGATCAAGATAGAGAATCCTATGTTTATGCTCTTGTTGGGCAGGCTAGGACAACAGTGATGCATATAGAAGACTGGATACTAGCATTACAACCTAGGTTACCAGTCCTTAATATGGAAACTTTAGGCTTTGAAAGGGGTTCCTGAATGACATAGTCATGTTGGAATAGTGGGAAATGTGGGAAACATTAACATATGGCAAGAAAATAGACTCTGCCATAAGTATAGACAGATAGTACATCTGTGATGGTAATGCCCAAGGAGGGGTAATAAGCAGAGAATTAAGGAAAAGTCTCTACAATTCGAGAGAATTTGCCTAGTTGTTCTAAAAAGCCAAATCTTTTGGTGCCACCAGTGCAATAAATGCCTAGTGCACCATGGCAGTAATCACTATGTAAAGACAAAAGTCCTAACTTTCCACCTGTGAGAACTCATGGCTTAGATTTTACATCAGTAATAAGACTGATAAGACCATGGTACGAGGACAAAACATGTTATAGATATGGACATGTTGAGCATACTAAACTCTATTGTTTAATAAGAAGGTAGGAAATGACCCAACAACCGAGGTAGACTTGATAGGGCTTACGAAAGTTACAGCCCAATAACATAAAAAGGCAAGAACAACAACATGAAACAGCTAGACTCTATGTGTTGAGTCAACCTGAAGCGGTGGATGACCGTGAGGGGTAGAAGTCAAATAGAGATTTTTCATTTTGATATGCCTTATTTTGATGTCATCTGATAATCATAACAAGGATTACTGTTATTTAATTCCTTATTGATGGCCCTATGAGGACATAGGGAAGAAATGATGAGAACTAGAATTTATATTCTGTTCAGTTTTATTTTAAATGCTCTATAATTGCTCTTATCTATGTAAAAGAGGATGAGATATAGAATGATGCCTGGAGAAAGTCCAGGAATGTTAAATCATGTGTTGGTGATGATACGAAAAGTAAGGAATATGATAGTACATAAAGTGCATACTACCTAATCTCAGTACTTGTATACCCTGGCCAGGTATATAATTATTGGAGATAGGTCAAGTATGGAACTCTTAGATTGTTATCTTTCTGATTACTCTGATCAAGTAGTCATTCTGAGACAATCTAGTGAGTATAACTAAACTAGAAATATGGTATGGACATGTATATCACATCCTAAGCGCAGTAAATGGAATCTAAAATGATCTCAGATCAATCTGTGTGCATGAGGAAGTAAGAGAATATAATCCTCATGAAATGAGATGAGAACAAGGGAGATGATCCATGTCAGATAAAGCATGTGTGAATAGTAAAGATATTTTCCCATGATGTGGAAATGGGAAATGTGATAAAATCACAAAATGTTCATGAACAGTTGAAAGTTCATGCAATAATTAGAGGAGATGATAATCTCTTCTCTTTGATAAACAACCCTGGATGATGATGGGGCGATAAAAGGAATATGTTCCTTTGTGTTCTTTTTCTTCAGGGACATGGCAATCAAGTTGGTCTTATTACACTTGATGTGCATGAGTTAAAAATGTTCAATTGATGGATACTTAGAAAAGTATGAGTTTGTCTTGGACTTTGGTTCCAAGATAAAGATATGTGTAACAAGTAATGTCCCAAGATGAAATAAAGATGAGGATGTGATGTGTTTTCGACACATGTGAAGAATACCAAAGTAAGGAATTCTGGTATCTAAGAAATATAAGGGGTATGGGAAAGTAAAAGCATAACTCCTAATCAGATGAATTATGTTGGTTACCTAGAATGGCCAACTGTGAAATCAGTTTAGTTACACAAAATAGTATGGACATCACATGTTAGGGGTTTATGCTCTGCATAAACATAACATCAATAAGAATGTACTAATTGAAGGAACAATTGTAAAATCATTGTGGGAAAATCTTATCAAGCTAAAAATAATTTCTTAGAATACCCTTATCTAGATCTGTTAAGGCAACATATACATAACATCTAAAGATACCTCTAAGATAAGTTATTAATTGATAAGTAACCTCCCCTTCTGAAAAGAGAATGTACAACTAACGAGATAGTTGGTACAAATAGTAAGAAAGGTTAGTATTGTGTCAACAAATTAGATGGCACAGAAGATGTATGATAAGACTTGTAGTCACAAGTGGGTGACAAAACGTAACTCTAGTCTTTCCTTGGAAGTGAAATGCTAAACTGACTGAGGAATATGGAAGACTCCTCAGAATCAAGAATCATGTCACATAAAGTTATAAGTTGAGAAAGGTGACAAATCAATGAGGTTTGACACCTGAATTAAATGAGGTATGTATAATGTTTCTCTGACTAAGAAAAGTATTACCTGACACAAAGTTGACTCTATAGTCAATAATGAAATGGACAGTGGAGTATGGGTCCTGTGTGATAGGTTCTATGATAATCATGTGTGCAAGAACTTTGTGCTAGTCAAAGTTCTATGGCATCTCCACAACATTAAGATGTTATGTGGAGACTTGATGATATGATGAATAAATAATATATGTCTCCCTTTACCTGGGATTTCGGGGACAAAATCCTTGTTAGGGGTTTATAACTTGTAACGACCCTAACCTGGGTTACGAGGTAACCCTATTTGTTTGGGCTAAGTAAGTTTCTTAGAACAATAATATAATCCTCTAAGGTGTTTTTTTATCATATGACACACTTATGTTTCATGTTTGGTCCCGATTGAATGTTGTTTGAGCAATTTTCCTTTATTTTGGACCAAAGTGCAATTTACCCAAATTGAGGGGATATAATACTAAATGTCACATGTTTAATGTACCCAATGTGTTTTAGCATCATAAGAGAAAGAATGGTGCTAAATGGTGGCTTTTGGACAGCCCAAATTCCAAGTTTGAACTTGTTTGAACAATGTTGGTGCATTGTGCATCAATTTTGGTACAAATTGTAATTTACCCAAAATGTGGGGTTAATATACAAATTACCACCTATAGATTATCCTTAATCCCTCCTAGTATCATGTAGAGGATATAGAAAGAATGAGACACCATGTTTGAATCAATTATGAGTGATGATACTCTTGGTGATGAAATGACCAAGAAAAGGGTTGAATATGAAAGCTTAACTTGAGTTGTATCAAGTTGAAAAGCTTATATATGAGTGCCTATCGGCCAAGGAGCCAAAGGAGGTGAATCATATCGTTTTTTGAACTCTTGGAAAAGTCCTTGTAGTGCAAATCACCTCAAGGAGGGGAGTTGTGTCGGGTTACAACTTCCTTAGTAAAGTTGTGACGAGTTGTGAATAAAGTGGTGATTTTATTGATATATTTTATTCAAAGAGATAAGTAATGGACGGATCCTTATCCCTAGATCACCCTCAACTGTTTTGCATGTCAAGATAAATGTTGACATGCATGTACACGTGTCACCCTTGCATGGACACATGGCACCTACTGGCTCAAATTGATGACACCTCATTTTTACCTTCGTTCATGAATAACAAGTATATATACCCCTAGTTTCACCCCTCGGTGCAATTTTGCGACCCTTACCACCCTCCTACCTTAAGGTATCGTGCATAGAGCTCATATATCGTGAAGGGATGTTGTGGTATCGTGCATGGGCCCTTGGGTATCGCCCATGACAAGATCATATCGCCCAAGTAGGTGATATCAGCCATATACGGTGATATCGCCAATAGTGAAGTGTTTTGATCATAAGTGAGTGGCATATCGTGAAAATGAGTGTCATATCATGCATGGGTGGTGGCATATCGTGCAAGAGTAGTATGGTATCGTGCAAGGGTGCTAAGGAGCAATAAGGAGCTCATACTTAACCCTAAGGTGAGGAAATGATCATCGTCAACCTTGGATTGAAGCATGTTTTTAGGGTTATGATCTTCCTTTCTTTTCTTCTTCACCAATTGCTTATCCATGGTGATTATTTGTATATAGAGGAGTTTTGAAGTTCATCTTAAACCTTAGGAACGTGGAGCTTTGGATCTTGGAGCTTTGAATTTGTTCTTAAGGCGGGTTATATAACTTGAACTCTATCATGTTATTATTCATCACCTAAATTGTTGTACTTAATGAATTACTTTTAATTCCGAAATTTCCTGAAATAGTTGATGAAATTATGAGTTCTAGTAGTTTCTTAGACCTATTGCCATGAACTATAATAGTTATAACTAAGGTCTAGAGCTTGAAGATGATGGTATCAAGTGATATCGGGTGCAAGCACATAAGCAAGCACCTCTAACCCGATATGATGATGTACCTACTTCACTAAAACAATATGGATATGATTGTATACCTTCCTGCACAATATGGGGGTGTAGTATACACCTCTTGCATGATAGGAAGTCTATTATAGACTCCATGCATGATACAAGGTCAATTGTATACTTATAAGTTGACATGAAACCCTAATTTGGGTAACCCGATATGAGTAAAGAATAGCAAATGCTATTGCACGATATGGTAGCCCGATACACAACCCTAGTTGATGTCTAGCCCAACATGGTGATGGCTTAATACCTCATGCACGACATGGGTAACACATACAAACACCTCTAGCCCGATATGAATCGTGTGTATATACTTCTAGCTCGATATGGTGAGTGCTCATATACTTGCAACCCGATATGGTGAACATATGCACACTTCTAACCCGAGATACCTTGTAAAGGTGAGGGCAAGACACTCTTAGTGTAACACCCCATCCACAACAAAACACAATTACATGCTAACCAGCGGATTACCGAAAAACATGGGAAATTAAAACTGATTCACAACAAGCACCACAAGATGAAACATATAACATCTGAGCCAACAGTTTTCATTTCATAGCATACTTCCAAGGTGCTACAACATAATTTCCCATCATTGCGTTACATGATATAATTGTTTTGCCATGATGTTTTACATCAAGATACATATCGGGAATCGTACATCGATCTTTGTACAAGAAACATCGAAAAGCTCTCCCGAAGATCTGAGTGTATAGGGACGACACCTAGGACTCTACTGCTAGACACTATCTATCCCACCAGGTACGATACCTCTGCATAACATCTGTAGCTACATGATCTTCATCTCATCAGGCACGTCCACCTAAAAAGGGTTATTAACCAGCGGGGTGAGACATACAGTCCCAGTGAGAAACATAACCCTCTACCAGCTTTATTATGAGTATCGATAACAGATATAAGCATATCATAGGAGAAACATACTGAGCAGAGCTAACTTTATTACAATCTTACCAAAACATTAGGAGGCATATAACCAGGCATTATGTATGGAACATTATTGACAAGATAAACTTTATACGATCTTATCACATGATATAAGGAATGTATGATAACTGCAAGTTTATAACTAGAGCAACTATACAAACAAGGCCTCAACCAATGTTTCATATTTGCCCTAAGGAAAGATACTATATAGCTTGCTTACAAATTATTATGCCCTGCGGAAGTGAGCCGTACCGCTCAAATCCAACCCACGGTTGCGAAACTCAGAGCCGGTGTCATACAAGGTCAATGGAAGAGCCGGAGTCCACGACCTCACCACCTCATGGTCAGTGCATGAGAACCAAAGCAGGACCACAGTCTCATGCTTAAGTGGCCTCATCCATAGGGTCAGCCCAGCAGGCTACCCATAACCCTAGCCTGTCTTGGTACAGGTCTTGACACTAGTATATTTGAGCCTCGAGCCAGTTCACCGTGCTCCCTGAGCCATGAACACATTCATGCTCTATCACACTGAGCCATGGGCCTATTCACCATGCTCTATCTATCCCGAGTCTGCAACCGCAGCTGCACTCGAATCCTCTCTATTTTAGGCTAGGAGAAACCTCGCATATTCAACAATATGCACTCCGGATTAACCCATAGGAGAACCCATTTCACCATCACCAGCTCCTGATGATGATTGATCTATGGCCATGGAAAACTACATGAAGGTTCATCTGTAATTTAGTTAACATATTTTATGTGGATTGCAAGATTCAGCCAAGTTGTATAACATGCAAACTATAACAAGAATAAACAACACAAAACTCAATATCATGTTTTTACTGTCACTAACATCATCCTGATCCATCACAAAGATCCAACATTACATGTTACCACTTGGCCTCTTTCCAATCATCTAGATCCATCTCAAGGATCATCACATTTCCATGGGATCTCAATCCCTCATCACATAATGCCACTGCCTCTCAAGGCTTACATCATCACCATGGGATAGCAATCCCTTATCTCAACATCAGAGCATAACACCTCAACTAGGCACTCAGCCTTTATTGGGTCAACATACCTTCTTCATCATATTGGTGATACATGTTATCTCATCAATAGAATTATCATAATTATTATTCAGTCATTGCACATTGATCAAGTGCTACATAAAGCACATTATTATATAATCACCATAGCTCTTACCTGGCTATGAATTCAATATTCCTGCATAGTTAGCTTGCATAAAAAGAGATAACCGGATTACCAAGCATAGAACATATTGGGATTATCATGCCATCAGGAATTCAGGTGTACAGAATTGGAACATCATCCATGTTCATATATATACATGAGATTCAAGGTTGTAAATGCAAGCAATGCAATTACATTATCATTACCAAACTTTGAGCACCCACCATGCCCCATATCTCATGAACATATCTTTGATTATCATATCATCAAGATTAAGGTTTATACATTGGTATTTTCTTTCATCATTATGAACATATGTAGATTAATGTCAAGACTGGTGTATTCATAAATACACCACTGCTATCAAGCACATCATCCCTAAGGATTATCTTAAGGGTCATACACCATAACCCACCATCTAACCTTATCAAAGGTTCATCTATCGTTACCCATAAATAACCACTGCACAAAGGTCCACAATCCACTTCATCTTGGCTCATCATACTTTTATTATTAAACATGAGCACACATCATGGCCCATATATGTGGTCATATACCTGCGCCACATATCATGTGTAGAACATCATCTCAACATACCGAGTTCACAACCTATCATCTTATTTCATTATTAACATAACCCTCACCAAAAGGTATATCGGATATGGTCATATTCTCCTTAATGGATGCATCGACTAGGGTTTCCCAATCCCATCACTTCACCTATCATGCAACTAGAACCCACCAGTTTACATGGTGTCAGGCAAGGTGTACCGTGCATCAACAGATGTTATCGGCCCAAGGGCCTATCATGCACAAGGATCAGGGTTAGGGTTAGGGTTCCTCCATCGGCTAACCCTCAACCTTGACCATAACGACCAAAGCACAACGCCCAAGATGCCTCTATTGTGCAAACATCTCCATGTCATTCAAGGGTCATCCATATCGGCCAGGGCACCCATGTCGTCCATTATACCATATTGGTCCTGGACGTGTTGGCTATTTCAACAGCATATCGGCCAACACTACTAAGGTTCTTTAAACCACCATCATCTCGGGCACCACATACCACTTCATATCGCCAAGACCTATCACATGGTGTGTCATGCAGAGCACACATCAAGGTGTAACGCCCAAGCCCCAAAATCCACAAAGGGTAACGACCAAGCCCAACTAAGCATATCGGTAAGAGGAACATCACCACTGAGATACTCACTAAGGTGCACTACCAGCATGGCTATCAGCTAACCACCACAACAACCCTATCGGTCAAAGGGGTGTCGCCCAAGGTGCCCCTACTACACAATCATCTTTGTATCGTCCATGGACAATTTCTATCGGCCAGGGCACCAAGAACCATGTCGTGCATAGCCATGAAGCAGTCATAATGGCTAGCATCTAGGGTTAGCATATCAGGCATCATGCCATGTAGTCCATCCCCCCCATATCGGCCAAGCTCACTTAAGGCAAGGTGGTGTCGTCCAAAGCTTGTGTCGGGCACCAAGCTATCAAAGTCTATCGGCCAAGGCCATGTCGAGCATTAAGCTAGCACCACGTAACATCCAAGTTCATCTCGAGACAAGGGAGTGTATTAGACATCCACTCTACATGGTGTATTGGGCATCCTCTCTACATGGTGTATCGGGAAACCACCTATACAAGGTACATCAGGCGGATACTCATCATAGGAAGGGCATAACAGACACAAGATCAACAAGAATCTAATCCTCTCATATCATACAACACTTAACCCTAATGAGGGTATCGGGAAACACACTCAAAGAGTCATCATAGAAACATATATCAGACAAGAGCCCATCCAAGGGTCTAGCAACCATGTCGTCTAAACCCTAACTCTAGGGTGGATAGGGGATATCGGGCATCAAGGTGCAACTATTACCAACCCATCATATCGTCCATATGTCTAGGTCATAGGCTCACATTTCAAGTCCAAAGGAGAGAAAGGGGTGTTTGCATAATCATCAACCAAAGCATAGGCTATAGAACAAGGTACTATATCGGGTAAAGACCCATATCGGGCAAACTAGTTGTATCGTCCAAAGACTCATATCGTGCAAGACATCTTCAAACTCTAGCCATTCAAAGAATTAAGTATAAGAACAACATATGGAAAGTAGTAAAACGTGGCCATCTCTATCCAAAAAGATCTCAAGCTCCACATGCATAAACATCATAAAAGATGGATACCAAAATAAGGAACAAGATCAGCATATGAGCATATGGAGAGTATATACAATAGAGATGGTTGAGAGTTATGTAACATGCCTTAAGAGGATTTACATGGAAGGCATCAAGCTCCATGATCCAAGCAGCAATCATACATTCTTCTCCACAAACAACATCCATCCAAAGCTCCAAACATGCCTTCGGCACCATCATCATCACCTTAAGAAACAAAGGAAGAAGAAGAAGAAACCATGGTTATTATAGCTCAACAAGAAGAAAGGAGAGGAGATAACTATGGCCTTGCTTACTCTTATCAAGGTCCTATCCATGTCCGAGAGGGGAAGAGGAAGGTGAAGAAGAAGGCATAAGGAAAAACTAGAAAAGGAGCATGACTCACCAAGGTCGGATCTTGAGCAAGGAGTTTCCATGGCCAAGGAGCTTGCTCCTCCATGCTCCATGGGAGTCTTCCTTAGCTCCCAAATCTCCCATTCTCGTCACATACAGGTAGGGGAAGGAAGGTGGCCGAAAGGTATCACTTGGTCAAGGAGGGAGGGAGTTATATACACCAAGGAAGATAGAGGTAGCAAGGGAAAGGTGTCATAACCACATAAACCAAGGTGCCACTTGCTCTAGTTCATAACACTACTTCTTGCCACCCTAGCAGCTCATGCATGGCCTGGTGATACACTCTAGGATGTGTATCATGCAGCTGGGCAGCTGCCATGGCCGACACACCTCTCTTGGGCGACACACCTTCAAGCCTTAGCTGATACACTAAAGGACAAGGTGGCCTATGTGACACATATGTGATATAAAGACCATATAGAGATGTCACTCCTCATATATCAACCAAACATGGAACCCATTCATCCATAATCGCTAGATGATGTCACACACAAGCAAGAAGACTCTAGAGCTGAAAAATTGCACATTGACCCTCCACTTTGGGTAATTTGCAATTTACACCAAAACTAGCACATAAAGCATAAACATCAACCAACCAAGCTCAAACTTGAAACATAGGTCCTCCACAAGGTGCCCCATAGCATCATTCTCTTTATAATGATGCAAGAGAATTAAAGGCATGCTTTACATGTGACATATTGCAATATAACCCCTTACTTTGGGTAAATTGCACTTTGGTCCAAAACAAGCAAACATTGCTCAAACAACATCCAAACGGGACCAAACTGGAAACATGAGATTGTCACATGATACCAAAACATCTTAGAAGATTAGTTTAAGGTTCTAAGCACCTTTCATAAGCAAAGAAAAGAGGGTTATCCCAAAACCTGGGTCAGGGTCCTTACACTTAGGAGTGATGAGTGTAACACCAAGTAATGGTGTGGCTAATACCTTGATAGGTGAAACACCTAAAGTGGTTGATAATGGACAACCTTATATTAACAATACCTTGACCTGAGATGAGTCAATATCATTGATGATAGCTGGGTAATTAAAGTGTGTGACTTATGGACAATACTTTACAAGATTAATATGATGGGATAGTGGATAAAGTATTAGGATGGGAAATACCCTAATACAAGATAAGTTGATGAACTTAAGTAAGTTAAAAGTGATGAGGGAAGTGATACACCAAGGCATGGTAAATATCACATCCAACACGTTAAGGTTGTTACACCTTGATGAGAATTAATAAGTATGATTGAATACTTATGATATCAAAGTCTGATCCTAGATGTGTGGAGCAATGAATTAGGGTTTGATCATTGATAATATGATCTTGAAAACCTGAATGGTTAATAATGGAAAACCCTAACCCTAATGAAGGGTGATGATATGTAAGAGAAACCCTAATCAATAAGTGGGAAACCCTAACCCTAATGATGAGAAGGTTGTAATTCTATTATTGCATAATCCTTGTAAGGCATGTTAAATACTTGTATAAAGGTATAATGATCAATGGCCTTATGAGCCATGTGAATAAGTTGTTGCCTAGTGAGAGGTGACAAGATGATCAATGGCCTTGTGAGCCATGTGAATAAGTTGTTGCCTAGTGAGAGGTAACAAGATGTAATGGCCTTGTGAGCCATGTGATAAGTTGTTACCTAGTGAGAGGTGATAAGATGTAATGGCCTTGTGAGCCATGTGACAAGTTGTTACCTAGTGAGAGGTGACAAGATGTAATGGCCTTGTGAGCCATGTGACAAGTTGTTACCTAGTGAGAGGTGACAAGATTCTTAATGGGCCTTGTGAGCCATGTGATAATTTGTTGCCTAGTGAGAGGTGACAAGATACTTAATGGGCCTAGTGAGCCATGTGAGATGCTGGGGTAACAAGTATCAAATATACCTTGGTCCTAAGACCTAGAGGTATTAATAATGTTCTGTGATGAACTAAGGGTTTGAATACCCAAATCAGTAATCATGATGATAATAATGTTAAGGGATGAGAATTCCCAGTAAGGAGATAAGGGATTGAGATCCTAAATGTTATATGTGTTCTAAAGATTTGAAAAGTACTTGATAGATGTATTATGTTTTTTCTTTGTAACATTTGTCATAATAATTCATGTTTGAAAACTTGATTGATGCTAAAAGAATATGGCAATGTACTTAATTACTCAAGTGGAATCTTATCATGTAGAGACCTGACCATAGATCCATCAGTGTCAATAAATTGTTGAATATTGAAACAGGTTTTCCTACGGGATCTCCTGGAGATCGCATATTTTTTAATATGTGGGGGTGATGGGCGAAAATATATGTACACCCCGAATGAAGATTGATGGTAGATAAACATGAAATCTCTCAATACTTCATTATTGATTGGGATTTGATATAGATAAACATGAAATCTAATCGACCCTTCCTCAGGTTGATGGTAGATAAACATGAGATCTCTCAATCTTGACGAGAGTGCAGGTGACCCTACAACTCTATAGTGAAGTTGTCAGTATACACTGGAAAGCTCAGTTGACATAGTCATGCTCGTTTTCTCGCACTGACCAAGACGGTATGAGGTCATGGTAGTCGGCTCTTCCATTGACCTTGTATGGTACCGATTTTGACTTCGCAGTGGTCGGTTGGAGTATGAGCGGTATACCTCATCTCCTCAGGGTATAAGTGTGATTGTAAAATGTAATCAACCGTGTAGCATATCTGCTTAAGGATCGAATATGGAAAACATTGGTTGATGTGCATTTTAGTTATACGTCTTAGTTGATATATGTTATTTATGCTCTTTACATTCTTTGCAAAGCAGATAGATGATTTATAACTCTACCATGGGTAGATGCAATGTTCTCCTTAAGAAAGGAGATTACTTCGTTCTGTTTATATAGTGATTTATCCTGCCTGTTAATATAAAAAGAACCTCTGCTCAATTTATAAATGTTTAATATGTGCTAATAATATGGTCGGCGGAGAGTTATATCTCTCGCTGGGACAATTGTCTCACCCTGTGGGATCCAAATTTTTTTTGGTGGACATGCACGACGTGGAGAAGAATCTTTCTACAGAGGAGGAACAACAACTGAGGCAATAGTGACAGCTCAGATTGAGTGTACTATCTATCATGTCTTGTAGATAGAAGTCCTATGTGTCATCTCTGTACTCTTAGGTCCTTGGAGTTGGTTCGTACTGGTTCCATAAATAATCTGAGATTTTGGCTTGAATGCCTCAAGGTTTTATGTTGCTCCAGTATGTGTTTTGATAGAGCAATTATTATATGTTATCCTCGAGAAGAGATGGTACAGTGTATGTACAATGTGAACAATGATGTATATAAAGCTTTGGTTATACTTTAAAGAGTTTTCCTAGAAATGGATCTATTTGTAAAATGGTTTTAATTTTTAGTGATTTTTGTTAATCCGTTGTTTATGTTTAATTCCGCTTAATTTGTAATGATTTGTTTGACTATCATTACAGTTAGTATGGCTTATTGGTCTATGATCGCAACAATATGAAGTCCTACCTGATGTTGGTATAGGATAGAGCCTTGAAAAGATGGTTGATTATTATTTCTCTGGATATTTCTAGGGATAATAATGGTTATATGTGAGCAGGTGAGTATAAATACCTTGGGCTTATCTAGCTAAGAGCACCATGATAAGATGAAGAAATGTCATTTCAACCTAACAGTGAAGTATATGATTAGAGGAGAAGGGAGTCTGAATGATCTTATTGTATGATTTCACAAACCAAAGGAAGTGGTGCATGCCCATGAGAGTTCAAATCTATTAAGAGTGACATATTTACATGTCCCTAGATACAAAATTATGATTAATGTGCTCTTATTTTCTAAGATTTTGAGTTAAAATATCCGAGTAATATTTACATACATTCATGGTTATGTCCTTACATTTTGATGAGATCTCAAGTTGAGATGTGTTATTAAGGTTTCTTAGGAAATTGAGATCTAATAATTAAGTGCAAGATAAGATTATAAGATCATAATGCATTAGTTGTGATTAAGTTTACAAGATGTAAAAAGATCCATGTATTAAGATTTAGGTTTGTGGTAACAACATGGGGTCAAAATGCATTAAGATTTACATAAATCATATTTAATGAGATTAAATGAGAATGTGGGACATGACCTAGAAACCATAGTGTAGATCATGAGACCCAAGTACCAGAGTACATGTCTCTAGAGAAAGATATGTAAAAGAAAAGACTTAAGAAAAAAAAAGTTTAGTTGTTTATGTTTAAGATTTCCAATAGGTTTCCATGTTGGTTGTGTATGCTAGTTTGATAAGGATGCTAGGCAAAGTTAGTTATCCATGACAATGTTATACTTTAATGGTGCCTACGAAAATTTTATGAAAATGGTCAAGAGTTAATAAGGTAAGTGAAACTCTAAGGTGGATAGCCTACTGTTGTTTAGACAAATTTCGATGACAAAATTCCCAAAAATGTAGGTAGTATTGTAACACCTCTAAATTGTTTTGGAACCTAGTAAGTACATGAGTAAGTTATTGATGAATTCAATATATATGATAGATTTATTATTACAAAAAGGTTCCATCCAATTTTCATGATATTTGTAATTAAATGAAAAATATGTTGAGGGTGTCTTATGTGCCATTGGGACTATATTTTTGTAACACCCTCAAAGTTGGGAATTTCATATTAATTTGATGATATGAGGTGAAAATCAAAGTTGAACTATAAAGGAATCATGATTACTATAGTTGATGGTTTGAACCCTTGAACTAGTTTCGATCTTCATATTAAGTAAAGTCATATTCATCAAATGTATCACAAGGGACCTTTGATTGAGAAATTATATTTGTTCAAAAGTTAAATTTTATATCAAGGATATGTTTGAACATAAGGGTGCTTTCTTAGAGATCAAGAAAAGGGACATTGGCCCTAGGACCCAAATTCAAACCCAATGAAGTCAATTAGGATTTTCAAACAGGTCCTTAGAATACAAAATGAGAAAGAAGTATTTTGTGCTCATAGAGATACTCAACATATTTTTAGTAGATGGACAATTAGAATATAAGATTATTGGAGAAATTTTAGATAATTTTGAGTTATGTAGTAATATAGGCAATTAATTTAGTAATTATCTAATCTTTACTTCATAGATAGATTTGGAGTGTCTATTCAATTAGTTTTAATATAATATCTTAACCTAGAAAGGATAATGACAATATGTATATAATCCAAAAATTTAAGATTAAACGGAACTTTAAAGTGGTCTATATAATTATTTGTAAAAATATGGACTTTTATCAAATAGAAGAAAATAAAATTAAAAAAGAGGGTCATCAGGTTGCGTTCCTAGCGTAACCCAAAACACTGCTCGAACAGAGTCCCAAAGGAGACGGGACACCACTCGAGATCTGAGGGAGGATGGGCTATAAATAGCCTCAGATTTACGATCTCAGGGGTGAGAGGAGTATGAAGTTAGGGTTTGGCTTGAATCGATGAACGAGGGAGGGAGATCGAAGAACCTGAAGCAAAATAAGTGAAACGGTAGAAGATCTGAGGATTGGAAGTTAGCACCTTTGATTCCGCCCCTTTCTAGGGCATAGGAGGCGCTGATATGTTGAGTAGGCCCATGAAAAGTCATCCAAGTGTCCATCGTGAGCGAAGAAGGGCCAAGAGCTTAGCTCATAGCTGCTGGAGCGCAGCCATGGTGGCGACTCTACTATCCCATGAATAGAGCAACCATGATGCATGCAAAATGAGAAGGGGAAACATGATCTGAGTGAATCAATGTCCAAGGGTTGAATAGATGAGAAGAGGGGAAGGCGCTAGGTAAAGTCAAAATCAACAACATGCCTTCCATAGATGATTATAAAGTCCTCGCTGTCTAAGAACTTCTCCTGTAGGTTCTCTATTTTAATAGTAAAATAGGGGAACTTGTTCCTTGTATCGTGCATCTATGCGAGAAGGAGGATAGGGTTATCGGCTCCTGTCCACTAGTCCATGAATGGGCCACCAGGAATGAAGCCCAAACCACCTAAGTAAACATAGTTAGAAAATGTAAGTTTGTTGTATGCTTCAAGAATTAACAAACTATGTTATGCTTGTCAGAATAAGATGTATAAGGACTTTTTGGAAAGTTTGACAAACAATGAACACATTAATAGAGATCTAAGACAATGGTAAGTATCATATGATGCTATTGTGTTGAGGAAAATATGGATGTGATTGTATGTGTTGATGCTATATTGAATTGATGATGTAGGTGTGAACCTTATCGCTCAGATTTAGGGAATTGACACTACCCATGTTTTGAAGGTATGATGCAATGCGATTAGATATTTTAATGATTTGAAAAGATGTCTTAAGGCTGGTCATTAGTATATGGGTTTTGATGCTTGAATTAATAAAGTTGAGTGCAAGGATGATATTAGTTACAAACTAGATGTTAGCATGACAAAGGTAATTATAATAACTTGTACTCATCACCATGATTTCATTACCCTACATGCTATTTAACGATGATCATTGTTTGAACGATATTGGAGTCTTTGGGTTAATCAATGATGACCATGTCCATGTTTATCTTGTATAATAGTTCTTATTCATAGGTTGTACTTTTATGATGAGTGTTGTAGTTTAGGTCGACACCGATTCTTCTTATCACCTTCTCTTGTTTCATCATTCCTTGTCGTATACCTCCTCCTTCTGTTACTTACATTATCATTTTTGTTTGCATCAGGATTGACCTTTTAGGATTTTGGGGGTTGACAATTCTCCTTATCTATTATGTAGTGGATTATCACCATTCAGTGGATGGTAATGATGTCCACCGCCACCTCCTCACCCTCCTTCACAACGTCCAAACCCTAACAACAACTCACTGTTATCAATGAAAAAATATTAATGTGTCATATATTAATCTCTACTAAGAATATTTGCTCCACCATCTCATATATGTAAACACATTTCTCAACTAGTACACTAGGATTCAAGTTTGATAAAAATGATTTGTCAAAAGAATGCTTTCTTTTACATGATAATGAGGTTTAATGATTTACTATCACAATTATTAATGTGATTTTTACATCTTTTGGTAACATGAGAATATGAATATTGAAGAAATTAAGAACTATTGCTAATGTGATAATGTAACAAAAAAATGACACAAAAAAGTGATATAAGGTGAGTCACTTAAAGTGGTGGAATAATCGTGCATAATATTATACAAGAAACAGAATAATTGACGGTAATGATAACTTAACATTTATTAAAAGCACTCCATATGACACTCATTATTTGGTATTACAGTTGAATACATGATTGTAGATTATTACACTAAAAATATCCAACGATAAGATATGTGGAACACGGTCATCATCATAATCACTTATTTAGTAGTATTAGATGTGATCTCATAGCTGATTTTGTTTATATTTCATTGTGTAAGTTATCAATCGTATTGCTTGATAATAGGAACTTCACGTACAAGTGCACCCATTACGGCAAATCCAGCCTTCCATGATTCGAGGTCGTGACTAACCATGTGAAACTTCAGCTTAGAAGGTGTGCCGGTTGCTTTGAATTCTCCAATCTTAATCAGGGACCATGTCTTTTTGGGCAAGTTACCCATTCCTACTTCCCTCTCTATGTCATGGATACCCTTGGCTTGTAGCTTTAGATGAGTAGTATATCCCTGGGAGTCATCTTGTACTTCAACAACATACATAACATCATATATTTTGCCTTGAGTGAATCTCATCATATCGATTTCTCCCCATATGTCGAAGCGAAATGGTTGTTGCAGGACTGCTACTTCGGTTTCGATGCTATATCCACATATATGCATGCACAAATTAGTTATGATATTTGTCATATAAGAAACAAAACAAACAATTGCTCACTAGAATACTTACTTGTCACGGAATTCCCAATCTCAATAAGTAGTGTCTTCATGTCTGGTGATTGAAAGCTTGTTTGCTTGCAAGAAAAATACCTCATAGCTCCAACTTATCTTAATATCATAATTGAAAAGAAGAATTCAGTTAAAATTCGTCGCCATTTCATTAAGAAATCTACTCAATTGAGGAGTACAAAACTGGACGATGCTATGTCCTACGCAGACCACCTACCGAGAAGGTATGATTAGTGATAAAAGCTAATAGGATATGGCGTAGTGTTTTATAAGTGATTTGGCACAAACTAAAGCTGTTTCACAAATTGTCGCATGTCCATCAACCTTACCTTTGCTACATCAGATTGGTTGATGATTCCTTCGTAAAACTTGGGTAGGGGCTCCATGTGTCTCTCTTACGTTTCAATGACTTAAGTTGTATGAAACTGAGTTGGGTGCATTCTGCTTCAAACATGCTCATCCTTTTATACACCATTCTCTGCGTTTAACTACATGAACCGATGGACTGTCAACGGAGAATTTTAATTAACTCGTGGAGCATTGCCGAGTTCATTGGGTGCATTAAATATGACTGAGCATATTGCTAAATTTTAAAAGGAGACCAACTTATACTCGGATATGGATCGCGTTTGTCTTTCTACGAGAGCAGTATAACAGCGTCACATGAAACGCCTTATTTGAAATTAAACTAGAGGTAATCGACTCGTCATGGATTATTAGAGTATAGCAAGCCTTCAATTGCTTTGCCTCACAAGTCGAACAGTAAATTTGGTTACGAGGTTGGCATATTATTTTACAAAGAGTAACCTGTTAAACGCAGTCAGTCTCATTTTTTATCATTGACTTAGAATATAAGAATCCATAAACACTGTCATAAATACAACTCCGAGTGGTCGTGTTTTCTAACCCATGTAGTCAGTCTCATTTTATTATCATTGACCGGCCACCGCGCACGGTCTCCCCACTTCCTCCTCCTTTCACACCCTAACTCTTCCCCCTATCCATATGTGTTGGAAGTTCCGATTTGGGCAATCTACATCTTGATGTGGGGAACTGCATTAGTTACAACTCGTCCAGCCTCAATAAGGTAAACCTTCACACATATTTTTACTCCATCGATTCTTTATTGTCAGACTTTTTTCTTAATCCCCACTACTACAGAAATAGCTTATAACGACACTTTTTAAGGCGTCGGTTGTATATAAAAACCGACGCCTAAAACATAAAGCATCGGTTAAATAAAAAAACCGACATCTATCTGTGAAAAGAGACCAGACACGGATATCACTTTTATTTAGCGTTGGTTCCTTAATAAACAACCGACGCCTAAAATTAACCGCCAATTCTAAATTTTCCAGTGAAAAAAATTCCTCCAAAATTTTACATACATCGTCGGTTGTTAACAAAGAAACCGACGCCTAAAGGTTTTTCGCGAGACAGAAATTTGACCAATGTTTATCGTCGGTTGTCTTACAATAACCGACGCCTTTGTGTTTTCGCACGCTTAACCGCGAAAAATTTCACCTCCATTTAGCGTCAGTTTTTATAAGGAAACCGACGACTATGGTCTTAATTCGAGAATATTTATTTTTGTCAGCATATAAAGATAGACGTCGTTTTTTCTAGTTGGAACCGACGACTATAAATGAATAATAGTGTCGGTTTTTTGTTGGTAACTGACGCCTATAGTTTTAAGCGTCGGTTATTTCTAATAACCGACGCCTATTGTTTACTTAACAACACCCACATGAGCCAGACACTTCCCCTTTATCTGTTTCATTCATTCTCGATTGAGGGTTTTAGGTCCAGTGATACATCTGCTACTCCGGCCCGCTGCTCCTCTGCCCCGCCTCTGCCACCGTTTGTTGGTCCTTTGCTCGCCGCCTCCGCTCGCTGCTACTCTGGCCGGTAGATGTTCTGCCGCTAGCTGCTCTCCAGCACGCTGCTCCGGCCGTTGTTCTTGCTCCCTGCTCTATTCGAAGGGCTTCTTCCTCCACGTCGTTGACAGGTAGAACCTTCTTCTTCCTCCACCTCTTCTTCATACTCCCTCTATTCCAAATGCATGGATAAAAGCAAAGCACGACCTGCATGTGGGCTGGACACGGCGACCATGGCTGTGTTGGCCGACCACGGCCGTGCTGGCCAGCACAGCCACGGCCGCCGTGTCCAGCCCACAGGTCGTGCCTTGCTTTTATCAATTTAGTAAGGAGGGATCAGAAATAAGAAGATACATTTACAATTGAATACTAATGCTTGACATAATTTTGTAAATTTTGATGCATGTTGAATTAAGATATTAAAACCCTAATACACATTTCACAATAATCTTGAATTAACTATATTACTGAAATCTTGTGATCAATCTATGTAAGATATTAAAACCCTAATGTTAAATCTCTAATTTTGTAGTGATGTGTCGCCCTAACATCTATATGAATCCCTATTGTATGATGTAGATTGAGGATAATGCATGAGCTAGTTTAAAATTTTAAAATCAATTACGAATCTCTCCATCCGTAGGTCATACTAATTTATGTGTAATCTTTATCTTGATGATGAACATGCATGGACACTCGAAATGTTGAAATCAGTGTAATAGAATGACAACACATGTATTTGTTGGCCTAAAAACCCGTCCAAGATTTACTCATTAGGAGTAAATCTTTGATAGTCCCCAATTTGGGACCGTTCTTGAACACCTAATCTCACTTGGGATGTAAGTGTATAATGTGTATTGGGTTTTCAAGAAAGTACTTTGAGAACAGCGGGGAAATGCTGCCGAAATTTTCTTGAAAACCCAATACACATTATACACTTACTAGTGAGATTAGGTGTTCAAGAATGGGATATGTGGTACACATTTATTATATATAAGAATGACAACACATGTATTTGTTGGCCTAGAAACCCGTCTGAGATTTACTCATTAGGAGTAAATCTTAGATAGTCCTCAGTTTGGGACTGCTCTTGAACACCTAATCTCACTTAGGATGTAAGTGTATAATGTGTATTGGGTTTTCAAGAAAATTTTAGTAGCATTTCTCCGTTTGTTCTCTAAGTACATATGTATTTTTATGACATAGTAGCTATGACATAGTATAGTTTGTTCAAGATGATATGTTTGTGTATATATGTATTTAACATTCTTTATGTAAATTTGTAGGGGTTGAAGCCATGTCGACTAAAGAGTCAAGAATATATCGTTGCAGAGGCGTCGGCTTACCCACCCCTTAAAGGGTGCATGTTTCATGGGCATCCAGTACCAGATGGTGTGGTACGTGTGAGCCTGATACATATACTCCCTGAATGGATGGATCTTGCACTACCTCATGCACACCCAGATGCTGAAACACTTGGTGAGGCAGTAGGCGGAGTGATACTGTAGCTCGAAACGGATGTCCTCTATACTAATATTGTATGATAAATTTCCATTAGGTTAATTTGTTAGTGTGTATATATGAGTCAATTGATCTAAAATTATATATATAGGTAAAAAAGACGAGACCCGCTACATCTCGACCTCCACCTCCTCGACTACCAAGTTGGCTTTTAAGGGACATACATGCCTCGATAGCTCCTAATTGTAGGGGTGTGACAGTATGGATCGGTGAACATGATCCAAATTGCTCTATAGATGTTACTATTCCAGATGATGTTGCTGGTAAATCATACGATAACAATCTATTTATACAAGTTTAGCATATGTATTAATGCATACGTAATACAAGTTTTGCATACATATTAATGCATAGGTATTAATGCAGGTCAATCATATGAAAATAAGATATTTATACAAGATGTTTTGGAGTTATTTCGTTATGATTGTCTGAACACATCTATGATAGAGTTGTGGATATGGTGAGATCTTGTTTCTTATATACCTTGTTTTATATATGGTGATCTGGTTTCTTATATATTAATGCATACGTAATACATATTTTGCAGCCACTTACACACGATATGTACAGATTTTGGGTTTTCCCATGTGGGAGTTTTGGTTCCATCTTTGATTAGTCTTGTAGATGTAGACCCTTCTTCAGTTACTTCATACTGCTGTGATGCTTTTCAATATTTTGGTAAAAATAATAAGATGGTGATAATAACTCCATTCAATGTCGAGTAAGTTTACTTTTCTTATAATTTGGACTTAAGCAAATTACATTTTTATTGTGAATTTTGAGTTATTGATTTTCTACTTTCTTACCTGTAGTGGTAAACATTGGGAGTTACTAGTTATTGTCCCCAAGACGTTCACTATCTATTATCTAGATCCTGCGGGGAATGAGTTGAATACATTACATGGACATGCAATTAAAATGCCATTATTCTCGTGAAAAATATTTCATGTTTTTATATACGTTAACATATGTTACTACATTACCATTTAATTATGCAATTTAATGTGTTACATTAACTTATGTAGGACTTTATAAGAGTACAAAAAATCTAGAGGAAAGGTCCCTAGGAAAAAGGACCTGTCACTAATTTGGGAGAATGTGAAAGTAACTTCATGACTCCAATGTATATATTATTTATGTGAAATATACTTATTTGTATTTTTGAATATTTTGTATGTTTCAATTTATACTGTGCTACACAAGACAACGACTGGACATGTGTCTACTATGTGATGCGATTTATGGACCTAATCATCCAACATGCTGTAATGGAAATCGATACGATACAGCAGGTATTATACATAGTGTCATTAGATAATATGAAATATATCAATCTTATTATATATTATTAATTATATATATACGTCATTCTCTTTGCAGGTCTTTAGAACTGCTGACTTCAACACAGGTGAAAAGTGTTTCGATGTACATGTTCCCTATATGAGAGATGAATTAGATGATGTAAGAGAAGAATGGGCAAAAGCCCTACAAAGAGTGGGAATTTTTAAATATAATTTTATTGACAATGATGAATAAAGAATAACTTTGTTCTCATAATTATTTTTGTGTGAATGTGAATGAATTTTTATGAATTGTCATATGTGTGTGAAGATGATCACATGAATGTTTCTACATGTGTCTGAATGTGAAACGAGATGAAATGAATGGAATTGTAGGTTGCTACTGGTTTCTACATGGATGAAAAAATAATATGAATTAAATGTGCTTATACATGTGTGTGAATCACATATATAATATTGTTCATCTTGTTAATTTTGCAGGTTTTTGGCTTGTTGTTGGATGATATCAATGGATGTCGTAAACTTGCAGTTTAGAAATGAACTGCAGGTTCTCATCCTGCGACCAGCCATACAGCAGGCCTGCAAACTGATTAAAAAAAATCATAACATAAGTGTCAGTTATTTGAAAAAAACTGACACCAAAGACTTACGGGGGTGGTTTTTGACAAAAAAATCGACGTCTATGTGGCCAGAAAGCACGGCCATGCTGGGAAGCATGGCCATGGTGGCAGGGGATATCATAGGCGTCAGTTATTTGTCAAGCACTGACACCAAAGACGTACGGTGGCGGTTTTTGATAAAAAAACTGACGTCTATATGGACAGGAACCACGGCCGTCCTGGGAAGCACGGTCGTGGTGTCAGGGGATATGACGTCAGTTATATTACAAAATCGACGCCTATAGTCCCTTTGCTGGCATGTTTTCAATGGCGGGAATCGTTTTGGCGTTGGTTCTTTTAGTAACCGACGTCTGTAAGTATTCTATAGTGTTAGTTTTCTTAAATAACCGACGCCTATAGTCCCTTTACTAGCGCCTTTTCGGTGGCGGAAAGCGTTTTGGCGTCGGTTGGGAACTGATACCGAAGGGCCCCACCTTTAGCGGCGCCCACTTGGGTGTCGCTTGGAAACCGACACTAAAGCCCTTAATTAACCGATACTAAATGCATGTTCTGTAGTAGTACCCTTTGTTAGCTTTAGAATTTCTAACAAGCTAGACTGACGACTACAAGTGGCCACGCCATGAAGATTATTTCCAGGTGTTGTTTCTGTAGGCAGGAGTTCATGCAAGATGGAGTATGTATCTACATTCTTCATCCGCTTTTCCTTCATGCCCCCTATGTGGAACATACTCTAATTAACAGTGGGTCAACCAAATTCTTATTCTAACGATCGCTTTCCAAATATCAGTGCTTATGTACAACTAATTTTTATTTTGTCGCATGGATTTATGCATGCCAACGACGTTTCTTGCAAATGCTTCTAACAAAATATCTTTCTCGTATTTCTATATATAATATGATATATACCTCATCGTGTGTTATGTTTGTTGCATATGCCTTTCTTTCATTTACTAATTCATATTAGGCGGCATCTTTGTTAGTAAGCTTTGATTCTCTCATCAGTTATGTTGGTTAGTCAAGTCAACCTACACCATGGACAAAACCTCCTGGTTGAATGATCACACTCATTAACTATTTGTAGAATTATCTAAACCAACTTGTGTCTATTTAAAACAGAACAACATTGATTATTTGTGCCTACCACATGTAAAATATAAAATATATACTACGTAACACACGAGATTTAAAACAATTTAGGTGGATATGTATGTCTGTCTCAACATAATATATGTAAACGTATCACTCTTCAAAAATGTTAATTGCAAGTTTATTAGATTGCAGCTCAAACGGGCATGTTGACTTCAAACTGGAATTGTAATAATATTTCCAAATTGTGTGGGATGCGCATCGAACTAGGACACCATTCCAACCCAAGTCTCTACATGTATATTTTGGCGCAAACCCATTAATATAACTTATATGAATTAGCTTGCCAAATAATTTGAGCCACTCTATAGATGTCATCTCTGAGCCAAGGTAACCAAGCTCAAGAAACAAACTACCTAGATTTGCTTAATAATTATATATAAATATCATTTTGTATAGATATGCATTTTATTACATATGAATATGATTTTATATAATTATATATTTAATTAAGACAAAGTTGACTACAAACATTGTAAATTATTTTTTTCTTCAAATATATGTTTGTTGCAACTTATTCAAAAAATATGTATGTACATATACCTTCGAAAGAAATATCAGTTATGTATATTGTTCGGGATGGCCCGAATGCATTTGGAAACTGACATATTTATGGTTGTGTACATACTAATATCTTGAATTATTATTTGGGCCTACTAGGTCATGACTCACTTAATAATATGGGTTTAGGCCTGGACCTATCAAAAATAAGTATGTGTCCCAACACCCATTCATCCTTACTAAAGGTAAACTAGTCTTAAAATGTAATGACATGGCACAATTTTTCCTCGTAAACATCAAGAAAATTGTGCTTATCTCAAGCTTCTCTAATTTGTTTTTGCCTTTCCATGACTACCATCTAGGTAGCTCATCTTAAAGTGAGTTCATATAACTTTTTATATTGTTTACTTACTTTCTAATAAGCACAAAGTTTAGTATTTTTCTAGTTACATGTCTTTGAATTGGTTGACTTGTACAACTTTTTGATATAAAAATGTGTCCCATGTTGTTCTTAATGTAACTTCTATTTAGACTATCGAAACATTTATATTTTTAGTATATGTATATAGTATGTTTTATACATTTGGTGGTATGGTGGGTAGAATAGCTTGTTTAACATTTATTCTAACCAAACTTTAAAGTTTGGTCTCATGGTAACAACTTTGTATAAGATATAGATGGATGTAATTACATTTGTTTTATAAAAGAACTAACCAATGTTATTTAATTCAAGTAATTTCCTTTTTGGATTTAGTTTGAGTTTATCTAAATGAATGATTTACCCTTTTTTTTTGCAATTCTTAATAGCAAAATGCAATTACATTTTACCATATGTGTTGAATAACAATTCTCCTTCAAAGGTACCACAACAATTGGTCCAGATTCTACAAGAGTAGTGACTAGAAGATGATGGAAATATTATCTACGAGATGGGAATCTTACTTTGCAGTACCCCACATAGTCTAACAGTCAATGGGACAACATGTGGTTTAAAAGAGTATGATTTTGTGTCCTATTGCTATCAAAGTATTCTTTGAAAGGAAATGTTGGCATAAATAGGGCTTATCATGTATGCATACCATATGTTGGGTTAGTCATCAGGATGGGGTGATCCAGTGTTCCAAAATCCATATGCATGGTTTCTTCTTATGTAGCCCTATTTTAGGGCTCCATCTTGTGCTATTTTGTACTTAAATCACATCTAAACATGTTACATTACAAGCTATTGCCCCTAATATGTTTAGCATTGCCAAATGTGCTTATGGATGTTCTTTGCATCATTTTTAGGAACTTGGACCATGATTAGGGTGAATGAGAGAGAAGGAAGGAGTCCTAGGGTTCCTACACTCATGGAGGGGTCCAAAGAAGGCCCCAAAGCTCCCTCAAACTACCTTCAATTGCAAAGGATCGACATCAAGCAAAGAAATCCATGAATGATGAAGTATGATGTTAAATTACCTACCACAGACCCCAACACGGCTATGGTCATACTCCCACGGTCGTGTCCTTTATTGTGAAAAATCAATAGAGTCAACAGGGATTTGCACCCAACTGGCCACGACTGTGGTCATCAGCATGGTCGTGGCCACCAACACAATCGTGGCCAGCATAGCAGAAGACGGTTGTGGGCATACCCCCACGACCGTGTCATTTATTGTGGAAAATCAACAGAATCAATAGGGAGTTGCACTTGAAACCCACGGCCGTGTCCATCTACCACGGCTGTGGCCTTTGAAGACCAACTCGCCCGTGCTGCTACCCCACGACCAAGTCCTCCTCCAAAACGGTTGTGTTACTGATAACACCAAATTTTGTGATGTTTATGGCCCATATTTTGTTGTCAAAACTGCCCTTTTTAACTGTTTTCCTCTCCTTTTTGTCATGTTTTTGAATAAACAGGCTACGCTACGCTCTTATCTCATTTTTATCATCTTTTGCAGGGTTTTCCTCATTTTTTCCACTCAAAAATCAGCAAAAGGCCCGTCCCGGCCCATGAACGTGTTCTACCTACATCGACCCTCCTACCAGTCGGCCGACACACTCACTCCCCGCCATACAACAACCCGATACAGATGTTGCACGACATGTGTGTGTCGCGCAAAAAGGCTCTGACAGGCGACACGCCACTTACCCGACAAGGAGCTGTACTCACTACGACTACTGAAGTGTGTCGCGCGATACAAGCCACCCACAGGCAGGCGCCCACCCGTCACGATACCCGATATGCTTGTTGACCGACACCCGTTGTGTGGGGCGACACACACGTCGAGCGTCCCAGGAGCTGCGCTAATGGAGCCAATAGAGGACACGTGGCACCCGGAGGACCGCAACCTCTTCAAACTGCTGCCTATAAATAGCAACTACATGATCTCGATGGGACGAGTCGGAATCTCACGAAAGATAACTTTGGAAAGCACCTAGAGCTAGCGTGTCGTGTCCCAGAGGTGTACCGGGTGATACTAGGTGAGCACTTCTCCGACCCGAGAGGGAGGGAATGGTTCACTTAGAATCCGTCCCGGTCACCGCAACAGTCGATATCGACCAGAACGGCCACTCGATACGAGGAACCCGATACTCTAAGTGGTCTCTAGCTCGATACGATACCGAGCCCGATACGAACCAACCATTACGGTGGGTCTCCCGAGAGAGTGGCATCCCGACACAACCGTATAGGGCATGAGCGCATTGAACGATACGTCGGCCCATCATGGTGTGTTGCCCGACAGGGGACGTCGCCTGACATAGGTGTATAGGGCAAGGCTCCAGCCCGGTATCGGGCTAGAGGGACCTTAGGGATCTGCTGCTGCTTGTCAATCTCCTAAATCAAGGAGGCGATACCTATCTTTCCCTTTTCAATCATTTACTTCCTTTACTGACGCAATGTAACCAAACCCCTTTTATATAATGATTATGCTAATGGAATTAGAGAAGTTTTAAATATTTGTTGACTTTATGTTTGTTTCCTTTTTGTGGGATGATTACTTCGTTTAGCATCTGAACTCTAGCTTGTATGCTTGGATCATGTTTTGACTAGCTATCGAATCATGTTTCCCGCTACAACTCCCTCGAGAGAGGAGTTGTGTCTCTAGTGTTTGGTCCGATCAGGGAGTACGAGAGTACCCAAGATCGGAGTTGCTTCAGTTATCTTTCCACTCTAACCCAAGTCCAACAACCTTGAGAGAGGTGTTGGTACTTAGTTAGAGGTACCCTCTTTGAGAGAAGGGGTACTGGATGTTCCTACTGCCGCTTGTTTAACCGAAGTTCTCCTCCTTCGTTCCTTACTAAGGCAATAGTGTTATCTCCTCTAGTTCTGTTGCGCTAAAACCCTAAAAACTGTTAAATGCCAAAAACCTTAATTTTCCTTGTAACTCCAGTTGGATATAGTTTTCTTTTATTTTATCGATCTTTCGCCTATTGTTCCCTTTGGGAACTTTATCCTCACCTTACCCTTACCAGAGTGTAAAGTGTTGATTTCATGATCTTAACACTACCACCCTTGTCCCTGTGGTTCGACCCTGATTGCTACTTCGGATCCCATCATCGTTGTGGGGGCCTAAGAGTTGGGTAATTTAAAAGTCCGACAACTTCAAATCCGCTCCTTTTGGACACACAATTTAGGCCGGTCAACTTTTTAGCACCATTGCCGGGGATAAGGAGAAACGGTACTGTTAACAAACCCGAATCCACTAACTACACTCCCGTGCCTCAAGCTTAGTAATGAGCTTGACAACACCTTTTCCTTTTTGATCTTCTAACCTAAAATGAGTATAGAGTAGTTCGTTTTATTGATGCAAGTTTTCTAACTTGACTATACGTTCTATTCAGGTACTTAGGAAGGAAGCATTCTGCTCATTTGAGCACCGACACCGCTAGACTTGCCACCTCGCCTCGAACCACCTCTTTCAGAGGGTGAGCAACACGCTAGAGTTAGACCTCACTCACCTTCGCATGGGGACAATGACCGTTATGACGGAGACAAGCAACATGAAGAACCTAAAACAAAACAATTCGAGGATGACCATCGCCACGAGAGGTGTCGTCACCACCGAAGACACAGAAGAAATCAACATAATCAGGAGCAGAACCAGGGGGACAGTGATAGTGAAGACTCTAACGAAGAAGAAAAGACCCTCAAGGAGTTGGTTGCTACAAAGGCCAATAATTCAAGATGTCCTGTTGTCATCCCAAGGTTCAATGCAACAAACTTTGAGCTAAAACCATCTGTTATATCTATGATCCAGAATAAGAGCTTCAGAGGGAATTCGAAAAATGATAACCCTTACCATCATCTAGATGCTTTTAAGAATATATGTGATACCATTAAAATGTGGGGAGTCCCTCAAGAAGTCATATACTATAAGGGCTTTATCTTTTCTTTAGAAGACAAGGCTCTATCCTGGTACCTCGGGCTACCACACCAAGCTCTAAACAGATGGAATGCGTTGGCAGACGCTTTTGTGAACAAGTTTTACCCTACGGAGAAAACTGTCAGGAATAGACAAAGGATCACGCCGTTCATGCAGAAGCCGAATGAGAATCTTCACGAAGCCTGGGAAAGATATTAAGAATATCAGAGGGACTGCCCCCATCACAACTACAAGAAGGGTTTTCTGATAACCACCTTCTATAATGGTCTGACCCCTGAAGAAAGGGTATCGCTGAATGCAGATGCAGGAAATGACTTTCTGGGGAAGAAGCCTAATAGATCCAAAAAGATCATCGAAAACATGGCCGAGTTGTAGGCCGACACCGACTACGACAGGTCTGATAGAGGACATGATAAAAAGTCCACTAGAGAAGGGCCCTCGTTTGAATCCAAAGCTCTGGAAGCTATCACCACTCAAATCCAGAAAATAGCCACTGATGTTAGACAATTGAAAGAATCAAGTGGAAAAGGGAAGAAACAGATTGAGAAAGTTATGAAATGTGTCACCTGCGGAGAAGGTGGACACGGGGTTGATAACTGTGTTTACATCCGACCTGACGAGTCAACTAAAAGTGAATCCAAAGCAGAGGAAGCCGAGAACGTCTCTTTTGTCAACTTTAAGAGACCAGATCACCTTGGTTTTAACTATGGCAACAAGGATGCGGCCGAAAACTCGTATCAGTAGAATAACCCCACCAAGCAACCCCAAGGTTTTGAGAAAAGGGGGGGCAAGGTCAGTTCACCAGAACTACCACTTTCCAATCGAACGAGGCAAACTTCCAAGGGTAAGGAAAGTACCAAAGTCGCCAAGAAGCTAACCCTAGTCAAAGCTAGGGTCAAGCTAAGGAGAAAAGTTAGGACAAGAACTTGAACCAACCAGATTTGGTGGGTCAATTGTTTGATTTTATCAAAAGGCATGATATTATCAAAAACCAGCTGGCGCAAAGTGCACTGTCAAATTCAGGAGTTCTAAACACGATGCAAGTTCAGATGGCGGACATGCAGATGCACCAGTGCCAAATAGATCAGCAGCTGGCCCAGATGGCCGAGTTAATAAAGAATCCCTCGGGTAAGATACCTTCCAACACTGAATCCGCTAAAATGGTAGTGTTGAGATCAGGGAAGACAGTAGAACGTCCTGAAGAAGCCAGACCCAAGGAACCTGAATCAAGGGCTGTAATAGAGAATCCCGCAGAGGAAGACAACCAAAAAGCTCATGACAGGGAGCCATAACCCAGATCTATGGAGAAACTATTTGGTAAAATAAGTCCTTACTCTCCTAAGTTTCCTTTCCCTTACAAACTGATAAAGGCACATCTTAAAAAGCATTACAAGAAGTTTATGGAGTCAGTAAAGAAGCTTCACCTCGAAGTACCTTTTCTAGATGCTTTAGAAAAAATGCCAACCTACACAAAGTTTTTCAAGGATCTGATCACCAAGAAGAAAAGATGCGGAAGGATTGAGACCGTGCATCTAGCTAGTATGTCTTCTGCTTTTGTCAAAACGGATTTACCCAACAAGAAGAAGGATCCAGGGGCTTTCACCATTCCTTTTTCCGTTGGAGATAACATCGAGTGGAAAGGTCTTGCTGAATTAGGGGCTAGCATCATCCTTACGCCCCTAAGCCTGGCACAGCGTTTGGGTTTGACTGATATGGTCAAGACCAACATGAGAATTGAATTGGCCGACCATTCTTTTAAAAGACCCATAGGAGTTGTTGAGGATGTACCAATCCGTGTGGGAACTTTCTTCATACCTTGCGACGTTGTGATCATTGACACTATGGAGGATCCTAACTATCCAATCATCTTTGGACACCCCTTCTTGGTTATAGGAAGATCATTGATAGATGTTGTCGAAGGAATAATCACTCTGAGGGTCAGAAATGACCACTTAGATTTCAAAGTAAAGGATGCTATGAAGGGATCATCCCTACTAGAATCTGCTTACTTTGTAGAAAGCTACAACCAGTTTTGTGAAGAGATGGAGGAAGATATCGTAATGGTAGATCTGCTCGTGAGAGCGTTAAGCAATCAAGATTCTGATGCTGAAGATTATGAAGATCCAGAAGTTGTGGAGTTTCTCAACTATCTTAATTGGTTTGATGAAGACCTGAGTGACAAGGAAGAGGTAATCGAAACAGTTAAGTTTTCCTCTCTAGAGGAGGCACTAGAAGAAAAGGCACCCAAGGCTAAACCAGAGTTGAAACAACTTCCTGAAGGTTTGAGGTACGAATTTCTAGATCAGAAAGAGAGAAACCATGTCATTGTTAATGCCTATCTTACAAAAGATCAATTGGAAAAGCTCCTCGAGGAGTTGAGACTCCACAGGAAGGCTATAGGATACTCGGTAGAGGATATCAAAGGCCTTAGCCCTGCGTTATGTATGCATCGCATTAATTTGGAAGAATCTGCTAAACCTCTGGCTCAACCCCAGAGGAAATTGAACCAGATGCTGAAAGAATTTGTTAATAAAGAAGTAATCAAATTGAGGGATGCAGGGATCATTTACCCAATCAGTGACAGTAACAGGGTGAGTCTGATCCATGTGGTACTGAAGAAAGGAGGCATAACAGTAGTTAAAGGAGATAAAGGCAATGAAGTGGCGGTTCAGACCGTCACCGGATGGAGGATGTATATTGACTACCAAAAACTGAACCAAGCCACAAAAAAAAGATCATTATACGCTTCCTTTCATTGATCAAGTCTTGAAAAGATTGGCACATCATGACTATTTCTGCTTTTTGGACGGTTTTTCTGGGTTTTATCAAGTCCCCATCTTGCCAGATGACCAGGACAAAACTACTTTTACCTATCTCTATGGGACCTACACCTTCCGATGAATGCCTTTCGGCTTGTGCAATGCTCCTACAACGTTTCAGCGTTGCATGATATCGATGTTTTCAGATTTTCTGGAAGACATCGTGGAAGTTTTCTTGGACGACTTTTCTATCTATGGGAAGGACTTTGATGCCTACCTAAAAAACTATCTCTAGTGTTGCAACGTTGCGAAGAAAAGAGTTTAGTCCTGATCTGGGAGAAGTGCCATTTTATGGTACGAGAAGGCATTGTGTTAGGGCATAAGGTCTCGAGGCGTGGCATCGAGGTAGACGTTAGCAAGGTTGAAGCTATATCAAAACTTCCTCCACTGAAGTCTGTATCTAGAGTGTGGAGTTTCCTCGGGAACACCGGCTACTATCGAAAATTCATAAAAGACTTCTCAAAGATCTCGAAACCGTTATCAAACCTTCTGGGTAAGGATGTTGAATTCGACTTCTCTAATGATTGTCTAAATGCTTTTCAGGCCTTACAAGATTCTCTTATCTTGCCGCCTATACTTTAAGCTCCAGATTGGGAGCTACCATTCGAGCTTATGTGTGACGCCAGTGACCATGCTGTAGGAGCAAACCTGGGACAGAAAAAGGACAAAAGGCATCACATCATTTGCTACGCCAGTCGCACTCTGGATGAGGCTCAGGTAAATTATACGACTACAGAAAAGGAGATGCTCGCGATAGTTTTTGCTTTCAATAAGTTCAGATCCTATCTTATCTAAACAAAGGTAAAGGTCTACACAGATCATGGGGCAATAAGATATCTTATGCAAAATAAGGATACCAAGCCCAGGCTATTAAGGTGGGCTCTGTTACTCCAGGAGTTCGACCACGAGATCGTTGATAAGAAGGGTGCGGAAAATGTGGTCGCCAACCACTTATCAAGGATCACAGTCGAAAATCAGAAGGAGCCACCTATTAATGACAACTATGCTGACGAAGCCTTGCTGATGGTTGAAACCATAGATGACAATTTGCCTTGGTTTGTAGATATTTGTAATTATCTTGCCTGCGGGGAGTTGCCTCCTGATATAACGTACAATCAGAAGAAGAAACTCTTTTGGGATGTAAAGAACTACTACTGGGATGATCCTCTCCTCTTTAGAAGATGCACAGATAACTTGTACAGAAGATGTATCCCCGAAGAAGAAGTCCCAAACATCCTGAAAGAATGCCACGCCTCTCCATATGGAGGACACCTGGGGAGTGAAAGGACCGCCGCCAAGGTATTGCAATTGGGTTTTTACTGGCCCTCTTTGTTCAAGGATGTTGCAAATTATGCAAAAGTTTGTAAAGAATGCCAATCGATAGGAAACATTGGAAGAAGAAATGAGATGCCTATGGCCAATTGGGTCGAAGTCGAGATCTTTGATGTATGGGGAATTGACTACATGGGTCCATTTCCCCAATCAAAAGGATATCAATACATCTTAGTCACGGTAGATTATGTGTCTAAATGGGTGGAAGTTGTTGCCACCCAGACTTGCGACTCCAAATCAGTGATCAAGTTATTTGAGAAGACTATCTTCCCTCGCTTCAGAGTACCTCATACTATAATAAGCGACGGTGGATCACATTTCGAGGAAAAACAATTTGAAGAACTCCTGCGGAAGTATGGGGTTAAACACAAGGTCGCTACGCCCTACCACCCACAAACTTCTGGGCAGGTGGAGGTTTCGAATAGATAGATCAAGTAGATTTTAGAGAAGACTGTCAGCCGCACGAGGAAAGATTGGTCAATGAAGCTCGATGACGCCCTTTGGGCCTACATAACTACATATAAAGCACCCATTGGAACTACCCATTACAAATTGATTTATGGGAAATCCTGTCATCTACCCTTAGAGCTTGAACACAAGGCTCTTTGGGAGATTAAGTTCCTGAATATGGATCTAGAAAAGGCAGGGGAGAAAAGATATCTACAGTTATATGAACTCGAAGAGATGAGAATGCATGCCTATGAGAATGCAAGGATCTATAAGCAGAGGACCAAGGTGTGGCATGATGCCCACCTGAGGAAGAAGGATGTTAGTGAAGGTGATAAAGTTTTATTATTTAAATCTTCCATTCGTATTTTTCCAGGTAATCTGCAAACAAGGTGGTCTGGACCCTTCACCATAGCAAAGATATACCCATTAGGAATGATGGAGTTGTATGATAAAGAAGATCCATCCAAAGTTTTTCCACTGAATGGGCACAGAGTAAATAGATTCTATGCAGATGACGTGTTCGTGAGAAGGACGGAGATAAGTTTGCAAGATGCGGAAATAGCTGAAGACGCAAAGTAAAGGACCTGAAGCTGTCGAGCTTCTGATGCTAACTACAGCGCTCCTCGGGCGGCAGGGCGAGTTTTTACTTTTCCTAGAATAGGGTGTTACTTCCTTTCCTGCAAGAAAAACATTATGAACATTATGATTGTAATAAGGCCCGAGTCAGCGCAAGCGTCACATGCTCTAACTCTTCTGTTTTATGGGCCACCACTCAGTTTTATAAGAATTAATGAGTAATGCTATCTGAGGTCGGGAACTTCACCTTAGGCCAATGATGTTTTACCCATCAATTGCTTTTTCCTTTGCTTTATTTTCAGTTTTTTCATCAAATATCTGGTTTTGAAGCCTTGTATCAGGCAAAGATGCATCACTCCCTGGCCGATATCGGGAAAGAACCCGAGCGCATCTTAGAACACACCATATCGGGCGATACGCCAAGCAGCGATCAGCCGTGTTGGGCGGCATGAGTAATGACCCTTGACTTGACGGATATGACTGATTTTACTACCCGTCTCGGGAATGATTTGTCTCCTTGGCGACACGTGCCCCTGTTTTACCCATTTTACCCCCGACCTGGATTGCTATATATAGTAGCTGAGGTTAAACTGTGTCGGGCAACTACATTTACTTTTCACCTACTCCAGTATCGTGCAGTAATTTCTCTTTTCGCTCTAGTATCAGCCACCTAGCTTCCGCTCCCATTTCACACAAGCTATCTTTAGATCACAGAGGTATAACTTGACAGTCATATCATTTGGCTTGCCCGACATGACCCTCATGTCGCACATTTTCGTATCGGACTTACGATCTTAGTTGGTTTCCTAGTATCGCCCGACACCCAATTGTGTTGACAGAGTTACCTTTTGAGTGTGTCGAGCGACACATCTATAATGCACGCTTACCTGATACCTTATATCAGGCAATGCCCGTGTCACCCAGTCTTGTATCGCTTCGCATGTTTCTGTTGTCGGGCGACACGTTTTCTTTCGGAATGACCATATCGGGCACTTCGCATCACGTGACTCTGTCGCCCGACACACTTTGAACTTTAAGTGTATCGGGAAATGCCCCTGTCACCCAGTCTTGTATTGCCTCGCGTAACGGGCGACACCCCTTTTTTTAAGGACGATCGTATCGGACATTAAATCTGTTCGCAGTGACGCCCGATGTCTCACGATGAACTTATGGCAATTTCGAACCGAACTTCGTATCGCCCGACACAGGCGTATCGGGCAAGCATCATATTGCTCAGTTTTGAAGCCCGATACGGTGGTGTCGGGTAGCTTTTGTATCGGGCTGAACTTAGCTTATAGTGCAATCAGTTTTCCTTTTAGACACCAATATCGACTTTAAGTTTTTACTTACCTGATATCGGGTAAAGTGGAACATTTAAATGCTTAATAAACTTGCCTTATGATAACAGAAATGGACCGTACTAAGAAAACCATCATTTAAGTTGACAAACACGGTTGGAGGATCAACACCGAGGCCATAGCAGGAACTACGATGGTCGGGAAGAAATGCCCAAACCCCAAGGTAGCTGGGCCATCCACGACTGAAAAGAAACCAAGGACAGAAGAAGTAACGGCTCCAACAACAGCTTCAACTGTGGTGACAGAACCTCTGGATCACACACCAGGCAGGTTCGTGCCCAGAGATAATGAGCATGGACATCGATACTCAGAACTGGCAACAAAAATCTACAGGCTGAGTAGATTCTGCCACCAGTCATCCTTCCTTAAACTAGGCATTTTTGACAGGCTGGAAAATGTCCTAGATACAGCAGGGTTGAGGAAGATCTGCTTTAGCCACTCTGCCTCCTACACTAAACTCACTAGGGAGTTCATGTCGTCTCTCCACCAGGTGCAGAATAAACCTGAGGAAATCAAAGAATATGGCGGAGCAGACAGACTGTAGGGGCGGCTATATAATGTCGAGCACACCATCTCCAAGAAGTTGCTCAATGAGATCTTCTCTTCCAGCGAGGAAGAGAAGGAACTACTTAACAACGATGCAATGATCGCCGAAGGAGACAGATTCAATCCCGTGGAGCTCTGGAGAAAGCTGACCGATGAGTCATCGTTCAAGCTAGGAAGCAAGGTGGCAGTGGTGCACTCCTGCTTCTGGAGAATAGTGCACAAGTTTGTGGTGTGCATGCTCTTTAGCAAGAACGAATCAAGAAACATCTACACCGAAGAATTCCATCTCATGTGGCACATGATGGAGGGTAGGGTGATCAGCCTGGGGCGCTTCTTACTGAATAGGCTGCACCCCATAAAGGATGCCACCAAGGAGTACTGCAAGGGTGGCATCATGAATCTTATTACGGTCGGGTTAGGGTACCCGAGGGAACCACACAGTCTTTTGAGGACACGGGGTGACGACAAGATCGACCTCAAGTTCCTCATGAGGGTCAACATCATCAAGAAGGAGGGGCATAGCTATTTCTACAAATTTGCAAGAACAAATACCCTCCTTCCGCTCCCTAGCTGCACCAACTACGACGTAGAAAAGTTGGTCTTCACCACCACAGAAATTGAAGAGGTGGCAGTCGAAGCCACCTACGCCGCCACCACCAGTATACAAGAGAGGGAGAATGCAAGAGGAGAACCTATTCCTCTTGACACTCGATAGGACAAATCTTCCACAACTCTTGCCGAGTCGCCCACTACTCTAGAGTCACTGACGACAGCAATTAATAGAGCTATCGTCGCTCCTATAATACCAGCCGCAACCACTACAACATTTTCCATGGCTGAAGAAATATCGGAGATCATGGAGGTCGCTGACACAACCAGGGCTGAGACAAGCATGCTAGCCATGATGGAAGCTACCATGGAAGAGACAGCCGCAGCTCCAGAGTATTCTGTGGTGCCCTTAGTGGCAGAAGAAGAAGCACAGTCGGGCGCCACTAATGGGGCGTTCGTCGAGATCCTCGAGATGGAGCTCGGAGCTGCACACCCTATGCCGACGCCGATGCCGGTGTCTCCTGTGGAAGCTGTAGAGGAGGTCGTTGACAACACAGAGGTGGAGTAGCATCCACCCACACCATGGCCCTCTCCACCACCACAAGCAGGGGAGGCACAGACAGCCACAAAAGTGATGACGCCTCACCTTGAAGCATCTACCTCGCGAACAGTCCAGATTGACACTACCCCAAGTGAGGCGACACACTCATCGGGTAGATTTTTGCGCAGAAGGAGTGTCGTGAGGATGAGAGGGAGATCTGCAGGAGCCCCTATGTCGCTTGGACAGATGATGGGGCAAGAACTTGATAACTTGTGGGAGGTAACAGAAAGCCACTCTTGTACTTTTACTTTGCTAATATGCAACTTTTCTATCTTCCTGCAGAGACTAAACAGCCAGGAATGACAACTGCTGACTCTAGTTGGTCTTCCCGGCCAACTAGAGGCACTAAATGCCACACTACAGCACGCCCTCCAGTGACTTGACGTGATTGAGGAGAGGCTGAACAGGGGGGACGAACATCTGCGCCCAAGGCAGTTGAGAAGGTCATTGTCGCCCCCAGGCTCAGGCTCTGCGCCCTCCTCATCCGCACCCTCAACTTATGGTGCGTCATCTTCTTCAAGTGGGCCTTCTACAACGCCCGACAAAGAGACTCCCCATAGGTCTGCCAACGGGTCTCCAGCAGGACAGGAGAGATTCTGAGGCGTAGATGACTTCGCTCACTCCGCCTCCCTTGATGAAGCCGAAGATAATGATGAATCATTCAGCATCAGGGAGGATTCTTCTGATGAATCAAAGGGAGATGGGGGGACATTGAAGCTACCAAACAAAGATACCCCCCAGAGGAAAAAGCTCGACGACAGATGATTTCTCTGTGCCGTCAGAGATACATTCCTTTGAGATGGCAGACTTCGACAGAAGGGCCATTGGATACCTGACGATCAGGGACCAGAAGCTATTGAATAAGGTCCTGAGGTCGCAGGCTGACAAAGAAGAAGAAATCTGGAGTGATGGCTACTTCTCAGTACAACGGGGAACACTCAGAAGCTTATTCCGCTCCCCAGCCGTCGTCGGGAAAAAGTTGTTCAGGGTCCTGGAGGGTGCAATCATCGAGAACATCAACACCAGGACAGTTCGATAGACTATATACAATGCTACCCCGACCTTGGCGAGAAGATTGATGATGGAAGTATCAAACTCCATCACGGTGGCCAACATGTTGTGGCATATTGAAGAACACAACACGAACCTCATGTTGGCCCCATACAAGCACCGCAACAACTGGTTCATATGCGTGACGGACCTCCGGAACCATGATGTCCAACTGTTCAGCTGTTACAACGAGGAGGTGCCACGCTCAGGACGTATCTTCCCAGAAGATAAACATCTCAGGCTTCTACCGATGCGTCTTCTCTGAGCTATCAAGCAAGGAGTCCAACGTCACAACAGCTTTTGGAACTTCTTCTCTATAAGAGACTTCCCCGTCCAAACAGAATCAGGGAGTGGGAATAGAGCACTTGTCGTCTTGTGCGCCATGGAGATGCTCAACATATTTGGAAATATAAGACACCTCAAAGGACAAGACTTCTTTCAACTCAGGAGCATCTACTCTCTGCTGCTGATCAAAGACAAGCGCTACTTCCAAGACGCAGGGGTACCGGACAAGCTGCTGGATAGCGACAATGCAAACGAATCATCACAACCCAGCAGCACTCCAGAAGTAGAAGCCGAGACAGAAGTAGATGCCTACGGGGTAGGAAAGCGGTTAGAAATCCTACAAGAAGTATGTAGAATGGAAAACCCCGCTTCGCCCGATACTTCAGAAGAAATGATCAACAACTTCAACTGTTTCTCATGTTCTACACTCACACAGGAACAAGTCAATGAAGTTCTTCTGAAGTTAGCAAACTCTACCCCCGCAAACATCATCTACGAGGCAGGCAATGTCATAGTCCCAGTCGACGATTTGAGGGACATGGTAAAAGAAGGAGGATGTCTGGAAATATCAGTGGCGGCCGCCTACATCCAGACAATATAGAAGAAGTTTGAACACGCATCCAATGTTGTTCAACGACATTTGCCTTGCCGATGAATTAGGAGCGAAGCAATCCTTTCTGGAAGAGTTGCAGTGCAGAGTTCCGCGCATCATCTTCCTACCTATCCTGCACTACAACCATTGGACGCTCCTGACGATGTACACTCAACAACGAGCAGGAATTTTCTACAACAGCTCGGACAGCAACAAAGATCATCCGGTACAGTGTACATCGACAACGTTGACACCCCTCGAGCGCTTAGTACGAAAATACTACGACGAGGTAGCAGCGCTGATACAACCATTCCTGGAGATAGCAGCTAGCAAATGGCATGATCTTCAGTTCTGCCACCACAGTCCACAACAAATCCTTTTATCCAACGACTGTGGCATCTTTGTGCTGGAATGGATATCAAATAACGAGATGCCTGACCAGCTCCACCACATCAAATACCACAACAAATGCAGAGAATATGTGTGGGAGCTTCTATCTGGCAAAGGCGCACTCACCAGCTAACCCTCATTGAGTAAACATTACCCTACCTGATCTACTTCACAACTCTGGGACTGAGTGTGGAGTATGTTTGGGGGGGATTCTATGTACCAGTGAGGGAGGTACTAAAAGTCCTTCCAAATTCACCCCTTTTTGTTCTTTTTGTATAACATGTGTACATATATATATATACATGCCTCATACAAAACTTGCCTCATACAAAATTTTGCTTATTTTGTCTCTATACATATGTACAAAGACACTTTATAGTAAAAAACAAATGCAACTTCTCGCCAGTTTGTTTTCTCTGTATCCAAAGAGATGTAGGTTTTGTTATGTATTTTCGAAAATGCAGCCTCAAACAACAACAGACTACGACTTTCCACACCAAAAATTTCAAAAAATAATCTCGCAACAGCTAAGAGACGTGTATGCAGAAGGAAAAACCTGCCCAAACAGCAAAAATTTCTCCTGTTTCCCCTTACCCAACAAAATCCCAAAAAGAGAGAATAGCCTTATGAGAGTGAATAAAAGCTTGAGAGTTGTGCCAAATGAAAAAAAAATGTATATATACACACTTGTTTTTCCAAAAGTACCCATCTTTAGGCATGAAAGATCTGGGGCAGTGGTACGTAGTATGTGAAATCACTGCTCTAAAGCCAACTGGCTTGGACTGCAGGGACCACTCGCCCGCTAATGGACCCGTACCTGGATGGATTGATGGGAGACAAGAAAAACCCAAAAAGCCTTAAGCCTACCCAAACACACAACTTTCTGTTCCCAAAAGTTGTTTGGTGTGAAAGCTAACTTCAAAATCATGCACCCAAGTCTCGCAGCAGCTGTCGAGAAATTTTTTGCTTAAATAAGGCAGAGAAGGTAAATTCCATTGATTCGTGGTCAAGTAGTATTGTCCTTAAGACATCTCAATACTCGCTCAAATCCTTTGTCTGAAAACTATATCGGTTAAGAAGAAGCATCACAAACAAAGTTTTAAAAGATTGATTGAGGACAATCAAAATGCTAAGTTTGGGGGAGTTGATAACACCAAATTTTGTGATGTTTATGGCCCATATTTTGTTGTCAAAACTGCCCTTTTTAACTGTTTTCCTCTCCTTTTTGTCATGTTTTTGAATAAACAGGCTACACTACGCTCTTATCTCGCTTTTATCATCTTTTGCAGGCTTTTCCTCATTTTTTCCACTCCAAAAACAGCAAAAGGCCTATCCCGGCCCATGAACGTGTTCTACCTACATCGGCCCTCCTACCAGTCGGCCGACACACTCACTCCCCACCATACAACAACCCGATACAGATGCTGCACGACACGGGTGTGCCGCGTAAAAAGGCTCTGACGGGTGACACGCCACTTACCCGATAGGGAGTTGTACTCACCACGACTACTGAAGCGTGTCGCGTGATACAAGACACCCACCGACAGGCGCCCACCCGTCACGATACCCGATATGCTTGCTGACCGACACATGTTGTGTCAGGCGACACGCACGTCAAGCGTCCCTGGAGCTATGCTAATGGAGCCAATAGAGGACACGTGGCACCCGGAGGACCGCAACCTCTTCCAACTGCTGCTTATAAATAGCAACTACAAGACCTCGATGGGATGGGTCGGAATCTCATGAAAGATAACTTTGGAAAGCACCTGGAGCTATCGTGTTGTGTCCCAGAGGTGTACTATGTGATATTAGGTGAGCACTTCTCCGACCCGAGAGGGCGGGAATGGTTCATTTAGAATCTGTCCCGCTCACCGCAGCAGCCCGATATTGACCAAAATGGCCACCCCATACGGGGAACCTGATACTCTAAGTGGTCTCTAGCCCGACACTATACCGAGCCAGATACGAACCAACCGTTACGGTGGGTCGCCCGAGAGGGTGGCATCCTGACACGGCCGTATCGGGCATGAGCACCTTGAACGATACGTCAGCCCGTCATGGTGTGTCGCCCGACAGGGGACGCTGCCCGACACAGGCATATCGGGCAAGGCTCCCGCTCGGTATCGGGCTAGAGGGACCTTAGGGATCTGCTGCTGCTTGTTGATCTCCTAAATCAAGGAGGTGCCTATCTTTCCCTTTTCAGTCACTTACTTCCTTTACTTACACAATGTAACCAAACCCCTTTTATATAATGATTATGCTAACGGAATTAGAGAAGTTTTAAATATCTGTTGACTTTATGTTTGGTTCCTTTTTGTGGGATGATTACTTCATTTAGCATCCGAACTCTAGCTTGTATGCTTGGATCATGTTTTGACTAGCTATCGAATCATGTTTCCCGCTGCAACTCCCTCGAGAGAGGGGTTGTGGCTCTAGTGTTTGGTCCGATCAGGGAGTACGAGAGTACCCAGGATCGAAGTTGCTTCAGTTATCTTTCCACTCTAACCCAAGTCCAGCAACCTCGAGAGAGGTGTTGGTGATTAGTTAGAGGTACCCTCTTTGAGAGAAGGGGTACTGGATGTTCCTGCTGCCGCTTGTTTTACCGAAGTTTTCCTCCTTCGTCCCTTACTAAGGCAATAGTGTTATCTCCTCTAGTTCTGTTGCGCTAAAACCCTAAAAACTATTAAATGCCAAAAACCTTAATTTTCCTTGTAACTCTAGTTGGAGATAGTTTTCTTTTATTTTATCGATCTTTCGCCTGTTGTTCCCTTTGGGAACTTTATCCTCATCTTACCCTTACTGGAGTGTAAAGTGTTGATTCCGTTATCTTAACACTACCACCCTTGTCCCTGTGGTTTGGCCCCGATTGCTACTTTGGACCCCATCATCATTGCGGGGGCCTAAGAGTCGGGTAATTTAAAATTCTGACAACTTAAAATCTGCTCCTTTTGGACATGCGATTTTGGCCGGTCAGTTACTTAAACACAGTTGTGATGCTACTCACCCACCACGACCATGGCACTCCACCACGGTTGTTTCCACCTCGTATACTTGGACATCCACCACCTTTTCCACACCATGCCCGTGTCCTCTCGCCACGACCATCCCGTACCACCCTCACCACGGTCGTGGTGACCAACCAACCCTAACTATTTTTACACTATTTTTCCTATCCTACCCCTACTTACCCTAGTGTTTTCCCACCACCTATATATACATAGGTGGTGGCTGGGGCACGAAGGTTAGACACCCTACAATTGCTCCTAGCCTCCATTACTCCTCCCCACCTACTCCTTGAGCATTTAGTGCATTTCCTTTGCATTTATGCTCTCCACCCACCATTTCCATCTCCATTTCACCTTGGAAACCGAGTTTTCTAGGTTTTCCTCCATAATCCCCCATATCTTCATGCTCATCTACACCCTTGGAGGAGAGATGATGTCCCTAATAGTAAGGAGGTGAAGAATAAGGCTACTTCCCTGAGCTCCATGGAGTTTCTTCCCCTTTCTTTTGCCATTTCTTTGAGTATGTGTGGCTAAGCCCCTAGTGGTGGGTTGTTTGGGGATAAAATGTGACTTTGATACCACGTTGGAGGAATTTTGGCTTATAATGAACTCATTTTATATATGATGATTGCTCCATGCTTGTGTCTCTTATCCCATTGCCATGCTTGTGATTTATGCTTTTTGCTATGAATTGCTTGTTTGTTAGTGCTTGATGATACCATGTTTCTAGGAGAATTGGGATGCATGTGGCAATCTTAGGCATGACTCCTAGGTCACAATAGGGGATCCCTAGCTAGTCCCCTTTGTTCCTACATGCCTAACCCCTCTCCATCTACTTGGTATGAGACATAAGTTACTAGTATAAGTGGGATTGATGTGATTTCCTAGGGTTTTCTAAAGGCTAGAATGGCTAGTGGCAAGACGTCAAATACCCTCATCTCTACTCCCATCTCTACACTCAGCCCTCAATTGCTCAATACGACTTATCCTAGAAACCTAGATTTGGATAATCCTATTAGAATTACACCTAACCCTAGTTTCTACTAGTAGTATAGGGTATATTCTAATAGCATTTGCCTTATTATTTGGTTTGGTAATCTAGATGAAAGATGAGAACCATGCTTGTCCAATAACCTCCCCCAACTAATATTAAAGTTACATCCCCAAACGACCCACCTACCTTAATCATTTTGTTTAAAACTCAACTTGCTTTGTTTTCTTGCTTATGCTAGTATAGCTTAGTTATTCTTTCTTAACATAGTCAATTGCTCAGTTTAGATAGTTAGGGTTAATTTAGATCTTTTCTTTCTTAGTGGTTAACTTAGTTTCTAAATTGCTTCTTGCTCTTCTAGTGTAGTGTAAATTACCGTCACTCTTACTTAGTTAGTTGGTTTACCTAGATTGCTAAGCTTGCTTGTTTAAGGTGACTTAGGTTCAATTCTGCCTTTCTTGCTCATTCACTTAGATTAATCACAAAACTAACCCTTTTTAAAACCCTTCAACCCTAGACTCTGCATTAGGAACATAGCCAACATTAGCCTAGCTCTAGTTCCCCCTCTATCCATGAGGACCGATCCCTATTCTTTCCAATCACCTTTACTACAATAGTACCCTTGTGCACTTGCGGGTGACCTGTTTGGTTTTGTGATTGACTTGGTTAGGGCCAATACAAATTTCAAAAGTTCTCACATGTGTTCCCTCCCTTAGGGTTGCATCTAGCCACCTCCAGTTGGCTAGTGTGTAGCCTTAGTGGGAAACACACCATCATCATTGCTCCAACATGGTAATCATCTTTTTTACTTAGTTTACTCTCCTTTGTGTAGTTGTTTCTATGTCTCATTTTGCATGGAAAACTAATTTACTATTATTTTTCTTATTTTAACTTATTAGTTGGTGTTTATTTGGGCTATAACTTTTCTTTCATATTACTTATGAAATCAAAAATATTATGTGCATTGTTTTATTTTAATTATGTAATGGATTTCTCAGTGTGCTCCATTTGATTTTTTCAAATTAGTACATTTGTATTTATGTATGAAACAAAGGCATTTAAGTAATTTCTTACAATCCATAAAGGTTCCCATAGAGAAATGTCTTTTCTTGATGATAGTTGTCAAAGTGAGGGGTAATATAAGTTAGGTGAATTTAGGGAAAATATCTAATAATTTCATATTTCCAGCATTTTCCTTAATATTAACAAGATAGTTACGTGAAAACAATATACAATTATATTTTAGAATAACATTCACTTCATTCTATAGAACATGTTAGAGGAATATTCTTAAGTATCCACTATGATTTTATAGAAAGGATAGTTAATGCATTTATATGGAAGTTATATTGGCCATTTCAAGCAAGATATATTATTACTTATCAATAACTTTCTTTTCCATGTAGGATTGGTTCATGTCTATACCTTTGGAATCTTATTTTTGTGCATATTGTACAGGAAAAAGTAAAAAGAAAAAAAATTCACAAGATGTGATGTAACAATAAAAATAGCTCTCTGTAGATAAAAAGGACTCTATGGTGATGTTTGACACTTTGATTTGTCATAAGGTATGGTTTTTTATCACACTTAGCTTGGCCATTTGGTTGTATAGTTTATGAATTGGATTAGAAAATCAAAGATTTCAAAAACAAAATGTATCTTTGGTTATTAATATGTCAATATGTATATGATGCATATCTTTCTATCTAGAAAATAATATTTTTTATTATGAAATTAATGATTTGATTTGTCTTTCGTATCCGTTCTTAGAGAAAAAATTACCATACTTCAATCATATTCATCAAATTGAATATCACCTTGGATAGTTCACTTGCACATATCCTTTGACAAAGTTATGATCATTATGGTTGTACTCCTGGTCCACTTGTACAGATCTACTGAAACCCGAATGGGAACTCTGACCTTATGACTTGGTGCCTTAATTCATCACATCATATTTCAATTTGGGGATACTATTTCTATTATCTATTATGCATTAGAAACTCCGCAAAGTTATGATTGTTCTTGTTGTCAATTCATTACTGACACACATGCAAATTAAATCATGTCCCAAAGATATATAATGTTATAAATATTTCCCAACTTGCAGCTCAATTTCCTATTGTTTAATATTCTATTTGGTCCTCTTTAAAATGAATGAAATATTTGGGAACTTAAATTCCATCACAATTTTTTTATGACAGGTTTTGATGACTTTTGACAACAAATCACATTGAACTTAATGGACTTCCTTAAGTATAAATTGTCTATGCTTTTTATATTTCTTGGATTCGCCATGATGATTGCCTAGAAACTTGCCTTCCATCTCTGGCAGCAATTGTGTGGATTGGTCGTATCATCTCAAGAAATCAGTTTGTATCAAGTTGCTTCCTTGGCCACTACCAAGTTGTTTTCCTATTGTATTGTGGTACAAATCTTTTGCTCAAGTTTCCAAGTTAATTTTACTTATACATGTGGTCAATAAGTAGTTTGTTTAGATGGAAATTTGAAACTTGATTTTTATCTAATGTAAATGAGTGTATTTGTTGCTATTTATCTGCTAGTATGTATTAATAAGAAACAAAGATGAAAACCTACCACTATGTTGAGTTTAACACTCTACTATATGTGATTTATTATTACACCTCCAATTTATAATACATACACTTTAGATATTACTCATGATATATTGACATTAATTTAGGTTACATTCTAATTCATCTCATATATAATGCTATTAATATGATGGGACAACTCACAAATCATAGCAATGAGACTGGAATACTTTCTAGGAGTAAATAATTTTGTTGGGCTGGTAATTGTATATGAGAAAGCCTCTCATCATTGACCTAGAAATAAACCCGTAGGGAAACTAAAGAATTAGGAAGGTGTGGTTGAACAAGCCTAGAAATAAAACCACAAAAAAATAACAAATGGGATGACAATAAATAACAAGTGGGATGGTGATTCAAAAATATTAAAATGCATACAAAAAGATGCATGGTAGCATATAAGATTTTGACAAAAATATGTACTTATGGTAGACTACGATTTGGACACAATTCACCACACAAAATCCTAAATCAATCCATCATATGTATTATGGTGGTTTACATGATTTAATTTGATTCAAGTATGATAACATATAATCATTATGTGGTAGATTATATAGTTTGGTTTGATTCATCAGTTTGGATGTTACCAGCTGCTCCTACTCAACTTAGCACTAGTGTATGGTATTTGTTAGGAGTAGGAATCTTTTATAGATCACCCAAGATTCGGGAAATGTATTAATCCAGATCCCTTTGTTCCTGTCATGGTATAGAACAAAGAACGTCAATATCAATTCACATAACTATTTTTCTAGGCTAGATAAATGTTCAGACATTGCAACCCTGGTTTTATCTATTAAATTTTTTTAATTATTGATTGTTAGTCTCTCTTGCCCCACCTCCATAACAAAAAAATGAAGTGTGGGGGATCGAGACAAAAAGGAATAGGGTGTCATAGACACTACTTAAATTATCAAACACGTGACAAGCTAGAAAGCAAGGATAAGGGATGACATTCCAACTCTATGGTTCTAGTCTCTAATATTCTTAAGCATTGACATCACGGCTGGTGGTGGTGGATCTGGTGGTTGTGGGGAAGAAGCGCATGTAGGGTTGCTTCCAAGTTGGTATGTGGAACTAATGCACGAGGAAATGGGAGGAAGGAAGAGAAGGGTGGTAATGGGATGCTAATAATATGAGTGTGAGTCATTAATACGTGTTGATGTTTAAGGTGTGTTGGGGTGGCAATTAGTATGGGTGTGTGAAAAGGCAACATGTAGAATAGTCATATCATATAAGACTGAGTAGTCTCACTCCCTTGTCCCCTATCTTGATTACCCACTACTTCTTCGGTGGCATGGGAGTAGTCAATTCTTTAGTTCCATGGATGTTACTGATCTATGTACGAGAAGGAATGGGGTGTGTGGATTTTTTATATAGATTTTATTAGGAGAGCGAGAGTGATCCTTCCTATCTAGTCATTAGCCACTAATTTTTGAGAAATTCGAAGTCAGAGAAGCTATAAATGATGTCGCTGATAAGTCAAGGGAGGTAAGCAGAAAAAATCATTAAATTTCACCAAGTGGGTATGACAACGACTAGTAAATTTGGGGGAGAGTTGTTGTGTTGGGTGCAGTGGTTGTGCTTTTTAGAGGGGATAGTGGAGAGATTGAGAGACTTTGCTTCAGGCTTTGAGAGGGTGAGAGGGTTGTGGGTTCAGTGGAATTAGACAATAGTAAGTGAGTGCGGGTATTGTGCCCTTGTCGCCTTCTCTGGTGGGCAAATTGGGTGGTACTTCTCGGGTGCCAGGATTGAACCAAATCAATTAGTTGTCTTCGAGTTTCTCCACTGTCCAAAGAAAGACTCAAACAAAATACAAAAATATATATTTCCCAATTCTGGTTAGTCCTCTTTCAGTTTGGTTGGGTATTATTACCATCCCTAAATTGGCATGGGAGCAGTGTGGCGTGACCACACATGAATAATTTTGAGGACATGGGCACCACAAGCACAGCCATACCCCTCGACACTGAGGTATGAATGTAGGGATGGAAATAATAACAGTCTACCATCACCTGAAACGTTCTCGAACTGTACCAACCCATTATATGTGGATTTTCAACACCCAGCTAGTGTGTGGGGCCCCAGTCATGGGAAACCAAATGTACAGTTTAGTTAATGGGAACCCACAAATACCAGCCTCACTGCTCTTATCTTCCTCTTCCGGACTTGGTGCATGACAACAAAAGTAGCCACGCGGTGGTGTGTCACGTTGTTGGAACTAAGAGCATATATGGGTATCCAGGAAATGATGATGGAGGTGGCAACAACCATGTGAGTAGGTTGTCAGGGAAGGAGGCATTGACCATGGTGACAATGATGGGAGTATGGAATTCAGAAGACGTAGGAGAGTGGGTGGCAGCAGTAATGAATTTATGATTGTGGTGTGAGTGTATTACAATAGCAACAACTGCTAGTGCATTATTGTCGTGGAATGCATGGCGGCGACGATGAGTACATGGAAGCAGAAACAATGGATGCCTGATGTTGCTAAGTATACTGACATGGGAACATGTCCACAGAGAGAAGTAGTTAGACAATTGGTGTGATGGCTCTGAAGAAATCACGTTGATGTGGAGTAACACATCAGTGACAAACCAAAAACCACTTCTACGCTTCATGTCTGGAGGTTCCTAGCACACGTGGCCATGACCATATCAAGGACATGCGCACCACCATGATCGAGGACCTGGAGACCAAGGCTGGGATGGAGCCATTCTAAGCAGTCTATAACTTCTAGTGTAAGGACCCTGACCTAGGTTTTGGGATAACCCTCTTTGCTTTTCTTATGAAAGGTGATTAGAACCTTAATATAATCTCTCTAGATGTTTTGTTATCTTGTGACAAGCTCATGTTTCTAGTTTGGTCCCGTTTGGATGCTGTTTGAGCAATGTTTGCTTGTTTTGGACCAAAGTGCAATTTACCAAAAGTAAGGGGTTATATTGCAATATGTCACATGTAAGCATGCTTTTAGTTCTCTTGCATCATTAGAAGAGAATGATGTTGTGGGGCACCTTGTGGACGACCTATGTTTCAAGTTTGAGCTTAGTTGGTTGATGTTTATGCTTTATGTGCTAGTTTTGGTGTAAATTGCAAATTACCCAAAGTGGAGGGTCAATATGCAATTTATCAGATCTAGAGCCTTGTGGCTTCTGTTTGGCATCATCTAGAACATGGTTGGATGTAAGGGCACCTGGTTTGGCTGATAGATGAGGAATGACATCTCTATATGGTCTTTATATCACATATGTGTCACATAGGCCACCTTGTCCTTTAGTGTATCGGCTAAGCCTTGAAGGTGTGTCGCCCAAGAGAGGTTTGTCATCCATGGAAGTTTCCCAGATGCATGATACACTTCCTAGAGTGTATCACCAGTCCATGCATGAGCTGCTAGGGTGGCAACAAGTGGTGTTATGAGCTAGAGCAAGTGGCGCCTTGGTTTATGTGGTTATGACACATCTCCCTTGCTACCTCTCTCTTCCTTGATGTATATAACTCCCTTCCTCCTTAGCCAAGCAATCATTTTCAGACACCTTCCTTCCCCTACCTGTATGGGACAAGCATGGGAGCTTTGGAACTAAGGAAGACTCCCATGGAGCATGGAGGGGCAAGCTCCTTGGCCATGGAAACTCCTTGCTCAAGATCCGACCTTGGTGAGTCATGATTCTTTGTTAGTTTTCCTTGTGCTTTATTCTTCACCTTCCTCTTCCCCTCTCGGCCATGGATAGGCCCTTGATAAGAGTAAGAAAGTCCGTGGTTATCTCCCCTCCATTCTTCTTCTTGAGCTATACATAACCATGGTTTCTTCTTCTTCTTCTTCCATTGTTTCTTGAGGTGATGATGATGTTGTCGAAGGCATGTTTGGAGCTTTGGATGGGTGTTGTTCTTGGAAGAGAACGTGAGTTTGCTGCTTGGACCAAGAAGCTTGATGCCTTTCTTGGATATCCTCTTAAGGAGGGTTACATAACTCTTAACCATCTCTATTATTCACACTCTCCATATATGTATATAATGGTTCTTGTACTTAAATCGTTACCTTCTCTCCATGATAGATATATATATGGAACTTGGAATCTTATCTAATGGTAATGCTACGTTTTATTACTGCCTTTAGCTTGTTTTCCTTGTGCAAGATGGTAATGGGTGGCTAGAGGTTGAAGATGACTAGCCCGATATGGGGCTTTACCCGATACAACTATGTTTTGCCCGATACAGTACCTTGTTTAATGAGTTATGCTTTGGTTGATGGTTTGTAGCAATACCCCTTTCTCTCCTTTGGACTTGAAAGGTGAGCCTATGGGCTATATGTTAGGGATCTATGATGTGGTGACTGATACCTCTTTCCTACCCTAGGGTTAAGGTTTGGACAATATGTTTGGTGGGCACCTAGATGATCCCTTGGCCGATATGTGCTCTAATTGATGGCTCCTTGAGGTTGTTGCTTGATACCCTCTTCTAGAGTTGAGCCTCGAGTGATATGATAGGTGAACTCTTTAGTGACCTTGTGACCGATATGTACATCTACCCAAGATGATGATGGTAGGCGATATGGCGGTTGGCCGACATAAAACTCGAACTCTAGAGTCTTGGACGATATGGAGCTTCAACCCTAGTTTGGGCGATAGGGTTGTCCTGGGCAACATATATGATATACCCTTGTTGCACGACATGGTCTTGATGTTGAAGATGACCAACTTGGTATGGTCCTTGTACCCTTGCACGATACACCTTTTTGGTGCCCTAAACGATACCCCCTCATATAGGGTTTGCCTTGGACGTTATGTTAACAAAAGTTCTATTAATCTTGTTTCCCGATATGACTCTTAACCATGGTAGTATTGTTGGGTGATATGGATAAGTCTTGAGCCTATAATGATGAAACCCTAGCTGGGCGATACCATGGCTGCCTCCATGACCGATATCAGTGTAGTTGAGGGGCTTTTGTGTCAGGCATGAGGTTTGTGCTTGCACGACACTCTCTAAGTGAGTTTCCCGACATGGTGCCTATGTACGACATGGAGCTTTGAGTGATAGAGTTGCCCTAACCCTAAGCTGACCGATAGGGGTACTCTTGTTGTGATGATTCCTTGGGCGATATGTTGGGTGCCCGATATGGTTCTCCATGAGCGACAAGGATATGAGGATGGGCGATATGGGTGATCCCTTGATATGCTGCCCGATATCATCAACCCTAGAACTTTATAAGTGTGTAGGTGTGCATGGTTTGGGTGACATCAGGGCTAAGTGTGTGGCCGATACCCCACAAGGAGATATGTTACCTTGGCCAATATGCCTTTCCCGACACATGGTCTCTCTCTTGGATGATTTCCCAACATGTGTTCATACTTGATAGCTTGGATGGTCCTAGGGTTGAGGTTGGGCCGGTACATGTGTTGAGCTTGACAGTACCTTGGACGATAGAGTACCATGGGCGTCATGGCAACGATGAAGTAGTGTACCTCGGGCGGTAGGGTTTTGGATGATAGATGGAACCCATGTACTACACAATGCCTGATTGCCCGATACCACCCTGCATGTGGATATACGATACATGTTATAGGCCTAGTTGCACGATACCCCCCTTGTGCATGAATGTATGGCATGTTGATAGGCGACAATCTTGGGTGAGAATTGGTACTCTATTCGATACTCCCTTTTAGTGAGGGATTTCTTGGTCGCTATATGCTTTTGGTGAGGGTAGGCGACACCTTTGGTGAGGGTTGTGCCTAACCCAATAACCCTATGCATGTTTCTTGAGCTTACACCTTTGACCATGATGAGCTATGACAAGATAGATGGAGAACCCTTGTATAGTGGTTACCTATGGTTAATGACAGATGAACTTCTAATTAAGTTGGATGGTGGATCATGGTGCATGATCCTTAGAGTTAATCCTTTGGGATGATGTGCATATGTTTTGAGATATAGGGTATGATGGGATACCCATGATGTGGTGACAGTAGTATGTATTGATTTATACACCGGTTATGACATTAATCTGCATATGTTCCTAATGATGGAAAAATATTCCAATGCTATAAACCTTAATCTTGATGACATGATAATGAAAGATATGTTCATGAGATATGGGGCATGATGGATGCTCACAGTTTGAGAACAATAATTTACATTTACTATAGACACAACTATGAATAGGGATGCTATTCCAATCATGTGCACCTAAATTCTTGATAGCATGATAATCATAATATGTTTTCTAAGACCTATGTTCTATGTATGGTGATCCAGTTATCTCTTTCTTATGCAAGCTAACCATGCAGTGTACTGAATTCATAGCCAAGTAAGAGCTATGGTGATTATATGATTACGTGCTTTGTATAGAACTTTATATATGTGAATTATCTAAATAATAATGATATGTCTTGTTGATGAGATAACATATATCACCAATATGATGAGAAAGGCATGTTGAGGTGTGATCCTCTAGTGATGACATGAGGGATTGATATTCCCTAATGATGTTGATGATGCCTTGAGAGGCACTGGTGTAATGTGATGAACTCAGGGATTGCTATCCCATGGTGATGATGTAAGCCTTGAGAGGCAGTGGCATTATGTGATGAGGGATTGAGATCCCATGGCAATGTGATGATCCTTGAGATGGATCTAGATGATTGGCAAGAGGCCAAGTGGTAACATGTAATGTTGGATCTTTGTGATGGATCAAGATGATGTTGATGAAAGTAAAAGCATGATATTGAGTTTCATGTTGTTTATTCTTGTTATTGTTTGCATGTTATACAACTTGGCTGAATCTTGCAATCCACTTAAAATATGTTAACTAAATTACATGTGAACCTTCATGTAGTTTGCCCTGGCCATAGATCCATCATCGTCAGTAGTTGTAATGGTGAAACAGGTTCTCCTGCGGGTTAACCTGGAAGCGTATATTATTGAATATGTGTGGTTTCTCCTAGCCGAAAATGAGGAGGTTAGAGTGCAACTTCGGTTGTAGACTCCAGAGTGTGGTTTCAGGCCCATAACTCGATATGTTGGAGCATGGTGAATAGTCCCATGGCTCGGAATGTGTGATAAGAAGAGCATGAATGCATTCATGGCTCAGAGAACGGTGAACATACATGTGGCTCAGTTTCACTAGAACTGATACTTGTACCAAGGTGGGCTAGGCAAAGGGTAGCCTGACCCTGTCACTGTGGCCACTTAAGCATGAGACTGCGGTCCTGCTTGTGTTGCACTCGTGCACTGACCACGAGGTGGGAGGTCATGAAGTCTGACTCTTCCTTTGACGTTGTATGGCACCATCTTGGGTTTCACAACCGAAGGTTGGATTTGAGCGGTACGGCTCACTTCCTCAAGGCATAATAATTTGTAAGCAATCCGTATAGTATCTTTGCTTAGGGAAAATATGAAACATTGGTTGAGGCCTTGTTTGTATAGTTTCTCTGGTTATAAACTTGTAGTTTATCATACATTCCTTATATCATGTGATAAGATTGTATAAAGTTTATCTTGTCAATCATGTTCCATACAGAATTCCTGGTTATATGCCTCCTAATGTTTTGGTAAGAGTGTAATAAAGTTAGCTCTGCTTAGTATGCTGCTCCTATGATCTTCTTATACTAGTTAACGATACTCATAATAAAGCTGGTAGAAGGTTATGTTTCTCATTGGGATTGTGTGTCTCACCCCGCTGGTTAATAACCCTTTACCCTTTTTAGGTGGACGTGCCTGGCGAGATGAAGATCATGTGGCTATGGATGTTATGCAAAGGTATCATACCTGGTGGGATAGATAGTGTCTAGCAGTAGAGTCCTATGTGTCGTCCCTGTACACTCAGGTCTTCGGGAGAGTTTTTTTTTATGTTTCTTGTACAATGATCGATGTATGATTTTCGGTTTGTATCTTGATGTAAAGCATCATGGCAAACAGTTATTTCATGTAACGAAATGATGGGAATTATGTTGTAGCACCTTGGAAATATGCTATGAAATGAAAAGTGTTGGCTCAGATATTATATGTTTCATCTTGTGGTGCTTGTTGTAAATCGGTTTTAATTTTCCATGTTTTTCGGTAATCCGCTGGTTAGCACGTAATCATGTTTTGTTGTGGATGGGGTGTTATAGTGTTTGGTATCATATCTCTAGGTTCACTGAGTCTACAGGGACACTAGGAATAGGATTAGGATGGTGTCTAAGGTTGGACCGTGACATAATATATGGTACATACTATCTAATCTCAGTACTTGATGCCCTGGCCAGGTATTCAAATATTGAAGACAAAGGTAAGTATGGAGCATTAGATTGCTTCCTCCTTGATTACTCTGATCAAGTAGTCATTCTGGAGCAATCTAAAGAGCATAACAAAATTAAGAATATGATGAGATAATTTCTTGAAACTGTAATCTCAAGAGATATATATGATAAAAGATAGACTAACTGGTGATAACAATGTAAGTTAAAGCATAGAACTTACACAAGATGAAGAAAGTACCTGAAAGCAAAGATAAAGTTAGAAGAAAGAGAAGAATAAGTGATGAGTAAACAAGATGGAACCTGAGATAACCTCAGACTAACCAATGAACGTAAGCAAAAATGTGAAAGAATAAAGTGCAAATTTGTGATAAGAAAAAGAGAACAAGGGAGATGATCCTTGTTCAATAAAGAATATGTGAAGAATAATGATCTTTTTCACAAAGAGAAAAAAAAATCAGATATAATCAGGAACTAATCATGATTATGATGAAATGGTAACAAGACAAGAAGAATAATGACATGTAATGGTCTTGATGTTTCCTGTGCTAAGTGCAAAGAACCCAAGAATATACAAGATAAAAACCAGAAGGAAAAAGGTTTAACGTTGTATAAACGGTTGGAAACTCATGTAAGGATCAAATAAAGTGATAATATCCTCCCCTTTGATATGAAACCATAGATGTTGATGGGTTGATGAGAGGAGTTTGTTCTTTTGTGTCCCTTCCTTTCAAGGGAGTGGCAGTGAAGTGGACCTTGTGTCACTTGATTTGTGTGCCTTTGAAGTGATCGCTGCTTGGATACTTCAAAAAGTATCATCTGATCTTGGACTTTGGTTTCCAAGATGGGGATGTCTGTGATGGATGATGACAGTAGGATCCTCTTAGCATGCCTTCTGAGAAGGGGTTGAAAATCAAGATGCCTAGATCATGGAGGTATGAAGGTGAACCGTCCTGATCGATCATCCTTGACCTTGAACCTACAAGCTGGAAGCTTGTTTTGGAAGACTGGATCTACGTGGTGACCCTCGAAGTAGCAGTTCGACATCATAGAGGAAAGTTGATAAGGATAAGCTAGTGAGGATTGGATGGTTTGATCAGGCAGCAGATGGCAACAGGCAACAGTTAGATCTTGAGGCATGAGCTGACCAGAAACGGTGAGATGACCAGGGTGTGCTGGCAGGTTGAATGGAGTCATTCCATTCTGCTTTGTCTTCGTCTTGCCTCTTATCTTCTCTAGTTGATCCAGTTTAGGATGTACCCTCCTTTGAGTGCTTGTTTTACGTTTGGCAGATGTTTCCTTCTTGTTAGTAAGAAGAGAGATAGTCTGTTGTCGAGCACCTTGTGGATGACCTGGTTGTATAGGATGAAGTCTACTCTTCTTTGTATCCTTTCCATTCCTGGATGTGATAGTCGGGTGAATCCCTTTCTGTGTTACATGTCAAGGATCGTTATAACCCTGGGAATGGATACCCTTGGAAAGATGTGAAGTTGTCTCAGATGGAAAGGTTGGCTTTGGTTTGATCCGTCTAAGTGCCTATAGTGTGGCTATCATATGTTAGGGGTTTATGCTCCGCATAAACATGATGGAAGGTATGCACCCAAGGAAAGGAAGTGTTGTAGGGTCATCTTGGGAAAGTTCATCTAGTTGAGCCTTGTCATGTGCATACAGGTGTTTTGTAGAGTATGTATCTTGTGATAACCTCTTCTGAGAAAGATTCCCCTGAGTAGAGACATCCTTTGTGAAAAGAGAAGGAACAGTTGAAACATATATAACAGAAAGATAGTGATACAAGTTATGCAAATCTTAAGTGTCAAGCCTATGAGATTAGAGTAGCGCAGTGGAAATGTAATGAGGAATATGATACATCAATAGAAGGAACAGATACCTGAGTAATACAAGTTGCATATAATGTTCCAGTATCTAAGAGTGTTACCAGACAAAGGATGATGAGATCGAGGGTTGAGTCTAGGACCAGTACAAGGAAACCCTGAGTGGATCTGGGAGAAGAGAAAGTATGTTGGTCACATATCTGTGACACTTAGGAGCTTTACGGAGTTGTATGATGTGACACGCGAGTAACACCCGTCTTCTTTCCGCTCGGGATTTCGGGGACGAAATCCTTGTTAGGGGTTTATGACTTATAAGGACCCTGACCCAGGTTTTGGGCTAACCCGCTTTGCTTTGCTTATGAAAGGTTCTTAGAACCTTAATCTAATCTCTCTATATGTTTTGTTATCTTGTGACAAGCTCAAGTTTCCAGTTTGGTCCCGTTTGGATGTTGTTTGAGCAATGTTTGCTTGTTTTCGACCAAAGTGCAATTTACCCAAAGTAAGGGGTTATATTGCAATATGTCACATGTAAGAATGATTTTAGTTCTCTTGCATCATTAGAAGAGAATGATGTTGTGGGGCACCTTGTGGAGGACCTATGTTTCAAGTTTGAGCTTGGTTGGTTGATGTTTATGCTTTATGTGCTAGTTTTGGTGTAAATTGTAAATTACCCAAAGTGGAGGGTCAATATGCAATTTATCAGATCTAGAGCCTTCTTGCTTTTGTTTGGAATCATCTAGAATGTGGTTGGATGTAAGGGTGCCTGGTTTGGCTGATAGATGAGGAGTGACATCTCTATATGGTCTTTATATCACATATGTGTCACATAGGCCACCTTGTCCTTTAGTGTATCGGCTAAGGCTTGAAGGTGTGTCACCCAAGAGAGGTGTGTCGGCCATGGAAGTTTCCCAGCTGCATGATACACTTCCTAGAGTATATCACCAGGCCATGCATGCGCTTCTAGGGTGGCAACAAGTGGTGTTATAAGCTAGAGCAAGTGGTGCCTTGGTTTATGTGGTTATGACACCTCTCCCTTGCTACCTCTCTCTTCCTTGGTGTATATAACTCCCTTCCTCCTTATCCAAGCAATCCTTTTCGGACACCTTACTTCCCCTACCTGTATGGGACGAGCATGGGAGCTTTGGGAGCTAAGGAAGACTCCCATGGAGCATGGAGGGGCAAGCTCCTTGGCCATGGAAACTCCTTGCTCAAGATCCGACCTTGGTGAGTCATGCTTCTTTGTTAGGTTTCCTTATGCTTTCTTCTTCACCTTCCTCTTCCCCTCTCGGCCATGGATAGGCCCTTGATATGAGTAAGAAAGGCCGTGGTTATCTCCCCTCCTTTCTTCTTCTTGAGCTATACATAACCATGGTTTCTTCTTCTTCTTCTTCCTTTGTTTCTTGAGGTGATGATGATGGTATCGAAGGCATGTTTGGAGCTTTGGATGGGTGTTTTTCTTGGAAGAGAACGTTAGTTTGCTGCTTGGACCAAGAAGATTGATGTATTTCTTGAAGATCCTCTTAAGGTGGGTTACATAACTCTTAACCATCTCTATTATGCACACCCTCCATATATGTATATAATGGTTCTTGTACGTAAATTGTTACCTTCTCTCCATGATAGATATATATATGGAACTTGGAATATTATCTAATGGGAATGCTAAGTTTTATTACTTCCTTTAGCTTGTTTTCCTTGTGCAAGATGGTAATGGGTGGATAGAGGTTGAAGATGACTAGCTCGATATGGGGCTTTACCCGATACAACTATGCTTTGCCCGATACAGTACCTTGTTTAATGAGTTATGCTTTGGTTGATGGTTTGTGGCAATACCCCTTTCTCTCCTTTGGACTTGAAAGGTGATCCTATGGGATAGAAGTTAGGGATATATGATGTGGTGACCGATACCTCTTTCCTACCCTAGGGTTAAGGTTTGGACGATATGGTTGGTGGGCACCTAGTTGATCCCTTAGCCGATATGTGCTCTAATTGGTGGCTCCTTGAGGTTGTTGCCTGATACCCTCTTCTAGAGTTGAGCCTCGAGTGATATGATAGGTGAACTCTTTAGTGACCTTGTGACCGATATGTACATCTACCCAATATGATGATGGTAGGAGATATGGCTGTTGGCCGACATAAAACCCTAACTCTAGAGTCTTGGACGATATGGAGCTTCAACCCTAGTTTGGGTGATAGGGTTGTCCTGGGCGACATGGATGATCTACCCTTGTTGCAAAACATGGTATTGATGTTGAAGATGACCAACTTGGTATGGTCCTTGTACCCTTGCACGATACACCTTTTTGGTGCCCTAAACGATACCCCCTCATCTAGGGTTTTCCTTGGACGTTATCTTAAGAAAAGTTGTGTTAATCTTATTTCCCGATATGACTCTTAACCATGGTAGTATTGTTGGGAAATATGGATAAGTCTTGAGCCTAGAATGATGAAACACTAGGTGGGCAATACCGTGGCTGCCTCCCTGACCGATATGAGTGTAGTTGAGGGGCTTTTGTGTCGGGCATGAGGTTTGTGCTTGCACGACACTCTCTAAGTGAGTTGCCCGACATGGTGCCTATGGACGACATGGAGCCTTAAGTGATAGAGTTTCCCTAACCCTAAGATGACCGATAGGGGTACTCTTGTTGTGATGATTCCTTGGGAAATATGTTGGGTGCCTGATATGGTTCTCCATGAGCGACAAGGATATGAGGATGGGCGATATGGGCAATCCCTTGATATGCTACCTGATATCATCAACCCTAGAACTTTATAAGTGTGTAGGTGTGCATGGTTTGGCTGACATCAGGGCTAAGTGTGTGTCTGATACCCCACAAGGAGATATGTTACCTTGGCCGATATGCCTTGCCCGACACATGGTCTCTCTCTTGGATGATTTCCCAACATGTGTTCATACTTGATAGCTTGGATGGTTCGAGGGTTGAGGTTGGTCAGGTACATGTGCTGAGCTTGACAGTACCTTGGACGATAGAGTACCATGGGTGTCATGGCAACGATGAAGTAGTGTACCTTGGGCGGTAGGGTTTTGGATGATAGATGGCGCCCATGTGCTACACAACGCTTGATTGCCCCATACCACCCTGGATGCACGATACATGTTATAGCCCTAGTTGCACGATACCCCCTTTGTGCATGAATGTATGGCATGCTGATAGACGACAATCTTGGGTGAGAATTGGTACTCTATCCGACACTCCCTTTTAGTGAGGGATTGCTTGGTCGCTATATGCTTTTGGTGAGGGTAGGCGACACCTTTGGTGAGGGTTGTGCCTAACCCGATAACCCTATACATGTTTCTTGAGCTTACATGTTTTATCATGATGAGCTATGACAAGATAGGTGGAGAACCCTTGTATAGTGGTTACCTATGGTTAATGATAGATGAACTTCTGATTAAGTTGGATGGTGGATCATGGTGCATGATCCTTAAAGTTAATCCTTAGGGATGATGTGCATATTTTTTGAGATATAGGGTATGATGGGATACCCATGATGTGGTGACAGTAGTATGTTTTGATTTATACACCGGTTATGACATTAATTTGCATATGTTACTAATGATGGAAAAATATTCCAATGCTATAAACCTTAATCCTGATGGCATGATAATCAAAGATATGTTCATGAGATATGGGACATGATGGATGCTCACAGTTTGAGAACAATAATATAAATTTACTATAGACACAACTATGAATAGGGATGATATTCCAATCATGTGCACCTAAATTCTTGATAGAATCATAATCATAATATGTTTTATAAGACATATGTTCTATTTTTGGTGATTCAGTTATCTCTTTCTTATTCAAGCTAACCATGCAGGTGTACTTAATTCATAGCCAAGTAAGAGCTATGGTGATTATATGATTACGTGCTTTGTATAGCACTTGATATATGTGCATTATCTAAATAATAATGATATGTCTTGTTGATGAGATAACATATATCACCAATATGATGAGAAAGGAATGTTGAGGTGTGATCCTCTAGTGATGACATGAGGGATTGATGTTCCCTAATGATGTTGATGATGCCTTGAGAGGCACTGGTGTAATGTGATGAACTCAGGGATTGCTATCCCGTGGTGATGATGTAAGCCTTGAGAGGTATTGGCATTATGTGATGAGGGATTGAGATCCCATGGCAATGTGATGATCCTTGAGATGGATCTAGATGATTGGCAAGAGGCAAAGTGGTAACATGTAATGTTGGATCCTTGTGATGGACCAGGATGATGTTGATGACAGTAAAAGCATGATATTGAGTTTCATGTTGTTTATTCTTGTTATAGTTTGCATGTTATACAACTTGCCTGAATCTTACAATCCATTTAAAATATGTTAAATAAATTACATATGAACCTTCATGTAGTTTGCCCTGGCCATAGATCCATCATCATCAGTAGATGGTGATGGTGAAATAGGTTTTCCTGCGGGTTAACCTGGAAGCACATATTATTGAATATGTGTGGTTTCTCCTAGCCGAGAATGAGCAGGTTAGAGTGCAACTTCGGTTGTAGACTCCAGAGTGCGGTTTCAGGACCGTAGCTCGATATGTTGGAGCATGGTGAACAGTCCCATGGCTCAGAATGTGTGATAAGAAGAGCATGAATGCATTCATGGCTCACAACACAGTGAACATACTCGTGGCTCAGTTTCACTAGCGCAGATACCTGTACCAAGGTGGGCTAGGCAGAGGGTAGCCTGACCCTGTGGCTGAGGTCACTTAAGCATGAGACTGCGGTCCTGCTTGTGTTGCACTCATGCATTGACCACGAGGTGGGAGGTCATGAAGTCTAGCTCTTCCTTTTACCTTGTATGGCACCAGCTTGGGTTTCACAACCGAAGGTTGGATTTGAGCGGTACGGCTCACTTCCTCAGGGCATAATAATTTGTAAGCAAACCATATAGTATCTTTGCTTAGGGCAAATACGAAACATTGGTTGAGGCCTTGTTTGTATATTTGCTCTGGTTATAAACTTGCAGTTTATCATTCATTCCTTATATCATGTGATAAGATCATATAAAGTTTATCTTGTCAATCTTGTTCCATACAGAATGCCTGGTTATATGCCTCCTGATGTTTTGGTAAGACTGTAATAAAGTTAGGTTTGCTCAGTATGTTGCTCCTATGATCTTTTTATACCAGTAATGGTACTCATAATAAAGCTGGTAGAAGGTTATGTTTCTCGATGGGACAGTGTGTCTCACCCCGCTGGTTAATAACCCTTTTTAGGTGGATGTGCCTGGCGAGATGAAGATCATGTGGATATGGATGTTATGCAAAGTTATCGTACCTGGTGGGATAGATAGTGTCTAGCAGTAGAGTCCTATGTGTCGTCCCTGTACACTCAAGTCTTCGGGAGAGTTTTTTTATGTTTCTTGTACAATGATCGATGTATGATTTTCGGTATTTATCTTGATGTAAAGCATCATGGAAAATAGTTATTTCATGTAACGAAATGATGGGAATTATGTTGTAGCACCTTGGAAATATGCTATGAAATGAAAAGTGTTGGCTCAGATATTATATGTTTCATCTTGTGGTGCTTGTTGTAAATCGGTTTTAATTTCCCGTGTTTTTCGGTAATTCGCTGGTTAGCACGTAATCGTATTTTGTTGTGGATGGGGAGTTACATCCAGGTTCTCCAACAATGCATGCATCTAGGTTCTAAGGAGCCATGTTGAAATTGTGAACAGTCGGGTCAAATGATTCACATGCAATGGATGGTAGCAGTCACCAAGAGAAAAAGTTGTGGTTACTTGGGTTTCTATGGCGCCCCGATTATGGGAACCCAGTTATTGTGGATGGAAATGTAATTGGGTGGTCGTGGATGATATCAAAGTATGGTTTTAATGGGGTAGTGGATGGTTACCCCCCAAACCAGTCCATTTCCACCCCTAGCTGAAGGCAATGAAGCTTCCATTACTATAAGGTTTTAAGTATGTCATTAGAGAATTGGATTGCTGAGTTTTAGTCTATGCTATTAAGGTTGAGAGCCACATGCGTGGGTATGAAGATGGGTTCATCACAGACATCATCATCTTCTTTGGGCAGTTGGTGGCCCTCAAATGTAGTTCTTACAAATTGTGCAAGTAATATAGTTGCTTATTCTTTGGTTGCTACAACCTGTAGTCTCATGGGACTTGTCTTTAGGTCATGAAAAATATTCATGTATTCACTATCTTGGTATATTAATAAAAAACGAGTTTAAGTTTTGACTTAGTTGAATATACATACATACATTCATATATATATATATAATTATACATATATGTATATATATAATTCTTATACATATATGTATCATATTTGACTTATCTTTTTTATGTTTTAGAGTATGTTAAAGCATTGGTAAATGATGACACTGGTTGATTGATGCTACGATCCCCTAAAATACCATTTATAGATTCAGTTATTCAATACCTTTATGTACCAAGGAAATATGGAGAAATATCCTTGATATCTTCTTATATCATATGTTATGGATAGAAAATCCAGTAAGTTTCTTGGTATAATGTTCTAGATCACCTTTTATATAGTAGACAAAACTTTGTGCATAGACGAAGTTCAAAAAGTGATTTAAAATCTTGATGATGAACTTTCATGATCATGTGTCTTTATATGTTCTCACAGTGATTCATGTTTTAGATATATCTATCTAGAGTAATGTTTTCAATGATAATCTGCTTTTAACAACTGAATGGTACGTGTATCCTTAAAGTTAGCCGCACCAATTTTATGAACTTAGCATGACTCTCAATTTAGGCATGGACAACTATTTGAACTATAGGATTCATCACATGGCGCAGAAGTGTGTCCCAATTTAGTTCATAAATCTACTCATTTAGAATAAATGTTACATACCTCAACATATATGCCCTATACATATACAATGTGAAATATGTTCTTGTTGCTTTTATAGTAATTTTTTAATTAGATAACATTTTCTTAAGGTGTGGCACAAGCATACACCAGTCTTTTTTCTCTATTAGTCTTCAGTTATTAATTAGTAAATAACTTTAAAGTTGATCCATTTAATTTGGATTAGTTTATATGTAGACTTCTTAATCTAGATCTTACTACTACTTGCAGTTAACACTGTAAGAAAGGGGTTGTTGATAGGGGCGGGGGATCCTCCTATTATATTTGTAGAAATCATTTAGCTGGATATGAAATGTATTAAACTAGGCATGTTTGTAATGTTTGTACTTTTTTAGAGGACAACGAGGGTAATAAGTAATTTAGCCTTCGTCTAATGACAATTTGATCCATTTGTTTAATCAAGGATTTGTAGATGTTTTCTATTTATGAAAGAAAATGTATGCCTTAACTGATAAATAGAGGTATTAAGGATATTGTTTGGCTTTTCCTTTCTTTTATATTTTATTGCTTACATATCACTTGTCTCATTTACTAAAATTGAAATGATTAGTCAAAATGTAAGGATTGGAAGGAACAAGGACGCACCCTAAGCACGACCACTTCAAGCATCTAACTTGTACTTCGTTAAAAAAGTAATTGTTATCTTTCTAATGGATTCAAATCTGTGTATGTCTAAAACCTAACACATAATCACATTATTTGTATGTGTTATTTATATCTATCTTGGCATTGTTATAAAATTTCTTATTATAGTAATTATTTTGAAAAGTTTGTCAATTGTGAGGTGGTCAGATCTTTGTTTACTGGCTATTATGAAATGGAACTCTATGCCACTGATGCCAACAAATAAAGAAACAATTGCACATGACAATAAAGTTGATCTTTATTTGGTGAAGATTATGAAGAGATCTAACAATGTCATGTTCCTTGAAGAGTTTGTTACTTGTATTAGTTGTACAGATATCGTTGACTATTATTCTGTCGTGTTGTAATTTTGTAGGGTCGATGAACCCAACGGTATTATGATTTGTAATCATAGTTAATGTAGTATTACATTTCATTTAAGGATATGTCATTGGTACAAGAAAATTGGGTGCTTGGGGATGCATACTAATGCTAAAATGAAACTTGATTTTTCACATGAAGGAATAAGGTTGGATCCCATGGTTGTACGCTCACGTAGGATCCCATCATAGGTCAAGGACCACAAATTAAGACTATAATATAGTCATCCTCTCTCAATATCTGAACAAGGTAATAGTATTATCAAGATATATTATCCGAAGGTCACCTATCAGATTCCACAGTGTTTTGATGTGGTTCTTTAGAGTCAACAAACCCACTTCAATGAGATCCTTGACAATGAAAATGTAGCAACAAGGCTTCATTAGGGCACAATCTTTCTAATAATAAATAGAGAAGGAAGGAGTTCCATCTATTTCACTTATTTTTAACTCCTCTTTAGATAGGTTGACTTCCATATCTTCAAATCCCAAAATTGAGTTGGAAGAGTTTGCATTCAAAATAGCAGGCAACATCCATATAAAAGAACAAGCATCTGGGTTCTTTGGATTGATTAGGTGTGTTATTAGTAGTTTGGGAATTGCTTGATATACATGGGAAATCTGCGTCCCCCCCCGAGTAAGTATGACCATGTCCATGTTTGTCTTGTATAATAGTTCTTGTTCACAGGTTGTACTTTTATGATGAGTGTTGTAGTTTAGGTCGACACCGATTCTTCTTATCACCTTCTCTTGTTTCATCATTCCTTGTTGTATACCTCCTCCTTCTGTTACTTACATTATCATTTTTGTTTGCATTGGGGTCATCCTTTTAGGATTTTGGGGGTTGACAATTCTCCTTGTCTATTATGTAGTGGATTGTCACCATTCAGTGGATGGTAATGATGTCCACCGCCACCTTCTCACCCTCCTTCACAACATCCAAACCCTAACAACAACTCACTATTATCAATGAAAATTTATTAATGTGTCATATATTAATCTCTACTAAGAATGTTTGTGCCACCATGTCTCATATGTAAACACATTTCTCAACTAGTACACTAGGATTCAAGTTTGATAAAAATGATTTGTCAAAAGAATGCTTTCTTTTACAAGTTAATGAGGTTTAATAATTTACTATCACAATCATTAATGTGATTTTACATCTTTTGGTAACATGAGAATATGAATATTGAAGAAATTAAGAACTATTGCAAATGTGATAATGTAACAAAAAAATGACACAAAAAAGTGATATAAGGTGAATCACTTAAAGTGGTGGAATAATCGAACATAATATTATACAAGAAACTGAACAATTGACGGTAATGATAACTTAACATTTATTAAAAGCACTCCATATGACACTCATTATTTGGTATTACAGTTGAATACATGATTGTAGATTATTACACTAAAAATAACAAACTATAAGATATGTGGAACACGGTCAGCATCATAATCACTTATTTAGTAGTACTAGATGTGATCTCATAGCTGATTATGTTTATATTTTGTTGTGTAAGTTATCAATCGTATTGCTTGATAATAGGAACTTCACGAACAAGTGCACCCATTACGGCAAATCCAGCCTTCCATGATTCGAGGTCGTGACTAACCATGTGAAACTTCAGCTTAGAAGGTGTGCCAGTTGCTTTGAATTCTCCAATCTTAAGCAGGGACCATGTCTTTTTTCGCAAGTTACCCATTCCTACTTCCCTCTCTATGTCGTGGATACCCTTGGCTTGTAGCTTTAGATGAGTAGTATTTCTCTGGGAGTCATCTTGTACTTCAACAACATACATAACATCATATATTTTGCCTTGAGTGACTCTCATCATATCGATTTCTCCCCATATGTCGAAGCGAAATGGCTGTTGCAGGACTGCAACTTCGGTTTCGATGCTATATCCACATATATGTATGCACAAATTATTTACAGTATTTGTCATATAAGAAACAAAACAAACAACTGCTCACTAGAATACTTACTTGTCACGGAATTCCCAATCCCAATAAGTAGTGTCTTCATGTCTGGTGATTGAAAGCTTGTTTGCTTGCAAGAAAAATACCTCATAGCTCCAACTTATCTTAATATCATAATTGAAAAGAAGAATTCAGTTAAAATTCGTCGCCATTTCATTAAGAAATCTACTCAATTGAGGAGAATTTTAATTAACTCGTGCAGCATTGCCGAGTTCATTGGGTGCATTAAATATGACTGAGCATATTGCTAAATTTTAAAAGGAGACCAACTTATACTCGGATATGGATCGCGTTTGTCTTTCTACGAGAGCAGTATAACAGCGTCACATGAAACGCCTTATTTGAAATTAAACTAGAGGTAATCGACTCGTCATGGATTATTAGAGTATAGCAAGCCTTCAATTGGTTTGCCTCACAAGTCGAACAGTAAATTTGGTTACGAGGTTGGCATATTATTTTACAAAGAGTAACCTGTTAAACGCAGTCAGTCTCATTTTATTATCATTGACTTAGAATATAAGAATTCATAAACACAGTCATAAATACAATTCCGAGTGGTCGTGTTTTCTAACACATGTAGTCAGTCTCATTTTATTATCATTGACCGGCCACCGCGCACGGTCTCCCCACTTCCTCCTCCTTTCACACCCTAACTCTTCCCCCTATGCATATGCGTTGGAAGTTCCGATTTGGGCAATCTACATCTTGATGTCGGGAATTGCATTAGTTACAACTGGTCCTGCCTCAATAAGGTAAACCCATCGATTCTTTATTCTTAGACTTTTTCATTAATCCCTTTGTTAGCTCCAGTTTTTCTAACAAGCTAGAGCGACGACTACAAGTGGCCACGCCATGAAGATTATTTCCGGGTGTTGTTTCTGTAGGCAGGAGTTCATGCAAGATGGAGTATGTATCTACATTCTTCATCCGCTTTTCCTTCATGTCCCCTGTGTGGAACATATTCTAATTATCAATGGGTCAACCAAATTCTTATTCTAACGATCGCTTTTCAGATATCAGTGCTTATGTAGAACTAATTTTCATTTTGTCGCATGGATTTATGCATGCCAACGACGTTTCTTGCAACTGCTTCTAACAAAATAACTTTCTCGTATTTGTATATATAATATGATATATACCTCATCGTGTGTTATGTTTGTTGCATATGTCTTTCTTTCATTTACTAATTCATCTTAGGTGGCATCTTTGTTAGTAAGCTTTGATTCTCTCATCAGTTATGCTGGTTAGTCAAGTCAACCTACACCATGGTTAAAAACCTCCCGGTTTAATGATCACACTCATAAACTGTTTGTAGAATTATCTGAACCAACTTGTGTCTATTTAAAACAGAACAACATTGATTATTTGTGCCTGCCACATGTAATATATAAAATATATACTAAGTAACACACGAGATTCAAAATAATTTGGGTGGATATGTATGTCTGTCTCAACATAATATATGTAAATGTATCACTCTTCAAAAATATTATTTGCAAGTTTATGTGATTGCAACTCGAACGGGTATGTTGACTTCAAACTGGAATTTTAATAATATTTCCAAATTGTGAGGGATGCACATCGGACTAGGACACCATTCCAACCCAAGTCTCTACATGTATATTTTGGCACAAACCCGTCAATATAACTTATATGAATTAGCTTGCAAAATAATTTGAGCCACTCTATAGATGTCATCTCTAAGCTAAGGTAACCAAGCTCGAGAAACAAACCACCTAGATTTGCTTAATAATTATATATAAATATCATTTTGTATAGATATGTATTTTATTACATATGACTATGATTTTATATAATTATATATTTAATTAAGACAAAGTTGACTACAAACATTGTAAATTATATTTTTCTTCAAATATATGTTTATTGCAACTTATTCAGAAAATATGTATCTACATATACCTTCGAAAGAAATATCGGTTATGTATATTGTTTGGGATGGCCCGAATGTATTTGGAAACCGACATATTTATTGTTGTGTACAGACCAATATCTTGAATTATTATTTGGGCCTACTAGGTCGTGACTCACTTAACAATATTGGTTTAGGCCAGGACCTATAAAAAATAAGTATGTGGCCCAACTCCCATTCATCCTTACTAAAGGTAAACTAGTCTTAAAATGTAATGACATGGCACAATTTTTCCTCATAAACATTAAGAAAATTGTGCTTATCTCAAGCTTCTCTAATTTTTTTTTCCATGACTACCATGTAGATAGCTCATCTTAAAGTGAGATCATATAACTTTGTATATTGTTCACTTACTTTCTAATAAGCACAAAGTTTAGTATGTTTTCTAGTTACATGCCTTTGAAGTGGTTGACTTGTACAACTTTTTAATATAAAAATGTGTCCCATGTTGTTCTTAATGTAACTTCTATTTAGACTGTCGAAACATTGATATTTTTAGTATATGTATATAGTATGTTTTATACATTTGGTGGTATGGTGGGTAGAATAGCTTCTTTAACATTTATTCTAACCAAACTTTAAAATTTGGTCTCATGGTAATAACTTTGTAGAAGATATAGATGGATGTAATTACATTTGTTTTATAAAAGAACTAACCAATGTTATTTAATTCAAGTAATTTCCTTTTTGGATTTAGTTTGAGTTTATCTAAATCAATGATTTACCCTTGTTTTGTTGCAATTCTTAATAGCAAAATGCAATTACATTTTGACCATGTGTTGAATAATAATTCTCCTTAAAAGGTACCACAACAATTGGTCCAGATTTTACAAGAGTAGTGACTAGAAGATGATGGCAATATTATCTACGAGACGAGAATCTATCTTTGCAGTACCCCACATCACCTAACAATCAATGGGACAACATGTGGTTTAAAAGAGTATGATTTTGTGAACTATTTCTATCAAAGTATTGTTTGAAAGGAAATGCTGGCATAAATAGGGCTTATCATGTATGCATGCCATATGTTGGGTTAGTCATCAGAATGGGGTGATCCAGTATTCCAAAATCCATATGCATGGTGTCGTATGATGTAGCCCTATTTTAGGGCTCCATCTTGTGCCATTTTGTACTTAAATCACATCTAAACGTGTTAGATTACAAGCTATTGCCCCTAATATGTTTATCATTACCAAATGCACTTATAGATGTTATTTGCATCATTTTCAGGTACTTGGACCATGAGTAGGGTGAATGAGAGAGAATGAAGGAGTCCTAGGGTTCCTACACTCATGGAGGGGTCCAAAGAAGGCCCCAAAGCTCCCTCAAACTACCTTCAATCGCAAAGGATCAACATCAAGCAAAGAAATCCATGAATGATGAAGTTTGATGTTAAATAACCTACCACAGAACCCAACACAGCCGTGGGCATACTCCCATGGTCATGTCATTTATTGTGGAAAATCAATAGAATCAACAGGCAGTTGCACTTGAAACCCACGGTCGTGGCCATCTACCACGGTTGTGGCCTTTGAAGACCAACTCTCCCATGCTGCTACCCCACGACCAAGTCCTCCTTCTCCAAAATAGCCGTGCTACTCAAACACAGTCGTGATGCTACTCACCCACCATGACCTTGGCACTCCACCATGGCCATGGCCACTTCCTATACTTGCATATTCACCCCCTTTTCCACACCATTCTTGTGTCCTCTCGCCATGATCATCCCATACCACACTCACCACGGCCGTGGTGACCACCCAACCCTAACTGATTTTACACTGTTTTTCCTATCCTACCCCTACTTACCCTAGTGTTCTCCCACCACCTATATATACATAGGTGGTGGATGGGGCACGAAGGTTAGAAACCTTACAATTTCTCCTAGCCTCCATTACTCCTCCCCACCTACTCCTTGAGCATTTAGTGCATTTCCTATGCATTTATGCTCTCCACTCACCATTTCCGTCTCCATTTCACCTTGGAAACCTAGTTTTCTAGGTTTTCCTCCATAATCCCCCTTATCTTCATGCTCATCTACACCCTTGGAGGAGAGATGACGTCCCCAACAGTAAGAATGTGAAGAAGAAGGCTACTTCCCCGAGCTCCATGGAGTTTCTTCCCCTTTCTTTTGCCATTTCTTTGACTATGTGTGGCTAAGCCCCTAGTGGTGGGTTGTTTGTGGATAAAATTTGACTTTGATACCATATTGGGGGAATTTTGGCTTATAATGAACTCATTTTTATCTATGATGATTGCTCCATGCTTGCGTCTCTTATCCCATTGCCGTGCTTGTGATTTATGCTTTTTGCTATGAATTGCTTGTTTGTTAGTGCTTGATGATACCATGTCTCTAGGAGAATTGGGATGCATGTGGCAATCTTAGGCATGACTCCTAGGTCCCAATAGGGGATCCCTAGCTAGTCCCCTTTGTTCCGACATGCCTAACCCCTCTCCATCTAATTGGTATGAGATATAAGTTACTAGTATACGTGGGATTGATGTGATTGCCTAGGGTTTTCTAAAGGCTAGAATGGCTAGTGGCATGAGGTCAAATACCCTCATCTCTACTCCCATCTCTACACTCGACCCTCAATTTCTCAATACCACTCATCCTAGAAACCTAGATTTGGCTAATCCTATTAGAATTACACCTAACCCTAGTTTCCACTAGTAGTATAGGGTATATTCTAATAGAATTTGCCTTATTGTTTGGTTTGGTAATCTAGATGAAAGATGAGAACCATGCTTGTCCAATAACCTCCCCCAACTAATATTAAAGTTACATCCCCAAACGGCCCACCTACCTTAATCATCTTGTTTAAAACTCAACTTGCTTTGTTTGCTTTCTTATGCTTTATAGCTTAGTTGTTCTTGCTAAACATAGTCAATTGCTCAGTTTGTGTAACATCCCTGACCTGGGTTATGAGTTAACCCTAGGTGTTTTGCCTAAATATGTAATTAAATCCTTGTGATTATCTTTTGGCATGTAATTAAGTTCCTAAGGAACATACATTTTCATTTCTGTCCCTCTTCAACAATGATTATAGTATTGTTTGGTAATACAGGGACATATGTGCAAATTACCCAGGTAAGGGGTTTAACTTGCAAGTTTCACAAGTTAAGATGTTCCTCTGATGATGAGACATCATATGAGTGATTATGATGAGGTAAGATGGATTTCCCAAGCTTGGGCATTAAGATGCAGCTTGTGGAATGATCCTTGTGCTTGAAAACCCTAATTTGGATTAAAGTGCAATTTACCCAAATGTGGGGTGCAACTTATAAAATACACCATCTAGAACATCTTTTGTAACTTTTGACATCATTTAAAATAATAATGATGAAGAGGGCACTTCATTTGAATAATTATACAATAAGGAACATTTTTTTGTAATTAAATCACCTAGTATGAGTAAAGAGACCTTTTATATATGTACCTTAGTGTGCATATTGGTTTTCTTTACCCTTAGATCTTGAGTTTTGATGGTCTTTGATTAAGTTTTGATAGCTTGAACGTGCCTTAGAAATAAGGAGGGACTTGGATGAGAATTACATGCTTTAGAGGTCCTTATGGTGAAAATCAGCCTAAACTATATAAGCACCTTTCTTTCCAAACCAAGCAAACGTTTTCCTTCACTTCCTCACTTCTTATCTTTCTCAACCGGCCAAAGCAAAGCTCGGGAGCTCAAGGGGACGACCAACCTTTTCTAGGTAAGAGAACACCACCTTCTAGCTTGGATTCATGGAGGAAATTGTATTACAAGGTTGAATTGCTAGTTTTCTTACTTAGGTTCCTTGTTCTAGCCGACCATCCCCATCTTTTTCTTGAAGAATTGACCTTGGCCGACCTGTGGAGCTCAAGATGCCATTAAAGGCTTGAAGCTTGGAAGCTTGGAAGCTCTAGGAACCACGTTTGAGGTGGGTTTTATAACTCTAACTCTTAGCTTTGTTATGCATATCTTTGTTCTTGTTTTCTATGATTGGTTCTTCTTCTACCTCCCTTCCTCCTTGCTCTTTTGCAAGAAAAACGGTGGAGGAACCGACCTAAAAATAGGTTGAGGATGATGGGCGTGGATTCCTAGGTAACTTTATGAAACGACCTTGGACCCTTTTGGTCCAAACGGGTGCAACTCGTTTAAGGTCAAACGGGTTCAACCCGTTTGATCGCAAATGATCCTGCAAGATCGTTTGGATCAAAACGACCCCAAGACCATTTCATAGGGTTGAACAAGGTACAACCATTTGAGGGTCTGTTCATAATGTATTGAACTTCTTTCCTACAAATAATTATAATCTAATTCCTAACCAATTGAGAGTTGAAGGCACTTCAACGCCCTAACCCTAATCGGGTTGAAATTACTGATTTTAAATATAGATCTTGTTGAGTTTTGGGTTGAAGGATCCAAACGGGTTCAAACCCATTTGGGGTTCACCCAAATGGTCTCACACTCGTTTAGTGACACCGCAAGACCGTTTGGAGGTCTAGGGTTAAGAAAAATTGATCCATTGTAGGTCCAATTTCAATAGGTTGAAGAATTGATAAAAGTGCTGATTTTAGACCTAATTAGGGTTCAACCCTAATCAAATCAACTTAGATTTTGGTCAAACTTTGGGCAAACAGTCTCAAGACTGTTTGGAGGTCATCCAAATGATCGCAAGACCGTTTGGGCCAAGTTTGGGCCCAATTGGAGTCCATTTGATTGAGGCTCATCCTAATTGACTCAATTTGTAAGTGGTTAACATGGCGTTGGCCAATTAAAGGCTTCAACATAGGAAACCCTATTCAAACATAACCTATGTGTCACCTTTTATGTTCATGCAGTTTGGACCCAAGTAAGTTCACACTCGTTTGATCTCAAATGGGTTCACACTCGTTTGATCTCAAACGGGTTCCCACTCGTTTGATCTCAAGTGGGTTCACACCCGTTTAAGATCAAGTGGGTCCACACTCGTTAAGGCCCAAATGGGTTCTAGGTCGTTTGAGGTTAAACGAGTTCAAGGTCATTTGAGAATCAAATGGGTTGAAGGTTGAAGATCAAACCCTAAACCAATTGGAGATTTTCAAGGTTGATTATACTTAATCACTTGAAGGTGTAAATGGTTCAATGATGATCTAATCTAAACCATAATGGTAACTTAAGATATTAAGGGACTAAGTGATTAATGAATTGACCCATGAAGATGATCAATGGGTAATTTACCAAAATGCCCCTGAGAGGTTTAATTGAGTTATACCTTGTTCTAATCAAACCCTAATCACTTGATAGTGGTGATTTGGTTTATGTAGATCAAAGGGGACTTAACCCAACCTAATCTAAGTGGTGTAATCACCATCTACTAGTGAGAGGAGAGAGAAAGTACCATTTATGGTGGAAACTCAAGTAAAATACCTTCAAAATACATGAATGTGCATGATTAGGATATGATCCACTTATTAGAGATCATGGAAACCCTAATTATGGTTATTGGTGAATCTTGATCTTATCTGAGGGCTTTAATGATGATGTTTCTCATACATGGTGATGTAATGAGATTAATTCACCATGAGGTGAATAGTAAACCCTAATTCTAGGGTGATGACATATATTGTGAATAGTAAACCCTAATTGATGAAAATCAGGGAATCTAACCCTTGTAAGAGTATAAGGGTACAACTCTTGATATGAACTGCTTACTATTATCAGTTGAATTAACCATGCATGTTTTTATACATGATGGTGATCATATCCAGGTAAGGATTATGATTTCATATTCATTGGAAGCATGTTATTAGCTTTATGAATAATGATATATGTTGATGCCTAGTAAGTGGCATCTTATGAGAATGATAGGTTGTGAGAGCCATGAATATCATCAAGGTCATGCTTGTCAAATGACTTGTGATTAGACGATTGAGAAATGATAATTGATGTGAGTCAGACTTGATACATTTAGTATTCTACTTTCATAGCTGCTATGCTAATGATTAATGTTTGAAAACATGTATGATGTTAAAAGAATACGGAAATGTACCTAACTAATCAAGTATAATCATACCATGTAGAGCCCTGATCATAGATCCATCATTGTCAGGAGTTAAATGATTGTGAAACAGATTTTCCTAAGGGAACTCCTGGATCACATACTTTTGAGTATGTGGGGGGATATAGATGTGAATGCCCTTACATCCTAGTGTAGGAATTGATGTAGATGTATCTAGTCTATCAATCCTTCACTATGTGTTTATGACGGGGTGATGTAACACTAATCTCCCGAGGAAATCTTTGTACCGCATCGATGAGAGATAAACAAGAAATCTTTCGATGGCGAAGAGAGTACAGAATGCCACTGTGACTCTAACAACGAAGTACCAGAATACCCTGGTAAGCTATAGTAGCAGAGACACTAGATGTCTAGCATGTTAATCCTCATACTGACTGAGGAAGATGAGGTCATAAGAATCCGGCTCTCTTGATGACCTATGTATGATACCGATGCGACTTAATAGTGATCGGTTGGAGTATGAGCGGTATACCTCATCTCCGCAGGGCATAATAATGTTTGTAAAACATAATCAACCGCGTAGTATATCTGCTTAGGGTGAACTACGAGATACAATGATTAATGGTTACACTGTTTAGTATACATGTTCTTCACATTCCTTAAATATTGTTGATCTACTTGATAACAATCTGATGTTGATTACCTTAAAGCTTTATTGCTTATGTTGATTTGTGATTGCTATAATAAAGCTTCTGGCGGAGAGTTATAACTCTCGCTGGGACAATTATTTAAAATTGTCTCACCCCGTATATTTCAATTTTTTTTAGGTGGTCGTCGAGGACGAAGGAATCAATCTTCAGGTGACCTATATCAGCAACAGCAGCATCAGGAGCAGCAGTAAATCTCAGGTGGAGATTCAAATTGCTGAGTTGTGTAGTTAGATAGTCAGTCCTATGTGTTCTCTGTACTCTCAGGTCCTTGGAGTTATGGTCTGAGATTTTGATTTGACTCTTGAGATTTTGTATCATGCTGTGTATAATTACTCAAGAAGTAATTTAACAGAGATGTAAACAGTTTATCTCCTTTTTTTAAGGAAGTTTTATGGTTTCAATGTCTTATCTCAAAAAGTTTTAAATTTTTCGTGATTTTTAGTATTCCGCTGTTAATCGAATCGCTTCCGCTGAATTTAATCGTGTTTATCTCGGGTTTTGGGAGATCAGAGCCCACAATCAAGTGGTATCAGAGCTCTAGGTTCACTGAGTCTACAGAGACATAGGACTTAGGATGTCGACTCTAACCTTAGTGTTCCTTTCGTATCTAATAGAGTCTTCTGCTCCTCAGTAGAAGAAGATTGTTAAGGATGTCTGAACCACATGAAGAGTACGTGGCGGAAAGTAGCATCGCTGCACCTCGAGAAGGTGCAAGGAACCCAGAAATAGAACAGCCTGTACCTGAGCCACCCAGGGAGCCACCTCAGTTTGACCCAGTTGACATGGGTAACCCAACAGTTCAGACCATGTTCGGGCAGTTTATGACTGGCATGACACACATCACCGATAGGATGCCCATGCCTGCACCTAGGGCACCTGCCCAGCATGAAGGACAAGGTATCAGTAAGACGTTCGAGCGACTTCGTCGCGTCGGAGCAACTGAGTACTTTGGGACAGCTGACCCCGCAGATGCCGATCTGTGGTTAACCGAGTTAGAGAAAGCTTTCAGAATCTTGAATATCCCGGAAGCTGAGAAGGTTAGACATGCCGTCTATCTTCTAAAAGGAAGTGTTGGTCACTGGTGGACCATGGAAGAGCAGAAGAGGCCTGGAGTGGAGATCTCGTGGGAAGATTTTCGTCGGGCATTTGTCAATAGATACTTTCCAAAGACATTCCTGAACGAGAAGATCTCTCAGTTTGAGAGATTGAGGCAAGGCATGATGAACATTAGCGAGTACAAAGCTAAGTTCATGGAGTTGCTGCGTTTCTGTCTGCACATGGCTGCCACAGAAGAAGAAAGGATTAGAAGGTTCGAGAAGGGTTTAAACGCCGACTTGACTACTCTCGTGTCTGCCCTAGAGAATCGGGAGAGGTTTTCTACCTTCGTTGAGTCAGTCTGAAGGATAGAGAAATCCGTAGTCGAGAAGAGGCAAACCCATAAGAGATATCCGCAGTTACAGGGTTCTTCATCTAGGGACTTTAAGAAGCCTAGATTCTCTACACCTACACCTCCACCACCCAAATCTAGTTCTCAGACACAATGGACACCGAGTAGAGGCAGGGGACAAAGCCTACCACTACAAGAAACTCGCAGTTCAGCATCAATGTCGGTCACAGGACCACCCAGACCACAACAACTGGAAATAAGTTGCTACAACTGTGGGAAGGTGGGACACTTGATGAAGGACTGCAGGTCTAGGCCTGTCAATGTGACACAATCTCAGAGACAGAATCAACAGAGATCACAGAGAATGCAGTCTCAAGGAGCAGCTAGAGGATGTGGACAAGCGCCCCAAGGTGGATCGTCTGCACCAACTCAACCTCAGGCGACAGCAAGGTTCTATGCTATGAACCCACCAGATGCAGTGGTCAATCCACGGGTTGTGGCAGGTCATATGGAACTTTTATATTCTGATATGTCTAAATCCTGTATTGTATCTGTTTTGATTGACCCGGGTGATACACACTCCTTTATCACTCGAAGGGTGATTCATAACTGCAATATGACAGTCAGTCATAGGGAAGATAGTTTGTTGCTTGAGACTCCGTTGAGAGGGTCTATTGTGTTGCAGGAGGTATGCTCTCCCTGTAACCTCTTCTTTTCTAATCATCGCATTCAAGTGGATCTTATACCACTTGAGATGCAAGGATTTGATATAATCCTTGGGATGGATACCTTGGAAAGGTATAGGGTTGTCTTGGATTGTGAATCCAAGCAGGCTGTGTTTGCTGATGAAAGCAACACATGGATCTTTCAAGGAGAGAGAAAGATTCTACCCACCTGTCTTGTGTCAGCTATGGTTGCTGATAAGTTGATGAAGCAAGGATGTTATGCATTCTTGGCCCATGTGGTAGATACTACCATGGAGAGTCCTAATCCTGCCGAAGTTCCTATAGTCAGGGAATTTGAAGATGTATTTCCTGAAGAACTTCCAGGTGTGCCACCACCTCGGGAAATTGATTTTGAAATCAATTTAGTCCCAGATACGAAATCCATAGCCCAGACACCGTATAGGATGGCGCCTGCCGAAATGGCAGAACTCAAGAAACAACTTCAGGAGTTGCTTGGGAAGGGTTTTATCTGACCAAGTACTTCACCTTGGGGTGCTCCTGTTTTGTTTGTTAAAAAGAAAGATGGATCAATGTGATTATGCATCGATTATAGACAATTAAATAAAGTAACAATAAAGAATAAGTACCCTTTGCCGAGGATTGATGATCTCTTTAACTAGTTGTGTGGTGCAACCGTCTTCTCAAAGATAGACTTGAGGTCTGGATATCATCAACTTCATATTAAGGATAGTGACATATCCAAGTCTGCCTTCAGAACAAGGTATGGTCACTATGAGTTCACAGTTATGTCGTTTGGACTAAGTAATGCACCGGCTGCATTTATGGAACTTATGAATAGAATCTTCCGACCTTTCCTCGATCAGTGTGTTGTTGTCTTCATAGATGACATTCTGATCTATAGTAGAGATGCACAACAGCATGAACAACATCTTCGTCAAGCTCTAACTTTGCTAAGAGAACATAAGCTATACGCTAAGTTTAGCAAGTGTGAGTTTTGGTTGCCAGAAGTATCTTTCCTTGGTCATGTGGTATCTGCCTCGGGTATTCGTGTTGACCCTAAAAAGGTAGAATTTGTTCTACAGTGGGAACAACCGAAAACACCGACGGAGATTTGAAGTTTCCTAGGGTTAGTTGGATACTACCGAAGGTTCATTAAGAACTTCAGTTCTATAGCCTTACCCTTGACTAGGTTAACCCAGAAGGATATTCCTTTTGTCTGGAGTGATAAGTGCCAGCAATCTTTTCAGTTGTTGAAGGATAGGTTGACAAGTGCACCTGTGCTTGTGCTACCTAAGCAAGGCAAAGGATACATAATTTTCTGTGATGCCTCCAAGAATGGACTCGGGTGTGTGTTGATGCAGGATAAACAAGTGATTTCTTTTGCTTCCCGACAGCTTAAGAAACACGAAGAGAATTATCCGACACACGATCTGGAGTTAGCTGTTGTGGTTCATGCCTTGAAGATCTGGAGACATTATCTCTACGGAGAGACATTCCAGATTTTCACAGATCACAAGAACCTTAAGTATATCTTTTCTCAGCATGAACTTAACATGAGGCAACGTTGCTGGATGGAGTTAATCAAGGACTACGATTGTACAATTGATTACCATCCAGGGAAGGCCAATGTGATTGCAGATGCTTTGAGTAGAAAATAAGCAACATCAACCATGGATAGAGCACAACTAAGTTCCTTAGTATGTTCTAGAAGAGATATGCTTATCTCTTTATGGCAAGACAATGTGCAGTTGAAGGTGTCATTGTTGGCCAGTTTGTTAGTTGATATGCACATAAAACCTACCCTAAGAGAGCAGATAAAGGAAGCACAGCAAGTGGATGTTGTAGTGCAACAGATCAGATCTGAGTATGGTAATGGGAAGCAAGATGGTTTCCATGACTCAGATGATCAAGTGGCATGCTATCATGGGAGGATGATAGTACCTGATGTGGATAACCTGAGGAAGTTAGTCTTGGAGGAAGTTCATTCTTCGATGTATGCTATGCATCCAGGGAGTACCAAGATGTATCGAAACTTGAAAGATACGTATTGGTGGCCCAGGATGAAGAAGGATGCGGCTGAGTTTGTTCTGAAATGTCCAGTGTGTCAGCAGGTTAAGTCTGAACACCAGAAACCTGCATGAACAATGCAACCTTTACCCATACCACAATGGAAGTGGGACCATGTGACCATGGACTTTGTTGTTGGCCTACCTAGGACAAGCAAAGGGAATGATTCCATTTGGGTAATAGTTGATAGGTTGACAAAGACAGCTCATTTCTTACCTGTCAAAACAACCTATTCTGCTGAAAGGTTATCACAGTTGTATGTCCAAGAGATAGTGCGTTTGCACGGAGTTCCTGTCACTATAGTTTTTGACAGAGGTCCCCAGTTTACAAGTCATTTTTGGGAGCAGTTGCACAGAGCCTTAGGCACCAAGTTAAGGTTTAGTACAACCTTTCATCCACAGACTGATGGACAGTCTGAAAGGACTATACAAACCTTAGAAGATCTGCTGAGAGCATGTGCTCTCCAGTTTACCGGAAGTTGGGATCTACACCTAAGCCTAATAGAATTTTCCTATAACAATAGCTATTAACATAGTATTGATATGGCACCCTATGAAGCTTTGTATGGTAGACGTTGTAGATCACCCTTGTGTTGGTATGAGACTGGTGAACATCAGTTGTTGGGTCCTGATCTTGTGCAGCAAACCACAGAGAAGATTAAAGTGATACAACAACAGATTAAGACTGCACAGAATAGGCAGAAATCTTACGTCGACAGACGTCATAGACCTCTAGAGTTCCAGGTTGGAGACAGAGTGTACCTCAAGGTCTCGCCTTAGAAAGGAGTCCTTCGTTTTGGAAGGAAAGGGAAGTTAGCTCCCAGATTTATAGGGCCCTATCCAATCATTGAATGGTTTGGAAAAGTAGCCTATAAACTAGAGCTACCTCAAGAGTTGCAGAAGTTACACCCTTTGTTTCACATTTCTATGCTGAGGAAATGTCATCCTAACACCGAGTCAGTTCTACAACCTATGGAAGTAGAATTGAATGAAGATGTAACCTATGAGGAAGGACCAGTATCAATCCTTGATAATAGAATTAAACAGCTAAAGAAGAAAGATATAAGCCTTGTGAAAGTCCTCTGGAACCACCGTGGTGTCGAAGAAGCCACTTGGGAACTAGAGGATGAGGTGAGAAGGAAATACCCTGCTCTTTTCTCCTAGTATGATTTATCGATTTCGGGGACGAAATCCTTGTAAGGGCTGGATAATTTGTAACATCCCTGACCTGGGTTATGAGTTAACCCTAGGTGTTTTGCCTAAATATGTAATTAAATCCTTTTGATTATCTTTTGGCATGTAATTAAGTTCCTAAGGAACATACATTTTCATTTCTGTCCCTCTTAAACAATGATTATAGTATTGTTTGGTAATATAGGGACCTATGTGCAAATTACCCAGGTAAGGGGTTTAACTTGCAAATTTCACAAGTTAAGATGTTCCTCTGATGATGAGACATCATATGAGTGATTATGATGAGGTAAGATGGATTTCCCAAGCTTGGGCATTAAGATGCAGCTTGTGGAATGATCCTTGTGTTTGAAAACCCTAATTTGGATGAAAGTGCAATTTACCCAAATGTGGGGTGCAACTTATAAAATACACCATCTAGAACATCTTTTATGACTTTTTACATCATTTAAAATAATAATGATGAAGAGGGCACTTCATTTGAATAATTATACAATAATTGTTTTGTAATTAAATCACCTAGTATGAGTAAAGAGACCTTTTATATATGTACCTTAGTGTGCATATTGGTTTTCTTTACCCTTAGATCTTGAGTTTTGATGGTCTTTGATTAAGTTTTGATAGCTTGAACGTGCCTTAGAAATAAGGATGGACTTGGATGAGAATTACATGCTTTAGAGGTCCTTATGGTGAAAATCAGCCTAAACTATATAAGCACCTTTCTTTCCAAACCAAGCAAACGTTTTCCTTCACTTCCTCACTTCTTATCTTTCTCAACCGGCCAAAGCAAAGCTCAGGAGCTCAGGGGGACGAAAAACCTGTTCTAGGTAAGAGAACACCACCTTCTAGCTTGGATTCATGGAGGAAATCGTATTACAAGGTTGAATTGCTAGTTTTCTTACTTAGGTTCCTTGTTCTAGCCGACCATCCCCATCTTTTTCTTGAAGAATTGACCTTGGCCGACTTGTGGAGCTCAAGAATCCATTAAAGGCTTGAAGCTTGGAAGCTTGGAAGCTCTAGGAACCACGTTTGAGGCGGGTTTTATAACTCTAACTCTTAGCTTTGTTCTGCATATCTTTGTTCTTGTTTTCTATGATTAGTTCTTCTTCTACCTCCCTTCCTCCTTGCTCTTTTGCAAGCAAAACGGTGGAGGAACCGACCTGAACATAGGTTGAGGATGATGGGCATGGATTCCTAGGTCACTTTATGAAACGACCTTGGACCCTTTTGGTCCAAACGGGTGCAACTCGTTTCAGGTCAAACAGGTTCAACCCGTTTGATCTCAAACGATCCTGTAAGATAGTTTGGATCAAAACGACCCCAAGACCGTTTCATAGGGTTGACCAAGGTACGACCATTTGAGGGTATGTTCATAATGTATTTAACTTCTTTCCTACAAAGAATTATAATCTAATTCCTAACCAATTGAGAGTTGAAGGCACTTCAACGCCCTAACCCTAATCGGGTTGAAATTGCTGATTTTAAATATAGATCTTGTTGAGTTTTGGGTTGAAGGATCCAAACGGGTTCAAACCCATTTGGGGTTCACCCACACTCGTTTAGTGACACCCCAAGACCGTTTGGAGGTCTAGGGTTAAGAAAAATTGATCCATTGTAGGTCCAATTTCAATAGGTTGAAGAATTGATAAAAGTGCTGATTTTAGACCTAATTAGGCTTCAACCCTAATCAAATCAACTTAGATTTTGGTCAAACTTTGGGCAAACGGTCTCAAGACCGTTTGGAGGTCATCCAAACGTTCGCAAGACCGTTTGGGCCAAGTTTGGGCCCAATTGGAGTCCATTTGATTGAGGCTCATCCTAATTGACTCAATCTGTAAGTGGTTAACATGGCTTTGGCCAATTAAAGGCGTCAACATAGGAAACCCTATTCAAACATAACCTATGTGTCACCTTTTATGTTCATGCGGTTTGGACCTAAGTAAGTTCACACTCGTTTGATCTCAAACGGGTTCACACTCGTTTGATCTCAAACGGGTTCACACTCGTTTGATCTCAAACGGGTTCACACTCGTTTGATCTCAAACGGGTTCCCACTCGTTTGATCTCAAGTGGGTTCACACCCGTTTAAGATCAAGTGGGTCCACACTCATTTAAGGCCCAAATAGGTTCTAGGCCGTTTGAGGTTAAACGAGTTCAAGGTCATTTAAGAATCAAATGGGTTGAAGGTTGAAGATCAAACCCTAAACCAATTGGAGATTTTCAAGGTTGATTATACTTAATCACTTGAAGGTGTAAATGGTTCAATGATGATCTAATCTAAACCATAATGGTAACTTAAGATATTAAGGGACTAAGTGATTAATGAATTGACCCATGAGGATGATCAATGGGTAATTTACCAAAATGCCCCTGAGAGGTTTAATTGAGTTATACCTTGTTCTAATCAAACCCTAATCACTTGATAGTGGTGATTTGGTTTATGTAGATCAAAGGGGACTTAACCCAACCTAATCTAAGTGGTGTAATCACCATCTACTAGTGAGAGGAGAGAGAAAGTACCATTTATGGTGGAAACTCAAGTAAAATACCTTCAAAATACATGAATGTGCATGATTAGGATATGATCCACTTATGAGAGATCATGGAAACCCTAATTATGGTAATTGGTGAATCTTGATCTTATCTGAGGGCTTTAATGATGATGTTTCTCATACATGGTGATGTAATGAGATTAATTCACCATGAGGTGAATAGTAAACCCTTATTCTAGGGTGATGACATATATTGTGAATAGTAAACCCTAATTGATGAAAATCAGGGAATCTAACCCTTGTAAGAGTATAAGGGTACAACTCTTGATATGAACTGCTTACTATTATCAGTTGAATTAACCATGCAAGTTTTTATACATGATGGTGATCATATCCAGGTAAGGATTATGATTTCATATTCATTGGAAGCATGTTATTATATTTATGAATAATGACATATGTTGATGCCTAGTAAGTGGCATCTTATGAGAATGATAGGCTGTGAGAGCCATGAATATCATCAAGGTCATGCTTGTCAAATGACTTGTGATTAGACGATTGAGAAATGATAATTGATGTGAGTCAGACTTGATACATTTAGTATTCTACTTTCATAGCTTCTATGCTAATGATTATTGTTTGAAAACATGTATGATGTTAAAAGAATACCGAAATGTACCTAACTAATCAAGTATAATCATACCATGTAGAGCCCTGATCATAGATCCATCATTGTCAGGAGTTAAATGATGGTGAAACAGGTTTTCCTAAGGGAACTCCTGGATCACATACTTTTGAGTATGTGGGGGAATATGGATGTGAATGCCCTTACATCCTAGTGTAGGAATTGATGTAGATGTATCTAGTCTATCAATCCTTCACTATGTGTTTATGCCGGGGTGATGTAACACTAATCTCCCGAGGAAATCTTTGTACCACATCGATGAGAGATAAACAAGAAATCTTTCGATGGTGAAGAGAGTACAGAATGCCACTGTGACTCTAACAGCGAAGTACCAGAATACCCTGGTAAGCTATAGTAGCAGAGACACTAGATGTCCAGCATGTTAATCCTCATACTGACTGAGGAAGATGAGGTCATAAGAATCCGACTCTATTGATGACCTATGTATGATACCGATGCGACTTAATAGTGATCGGTTGGAGTATGAGCGGTATACCTCATCTCCGCAGGGCATAATAATGTTTGTAAAACATAATCAACCGTGTAGTATATCTGCTTAGGTTGAACTACGAGATACAATGATTGATGGTTACACTGTTTAGTATACATGTTCTTCACATTCCTTAAATATTGTTGATCTACTTGATAACAATCTGCTGTTGATTACCTTAAAGCTTTATTGTTTATGTTGATCTGTGATTGCTATAATAAAGCTTCTGGCGGAGAGTTATAACTCTCGCTGGGACAATTATTTAAAATTGTCTCACCCCGTAGATTTCAATTTTTTTTAGGTGGTCGTTGAGGACGAAGGAATCAATCTTCAGGTGACCTATATCAGCAACAGCAGCATCAGGAGCAGCAGTAAATCTCAGGTGGAGATTCAAACTGCTGAGTTGTGTAGTTATATAATCAGTCCAATGTGTTCTCTGTACTCTCAGGTCCTTGGAGTTATGGTCTGAGATTTTGATTTGACTCTTGAGATTTTGTATCATGTTGTGTATAATTACTCAAGAAGTAATTTAACAGAGATGTAAACAGTTTATCTCCTTTTTTTTAAGGATGTTTTATGGTTTCAATGTCTTATCTCAAAATGTTTTAAAATTTTCATGATTTTTAGTATTACGTTGTTAATCGAATCGCTTCCGCTGAATTTAATCATGTTTATCTCGGGTTTTGGGAGATCAGAGCCCACAGTTTGGATAGTTAGGGTTAATTTAGATCTTTTCTTACTTAGTGGTTAACTTAGTTTCTAAATTGCTTCTTGCTCTTCTAGTGTAGTGTAACTTACCATCACTCTTACTTAGTTAGTTGGTTAACCAAGATTGTTAAGCTTGCTTGTTTAAGGTAACTTAGGTTCAATTCTACCTTTCTTGCTCGTTCACTAGATTAATCACAAAACAAACCCTTTTTCAAACACTTCAACCCTAGAATCTGCATTATGAACATAGCCAACATTAGCCTAGCTCTAGTGCCCACTCTATCTCTGAGGACCGATCTCTATTCTTTCCAATCACCTATACTACAATAGTACCCATGTGCACTTGCAGGTGACCTGTTTGGTTTTGCGATCGACTTGGATAGGGACAATACAAATTTCAAAACTTCTCACACGTGTTCCCTCCCTTAGGGTTGCATCTAGCCACCTCCAGTTTGCTAGTGTGTAGCCTTGGTGGGAAACACACCATCGTCATTGCTCCAACATGGTAATCATCTTATTTACTTAGTTTACTCTCCTTTGTGTAGTTGTTTCTATGTCTCATTTTGCATGAAAAACTAATTTACTATTATTTTTCTTATTTTAACTTATTAGTTGGTGTTTATTTGGGCTATAACTTTGCTTTCATATTACTTATGAAATCAAAAATATTATGTGCATTGTTTTATGTTAATTATGTAATGGATTTCTCAGTGTGCTCCATTTGATTTTTTCAAATTAGTACATTTGTATTTATGTATGAAACAAAGACATTTAAGTAAATTTTAATCTTACAATCCATAAAGGTGCCCATAGAGAAATGCCTTTTCTTGATGATAGTTGTCAAAGTGAGGGGTAATATAAGTTAGGTGGATTTAGGGAAAATATCTAATAGTTTCATATTGCCAGCATTTTCCTTAATATTAACAAGATAGGTACGTGAAAATAATATACAATTATATTTTAGAATAACATTCACTTCATTCTATCGAACATGTTAAAGGAATATTCTTAAGTCTCCACTATGATTTTATAGAAAGGATAGTTAATGCATTTATATGGAAGTTATATTGGCCATTTCAAGCAAGATATATTATTACTTATCATTAAATTTCTTTTTCATGTAGGATTGTTTCATGTTTATACCTTTGGCATCTTATTTTTGTGCATATTGTACAAGAAAAAGTAAAAAGCAAAAGAATTCACAAGATGTGATATAACAACAAAAATAGCTCTCTATAGATAAAAAGGACTCTATGGTGATGTTTGACACTTTGATTTGTCAGAAGGTATAGTTTTTTATCACACTTAGCTTGGCCACTTGGTTGTATAGTTTATGAATTGGATTAGAAAATCAAAGATTTCAAAAACAAAATGTATCTTTGGTTATTAATATGTCAATATGTGTATGATGCATATCTTTCTATCTAGAAAATAATATTTTTATTATGAAATTAATGATTTGATTTCTCTTTCGTATCTGTTGTTAGAGAAAAAATTACCAGACTTCAATCATCTTCATCAAATAGAATATCACCTTGGATAGTTCACTTGCACATATCCTTCGACAAAGTTATGATCGTTATGGTTGTACTCCTGGTCCACTTGTACAGATCTATTGAAACCCGAATGGGAACTTTGACCTTATGACTTGGTGGCTTAACTGATCGCATCATATTTCAATTTGGGGATACTATTTCTATTATCTATTATGCATTAGAAGCTCCGCAAAGTTACGATTGTTCTTGTTGTCAATTCATTATTGACACGCATGCAAATTAAATCATGTCCCAAAGATATATAATGTTATAAATATTTCCCAACTTGCAACTCAATTTCCTATTGTTTAAGATTCTATTTGGTCCTCTTTAAAATGAATAAAACATTTGGGAACTTAAATTCCATCAAAATATTTTTATGACAGGTTTTGATGACTTTCGACAACAAATCACCTGGAACTTAATGGACTTCCTTAAGTATAAATTGTCTATGCTTTTTATATTTCTTGGATTCACCATGATGATTGGCTAGAAACTTGCCTTCCATCTCTGGCAGCAAATGTGTGGATTGGTCGTATCACCTCGAGAAATCGGTTTGTATCAAGTTGCTTCCTCGGCCACTACCAAGTTGTTTTCCTATTGTATTGTGGTACAAATCTTTTACTCAAGTTGCCAAGTTAATTTTACTTATACATGTGGTCAATAAGTAGTTTGTTTCGAGGGAAATTTGAAACTTGATTTTTATACAATGTAAATGAATGTATTTGTTGCTATTTATCTGCTAGTATGTATGAATAAGAAAAAAAGATGAAAACCTACCACTATGTCGAGTTTAACACTCTACTATATTTGATTTATTATTACACTTCCAATTTATAATACATACACTTTAGATATTACTCATGATATATTAACATTAATTTAGGTTACATTCTAATTCATCTCAGATATAATGCTATTAATATAATGGAACAACTCATAAATCATATCAATGAGACTAGAGTGCTTTCTGGGAGTAAATAATTTTGTTGGGTTGGTAATTGTATACGAGAAAGCCTCACTTCGTTGTCCTAGAAATAAACCTGTAGGGAAACTAAAGAATTAGGAAGGTGTGGTTAAACAAGCCTAGAAATAAAACCACAAAAAAATAACAAATGGGATGACAATAAATAACAAGCGGGATGGTGATTCAAGAATATTAAAATGCATACAAAAAGATGCAAGATAGCATATAAGATTTTGACAAAAATATGTACTTATGATAGACTACAATTTGGACACAATTCAACACATGGAATCCTAAAGCAATCTATCATATGTATTATGATGGTTTACACGATTTAATTTGATTCAAATATGATAACATATAATCATTATGTGGCAGATTATATAGTTTGGTTTGATTCATCAGTTTGTATGTTACCTAGCTGCTCCTACTCAACATAGCACTAGTGGATGGTATTTGTTCAGTAGGAATCTTTTATAGATCACCCAAGTTTTGGGAAATGTAAAAATCCAGATCCCTTTGTGCCTATCATGGTATAGAACAAAGAATGTCAATATCAATTGACATAACTATTTTTCTAGGCTAGATAAACGTTCAGACATTGCAACCCTAGTTTGTTCTATTAATTTTTTTTAATTATTGATTGTAAGTCTCTCTTGCCCCACCTCCATAACAAAAAAAATGAAGTGTGGGGCATCGAGACAAAAAGGAACAGGGTGTCATTGACACTACTTAAATTATCAAACACGTGACAAGCCAGAAAGTAAGGATAAGGGACGACATTCCAATTCTATGGTTCTAGTATCTAATATTCTTAAGCATTGACTTCACAGCTGGTGGTGGTGGATCTGGTGGTTGTAGGGAAGAAGTGCATGTAGGGTTGGTTCCAAGTAGGTATGTGGAACTAATGCACGAGGATATGGGAGGAAGGAAGAGAAGGGTGGTAATGGGATGCTAATAATATGAGTGTGAGTCATTAATACATGTTGATGTTTAAGGTGTGTTGGGGTGGTAATTAGTAGTGGTGTACGATAAGGCAACATGTAGAGCAGTCATACCATAGAAGACTGAGTAGTCTTACTCCCTTGTCCCCTATCTTGATTACCCACTACTTCTTCGGTGGCATGGGAGTAGTCAATTCTTTAGTTCCATGGATGTTACTGATCCATGTAGGAGAAGGAATGGGGTGTGTGGATTTTGTATATAGATGTAATTAGGAGAGACGAGAGTGATCCTTCCAATCTAGTTGTTAGCCACTAAATTTTGAGAAATTCAAAGTCAGAGAAGCTATAAACAACATCGATGATAAGTCAAGGAAGGTAAGAAGAAAAATCATTCAATTTCACCAAGTGGGTATGACAACGACTACTAAATTTGGGGGAGAGTTGTGGTGTTGGGTGTAGTGGTTGTGGTTTGAGAGGGGATAGTGGAGAGATTGAGAGACTTTGCTTTAGGGTTTGAGAGGGTGAGAGGGTTGTGGGGTCAGTGGAAATAAACAATAGTAAGTGAGTGCGAGTATTGTGCCCTTGTCGCCTTCTCTGGTGGGCAAATCAGGTAGTACTTCTCGGGTGCCAGGATTGAACCAAATCAATTGGTTGTCTTTGAGTTTCTCCAGTGTCCAAACCAAGACTCAAACAAAATATGAAAATATATATTTCTCGGTTCTGGTTAGTCCTCTTTTAGTTTGGGTGGGTATTATTTCCATCCCTAAATTGACATGGGAGCATTGTGGCGTGACCACACATGAAACATTTCGAGAACATGGGCACCAGAAGCACAACCATACCCCTCGACACTGAGATATGAAGGTAGGGATGGCAATAATAACAATCTACCATCACCTGAACCATTCTCAAATTGTATCAACCCATTATACATGCATTTTCAACACCCAACCAGTGTGTGGGGCCCCAGTCATGGGAAACCAAATGTACAATTTAGTTAACGGGAACCCACAAATACCGGCCTCACTACTCTTATATTCCTCTTCCAGACTTGGTGCATGACAAAAAAAGTAGCCACGCGGTGGTGTGCCACGTTGTTGGAACTAAGAGCATATATGGGTATCCAGGAAATGACGATGGAGGTCGCAACAACCAAGTGAGCAGGCTGCTGGGGAAGGAGGCATTGACCATGGTGACGTTGATGGGAGTATGGCATTCAAAAGACGCAGACGAGTGGGTGGCCGCAGTAATGAATTTATGGTTGTAGTGTGAGTGTATTACAACAACAACAATGGATAGTGCATTGTTGTCGTGGAACGCATGGCAGATGCGATGAGTACATGGAAGAAGACACAACGGATGTCCGATGCTGCTGAGTACACTGACATGGGAACATGTCCACATAGGGAAGTAGTTGGAAAATTGGTGTGATGGCTCTGAAGAAATCACATTGATGTGGAGTAACACATTGGTGACAAACCAACAACCACTTCTACGCTTCATGTCTGGAGGTTCCTAGCATACGTGGCCATGACCATATCAAGGACATGCACACCACTATGATCGAGGACCTAGAGACCAAGGCAGGGAAGGAGCCATTCTAAGCAGTCTATGACTTCCATGTTCTCCAAAAATGCATGCATCCCTACCGTGTCAGCCATGTTGAAATTGTGAACAATCGGGTCAAATGATTCACATGCAGTGGATGGTAGCAGTCACCAAGAGAAAAAGTTGTGGTTACTCGGGTTTCTATGGTGCCCCGATTACGGGAACTCAGTTATTGTGGATGGAAATGTAATTGGGTGGTCGTGGATGATATCTAAGTATGGTTTTCATGGGGTAGTGGATGGTTACCCCCCAAACTAGTTCATTGCCACCCCTAGATGAAGGCAATGAAGTTTCCATTACTATAAGGTTTTAAGTATGTCACTATAGAAGTGGATTGCTGAGTTTTAGTCTATGCTATTAAGGTTGAGAGCCATAGGTGTGGGTATGAAGATGGGTTCATCACAGACATCATCAGCTGCTTTGGGCAGTTGGTGGCCCTCAAATGTAGTTCTTAAAATTGTGCAAGTAACATAGTTGCTTATTCTTTGGTTGCTACAACATGTAGTCTCATAGGACCTGTCTTTAGGTCATGAAAAATATTCATGTACTCACTATCATGGTATATTAATAAAAAACGAGTTTAAGTTTTGACTTAGTTGAACATACATACATATACATATATATATATATATATATATATATATATAAGTATTATACATATATGTATATATATAATTCTAATACATATATGTATCATATTCACTTATCTTTTGTATGTTTTAGAGTATGTTAAAGCATTGGTAAATGATGGCACTGGTTGATTGATGCTATGATCCCCTAAAATACCGTTTATAGATTCTGTTATTCAACATCTTTTTGTACCAAGGAAATATGGATAAATATCCTTGATATCTTCTTATATCAAATGTTATGGATAGAAAATCCAGTAAGTTTCTTGGTATAATGTTCTAGATCGTTTTTTATATAGTAGACATAACTTTGTGCATAGAGGAAGTTCAAGAAGTGATTTCTTAGACATAAAATCTTGATGATGAACTTTCATGATTACGTATCTTTATATGTCCTCACAGTGATTCATGTTTTAGATATATCTATCTAGAGTAATGTTGTGACGATCTGACAACAAATCAGACTGTCACTGTGTAATTAATTACGGAATTAACCATAATCTGCAGAATAAAAAAATCATTAAAATTTTAAACCATTTACAAAGAGATCTATTCCCAGGAAACTTCTTAAAAAGAGAACCAAAGTACTGTATACATCATGGTTCACATTATACATACCATGTACCATCTCTTCTCGAGAAATATATACAACATTTGCTTTTCCAAACTATACATAAGCAACATAAAACCTCGAGTCATTCAAGCCAAAATCTCAGATCGATCATAAAAACACTAAATACTGACTCCAAGGACCTGAGAGTACAGAGACGACACATATGACTCATATCTACAAGAAACAACCAACAATATCTCAACCTGAGATGTTACTGTTGTCCCTGATGCTGATGTCCTTCCCTTGTTGTATGGTCCCTACCTCCTCGTCTACGTCCAACTAAAAATGTTGGTGACCAACAGTGTGAGACCCATGTCCCAGTGAGAGATATAACTCTCCGCCAACAATATTATCATTGTAGATAAATAGTAATAAACTGAGAAGAGAATTATTTTATATTAATAAGCAAGATAAATCACTATTTAAGCAGAATAGAGCAATAAATCATCTATTTAATAAGGAATATGAAGAACATGTGTAACATTTATTCGTTTTAGGATACATTAAACAATGTAACATCAACCAATGATTTTCGTACTTCATTCTTAAGTAAATACGCTACACGGATGATTATATTTTACAATCATACTTATGCCATGAGAAGATGAGGTATACCGCTCATACTCCAACCGACCACGGCGGCGTAAAGCATCAGTTCCATACCTAGGTCAATGGAAGAGCCAGACTCCATGACCTCATCTGTCTCGGTGAGTGTGAGACCACATGCAGGACATCTCATGTCACTGCTAAATAGATTTCCAGGGTATACTGGCAACTTCTCTATAGAGCTACAGTGACGGATGCACTCTCTTCGCAATTGAGAGATTTTATGTTTATCTCACATCGATCTGACATTAATCATCTTCAGGAGATTTGTGATACATCCATCCCGGCACATATAATGAAGGAATGAGAGATCTCATGTTTATCTCACATCAATCCCACATTAGGGCATAAGGATATTCACGCCCATCACCCCCACATATTCAAAAATATGCTCTCCAGGAGATCCCATGGGAAAACCTATTTCACCATCACCAGCCACTGACGATGATGGATCTATGGCCAGGACTCTACATGATAATATTTCACTTTCTTAATTAAGTACATTACCATATTCTTTTAGCATTAGTCAAGTTTTCAAACATGAATTATTATGACAAATTGATGCGATGATTTTGAGTCGCATTTATAGACCTATTTGATATGTGTTTTGTGCTTTTATTAGTCATTTTTATGGTTAATATTGCATAATTCATCCATTTTGGTCTTTGCCATCATTTTATGTAAAATCCCCTTAATTTTATCATTTTGAGCATTAATTATCACATTATTATTGTTTGTGTGGATTTATTTGATCTCGCCTTTGAATTTCAGGAAAAACAAGTATTTGCTTCCGTCGATACCATCGACGGAAGTCGATACCATCGACATGGTCACAGGTTGCCAGCCGAAAGGAGCAGCAAAAAGTTGATACCATCGACGAGGGTGTCGATGGTATCGAGACACTTTCAGGTTGCTGGCGAAGAAGCAGTCGATAGTATCGACACCAAGTCGATACCATCGACACACGGAGGTTACAGCGTCACAAAATGACAGAATCGACGCCAAAAGGAAGTCGATACCATCGACCCGAGTCGATGGTATCGAGATGATGTCGGGCGCGACAAAGGAAGGGTTTGCAGCCAGCCGCTACTGTAGCGGGTCGATACCATCGACTCACGTCGATGGTATCGACACCGTAGGATATGAGTTTGCTTTCTAATGATCTCAATCGGACGGCTGGAGTTAATTAGCGACCTAATTAGGGACTTATACCTAAGGACGGCCGCCCAGACAAAGGAGGAGATCGGATTAGCCATTGCACAAGTGTCGAGGAGCGAGAAAAAGGAGAACAGAGGCCAGAAGTTCATACCAGTCGATCCGGATGCTGCCGAAGATGGATTTCACCACCGAGAGGCGGGAAAGCACATGTTCTACACAAAGGATCGATCGGTTCTTCTCCGTTCAGGGGTTTTCCCATTCAATTCACGTTTTTCATATGATTTCCCCTATTTTTACTATGTACTTGTGTGAGATGAACATGCGGGGCTAATTTCCTCCATCTTTAGGACCGGGAGTAGCCCGGGAATTCATTGTATGACAGTTTTATAATAGTAATTCATATTTTCTCTCTTAAATCAGTGGTATAGCTTCGTTTTCTCCATATATTGTTATGCTTGATCACCATAATAATAACCTAACACCCTCAATCACTTCGACAGAAGGATTAACGGCTGAAAAGAGATGAAACCTACATTAATCGATAAATCCCTTGAATAAGGTGGTGTAAAATTAATGGTGGATACTGAGAGATCGTTCGTAATGCACTTAGTTTAGGGGATAGGTTACTACAACGGTGGAACCGACCTAAACCTAAGTAGTGAATTGCACCACGACAGTGGGCAATTCTGTTTTCAGGCCACTACCCGGATAGAGAGAGAAGATTGAGGACTTATATAAAATCTAATACAATGAATACCCGCGGTGAAACCGCAATCCTAAAGATTCCTTTTTGAATTGATTAAATTAACCTTTAATCGATTGTTTGCTTTGTTTTATTTTTATTTTCTTTTAATTTTGACAACAAACCCCAATTTGTTATTCGGCTTAGCTGATCGCAAATAGTTAGTAGGAGTCTCTGACAATTCTGAGTATCCCTGTGTTTGACTCGGGCCTCACAAGGCCTGTACTACTCGACGCGTATACTTGCATTTTTAGCGCGTAGTAAAATACACGTCAAGTTTTTGGCGCCGTTACCGGGGATACGGCGAAATTGTTGGCACTTCGAGTGCTACGAGCGGCCACTGTAGGCCACATTTTTTTTATTTTTTTTGAAACAACTTCAAATATTTCTAAATTTTTCTATAATTATTATACTCGTCAAAGCACTGTATTGCACTAAATTTTCCTATTTCAGGTACGTTGCATGGTGCAGATGCGTAGTACGGACTACGACAATCGCACACCTGAGGTTCCATTTCCGGGACCTGAAGACGAGGATTCTCAAGAGCAAGAGCAACAAGAAGAGGAAGATTCCGAATCCGAATACGAAGAGATGGCCAAAGAACCAACGATATGGGCGAAGATCAAAGCTTCTTCCGCATCTGCCTCTAAAGGGCCGATAAAGAAGCAAGCAATCAATATACCAACGTACAAGATTGATCCAGCTCTAATTAATTTGGTTAAGTCCAATGCTTTCCACAGTTTGAAAAATGAGGACCCCGTTGCGCACCTGAGTCAATTCGTGGAGAACTGTGATATGGTGAAAATTGACAGATTTCTGCAGACTGCACTTTATTTGAAGCTCTTCCCGAGCTCGCTAGCGGGAATTGCACGAGAATGGCTACACAACATAGATGACGAATTTGTGGAGTCCTGGGATCATATGGTGGAGGTCTTCTTTGAGAGGTTCTTCCCTCCTGAGAAGACTAACGACATGATCCGGAAGATTCATAATTTTGCCCAACAGGTCGGTGAAACATATTCTGAGACCTGGGAGCGATTTCAGGTTATGCTGAGGAGGTGTCCGCATCACGGGCTGGATAAAGAGACACAAGTGAAAATCTTCTACTTTGCTCTCTCCGAGCACGATAGAAGTAACCTTAATTCAGCTGGATCCGGATTCTTTCTGAATAATACAGATGCCAGATGTTGGGAGATATTAAAGAACATGGCTAGGAAACAGTCATGGGGTGACAGAGGTGCTGTGGAGCAGGTCAGAGCTGCTGGCGAATCCAGAGTGGTTAAGGATCTGAATGATAAGTTAGATCTTCTAGCCAAGAAGCTGCTATCTAAGGAAGATGCATCTGAGGATGAGGAAGCCCAAGTGAAATTCATGCAACAACATGGCTATAGAAACAATGACTATGCATGGAGGAAGGATAAAACGTTTTCATGGAAGGATCCGAATAATTTTCTACAGGATCTGGATGCCAAGCCACAGCCTAGAGCAGAGGATAAGAACACTGAACTACTGAGTCAAATGGTATAGCAGAACCAGGAGATGATGGCCATGTTTGGTAAGCAATTGCAATCTCAAGGTGATATTCTAACCAAGTTTGGACAGACGCTGCAAAGCCATGGAGCACAAATGCGGGCATTAGAAACCACCGTGGCACAGATTTCTAGTGAAGTGGCAGCCATCAAGCACGCCAATCAACAGAAATTGGCCGAGAATGCAAACGTGGCCCAAGCACACCATCAAGTCAAGTATATGTGTGTGGTAAGCAATGAGGAGGAATCTCAGGTGCAAGAAGCTAAAGAAGAAAGAAAAATGATTTTTAATACGTAGGTGTCACCGGCGATACCGTATCCACACACTTACTATGGACTGCCGGGCGGAAACCCTTTCTTCAGAAAATCACAGTGAGTTATGAATATTTCATCTCCATCTAGAAAAGAAGAACAATTGAAGGGTGTTTGTGCACATGTGGAAACATCGAATGCGAGAGAGGAACCACAACAAGCTATTACTGTTGATGATGTCTCGCCAAAGCCCACGTCAGAGGGAGTGATTGAAGCAAGCTAGGGGAGTTAACCCCAAAAAGCTCATATGTGCCACCTCACAGGCGTGTTGATGCAGCAGATGTTTCAAAACTGGACAATCCTAAGTCAAAGAAAGAGCATCTTCATTTTAGGAAATTCTTGGAAATATTCCGAAAACTCCACATCAATATTCCATTAGTGGAGATGATCGAGAAAGTGCCTGCCTATGGGAAGTTCATCAAGGAAATCATCAATAAGAAGAGGCGGATAAAAGACAGTGATATTTGTCGGATGAATGAGACGGTGAGCTCTATGATTCACGGGAGTTCACCAAAGAAGAGAAAAGACCCAGGAGGCTTCTACATTCCTTGCTCAATAGGTGGTCGACATTTTCCTAAAGCGCAATGTGATTCCGGCGCCAGCATAAATCTCATGCCTCTGGCGACATTTCATAAGCTTGGGTTAAAAGAGATAAAGAAGTCAGCCGCGACAATTGAATTGGCGGATGGGTCTTTAGTGAGACCATATGGAGTATGTGAAGATGTTCTAGTCAAAGTGGATCGATTTATATTCCCGGTGGATTTTGTTATCATGGATATGCCACCGCTCCAAAGCTGTGAAATTCTTCTAGGAAGACCGTTTCAAGCAACGGAGGACGTCGTGACTGCCTTAGGGAGAGGTACATTGTCCTTGGGAATAGGAGGGGATCGAGTTGAATTCAAGTTACCACATGATCCTCTAAGCGCAGTTCCCAAAGTGAAAAGATGATGAGCTTCATACCGTCTAGCCTAAGACGTTAAATAAGGGTGCTTGTTGGGAGGCAACCCAACCATCGGTACATTAGGATAGAGTATTTATAATCGTAGGTTGCTTTAGTTTCATTCAATTTTTAGTGTAAAGAAGATACCTTGATCCGTTTGTTCATTGTGCAGGCTGAGGCAGAGTCGATACCATCGACACACAAGTCGATGGTATCGACACGGGTTCAGGTTGATGACTGCAGATTTCGTTCTGAGTCGATACCATTGATGGCCTTGTCGATGGTATCGACACACCTACAGGCAGGTCACCAAGAAAAAGTCGATAGTATCGACAAGGGTGTCGATACCATCGAGATCTCTGGAGAAGTTCAGGCCGATTTGTCTCAGTCAACTCGATACCATCGACGGCCTCGTCGATGGTATCGACATGGTTACAGGTTGAAGTGCAAAATGGCGGTGTCGCAATGAAACCAAGTCGATACTATCGACATCTGTCGATGGTATCAACACTCCACATCACCGATCCACGCAAATGAATCAACGGCGATCACGGCTTCCACGTCAGCGATCCAGGTGTAGCGTCGATACCATCGACACATGTCGATGGTATCGACACGTCAGCGATCCGAGTTTCAAGATCCAGCCATCGACGACCGTCGATACTCGCGAGGGAGGCGGATAGCATCGACAGGTGTCGATACCATCGACTCGCGTCGATGGTATCGACGGACCTACAGTGGCGCCGGCCAAGTCTATATAAGGAGATTCATGACGTCATTTAACGTCACACCTTCATAGCTCTCTTCTTCCTTTGTGCCGAGCACTCCCCCGAGAAATCAAAGCCCGAAGAATAGCAGCACCGAGCGACGATCTTCACCGAGCGGAGATTCAATTCTCCATCTTCACCGAGCTCTTCTTCTAATCCTTTTCTCGTTGCAACAATGGTGCATCCAACCAGAGCTTCTTCCTTGCGCGCTCATATGATTGACATCCCTGAGTTCGTGCCACCACCGCCATCATCGGTCGCACGTCCTCGACTTGTCCACCCATCCGCGGATGTGAAGAAGGTTTACGAAGAAATCTTGAAGCGCAAGATCGAGCCCACCCGTTACGTGGATCCGGAGATGATCAATGATCTTGGATTCAAGGCAAATCTGGATTACGTACTGAAGGGGCAGGCCCACCAAACGGGCCGTGGACACGATGAGCTTGAGTACCATGAAGACGGCCAGCCATTTTTTGGCAAGTGGCCAACGTACAAACAGCTGGTGGTGGAATTCATGGCGTCGCTGGACGTCTGTGTTGTGCCCAATGAGATATCAGCAAGCGACCGCGAGTGGGAAAAGGGCAGGGTGTCTTTTTAGTTGTACAACCGCGACTACACCATCACCCTTGAGCAGTTCAACGACATCATCAACTGGAATCACCCATGGTACGACTACAGGCGGCCGGATAACCGCACCAACTACGATGCTCTCTTCTCCGAGTTGGTGACGGTGCCACAAGGGAAGTCAGTTAGCTACCACAACGCCGCAGTAGCCGACTTCGAGCATCCATTTGTCCGGGTCTTGCACCAGATGTTGAGCTCCACCTTCTTTGCTCGAAGCGACCTAGCCCTTAGCAAGTTTCAGGAGCCTGACCTTTTCTTTCTCTACAAGCTTCTGACCCAACAAGAGTGCAAATGGGGCGCCTTCTTTCTGCAACGTGTTTTGGCGGTGAAGCGGAGTACGAGGAAAGCGCTGATTCACTTCGGCGGGCTAATCACCAAGCTGGCTTCATACCTTGGCTTGAATTTCCAGACCCTCACTACTCTATCTACTAAGAGCAAGGTGAACTTGCAACATTTACACCGGTCCAATCTCATTCTTCTCCGAGATGGCGTGGAGTTCGCACACTGCCACGTAAATCAAGCATATCAGGAGTGTTCTCTACCCGACCCCGTCTTCAACATCGAAGGCGCGCAGCATTTCCGGTGGCCAATCATAGCCATCGATTCTGATGAAGAAGACGGCGGCAACAACGACAAGGCGGCGGAAGAGGAGGAAGAGGCGTTCACACCTCTTCGATCACGAGTGGCACCCCGGAAGCGCCCTAGGATGCATCCGGGTGCATTTTCATCTTCTCCGCATCGGCCTCCACCACCACAGCCCTCACAACCGAGTGAGGATGCCTATTCCATGCAAAGCATGTATACGATGCTGCAGGACATTCAGCAGACGCAGCATAGCCACACAGATGCCTATGCCGGTATTCAAGACACCACCAACCGGCTTTTTGTCAACCAGCAGGCGATCTTCGAGAATGAACGTCTTCTTTCCGCAAATCAAGAGAACATCCATGATAGGCTCTATAGGATGGAGCAGCAGCAGCAACCATTTTACGATCATTACTGGAGCCAGAATTATTTTGGGGGGTATCCACAGCCTCCTCCGATGCCCCAGTATGATCCGACCTTTCAGGGGCAATACCCGTCTTGGGACCCCACGGCGCCGCAATACCCGCCTCCACCTCCACAAGATTGATCGGGTATCCCTGTTCCAATCTTTAAGTTTGTTTTTGACTATGAGGCCATAGTCGAATTCAAGCTTAGGGGGGTAGTTGGAACAACTCTATCTTTTATTGTTTTCAGTTTTTAGCGTTATTCCTTTTGTTCTCTTGTTATTTGTTTCTTGCAATTTTAGTTTTGTAGGATCCACGTGCTATCTAGTGTAATTGTGGACGTCATAAAAGTGTGTCATCTTGCTGTTAGTGCATGGGAAATTCAAGGGAAATTTGAAAAATTTTTGTGTGTTTGGATAGCTTGTTTTGTTTTGACCTTGGGCACACATCCTACGAAAATGATTGGTTATGTCAACTTTAAAACAACATTTCATACTTGTACTCCTAATGATTCATGAAAGTGGCCGGAAATGGTTGTTCGAGCCTAACCTAACCAAATGGTAATGAGACCTTAATTGGATGTAAGAGAGAGAACCCTCTAAACTACTACATAGGTCAGTAAGGAGGGACACATAATATCTTTCTGAGGTTCAGTCATCTAGTCTTGTGATCGTTCCACTTCATTTTTCCATAATCCACCTAAGAATTGGAAGTAAAGTGCAGTTTTAATTCCTTTTTGTGTGCATAGCATTTAGATAGGACTTACATTGGTATTTTCCATATGTTTGCATAAAAAGAAAAAATATAGTGATTCAGGCACATTACCTTTAGGTGCATGCCATGTAGTTGCATTCATGATCTTCATGCATAAAGTATATCATGTATCTCAATTTTTCCCCAATGGTGAATTAATTGTTCCATACCTTCTAAATAGTGAAAAAAAATTTTCTGATCAATGAAGAAAATAGCCCAATAAACTTATCTTTAAGCAATTATGGATATGTGGGCTGAAAAAAAAAAGTTGAAAATCTGCAATAGAAAAAAAAAGAAAAAGAAAAAAATTTAGAAGAAAGTGAAATAAGAAGGAGAAAGGAACGTAATATCACTTACATTTCAGGATAATTGAGTACATGATGTAACTTAACTCGATATCCATCTCATTTTGAGACGGATGGTTAGTGCATGCATCATTCCACCTAATCTTAGACACTAGGGCATTTGTCATGTGCATTGCATCATTTAGGGCATTTTTGTTTTATGCATGTTGAAACAGTACAATACTTCCACGTTCTTCCATGAGCCACCCATCTTCATCCACCCGTTGCTCGGATTGGTAGGCCACCGTGAATTTCTCCTCACCAATGAAGATTAGGAGAACTGCTTCCATGTAGATGGTAGTTAGGACGAGCAACATAGTATAGGCAATCACAAGATGCACCAATGCTAAATCGGTGAATTTTATTATGTTAACTGCCTTATGTGATAGTGTTCATCGGTTAGGAGGTTATTTTCTTTTATTGATGATTACTGTCACCTTTAGGGTAATTACTGTTCTGTGGTTAGAGAAGGTCGGTTTGTGAATGATCAGTGGGATTCATATGGGATGTTGGGTTGGTTTGTTGTTTTTCAGTTGACATTTGCAATTCTATTCTAAGGATGAGTTGCTCGAGGGCGAGCAATATTCAAGCTTAGGGGAGTTTGATGTGATGATTTTGAGTCGCATTTATAGACCTGTTTGATATGTGTTTTTTGCTTTTATTAGTCATTTTTATGGTTAATATTGCATAATTCATCCATTTTGGTCTTTGCCATCATTTTATGTCAAATCCCCTTAGTTTTATCATTTTGAGCATTAATTATCACATTATTATTATTTGTGTGGATTTATTTGATCTCGTCTTTGAATTTCAGGAAAAACAAGTATTTGCTTCCGTCGATACCATCGACGGAAGTCGATACCATCGACATGGTCACAGGTTGCCAGCCGAAAGGAGCAGCAAAAAGTCGATACCATCGACGAGGGTGTCGATGGTATCGAGACACTTTCAGGTTGCTGGCGAAGAAGCAGTCGATAGTATTGACACCAAGTCGATACCATCGACTCACGGAGGTTACAGCGTCGCAAAATGACAGAACCGACGCCAAAGGGAAGTCGATACCATCGACCCGAGTCGATGGTATCGAGATGATGTCGGGCGCGACAAAGGAAGGGTTTGCAGCCAGCCGCTACTATAGCTGGTCGATACCATCGACTCACGTCGATGGTATCAATGCCGTAGGATATGAGTTTGCTTTCTAATGATCTCAATCAGACGGCTGGAGTTAATTAGCGACCTAATTAGGGACTTATACCTAAGGACGGCCGCCCAGACAAAGGAGGAGATCGGATTAGCCATTGCACAAGTGCCGAGGAGCGAGGAAAAAGAGAACGGAGGCCAGAAGTTCATACCAGTCGATCTGGATGCTGCCGAAGACGGATTTCACCACTGAGAGGCGGGAAAGCACGTATTCTACGCAAAGGATCGATCAGTTCTTCTCCGTTCAGGGGTTTTCCCATTCAATTCACGTTTTTCATATGATTTCCCCTATTTTTACTATGTACTTGTGTGAGATGAACATGCGGGGCTAATCCCCTCCATCTTTAGGACCGGGAGTAGCCCGGGAATTCATTGTATGACAGTTTTATAATAGTAATTCATATTTTCTCTCTTAAATCCGTGGTATAGCTTCGTTTTCTCCATATATTGTTATGCTTGATCACCATAATAATAACCTAACGCCCTCAATCACTTCGACAGAAGGATTAACGGCTGAAAAGAGACGAAACCTACATTAATCGATAAATACCTTGAACAAGGTGGTGTAAAATTAATGGTGGATACTGAGAGATCGTTCGTAATGCACTTAGTTTAGGGGATAGGTTACTACGACGGTGGAACCGACCTAAACCTAAGTAGTGAATTGCACCACGATAGTGGGCAATTCTATTTTCAGGCCACTACCCGGATAGAGAGAGAAGATTGAGGACTTATATAAAATCTAATACAATGAATACCCGCGGTGAAACCACAATCCTAAAGATTCCTTTTTGAATTGATTAAATTAACCTTTAATCGATTGTTTGCTTTGTTTTATTTTTATTTTCTTTTAATTTTGACAACAAACCCCAATTTGTTATTCGGCTTAGCTGATCACAAATAGTTAGTAGGAGTCTCCGACAATTTTGAGTATCCCTGTGTTCGACTCGGGCCTCACAAGGCCTGTACTACTCGACGCGTATACTTGCGTTTTTAGCACGTAGTAAAATACATGTCACAAATGCTACAAAGAAACATGTAATACTTCTATCAAGTAATGTTTTAAAACTTTATAAAACATTTGGATCTTAATCCTTTAACAAAATCATCATCATGGTTATTGATTCTGGGTATTCAAACCCTGGATCATCACTGAACACTGTTACCACTTATCAGGTAACTATTACCTCCAGGTGATCTTACTAAGGTATACATGATACTTGTTACAAAAGCATATCACATGGCTCATAAGGCCCATTAACATCTTGTCACCTCTCACTAGGCAATAAATACTATAATGGCTCACAAGGCCCATTAAGCATTTTTATCAAATAACATCATAGCTCATACCTGGAAATGCTCATCATCTCATGATACCTGCATGGTTAGTATACTTAATAACAACCATGTCAATTACATATCAACACCATGCAATACAAGGGTAACACCACTATTCCCTCATTAGGGTTAGGGTTTCCCATTCTTTATCAATTAGCATTTCTCATACCATTACCCAAAATTAGGGTTAGAGTTTCCCATTCTTTATCAATTAGGGTTTCTCATACCATTACCTGAAATTAGGGTTAGGGTTTCCCATTCTTTATCAATTAGGGTTTCTCATACCATTACCCAAAATTAGGGTTAGGGTTTCCCATTCTTTATCAATTAGGGTTTCATGATCACATTATCAAACATCAAACCCTAATTGATACTCTACACTTATTAAAAGTATCAATGTATGCACATTACATATTTATTTCACAAGTATGAGTTTCGCTCTCATCCTCTCTAGGATGTTGATTACTCCTTATTTTATTAAATTGACTCATCCTTTCACTAAAGTACATGCACCTATGCTTATCATAGTGTATTGAGTTTATTACTTTCATAAGCATCAAATGACAATCACTCTATGTGTATTATTCACCTAAGTACTTTAGAGGTACTTCCATTGTAATCAACCTTGAGGTACTTTACAAACACTCATAGGGTTGTTTAATCTTACATGGTTTTGATACTATTTGGTCTCTAAACAGTTTGAGACTGTTTGAACCTTAAACGGTTTGAGACCACTTGATCCCTAAATGGTTTGAGATCCTTTAATCTTCAAACGATCTTGAGACCCCTTCAACCTTCAAACGGTCTTGAGACCCCTTTGATCCTCAAATGGTTTGGAAACTCTAAACGGTTTGAAATCGATTGGATTAGATTAGGTTGAAACTGTTTGATCACTAAACGGTTTGAAACTGTTTGACCTAGATTATGTTGAAACCGTTTGATCACTAAATAGTTTGAAACGGTTTGACCTAGATTATGTTGAAACCGTTTGATCACTAAACAATTTGAAACCATTTGATCACTAAACGGTTTGAAACTGTTTGGATACTAAAGTTGAAACTATTTGGTCATTAAATGGTTTGAAACTGTTTGGATACTAAAGTTGAAACTGTTTGAAATTTAAACAGTTTGAAACTATTTGGCCACAAAAGTTGAAACTATTTGAACTATAAACAGTTTGAAACTGTTTGGCCACAAAAGTTGAAACCATTTGAACTTTAAACGGTTTGAAACCATTTGGATACTAAAGTTGAAATCATTTGTTCATTAAACGGTTTGAAACCATTTGGATACTAAAGTTGAAATTGTTTGATATTGTTGATCTAGAGGTGTGTGCTAAGATGATGTCATCATCATCAAGCTTTAGACCTCCATTTCTACTGTCCATACAATTGATGGATTTATTGATTCATCAATTACTCAAGAAAATTTTGAGAAGAAGGAAAGATCAACATATATTGCAAGATTGAAATCAAATAATAATAATATCAATGGGTTCAAGTTATATAACCCGCCTTCAAAGCAACTTCAAAGCTCCAAGCTATTCATCTTTAATGGTGAAGATAGCTTCTCCAATTATCCAAGGAACGTTATCAACCCTTTTTATGTAAAAGATTGCCAAAGTTGAGCATTGGATAGAAGAGAGAAGAAAAGAAGAGTTATAACTCAATTTTAGCCTTCGACCCAAGGTTGAAGATGACCATGGATCTTACCTCAAGCTTGGGGAGCACTCTTCTCCTTCTCTGTTACTTCCTTTATCATTGGCCTTGTTGGCTAAATGGACATCTGTAAATCCCTTTATTTTGATAATGACAAACATTTCATTCTTGTTGATCTAACATGCTACTTGAGTGTTGCAGGAATAAGGTGAATGACAAAGCACTAGGGAATCTATATGCTTGAATGATTGTAAATGTCAGGAAATGTAATCAATTGTAAACTTGTACAAATATATAATGTACAAGTACTTAGACTTCATGTAAATGAAGCGTTAGATCTTCCCTAGCTAAACACCACATTTAGATAGGTCATCCCCTTCAATAGTGTCACATATGCATACTCATACACACACTTAATGTCTTTATTTGAAACATTGAAACAGGGTCTATCTCGGTCGACAAAATCCTCGACCGAGACACTCTCGGTCGACAAACTTCTCGACCGAGAAAGACCCAAGTAGCCGTTAGACACAGCTGACAAGGTAGTTGGCAGTTGGAGATAAACGTTGCAAAACACTTGATCCAGAGAGCCTGTCGGTCGACAAAACTTCGACCGAGTAGGTGTCTCGGTCGACCATTTCTCGACCAAGATGGACTCTAACAGCAACTGCAAAATTAATTAACTAGCCGTTGTTAAAGCAACTAACTTATACCTAACGGCTAGTTAAGCACTTAGAAACCACTAGAAAGTGTCTAAAACGTCCTTAAGAACTTGTAGGACATTCCTATAAATAGGACATGCCTTAGGACACCTAAACTCACTTGTTTTTACACTTGAGCAATCTTTGAGCATACACTTACATTGAGCAACCTGTTTGTGAGCAATTGAGCATATTGACAACTGGCTACTTCTTCTCTCAGCTCAAATTTCGTGTCCTATAGGCTAGCATCTCTTATCCACAGCAATCAAAATTCCATACACATTGGTTAGGAGATCTACACGCTTGATCTAGGCAAATCAAGCCTTGTGCTTTAAAGGATAAGTTGTAATTTCCTTTTTCCTTTCTTGTTCACTATTATTGTTTGTACTCTCCTTGCTACTCCTAGGTTGGAGGCTACGGATTGGAGAGGTTGGAGATCTTGTTGGTGAAGAAGGGGGCCTTGAGCTACTTCAAGAAGGCTGGTGCTACGGGAGGTTACTTCTAAAGAGGAAGGCTACTTCAAGGGGGAGCTTGGAGTTACTTCAAGAAGGATACCTCGGGTTGGTGCATCTACTTCAAGTGAAGGCTGTTCAAGGGGTGTAAGAAAGTATTGTATTTTGTGTAATTCCTTGTGAAGGTAATAAAATTGATACTTTCAAAATCCCGGTTGGGTAAGCAACCGGGTAGTGGACTGACAACCTTAGTATTTGCTAAGGTTGGAACCACTCTAAACCCCTTGTCTCCTTCTTGATTTCTCATTTGTGGTTGTTTGAGTTAAATTATTGTTAAATTAGTTTAAAACCCTATTCACCCCCCCTCTAGTGGTTTTTCAATTGGTATCAGAGCAGGCTTCAAGGAGCTCTAATCGAGTCTTGAAGAATGGAGGGTGATGGTGATTACAACCGCAATAAAAGGAGCAACCTGGACCAATCTACAACATGTTGCAATTGGTGCTTAGGAACAAGCCACACAACATCTAGCTGCCCATGGAGATCAAAGAAGGAAGATGAGCACAAAGATTGTCTTATTGCTACAACAAGTGAAGAAGAAGAAGAGGTAAGTCTTTTTTATTTATCTAAAGATGAGCTAGTTGCTAGTCTTGAAGAGACACATAATAAATATATTGAGTGCAAGAAGAAATTAAAGAAATCTAATAAAGAAAATGATGAATTACATGCTAAGCTTCTTGCTATTACATCTGAAAATGAAGATCTTAAAAAGATCATTGAAGATCATAATAGTAAGATAAAATCTATAGAGGCAGATTGCAAACTTCTCTCTTTAGAAAAGATTAATTTGCAAACTCAAGTGAACGATCTTCAAAAACAACCCATCTTGTGCTCACATCTAGATTATGATACTATCATGAAAGAAAGAAATTCATTATCATCTAATCTAGAACAAGCAAAGCTAGATATCAAGAAAAGAATGGAGGAAATTGCTAAGCTACAACAAGAAGTTTGTAGTCTAAGTAACAATGGCATTCTTGATAAAATCCTAAATGATCCTTATCGTCAAATTGGAAGGAGAGGACTAGGTTACAAGCCTAAAGGAAAATCTTATCAACAACCTAGTAAGGGAAGAACACAAGCGCCAAAGAGTCAATCTATGTATGTACCTAAAGGTACAAATACATACGTACCCAAGAACAACCTAGAACAAAATCATAGAAAGATATATGAAGTTGATTCTATATGTTGTCATTACTGCTTGCGTCTTGGTCACTATTCCTTTTCATGTCCTTACAAGAAAAAGGATGTCAAGTTAGTTTAGGTCCCAAAACCCCCAAACTAAATGAGAAAAAATAAGTTGAGATATGACCAAGGACCCAAATTGCATATTTATATGTCTATCTCAACTTAACCAATTAATTCAAGTATTTAAACATCTAATATATAATTCCTTTAAATCTACAAAAACAATTCTGATTTACTTACTGAAAACAGCTCTGAAATAGTACAGAACCTTTCTCGGTTGAGAATCTGTCGACCGAGAAAGACAGTCGGTCGAAGACATGGTCGACCGATCCAGTCTCTGATAAATCTACTGAATGTGTTTTCAAATTGATCAAATTGCTATCGATTTATTGTTAATGACCGATCTTACAAGTTGAAGACAATCATGTGTAATGACATCTAGTATAAATGATCACTGTATTTTATGAAATTATTATATGTTGTTCATTACATCGTGGACATGCTTTCACTATTCAGCTCATAAAGATGATTGAAAATGATTATTGTATGCATGGATCCTTGATGACACATTGGCAAGCAAAATGATTCATCTGTGATATGAAAAAGAACTTTAAGGCTGGCAACACATAAGATAAAAATTTCTCAATTAAGAACGTGAGATATTGCTTTCAAGGATATATATTTTCTTGGAGAATCTTATATGAAAACAAGGGTACAAGAAGAAATAGAATTTGATATTTATGTACCTACAACAAAGCTTATATAAATATTCTAGGAGAATTACGAACGGAAATCTTCATATTGAGTATCACTCAAAATTGCCTCTTGGTTAAAATCAAGCTTTCCCAAGGGGCGCTATGGTCGTAGTCAAAGTCGACCTAAAATAAGTTTGGCACAATAATTATTTGAATATCATTCTGTATATAAAAATTGTGATCAAAAGACCAATTAAAATTATTACCACAAAATTGTTCAAAGATTGGTAATAATAATCACAATATTACTCCCTTAGAAAACATATATATGCTCTACAAATTCAGTCTATCATTTGCATTAAGAATCCACTTATAAATTCATCCACAGTAAGTTTGTCGGTCGACGAATTCCTCGACCAAAAACATCTCAGTCAACCTATCTCTCTCGACCGACAGACTTCAAATAAAAATTACATCGGCAAAACTCAGACACACATTCGGTCGACAATTATTCGACCGAGCCAATGTCGTTCGACAATTGCTCGACCGAGAATTGACCGTTGGGATATGACCGTTGGAATCTGACCGTTTGAATATAACCGTTGTCGGTCGACCGTTGGGCGACCGAGTGGCGCGCCTAGGATATGACCGTTTCCGGTCGTCGGTCGACAATTTGTCGACCGACCAGGTTACTGGATTACTATAAAAAGGACCAAAAATGGGTCATTGTATTACACCTTCACATTCTTACTTCCTTGGCTTCCTTCTAGTGCATTTGTGTGCAACTCTTTAGCCTCTCCATCTCCAAGACTTTCTTGCTTCTTCTCCACCTCAAAGACAAGAAATGGCTTCATCATCAACACATGGAAAGAAGAAAGTTGCTAGCAGGAAAGAAAGGGCGGCTACTCCACCATTGACGATCATCAACGACATCCCCTTCGTCGACGCAGATGCTAGTGATCGCTATCTCAGGCTCTCCTCCAAAACTCCTCTTCCACGACGGCCGGTTGACGTCATGGACTTCCTCAGCATCTTCGACCTGGAGGATCTTTTTGAGGTGCAAAATTTGAAAGAATTTCTTAACCCTTCCTTCCCTTCCTACTCTTCCAAAGTGGTAAATGAGTTCTATGCAAACCTAATCTCCCATTCCGAAAATGAAAATAACTTCTTCTACTCTATGGTCAATGGGCATAGCTTTCGATTTACTGAGGAGGATATTCTTGACATGCTCAACATAGACTCAGAAGAATACCAAGACACTCTTGACCTTACCACTGGAAATCCACTCAATACTCTTTCCCAAGATGACAATACTGTCAATCTTAGTGAGATTAAACGAACCATTTTTCAATCTAATACAACTTGTCACGAAGATAGGGGTACCTACTATGCCATTAACCTCAAACCTACAACTAGGATTATCAACCTTATTGTTTCCACAAATATACATCCTAGAGAAAATAAGTCTGAAGTCCCTACCTTTTGCATGTATCTAATCTATGTCATCATCAAACGCATTCCCATAAACTTTATCCGCATCATCATTAAGAATATGCTTGAGTTTTCTGGCAATCCCCCATATGCTGATTTCGTATGCCAAATCACTTAACACTTTCTTAAGACACAAATTGAGGACCTGGGATACACATGGGAAAGAAGACCACAAAAAAATAAGCAAAAACACAGTAGAGAAGATGGGAATTGATTTTGGTCACAAGAGGGCTAGGACGAGAGGTGAGACATCTAGTCAAGACATACCACCACCACCTCCTCCTACTAACCCATCCTATGATCCCATCCAAAACACCCTAACCTATGTTGCTGGGTCACAATATCATCTAAGCAGACAATTAGATTATAGCCACCATGCCATGACCTACCTAAATCAAAGGATGCAAACCCTCTCTCCAAATCAACCAGATGAATATCCTTATTCTTTAAATCATGGCATGCTCAACCCATATAATCCCTCTTACAACTACTACCAAACTCCACCTCCACCATCTACAGATCTCACACATACTCAGTTTTCCTCAATACAATTACAAGACATTGCTGCTCATTTCCGCTTTGATCGTGTTCCTACCTTCTTGGAAGCATATGCCTTAACCAAGACAGGTGCTTTGGAGTGGAAAACTTTAGTCAAGTATTATGGAGCTGAGCCATTTCTTGGAAAAGACCCTGATATTGATGTAATACTTAAGTCTTTCCAGTGAGATTTGGAGTGTCCGTTGTATTAGTTGTAATGAAATGGTTATCTTTGCATGATTGTAATGAAATGGTTATCTTTACATGACTTGGTTATCTTTGCATGATTGTAATAATTCCATGATTCTAATGAATTGGTAATAATGGATATTCCTCTATGGCATCATTTGAACATGGCTTATAAGACTATTCTAGTATAGCATACAAAGTAAGGGGAGTAATAAATATGTCATAAATAAAAAAGGATGAAATCTTTGCAAATACCTGAAATTTAAAATTGTGGCTAAATTGACCATCTATTGAAGAGGGATATCTATTTAAGGGGGAGCAATACTTTTCATATAATATTTATTTTTTAAACGGATATCTTTTTGAAATGACAAAGGGGGAGAAATAAATATAAATGCAAAACTCAATCAATGAGTTTCATAAACAAACTCTTGGCTTTACATTGAAAGTTGCTATATTCCCTAAAGAATTGGATTTCATGTTCCATAATTCATGAGGAATAATAAGCACACATTTTATAAAGGAGAGAAGAAATTTACAAAGGTAATCTTCAGGTATGAAACTCACATGTTTTATATTTTCTTATTTTATATTTAGGAAATGTTTGTCATCTTCAAAAAGGGGGAGATTGTTGGCTAAATGGACATCTGTAAATCCCTTTGTTTTGATAATGACAAACATTTCATTCTTGTTGATCTAACGTGCTACTTGAGTGTTGCAGGAATAAGGTGAATGACAAAGCACTAGGGAATCTATATGCTTGAATGATTGTAAATGTCATGAAATGTAATCAATTGTAAACTTGTACAAATATATAATGTACAAGTACTTAGACTTCATGTAAATCAAGCGTTAGATCTTCCCTAGCTAAACACCACATTTAGATAGGTCATCCCCTTCAATAGTGTCACATATGCACACTCATACACACACTTAATGTCTTTATTTGAAACATTGAAACAATGTCTATCTCGGTCGACAAAATCCTCGACCGAGACACTCTCGGTCGACAAACTTCTCAACCGAGAAAGACCCAAGTAGCCGTTAGACACAACTGACAAGGTAGTTGGCAGTTGGAGATAAACGTTGCAAAACACTTGATCCAGAGAGCCTGTCGGTCGACAAAACTTTGACCGAGTAGGTGTCTCGGTCGACCATTTCTCGACCGAGATGGACTCTGATAACAACTGCAGAATTAATTAACTAGTCGTTGTTAAAGCAACTAACTTATACCTAACTGCTAGTTAAGCACTTAGAAACCCCTAGAAAGTGTCTAGAACGTCCTTAAGCACTTGTAGGACATTCCTATAAATAGGACATGCCTTAGGACACCTAAACTCACTTGTTTTTACACTTGAGCAATCTTTGAGCATACACTTACATTGAGCAACCTATTTGTGAGCAATTGAGCATATTGACAAATGGCTACTTCTTCTCTCAGCTCAAATTTCGTGTCCTATAGGCTAGCATCTCTTATCCACAGCAATCACAATTCCATACACATTGGTTAGGAGATCTACACGCTTGATCTAGGCAAATCAAGCCTTGTGCTTCAAAGGATAAGTTGTAATTTCCTTTTTCCTTTCTTGTTCACTATTATTGTTTGTACTCTCATTGCTACTCCTAGGTTGGAGGCTGCGGATTGGAGAGGTTGGAGATCTTCTTGGTGAAGAAGGGGACCTTGAGCTACTTCAAGAAGGCTGGTGCAACGGGAGGTTACTTCTAAAGAGGAAGGCTACTTCAAGGGGGAGCTTGGAGTTACTTCAAGAAGGATACCTCGGGTTGGTGCATCTACTTCAAGTGAAGGCTGTTCAAGGGGTGTAAGAAAGTATTGTATTTTGTGTAATTCCTTGTGAAGGTAATAAAATTGATACTTTCAAAATCCCGGTTGGGTAAGCAACCGGGTAGTGGACTGACAACCTTAGTATTTGCTAAGGTTGGAACCACTCTAAACCCCTTGTCTCCTTCTTGATTTCTCATTTGTGGTTGTTTGAGTTAAATTATTGTTAAATTAGTTTAAAACCCTATTCACCCCCCCTCTAGTGGTTTTTTAGGCCTAAGTGGGGTGTGAATGTGTGTTGTGAAAATAGCCTTTCAAGTAATGAATAATTGAGTGTATATAATTGAATTCTTAGGAGAGAGAAAGTAGGAGGGAAGTTTTCAACTTTCCTTGCCACAAGCCCCCTCCACTTCATTGTCTCTGAATATATCCTTCTTATCTTCAAATTCCTTTGAATTATCCTTGAATTATAATTGACCACTTAAGCTCTTTAATAAATATAATACTATTATCCATTAGCACCTTTATTTTAGTGGACATTACTTTTCAATTAAAAATGTAGGTAGACATTTTCACCTACTAGGGAATATCGGCGCCTCTCAAGGTATTTTGGCTTCCATTCCATTATAGGATTTCACCCATAGCTTTTTAGTTGATGGGCACTTTATTTAATTTATATATTTTTTCTACAAAATGACTTAGGGTTTCAATTATGCTTATTTCTTGATTATTTTATTATCAGGAGTATCATTTCTCAAATATGGTTCAAACAAGACGCCCCTTTCTATTTATTTTCTCTAAATGATACCAAGAGATAGTAGGCACACTATTGAGGTGGTATTTTACATATTCAACCCTAGGTGTTGGGTAAATTGCAAATTACACCAAAACTAGTATTCAATGTACAAGTATTATTCAAACAAGCTCCTTCTTGGAACTTAGGCTTCCACAACCCCTCCCTTAGCATCATTCTCATTATTATGATGCTAAAGTACTTGAGGAACATTTATCATGTAACATTTTCCAAAGTAACTCCTTATATTGGGTAAATTGCACTTTATGCCCAAACTATCATATAATGCACAAACAGATTGCAAATAAGCTCAAACTTGAAATTTAAACTCTAAAAGAGTCTTAATTACTTCTCAAAAGATTAAAACAAATTTATGAGAAACTTACTTAAGCAAAAATTCTAGGGGTAAGTCATAACCCAGGTTAGGGATGTTACAATCATCAACCCCTAACAGAGATTTCATCCCCAAAATCATCAAGAGAAAAGAGAAGGATACTTCCTCCTCATCTCTTCCTCCAGCTCCCATGTGGCTTATTCAATGCCACAATGATGCTAGAGTACTTCCACAAGAATTATGTCTTTCTTTTTCAACTTATTGATTCTTCTGTCAAGAATCATCATTGGACCTTCCACATAGGATATATCCTCATTTAATTCTATCTCCACAGGTTGCAACACCAACTCTGTATCAAGATGAAATTTTCTCATCATAGATACATGGAACACTAGATGTAGTCTATGTAGCTCAGGTGGCAACTCCAACCTATAAGCTACCTTTCCCATCCATGCTGTCACTGGATAAGGTCCCATAAATCTAAGAGCTAACTTACCCTTTTTCCCAAATCTAAGAATACCTTTCCAAGGTGAGACTTTGAGATATATTTTGTCTCCAACTTGGAATTCTAAGGGTCTTCGCCGTTTATCAGCGTATGACTTCTATCTATCTTGTGTAACCTTTAACTATTGTTGTATTACTTTAATATTTTTAGTTGTCTGATGCACTAATTCAGGACCCAAAAGTTGGTATTCTCCTATTTCATACCAGCACAATGCAGATCTACAACATCTACCATATAATGCTTCATATGATGCCATATCAATACTGTGCTGATAACTATTGTTGCAAGATAATTCTATTAAGCTCAAGTGTAGATCCCAACTTCCTACAAACTGAAGGACACATGCCCTAAGCAAATCCTCTAAGGTTTGTATAGTCCTCTAAGATTGTCCATCCGTCTATGGGTGAAAGATGGTACTAAACCTTAACTTCGTACCCAATGCTTTATGTAGTCATTCCCAAAAATGAATTGTGAATTGGGGACCTCTATCAGAAAAAATTGTAGCTGGAACCCCGTGTATTCTCACTATCTCATCTACATAGATCTGTGCAAGTTTCTCAGTAGTATAGGTTGTTTTGACAGGAAGAAAATGTGTTGTATTAGTCAACCAATCAACTATCACCCAAATGGAATCATGACTTTTGGTTGTTCTGGGTAAACCAACCACAAAGTCCATGGTCACGTGATCCCATTTCCACTGTGGTATAGGTAAAGGTTGCATTGTTCCTGTAGGCTTCTTATGTTCGGCTTTAACCTACCGACATACTGGACACCGCATAACAAACTCAGCTACATCTTTCTTCAATCTGGGCCACCAATACATATCTTTCATGTTATGATACATTTTGGTGCTCCCTGGATGCATTGCATACATAGACGAATGAGCTTCCTCCATGACTAACTTCCTTAAGTCATTGGCATCAGGTACTACCATTCAACCATGGTAACAGACTATCTCATCATCTGACTCATGAAAACCATCTCATTTCTCACTACCATACTCTGACCTAATCTACTAAATCACAGTTTCATCCTGTTGTGCCTCTTTGATCTGTTGTTTCATAGTAGGTTTCACTTGCATTTCAGCTAACAGTCCAGCTAACAAAGATACTTGAAGTTGTACATTGTTTTGCCTCAAAGAGACAAGCATGTCTCATTTAAAGCACATTAAAGAGTTCAATTGTGCTTTGTCTATGGTTGGCGATGATGATTTTCTACTTAGTGCATCAACCACTACATTAGCCTTTCCCAGATGATAATCAATTGTACAATCGTAGTCCTTGATTAACTCCATCCAGTGGCGTTGTCTCATATTCAAATCACGTTGTGAAAAGATGTACTTTAAATTCTTATGGTCTGTGAAAATTTGAAATGTCTCTCCATAGAGATAATGTCTCCAGATCTTCAACGCATGAACCACTGCAGCTAATTCTAGATCATGTGTCAGATAATTTTCCTCGTGTTTCTTAAGTTGTCGAGAAGCAAAAGAAATCACTTGTTTATCTTGCATCAAAACACATCCTAGACCGTTCTTATAAGCATCACAGAATACAATATACCCCTTTCTGTGCTCAGGTAGCACTAACACAGGCACACTTGTTAACCTTTCTTTCAACAACTAGAAAGAACATTGACACTTGTCATTCCAGACGAAAGGAACCTCCTTCCTGGTTAACCTAGTTATGTGTAATGCTACAGAACTGAAGTTCTTAATGAACCTCCTATAGTAGCCTGCCAGTCCTAGAAAACTACGTATCTCCGTTGGTGTCTTTGGTTGTTCCCACTCCAAGACAGATTATACCTTTTTAGGATCAACACAGATACCTGAGGTAGATATTACGTGTCCTAGGAAAGACACTTCTGATAACCAAAATTCACACTTGCTAAACTTGGCGTATAGCTTGTGCTCTCTCAGTAAAGTCAAGGACTGAAGAAGGTGTTGCTCATGCTGTTGAGCATCTTTACTGTAAATCAGGATGTCATCTATAAAGACTACTATGAGTTGATCAAGGAATGGCCGGAAGATTTTGTTCATGAGTTCCATCAATGCAGTTGGTGCATTAGTTAGTCCAAATGACATAACTACAAACTCATAATGACCATACCTTATCCTAAGGGCTGACTTAGGTATGTCACTCTCCTTGATGCGTAATTGATGGTATCCTGATGTCAGATCTATCTTAGAGAATATAGTTGCACCACACAACTGGTCAAACAGGTCATCTATCCTTGGCAGAGGATATTTGTTCTTTATTGTCACCTTGTTGAGCTATCTATAGTCTATGCATAATCTCATAGACCCATCCTTCTTTTTCACAAAGAGAACTGGAGCACCCCAAGGTGAAGTACTCGGTCGAATAAAACCCTTTTCAAGCAACTCCTGTAATTGTTTCTTAAGTTTTGCCATCTCAGCAGGTTCCATTCTATAAGGTGTTTGAGCTATAGGTTGCATACTCGGGATTAGATTAATCTCGAAATCAATCTCTCGGGGTGGAGGAACACCTGGAAGTTCCTCGAGAAACACATCCTCAAATTCCCTAACAACTAGAACTTCAGAAAGACTAGAACTCTCTTCTCTGGTATCTACCACATGTGCCAAGAATGCTTCACATCCTTGTCGCATCAGTTTCTCACCTATCATTACTGACACTAGATAGGTTAGAAGAATTTTTTAAGTCCCCCTGAAAGATCCATGTATCACCATTGTCTGTGAACATAGCTTTCTTGGAACCACAATCCAAGACAACCTTATACTTTTCAAGGGTGTCCATACCAAGAATTATGTCGAACCCATGCATCTCAAGTGGTATAAGATCCACCTGAATGCTATGTTCTGAAAAAGAAAGAACATAGGGAGAACAAAACTCCTACAACACTGCAGATCCAACTAATGGAGTTTCTAATAACAAGTTATCTACTCTACGACTGATAGTCATATTGTAGTCATGAATCACTTCTCGAGTGATAAAGGAATGTGTAGCACCCAGATCAATCAAAACAGATACAAATCAGGATGAAGACATATCAAAATGAAATAATTCCATCCGACCTATCATGACACGTGGGTTGACCACTTTTTCCGACTGATTAATTGCATAGAATTTTTCCATTGTTGGTTGTCGACCACTCGCCCTGTTGTTGGGTGCGGATGAACCAACTTGGGATGCCTGTCCACGTCCTTGTGTGCCACTGCTAAACTGTCGCCTCTGAGAGCCTTGTTGACTCTACCTCGGTGGTTGGGTTACACTCATGTCTCTAGCTAGGCAATCTTTCATTATATGTCCCATCTTCCCACATTTATAACAACCTCTATTCTCCCATTGTGGCCTAGATGGCCCTATTACTGAAATTGATGCTGAGCTGTGGGATCCTTCTGGTGGTAAACTATGGCCTCTACCCTTGTTGGATGTCCACTATGTTTGAGTATTGAACCTTGGTGGTGTTGTTCGTGCAGAAAACCTTGGTTTCTTAAAACTTTCGAACCTCTATCCTTGGAACTGTGTATACACTTTCTTACTGTTGGCTTGATGTTTCTCAGTCATGGACCTTTCTATCCGCCTAACTGACTCCACAAAGGTGGAAAACCTCTCTCTATTCTCTAGAGCATATGTAGGTGTGGTCAAATCAACGTTCAAACCCTTCTCAAAATGACGAATCCTCTCCTCATCTATAGCATCCATGTGTGGACAAAACTGTAGAAGCTCCATAAACTTAGCTTCATATTCACTAATGTTCATTGGTCCTTGCCTTATCTGCTCAAACTGAGAGATTTTCTCATCCAGGTAAGTCTTGGGGAAAATATCTATTAATAAACTCTCGTCAAAACTCTCTCCATTCAACCTCAACACCTGGCCTTTTGCCCTCTTCTATAGCCCACCAATGACCAACACTTCCTTTTAATAGATACACTGCATGCTTAACCTTCTCAGCTTTTGGGATATTAAGAATTCTGAAGGCCTTCTCCAGCTCAGTCAGCCACAAGTCTGCGTCTGCTGGGTCAGTTGTATCGTATATCAGTGGCTCCTACCCGTCGAAGACGTTCAAAAGTCTTACCAGTTCCATGTCTCTCATCGGGGACTAGTGCCCTAGGTGTAGGTGGCGTCATCCTATCTGCCATATGTGTCATTATCGCCATGAACTGCCTAAAGAGGGCATTGAAAGATGGGTTTTCTATTGAATCTTGGTCAAGATGAGATTCTCAGGCACTGGTTCCTCTCTAGCCTGATCCCTTGCACCTCCTCCTGGTGCAGCAACACTACTTTCAGTAGCATGTTCTTCATGTGATCCAACCATCTTTAAGTTCTTCTCCTCCTCCTATAAGAGCAGAAGTCACTATAAGATAAATTGGAGGATACTAGAACATACTCTACTACTTAATCCTATGTCTCTATAGACTCAGCGAACCTTAGGCTCTGATACCAAAACTTTGTGAAGATCCGACAACAAATTAGACCGTCACTGTGTAATTAATTGCAAAATTAACCATAATCAGCGGAATAATATAAATCACTAAAAATTTAAACTATTTACAAAGAGATCCATTTCCAGGAAACTTCTTAAAAAGAGAACCAAAGTACTGTGTACATCATGGTTCACATACATACCATGTACAATCTCTTCTCGAGGAATATATACAACAGTTGCTTTGCAAACTCTAGATAAGCAACATAAAACCTTGAGGCATTCAAGCCAAAATCTTAGATCGATCATAAAAACACTAAATACTGACTCCAAGGACCTGAGAGTACACAGACGACACATAGGACTTGTATCTATAAGAAATGACCAACAATATCTGAACCTGAGATGTTACTGTTGTCCCTGATGGTGATGTCCTTCCCTTGTTGTATGGTCCCTACCTCCTCGTCCGCGTCCACCTAAAATGTTAGTGACCAACAGTGTGAGACCCATGTTCCAGCGAGAGATATAACTCTCCGCCAACAATATTATCATTGCAGATAAATAGTAATAAACTGAGCAGAGAATTCTTTTATGTTAATAAGCAAGATAAATCACTGTTTAAGCAGAATAGAGCAATAAATAATATATTTAATAAGGAATATGAAGAACATGTATAACATTTATTCGTTTTAGGATACATTAAGCAATGTAACATCAACCAATGATTTCCGTATTTCATCCTTAATTAAATACGCTACACAGATGATTACATTTTACAATCATACTTATGCCCTGAGGAGATGAGGTATACCGCTCATACTCCAACCGAACACGGCGGCGTAAAGCATCGGTTCCATACCTAGGTCAATGGAAGAGTCAGACTCCATGAACTCATCCATCTCGATTAGAGTGAGACCACATGCGGGACATCTGGTGTCACTGCTAAATAGCTTTCCAGGGTATATTGGCAACTTCGGTATAGAGTTACAGTGGCGGCCGCACTCTCTTCACAATTGAGAGATTTTATGTTTATCTCACATCGATCTGACATTAATCATCTTTGGGAGATTCGTGATACATCCATCCCGACACATATAATGAAGGAATGATAGATCTCGTGTTTATCTCACGTCAATCCCACATTAGGGCGTAAGGACATTCACGCCCATCACCCCCACATATTCAAAAATATGCTCTCCAGGAGATCCCGTGGGAAAACCTATTTCACCATCACCAGCCACTGACGATGATGGATCTATGGCCAGGGCTCTACATGATAAGATTTCACTTGCTTAATTAAGTACAATACCATATTCTTTTAGCATTAGTCAAGTTTCCAAACATGAATTATTATGACAAATGCTACAAAGAAACGTGTAATACTTCTATCAAGTACTTTTTCAAAACTTTATAAACATTGGGATCTCAATCCTTTAACAAAATCATCATCATGATTATTGATTCTGGGTATTCAAACCCTGGATCATCACTAAACACTGTTACCACTTATCAGGTAACTATTACCTCCAGGTCGTCTGACTAAGGTATACATGATACTTGTTACAAAAGCATCTCACATGGCTCACAAGGCCCATTAACATCTTGTCACCTCTCACTAGGCAATAAATAGTATAATGGCTCACAAGGCCCATTAAGCATTTTTATCAAATAACATCATAGCTCATACCTGACAATGCTCATCATCTCATGATACCTGCATGGTTAGTATACTTAATAACAACCATGTCAATTACATATCAACACCATGCAATACAAGGGTAACACCACTATTCCCTCATTATGGTTAGGGTTTCCCATTCTTTATCAATTAGGGTTTCTCATACCATTACCTAAAATTAGGGTTAGAGTTTCCCATTCTTTATCAATTAGGGTTTCTCATACCATTACCTGAAGTTAGGGTTAGGGTTTCCCATTCTTTATCAATTAGGGTTTCTCATACCGTTACTCAAAATTAGGGTTAGGGTTTCCCATTCTTTATCAATTAGGGTTTCATGATCACATTATCAAACATCAAACCCTAATTGATACTCTACACTTATTAAAAGTATCAATGTATGCACATTACATATTTATTTCACAAGTATGAGTTTCTCTCTCATCCTCTCTAGGATGTTGATTACTCCATACTTTATTAAATTGACTCATCCTTCAACTAAAGTACATGCACCTATGCTTATTATAGTGTATTGAGTTTATTACTTTCATAAGCATCAAATGACAATCACTCTATGTGTATTATTCACCTAAGTACTTTAGAGGTACTTCCATAGTAATCAACCTTGAGGTACTTTACAAACACTCATAGGGTTGTTTAATCTTACATGGTTTTGAGACTATTTGGTCTCTAAACAGTTTGAGACCATTTGAACCTTAAACGGTTTGAGATCACTTGATCCCTAAATGGTTTGAGATCCTTTAATCTTCAAACGGTCTTGAGATCCCTTCAACCTTCAAATAGTCTTGAGACCCCTTTGATCCTCAAAAGGTTTGGAAACTCTAAACGGTTTGAAACCGATTGGATTAGATTAGGTTGAAACTGTTTGATCACTAAATGGTTTGAAACCGTTTGACCAAGATTATGTTGAAACTGTTTGATCACTAAACGGTTTGAAACTGTTTGACCTAGATTATGTTGAAACCGTTTGATCACTAAACGATTTGAAACTATTTGATCACTAAATGGTTTGAAACCATTTGGATACTAAAGTTGAAAAAGTTTGGTCATTAAACGGTTTGAAACTGTTTGGATACTAAAGTTGAAACCGTTTGAACTTTAAATGGTTTGAAACCATTTGGACAAAAAAATTGAAACCATTTGAACTTTAGATGGTTTGAAACCGTTTGGCCACAAAATTTGAAACCGTTTGAACTTTAAACGGTTTGAAACTGTTTGGATACTAAAGTTGAAACTGTTTGGTCATTAAATGGTTTGAAACCGTTTGGATACTAAAGTTGAAACCGTTTGATATTGTTGATCTAGAGGCATGTGCTAAGATGATGTTATCATCATCAAGCTTCAGACTTCCATTTCTACTGTCCATACAACTGATGGATTTATTGATTCATCAATTACTCAAGAAAAATTTGAGAAGAAGGAAAGATCAACATATATTGCAAGATTGAAATCAAATAATAATAATATCAATGGGTTCGAGTTATATAACCCGCCTTCAAAGCAACTTCAAAGCTCCAAGATTTTCATCTTTAATGGTGAAGATAGATTCTCCAATTATCCAAGGCACATTCTAAACCCTTTTGATGTAAAAGATTGCCAAAGTTGAGCATTGGATGGAAGAGAGAAGAAAAGAAGAGTTATAACTCGATTTTAGCCATCAACCCAAGGTTGAAGATGACCATGGATCTTACCTCAAGCTTAGGGAACGCTCTTATCCTTCTCCTTTGCTTCCTTCATCGTCGGCCAAAGTGGGGAGTGAATGTGTGTTGTGAAAATAGCCTTTCAAGTAATGAATAATTGAGTGTATATAATTGAATTCTTAGGAGAGAGAAAGTAGGAGGGAAGTTATCAACTTTCCTTGCCACAATCCCCCTCTACTTTCTTGTCTCTGAAGCTATCCTTCTTATATTCAAATTCCTTTGAATTATCCTTGAATTATAATTGACCACTTAAGCTCTTTAATAAATATAATATATTATCCATTAGCACCTTTATTTTAGTGGACATTACATTTCAATTAAAAATGTAGGTAGATATTTACACCTACTTGGGAATATTGGCACCTCTCAAGGTATTTTGGCTGAAATTACATTATAGGATTTCATCCATAGCTTTTTAGTTGATGGGTACTTTATTTAATTTATATATTTTTGCTACAAAATAACTTAGGGTTTCAATTATGCTTATTTCTTGATTATTTTATTATCAGGAGTATCATTTCTCAAATATGGTTCAAACAAGACGCCCCTTTCTATTTATTTTCTCTAAATGATACCAAGAGACAGTAGGGACACTCTTGAGGTGGTATTTTACATATTCAACCCTAGGTTTTGGGTAAATTGCAAATTATACCAAAACTAGTATTCAATGTACAAGTATTATTCAAACAAGCACCTTCTTGGAACTTAGGCTTCCACAACCCTCCTTAGCATCATTCTCATTCTTATGATGCTAAAGTACTTGAGGAACATTTATCATGTAAAATTTTGCAAAGTAACTCCTTATATTGGGTAAATTGCATTTTATACCCAAACAATCATATAATGCACAAACAGATTGCAAATAAGCTCAAACTTTAAATTTAAACTCTACAAGAGTCTTAATTACTTCTCAAAAGATTAAAACAAGTTTATGAGCAACTTACTTAAGAAAAACTTCTAGGGTGAAGCCATAACCCAGGTCAGGGATGTTACAAATGTTTTCAATGATAATCTGCTTTTAACAACTGAATGGTACTTGTATCCTTAAAGTTGGCCGCACCAATTTTATGAATTTAGCATTACACTCACTCTAGGCATTGACAACTATTTGAACTATAGGATTCATCACAGGGCACAGAAGTGTGTCCCAATTTAGTTCATAAATCTGCTCATTTAGAAGAAATGACACATACCTCAACATATATGCCCTATACATATACAATGTGAAATATGTTCTTGTTGCTTGTATAGTAATTTTTTAATTAGATAACATTTTCTTAAGGTGTGGCACAAGCATACACCAGTCTTTTTGTTCTATTAGTCTTCAGTTATTAATTAGTAAATAACTTTAAAGTTGTTCCATTTAATTTGGATTAGTTTATGTGTAGACTTCTTAATCTAGATCTTACTACTACTTGCAGTTAACACAGTAAGAAAAGGGTTGTTGATAGGGGTGGGGGATCCTCCTATTATATTTGTAGAAATCATTTAGCTGGATATGAAATATTTTAAACTAGGCATGTTTTTAATGTTTGTACTTTTTTAGAGGACAACGAGGGTAATAAATAATTCTTCCTTCGTCTAATGACAGTTTGATCCATTTGTTTAATCAAGGATTTGTAGATGTTTTCTATTTATGAAATAAAATGTATGCCTTAACTGATAAATAGAGGTATTATGGATATTGTTTGGCTTTACATTTCTTTTATGTTTTATTACTTAGATATCAATTGTCTCACGTACTAAAATTGAAATGATTAGTCAAAATGTAAGGATTGGAAGGAACAAGAACGCACCCTAAGCACGACCACTTCAAGCATCTAACTTGTACTTCGTTAAAAAAGTAATTGTTATCTTTCTCATGGATTCAAATCCGTGTATGTCTAAAACCTAACACATAATCACATTATCTGTATGTGTTATTTATATCTATCTTGGCATGTTATAAAATTTCTTATTATAGTACTGATTTTGAAAAGTTTGTCAGTTGTGAGGTGGTCAGATCTTTGTCTACTGGATATTATGAAATGGAACTCTATGCCATTTATGCCAACAAATAAAGAAACAATTGCACATGACAATAAATTTGATCTTGCTTTGGTGAACATTATGAAGAGATCTAACAATGTCATGTTCATTGAAGAGTTTGTTACTTGTATTAGTTGTACACATATCATTGACTATTATTCTGTCATGTTGTAATTTTGTAGGGCCGATGAACCCAATGGTATTACGATTTGTAATCATAGTCAATGTAGTATTACATTTCGTTTGAAGATATGTCATTGGTACAAGAAAATTGGGTGCTTGGGGATGCATACTAATACTAAAACGAAACTTGATTTTTCACATGAAGGAATAAGGTTGGATCACATGGTTGTACACTCACGTAGGATCCCATCATAGGCCAAGGACCACCAATTTAAACTATAATATAGTCATCCTCTCTCAATATCTGAACAAGGTAATAGTTATATCAAGATCTATCATCAGAAGGTCACCAATAAGATTCCACATTGTTTTGATGTGGTTCTTTAGAGTCAAGAAACCCACTTCAATGAGATCCTTGACAATGAAAATGTAGCAACAAGGCTTCATTAGGGAACAATCTTTCTGATAACAAACAGAGAAGGAAGGAGTTCCATCTATTTCACTTATTTTTAACTCCTCTTTAGATAGGTTGACTTCCATATGTTCAAATTCCAAAATCGAGTTGGAAGAGTTTGCATCCAAAATAGCAGGCAACATCCATATAAAAGATCAAGCATATGGGCTCTTTGGATTGATTGGGTGTGTTATTAGTAGTTTGGGAATTGCTTGATATACATGGGAAATCTTCGTCCCCCCCGAGTAAGTATGACCATGTCCATGTTTGTTTTGTATAATAGTTCGTGTTCATAGGTTGTACTTTTATGATGAGTGTTGTAGTTTAGGTCGACAACGATTCTTCTTATCACCTTCACTTGTTCCATCATTCCTTGTCATATACCTCCTCCTTCTGTTACTTACATTATCATTTTTGTTTGCATCAGGGTCATCCTTTTAGGATTTTGGGGGTTGACAATTATCCTTGTCTATTATGTAGTGGATTGTCACCATTTAGTGGACGGTAATGATGTCCACCGCCACCTCCTCACCCTCCTTCATAATGTCCAAACCCTAATAACAACTCATTGTTATCAATGAAAAATCATTAATGTGTCATATATTAATCTCTACTAAGAATGTTTGCGCCACCATCTCACATATGTAAACACATTTCTCAACTAGTACACTAGGATTCAAGTTTGATAAAAATGATTTGTCAAAAGAATGCTTTCTTTAACATGATAATGAGGTTTAACAATTTACTATCACAATCATTAATGTGATTTTTACATCTTTTGGTAACATGAGAATATGAATATTGAAGAAATTAATAACTATTGATAATGTGATAATGCAACAAAAAAAATGACACAAAAAGTGATATAAGGTGAGTCACTTAAAGTGGTGGAATAATCATGCATAATATTATACAAGAAACTGAACAATTGACGGTAATGATAACTTAACATTTATTAAAAGCACTCCATATGACACTCATTCTTTGGTATTACAGTTGAATACATGATTGTAGATTACTACACTAAAAATATCAAACGATAAGATATGTGGAACACGGTCATCATCATAATCACTTATTTAGTAGTATTAGATGTGATCTCATAGCTGATTCTGTTTATACTTTGTTGTGCAAGTTATCAATCGTATTGCTTGATAATAGGAACTTCACGAACAAGTGCACCCATTACGGCAAATCCAGCCTTCCATGATCCGAGGTCGTGACTAACCATGTGAAATTTCAGCTTAGAAGGTGTGCCGGTTGCTTTGAATTCTCCAATCTTAAGCAGGGACCATGTCTTTTTGGGCAAGTTACCCATTCCTACTTCCCTCTCTATGTCGTGGATACCCTTGGCTTGTAGCTTTAGATGAGTGGTATATCCCGAGGAGTCATCTTGTACTTCAACAACATACATAACATCATATATTTTTCCTTGAGTGAATCTCATCATATCGATTTCTCCCCATATGTCGAAGCGAAATGGCTGTTGCAGGACTGCAACTTCGGTTTTGATGCTATATCCACATATATGCATGCACAAATTAGTTACGGTATTTGTCATATAAGAAACAAAACAAACAATTGCTCACTAGAATACTTACTTGTCACGGAATTCCCAATCCCAATAAGTAGTGTCTTCATGTCTGGTGATTGAAAGCTTGTTTGCTTGCAAGAAAAATACCTCATAGCTCCAACTTATCTTAATATCATAATTGAAAAGAAGAATTCAGTTAAAATTCGTCGCCATTTCATTAAGAAATCTACTCAATTGAGGAGTACAAAACTTGACGATGCTATGTCCTACGCTGACCACCTACCCAGAAGGTATGATTAGTGATAAAAGCTAATAGGATATGGCGTAGTGTTTTATAAGTGATTTGGCACAAACTACTGTAAAAAGCTGTTTCACAAACTGTCGCATGTCCATCCACCTTACCTTTGCTACATCAGATTGCTTGATGATTCCTTCGTAAAACTTGGGTAGGGGCTCCATGTGTTTCTCTTACGTTTCAATGACTTAAGTTGTATGAAACTCAGTTGGGTGCATTCTGCTTCAAACATGCTCATCCTTTTATACACCGTCCTCTGCGTTTAACTACATGAACCGATGGGGAGAATTTTAATTAACTCGTGCAGCATTTCCGAGTTCAATGGGTGCATTAAATATGACTGAGCATATTGCTAAATTTTAAAAGGAGACCAACTTATACTCGGATATGGATCCCGTTTGTCTTTCTACGAGAGCAGTATAACAGCGTCACATGAAATGCCTTATTTGAAATTAAACTAGAGGTAATCGACTCGTCATGGATTATTAGAGTATAGCAAGCCTTCAATTGGTTTGCCTCACAAGTCGAGCAGTAAATTTGGTTACGAGGTTGGCATATTATTTTTCAAAGAGTAAACTGTTAAACGCAGTCAGTCTCATTTTATTATCATTGACTTAGAATATAAGAATCCATAAACACAGTCATAAATACAATTCCGAGTGGTCGTGCTTTCTAACACATGTAGTCAGTCTCATTTTATTATCATTGACCGGCCACCGCGCACGGTCTCCCCAATTCCTCCTCCATTCACATCCTAACTCTTCCCCCTATGCATATGCGTTGGAAGTTCCGATTTGGGCAATCTACATCTTGATGTCGGGAATTGCATTAGTTACAACTGGTCCTACCTCAATAAGGTAAACCTTCAGACATGTTTTTGCACCATCGATTCTTTATTCTTAGACTTTTTTCTTAATCCCGTTGTTAGCTCCAGTTTTTCTAACAAGCTAGAGCGACGACTACAAGTGGCCACGCCATGAAGATTATTTCTGGGTGTTGTTTCTGTAGGCAGGAGTTCATGCAAAATGGAGTATGTATCTACATTCTTCATCCGCTTTTCCTTCATGTCCCCTGTGTGGAACATATTCTAATTAACAGTGGGTCAACCAAATTCTTATTCTAACCACCGCTTTCCAGATATCAGTGCTTATGTACAACTAATTTTTATTTTGTCGCATGGATTTCTGCATGCCAACGACGATTCTTGCAACTGCTTCTAACAAAATAACTTTCTTGTATTTCTATATGTATTATGATATATACCTCATCGTGTGTTATGTTTGTTGCATATGCTTTTCTTTCATTTACTAATTCATCTTAGGCGGCATCTTTGTTAGTAAGCTTTGATTCTCTCATCAGTTATGCTGGTTAGTCAAGTCAACCTACATCGTGGACAAAGCCTCCCGGTTGAATGATCACACTCATAAACTATTTCTAGAATTATCTGACTCAACTTGTGTCTTTTTAAAACAGAACAACATTGATTATTTGTGTCTGCCACATGTAAAATATAAAATATATACTACGTAACACACGAGATTCAAAACAATTTGGGTGGATATGTATGTCTGTCTCAACATAATATATGTAAACGTATCACTCTTCAAAAATATTATTTGCAAGTTTATGTGATTGCAGCTCAGACGGGCATGTTGACTTCAAACTGGAATTGTAATAAAATTTTCAAATTGTGAGTGATGCACATCGGACTACGACATCATTCCAACCCAAGTCTCTACATGTATATTTTGGCGCAAACCCGTCAATATAACTTATATGAATTAGCTTGCCAAATAATTTGAGCCACTCTATAGATGTCATCTCTAAGCCAAGGTAACCAAGCTCGAGAAACAAACTACCTAGATTTTCTTAATAATTATATATAAATATTATTTTGTATAGATATGCATTTTATTACATATGACTATGATTTTATATAATTATATATTTAATTAAGATAAAGTTGACTACAAACATTGTAAATTATATTTTTCTTCAAATATATGTTTGTTGCAACTTATTCAGAAAATATGTATCTACATATACCTTCGAAAGAAATATCGGTTATGTATATTGTTCGGGATGGCCCGAATGCATTTGGAAATCGACATATTTATTGTTGTGTATAGACCAATATCTTGAATTATTATTTGGGCCTACTAAGTCGTGACTCACTTAACAATATGGGTTTAGGCCTGGACCTATAAAAAATAAGTATGTGTCCCAACTCCCATTCATCCTTACTAAAGGTAAACTAGTCTTAAAATGTAATGACATGGCACAATTTTTCCTCGTAAACATCAAGAAAATTGTGTTTATCTCAAGCTTCTCTAATTTTTTTTGCCTTTCCATGACTACCATATAGGTAGCTCATCTTAAAGTGAGATCAGATAACTTTGTATATTGTTCACTTACTTTCTAATAAGCACAAAGTTTAGTATGTTTTCTAGTTACATGTCTTTGAAGTGGTTGACTTGTACAACTTTTTAAATAAAAATATGTCCCATGCTGTTCTTAATGTAACTTCTATTTAGACTGTCGAAACATTGATATTTTTAGTATATGTATATAGTATGTTTTATACATTTGGTGGTATGGTGGGTAGAATAGCTCGTTTAACATTTATTTTAACCAAACTTTAAAGTTTGGTCTCATGGTTACAACTTTGTAGAAGATATAGATGGATGTAATTAAATTTGTATTATAAATGAACTAACCAATGTTATTTAATTCAAGTAATTTCCTTTTCAGATTTAGTTTGAGTTTATCTAAATGAATGATTTACCCTTTTTTTGATGCAATTCTTAATAGAAAAATGCAATTACATTTTGACCATATGTTATGAATAATAATTCTCCTTAAAAGGTACCACAACAATTGGTCCAGATTCTACAAGAGTAGTGACCAGAAGAAGATGGCAATATTATCTACGAGACGGGAATCTTACTTTGCAGTACCCCACATCACCTAACAGTCAATGGGACAACATGTGGTTTAAAAGAGTATAATTTTGTGTCCTATTGCTATCAAAGTATTCTTTGAAAGGAAATGTTGGCATAAATAGGGCTTATCATGTATGCATGCCATATGTTGGGTTAGTCATCAAGATGGGGTGATCCTGTGTTCCAAAATCCATATGCACGGTGTCGTCTGATGTAGCCCAATTTTAGGGCTCCATCTTGTGCCATTTTGTACTTAAATCACATCTAAACATGTTAGATTACAAGCTATTGCCCCTAATATGTTTATCATTGCCAAATGCGATTATGGATGTTCTTTGCATCATTTTCAGGTACTTGGACCATGATTAGGGTGAATGAGAGAAAAGGAAGGAGTCCTAGGGTTCCTCCACTCATGGAGGGGTCCAAAGAAGGCCCCAAAGCTCCCTCAAACTACCTACAATCGCAAAGGATCGACATCAAGCAAAGAAATCCATGAATGATGAAGTTTGATGTTAAATTGCCTACCACAGACCCCAACACGGCCGTGGGCATACTCCCACGGTCGTGTCATTTATTGTGAAAAATCAATAGAGTCAACAGGGATTTGCACGCAACTGGCCACGACCGTGGTCATCAGCACAACCGTGGCCACCAACACGATCGTGGCCAGCATAGCAGAAGACGGCCGTGGGCATACCCCCACAGTCGTGTCATTTATTGTGGAAAATCAACAGAATCAATAGGGAGTTGCACTTGAAACCCACGGCCATGGCCATCTGCCATGGCTGTGGCCTTTGAAGACCAACTCACCCGTGCTACTACCCCACGACCAAGTCCTCCTCCTCCAAAATGGTCGTGTTACTCAAACACCGTCGTGATGCTACTCACCCACCACAACCATGACACTCCACCACGGCCGTGGCCACCTCCTATACTTGCATATCCACCACCTTTTCCACACCATGTCTGTGTCCTCTTGCCACGACCATCCCATACCACCCTCACCACGGCCGTGGTGACCAACCAATCCTAACTAATTTTACACTATTTTTCCTATCCTACCCCTACTTACCCTAGTGTTTTCCCACCACCTATATATAAATAGGTGGTGTCTAGGGAATAAAGGTTAGACACCCTACAATTTTTCCTAGCCTCCATTACTCCTCCCCACCAAGTCCTTGAGCATTTAGTGTGTTTCATTTGCATTTATGCTCTCCACCCACCATTTCCATCTCCATTTCACCTTGGAAACCTAGTTTTATAGGTTTTCCTCCATAATCCCCCATATCTTCATGCTCATCTACACCCTTGGAAGAGAGATGACGTCCCCAGCAGTAAGGAGGTGAAGAAGAAGGCTACTTCCCCGAGCTCCATGGAGTTTCTTCCCCTTTCTTTTGCCATTTCTTTGACTATGTGTGACTAAGCCCCTAGTGGTGGGTTGTTTGGGGATAAAATGTGACTTTGATATCATGTTGGGGGAAATTTGGCTTACAATAAACTCATTTTTATCTATGATGTTTGCTCCATGCTTGTGTCTCTTATCCCATTGCCATGCTTGTGATTTATGCTTTTTTCTATGAATTGCTTGTTTGTTAGTGCTTGATGATACCATGTTTCTAGGAGAATTGGGATGCATGTGCCAATCTTAGGCATGACTCCAAGGTCCAAATAGGGGATCCCTAGCTAGTCCCCTTTGTTCCTACATGACTAACCCCTCTCCATCTACATGGTATGAGACATAAGTTACTAGTATAAGTGGGATTGATGTGATTGCCTAGGGTTTTCTAAAGGCTAGAATGGCTAGTGGCATGAGGTCAAATACCCTCATCTCTACTCCCATCTCTACCCTCAGCCCTCAATTGCTCAATACCACTTATCGTAGAAACCTAGATTTGGATAATCCTATTAGAATTACACCTAACCCTAGTTTCCACTAGTAGTATAGGGTATATTCTAATAGCATTTGCCTTATTTTTTGGTTTGGTAATCTAGATGAAAGATGAGAACCATGATTGTCCAATAATCTCCCCCAACTAATATTAAAGTTACATCCCCAAACGGCCCACCTACCTTAATCATCTTGTTTAAAACTCAACTTGCTTTGTTTGCTTGCTTATGCTAGTATAGCGTAGTTGTTCTTTCTTAACATAGTCAATTGCTTAGTTTGGATAGTTAGGGTTAATTTAGATATTTTCTTGCTTAGTGGTTAACTTAGTTTCTAAATTGCTTCTTGCTCTTCTAGTGTAGTGTAACTTACCATCACTCTTACTTAGTTAGTTGGTTAACCTAGATTGTTAAGCTTGCTTGTTTAAGGTAACTTAGGTTCAATTCTGCCTTTCTTGGTCGTTCACTTAGATTAATCACAAAACAAACCCTTAAACCCTAGACTCCGCATTAGGAACATAGCCAACATTAACCTAGCTCTAGTGCCCCCTCTATCCCTGAGGACCGATCCCTATTCTTTCCAATCATCTATACTACAATAGTACCCCCGTGCGCTTACGGGTGACCTGTTTGGTTTTGTGATCGACTTGGTTAGGGCCAATACAAATTTCAAAAGTTCTCACTTGTGTGCCCTCCCTTAGGGTTGCATCTAGCCACCTCCAGTTGGATAGTGTGTAACCTTTTGTGGGAAACGCACCATCGTCATTGCTCCAACATGGTAATCATCTTTTTTACTTAGTTTACTCTCCTTTGTGTAGTTGTTTCTATGTCTCATTTTGCATGGAAAACTAATTTACTAATATTTTTCTTATTTTAACTTATTAGTTGGTGTTTATTTGGGCTATAACTTTGATTTCATATTACTTATGAAATCAAAAATATTATGTGCATTGTTTTATGTTAATTATGTAATGGATTTCTCAGTGTGCTCCATTTGATTTTTTCAAATTAGTACATTTTTATTTATGTATGAAACAAAGGCATTTAAGTAATTTTTAATCTTACAATCCATAAAGGTGCTCATAGAGAAATGTATTTTCTTGATTATAGTTGTCGAAGTGAGGGGTAATATAAGTTAGGTGGATTTAGGGAAAATATCTAATAATTTCATGTTGCTAGCATTTTCCTTAATATTAACAAGATAGTTATGTGAAAATAATATACAATTATATTTTAGAATAACATTCACTTCATTCTATAGAACATGTTAGATGAATATTCTTAAGTCTCCACTATGATTTTATAGAAAGGATAGTTAATGCATTTATATGGAAGTTATATTGACCATTTCAAGCAAGATATATTATTACTTATCATTAACTTTCTTTTTCATGTAGGATTGTTTCATGTCTATACCTTTGGCATCTTATTTTTGTGCATATTGTACAAGAAAAAGTAAAAAGCAAAAGAATTCACAAGATGTGATATAACAACAAAAGTAGCTCTCTGTAGATAAAAAGGACTCTATGGTGATGTTTGACACTTTGATTTGTCAGAAGGTATGGTTTTTTATCACACTTAGCTAGTCCATTTGGTTGTACAGTTTATGAATTGGATTAGAAAATCATAGATTTCAAAAACAAAATGTATCTTTGGTAATTAATATGTCAATATGTGTATGATGCATATCCTTCTATCTAGAAAATAATATTTTTTATTATGAAATTAATGATTTGATTTCTCTTTCGTATCTGTTGTTAGAGAAAAATTACCAAACTTCAATCATCTTCATAAAATTGAATATCACCTTGGATAGTTCACTTGCACATATCATTCGACAAATTTATGATCGTTATGTTTGTATTCCTGGTCCAGTTGTACAGATCTATTGAAACCCGAATGGGAACTTTGGCCTTATGACTTGGTGGCTTAATTCATCGCATCATATTTCAATTTGGGGATATTATTTCTATTATCTATTATGCATTAGAATCTCCGCAAAGTTACGATTGTTCTTGTTGACATTTCATTACTGACACGCATGTAAATTAAATCAATTCCCAAAGATATATAATTTTATAAATATTTCCCAACTTGCAACTCAGTTTCCTATTGTTTAAGATTCTGTTTGGTCCATTTAAAATGAATAAAATATTTGGGAACTTAAATTCCATCTGAAATTTTTTATGACAGGTTTTGATGACTTTAGAAAACAAATCACCTTGAACTTAATGGACTTCCTTAAGTATAAATTGTCTATGCTTTTTATATTTGTTGGATTCGCCATGATGATTCTAGAAACTTGCCTTCCATCTCTGGCAACAAATGTGTGGATTGGTCGTATCATATCGAGAAATCGGTTTGTATCAAGTTGCTTCCTCGGCCACTACCAAGTTGTTTTCCTATTGTATTGTGGTACAAATCTTTTGCTCAAGTTGCCAAGTTAATTTTACTTATACATGTGGTCAATAAGTAGTTTATTTACATGGAAATTTGAAACTTGATTTTTATACAATGTAAATGAGTGTATTTATTGCTATTTATCTACTAGTATGTATTAATAAGAAACAAAGATGAAAACCTAGCACTACGTCGAGTTTAACACTCTACTATATGTGATTTATTATTACACTCCAATTTATAATACATACACTTTAGATATTACTCATGATATATTGATATTAATTTAGGTTACATTCTAATTCATATCAGATATAATTCTATTAATATGATGGGACAACTCACAAATCATAGCAACGAGACTGGAATGCTTTTTGGGAGTAAATAATTTTGTCGGGTTGGTAATTGTATATGAGAAACCCTCTCTTCATTGTCCTAGAAATAAACCCATAGGGAAACTAAAGAATTAGGAAGGTGTGGTTAAACAAGCCTAGAAATAAAACCACAAAAAAATAACAAATGGGATGACAGTAAATAACAAGCGGGATGGTGATTCAAAAATATTAAAATGCATACAAAAAGATGCATGGTAGCATATAAGATTTTGAAAAAAATATGTACTTATGATAGACTACAATTTGGACTCAATTCACCACATGGAATCCTAAAGCAATCCATCATATGTATTATGGTGGTTTACACGATTTAATTTGATTCAAATATGATAACATATAATAATTATGTGGCAGATTATATAGTTTGGTTTGATTCATCAGTTTGGATTTTACCTAGCTGCTCCTACTCAACTTAGCACTAGTGGATGGTATTTCTTGAGTAGGAATCTTTTATAGATCACCCAAGATTCGAGAAATGTAAAAATCCAGATCCCTTTGTTCCTGTCATGGTATAGAACAAAGAACGTCAATATCGATTCACATAACTATTTTTCTAGGCTAGATAAATGTTCAGACATTACAACCCTGGTTTGATCTATTAAATTTTTTTAATTATTGATTGTTAGTCTCTCTTGCCCCACCTCCATAACAAAAAAATGAAGTGTGGGGGATCGAGAAAAAAAGGAACAAGGTGTCGTAGACACTACATAAATTATCAAACATGTGACAAGCCAGAAAGCAAGGATAAGGGACGACATTCCAACTCTATGGTTCTAGTGTCTAAAATTCTTAAGCATTGACTTCACAGTTGGTGGTGGTGGATCTGGTGGTTGTGGGGAAGAAGCGCGTGTCGGGTTGGTTCCAAGTAGGTATGTGGAACTAATGCACGAGGATATGGGAGGAAGGAAGAGAAGGGTGGTAATGGGATGCTAATAATATAAGTGTGAGTCATTAATACGTGATGATGTTTAAGGTGTGTTGGGGTGGTAATTAGTATTGGTGTGCGACAAGGCAACATATAGAGCAGTCATACCATAGAAGATTGAGTAGTCTTACTCCCTTATCCCCTCTCTTGATTACCCGCTACTTCTTCGGTGGCATGGGAGTAGTCAATTCTTTAGTTCCATGGATGTTACTGATCCATGTAGGAGAAGGAATGGGATGTGTGGATTTTGTATATAGACGTAATTAGGAGAGACGAGAGTGATCCTTCTAATCTAGTTGTTAGCCATTAATTTTTGAGAAATTCAAAGTCGGAGAAGCTATAAATGACGTCGCTGATAAGTCAAGGGAGGTAAGCGGAAAAATCATTCAATTTCACCAAGTGGGTATGACAACAACTACTAAATTTGGGAGAGAGTTGTGGTGTTGGGTGCAGTGGTTGTGGTTTTGAGAGGGGATAGTGGAAAGATTGAGAGACTTTTCTTCAGGGTTTGAGAGGGTGAGATGGTTGTGGGGTCAGTGGAATTAGACAATAGTAAGTGAGTGTGGGTATTTGTGCCCTTATCGCCTTCTCTGGTGGGCAAATCAGGTGGTACTTCTTGGGTGCCAGGATTGAACCAAATCAATTGGTTGTCTTCAAGTTTCACCAATGTCCAAACCAAGACTCAAACAAAATACGAAAATATATATTTCTCAGTTCTGGTTGGTCCTCTTTCAGTTTGGGTGGGTATTATTACCATCCCTAAATTGGCATGGGAGCAGTGTGGCGTGACCACACATGAAAATTTTCGAGAACATGGGCACCACAAGCACAACCATACCCCTCGACACTGAGGTATGAAGGTAGGGATGGCAATAATAACAGTCTACCATCACCCGAACCATTCTCGAACTGTACCAACCCATTATACGTGGATTTTCAACACCTAGCCAGTGTGTGGGGCCCCAATCATGGGAAACCAAATGTACAGTTTAGTTCATGGGAACTCACAAATACCGACCTCACTACTCTGATCTTCCTCTTCCGGACTTGGTGCATGACAACAAAAGTAGCCACGCGGTGGTGTTCCACGTTGTTGGAACTAAGAGCATATATGGGTATCCAGGAAATGACGATGGAGGTGGCAACAACCATGCGAGCAGGTTACCGGGGAAGGAGGCGAGGACCATGGTGACAATGATGGGAGTATGGCATTCGAAAGACGTAGACGAGTGGGTGGCTACAGTAATGAATTTATGGTTGTGATGTGAGTGTATTACAGCAGCAACAACGGATAGTGCATTGCTGTCGTGGAATGCATGGCGGTGATGATGAGTACATGGAATCAGACACAGTGGATGCCCCACACTGCTGAGTACACTAACATGGGAACATGTCCACAAAGGGAAGTAGTTGGACAATTAGTGTGATGGCTCTGAAGAAATCACGTTGATGTGGAGTAACACAATGGTGATAAACCAACAACCACTTCTATGCTTCATGTCTGGAGGTTCCTAGCATACGTGGCCATGACCATATCAAGGACATGCGCACCACCATGATCGAGGACCTGGAGACCAAGGTTGGGAAGGAGCCATTCTAAACAGTCTATGACTTCCAGGTTCTCCAACAATGCATGGATCCCTACCGTGTCAGCCATTTTGAAATTATGAACAATCGGGTCAAATGATTTGCATGCAGTGGACGGTAGTAGTAACCAAGAGAAAAAGTTGTGGTTACTCAGGTTTCTATGGTGCCCCGGTTATGGGAACCCAATTATTGTGGATGGAAATGTAATTGGGTGGTCGTGGATGATATCAAAGTATGGTTTTCATGGGGTAGTGGATGGTTACCTCCCAAACCAGTTCAATGTCACCCCTAGCTAAAGGTAATGAAGTTTCCATTACTATAAGGTTTTAAGAATGTCATTATAGAATTGGATTGCTGAGTTTTAGTCTATGCTATTAAGGTTGAGAGCCACAGGCGTAGGTATGAAGACGGGTTCATCACATACATCATCAGCTTCTTTGGGCAGTTGGTGGCCCTCAAATGTAGTTCTTACAAATTGTGCAAGTAACGGAGTTTCTTATTCTTTGGCTGCTACAACCTGTAGTCTCGTAGGACCTGTCTTTAGGTCATGAAAAATATTCATGTACTCACTATCATGGTATAATAATAAAAAACGAGTTTAAGTTTTGACTTAGTTGAATATACATACATACATTCATATATATATATATATAATATAATATAAAAATATATATATATAATTATTATACATATATGTATCATATTTGACTTATGTTTTTTATGTTTAAGAGTATGTCAAAGCATTGGTAAATGATGGAACTGGTTGATTGATGCTACGATCCACTAAAATACCATTTATAGATTCAGTTATTCAACTCCTTTATGTACCAAGGAAATATGGAGAAATATCATTGATATCTTCTTATGTCATATGTTATGGTTAGAAAATCCAGTAATTTTCTTGGTATAATGTTCTAGATCGCTTTTTATATAGTAGACATAACTTTGTGTGTAGAGGATGTTCAAAAAGTGATTTCTTTGACATAAAATCTTGATGATGAACTTTCATGATTATGTATTGATGAAGCTATGATTTACACCAAAAGGTTGCTCTTCCGATGGAAATCTTGATATGCACCAAAAACCCTAGAGAGTTGATGTTTTCTCTAGGTTTACCTAGAACTAGTGTTAGATAAAGGCTCCAACCCCACAAGAGTGTGGAAGCCTTATCATAGTACATATTTAGGATTTAACCCAAAGGACAACGTTAAGAATCTAAGTGTCTTTATCTCATTTCGTCTCGATCTAAGTTAATCATCTATGACCAAAAGTTTGATTTGAGTTATATAACCTAATCATGCAAAAGTAAAGGCAAGTATGAAAACTAGTTAAGGTTTAAAATCTAAGATTAGAAAATGATGATGGATCACTGGGGTAATGCAGATGTTCACCGCCACTACACATGTATTGTACCTGTACCCAACATAGCAAGACATGTAAGCAAGATACATGGATGTTATGAAATACTTGATGTCTTGTGGGATAAGAGTGTTGCACACATCCTTCACAGATTGAATAACTCTCATCCGGTACATATCTTCATGTCAATGAAGATATGTAGTCTCTGAAGAGAGAATCTTACTCAACCTCATGAAACGTGCATCAAAAAAATAACAAGTGAGCGACGATTACCAATTCAATTAGTATCCTTATAGATTGTCCCTCTTTCGAGGATATAGCTATGAGAAATGTGGAAGTGATGCAACGTCATCCATTCCCGAACGAATGGTCAAATACTTTGTACCACTCCCTCCGCAGAGTGTATTCCTCGACCCATCAAGGTTGCACTTACGCACGTCAACTGATTCCATTTCATAGTACGAAAGTAAAACGATGGAGGCTAGTTTACTCCACTCCTAAGAAAGCATTCCTAGATACCAAAACAGATTCTCGGTGGATACACACACTAGAGACCAACACTAAATCAGTATTCGAGTCCAAAGAGCGGCCGTAGACAAACTACAACGAAAGACAATAGATGCATACAAGAACGCGACCAACATTCAAGCATGTATGAAATGATTTAGTATTGAATCGAAAAGATAACATCTTTTAGTATAGGTTACAAAGCATGAGTAGCGGGGCTAGTCCCCGCACCCCAATGGATGGAACTACTCCCTCCTCATAGAGGGAGCAACAAAGAAAGAGAAGAAAGAGAAAGAAAGCATCGTCGGAGCAGAAGAGTAGATCTGAGACAGCCCGGTGTAGATCGTCGCAGTCTCCAGGATTGCTCTATCGTGGTCAATGACGTCCGTCTCTCCACCTCGATCCTCGTGTCTACCTCCGGGATTGCACGGGTAGAATGAGGTGGAACTTTTGTGGAATAATGGTGGAGGTGAGCTTTATGGAGAGCTTGGTTGAGATGAGATAGCAGTGGAACAACCTTCCAGCCTCTTCGGATCTACTCTGGCGTGGATGGAACTGGATCTGGATCGGACCTATGTACAGGCAGCCTGTCGGCATCCCAAAACCGATACCAAAATGAGGACCCTCTTGATCCTATTTATAGGCAATGGACTGGTCCTCATTCTTTTGGTGTGGTTTCAGTCCGAACGGTCTTGGAGATATTTTTTTTCTCTTCAAACGGGTTTTGCTAAGTAACGTGCCCAAACGGTTTACTAAAGATCTTCTTCAAATGGTTTGGCTACAAGCCAACTTTATCAAACAGTTTGCGTTGAGGAGCAAACGGTCTTCACTATCTGCTTTATCAAACGGTTTAGTTGTATCACATAGCAAACAATTTTGCTTTCCACTTTATCATTCGATCTACGATTCCTTTTCCAAACGGTCTGTGAGGATCCAGTCCTCCATACGGTCTTGGATATGTTTGGCCGTACCAAATGGTCTTGATGCTTACCCTTATCCAAATGGATTGCTTCAGCTCTATCCATCTCACATCATTTCCTCCAAACGGTTTGGGACCGTGAGCTCCTCCAAACGGTCTGGGACCGTGAGCTTCCTCCAATCGGTCTTCCTTGATCTCAAACGGTCTTCACGATGGGTGTCGTGCTATTGGTCTGTAAGACCGATCGAGATCCTGCTAGAGTGTGCCGTCAAACAGTTTGAGACTATTTTCTCATCAACCGGCGTCGATCTCGCTATTCCATCGGTCATAAGACTGTCCTCCATTGCAGGTCCTGGTCGAGAAGGTTTGGCGGCGAGGTAGATGTAGGCACTGTGGGCGATGGTAGGCTTTCCACAGGCTGAGATGCAGAACGATCCCGCTATGCTAGGGTTTGTAGGTGGAAGACGAGGGAAGAAGATGATGGTCGGTGCTAGGCGTTAGGCGGGGTAGTTGTCGGCACTGCAGCTGGGTCAAGGCAGAAGGTGAGTGTTGATGTTGCTGTTGCTTGTGGCATAGATGCGAATTAGGGTTTGCATGATGTGTTTGGCAGGAGGAAGAAGGTGAAGGAGGGAAGCGGATGAAGGTGCTGCTTGTAGGTGCTCGCAAAGCAGTAGGTCAACGATGGATGTGGGGTCCTCATAGTTTGTAGGTGGAAGCATCTCCATGCAGTCTTTGAGATCGTGAGAGTTCTCACGGTCTTGAAACTGTGAGGACTCTCACGGTCTCAAAACTGTGAGGACTCTCACGGTCTTGAGACCGTGAGAGGGAACGGAGGTGCAAACTATTAAGGCAGACCGAGTGGCTTGATGAAGATGGGTCGTTTATTCATGATCTGACGGTGTTAGATGCTCATAGTTTTGAGACCGAGAGAGAAAACTAAGTGAGGTCAAGACCGAGTGGTGGTCAAGACCGAATGAGGTCAAGACCGAGTGGTGGTCATGACTGAAAGGATCGAGACCGAATGGTGGTCAAGACCGAGTGGTGGTCAAGACCAAATGGATTGAGACCGAATGGTGGTCAAGACCGAATGAGGTCAAGACCGAATGAGGTCAAGACCGAGTGGTGGTCAAGACCGAATGGAATCAGGATCGAAAGGATGAAACCGAATGGATCGAGACTGAATGAGGTTAAGATCGAGTGGTGGTCAAGACCGAATGGAATCGGGACCGAAAGATGAAACTGAATGGATCGAGACCAAATGGTCAAGACAGATTGGTTGGATGAAAAGGAACCGCTGGATCTCAATCGGATGGTTGAGAGTGATCTATAGAGAAGAAGGAAAGTGAATAAGATAGGATAATATCAAATAAACTAAAAACTAGGGTAATTAGAACTAGTAAAGCATTATTTACATGAAACTAAAGAGGTACTTAAAGTAAACCAAAACAAGGGTAGATCAGTCGATATGAGGCACAAAATCCCTAGAATTGGCGACTGAGAGGATGAATCTGGGGGATTCATCACCACACCAAACTTAAGCGTTTCTCATCCTGATGAATGAAAAAGCCTAAGACGGTCGCCAAAACACACGGTTGTCTCGTAATTACCTCACCTTTGTGCAAATGTCAGAAAACCCACAAAAATGAAAAAATGAAGCAAAATAAAATTAGGGCAAAAATGTCGAAAAACCTTTGAATTGGTGATTAATGATGGATCTGGGGGATTCATCACCACACCGAACTTAAGCATTGCTCGTCCTGAGGAACGAAAAACTTAAAACAGTCTCAAATGAAATTGTTCATCTCATGGTTGCCTCATCCTTATGTCATATCATAATTTTGTTCATGACTCAGATCGATACAGCATCAATGCTTCCTTACATCACAGAATAAATCTTATGATATCCTCATTTCTAAGTTCACTTTATTGAAGTATTTCCTTCTCACTCTCTGATGTATCAGTCATGTTTAAAAGTTTTATGAGACTTTGAAAAGACCCACAAAATCAAGAAAACATGTATATGATCTGTCGCTGGTGTTTTCAAGAGAATGGTTGAAATAGAGGTGATTGAGGTGCCAGTAGGTTGAAAAAGGAAAGAATAGGGATGTGATCAAGAGATAAGAGTCTCTCCTTTAATTGATTCAAGACTCTTATTATTGGTGGATTCATCAAGATACTTTGAGTGTTTTGTGCACAACTTTGGTTGACTTAGCCTTACACCCGATATTTTTCTAAAGGTAACTCAGAAGTGTGTATAGGTTGGATTAAGGATTTTGGCTAACTTACCTCTTTGAGAGGAGGTAAGGGGTCATTCTTGGAGCCTTAGGATCTCACTATCGGGCGCGACACATTTGCCTTTGTGAGGGCAGCTAATGAACCGGCCGGGAAAGACCTTTATCAGTTATCTTTATTCAGGGCACAACTCTCATGTTTTTATTCACACTCAGGCTTTTATTCATTCTCACTTGGCTTAGGAGAAAGGGTATTTTTGGATTTTTTTTATATTTGGGCTGCCAGGCCTCTTTTTGGAATTAGGGTAGATTTTTCACCAACCTCGGTATGTGCACAATCATAATTGTATACTCCTTGAATCAAAACGAGAAGGTGATATGCCCCTCTTATGTATTGAGGGGTATGGAAGAAGAGGTAGTGGAAAAGAGGTGTGGTATACCACACCGAACTTAGAGTTCAGCAAAGTTCTAGTTTACACTAGAAAAAGGTGTGGTTTACCATACCGAACTTAGAGTTCGGCAGAGGTGTCGTTCACCACACCAAACTTAGAGTTCGACAAAGTTCTAGTTTTCACTAGAAAGGAGTGTTGCATGCCACACCGAACTTAAAGCTTTGGTGTGATTGGTGAGTGGAGGGGTATGAAAATGAAAGAAGAAGTGTAGAAGAGAGTACGGGTCATAATGCAATTTGCTTAGCGATTCCATATGACAGGTTCCTTTTCTTCGTCACACTCTGCTCAAAAAGTGACAGGATAAAACTTGAAAAGAGAATTCCATACAGTTGATCCATTAATTAGTGAGAGGCATAATGCATTTGATCTATATCAGTCTTATTGAAGCTTATCATCTTTTTCTATTAAGGATAAGGCATTAGGGTTCATAGGCTATACATGATGAAATCATTTATCGGTTAGTTTTAAGCATTGGTTCCTTGTGGATTTTCAACGAAAAGAGGTGATGACCACATATTCGAAAAGTAAAAGCCGACTAGATAAAGGCTTTATTTTAAGAAGACTACAAAAAGTCAGAAAAATTATGAAAAAGAAAGTAGAATGGAAAAATAGAAAGCAGTAAAGATAGAGGGTGGAGTGAGGGACATACCACCCACCCTCCATCTTGAACTTATGAGTTTGCCCGTTTCTGAGCAAATACTAGGTTCAAGATGGAGGGGAAGAGTTGTGCAGCGTTAACCAGGCAGTCCTCACAATTGACAGAAAGTCTGGCAAATATGTTTCATGATAGCCGGAACTGAGAGAGAGGTAGTGACACAGACAACCTATTGACTGGGTGGTTGTGGCAACTCGAACGGGTTTTCTAGATAACTTGGATGCACATTTCTTTCACCTCTTTGTCCATCTAGAACAATCCAGAGACCTTCCCCTATCAGCGAGGGAGGTGAAATATAAGCAGTCAGAACTTGAGGACTATGCGAGTAGTCAAAATTATGCCAACTTGTGTCCTCCAATTGTGGATCACCCTTGAGGTTCAAAGTAAAACTACTTTCTTCAAAATTTAGAGCAGTTGATCGAGAGTCAGCCACTTGAACTTCTTCTTGTCCTAGGTCGGGTGGCAGATTTGGTTCAGGCTTCATTTCATCACCCGACTTTTCTTATGTAGGGTGTGGTATCCAGGATGACATTTCTTCATCAGAGGAGTTATTTTGAGAAGTATCATCATCTTTATCAATGTTGAAATTGATAAGAGCGTCATTCTTCTTTCCAAAATTTTGTTCAGAATTTTCCTCGTAGAACATCCTTAATTCATCCAAGTAACTAGAGGATTCGATTGGTAGAACGAACTCTTGCTCGGGTAAAGGAATCATGGGATTCCGGGGTAGAGGTTTTGGTGATGTCTCTTCATTGGAGGTATTAGTCCATGACATAATGTTTTGAGGATTAGAATATATCGATGCCTCCGTTTCTTCAGCATTGGGACTAAAATACTCCATTTTTTAGTCTGGTTGTTGTTCCAGTACTTCTTCATAGTACTCCTCCAATTTTATTAAGTGCTCAGGAAGAGTCACTATGGGAAGAATGAAACCTTGTGCATGTAATGGAATTATCTCATTCTCTTGAATATGTGGTAGCTCAGGAGGAGCTTCTTCATAGGGATGAGTTTCTATAAGAGGATAGGTTTGTGGCTCGATGTCCCCCCATGGTTTCTTTTTGTCATTACTAGAGTCTACAGAAATATCATAATCCATTCTAGAATCAAGAGATGGTTCATGTTTCTCTTCATAGTGCAATATCGACTCATTTAAGTGACTAGAAGGAGATTCAATAGAATGATCATGCTCTTGTTTGAGAACTGGCTCCGTTTGGACTTCTTGTAGAGGTGGTAGATCTGGTGATGTCATCTCATGGAAAGGATCGGTTATAGATTCATCATCTTGAGACCCATCCTCCTCCCATGATTCTTTTTCATCATCAGGGTCAGTGAGAGTAGAATGATCCATTTTTGAATCAAGATTTTGATCAATCCTATCCTCAAAGTTTGTTTCTAGATTAGCCGAATGATCAGAAATTTTTTTGTAAGGAAAAATCAGATCATGTTCCAGTAATGGAATTAGTTGAGTCTCTTGCATAAAAGATATCTCCTTATTCGAATCAGCCACGTATTCCTCTGAGTCTGACTGTGAAGGAGTGTAAAGTTCTTGTGTCATAAACCCTTCTTCTATGGACTTCATTGATGAGACAGTTGAAGTTGAAGAGATTTTGTCATTTAGGGAGTCGATCATTGTTAATTGCTCCTCAATAGTTGGATTTGGGTCTATGAAGTTAGAAGGTAGGTGAGTGTTGAAGTTTATCTCCAATTGATCTCCTGACTGTAGAGAATCCCCATATTGGCTACTCAACCCTCCATCTAAGAGCATAGTGCATGAATCATTATCCGAGTCGGACCTTGGCTCAGAAAATGATTCTTTCCCTTATGATGTTGTGAAGAAATCATCTTTGAGTTCAGTTATTAGCTCTGAGGATGATTCCTCACCCTACAATGACGCTTGAAGATCATTGGAAGGTATATCCCACATGATTTCATAATCATCATCATAATCAACATGTGGGTTAGGAATGTGATTAGTTGAAATTGGTGGTTGTTCTACATGTTGGTCAGAAGCGTTGACAAATTGTGTAAGTTGATCAAGATTGGCTATCAACTTTTTTGTCGCGGTTGTCTGATCAGCTAGTTGTTGAGACCCCGACGTCTGTAAGGCACGTAGTTCTTCCATTAACGTACGTTGATCTCCATAAGAGGGCTCTTACCTCCACCCGTTGGGTTGGTATTGATAATATCTCTCCTCATCATAGTATTGATTTGCATTGTTTTTCAGGTTCCCTCCTATGTTGAAGTCTACGCCTTGAAATCTGTCATAGTTGGGTTTTTTGTAGTAGCTTCCAGGGTGATACGGATTATAACTTGCGTTATATCCATAGTTGTATGAAGAGGCTGCTTTGAGTTTCCCAACTATACGATTTGTGATTACTTAACACAGAGCCATCACGTAGAGAGGAGGGACGTTGAAGCAGTAAATCAATGTACGAGAATAGTCACCACATAGTTGACATCTAACGGTTGGTGGTGTCAACTGCTTCATTTTGAAGAGAGTTGGTACCTGGAACCAAAGAAAGAGTTTATCATGTTTGACCAACCACTTCAAATCCAAGAAGATATGAGAAATTAAGTCCTTCACTTTTGAGGTTTTTGAATAGAAAATGGAAAACCCTAGAGAAACCTAAATCGACACAGAATTCAAAAAAGACGATTCTTACACCATTGTCCTCGACAACAATGCCATTTTTTGATGAAGCTAGGATTTACACCAAAAGATTGCTCTTCCGATGGAAATCCTGATATGCACCAAAAACCCTAGAGAGTTGATGTTTTCTCTAGGTTTACCTAGAACTGGTGCTAGATAAAAACTCCAACCCCACAAGAGTGTGGAAGCCTTATCATAGTATAGATTTAGGATCGAACCCAAAGGACAATGTTAAGAATCTAACTGTCTTTATCTCATTTTGTCTCGATCTAAGTGAATCATCTATGACCAAAAGTTTGATTTGAGTTATATAACCTAATCATGCAAAAGTAAAGGCAAGTATGAAAACTAGTTAAGGTTTAAAATCTAAGATTAGCAAATGATGATGGATCACTGGGGTAATGCGGATGTTCACCGCCACTACACATGTATTGTACTTGTACCCAACATAGCAAGACCTACAAGAAAGATACATGGATGTTATGAAATACTGATGTCTTGTAGGACAAGAGTGTTGCACACATCCTTCACGGATTGAGTAACTCTCATCCAGTACATATATACATGTCAATGAAGATATGTAGTCTCCTAAGAGAGAATCTTACTCAACCTCATGAAATGTGCATCAAAAAACTAACAAGCGAGCGATGATTACCAATTCGATTAGTATCCTTATAGATTGTCCCTCTTTGGATGATATAGCTACGAGAAACGTGGAAGTGATGCAACGTCATCCATTCCCGAACGAATGGTCAAATACTTTGCACCACTCCCTCCACAGAGTGTGTTCCTTGACCCATCAAGGTTTCACTTACGTACGTCAATTGATTCCATTTCATAGTATGAAAGTACAATGATGGAGATGAGTTTACTCCACTCCTTAGAAAGCGTTCCTATATACCGAAATGGATGCGCTATGGATACACAGACCAGAGACCAACACTAAATTAGAATTCGAGTCTAAAGAGCAGTCGTAGACAAACCACAACAAAAGACAATAAATGCATACAAGAACGCGGACAACATTCAAGAATGTATGAAATGATTTAGTATTGAATCGGAAAGATAACATCTTTTAGTACAGGTTACAAAGCATGAGTAGCAGGGCTAGTCCCCACACCCCAGTGGATGGAACTACTCGCTCCTCATAGAGGGAGCAACAAAGAAAGAGAAGAAAGAGAAAGAAAGAATCGTACGACCAGAAGAGTAGATATGTGACAGCCCGGTGTAGATCGTCACAGTCTCTGAGACTCCTCTATCGTGGTCGATGACATCCATCTCTCCACCTCGATCGTCACATCTACCTCTGGGATTGCACGGGTAGAATGAGGTGGAACTTTTTTGGAACAATGGTGGAGGTGAGCTTGATGGAGAGCTTGGTTGAGATGAGATAGCAATGGAGCAGCCTTCCGGCCTCTTCGGATCTCCTCTGTCGTGGATGGAACTAGATCTGGATCAAACCTATGTACAGGTAGCCTGTCGGTGTCCTGAAACCGATGCCAAAATGAGGACCCTGCTGGTCCTATTTATAGGCACTAGACCAGTCCTCACGCTTTTGGTGTGGTTTAGTCTGAATGGTCTTGGAGATATTTTTTCTCTTCAAACGATTTGCTAAGTAATGTGCCCAAATGATTTACTAAAGATCTTCTTCAAACGGTTTGGCTATAAGCCAACTTTATCAAACGATCTGCGTTATGGAGGAGTAAACAGTCTTCACTATCTACTTTATCAAACGGTTTAGTTGTATCACATAGCAAATGGTTTTGCTTTCCACTTTATCATTCAGTCTATGATTCCTTTTCCAAACGGTCTTGGATATGTTCGGCTGTATCAAACGGTCTTGATGCTTACCCTTATCCAAACAGTTTTCTTCAGCTCTATCAGCCTCGCATCATTTCCTCCAAACGGTTTGGGACCGTGAGCTCCTCCAAACGGTCTGGGACCGTCAGCTTCCTCCAATCAATCTGCCTTGATCTCAAATGGTCTTCACGATGGGCGTCATGCTATCAGTCTGTAAGACCGATCGAGATCATGCTGGAGTGCACCGTCAAATGGTTTGAGACTGTTTTCTCATCAACCGACATCGATCTTGCTATTCCATCAATCACAAGATTGTCCACCATTGCAGCACCTGGTCGAGCAGGTTCGGGGCGAGGTAGATGTAGGCACTGCAGGCAACAGCAGGCTTTCTGTAGGCTGAGATGCAGAACGATCCCGCTGCGCTAGGGTTTGCTGGTGGAAGGCGAGTGAAGAAGATGATCGTCGGCGCTAGGCGTAAGGCGGGGTAGCTGTCGGCGCTGTAGCTGGGTCAAGGCGGAAGGCGAGTTCCAACGTTGCTACTGCTTGCGGCATAGATGCAAATTAGGGTTTGCAGGATGCGTTTAGCGGGAGGAAGAAGGTGAAGGCAGGAAGTGGAGGAAGGTGTTGCTTACAGGTGCTCGCAAAGCAGCATTTCAATGATGGATGTGGGGTCCTCACAGTTTGCAGGTGGAAGCATCTCCATGCGGTCTTTGAGATCGTGCGAGTTCTCACAGTCTCGAGACCGTGAGAGGGAATGAAGGTGCAAACCATTAAGGCAGACCAAGTGGCTTGATGAAGATGGGTCGTTGATTTGTGATTTGACGGTGTTAGATGCTCACAATTTTGAGACCCAGAGAGAAAATCGAGTGAGGTCAAGACTGAGTTGTGGTCAAGACCGAATGAGGTCAAGAGTGAGTGGTGGTCAAGACTGAATGGTGGTCAAGACCGAATGAGGACAAGACCGAATGAGGTCAAGACCGAGGGGTGGTCAAGACCGAATGGATCGAGACTGAATGGTGGTCAAGACCGAATGGTGGTCAAGACCGAATGAGGTCAAGACCGAATGAGGTCAAGACTGAGTGGTGGTCAAGACTGAATGGAATCGAGATCGAAAGGATGAAACTGAATGGATCGAGACCGAATGGTGGTCAAGACCGAATGAGGTCAAGACCGAGTGGAGGTCAAGTCTGAATGGAATCAGGACCAAAAGGATGAAACCGAATGGATCGAGACCAATTGGTTGGAGAAAAGGAACCACTGGATCTCGATCGGATGGTTGAGAGTGATCTACAAAGAAGAAGGAAAGTTAGTAAGGGAGGATAAGATCAAATAAACTAAAAACTAGGGTAATTAGAACTAGTAAAGCATTATTTACATGAAACTGAAGATGTACTTAAAGTAAACCAAAACAAGGGTAGATCAGTCGATATGAGGCACAAAATCCCTAGAATTGGCGACTGAGAGGATGATTCTGGGGGATTCATCATGTATCTTTATATGTCCTCATATTGATTCATGTTTTAGATATATCTATCTAGAGTAATGTTTTCAATGATTATTTGCTTTTAACAACTGAATGGTACGTGTATCCTTAAAGTTGGCCGCATCAATTTTATGAACTTAGCATGACACTCACTCTAGGCATGGACAACTATTTGAACTATAGGATTCATCACAGGGCACATAAGTGTGTCCCAATTTAGTTCATAAACCTTCTCATTTAGAAGAAATGGCACATACCTCAACATATATGCCCTATACATATACAATGTGAAATATATTCTTGTTGCTTTTATAGTAATTTTTTAATTAGATAACATTTTCTTAAGGTGTGGCACAAGCATACACCAATCTTTTTGCTCTATTAGTCTTTAGTTATTAATTAGTAAATAACTTTAAAGTTGATCCATTTAATTTGGATTAGTTTATGTGTAGACTTCTTAATCTAGATCTTACTACTACTTGCAGTTAACACAGTAAGAAAAGGGTTGCTGATAGGGGCAGGGGATCCTCCTATTATATTTGTAGAAATCATTTAGCTGGATATGAAATGTTTTAAACTAGGCATGTTTGTAATGTTTGTACTTTTTTAGAGGACAACGAGGGTGATAAGTAATTTAGCCTTCGTCTAATGACAGTTTGATCCATTTGTTTAATCAAGGATTTGTAGATGTTTTCTATTTATGAAAGAAAATGTATGCCTTAACTGATAAATAGAGGTATTAAGGATATTGTTTGGCTTTTCATTTCATTTATGTTTTATTGCTTAGATATCAATTGTCTCATGTACTAAAATTGAAATGATTAGTAAAAATGTAAGGATTGGAAGGAACAAGGACTCACCCTAAGCATGACCACTTCAAGCATCTAACTTGTACTTCATTAAAAGAGTAATTGTTATCTTTCTCATGGATTCAAATCCGTGTATGTCTAAAACCTAATGCATAATCACATTATATGTATGTGTTATTTATATCTATCTTGGCATGTTATAAAATTTCTTATTATAGTACTGATTTTAAAAAGTTTTTCAGTTGTGAGGTGGTCAGATCTTTGTCTACTGGATATTATGAAATGGAACTCTATGCCACTAATGCCAGCAAATAAAGAATCAATTGCACATGACAATAAAGTTGATCTTGCTTTGGTGAAGACTATGAAGAGATCAAACAATGTCATGTTCCTTAAAGAGTTTGTTACCTATATTAGTTGTACACATACCGTTGACTATTATTGTGTCGTGTTGTAATTTTGTAGGGTCGATGAACCTAATGGTATTACGATTTGTAATCATAGTCAATGTAGTATTACATTTCATTTGAGGATATGTCATTGGTACAAGAAAATTGGGTGCTTGGGGATGCATACTAATGCTAAAATGAAACTTGATTTTTCACATGAAGGAATAAGGTTGGATCCCATGGTTGTACACTCACGTAGGATCCCATCATAGGCCAAGGACCACCAATTAAGACTATAATATAGTCATCCTCTCTCAATATCTGAACAAGGTAATTGTTATATCAAGATCTATCATCCGAAGGTCACCAATAAGATTCCACACTATTTTGATGTGGTTCTTTAGAGTCAAGAAACCCACTTCAATGAGATCTTTGACAATGAAAATGTAGCAACAAGGCTTCATTAGGGAACAATCTTTCTGATAATAAACAGAGAAGGAAGGAGTTCCATCTATTTCACTTATTTTTAACTCCTCTTTAGATAGGTTGACTTCCATATCTTCAAATCCCAAAATTGAGTTGGAAGAGTTTGCATCCAAAATAGCAGGCAACGCCCATATAAAAGATCAAGCATCTGGGTTCTTTGGATTGATTGGGTGTGTTATTAGTAGTTTGGGAATTGCTTGATATACATGGGAAATCTTCGTCCCCCCCGAGTAAGTATGACCATGTCCATATTTTTCTTGTATAATAGTTCTTGTTCATTGGTTGTACTTTTATGATGAGTGTTGTAGTTTAGGTCGACACTGATTCTTCTTATCACCTTCTCTTGTTTCATCATTCCTTGTCGTATACCTCCTCCTTCTGTTACTTGCATCATCATTTTTGTTTGCATCGGGGTCGTCCTTTAAGGATTTTGGGGGTTGACAATTCTCCTTGTCTATTATGTAGTGGATTGTCAGCATTCAGTGGACGGTAATGATGTCCACCGCCACCTCCTCACCCTCCTTCACAACGTCCAAACCCTGACAACAACTCACTAGGGGTGAGCAAATCTCGGTCCAGACCGCAAAACCGGACCGGACCGCTCAATTCGGTCCGGTTCGGTCCGGTCCATTTCAACTTCGGTCCGGTCCGCGGTCCAATAAATTCGATAAATTCGGTCTTCGGTCCGGTCCGGTCCGGTCTGGTCCAAAACCGGTCCGGTCCGGTCCGGACCGCAGACTAACTTTTATATAAAATCCATATATATTTGAAGGTGTATTCTATAATAACTACAAATAAAGTACATATATAAGTACTACTAGTATAAATGTTTGATACTAAAGTTATATAATTGTTAGAAGTGACTAAGATTATCAACTTTGTATAATTAAATAAGTTGTAAAACATCTAAAAAAGGCTGATTGCGGTCCAAACGGTCCGGTCCGGTCCGGTCCGCGGTCAAAACGGTTCGGTCCCGGTCCGGTCCGACCACCAAACGGTCCGGTCAACGGTCCAAAAATTATTGATTTTCGGTCCTCGGTCCGGTCCGGTCCGGTCCGGTCCGGTTTTGGACCGATGCTCACCCCTACAACTCACTGTTATCAATGAAAAATTATTAATGTGTCATATATTAATCTCTACTAAGAATGTTTGCATAACCATCTCACATATGTAAACACATTTCTCAACTAGTACACTAGGATTCAAGTTTGATAAAAATGATTTGTCAAAAGAATGCTTTCTTTTACATTATAATGAGGTTTAATAATTTACTATCACAATCATCAATGTGATTTTTACATCTTTTGGTAACATGAGAATATGAATATTGAAGAAATTAAGAACTATTGCTCATGTGATAATGTAACAAATAAATGACACAAAAAAGCGATATAAGTTGAGTCACTTAAAGTGGTGGAATAATCGTGCATAATATTATACAAGAAACTGAACAATTGACGGTAATGATAACTTAACATTTATTAAAAGCACTCCATATGACACTCATTATTTGGTATTACTGTTGAATACATGATTGTATATTATTACACTAAAAATAACAAACTATAAGATATGTGGAACACGGTCAGCATCATAATCACTTATTTAGTAGTACTGATGGTTTGTGGCAATACCCCTTTCTCTCCTTTGGACTTGAAAGGTGAGCCTATGGGCTAGAAGTTAGGGAGATATGATGTGGTGACTGATACCTCTTTCCTACCCTAGGGTTAAGGTTTGGACGATATGGTTGGTGGGCACCTAGTTGATCCCTTGGCCGATATGTGCTCTAATTGGTGGCTCCTTGAGGTTGTTGCCTGATACCCTCTTCTAGAGTTGAGCCTCGAGTGATATGATAGGTGAACTCTTTAGTGACCTTGTGACCAATATGTACATCTACCCAATATGATGATGGTAGGAGATATGGCTGTTGGACGACATAAAACCCTAACTCTAGAGTCTTGGACGATATGGAGCTTTAACCCTAGTTTGGGTGATAGGGTTGTCCTGGGCGACATAGATGATCTACCCTTATTGCAAGACATGGTCTTGATGTTGAAGATGACCAAATTGGTATGGTCCTTGTACCCTTACACGATACACCTTTTTGGTGCCCTAAACGATACCCCCTCATCTAGGGTTTTCCTTGGACGTTATCTTAAGAAAAGTTGTGTTAATCTTATTTCCCGATATGACTCTTAACCATGGTAGTATTGTTGGGCAATATGGATAAGTCTTGAGCCTAGAATGATGAAACACTAGGTGGGAGATACCATGGCTGCCTCCCTGACCGATATGAGTGTAGTTGAGGGGCTTTTGTGTCGGGCATGAGGTTTGTGCTTGCACGACACTCTCTAAATGAGTTTCCCGACATGGTGCCTATGGACAACATGGAGCCTTAAGTGATAGAGTTGCCCTAACCCTAAGCTGACCGATAGGGGTACTCTTGTTGTGATGATTCCTTGGGCAATATGTTGGGTGCCTGATATGGTTCTCCATGAGCGACAAGGATATGAGGATGGGCGATATGGGCGATCCCTTGATATGCTACCTGATATCATCAACCCTAGAACTTTATAAGTGTGTAGGTGTGCATGGTTTGGGTGACATCAGGGCAAAGTGTGTGTCTGATACCCCACAAGGAGATATGTTACCTTGGCCGATATGCCTTGCCCGACACATGGTCTCTCTCTTGGATGATTTCCCAACATGTGTTCATACTTGATAGCTTGGATGGTCCGAGGGTTGAGGTTGGTCCGGTACATGTGCTGAGCTTGACAGTACCTTGGACGATAAAGTACCATGGGCGTCATGGAAATGATGAAGTAGTGTACCTTGGGCGGTAGGGTTTTGGATGATAGATGGGGCCCATGTGCTACACAATGCTTGATTGCCCGATACCACCCTGCATGTGGATGCACGATACATGTTATAGCCCTAGTTGCACGATACCCCCTTTGTGCATGAATGTACGACATGCTGATAGCTGACAATCTTGGGTGAGAATTGGTACTCTATCCGACACTCCCTTTTAGTGAGGGATTGCTTGGTCGCTATATGCTTTTGGTGAGGGTAGGCGACACCTTTGGTGAGGGTTGTGCCTAACCCGATAACCCTATACATGTTTCTTGAGCTTACACATTTTATCATGATGAGCTATGACAAGATAGGTGGACAACCCTTGTATATTGGTTACCTATGGTTAATGATAGATGAACTTCTGATTAATTTGGATGGTGGATCATGGTGCATGATCCTTAAAGTTAATCCTTAGGGATGATGTGCATATTTTTTGAGATATAGGGTATGATGGGATACCCATGATGTGGTGACAGTAGTATGTATTAATTTATACACCGGTTATGACATTAATTTGCATATGTTCCTAATGATGGAAAAATATTCCAATGCTATAAACCTTAATCCTGATGGCATGATAATCAAAGATATGGGACATGATGGATGCTCACAGTTTGAGAACAATAATATAAATTTACTATAGACACAACTATGAATAGGGATGCTATTCTAATCATGTGCACCTAAATTCTTGATAGCATCATAATTATAATATGTTTTCTAAGACATATGTTCTATTTTTGGTGATCCAGTTATCTCTTTCTTATTCAAGCTAACCATGCAGGTGTACTTAATTCATAGCCAAGTAAGAACTATGGTGATTATATGATTACGTGCTTTGTATAGCACTTGATATATGTGCATTATCTAAATAATAATGATATGTCTTGTTGATGAGATAACATATATCACCAATATGATGAGAAAGGCATGTTGAGGTGTGATCCTCTAGTGATGACATGAGGGATTGATATTCCCTAATGATGTTGATGATGCCTTGAGAGGCACTGGTGAAATGTGATGAACTCAGGGATTGCTATCCCGTGGTGATGATGTAAGCCTTGAGAGGCATTGGCATTATGTGATAAGGGATTGAGATCCCATGGCAATGTGATGATCCTTGAGATGGATCTAGATGATTGGCAAGAGGCAAAGTGGTAACATGTAATGTTGGATCCTTGTGATGGATCAGGATGATGTTGATGATAGTAAAAGCATGATATTGAGTTTCATGTTGTTTATTCTTGTTATAGTTTGCATGTTATACAACTTGCCTGAATCTTGCAATCCATTTAAAATATGTTAAATAAATTACAGATGAACCTTCATGTAGTTTGCCCTGGCCATAGATCCATCATCGTCAGTAGATGGTGATGGTGAAATAGGTTCTCCTGTGGGTTAACCTGGAAGCACATATTCTTGAATATGTGTGGTTTCTCCTAGCCGAGAATGAGGAGGTTAGAGTGCAACTTCAGTTGTAGACTCCAGAGTGCGGTTTCAGGCCCGTAGCTCGATATGTTAGAGCATGGTGAACAGTCCCATGGCTCATAATGTGTGATAAGAAGAGCATGAATGCATTCATGGCTCAGAGCACAGTGAACATACTCGTGGCTCAGTTTCACTAGCGTCGATACCTGTACCAAGGTGGGTTAGGCAGAGGGCAGCCTGACCCTGTGGATGAGGTCACTTAATCATGAGACTGCGGTCCTACTTGTGTTGCACTCGTGCACTGACCACGAGGTGGGAGGTCATGAAGTCCAGCTCTTCCTTTGACCTTGTATGGCACTGGCTTGGGTTTCACAACCGAAGGTTGGATTTGAGCGGTACGGCTCACTTCCTCAGGGCATAATAATTTGTAAGAAAACCGTATAGTATCTTTGCTTAGGGCAAATATGAAACATTGGTTGAGGCCTTGTTTGTATATTTGCTCTGGTTATAAACTTGCAGTTTATCATACATTCCTTATATCATGTGATAAGATCATATAAAGTTTATCTTGTCAATCTTGTTCCATACATAATGCCTGGTTATATGCCTCCTGATGTTTTGGTAAGACTGTAATAAAGTTAGCTTTGCTCAGTATGCTGCTCCTATGATCTTTTTATACTAGTAACGGTACTCATAATAAAGCTGGTAGAAGGTTATGTTTCTCGCTGAGACTGTGTGTCTCACCCCGCTGGTTAATAACCCTTTTTAGGTGGATGTGCCTGGCGAGATGAAGATCATGTGGATATGGATGTTATGCAAAGGTATCGTACCTGGTGGGATAGATAGTGTCTAGCAGTAGAGTCCTATGTGTCGTCCCTGTACACTCAGGTCTTCGGGAGAGTTTTTTTTATGTTTCTTGTACAATGATCGATGTATCATTTTCGGTATTTATCTTGATGTAAAGCATCATGGAAAATAGTTATTCCATGTAACGAAATGATGGGAATTATGTTGTAGCACCTTTAAAATATGCTATGAAATGAAAAGTGTTGGCTCAGATATTATATGTTTCATCTTGTGGTGCTTGTTGTAAATCGGTTTTAATTTCCCGTGTTTTTCGGTAATTCACTGGTTAGCACGTAATCATATTTTGTTGTGGATGGGGAGTTACATCCAGGTTCTCCAACAATACATGCATCCAGGTTCTAAGGAGCCATGTTGAAATTGTGAACAATCGGGTCAAATGATTTGCATGCAATGGACGGTAGCAGTCACCAAGAGAAAAAGTTGTGGTTACTCGGGTTTCTATGGCGCCCCAATTATGGGAACCCAGTTATTGTGGATGGAAATGTAATTGGGTGGCCCTGGATGATATCAAAGTATGGTTTTAATGGGGTAGTGGATGGTTACCCCCCAAACCAGTCCATTGCCACCCCTAGCTGAAGGCAATGAAGCTTCCATTACTATAAGGTTTTAAGTATGTCATTAGAGAATTGGATTGCTGAGTTTTAGTCTACGCTATTAAGGTTGAGAGCCACAAGCGTGGGTATGAAGATGGGTTCATCACAAACATCATCATCTTCTTTGGGCAGCTGGTGGCCCTCAAATGTAGTTCTTACAAATTGTGCAAGTAATAGAGTTTCTTATTCTTTGGTTGCTACAACCTGTAGTCTCGTAGGACTTGTCTTTAGGTCATGAAAAATATTCATGTACTCACTATCTTGGTATATTAATAAAAAACGAGTTTAAGTTTTGACTTAGTTGAATATATATATATATATATATATATATATATATATATATATATATAATTATACATATATGTATATATATAATTCTTATACATATATGTATCATATTTGACTTATCTTTTTTATGTTTTAGAGTATGTTAAAGCATTGGTAAATGATGGCACTGGTTGATTGATGCTACGATCCCCTAAAATACCATTTATAGATTCAGTTATTCAACACCTTTATGTACCAAGGAAATATGGAGAAATATCCTTGATATCTTCTTATATCATATGTTATGGATAGAAAATACAGTAAGTTTCTTGGTATAATGTTCTAGATCACCTTTTATATAGTAGACATAACTTTGTGCATAGAGGAAGTTCAAAAAGTGATTTAAAATCTTGATGATGAACTTTCATGATCATTTGTCTTTATATGTTCTCACAGTGATTCATGTTTTAGTTATATCTATCTAGAGTAATGTTTTCAATGATAATCTGCTTTTAACAACTGAATGGTACGTGTATCCTTAAATTTCGCCGCACCAATTTTATGAACTTAGCATGACACTCACTGTAGGCATGGATAACTATTTGAACTATAGGATTCATCACATGGCACAGAAGTGTGTCCCAATTTAGTTCATAAATCTGCTCATTTAGAATAAATGTTACATACCTCAACATATATGCCCTATACATATACAATGTGAAATATGTTCTTGTTGCTTTTATAGTAATTTTTTAATTAGATAACATTTTCTTAAGGTGTGGCACAAGCATACACCAGTATTTTTTCTCTATTAGTCTTCAGTTATTAATTAGTAAATAACTTTAAAGTTGATCCATTTAATTTGGATTAGTTTATGTGTAGACTTCTTAATCTAGATCTTACTACTACTTGCAGTTAACACTGTAAGAAAAGGGTTGTTGATAGGGGCAGGGGATCCTCCTATTATATTTGTAGAAATCATTTAGCTGGATATGAAATGTTTTAAACTAGGCATGTTTGTAATGTTTGTACTTTTTTAGAGGACAACGAGGGTAATAAGTAATTTAGCCTTCGTCTAATGACAGTTTGATCCATTTGTTTAATCAAGGATTTGTAGATGTTTTCTATTTATGAAAGAAAATGTATACCTTAACTGATAAATAGAGGTATTAAGAATATTGTTTGGCTTTTCCTTTCTTTTATATTTTATTGCTGACATATCAATTGTCTCATGTACTAAAATTGAAATGATTAGTCAAAGTGTAAGGATTGGAAGGAACTAGGACGCACCCTAAGAACGACCACTTCAAGCATCTAACTTGTACTTCGTTAAAAAAGTAATTGTTATCTTTCTAATGGATTCAAATCTGTGTATGTCTAAAACCTAACACATAATCACATTATTTGTATGTGTTATTTATATCTATCTTGGCATTGTTATAAAATTTCTTATTATAGTAATTATTTTGAAAAGTTTGTCAATTGTGAGGTGGTCAGATCTTTGTTTACTGGCTATTATGAAATGGAACTCTATGCCACTGATGCCAACAAATAAAGAAACAATTGCACATGACAATAAACTTGATCTTGCTTTGGCGAAGATTATGAAGAGATCTAACAATGTCATGTTCCTTGAAGAGTTTGTTACTTGTATTAGTTGTACAGATATCGTTAACTATTATTCTGTCGTGTTGTAATTTTGTAGGGTCGATGAACCCAACGGTATTATGATTTGTAATCATAGTCAATGTAGTATTACATTTCATTTAAGGATATGTCATTGGTACAAGAAAATTGGGTGCTTGGGGATGCATACTAATGCTAAAATGAAACTTGATTTTTCACATGAAGGAATAAGGTTGGATCCCATGGTTGTACGCTCACGTAGGATCCCATCATAGGTCAAGGACCACCAATTAAGACTATAATATAGTCATCCTCTCTCAATATCTAAACAAGGTAATAGTGATATCAAGATCTATTATCCGAAGGTCACCAATCAGATTCCACACTGTTTTGATGTGGTTCTGTAGAGTCAACAAACCCACTTCAATGAGATCCTTGACAATGAAAATGTAGCAACAAGGCTTCATTAGGGTACAATCTTTCTAATAATAAATAGAGAAGGAAGGAGTTCCATCTATTTCACTTATTTTTAACTCCTCTTTAGATAGGTTGACTTCCATATCTTCAAATCCCAAAATTGAGTTGGAAGAGTTTGCATTCAAAATAGCAGGCAACATCCATATAAAAGAACAAGCATCTGGGTTCTTTGGATTGATTAGGTGTGTTATTAGTAGTTTGGGAATTGCTTGATATACATGGGAAATCTTCGTCCCCCCCGAGTAAGTATGACCATGTCCATGTTTGTCTTGTATAATAGTTCTTGTTCACAGGTTGTACTTTTATGATGAGTGTTGTAGTTTAGGTTGACACCGATTCTTCTTATCACCTTCTATTGTTTCATCATTCCTTATTGTATACCTCCTCCTTCTATTACTTACATTATCATTTTTGTTTGCATCGGGGTCATCCTTTTAGGATTTTGGGGGTTGACAATTCTCCTTGTCTATTATGTAGTGGATTGTCACCATTCAGTGGATGGTAATGATGTCCACCGCCACCTTCTCACCCTCCTTCACAACATCCAAACCCTAACAACAACTCACTATTATCAATGAAAATTTATTAATGTGTCATATATTAATCTCTACTAAGAATGTTTGCGCCACCATGTCACATATGTAAACATATTTCTCAACTAGTACACTAGGATTCAAGTTTGATAAAAATGATTTGTCAAAAGAATGCTTTCTTTTACATGTTAATGAGGTTTAATAATTTACTATCACAATCATTAATGTGATTTTACATCTTTTGGTAACATGAGAATATGATTATTGAAGAAATTAAGAACTATTGCAAATGTGATAATGTAACAAAAAAATGACACAAAAAAGTGATATAAGGTGAGTCACTTAAAGTGGTGGAATAATCGTACATAATATTATACAAGAAACTGAACAATTGACGGTAATGATAACTTAACATTTATTATTAGCACTCCATATGACACTCATTATTTGGTATTACAGTTGAATACATGATTGTAGATTATTACACTAAAAATAACAAACTATAAGATATGTGGAACACAGTCAGCATCATAATCACTTATTTAGTAGTACTAGATGTGATCTCATAGCTGATTATGTTTATATTTTGTTGTGTAAGTTATCAATCGTATTGCTTGATAATAGGAACTTCACGAACAAGTGCACCCATTACGGCAAATCCAGCCTTCCATGATTCAAGGTCGTGACTAACCATGTGAAACTTCAGCTTAGAAGGTGTGCCAGTTGCTTTGAATTCTCCAATCTTAAGCAGGGACCATGTCTTTTTTCGCAAGTTACCCATTCCTACTTCCCTCTCTATGTCGTGGATACCCTTGGCTTGTAGCTTTAGATGAGTAATATTTCTCTGGGAGTCATCTTGTACTTCAACAACATACATAACATTATATATTTTGCCTTGAGTGAATCTCATCATATCGATTTCTCCCCATATGTCAAAGCGAAATGGCTGTTACAGGACTGCAACTTCGGTTTCGATGCTATATCCACATATATGCATGCACAAATTATTTACGGTATTTGTCATATAAGAAACAAAACAAACAACTGCTCACTAGAATACTTACTTGTCACGGAATTCCCAATCCCAATAAGTAGTGTCTTCATGTCTGGTGATTGAAAGCTTGTTTGCTTGCAAGAAAAATACCTCATAGCTCCAACTTATCTTAATATCATAATTGAAAAGAAGAATTCAGTTAAAATTCGTCGCCATTTCATTAAGAAATCTACTCAATTGAGGAGTACAAAACTGGACGATGCTATGTCCTACGCTGACCACCTACCGAGAAGGTATGATTAGTGATAAAAGCTAATAGGATATGGCGTAGTGTTTTATAAATGATTTGACACAAACTACTGTAAAAAGCTGTTTCACAAATTGTCGCATGTCCATCCACCTTACCTTTGCTACATCAGATTGCTTGATGATTCCTTCGTAAAACTTGGGTAGGGGCTCCATGTGTATCTCTTACGTTTCAATGACTTAAGTTGTATGAAACTGAGTTGGTGCATTCTGCTTCAAACATGCTCATCCTTTTATACACCATTCTCTGCGTTTAACTACATGAACCGATGGACTGTCAACGGAGAATTTTAATTAACTCGTGCAGCATTGCCGAGTTCATTGGGTGCATTAAATATGACTGAGCATATTGCTAAATTTTAAAAGGAGACCAACTTATACTCGGATATGGATCGCGTTTGTCTTTCTACGAGAGCAGTATAACAGCGTCACATGAAACGCCTTATTTGAAATTAAACTAGAGGTAATCGACTCGTCATGGATTATTAGAGTATAGCAAGCCTTCAATTGGTTTGCCTCACAAGTCGAACAGTAAATTTGGTTACGAGGTTGGCATATTATTTTACAAAGAGTAACCTGTTAAACGCAGTCAGTCTCATTTTATTATCATTGACTTAGAATATAAGAATTCATAAACACAGTCATAAATACAATTCCGAGTGGTCGTGTTTTCTAACACATGTAGTCAGTCTCATTTTATTATCATTGACCGGCCACCGCGCACGGTCTCCCCACTTCCTTCTCCTTTCACATCCTAACTCTTCCCCCTATGCATATGCGTTGGAAGTTCCGATTTGGGCAATCTACATCTTGATGTCGGGAATTGCATTAGTTACAACTGGTCCTACCTCAATAAGGTAAACCCATCGATTCTTTATTCTTAGACTTTTTCATTAATCCCTTTGTTAGCTCCAGTTTTTCTAACAAGCTAGAGCGACGACTACAAGTGGCCACGCCATGAAGATTATTTCCGGGTGTTGTTTCTGTAGGCAGGAGTTCATGCAAGATGGAGTATGTATCTACATTCTTCATCCGCTTTTCCTTCATGTCCCCTGTGTGGAACATACTTTAATTAATAGTAGGTCAACCAAATTCTTATTCTAACGATCGCTTTTCAGATATCAGTGCTTATGTACAACTAATTTTTATTTTGTCGCATAGATTTATGCATGCCAACGACGTTTCTTGCAACTGCTTCTAACAAAATCACTTTCTCATATTTCTATATATAATACGCTATATACCTCATCGTGTGTTATGTTTGTTGCATATGTCTTTCTTTCATTTACTAATTCATCTTAGGCGGCATCTTTGTTAGTAAGCTTTGATTCTCTCATCAGTTATGCTGGTTAGTCAAGTCAACCTACACCATGGACAAAACCTCCCGGTTGAATGATCAAACTCATAAACTGTTTGTAGAATTATCTGAACCAACTTGTGTCTATTTAAAACAGAACAACATTGATATTTGTGCCTGCCACATGTAAAATATAAAATATATACTACATAACACACGAGATTCAAAACAATTTGGATGGATATGTATGTTTGTCTCAACATAATATATGTAAACGTATCACTCCTCAAAAATAATATTTGTAAGTTTATGTGATTGCAGCTCAAACGGGCATGTTGACTTCAAACTGGAATTGTAATAATATTTCCAAATTGTGAGGGATGCACATCGGACTAGGACACCATTCCAACCCAAGTCTCTACATGTATATTTTAGCGCAAACCCGTCAATATAACTTATATGAATTAGCTTGTCAAATAATTTGAACTACTCTATAGATGTCATCTCTGAGCCAAGGTAACCATGATCGAGAAACAAACTACCTAGATTTGCTTCATAATTATATATAAATATCATTTTGTATAGGTATGCATTTTATTACATATGACTATGATTTTATATAATTATATATTTAATTAAGACAAAGTTGACTACAAACATTGTAAATTATATTTTTCTTCAAATATATGTTTGTTGCAACTTATTCAGAAAATATGTATCTACATATACCTTCGAAAGAAATATCGGTTATGTATATTGTTCGGGATGGCCCGAATACATTTGAAAATTGACATATTTATTGTTATATACAGACCAATATCTTGAATTATTATTTGGGCCTACTAGGTCGTGAGTCACTTAACAATATGGGTTTAGGCCTGGACCTATCAAAAATAAATATGTGGCCGAACTCTCATTCATCCTTACTAAAGGTAAACTAGTCTTAAAATGTAATGACATGACACAATTTTTCCTCGTAAACATCAAGAAAATTGTGCTTATCTCAAGCTTCTCTAATTGTTTTTTGCTTTTCCATGACTACCATGTAGGCAACTCATCTTAAAGAGAGATCATATAACTTTGTATATTGTTCACTTACTTTCTAATAAGCACAAAGTTTAGTATGTTTTCTAGTTACATGTCTTTCAAGTGGTTGACTTATACAACTTTTTAATATAAAAATGTGTCCCATTTTGTTCTTAATGTAACTTTTATTTAGACTGTCGAAACATTGATATTTTTAGTATATGTATATAGTATGTTTTATACATTTGGTAGTATGGTGGGTAGAATAGCTTGTTTAACATTTCTTCTAACCAAACTTTAAAGTTTGGTCTCATGGTAACAACTTTGTAGAAGATATAGATGGATGTAATTACATTTGTTTTATAAAAGAAGTAACCAATTTTATTTAATTCAGTTAATTTTCTTTTTGGATTTAATTTGAGTTTATCTAAATGAATGATTTACCCTTGTTTTGTTGCAGTTCTTAATAGAAAAATGCAATTACATTTTGACCATATGTGTTGAATAATAATTCTCCTTTAAAGGTACCACAACAATTGGTCTAGATTCTACAAGAGTTGTGACTAGAATATGATGGCAATATTATCTACGAGACGGGAATCTTACTTTGCAGTTTCCCACATTACCTAACAGTCAATGGGACACCATGTGGTTTAAAAGAGTATGATTTTGTGTCCTATTGCTATCAAAGTATTCTTTGAAAGGAAATGATGGCATAAATAGGGCTTATCATGTATGCATGCCATATGTTGTGTTAGTCATCAGGATGGGGTGATCCAGTGTTCCAAAATCCATATGCACGGTGTCGTCTGATGTAGCCCTATTTTAGGGCTCCATCTTGTGCCATTTTGTACTTAAATCACATCTAAACATGTTAGATTACAAGCTATTGCCCCTAATATGTTTATTATTGTCAAATGCGCTTATGGATGTTCTTTACATCATTTTCAGGTACTTGGACCATGATTAGGGTGAATGAGAGAGAAGGAAGGAGTCCTAGGGTTCCTCCACTCATGGAGGGGTCCAAAGAAGGCCCCAAAGCTCCCTCAAACTACCTTCAATCGCAAAGGATCGACATCAAGCAAAGAAATCCATGAATGATGAAGTTTGATGTTAAATTGCCTACCACAGACCCCAACATGGTCGTGGGCATACTCCCATGGTCGTGTCATTTATTGTGAAAAATCAATAGAGTCAACATGGATTTGCACCCAACTGGCCACGACCGTGGTCATCAGCACGACCGTGGCCACCAACACGATCGTGGCCAGCATACCAGAAGATGGCTAGGGGCATACACCCACAGTTGTGTCATTTATTGTGGAGAATCAATAGAATCAATAGGGGGTTGCACTTGAATCCCACGGTTGTGGCCTTTGAAGAACAACTCGCCTGTGCTGCTACCCCACGACCAAGTCCTCCTCCTCTAAAATGGTCGTGTTACTCAAACACAGTCGTGATGCTACTCACTGACCGACCTAAATCGCGCGTCCAAAAAGGGAGTGGATTTGAAGTAGTCGGACTTTTAAATTTATAACCCGAAACCTTCTAGGCCCCCGCAACTTTATTACGGGGTCAAAGTAGATATACAGAGTCAAACACAGGGACAAGGGTGGTAGTGTTGGGAACGCGGAATCGACACGTTACACTCCGGTACGGGTAAAGAGATGATAAAGTTCCCCAAGGGAACAACAGGCTAAGATCGATAAAATAAAAGAAAACTATCTCCAACTGGAGCTACGAGGAAAATTAAGGTTTTAAAGGTTTATCAGTTTTTAGGGTTTTCGCGCAAAGAAAACAAAGAGGATAATACTATTTCTTTTAGTAAGGAACAAAGGAGAAAGCTTCGGTAAAACAAGCGGCAGTAGAAACATCCTGTACCCCTTCTCTCGAAGCGGGTACCTCTAATTAAGCATCAACACCTCTCTCAAGGTTGCTGGTCTTAAGTCAGAGTGGAAAGGTTACTAAAGCAACTCCGATCCTGGGCACTCACGTACTCCCGTATCGAACCAAACACTAGAGCCACAGCACCCCTCTCGAGGCTACTGCAACGGGAAAAACACGATTTGGTAGCTACTCAAAACGTGATCCAAACGTACAAGCTAGAGTTCAGATCCTAAACAAAATAATCATCCAACAAAAGGGACTAAACATAAAGCAGAAGTTAATCAAAACTCTTCTAATTTCCATTAGCATAAAAGGGTCTAGTTACATTGCATAAGTAAAGAAAGTAAATGACTAAAATAAGTAAATATAAATGTCACCTTCTTGATTTAGAAGGGCGACATGCAGCAGCAGATCCTCCAGCCTGATACCAGGAAGGAGCCTTGCCCGATACACCTGTGTCGGGCGGCACACCCTCTCGGGCGACACACTCGTGACGAGCGGACGTATCGTGCGGGGCGCTCATGCCCGATACGATCGTGTCGGGCGGCACCCTCTCGGGCGGCACGCCGTGACTGGTGATGCGTATCGGGTTTGGTATCATTACGGGCTAGAGTTTTGCTTCGAGTATCGAGTACTCATATCGGGTGTCCTTGTTGGCCGGTATCGGTCTGCAGTGGTGCCCGGGGTCGATCTTAAGTGAACCATTCCCTCCCTCTCGGGTGGGGGAAGTGCTCACCTAGTATCGCCCGATACACCTCTGAGGCACGACACGCTAGCTCTAGATGCTTTCCCAAGTTAACTTTCGAGAGATTCCCCACCTTTTTCCGACCCGTCCCATCAGAGTCCTGTAGCTGCTATTTATAGGCAGCGGATGGGAGAAGTTGTGGTCCTTCGGGCGCCACGTATCTTCCATCAGCACCATCATCACGGATTCAGGGATGCCCGATATGTGTGTCGCCCGATACAAGGATGTCGGGCTGTGAGCGTGTCGGTCATCGTGACGAGTGGCGCCTGCTGATGGGTGGACTGTATCGCATGACACACTTCAGTAGTCATGGCGAGTCTGGCTCCATGTCGGGTAAGCAGTGTATCGCCCGTCAGCTCCTTCTTGTGCAGCACCCTCGTGCTGCCCTGTATCGGGCAACGAGCGTATCGGCCGACTGCTTGGTAAGAAGGCCGATGCAGGTGGAACACGTTCGTGGGATGAGACGGGCCTTTTTGCTAATAAATGAGTTGAAAATCAAGGAAAACTCTGCAAAAGATGATAATATTGAGTTAAAAGCGTAGCGTGTCCTGTTTATGCAAAAACATGACAAAAAGAAGAGGACAAAAGTTTAAAAGGGCAGATTTTATAACGAAATAAGGGCCAAAACATCACAAAATTTAGTGTTATCAACTCCCCCAAACTTAGCATTTTGATTGTCCTCAATCAATTTTTAAACTTTGTTTTGTGACGCTTCTTCTTGACCGGTATAGTTTTCAGACCATGGGTTTGAGCGAGCATTGAGATGTCTTACAGAGAATATGACCTGAACACGAACAACAGACTTTACTTCTCCTGCCTTATTTAAGCAAAAATTTTCTCCACAGCTTCGGTGAGACTTGGGTGCATGATTTCGAAGTTAGCTTTCACACCAAACAGCTTTTGGGAACAGAAAGTTGTGTGTTTGGGAAGGCTTAAGGATTTTTGGGTTTTTCTTGTTTCCCGCCAGTCCATCCAGGTAAGGGTTCGTTAGCAGGCAAGTGGTCCCTGCAGTCCAAGCCAGTTGGCTTTAGAGCAGTGATTTCACATCCTACGTACCACTGCCCCGGGTCTACCATGCCTAAAGATGGGTACTTTTGGAAAACAAGTGTGTATATATATTTTTTCTTTCTTTTTTATTTGGCACAACTCTCATGCTTTTATTCACTCTCATAAGGCTATTCTCTCTTTTTGGGATTTTGTTGGGTAAAGGGAAACAAGAGGAATTTTTGCTATTTGGGCAACTTTTTCCTTCTGCATACACGTCTCTTAGCTGTTGTGAGATTATTTTTTGAAATTTTTGGCGTGGAAAGTCATAGTCTTTGTTGTTTGAGGTTGCATTGTTAGAAAGACATAACAAAACCTGCATCTCCTTGGACACATAGAAAACAAACTGGCAAGAAGTCGTATCAGGTTTTTACCATATAGTGTCTTTGTACATATATGTGGAAACAAAATAAGCAAAAAATTTAGAAAAATTTTTGTATGAGCATGTATATGTATATGTACACATTATATAGAAAAAATATAAAAGAACAAAAAGGGTGGAGTTTGAAGAAAGAAAAAAAAATTATACCTCCCTCACTGGTACATGGTACCCCCCCAAACTTACTCCACACTCTGTCCCAGAGTTGTGAAGTAGATAAGGTAGGGTAATGTTAACCCAGTGAGGGTTAGCTGGTGAGCGCGCCTACGCCGGATAGAAGCTCCCACACATATTCTCCTCATTTTTTGTGGTAGTTGATGTGGTGGAGTTGGTCAGGCATCTCTTTATTTGATATCCATTCTAGGACGAAGATGCCGCAGTCAGTTTGCCAACAACATAGAGTGTTGGGTGGATGGCTACTAAAGAAATTTTGTACCAAAAGGCAAATGTGGGTTCAAATTGCAAGATTCAATGAGATCAGTCATGCACTTTTGCTGAGGAAGAAATTCCAAAACTATTAGGCATTCCCTTAAATCAGGTAAACTTTTTAAGATACTTCCATTGTGAACATGAACAAAAGGACTGATCATCAATCTCAGTTTGTTTAAACTTTCATCATCTATTGAACTACTCAGAGAAGTCCATTTATCTCTTCCAATACTTTTTCTTGATTTGGTAGCCCCCAAGAGAAGTCGGCAGTATATTCCTCATTTCCAGCAATACGGCAGAGCAGAATTTACATACTATTCTGAACTCGTCATCAAGGATATATGAATGCTTCTCTTGAGTACAATGGATAGAATGATTTTTTTCATATTGCTTTTCTTCATCCTTTTCACTATCGTATGAACAAATATCAATGGACCTCAAGGATAAGTTATATTCATCCCATAATTTATCCATTTCCTTATCATAGTCTGTCTTCTGTGGTGGTTTAGGACCATCTCCAAAAGAGAAAATCAGTGGGAGTCTTTCTCCAGTGGCTTCCGGATTGAATGTGGGTATTTTGGGTTCATCAGTCATGAAGCCACCTTCTTCATGGGGGGCATCTTCTTTGGATATAGTATCCACAAGTGTTTTCAAGAGCTCTCTATCTACCATAGGTCGGTCATCATCGTCATAATCTCCACGAGCCTTGCGTTTCCTTCTTGAGAGCTTTGCACTTGTTTCGGCTACATTGTCATAATATGGAGTCGTTACTTCTTCCGTCCTTGCTCTCTTCTCAGCGGTTGATGGCCCAGCTACCTCGAGATTCGGGTGTTTTTTCCCGACCGTTGTTGCTTCAACTACCTCAGTGTCGATTCTTCTGTCGTATTTGTCAACTCGAATGATGGTTTGCTTTGTACGGGCCATATCTGTTATCATTAAACAAGTTCATTGATTATTTAAATATTTCGATATTAGGTAGGCAAAACTTAAAATCGATACCGGCTTTTAAGAGAAAACTGATTGCACAATAAAATTGGCCCGATACAAAAGCTACCCGACACCACCGTATCGGGCTTCAAAACTAAACAAAACGAAGCTTGCCCGCTACACCAGTGTCAGGCGATACAAAAGCTTCAAGTTCATGCCCGATACAAGATACAGTGTCGTCCGTGAAAAGAAGATCTAGGCGATAAAAAGCTTGGATGATACGGGGAAAAGCTGCGCGTCATACCCGTTGCCTGATATGCGTGTGTCGGGCGATACGGTCGCGTGAAACAAAGTGCCTGATAGGGTCTTCCCCGATATAAAAAATGTGTCGCCCGACAACAAGAACAAGCGAGACGGCACAAGGATGGGCGACACGGTTATCGCTTGATATAGGGTGTCGGGAAAGCACGTGTTAGAGACATGTCACGCGACACATGTGTCAGGCGATATAAGAAAATCAGCTAAAGTCGTCAGCCCAATATGCTGTACTCGATATGAAGGTCGTGTCGGGAAAGCCTGGACGATAGGGTTGTTGGGCTATACCTTTGCTATCTGAAGTTATCTTGCGCGACACGAGAGCAAAAGTTAGCTAGACGACACACGAGACAAAGGGGGAAATTATTGCACGATACGGGTAGGTGAAAAGTAAAAGCAGTAGCCCGACACACTAAAACCTCTGTACTATATATAGCAATCCTAGTCGGGGGTAAAACGGGTAAATCTGGGACGCGCGTCGGCCGTTGGGACAAGTCATTCCCGAGACGAGCAGTCCCATCCGTCTAATCGAGGGTAATTACTCATCTGGCCCGATACGGATGCTCGCCACCCGGGCGTGTCGTCCGACACGGCTCATGCGATGCCCGATATACCGTCGCCCGATACAAGCGCGTTCTGCGCGCCGGCTGAGTCTTTGCCCGATACGGCCAGAAAAAGGGGGTACTTGCCCGATACAAAGTCTTCAGAACAAAATCTAGATGAAAACCTTAAAAACAAAGCAAAGGAAAAGTGATTGATGGGTAAAACATCATTGGCCTAAGGTTAAGTTCCCGGCCTCAGATAATATTACTCATCAATGCTCATAAAACAGAGCGGTGGCCCATAAAACAGAAGAGTCGGCGCATGTGACGCATGCACTGACTCGGGCCTTATTACATTCCAAATGTTCATAGTGTTTTTCTTGCAAGAAAGTAAATAACATCCTATTCTAGGAAAAGTAAAAGCCCGGGCTGCCTCTCGAGGAGCGCTGTAGTTTGCGTCGCCAGATCGATAGTTCCAGGTCCTTCACTTTTCGCCTTCAACTGCTTGCATATCTTGCAAGTTAATCTCTGTCCTTCTAACGAAAGCTTCATCTTCATAGAACCATTTTGGTAGATTCGGTGTTGGAGGGTATCTTTCCCGAGGGATTCTTTATCAATTCGGCCATCTGGGCCAACTGCTGATCGATTTGGCGTTGGTGCGTCTGCATGTCCGCCATCTGGACTTGCATTGTGTTCAGAACTCCTGAATTTGAAAGTGCACTTTGCGCCAGCTGGTTATTGATGGTATCTTGTCTTTTTACAAAATCGAATAACTGGCCAACCAAGTCTGGTTGGTTTGAAACCTTGTCTTGACCTTGCTCCTTGGCTTGACTTTGACCTTGACTGGTGTTTGTCGCTTGGCGACCTTGGTACTTTCCTTGTCCTTGGAAATTTGCCTTGTTTGACTGGAAAGAAGCAGTTCTGGTGAACTAACTTTGTCCTCCTCTTTTCTTGAAAACTTGGAGTTGCTTGGTGGGGTTATGCAGCTGATGTGAGTTTTCGGCCGCATCTTTGTTGCCATAACTAAAACCAGGATGATCTGGCCTCTTAAAATTAACAAAAGAGACGTTCTCAGCCTCCTCATCTTCAGATTCACTTTTGCTCGACTCGTCAGGTCGGGTGTAGATACAGTTATCTACCTCGTGTCCACCTTCTCCATAGGTGACACATTTCATGACCTTTTCGACTTGTTTCTTCCCCTTTCCACTTGATTCTTTCAGTTGTTTGACATCAGTGGCTATCCTATGGATCTGAGAGGTGATAGTTTGCAGAGCCTTGGATTCCATTGAAGGTCCTTCATTGGCCTTCTTAGCATGTCCCCTGTCTGATCTATTGTAGTCGGTGCCGGCTTGCAACTCAGCTATGTTCTCAATGATCTTTTTGGACCTTCTAGGCTTCTTCCCCAGAAAATCACTGTCTGCTGCTGCATTCAGCAAAACCCATTCCTCAGGGGTTAGACCGTTGTAGAAGGTAGTTATCAAGAAACCATTCTTATAGTTGTGATGAGGGCAATCCCTATGATATTCTTGATATTGTTCCCAGGCATCATGTAGATTCTCATTCGGCTTTTGCACGAAAGACGTGATCCTCTATCTATTCCGGACAATCTTCTCTGTAGGATAAAATTTGATTACAAAGGCATTCGCCAGTGCATTCCATCCATTAAGAGCTTGGTGTGGCAACCCGGGGTACCAGGATAGAGCCTTATCTTCTAAAGAAAAGATAAAACCCTTGCAATAAATCACCTCCTGTGGGACTCCCCTCATTTTGATGGTGTCACAGATGTTTTTAAAGGCATCTAAATGGTGATAGGGATTATCATTCTTCGAATTCCCTCTGAAGCTCTTGTTCTGGATCATAGAGATGACGAATGGTTTTAGCTCGAAGTTGGTTGCGTTGAACCTCGGGATGACAACCTGACATCTTGAATTATTAACCTTGGTGGCAGCTAACTCCCTGAGAGTCTTTTCTTCTTCATTGGAATCATCACTGTCACTGTCTCCCTGGTTCTAATCTTGATTATTTTGATTCCTTCTGCACCTCCGGTGATGACGACGTCTCTCCCGACGATGGTCATCCTCGAATTGTTCTGTTTTAGGATCTTCATGTTGATGATTGCCGCCATAGCGGTCATTGTCTTCAGGCGGAGGCGAGTGAGGTCTAGCCCTCTCGTGTCATTCACCATCTGAAAGAGGTGGTTCAACGTGAGGCGGCATGTCTGGTGATGTCGGTGCTCAAATGAGCAAAATGCTTCCCTTCCGAGTACCTGAATAGCATGTGAAAATCAAATTAGAAAACCTATATTAATAATACGAACTACTCAGTTCAAGTAAAATATATATATATATATATTAAAAAAAGGAAAAAGAGAGTGATGTCAAGCTCATTTCTAAGCTTGAGGCACCGGAGTGTAGTTAGTGGATTCGGGTTCGTCAACAGTACCATTTTTCCTTGTCTCTGGAAACGGCACCAAAAAGTTGACCGACCTAAATCGCGCGTCTGAAAAGGGAGTGGATTTGAAGTAGTCAGACTTTTAAATTTATAACCTAAAACCTTCTAGGCCCCGTAACTTTATTACGGGGTCGAAGTAGATATACGGGGTCGAACAGAGGGACAAGGGTGGTAGTGTTGGGAATGCGGAATCGACATGTTACACTCCAGTATGGGTAAAGAGATGATAAAGTTCCCCAAGGGAACAATAGGCTAAGATCGATAAAATAAAATAAAACTATCTCCAACTGGAGCTACGAGGAAAATTATGGTTTTAAAGGTTTATCATTTTTTAGGGTTTTCGTGCAACGGAAACAGAGAGGATAATACTATTACTTTTAGTAAGGAATGAAGGAGAAAGCTTCGGTAAAACAAGCGGCAGTAGAAATATCTTGTACCCCTTCTCTCGAAGTGGGTACCTCTAACTAAGCATCAACACATCTCTCAAGGTTGTTGGTCTTAAGTCAGAGTGGAAAGGGACTAAAGCAACTCCGATCCTGGGCACTCTCATACTCCTGTATCGGACCAAACACTAGAGCCACAACACCCCTCTCGTGGCTGCTGCAACGGGAAAAATATGATTAGGTAGCTAGTCGAAACGTGATCTAAGCGTACAAGCTAGAGTTCGGATGCTAAACAAAACAATCATCCAATAAAAGGGACCAAACATAAAGCAGCAGTTAATCAAAACTCTTCTAATTTCCATTAGCATAAAAGGGTCTGGTTACATTGCATTAGTAAAGAAAGTAAATGACTGAAATAAGTAAAGATAAATGTCGCCTTCTTGATTTAGAAGGGCGACAGGCAGCAGTAGATCCTCCAGCCTGATACCAGGTGGGAGCCTTGCCTGATACGCTCGTGTAGGGTGGCACACCCTCTCGGGCGACACACTCGTGACGGGCGTTCGCATCGTGCGGGGTGCTCATGCCTGATACGATCGTGTCGGGCGGCACCCTCTCGGGCGGCACACCATGACTGGTGATGCGTATTGGGCTTGGTATCGTGACAGGTCAGAGTTTTGCTTCGAGTATCGGGTACTCATATCGGGTGTCCTTGTTGGCCGATATCAGTCTGCAGTGGTGCCCAGGGCCGATCCTAAGTGAACCATTCCCTCCCTCTCGGGTCGGGGAAGTGCTCACCTAATCTCACCCGGTACACCTCTGAGGCACGACATGCTAGCTCCAGATGCTTTCCCAAGTTAACTTTCGAGAGATTCCCCACCTTTTTCCGACCCGTCCCATCGGAGTCCTATAGCTGCTATTTATAGGCAGTGGATGGGAGAAGTTGTAGTCCTCCGGGCACCACGTGTCTTCCATCAGCACCATCATCACGGATTCAGGGATGCTCGATATGTGTGTCGCCCGATACAAGGATGTCGGGCTGTGAGCGTGTTGGTCATCGTGACGAGTGGCGCCTGCCGGTGGGTGGCATGTATCGCGCAACACGCTTCAGCAGTCGTGGCGAGCCTATCGGGTAAGCGACGTATCACCCGTCTCCTTCTAGCGCGGCACCCTCGTGTCGCACGGTAGTGTATCGTGTTGCCCTGTATCGGGCAGCGAGCGTATCAGCCGACTGGTTGGTAAGAAGGCCGATGCAGGTGGAACACATTCGTGGGACGGGACGGGCCTTTTTGTTGATAAATGAGTTGAAAATCGAGGAAAACTCTGCAAAAGATGATAATATTGAGTTAAAAGTGTAGCGTGGCATGTCTATGCAAAAACATGACAAAAAGGAGAGGAAAACAGTTTAAAAGGGCAGATTTGATAACAAAATAAGGGCCAAAACATCACAAAATTTGGTGTTATCACTCACCCACCATGACCATGGCACTCCACCACGGCCGTGGCCACCTCCTATACTTACATATCCACCACCTTTTCCATACCATGCCTATGTCCTCTCACCACAGCCATCCCATACCACCCTCACCACAGCCGTAGTGACCAACCAACCCTAGCTGATTTTACACTATTTTTCCTATCCTACCCCTACTTACCCTAGTGTTTTACCACCACCTATATATACATAGGTGGAAGCTGGGGCACGAAGGTTAGACACCCTACAATTTCTCCTAGCCTCCATTACTCCTCCCCACCTACTCCTTGAGCATTTAGTGCATTTCCTTTGCATTTATGCTCTCCACCCACCATTTCCATCTCCATTTCACTTTGGAAACCTAGTTTTCTAGGTTTCCCTCCATAATCCCCTATATCTTCATGCTCATCTACACCCTTAGAGGAGATATGACGTCCCCAGTAGTAAGGAGGTGAAGAAGAAGACTACTTCCCCAAGCTCCATAGTGTTTCTTCCCCTTTCTTTTGTCATTTCTTTGACTATGTGTGGCTAAGCCCCTAGTGGTGGGTTGTTTGGGGATAAAATGTGACTTTGATACCATGTTGGGGGAATTTTGTCTTATAATGAACTCATTTTTATCTATGATGATTGCTCCATGCTTGTGTCTCTTATCCCATTGACATGCTTGTAATTTATGCTTTTTGCTATGAATTGCTTGTTTGTTAGTGCTTGATGATAACATGTTTCTAGGAGAATTGGGATGCATGCGACAAACTTAGGCATGACTCCTAGGTCCCAATAGGGGATCCCTAGCTAGTCCTCTTTGTTCCTACATGCCTAACCCCTCTCCATCTACTTGGTATGAGACATAAGTTACTAGTATAAGTGGGATTGATGTGATTACCTAGGGTTTTCTAAAGGCTAGAATGACTAGTGGCATGAGGTCAAATACCCTCATCTCTACTCCCATCTCTACCCTCGACCTTCAATTGCTCAGTACCACTTATCCTCCTTGGGATGATACAAAGGCATATGTTGCCAATTCAGAGGAGTCTTTACTCCAATTTAGAGGTACTTTGGTACCAAGCAGGGCATAGTTATGCCAATTCAGAGACACCTCAGTGTCATTCAGAGGCATGTAGTGCCAATTCGGCAGTACTTTCATACTAATTTTGGGCGTAGATACACCAATTTAGGAGGACTTATAATATAATGGTGGCCACAAATCAAATGAAAGATGTAAATCAAAGACACTTCAATTCAATATCAGATTATAGCTTTTAGATAACAGTTCAGATTTTAGTTATGATATATTCATATTTGTCTTATTAGAAATTCAATGCCACTTACTCTAACCTATGTTTTGCTTTTTGCATGGCTGTGGATGAGATGTCCACATGTATAAAACTTCAAGAGATAGTCATGATAAAATGTTGCAACAACACCATTAGGAGGTATGCTTGGTGGGGGACTGTAAAGTGAAATCAATCCACCTCGCTACTAATAACAATGGTAAAAAAAATCCAATTGGGATAGCAGCGGAAGATAAAATTTTGACTATATTCAATTTAAATAAAGTGTACATAAAAATTTCCCCAATATGGATGTACATGCTTTATACAAAAAGAGGAACTAAGTAAAGAGAACTAGACTACGACAACCTTGTCTCCCAAAGCATAACTACATCAGCCAAGTCCATGTCAACGCTAAGATCTTCATTCCTTATCCATCACCTTGCTCCACACATGGGTGGTTGGGAAAGCACCCAGCAAGAGGGAAGTAAAAACAAGTATGTGTCACTAAACTATACTAAAGGTCAAAAGATAAGTATAACAAGTAAATTAGGCTAGGGATTCATCAAAAGATGAGACATCAAGAGTATGAGGCCACATATATAAAAATAATATTTCAATAGATGCTTGCCATAAACATAGTAAAACCACAACATTGCATGTATGATTAATATTGACTATCTTAACTATGTAGGGTTGAAGCACCTACCAGACCTTCAACCAAAAAGGTGAGGGGAGAGTATCACATTCCCAATCACCTGCACATATTTCATGTGCGGGGGAGAATAACACGTTCCCCAGGGGAGAAATAACACATTCCTCAACTATGGGTGGTTGTACATACAAGTACCACTACACTAGTTAATTAGTCTAATAAAATATACATGCTAGAAACCATGGCAAGTTATAGCATCATCCAAATAGAATATGGCAAAGGGGTACCAAGACCCAAGAACAATATTCTAAAATGATTATGAGGAAAGTGTAGCAAATGATTCAACAATAAAGGAATAGGGCTCAATAAAATTTCATCATGGAAAAGTATGGGTTAAGGCACAAATTATCCCAACTGAAAGGTTAAATGCACATACCTTATTCTTTAGAATCCTAGAATCACTTTTCATAACTTTTACATGAGATCAGATCCACTTGCCCTAATTTCATTATTATATCCATGTATTAGGTCTATGTATATTCATTAAATGCTTAAAACTTCAAAACCATCAAATGTTTCCACAAACGATCGAATTAGACTCTAAAAACCTCACTAATTTCTTAGTTACATTCTTATGATCAAAATAACATATATATTTATATATTTTCGAGTTACTCACTTTTAGGGTATTTTCCATATTTATTAGTTAATTAAATTAACTAAAAAAATACATATTCGAAAATATTAAACCACGAAATTATTTTTTTTAGATAGATCTCGTTCTCCCGATTTCAAAACATATCTTACTTTTATTTTTCGACCAACGAATAAAAAGATATGATTTTTCTAAAATTAGCCAATCAAAGAACGACACATCATCAAATCCATTGCAAGAGAGACGAAGAGAGAGAGGGAGAGGGGCTGGGCCGTCTGAGTTGGCCCAATCATGGGAGGCCAACTCGCCCTGGCAACGGCCAACAAGACACTCCGTGAAAGAACAAAGCATGTAGAGAAATGACGAAGGTGCCCTTATACGATAAAACAAAGATTAGAGGAAAGTAGAGGGTAGAACGGGGAATAGATAGGGGATCATCCCCTTCCCTGATGCCTGCGCCATTTCTGCTCGAGCAACATGGTTGGGTCATGCCAAAATTGGGCAGAACGACTTCGAGAAATATGGAGCAAAAGAAACCGACCGTAAACGATGAAGGCTGAATGTAGTACCTCGTTCAAGTGCTAATGTGGGAGAAGGTGTTGCAAAGCCCCGCCGGCGAGGTCTCTTTCGGAAGGCAGAAAATGACGTCAATGACCACGAAGGACAAAGACACGGTTGAAATTGAAGCAAGAGGACCGATTATGTAGGTGCGGCGGACATTGGAAGAACAATCCCATATATATAGGTGAGGGCATGCTTGCCTGGTGCTAGGGGGTTTCGAGAAGCATAGAAACGGAATTAGTCAAATCATGAAACAAAGTAGGTTCTAATATATGGATCGTTGCGTGCAGATTCTTATCATGAATTCAATGCACAAAAAATTTCAGAAAAAGATCAAGAGACGAGAAAGTTATCGGCAAATTACCAGGTCACGTTTACAACAGTCGCTTGCCTTTTAAGCGCAAGGTAGAAGACAAAGCATACACCATATGATTCTTATCAGACGGCTCACAATGAGCCTGAAATCTTGACATCAAATATAAATCCCAATCCGATTAGAAGAAAGTTCTATTTAAATCATTTAACCTTTTCTCTTCCCTTATATGAGGGTGTAAATGACCTTTAAAAATAACCAAAATTGACACCCTGACTGATTTTGGCGTGTAGAATCCAAATATGAAATTATTTTTTCCTTTTGAGAATCTTTAATGTTAAATAATTAAAAACACATTTTCTCTTTCCTCATTTATTTATGACTCTATGATTATCCACAAATTACAAAACTTCACTCATAACTCATATTAAGTATGTTAGACACGAATTTGGTATTATTTCAATTTTTTGAAGTTTTTTATTATTTTAAATAATGAGTTGAAAGTTTTATACACTTTCTCTCTCCTTAATTTATCTTCTCAACAAATATTTTCCAAATTGATTCAAAATTCATCCAAAAGTCTATTTTAACATTTAAAACACTAATTTGGCATTAATATATTTTTTTGAAGACTTTTATTATTTTATTTAATTCATTTAAATTGTATAACTTATTTAACCTTTTAATTTATTAGAGGCATCTAGAAACCTTCTAAAAATGTAAAACTTGGCCTATAAGCAATAATAAACGTTTGGAACACGATTTTGCCATTAATTAATTTTATCACCATATATTTAATATTTTTGGTCTTTAAGTTATTTTCTCTCTCCAGATTAAAATAAGATATTAAACATTGACCAAATTAATTGCAAATTTGACCAAAGGCTTATTTTTATGTTTACATTACGAATCATGAGTTATTTTTCTAGTTTGAGGGCATTAAATATTTTATCTCTCTTTCTTGGCTTATTTCCCATTATCTTGTATTAAAGATATTATATATTTATTTATTATCCAAATTAGATGATACTTGGCCATTAAGCAACTTTTAAGTCAAGAAAATGAAATTGATATATTTATTATCCAAATTATCTTCTTGGGTTTCTATTTAGGATTTTTTGAACAATATATTCCTCATTATCTTCTTTTATCCATATTATCCCCTATTATTGCATTTATCATCTCCTTTATTTATATTTCGGGATTTTATTTCTTTTTCATATTCTAAAAAGCACTAGAAAGTTCGAGGACGAAATATTTTATTATATTTATTATTTAAGTGGACATTTTACATATTAAACCCATTACTAAGCTTTCACTGAGGTATTTGTGCATATACCCAAATATTAGAATAAAAGGTGAACAAATATTCATTAGACCATTATATTCTCCACAATTTAAAAAAAAGGCCAAAGAGGGTATAAATGAAAGAAAAAGATGGAAAATAGGACCAAAAGGCAAAATGCCCAGAATTCAGTATGTTACAACACTCCACCCCTTAAAGAGGATTTCGTCCCCGAAATCACTAGCAATTAGGGAAGGGTGAGTGTGCAACCTCACATCACCAAAACTTCAGGTTGTTCCTCCAACCATACAACTTCCACCAAAACATATACTTCAACTACCCCTAAGGGTTTAGAAACTTCACATAAGCTCAACATAGGTTGGGTTCTCAAGGATCACCTAGGGTCCATTATTAAGATATTCTTTTTAAGAGATTTAACTTTATTTACATTTTTGACTTATTAACATTATATTCATTATGATAACACATTGTCATCATTATTTTAATTATGTCATGTCACATTCACTTAGTTGCCAAAAAGAATTATATTTCATTATTATATACAATTAGAGGTTACTCAATTATCTCAACATTCATTATTATATTTGATCATTGTCTTTAATAATTTGGATTTATACTTCCTTATCCTCATATTATCACTTTATTAATTATAACAAATTATTTTACATGAATATAAGACATTTTATCCAATTTGTCGTTAAGCATACAATTATTTCAATTAATGTCACATTAGTTACTTATATTCATATTAACGTTGTCACAATGTCACAGTATCTTTATTTCTCACATTAATGTCATCATTAATCATTATTCATATTTATTCATTTATATTATTGATTTTGCACATTTATGTGAATTCCAATCATGTCATATTCATATTGAATCCATTATATGTATTTTAACGATCAAGGTGGAACATATGTCATATTAATGATTTGATTCACATTAAGTGACTAATAACATGCATATTAGTTAACAAGGTAACATGCATTCATATTGATGACTTAATTAATATGTGATTAGATGATCATATATATCATTTATGTGTATCAAAGTATGTTAACGGATTATGGCACTTAACATCATCAATGTATCATGAGAGGCATTAAAGATGTATAGATTAGGGTTAGATGATTACAACTTAGGGTTTAGGTCAACATGACCATTTTATTTCACTTATTCATCCTTATCATGCATTAATTACGAATTATAACCTTACTCATCATATCATTAGGGTTTATAGGTTCATGACATGATCGACCTCTTACATATTGACAATTAGCATTGATATTCATATTATGTGCATTGGATATTCATTAGGGTTCAAGCATATGATTTATTCCTTAGATGATAATTATATGTTCATTAATATATAAACAAGCACATTAGGGTTACAATTATTAACTTGTTTGGTCAAAACTAAGGATCCGAGCATACTAACCTCCTATCTATGGAGTTAGGGTTTCTAAAGATATTTTAAGATGTTATAGGGTTCCATCCCCCTAAAGAGGATTTCGTCCACGAAATCTAACCACTTTAACATCATCAACTAACCATACTCCACCCCTTAAAAGGTTCGACCTATCAATCCAAACTACATTAGGGTTAAAGGATAAGTCTAACTAAACCATTATCAAGATCCATCACACTTCCATTGCGCATTCTGATATTATCACAAACACCCAAACTCTAAGGTCTAGGTTCAAAGGATAAACTTATCCAACCATGTGGTCCTAAGGGACATAAGGAAACTATCTTGGTATCCATCCTCAAACAAATCATCATACACATGAAACTTAGGGTTCCCAAAGATATACAACATAGAAGTCTAAGGCTACTATTGCCTAAAAGCAAACTATTTCGAACAATTCGTATTAGCTAGGGAGACAAACTAAAATAGTCAAAGATCTGACTACCATTGACTCTGATACCATGATGTAAATAAGTGAAATCAATCCACCTCTCTACTAATAACAATGGTAAAAAAAATCCAATTGGGATAGAAGCGGATGATAAAATTTTGACTATATTCAATTTAAATAAAGAGTAATTAAAAATTTCCCCAATATGGGTGTACATGCTTTATACAAAAAGAGGATCTAAGTAGAGGGAACTAGACTACGACAACCTTGTCTCCCAAAGCATAACTTCATCAGCCAAGTCCATGTCAACGCTAAGATCTTCATGCCTTATCCATCACCTTGCTCCACACCTCGGTGGTTGGGAAAGCACCCAACAAGAGGGAAGGAAAAACAAGTATGTGTCACTAAACTATACTAAAGGTGAAAAGATAAGTATAACAAGTAAATTAGGCTAGGGATTCATCAAAAGATGAGACATCAAGAGTATGGGGCCACATATATAAAAAGAATATTTCAATAGATGTTTGCCATAAACATAGTAAAACAACAACATTGCATGTATGGTTAATATTGACTATCTTAACTATGTAGGGTTGAAGCACCTACTGGACCTTCAACCAAAAAGGTGAGGGGAGAGTATCACATTCCCAATCACCTGCACATATTTCATGTGCGGGGGAGAATACCATGTTCCCCAGGGGAGAAATAACACATTCTCCAACTATGGGTGGTTGTACATACAAGTACCACTACACTAGTTAATTAGTCTAATAAAATCTACATGCTAGAAACCATGGCAAGTTATAGCATCATCCAAATAGAACATGTCAAAGGGGTACCAAGACCCAAGAACAATATTCCAAAATGATTATGAGGCAAGTGTAGCAAATGATTCAACAATAAAGGAATAGGGCTCAATAAAGCCTCATCATGGAAAAGTATGCGTTAAGGCACAAATTATCCCAACTAAAAGGTTAAATGCACATACCTTATTCTTTAGAATCCTAGAATCACTTTTCATAACTTTTACACGAGATCAGATCCACTTGCCCTAATTTCATCATTATATCCATGTATTAGGTCTATGTATATTCATTAAAGGCTTAAAACCTCAAACCCATCAGATTTTTCCACAAACGATCGAATTAGACTCTAAAAACCTCACTAATGTCTTAGTTACGTTCTTCTGATCAAAATAACATATATATTTGTATATTTTCGAGTTACTGACTTTTAGGATATTTTCCTAGTTTTTTGGTTAATTAAATCAACTCGAAAAATACATATTCGAAAATATCAAAATCAAACCACGAAAGTATTTTTTTTAGATAGATTTCATTCTCCCAATTTCAAAACATATCTTACTTTTATTTTTCGACCAACGAATAAAAAGATACGATTTTTCTAAAATTAGCCAATCAAAGAACGACACATCATCAAATCCATTGCAAGAGAGACGAAGAGAGAGAGGGAGAGGGGCTGGGCCATCTGAGTTGGCCCAATAATGGAAGTCCCACTCGCCCTGGCAGCGGCCAACAAGACACTCCCTGAAAGAACAAAGCATGCAGAGAAATAACGAAGGTGCCCTTACACGATAAAATAAAGATTAGAGGAAAGCAGAGGGTAGAACGGGGAATAGATAGGGGATCATCCCCTTCCCTGATGCCTGTGCCATTGCTGCTCGAGCAGCATGGCTGGGTCATGCCAAAAAATTGGGTAGAACGACTTCGAGAAATATGGAGCAAAAGAAACCGACCGTAAACAATGAAGGTTGAATGTAGTACCTCGTTCCAGTGCTAATGTGGGAGAAGGTGTTGCAAAGCCCTGCTGATGAGGTCTCTTTCGGAAGGCAGAAAATGACGTCAATGACCACGAAGGACAAAGACACGGTCGAAATTGTTGTGTGCGGATTCTTATCACGAATTCAATGCACAAAAAATTTCGGAAAAAGATCAAGAGACGAGAAAGATATCGGCAAATTACCAGGTCATGTTTCTAACAGTCGCTTGCCTTTTAAGCGCAAGGTAGAAGACAAAGCAGACACCATCCGATCCTTATCAGACGGCTCACGATGAGCCCTAAATCTTGACATCAAATATAAATCCCAATCCGATTAGAATAAAGTTCTATTTAAATCATTTAACCTTTTTTCTTCCCTTATATGTGGGTGCAAACGACCTTTAAAAATAACCAAAATTGACACCCCGACTGATTTTGACGTGTAGAATCCAAACATGAAATTATTTTTACCTTTTGAGAATCTTTAATGTGTTAAATAAATAAAACACATTTTCTCTTTCCTCATTTATTTATGACTCTATGATTATCCAAAAATTACAAAACTTCACCCATAACGCATATTAAGTATGCTAGACACGAATTTGGTATTATTTCCATTTATTGAAGTTGTTTATTATTTTAAATAATGAGTTGAAAGTTTTATACACTTTCTCTCTCCATAATTTATCTTCTCAACAAATATTTTCCAAATTGATTCAAAATTCATCCAAAGGTCTATTTTAACATGTAGAACACGAATTTGGCATTAATATATTTTTTTGAAGACTTTATTATTTTATTTAATTCATTTAAATTTTATCACTTATTTAACCTTTTAATTTATTAGAGGCATCTAGAAACCTTCTAAAAATGTAAAACTTGTCCTATAAGCAATAATAAACATTTGGAACACGATTTTGCCATTAATTAATTTTTACCACCATATATTTAATATTTTTGGTCTTTAAGTCATTTTCTCTCTCTAGATTAAAGTAAAATATTAAACATTGACCAAATTAAATGCAAATTTTCCCAAAGGCTTATTTTTATTTAGATTATGAATTTTGAGTTATTTTTCTAATTTGAGGGTATTAAATATTTTATCTCTCTTTCTTGGCTTATTTCCCATTATCTTGTATTAAAGGCATTATATATTTATTTATTATCCAAATTAGATGATACTTGGCCATTAAGCAACTTTTAAGTCAAGAAAACGAAATTGATATATTTATTATCCTAATTATCTTCTTGGGTTTCTATTTAGGATTTTTGGAACAATATATTCCTCATTATCTTCTTTTATCCATATTATCCCCAATTATTGCATTTATCATCTCCTTTATTTATATTTCGGGGTTTTCTTTCTTTTTCATATTCTAAAAATCACTAGCAAGTTCTAGGACGAAATATTTTATTATCTTTATTATTTAAGTGGACATTTTACATATTAAACCCATTACTAAGCTTTCACTGAGGTATTTGTGCATATACCCAAATATTGGAATAAAAGGTGAACAAATACTCATTAGACCATTATATTCTCCACAATTTAAACAAAAAGGCCAAAGAGGGTATAAATGAAAGAAAAAGATGGAAAAGAGGACCAAAAGGCAAAATGCCCAGAATTCGGTATGTTACAGGTACCATCTACACAGTCCAGATTGGACATCAGATTAGTATCAAGTAGTATCATGGTATTAGGTTTATTTTATATATGATGATGTAATAGAGTTTCTTTTCCTGAAAATTTATGAGAATGTATTTCATACATAGTCTGTATTGGTTATTTTCTATCATTATTGTAACGCATATCATGTTAATAGCAGTCCCCACCACCATCATCATCATCATCATCTAAGCCTCAATCCCAATTATGTTGGGGTCGGCTACATGGATCCTTCATTTCCATTCAGCTCTATCATGGGCCATATTCTGATTGAGATGTAGAGATTCAAAATCTCTCTTTATAAGCTCATCCCATGTTAATTTAGGCCTTCCTCTTCTTCTATTTATAGTGTTTGTCTCAATAGCATTACTTCGTATAGGCACACTACGTTGCACATATCCGTACCTTCTGAGTCGGCCCTCACACAACTTGTCCTCAATGCTCACCACCCCCACTTTATTCCTGATATAGTCATTTCTCAAACGATCTTTTCTTGTCTTCCCACACATCCATCTCAGCATATGCATTTCAACCACGTTCATCTTGTTGAGACCTTGTTTCTTCACCGCCCAACATTCACTCCCATAGAGCATGGCTGGTCGTATAGCTGTTCTATAAAACTTACTTTTTAACCTGAGAGGGATCTTCTAATTGCATAAAACTCCAGTTGCACTCCTCCATTTCAACCATCATGTAGTGATCCGGTGAAAAACACCATTTTGGACATCCCCGTCTATTTGAATAATAGAACCTAAGTATCGAAATTTGTCACATTTTGGTATATCTACTCCGTCCAACTTGGCTCCATCATTCACACTGCGAGGTTGGCTGAAATTGCAATGCATATACTCAATTTTTCTCCTACTAATCATCAATCCATTTGATTCCAATGCCTTTCTCCAACATTCAACTTTATCATTCAATCCATCTTTTGTTTCGTCAATCAAAACAATATCATCAGCAAATAACATACACCAAGGAATATCATCCTGAACATTCTTTGTTAACTCATCCATAACCAGAACGAATAGATATGGGCTGAGTGTGGATCCTTGGTGTACCCCAACTATAATAGGAAAAGTTGGTGTCTCTCCTCTAGGAGTCTTGACACTTGCAGTAGAGCTATCATACAAGTCTTTGATCAAGTCAATGTATTCGATAGGCACACCCTTTTTCTTCAAAACCATCCATAACACTTCTCTGGGTACTCGATCATAAGCCTTTTCTAGATCGATAAACACCATATGAAGATCTCTTTTGCTTTGTCTATACTTCTCCATAAGCCTCCTTATCAGAAAAATAACATTTGTTGTTGATCTTCCAGGCATGAAACCAAATTGGTTGTTTGATACCTGCGTTATAGATCTTAACCTCTGCTCAATAATCCTCTCCCAAAGCTTCATCGTGTGACTCATCAGCTTGATACCTCTATAGTTTGTATAGCTCTGAACATCACCTTTGTTCTTGTAGATTGGGACTATAATACTATTTCTCCACTCATCCGACATCTTCTTGGTCTTCATGATCTTGTTAAAGAAATTTGTTAACCATGTAACTCCATTATCCCCCATACTCTTCCATACATCAATGGGAATATTGTCTGGTCCGCATGCCTTTCTCATTTTCATCTGTTTCAAAGCATTCTTGAACTCAAATGGTGAAACTCGTCGTGTGTAAATGATATCTCTTGTATTCATGTCACACGAGTCGCTAACACTATTTGCAGTATCTGTTGGTATGTATTCCCTGAGAGCCAATCATGGGATGATTGATGGGATACATTAAGATTGATTTGATAAACATTAAAGGCAAGCTTCCAATTCTTTCTGGTTTAGTCATATGAGATAGTGATAGAACAGATTGAATGTCTAGAGAATGACAATACTCAATGACGTATGCCTTCAGGTTAAGGACCTAGACGATGAGATCATACGAATGCTAAGAGTTTGTACATTCTTCTTATGCCCCTAGTCGGATGTCATTGTGGAAGGTAGATAGACAACAATGACACACAAGACTAGATTGTGGTGTTGGTTGATGAGAGAATCTCATTAGTCATGATATAGAGATATCAAACCAAACACATAGGTACTTGTTAGAGAACAAGTGTACCGGACAGACCCACCGTGAGTTTGACACATGGAACCATGACATGGTAGTCACAGTCAGTACTCACAGTGATGGTGGTGAGTGTGATTCTTTGACCTACAATTACTACACTCAACACATGTCGTTGGGCACACTTTGACATCATCAAACGTAGTCCTGAAACATGGGTTGTTATAAAGGTGATGATTGGGTGGCTTTGACACATGGGACTTTTGAGGGGTGAGTGATAGATATGGGATTTGCCCCTCCTGAGGGAGTTTGATATCCAAGGCCACTTGATGAGTAGGATTGAGATAAGCATGCGCACGCATGTGTGAATCAGTATGTGATATTGATGTGATACATATCTCTTCCAATCTACTCTGAGATCAAGAAAGTGAATGAAGGTTGACTGGATGATTGTTCCATGCCTCGAGTTCATTCGGGATATCAGAGACAAAGGAATTATACATTCACTATAACACCATTCACGGATTGTAGGATTGAAAGTTGGTCTCCAACTTTCTTTTTCACTTGGGTAGCACTGATGTGTGACTAGGCACCACTCTTTGCTTGTGAAGTCATAAGTGTTATGGACTTTCACTACCAACATGAAAAGGACCTGTAGGGTCACACACATAGGATTTAACCTGGAAGAGGAGTGTTTTCCACAAACAATGTTTAGATTGATTACTAAAGGAGTTTAGTAGTTCAATTAAACACTCAATTGATTGATAGCTCAAAATCATAGTGTTCAAGGTGTTGGACAAATTGATTAGAGTTTCGAATTGATTGAAACTACAATTGATTGATTCTGCACAATCTGCACTCCCAACTGATCAGCTCATGTGATGAACCGATCGGCTGAGCTTGGTGAACTGGTCGGCTCAGGTAGTGAGTCGATCGGCTCATGGACAGGGTGAACGATTGCTTCAAGTGTTGAAATGATTGGTTCAACTGTTGCAACCGGGCAAGTTGGGAAAGTAGGATTGGTGAGAATTTTCCTTTCGTTTCACTTGCCAATTTGATTGGAACAAGGATTGGTATTTGATACCAATTAGAAACAAAAGATGGAAAGTTAATCGGGAACTGACCAGGACCACGAACCAATCAGTTCAGAAGTGAACCGACCGGTTGAGGTGTCCCAACCGATTGGTTGAGGTGTCAATCGACCGGCTCAGGTCCCCAACCGACCGTTTCAAAAATGAAATGAACGGTTCAGGTTGCGAGTTGCTTATTTTGTGGAAAATCTCGAACCCTTCTACTCCTGCTTTAGTCCCATATTGCCTGAGATGGAGAACCATGTCCCATGACCCTCCTATATATATAGGGGTATTGGGGGCTTCTCAAAGTACAACTCAGTGCAACCAGTTGCTCTATGAAGTTGTCGTTCTCTCTGGTTTTGGTAACTGAGAGAGAGCCCGAGCAAGTGCTACCTGATAAGGGAGGCACAACAAGGGAAAGACAACTACAGAAAGCAATTGGTGGTAGGAGAGTGTGTTGGCGACTAGTACGCTGAGAGGAGGGTGTGACTCCTTCCAATTCCTTATGAGACAAGGAGATTGGAGTTCCAGGTGGTCCGTGTTGACTACTTCAGAAGTGGGAGGTTTCTGCCGCTCGGAGGACAACTGTCAATCCGGACAGTCCCGGTGAGACCAGGAGTCATCAGTCCCGGTGCGACCAGGAGCTGTACAGACACCGTCCAAGACCAGAGGTGAAGACCGCGCAAACCGCGAGGTATTATCGCCGAGCAAGCCTCGGGACAAGGTATGATTCCACAAACCATCCCTTTCCTATTGTATAGACGTTGACGCGTTTCCTTGTTCTGGGTTTGGGGAGGAGAAATTTTTTTTATTTCCGCTGCCTTCTCTGCCTCCCGTATAACCCAACAGTGGTATCAGAGCCACGTCAACTGCTCTGTACTTTAGGATTATCGATATGATCTATTTTGGTTTGTCACCTTTATTTATTGCATACGATGTGAATAATATTGGCTTTATGCATGTCCAATCCTAAATCCACAAATCCCTATTTACATATATGATATGTATTATTAATGCACTCGATACGCGTCGCCTTTAAACGAGTTTTGTGGTGGATGTATAGCGTGATTATGGCCAATAAACCCTATATGTGTATGGTTGTATGTGGTTGTTTGTATCTCGGTCTGCGCACCGATCTTCCTTCTCCTATTCCTGATGTAACTCGAAATAATTCGAGATTTCTTTCCTACCTTTGCTCCCCTCAAATGTAACTCGAGGTTTCTCTTTTTACAATGTAAAATAGGATAGAATTTTATTTCCTGTTATGTCGAAGAACGGCAGACATCCTGACGACAGCTGAGACGATCAGTTCAAGGAGTGAACCGATCGGTTGACGTTCCAGACGATCGGTTCAAGGAGTGAGCCGATCAGTTGATGACCGGTTTGAGGAGCGAGACGAGCGGGTGGCGGCCATGATGAGATGCATGATGACCAGGTGAACCGATCGATTAGAGGAGCCAACCGATCGGCTGGTGGCACCCAGCCGACCAGTCTGATGGTGAGTTGATCATTCCTGTGATGACTTGATCAAACCCAGAAAGGTAAAGCACAAAGTTCATCTTGTACAGGTTGCATGTGATGTAGACCTAGATGACCGTGATTCCTCTTGGCTTGAGGAATCACATTAGGATGGCCATAATCATCGTTTTTATCATTTTGCATGTTTTCTGTGGGATATAGCATGTATATGATATGTACTATGTATTGTGGTGATTGGATATGTATATGTATATAAAAACCAAATCCCTCATTAAATATTAAAGTTTTAGATGCCTTCCAAATGCGACACATGTGAAAAGCTTGATCGACCAAGTGTGGGCACGCCCAAGCATGGTGCACCGTCTATCTCGTGGAAGCGTGAAGGATGGATATGTGGGTCTGCCCAAGCAGGTTGCATATTCATCATGTTTGCTTTGGGTCGGACTTAACAAGGTGACCTAGATAGGATCTAGCACCTTGAGGCATGGAGATGATCATGGCAAGGAGTTGCATATGATGCAATTGGCAAGAGTTGCCTACCTGAGAGATCTAAGTTGTGGGTGACAGCCCAAGCTGGTCCATGACTTAGAGGATTTCAGGATCTTGCCCAATAGAAGGTTGTACACTGCAATCTTCTGAATTGATGGTGAGGGCTATCAATTTAAACTAAAATAGTGGGAGCGATAATTAATTAAAGGCCTAATTATATCGTCAACTTTTCAAATCAATCAAATAAGTCAAAAATGAATTTTTGGACTAAAATTGCATATTTTTCTTTTTGTAGTACAAATGACAAAAAACAACAATCACTTTTGTTTGCGATCGGTCCTTGAAAAGGACAAGCTAAATGGGACAAACTTCCACAACTGGTATAGGACATTGAGAATTGTTCTCACTCAAGAGCAAAAGCTCTATGTCCTGGATACTCCAACTCCAGAGGAACCTGCTCCTAATGCACCAAAGGCAGAAAGGGACGTATACAAGAAGCATTCTGATGATGCCATTGATGCAAAGTGCTTGATGTTGTGCTCTATGAACCATGAGTTGAAGAGACAACATGAGAACATGGGTGTTATTGAGATGATTCAACATCTTAGAAACATGTATGAAGATCAAGCACGACAAGAGAGATACAATGTCTCAAGGGCACTGTTCAGGTGCGTCATGACAGAAGGAGATCCAGTTGGTCCTCACACACTCAAGATGATTGGGTATGTGGAGAACATGCAAAGACTGGGATTTCCACTGAGCCAAGAGTTGGCTATTGACGTGATACTGCAATCGTTGCCAGAATCTTACAGTCAGTTTGTGATGAACTACAACATGAACAATTTTGATAGGCCACTGTCAGAGTTGTTGGGCATGTTGAGGACAGCCGAGATACGAATGAAGAATGACAAGCCTAAGTCTATGATGGTGATCATGAGCAAGAAAGGCAAGTCCAAGCGCAAGGGCAAGGGAAAAGCTAAGAAAGGTTCTGATGCTAGCCATGAGCCCAAGTCGTCTTCAGCTCTCAAGGCCAAGGGAGGCGTAACCAATAAAGGCAATTGCCACCATTGTCAAAAGCCAGGACATTGGAAAAGGAATTGTCCTCTCTATCTGGAAGAACAAAAGAAGAAGGAGGCAACAGGCGTCTCTACTTAAAGGTGTCATGAAAGTAAACTTGTAACACTTTTTGAGGTATATGATGCCAAGATGTAAAGTGTAAAGCACTCAATACATGGGGCAAGTGTTGCCGCCATAGATAGGAGTACTTTAGTTTATTTTTAGCCTAAAAGGCATGTAATACAGTTATGAACTGCTATTTCATATTTGCCAATAGATAGAAACACTTTATTTTGCATATTGTATGACAATGATGGCAATCAATAAAGAGATGTTTCAATTTATAAAGATATGATCTTTGTGGAAATGCCTTATTTATCATGTGGTATTTGATATGCATAAGATAAAATGATACCTAAAAGTTATAGATAACTCAAACAATCAAATTAGCATCAATCATGAGAAATTCATTTCTAGTTTCCATGTGATGGATAAATCTAGACTCTTTTGGTTAGAGAACTGGTAAGAGACATGAATATCTTAGACATGATTAATCAATCTTCACTAATGGTAGTGGGAGAATGATTGTCCTATTAGGTATAATACATGTGATGTATATACATACCTATTGGAGAAAATGCTAATACTTCAAATGGAGTTTATGAATATCTTGAAGTGTTCAAGATTATCATAGATGAAGTACAAATTTGGTAAAGTGTTAATTCTTGATGAGATCAATGAATGAAATACTTGGACCAAATGTTTGAGATCCTTATGAGTGATTATGATAGTGTATCATAGTGAACTCATGATTAAGGCATGGTGATGTCTAAATCAAGAAGGAATCATACTCTAAGGAGTTAGAGAATGATTATCAAATAACTGAATTCTTCTTAGTAAAAGAATACCCCACACTAACAAAGGACATTGAGAATCACAAGGAGTTGTGAGTTCTTATATCCTTGATAGATACACCTCAATTATCTATGTGATGAGTTGTTCATGTGATGAGTCAACTATCTAGATGAATATGAGGAACTGAATTTTGAGTTATGGTTTATGACCATTACATCCTAAATGACATCCATGTGAACCACAAGGTATGACCTTGATGGTAGCACCCATTGGAATAAAATCCATAAGTGTGAATAAGTCTTAAGTGTTAAGACACATGGATAACATTTTGAGAAGTATGATGCTTGTTGATTGCAACTTAATGACTAAGACATTTGGCAAATGGATACTAAAACTGCATTCCTATGAGGAATAAAACAAGGATGTGTACATGAAACAACCTATAAGGTTTATGAATGCACTAATGCAAATGAAGTCTATAAGTTACAATGGACTAATCAATGTGATTGATTGAGTACACGCAACTCAAAATTGGATCTTTTCTTTGATGATATAGTCAAAGGGTTTGACTGATATGTCAAAGGTAAAGAAGGGATCTGTGATTTAGTGGGAGCGTGTTCACATTCCACATGTTGATGTGAAATGGAAATGTTCTAGAATGGAAATCCAAAAGTGGAAATTATCTTTAAGGAAGATAGAGATGCTTCCTATGTGATAGGAATAGATATCTATAGAGATAGTTCTCGAAAACCTCTTGACCTAAAAGAGGAGAAAACATACATTGGCAATCTGTACTGAAGGGTTCAGTATGCACAGATTCAGTGGGACAAAACTTGTCCATGGTACATGGAGTTAGTATCCCAAGGCCAAGTGTCCAATTCTTATGAAGAATGGAAACACTAAGAATAGATATGGATCTATCATGTATGTAATCATCCCATTATCTTGCGTGTATTGACATGGCAAGAACAAAATGCATTCATCATTTGGTATGTAGGACATGGCAATATGATGTGCTCATCCTGATAACTCGTATGTAAGACATGACGAGTGGATGTCTGTCTACTTCCAGTAAGGGTTACTGGAATACCATGGGAACTTGATAAGTACTTGTGAAGTACTAGTTCTATAGAGATAAGGAAGAGTTCAATGTAAAGAGTTACATTGATGCGAACTTCTGAAAAGGACAACAAATTAATCGCAAAATATACATAGGATATATAAAAGTGAAAGTTGGTTGATAATTGGAAATGTTCCAATGAAACCATTTAAAAGGAAATGTCGAGTATCCGTGTGTTAGAGAACAATAGTGGATACTATATGGATCAGGAAGTTCATGAGATGAACTTATAGATATTCCGGTCATTGATGACAAGTATGGAATCCTTGATCATGCGATGTGGCTAAAGGTTAGTAAAGGAATATTGGATCGCATATTACGGCGACTTCATCTCATACGTGTGACGTACAACGAAGATATGTGAGACATGCAATTAATACTGACTTTGACAAGGTGTTGCCATAACTCACTATGTTGGCACAAGAGCACAGTAACATGTGGGACATGTTTGAAGATCACTATGAATATGATTCAAGGGTGATTGGCTCGCAGTCCAAGTGGGAGTCTGTTGGTATGTATGCCCTCAGAGCCAATCATGGGATGATTGATGGGATACATTAAGATTGATTTGATAAACATCAAAGACAAGCTTCCAATTCTTTCTGGTTCAGTCATATGAGATAGTGATAGAATAGATTGAATGTCTAGAGAATGACAGTACTCAATGCCGTATGCCTTCACGTTAAGGACCTGGACGATGAGATCATAAGGATGCTAAGAGTTTGTACATTCTTGTTATGTCCCTAGTCGGATGTCATTGTGGAAGGTAGATAGACAACAATGACACACAAGACTAGATTGTGGTGTTGGTTGATGAGAGAATCTCATTAGTCATGATATAGAGATATCAAACCAAACACATAGGTACTTGTTAGAGAACAAGTGTACCGAACAGACCCACCGTGAGTTTGACACATGGAACCATGACATGGTAGTTACAGTCAGTACTCACAATGATGGTGGTGAGTGTGATTCTTTGACCTGAAATTACTACACTCAACACATGTCGTTGGGCACACTTTGACATCATCAAACACGGTCCTGAAACATGGGTTGTTATAAAGGTGATGATTGGGTGGCTTTGACACATGGGCTTTTGAGGGGTGAGTGATAGATATGGGATTTGTCCCTCCTGAGGGAGTTTGATATCCAAGGCCACTTGATGAGTAGGATTGAGATAGGCGTGCGCACGCATGTGTGAATCAGTATGTGATATTGATGTCATACATATATCTTCCAATCTACTCTGAGATCAAGAAAGTGAATGAACGTTGACAGGATGACTGTTCCATGCCTCGAGTTCATTAGAGATATTAGAGACAAAGGAATTACACATTCACTATAACACCATTCACAGATTGTAGGATTGAAAGTTGTTCTCCAACTTTCTTTTTCACTTGGGTAGCACTAATATGTGACTAGGCACCCTCTTTGCTTGTGAAGTCATAAGTGTTATGAACTTTCACTGCCAACGTGAAAAGTACCTGCAGGGTCACACACATAGGATTTAACCTGGAAGAGGAGTTTTGTCCACAAATAATGTTTAGATTGATTACTAAAAGAGTTTAGTAGTTCAATTAAACACTCAATTGATTGATAGCACAAAATCATAGTGTTTAAGGTGTTGGACAGAATGATTAGAGTATCAAATTGATTGAAATTGCAATTGACTGATTCTGCACAATCTGCACTCCCAACCGATCGGCTCATGTGATGAACCGATCGGCTGAGCTTGGTGAACTGGTCGGCTCAGGTAGTGAGTCGATCGGCTCATGGACAGGGTGAACGATTGCTTCAAGTGTTGAAACGATCGGTTCAAATGTTGCAACTAGGCAAGTTGGGAAAGTAAGATTGGTGAGAATTTTCCTTTAGTTTCACTTGCCCAATTTGATTCGAACAAGGATTGGTATTTGATACCAATTAGAAACAAAAGATGGAAAGTCAATCGGGAACTGACCAGGACCACGAACTGATCAGTTCAGAAGTGAACCGACCAGTTGAGGTGTCCCAACCGATCGGTTGAGGTGTCAACCGACCGGCTCAGGTCCCCAACCAACTGTTTTAGAAATGAAACGATTGGTTCAGGTTGTGAGTTGCTTGTTTTGTGGAAAATCTCGAACCCTTCTACTCCTGCTTTAGTCCCATATTGCCCGGGATGGAGAACCTTGTCCCATGACCCTCCTATATATAGGGGTATTGGGGGCTTCTCAAAGTATAACTCAGTGCAACCAGTTACTCTGTGAAGTTGTCGTTCTCTCTGGTTTTGGTAACCGAGAGAGAGCCTGAGCAAGTGCTACCCGATAAAGGAGGCACAACAAGGGAAAGACAACTGTAGAAAACAATTGGTGGTAGGAGAGTGTGTTGGCGACTAGTACACTGACAGGAGGGTGGAACTCCTTCCAATTTGTTGTGAGACAAGGATATTGGAGTTCTAGGTGGTCCATGTGGACTACTTCAGAGGCGGGAGGTTTCTTCTGCTCGGAGGACAGCTGTCAATCCCGACAGTCCCGGTGAGACCAGGAGTCATCAGTCCCGGTGCGATCAGGAGCTGCATAGACACCGTCTAAGACCGGAGGTGAAGACCGCGCAAGACGCAAGGTATTGTCGCCGAGCAAGCCTCGGGACAAGGTATGATTCTACAAACCATCCCTTTCCTATTGTATAGACATTGACACGTTTCCTTGTTCTGGGTTTGGGGAGGAGAAATTTTTTTTGTTTCCGCTGCCTTCTCTGCCTCCCCTATAACCCAATAGTATCTCCATTGAAAAGCTTATGGAAGTAATTTCTCCAGTGGTTTTTGATATCATCGTCCTTCACCAATACTCAACCATCTTCATTCTTTATGCATTTTACTTGACTCAAGTCTCTTCCTTTCCTTTCTCTTATACGAGCCATTTTATATATATCTTTTTCCCCTTCTCTAGTATCCAACTTCTTATACATATCATCAAAGTATCTAGACCTTGCCTCCCGAACCACCTTTTTAGCTTCTTTCTTTTCTTGCTTGTATCTTTGGAACGTTGCATCATCTCCAGATTTGGGCAAGCTCCTATAGATCTCCCTTTTCAGTTTAATAGCCTTTTGTACTTCATCATTCCACCACCAAGTCTCCTTCTGTGGAGGTCCACAACCTTTAGACTCCCCCAAAACCTCTTTGGAAATTTTTGTTATGCAGGAGCTCATGTTATGCCACATAGTGTTAACATTAGACTCCAAGTTCCAAGTTACCTCCTTGATGAGTTTATCATGAAAAGTCAATTTCTTTTCTCCTTTAAGATTCCACCACTTGATCCTGCTATCTTGGTTTCCGTTATGTTTGCCTTTATTGATCTTCATGTTAATATCCAAAACTACCAACCTATGTTGGGTCGTGAGTTCTTTGCCAGGAATCACTTTACAATCCTTGCATATGTTACGATCCACCCACCTTTTAAGGAGGTAATCAATTTGGCTATAGTTGTGCCCACTCTTGAAAGTAATCTTATGAGATTCTCTTTTCTTGAAATGGGTGTTTTCCAAAATCATATCATATGCAACTGCAAAATCTAATATCCTCTCTCCTTCTCCGTTCCTGTTGCCATATCCAAAACCACCATGAACTCTCTCAAATCCAGCATTACCACTCCCCACATGGCCATTAAAATCACTCCCAATAATAATCTTCTCCTCGATCGGTATTCCTTGCATCAATTCATCCATGTCATCCCAAAAATCCTTCTTCACATCCTTGCTAAGGCCAACTTGGGGGCATAAGAGTTAATAGCAGTCCCCATAGTTGAAAAAAAAATTAGCTTATGCTCATGAGATTGGAAAATCAGGGTGTTACACACATAGTGCATCTTATAACTTTTTCCCCTTAAACACATTTCCAATTATTTCAAATGACCATTACTCATCATTTTGCTAGTTGTCTACATACAAAGATCTCAAAAATACTATTTATGTACCTATATTTACAAATTCCATTATTTATCAGACCATGATCATATTGTCAAAAGAGTACTAAAGGTTGTTTTATTAGACAAACACTTTTACAATCTTTGGAGGAAGGACACTCTTGGAGTACTATTATTTTTATAATCAGAAATATCACCTAGCAGTTTATTCAGTAGAGTCTGGGATACTATCTCAGTGAATATAAAAGCACCAAGTAGACAAGATAACATAGATATGATCGATTCAGTGGAGTAAAACATATATAATTAAATAAAAATAATTAAATATAAAACTAAATGAAAAAATACTATAAATCACTCAACATGCTAAAATATTTTTAAGTCACAATGTTAGCTCAATTGTGTAAGTTTTAATATTTATAACTCGAGCACTACCCCGCAAGTGTATGGGTGCATGTAGTATTTTTTGACCGTTCAAGGGAGCAAGGTATAGTTAGGCGCAAGAGTGTTACAGATCAACATACTAGAATTTAATTTACAAGAGTTGGGTTGGTTTAGGAGTTTACTAATTAGCAAACTAATGAAAATTTTGAGAATAAAACACTGAGAAAGATTAGATCATATTTTTAAAGGATATTGGTCATAAGATTTCACTTCTATACAACTACTCACATGTAAGCACAAAATTAACAAAATAATTAACTTGCAAAGGAGTTTGCCATCATCATACACCTCCTAGTGATATGAGATGGTTCTTATCTCTACATAGAACTCCCATGCTTATGTTAAGACTCAAACTGCAACCTTATATCCTCAATGTATCCAAGACACTCCCGTAGTCAAGGATTCATTGCCAAGATAACTACTCCCCACTTGTCTACATATCTTCCCATATTATATAAAGAAGCATAAAACATATAGGCAAGATGTCCAAGAAAGCATATAAGCAATTAACATTATAGAATCTCTTGGAGAAGAAAATTAACTAACTATAGTTAAAAATACAAGTTCACATTAGTAATGACATGGGAGCTACTCTCTCATGCCCAAGAAGAAGGAAACTAATCGTCCATGACCGTGAAACACATGAACATGCTACATATTTTAGAGTTTAACATGATAATAACTCAATTGTTTTGGATCTTGGCTTACTAGAAGATTGTTCACTACAATCATCTGAATTGATAGTGAAGGCTACCAATTTGAATAAAATATTGAGAGTGATAAATAATTAAAGGCTTAATCAATATGGTCAATATTTTTAAATCGAATAAAAATGTGCTTTAAAAAAAGCAAATTCTCTTTTGTAGAAACAAATGGAAAACAATTTTGCATTGCAATCAGTCCTTTAGAAGGACAAACTAAATGGGACCAACATCCATAATTGGTTCAAGACTTTGAGAAATATTCTCACTCATGAGTGCAATTTTTATGTCCTTGAAACACCAATGCTAGAGGAACCTTCTCTGGATGCACCTAAGGATGAAGTGGATTCTTACTTGTACCAAGCCAATGATGTCAAAGGCATCCAAGACCATATGCTAGTTGTATTAACTCTGAGTTTTATAAACAACATGAAAACATAGACATTCTTGAGATGGTAACAAATCTTAAGAATCATGCAAAGTAGGAAAAGTAAAATGTCTCTAAGGTGTTCTTTGAGTGCAAAATGACAGAAGGAGATCCAGTAGAGCCCCATGTGCTCAATATGATTGTACATGTGGAACATCTAGAGAGACTGGGATTTCTTCTGCTGAAGGAGTTATCCATGGATATAATTCTACATTCATTGCCTAAATCATATAGTCAATTTATTGAGTACTATTACTTGAGTAACTTGGCCAAACCATTGTTGAATTTCTTGGTGTTGGATCTATGGGCTCTAGAGGGGGTGAATATAACTTCAAAACTTACACAAAATTTGTTAGACCTTCAAGCTACTTCAAAGTAGTTTAATTGCAAATAGTAAAATTGATGGCAATCGACGCATACATAGCAAGGATGAGAGAAATTGAAGCAAGCAAGTGAACAAGCTATATTAGAGTGGTTCCACTCTCCAAATTAGGAGAGAGACAGTCCACTACCTAGAGAGGTCAAGCTCTAGGATTTCTAAGATGTCTACTTTGTATATTCACTTATAAGAGTTACAACAATTGACCTTCCTTTTCTGGGACAAGGATACTTAGCTTCCCTTTTTGGTCAAGGGAGACAACAACCTTACAGTCATGGGCTTACCTATCTAAGAGCTACTCTTCTACCTCACAAAGGTCTTACCTACTCTTACAATCAATTGGATGCCTTCACCAAGGTCCTCCCCTTCATGCAATGAGTCTTCGTCCTTGAGGCTTTACCCACCAAGATCCTTGGATTTACGCCTTGATATTCTCCTTCACTCGAAGTAGCCTTGAGCACCTTCTTCTCCAACTGAAGAAGCTTGCTCCTTCTCCTTCTGTTGGAGAAGATGTCACCAATGGAGTCTTTAAGAAAGGGAATAGGAGAAAGAGAGATCTTGAGAGCCTCACAAATGTAGAATGAGGTGGCCCTCTCACATGAATCCTATCTCACTCATAATGTATCAAATGAGTTGTAATCAAGAGAGAGAAAGGGGGCTCAAGTGGACTAATAGCACTCATCTATAGCAAGGACCTTGAATAACATTGAATGAGAAACCTTAGAATGAACTCCAAGAGTTCATGTTTATAGTTGGGGGTGTCCACTTGAGTGTGGGATCACATGTAAATGTTTTCTAGCCATTTGGAGGGATGCAACATATATGATTTTGAGTTTTGCACCCCTCTAATGGTTAGAATCACTTTCTCTGCATTTTTGTATAGTTCATTCGGTCGAGTTTCAATAAAGATAACTCAACCGATCACACTATGTGACAAAGCCAATTTAAACCGTTGATTGAGTTTGTCTTGGTGGAAACTCGACCGATCACTTAAACTCAGTTTACTCTGTAGAGGGATCGATTGAGTTCTGTGAAATAGAAACTTGACCAATATGCATTCATTCCCAAAATCCATCAAGGGTCGGCCGAGTTGGTAACTTAACCAATGAAGTAACTGTGATGAATTTTACACAATGAATTTTAAGTGATAAAACATTGGAATTAAGAGATCCTAATTGTTTCGCATCTTAGTTACAAGTCATATTATCAATGCAAATGATTACAAAAAATTTCTAAGGTGTTTAGGAGTGTTTTCCACAAAAGTGCATGTGCATTGCTTTTGACTTGAACTAAGATAATCTAGGGCTTCGTGGTTTGATCCCTTTCATGTAACTAATGCCGGATATCAATCTTAAACAAACATACAAGATACATATGAATGGAATGGTTAAGTTATTATCAAAATGTGGACAATGTATATCACTTAGGTCAACAATCTCCCCCTTTTGGCAATGAAAAACCATTGCTCAACATATTGAAAAGGATATGAAAATTGACATTTTCACCTTTTGAGAGAAGATGTGAAAGTTAATCCTTTACCTTGTGAATTGCAAGGGGATACATGATTGAACAATGTGAATTTCTCCCCCTCAATTTATGCTTACCTGTACCTTCATGGTTAGTCTTTCCACAAGATAACCACAACACATATTCATACTATATGGTCCTCTATCTAGTCACATGATATTAGATATTTGACAAGAAAAGGATTGTACAAGTGATAAAAAATATGGCAGAGGTCATTTCTCCCCCTTTGTCATATCAAAAAGACAGGGAGGTAGAAAGAGAGAAAATACAGGTCTTCTCAAGAGATTAAAGATAAAGCATTTAACCACATAGCACACATCAAATAGAGACGAGGTAAAGAGAAACAAGCAATCCAATCTCATAATCAAAATATGGGTAACATACCACATATTCATGAGATTCAGTCAACGAGAGAAAAAGGGTACATATGATTAAGATTACAACATGGAAACATGTCCTTACTACAAGAACCATACACCAATGAGAAAACAACAGAAAGATAAAATAGTACATCTTAGAGACATGTGCCAAAATGTCATTGTACATAAGAGTCTAAAAAGATATATCTAATCAGCACCAGAAAGACTAAGAACTATGACATCAAGTTATATCTAAGCTATCTATGTCCAATAGCATCATCGTCTGCATCATCCTCATCAACCTCAAACTCATAGTCCTCATGTCCATCTAAAGCTACAGTAGAGACAACAACATCACCTTCATCACTAGAGGCACTTGCAAAGCCATCATTCGAACCAACATCAGAGCCATCATCCTCAATGGCCTCTTCATCAACATCTTCCTCTATAGCCTGGTCAGGCATCTCCTCATCGATAGGGGCACCAAAACCGCAACTAGGACAAAGGGCATTCTACTCATCCCAAGTCATGCCAAGAGTGTATAATTCTTGTGCCTAAGGGAAAGAGGGAGCAGAAGTGCCAATGTTGGAAAGAAGGGTAGAAAGAGGATCAACAGGAAGAGAAAGCATTCTGGGGGTAGGTACAGGTCCATTGACAGCAAAAGATGTGGTAGCGGAAGAAGAAGGTGGAGGGGCCATGTGAAAGTGACTATATGCATAGGAAGCATAGTCACCATTGGGTAGCTCTGGTAGGAGAGGTAGGGATGGTTGCATGATAGGTTCACGATAAACATGATTTGGTGCAAGTACTGGTGGAGATGTTCTTGAACCTGAAGGTTGGATGCATGTTGATGCATCATATATCCCATAAGGGATTCATTTGATACATTGAATGTGGCGTGGGCCGGTCGGGATGATGGTGGAGGTCGAGGTGCCCAGGTGGAGGTTGATGTGGAGGCTCCAGGTGTGGGGGAGGAGGTAGGCAGCAAGGTCATCTTGATAGCAGTTTCACTAATGCAAACTCCTTTTTGGCTAGGTTTGTACTTAAGACCATGGAAAAGAGATGTTTGGGTAGCAAAAGTGAACAAGCCATAGATCAAGGCAGGATAGGGTGGATTGGTACCACGGGTGTTCTTCTTGAAGTCAAAGAAGGTCATGTGATGTAGGAAATACCGGGACCACTTGACTCCAACGTTTTTTAGAAGACAATACATAATATCAACAGTGTTCTCTACAATTTCCATTTGATTCTTCTTTGGATGGACATTGCAGTTAACAACTAATACAAGCAATTTGTTGTTAAGATCGAGGGAAGAGGATGGTATGGTCAACTTCTTCTTGTAGGGTATTTGAGGCTTCTTTAAGAAATTGTAGATGTTAAGAAGAGTAAGATCAAATTGCTTATAGAAAGCCTCAGGATCCAAAAGGTAGAAATATTCAGGATGATCCTTTCTCTGAGTGTCGGTAACCTCTATTCCATTGAAAAAGATGTTCAATGAATTTTTGGAGATTGTGAATTTGATTTTGACAATCATGAAAGAGAGTGTGATCTGAATATTGGGAGGTGGAACTAATGTGTTGTAGTTCTGTGTGAGATTCACATAGAATTCATGGACTGCCTTGGTGCTTGTCATGGAATTATGAAAGCACCGACGGTCTATGCACAAGGATCCTACATGATGGGTATAGAAAACCTTAGCAATCTCTTGATGAAATCCTTTGTTTTGAGAGGAGGCTCAAACAGAGCTCTAAAAGGAAAGGGGTTCTAGGAAGGAACTCCTTGTAGTGATTAAGAGCTTTGGAAGAGACAAAGGAGGAATCATGGAAGGAGATTAAGCGAGGGTTGGTTGAAGACGAGGGCACACCACCTGGGGTAGCTCTCTTTTTTAGGTTGGATTCCTTGAGAACGGATTGAAGAAGCAAACAACAACCAAAATGAAAGAGAACCGCATAAGCATGTCTTTTCACCACTTATAAGGGTGTGGGAAGAGGCAAGGGAGGCTAGGATAGGCAAAGGAGAGGATGGCCGCACTTAGGGTTGATGTCAAGAGGGGATAGAACTTAGCAATCAGTCGACTTTTCTCTAGTTGAGAGGGAGAAATGTCGGCCGAGGCCTATTTTAGCTTTGGTCCAGCCCGACAATTGGTCGAGTTTGTCCTGGGGAAACTCGACCGATCAAGGGAAAAACCCTTGACCTCAGCTTGGGATCCGTCGAGTTGGCAACTCGACCAACATGTAGTATGTCCAAAAACATGAAATCTTAGATACTAGCCTCTAGGGTACTAATAATTTCACTTTTTTAGCCTATTATGCATTTTATACATATTAAGGCACATTTCACTCATCATATGGTACTATTTTGCGATAAAATAAGTGTTTGCGAAAAATACCCAAAGCGAGAAAAAGCAGACAAGAAATAAGGCAATTTTAGCACATATCAAGCAAGATATGATCAAGATTTAGCAAGAAACATATAGGTAAGGTTACCACTGGCCAGAAGGCATGTCACTATCATCAAGAGAAGTTATAAGTAACTTTGATCTAATAAAAGTAAATTTCTCTTTAGCTAGAGCTATAGTGAAAATTGCTGCTAACTAATTCTTCGTATCTGCATGCATGATATAATATCCTTTTTGGCAAGGTGGTCAAGAAGAAAATGATGACGGAACCCTATATGTTTAGCTCTACTATGCAATATAGGATTATATGACAAGTTAATTGCACTAGTATTATCACAATAGATAGGAGAAGCATCAAAATGAATGTTAATGTCTTGGAGCATTTTCTTCATCCATAGGACTTGAGCACAACAACTTCCAACTGCAATGTATTCAGCCTCAGTACTTTATAGAGCCATTTTGCTTTGCTTCTTAGACAAACAAGAAACTAGGCACGGTCCTAGGAAGAAGCAAGTGCCACTTGTGCACTTTCTATCAATCAAGAAACTTGCATAATCTACATCACTATAAGCAGTAAGAGTAAAGTCCCTTGACTTGGGATACCATAGTCCAAAGTTTGGATTTTTAGCTAGATACTTCAAAATCCTCTTAACTGCTATAAGATTTGATTTCCTAGGACTTGATTGAAACTGAGCACACAAGCCAACACTAAACATTAATCAGGTCTAGAGGTAATTAAATAAAGTAAACTTCCAATCATACCTCTATAGAGATTCTCATCTACCTTTTCACCTTCTTTATTTCTATCTAGCTTGGTAGTGTTTAACATAGGGGTGTCCCTCGAATTTGTATTCTCCGTCCCAAAGCGCTTAAGTATCTTACTTGTGTACTTGCCTTGGTTGATGAAGTTCCTTCCTTAGTTTTCTTTATTTAGAAGCCAAGGAAGAAAGTAAGCTCCCTCATCATACTCATCTCGAACTTAGTCTGCAGAAGATCATTAAAATCCTTGCTAAGATCAAGTTTAGTTCCACCAAAAATGATATCATCAACATAAATTTGAATAATAATCAAATTGTTAGAAATGTGCTTTATAAATAAGTTAGAATATACTTTTCCCATGATATATCCATTATCGAACAAAAAGTTCTTTGGTTTCTCATACCAAGCTTGAGGTGCTTGTTTGAGACCATAGAGAGATTTTCACAACATATAAACATGGTTTGGCAAGTTATCACGTTCAAAGCCAGGAGGTCGTGCAACATACACTTCCTCTTCAATTGTACCATTCAAAACACACTTTTAACATCCATTTGATAAAGAACAAAAGCAAGCAATATTCTAATTGACTCAGGTCTAGCTACAACGACATATGTCTCATCAAAATCTATACCTTGTTGCTGATTTTAACCCTGAGAAACTAACATTTCTTTGTTCCTTACCACTTTGTCACTTTCATCAAGCTTGTTGCGGTAGACCCATTTGGTGCCAGTGATCTTTCTATCACTTGGTCTTGGAACAAGGGTCCACACTTTATTTCTTTCAAACTACTCCAACTCTTCCTTGATATCTTTTGGATCCATTTGTGAGATGAAGGCACTTTTTGCTTGTTCTTTGCTGAGTGCATCTCATGTCTTTGACCTTTTCAAAAGGATTACCTATGATCAGCTCCTTTGGATATTTTTTGCAAAGCGGGGGGTTGGATCCTTCTTTTCTTCATCCTTCTCTTCTTCATCAACTAACACCTCTTTTCCATTGTTGTTGATGTTGAGCTCTTATAAGAGAGGAATCATCTCACCTACAACATCATCATTTGAAACAATATCTTTTGAAAGAGAGGGGTTAGTCTCAACAAATCAAACATTTATAGATTCTTCTACTTTACAAAGTTCTATGTTATATACTCTATATGCCTTGATGGTAGTACCATAGCCAAGAAAGGAAGCATTGTAAGACTTTGGATCAAACTTGTCGAGGGAATCCTTGGTGTTCAAAACAAAACAATGACAACCAAAAATATGAAAGAAATCAATGGAGGTCTTTCTACCATGCCATAGCTCATTGGGGGTTTTCTTAAGAAAAGGATGAGTAAAAACTTGATTTTGCATAAAACATGATGTAATGAACTAGATCTTGAACCCTACCCTTGCACTTTGAACTTTTTGTCTTAGCCAAACAAATTTGAGACCTAAAACATGTTAAGTAAAATGCTCTTGAGTTAATACATGTTTTCACATTAGTCTTAGACCCAATAATAGCCACATAAGATATGTCACATGTGATAAATGAATATTTCATAATTATTCATGCAAAATAACAACACATAACTCTTAGGAGAGTAATATGAAGTTTTGGAACATAATTGAAGGAATAATAGTAATAATAAGGATATATGAGATTACTGATGTAATAAAGGGCCACAAATGTCAAATATGACATATCTCATAAAAAGAAATTACAAAAGTAAAAAAAACTTTGAATTCATAATCTATATCCTAAAAATATCATATGTGTCAATTTTCATTTAATTTTGAAAACCTTGAATATATAAGGTGAGTTTAGGAGAGAGAAAATGTGAAAAAGCCATATAAATGGAATAATAAAGATAAATAACTCCAAAATATGGAAATAAGAGTAAATTTTCATTCAAAACATCAAAGATAACTTATGGGCAATGTTTCACCAAATTTGGATAATTCTAATGCCATTAATGCATGAGGAAAGAGAAACTAAGATTTATTATATAATGCATTAAAAGTCTTCAAAAGGAAAATCTAACTACATAATCGGAATCTACATGACTTAATTGGCCTTTGTGCAAAAATTTCACTTAATTTGGATAATGTTTGAACCCTTAAATGAAGAAAGAGAAAAAGGAAATTAAATGTAATGTCATTTTATTATATTAAATTCATTTTGTCACGTTGTCACGTGCCTTAGTTTCTAATTTGATTAATCACTTGATTTGGACCATTCAATTTTCTATCTGACGGCTCTGGAGTCATCTCCTTCCTTGAGTAGGAGTCTGACTAGCTGTGGATACTAAACACAACTTTCTCGAAAGTCGTTCCCTCTCCTCAATCATTGGTTTCTTGAAATTTCTTCGTTGTTGGTTTCCTCTTTCGTTCCCTATCAGTTTGACCCCTTGATCAACCCCTAATGCCCTTTATATAGCAAATGTCTAATTCCTTCCTCTTCACCATTTTTCATAGATGCATGCTCTTTGCCTCTCACCTTCAAGAGAGTACCCAGAATCCATCATCGATCGTTCTCCAACTCTCCTCCTCTTCCAATTGGGTTCTCCATTTCCCTGAATGTCTGGACCTACTCTGGTTTGGTTCTATGGCTACCAGCACTTCCCTGTCATCTTTTCCACCATCTCAGACGCAATTGACTACATGGTAAACATCCATGGACCCTCACTGAATTTCCCTCTACTCGTTATGCCTCGATTTTCTTTAGATTGTCGTATCCTATAACTACAGTTGAGGACCCTCACTGAAGCTTCATAACAAGTTTGGTTTGGCAATCCAATGACCCTCGAACATGAGGATCATGTGTCTTCCCTTGCGTTTCTTTGACGATCGTTTCTACGGTCTTTGTTTGATGGGAATTAGAGGTTTCGAGTAGTCTGAGATGGCCTCTATTGTGGGCATGGAAGAGGACTATTTTAGGACCTTGGTAGTGAGAGTCAGTTGTTATTGGGCTTGTTGGTTTTGTGGTGCTCTGGCTTTGATGATGGGGGCATTTTCAGGGTGTTTTTCGGGAAATACATGTCATTGTTCCCTCGTCTGGAGCAGCTCAGTTCCCATGGCGTGAGGGAGAGATCGGGGGAAGAAACCCATGTGTGCTTTCCCTCTCTTACCCTCCCGATTTCCTGTTGCTTTTCGTTCTTCTATTGAGGGTATTTAGGTAATTTCACTTGTAATTGTTTTTCTCTTCCGCGTTGAGGCAACTCACCCAGCTATCTCTGGGGCTAGCAGAGTTGGGAAGCCCTAATTGGGCCAACTCAGACCGCACAGCCCACTATCTCCCTCTCTCTTCTCTCTCAACGTTTGTGCTGACATGGATTTTCCTTATTGGCTGATTTTCAAAAATCAATAACTAATTATTTATAGCTCAAAAAAATAAAATAAAATATTTTTTAAAATTAATAAAATATGGATTTCTAATGTTACTAGTTTTTTTGCCAAAATCTTATGTTGAAAATATGTGATTTTAATGGATATTCTTAAATTAGTAATAACTTCTAAAATTCATAACAAAATATTAAAAAGTTAGAAAAATATAATAAAATATGTTTTGAACTCAAAAAAAACATAATAAAAAACATGGCATGGTTTTGATAACCTAATTCACTAATATTAAAAAGGTGATTTTTTTAGGATTTTGAATAATTAATGAAAACCTAACCCTTATTTCACATACATAATAATAGGTGCTTTGGAGACCTAGATTTGGATCTAGTGTGACTTTGGACTGTTAGACTCTATAGAGAGGTATTTTTGAGCAAATAGCCTATGTTTCTTCTTTCTCTTGGTCTTATGGACATTAGAATACACAATATCTTCTTCTATTGGAAAATATGCTTCTTGTGAAGTACATTATATTGTTATTGATCTTGTGATCATGTTATCCTATTAGACATTCTTTTGGAATCTTTCTTATGCTTTTCCACGATGGAACATTCTTTTGTGTTATGTGCGTCTTTGCCTACCTTGGTAGTGGATGTTTATATGGCACATTATTTGATGGCATGGATCCTCTGATCCCACTTTATACTTGATGGATGTTCTCATCCTCCTTATTTGTTTATAATTACATATTCTTTTGTTATTCATCATGTGGTGACTGCTAGTATAATGTTACATGTTATTTTATGTGGATGTGAACATTCCCACATATGAATGCAAATGTTAAAAATTCTTGCATATGAAAATATATTTGAGTAGATGTGTATTTCCTACTCAGGGTGGATGTATATAGTTCCTACCCACTCCATATTTAGAGTGTATGTATACAGTTCCTACTCACCCCATATTTGTGGTAGATGTGTTATTTCCTACCTACATGCTTATATTGTCTAGTATTGTCACAAGTGAAACACATCGATGCTTTATTGTTATACTTTGCTATTATTTGTCTCTTTTATTGAGATTCTTTCCTTTTATGTCTGATTGGTTAGTCCTTTACTTTTCTATGGAAAGCCTTTAATTTTGATGTCCTTTATTCCATATATTGCTCAAATTCCTATTTTAAGTATGCACATACCACATTTTGCTTATGTGTACCTTTTCTTCTTCTTTTTGCGGGGTATGCTTCCATCCCCAGGCTTAGTGCAAGGAGAGGATAATCAAAGTGAATTTGGACAAAAACTTTGTATCTGAGCTTTAGGAGACTTTGAAGAGGTGGTTAGATGACCCTCAGCTAGATCCTTATTTGACTAGATAGTTTTCCTTTTGACTCACCTATGTATGGTGGTGAATTGTATAATGTTATCAAGCTTTGTAATAGTTATAACTTAATATTTTGTTGCTACTTTTGGTTTTATGATACATACATGTTGAATAAATTGCTTATCATCCCTTTGGTAAAAAAATTGGTGGTGTTTGGTTCAAGGGATGTTGCCTTTTTATTTCTAGTAGGGAGTGGTTCCCCTCAGGGATCCAACTCCTTACATCATGGTATCAGAGCTAGTGGTTGTTGGTCATCTAACTATTTCAATCTTGTCTCCCTTAGGATGTTTACCTTTATCTTAGGTTTCTTATACCTAGTACCCTTGCCTTGTGCAGGAAAAATCTCATGGCGGGAGATAACTCAACAGTTGACAACATGTCCAGCTATGAGACACCCCAAAACCCTAGGTTTTGGATGCCAAGGATGGATCCACCCTTTACCACTCCAATGATGCAAGGAACTCCTCCAACTGGAAGTGGACCATCAGTAGGATAGGAAACCCCATCCTCTGTTGTTGCTAATGTGGGAATAGTTATCACTCTTGAACAAGAGTTGTCCATGCTGAGGCAGCTTCTGTCCACAACCATGGTAGGGAAGTTAAGCAACCCACTAGTGTCTGACAAACCTAAGGACTACTCAACCATGGAGTTCTTGAAGTTGCAACCACCCTCCTTCAAGGGTGAAGGAGATCCAGATATGATGGATAAAGTTGATGATTGGGTGTTAGCTCAAGAGAGGACTTTTGATGGTATGGCACGTCCTTCATACCAGAAGGTTGGATTTTCTACTTATGTACTTGATGAACCAATTAGATTTTTGTGGAATGGTATTGTAAGGACTCATGACATCTCAACCATGACCTGGGAGTAGTTTTTGGTGCTTTTTTGTGGAAGGTACATCTGCATTGCTGCTCTAAAGAAGAAGGAAGTTGAGTTTTATAGTTTGAAGCAAGGTTACCTATCTATTTTTGCATTTGTACAAAAGTATTTGCTGTTGGAAGGTTATGCAATTGGTTTGAGTGAGGAACGTAGGGCCTACCTATTCCTTCAAGGACTTAACTGCAATGTGGGTCATGCTCTTATTCCTTAATTACCCTTGGCCTTTCAACAAATGGTGGATAAGGCCTTTGTTGTGGAATCATATCTTGGTTTTCAATCACACAAGGAGAACAATCATAAAAGGAAACACCCTAAAGGTGGTTGTGAATCCAAGGAATCCATTTCTCAAGGAAATGATAGACTACCGATATGTCATTACTATAAAGAACTGAGACACATCTGACCTAAGTGACCCAAACTTCATAATGGGAAAGTACCAGCTCAACAACAAGCACCTCAAGTACCTCATCAGAATAATGGAAACAATAATGGTATAAGACCTGTGGAAAGAAGGGATAGAAGAGTTTGCTTTAGATGGTGAAGAATTTCATGAGGAGGAACATGAACAAGTTGATCCATAGTTAGCTTTTATAAGTTAATGTTTCGTTTTTGCATGGATGGATGTAAGGAAGTATAATGGAACCCTTTGTACCAAAAGTGTAGTTTTGACTTAATAGAATGAATCCTTTAAGGGGTGATTGATAGTTGTTTGCTTTTATATGAATGCTTTGATTTCAAGGACAAAATCCCTTTAAGGGGTGGTGTGCTGTAACAAACTAGATCTTGAACCCCACCCTATCACTTTGACCTTTTTGTCTTAGCCAACCAAAGTTGAGACCTAAAAGATGTTAAATAAAATGATCTTGAGTTAACACCTATTTTCACATTAGTCTTAGGCCCAATAATAGACACATAAGATATGTCACATGTGATAAATGGATATTTCATAATAATTCATGGAAAAATAACCATACATAACTCTTAGGAGAATAATATGAAGTTTTGGAACATAATTGAAGGAATAATAGTAATAATAAGGATATATGAGATTACTATTGTAATAAAGGGCCATAAATATCAAATATGACATATCTCATAAAAAGAAATTATAAAAGTAAAAACAAACTTCAAATTCATAATCTACATCCTAAAAATAGCCTATATGTCAATTTTCATCTAATTTGGACAACCTTGAATATATAAGGTGAGTTTAGGAGAGAGAAAATGTGAAAAAAGCCATGTAAGTGGAATAATAAAGATAAATAACTCCAAAAGATGGAAATAAGTGTAAATTCATATTCAACACATCAAAGATAACTTGTGGACAAAGTTTCACCAAATTTGGATAATTCTAATGTCATTAATGCATGAGGAAAGAGAAACTAAGATTTGATTAAATAATGCATCAAAAGTCTTCAAAAGAAAATCTGACTACATAATCAAAATCTGCATGCCTTAATTGGCATTTGTGCAAAATTTCAGTTAATTTGAATAATTTTTGAACCCTTCAAGAAAGAGAAAAAGGAAATTAAATGCAATGCCACTTTATTAAATTAAATTGATTTTGTCACGTTGTCACGCGTATTAGTTCCTAATTTGATTAATCACTGGATCTGGAACATTCAATTTTTTATCCAATGGCTCTGGAGTCATCTCCTACCTTGCGTAGGAGTCTGACTAGCCGTGAATAGTAAACACAACTTTCTCGACAGCCATTCTTGCTCCTCAGTCATCAGTTTCTCAAAATTTCTTTGTCGTTGGTTTCCTCTTTTGTTCCTGGTCAGTTTGACCCCTAGGTCAAGCCCTAACACCCTATATTTAGCAAACACCTGATTCCTTCCTCTTCACCATTTTTTGTAGACACGTGCTCTTTGCCTCTCACCTTCAAGTGAGTATCCAGAATCGATCAATGACCCTTCTCCAACTCTCCTCCTCTTCCAATCGGGTTTTCCATTGCCCCAAACACATGGACCTACTCTGGTTTGGTTCTCTGACTACCAGCACTTCCCTACCATATTTGCTTCTGTCTCGGATGCAATTGACTACATGGTAAGTATTCATGGACCCTCACTAAATTTTTCTTCTACTCGTTATGCCTCAGTTTTCTTTAAATTGGTGTATTCTGTAACTACGTTTAAAGCTCCATAACTGCAAGTTTGATTTAGCAATCCAGTGGCCCTCAAACCTGAGGATATGTTTCCTTCCTTTACAATACTTTGATGATCGTTTATGTGGTCTTCATTTGTTGGAAATTTGAGGTTTTGAGTAGTCTGAGATGGCCTCTATTCTGGGCATGGCGGAGGACTATTTTGGGACCTTGGTAGTGAGAGTCAGTTGTACTTGGGCTTGTTGGTATTGTGGTTCTTTGGCTTTGATGTTGGGGGCATTTTTAGGGTGTTTTCGGGCTATACATCTCATTGCTCCCTCTCCTGGAGTAGCTCAGTGCCCAAGGAGTGAGGGTGAGATTGGGGGAGGAAACCCCTGCGTGCTTACCCTCTCTTACCCTCTCAATTTCCTGTTGCTTTTTGTTCTCCTGTTGATTGTGTTTTGGTAATTTCATGCCTTATTATTTTTCTATTCCGCACTAAGGCAACTCACCCAGCTATCTGTGGGGCCAGCTGAGTTGGAAAGCCCTAACCGGGCCACCTTAGACCACGTGTCCCACTCTCTCCCTCTCTCTTCTTTCTCTCAACATTTTTGCTGACTTGGATTTTCCTTATTGGTTGATTTTCAAAAATCCATAACTAATTATCTATAGCTCAGAAAAATAGAATAAAATATGTTTTAAAATAAAAAAAATATGGGCTTTAATGGTACAAGTTTTCTTGCCAAAATCTAATGTTGAAAATATGTGATTTTAATGGATTTTCTTAAATAAGTAATAATTTGCAAAATTCATGGTTAAATATTTAAAAGTCAAAAAAATATAATAAAATATTTATTGAACTCAAAAAAAGATAACCCAAAACATGGTGTGTTTTGATAACCTAATTCACTAATATTAAAAAGGGATTTTTTTTAGGGTTTTGAATAATTAATGAAAACCTAACCCTAATTTCACATACATAATAATAGGTGCTTTGGAGACCAAGATTTGGATCAAGGAGTGACTTTGGACCATTAGACTCTGTAGAGAGGTATGTTTGCATCTCCTATTTTTCTATTGAGCAATTAGCCTATGTTTCTTCTTTCTCTTGGTCTTATGGACATTAGCCAACACAATATCTTCTTTTGGTAAATATGCTTGATGTGAAGTACATTATATTTTTATTGATCTCGTGATCATATTATTCTATTGGACATTCTTTTGGACTCTTTCTTATGATTTGCCATGATGGTACATTCTTTTCATTATGTGCTTCTTTTCCCACTTTGGTAGTGGGTGTTTATATGCAACATTATTTGATGGCATGGATCCTCTGATCCCACTTTATGTTTGATGGATGTTCTCATCCTACTTATTTGTTTATACTTGCATATTCTTTTGTTATGCATCATGTGGTGACTGCTAGTATAATGTTACTTGTTATTTTATGTGGATGTGAACATTCCCGCATACATATTCAAATGTTAAAAATTCTTGCATATGAAAATATATTTGAGTAGATGTGTATATCCTATTCATATTGGATGTATACGGTTCCTACCTACTCCATATTTAGAGAAGATGTATACATTTCCCGCTCACCCCATATTTGTGGTAGATGTTTTATTTCCTACCTACATGTTTATATTGTCCAGAATTGTCACAGGTGAAACACATGGATGATTTATTTTTATACTTTGCTCTTATTTGTCTCTTTTATTGATATTCTTTCCTTTTATGCCCGATTGGGCAATTCTTTACTTTTCTATGTGAAGCCTTTTATTTGGATGTCCTTTATTCCATATATTGCTCAAATTCCTATTTTTAGTATGCACATACCAACTTTTGCTGATGTTTACCTTTTCTTCTCCTTTTTGTGGGCTATGCTTCCATCCCCAGGTTTAGTGCAAGGATAGGATAATCAAGGTGTGTTTGGACAACTTTGTAGCTAAGCCTTAGGAGACTTTGAAGAGGTGGTTAGATGACCCTTATTTGGATCCTTATTTGATTAGATAGTTTTCCTTTTTACTCACCTATGTATGGTGAAGAGTTGTATAATGTTATCAAGCTTTGTAATAGTTAGAACTTTATATTTTGGTGCTACTTTCAATTTTATGATACATACATGTTGAATGAATTGGTTATCATCCCTTTGGTAAAAAAAATTGTGGTGTTTGGTTCAAGGGATGTTGCCTTTTTATTTCTAGTAGGGAGTGGTTCCCCTCCGGGATCCCACTCCTTACAAATAAAGTATTGATGGCTTCGGCCCAAAACATCTTTGGAGTCTTGTACTCTAGAAGCATAGTCCTAGCCATCTCCTGTAGAGACCTATTCTTCCTCTCTACAACCCCATTATTTTAAGGCGTTAAAGGTGAAGAAAAGTTATGTGAGTAGTCAAATTCCTCACAAAAGCATTCAAACAAATCATTTTCAAATTATCCCCCATGGTCACTACGGATAGAAGCAATCCGGAAAGAAGCTTTGCTTTTGATCCATTTGCAAAGAGTCAAGAAAGCATCAATAGTATCACTTTTTGAAACAAGACAAAAGTTCCAAGTAAAGTGAGAAAAATCATCGACAATCGCCAAGCAATACTTGCTACCACGATGCGATTGAGTACGCATTGGTCCAAATAGATCAATATGTAGAGGCTCTAAAACTCTTTTGGTGCTAAGAACTCCTTTGGATTTGAAGGAGAACTTGGTTTGCTTTCCTTGGGTGCAAGGTTGTAAATCCTCATCCTTTTCAAAATCCAAATTGGGAAGTCCCTTCACCAAATCCTTTTTTCTCAGCTTCTTCATTTGATGCATATTTACATGACCACGCCTATGGTGACATAGAGTAAGATCATTCGAATTGGCAACAAGACATCAACCAACAATAGGCTTTAAAGATTCAAGCACATTGATATAAAGATTATCATTTCTAGTTCCCTTATATATGACATTGTAGGCGAGGTAATCTAAAAGCAAGCATTTTAAATAAGTAAATAGAACAAGATAACCATTATCACAAAGTTGACTAACACTTATCAAGTTGTGATGTAGGCCATCCACAAGAAGCACATTCTTGATATAATGTGAATTTCCCACATCACCCTCACCTATTACCTTACCCTTGTTGTTATCCCCAAATGTCAACAATCCACCTTTCTTCTTTGTGAATTGCTTGAAGAGGCTGATTTCATCAATTATGTGTTTAGAATAGCCACTATCAACAATCCATTGGACTTTAACCTCACCTATGTCTTCACTTGTGGAGGCCATGAGTGCAAGATGGCATTCACCTTCATCAGAGTTTGATCCACTTAAAGAGGATTCTTCCCAAGCCGCATGAGCTGCATCCTTGCTAATTTTCTCCTTTTTATCCTTCCTCTTATACTTGCCTTCCTTCTTGTAATATCCTTTTTCTTATGGATGCTCTTGTGGTGGCTCTTCTTATCCTTTTGGCATTCATTCTTATAATTCCCCTTTTATCCACACTCATAGCACCTTGGAGTTGAGGATGAGAAAGACTTTCCTTTGAAGTGTTTTCCCTTGGAGTAGTTGGCTTCATGACCACTAGGGATGTCATCTTCACTTGAGGAGGTAGGAGAGGGCCTACAAGCAAGTTGTTGTTGAAAGATCATTGCCTCCACTTGAGCTTTGAAGGTATTTTCTTTAATGTTCTTTAATTCCTTCTCTTGCTTTTCATCTTCCTCTTGCTTGTCTAGCCTTGGCTCATTGGCTTGAAGGTTGCCAATGAGCTCCTCGATGGCTAAGTCTCCAAGGCTTATTACTTCTTCAATGGAAATTACTTTGGGTTCCCATCTCTTTGGAAGGGACCTAAATGTCTTGGAGTTTATTGTTCCTCTATCCAAGGGCTATCCCAAAGCTACAAGTCCATTGCCAATGGTGTTGAGCCTTGAGTACATGTCCACCACTCTCTCCTACTTCCCCATCTTGAAGTTATTAAGCAACCTGTTAAGAATGTAGATCTTAAACTCCTTGACTTGTTGTGTTCCTTCATATGTTATGCACAACTTGTTCTAAATCTCATGGGAAATGTCCCAAGATGAGATCTGATTGATCTTGGAGGGAGTGAGAGCCACATAGATGATGCTAACTTGCTTGGCATTGAGATGATCCTTCTTGACTGTGGCTTCATCCCAAGTGGCTACATCCCCATTTGGCTCTTTATAGGTGAGGATAACCACCTTCTACATGTCGTAGTTGGTTCCTTGGATGAAGATTTTAATCCTTTGTTTCAATAAAGGAAATTGGTGCCATCAAAGATCAGTGGTCGCATGGAGAATCTTCCCTCTATGTTGAGTGACCCAAGTAAGTCTCCCATCTTCTCATCTCATGGGAGATGTGTCAAACAAGACCATGGCTCTGATACCACTTTTTGGATCTAAGGGCTCTAGAGTGGGGGTGAATAGAGCTTCAAAACTTATGCAAAACTTGTTAGACCTTCAAGCTACTTCAGAGTAGTTTAATTGCAAATGGTAAATTTTACGGTAATTGAACCAAACATAGCAAGGATGAAAAATTGAAGCAAGAAAGTGAACAAGTTGTTTTAGAGTGGTTCCACTCTCCAAACTAGGAGAGAGTCAATCCACTACCTAGAGAGGTCAAGATCTAGGATTTATAAGATGTTTACTCGTTATATTCACTTATTAAGAGTTACAACAATTGACCTTCCTTTTTTGGGACAAGGATGCCCAGCTTCCCTTTTAGGTCAAGGGAGCCAACAACCTTACAATCAAGGGCTTACCTATCCAAGAGCTAGTCTTCTACCTCATAAAGGTCTTAATCACTCTTGCAATTAGCTGGATGCCTTCACTAAGGTCCTCCCCTTCACGCAATGAGTCTTTGGCCTTGAGACTTTACCCACCAATCTCCTTGGATCTTACGCCTTGATCTTCTCCTTCATTTCGAGTAGCCTTGAGCACCTTCTTCTCTAGATCAAGAAGCTTGCTCCTTCTCCTTCTCTTGTAGAAGCTTTTACTACTGGAGTCTTCAAGAAAGGGTATTGGAGAAAGAAAGATATTGAGAGACTCACAATTGTACAATGAGGTGGCTCTCTCACATGAATCCTATCTCACTTAGAATGAACAAAATGAGTTGTAATCAAGGGAGAGAAAGGGGGATCAAGTGGACTAATTGCACTCAACTATATCAAGGACCTTGGACATCATGAATGAGAAACCTTGGAATGAACTCCAAGAGGTCCTATTTATAGTTGGGAGTGTCCACTAGAGTGTGGGATCACTTATAAATATTTTCTAGCCATTTGGAAGGATGCAATAGATATAATTTTGAGTGTTGCACCCCTCCAACAATTATAATCACTTTTTCTTCCTTTTCCGTACAATGCATTTAGTAGAGTTTAAATAAAGATATATCGACCGATCACACTATGCGACAAAGCCAATTTAAACCATCAGTCGAGTTTGTCCTGGTGGAAGCTCGACTGAGTACTTAAATAGAGTTTGCTCTATAGAGGGATCGGTGGAAATCTGTGAAATGGAAACTCGACCGATCTGCATTCATTCCCAAAATCCATCAAGAATAGGTCGATTTGGCAACTCGACCAAGGAAGTGCCTATGATGAATTTAAAAAAATGAATTCTAAGTGATTAAACCTTGGAATTAAGTGACCCTGATTTTTTCTCATCTTAGTTACAAGTCATATCATTAATAGAAATGATTATTTTAATATTCTACGATGTTTTGGAGTGTTTCCCACAAAAGTGCATTTGCATTGCTTTTGACTTGAACTAAGCCAAACTATGGCTTGAGTGATTTGATCCTTTTCATGTACCTAATGCATAAAATCAATATTAAACAAACATATTAGATACATAAGAATGGAACGGTTAAGTGATTATCAAACTATGGACAATGTATAACACTTAGGTCAACACTTGTCATGTTGATTATTGTCAAAAAACAAATGAAGAAGGACAAAACCTGTGAGGATGGTGATCAATGAAGGGAAGTCCAAGGACAAGGCAAGGCCAAGAGAAGTTTTAAGGCTAAGATGAAGTCCAAGTCTTCTACACTCCAGATAAGGAGAAGGGTAAGTGAAAAATATATCTATCCATAAGGGTACTCAGGAAGAAGTAGGGGATAGTGATCTCCACTTCAGATATATACATGAATGAGATAAATATGTTTGCTCCGTCTTGGTATATGTTACCAGTTGTGGATCCCAGACACAAAATGATGGGCATGATCTGAGGAGATGTAACTGAGACTAGGTGGAACTAAGTGGAGCAAGAGTTACTACCGCTACAGTTGGAACATGTCATTGATCTCAGCCTAGTTGGCATGTAATAGAATTAGTGAATTGCTATTATGTACCTGCCATTAATACAAACATGATATATATCTTCTATGGATAATATTATCATGCATGATGAATGCTTTATTTTAAAGATAAGATCTTTTATGGTATTTCCCCAATGTCTCACAGTCTATACTTGATAGTTCTGGAGAAAAATATGTATAACATATATACTGAATGATTTGATGACTCAAACAATATATAATTATAGAATTTTCTTCTAGGGAACATAAATGAATAACACATTTCTAAATCCATGAGGATGGTCATCTAGACTCTTTTGGTTTCAAACTAATAGAGACGTGTGAGTCTTGTTTGTTAGGAATGATGATAAAATCTCCTTTCACTGGAAACAATGAGTGAAAGTGAGTAATACATTAGGAAACATGCATACTAATGTATATATACCTTTTATATGAAATGTTAAAGGTACCTACTAGTATTATAAAACTTTGATACAATCGATGTGGAGAATACTTGAACCAAAAGGTTGATGACCTTCTGTAAGACCTTGATATTTTATCACAATGGACTTCACTTGAAACAAAATGATGTATCAGAAAGAAGAAATCATACCCTATTACGATCATCTATAAGTCTAGACAATCTTCCAACTTCAGTCAAGGAATATGCTTTATAAACCACAATGTTTACACTAAACCACGCACCATCTAAATTGGTTAAAAAGACACCATATGAGATATGGCATGGGAAGTGTCCTGATATGTCTTTTATGAAGGTTTGGAATGGGGAAATTACATGAGAAGATAGTTTCCTGAAAAATCTTGGTCCCAAATCAGATAAATATTATTTTTTGAATATCCTATGGAAACCAGAGGATACTAGTTTTATATTCCATTCAAAAAAAAATTATTAGTAACCATGATGGTTGTATTCCTAAAAGGGAATTTATTTCCAAGGAATCACTAGGAGAAAAATAGTACTCGAACAGTTTGAGAACAAAAAAAACACATTGAAACTATAGAGGTATAGTGAGAACAAGGAGAATCACATATTGTTGTGGAATCTCAAGTCCCTCATATAACACAAGGACCTCATAGACTCATAGGAAACACCTTGAGCTTGAAATATTTGAATATCTTAGGACTCAAGAGGGTGGTGAGATGGTCATAGATGATGATCCAACAACCTACCTGGACATTATTGAGTGAATAAAGTATGAGAAATGTCTTGAGGACATTGGATATAAGATGGATCCAGGTACACCAACAATGTATGACCTTGCTGGATCCACCTAAAGGGGTAAAACCCATAGGGTGTAAGTGGGTCTTCAAGAAGAAGACTAACATGGATGGTAATGTACAAACCTATAAGGGTATATTGGTTGCAAAGGATTTCAAACCAGTTCAAGGTGTTGAACGTGATGAAATCTTTTCATTAGGTGCCATGGTTGAACCCATTAGGATCATGCTTGCCATTTCCGATTATTATGACTATGATATTTGGCAGATGGATATTAAAACTACATTTCTTAACATGAATATTCATGAGGATGTGTGTGTGGCATAAGCTGAAGGTTATATAAACCCAAATAATGCAAATAAAATATGTAAGATACAAAGGCGAATCTATGGATTGAAGCAAGAATATCAGAGTTGGAATCTTCAATTTGACAAGGCAGTTAAAAGAGTTTCACTTTACTCAAAATGGAGATGGAACATGTGTTTACAAAATGTTACTAGGAGCATATTTGTATTCCACATATTCATGGGGAATCACATCACTATCCTACAAATGTAAAAAAAATCGTGTTAGGAAAGTACCTTCTCTATGAAGGATTTAGGCAAAGAATCCTATATCATAGGAACTAAGATCTATAAAGATAGATCTAGAAGGCTTCTTGACCTAAGTAAGAGCACATGCATTGGCAAGATGTTGAAGGGGTTCATCATGCAGGACTCAAATAGTGAAAATTTGTCCATGTTTCATGGAATTAGTCTCTCAAGATCCTAGTGTCCCAATTCTTGTAAAGAAGAGAACACATGAGTAACATGCCATATGCATCCTCTATTGGATCTATCATATATGCAATGGTATGTACTCATCTTGTTGTCTCATATGAATTGGACATGATGATAGGATATCAGTTAGATTCCAGTGAAGGTCATCAGACTACCATAAAGAACATCCTTAAGTACTTGAGAAGTGCTAAGAATCAGTTCCTTATTTATGGTAATAATTGAGAGTTGGGTGTAAAGGGTTAGACTAATGTAAGTTTCCATACTGACAAAGAAGATTAATAACTAAATTTGTGTTTGACCTTAAAATAGAATTGTAAGTTGGAAAAGCTTTGAGTAAGAAATAGTTTCTAATTTTACAATACAAGTAGATTACCTTGCTACTTTGAACACATCAAAGGATATTTTATGGATTAAGAAGTTTATTTAGATCAACTTGTCACAATTTCCAACCATTGATGGAATAGTAGAAATGATGTGACAAAAATGGAGATATTCAATAGGCTAGGAAACTCATATAGCGTACTATGGAAGTTTTATCTTATACAAAAGATCTTACAATGAGGAGATGAAAAAAATTGCAAAGTACTGGCTATAAGAAAATATTATAACCCGCTACAAAAGCTCTTGCGCAACAAAAACATATTGGACATGCTAAGATCAGATGGAATAAGATTCATAGGTGATGATCCCTAAGTGCAATTGGGATTTTTTTGGATCTTCACTCAATTTGTACCTCTCCTTGAAGGTTGAGATACTTCGTCCCTCGTGCATGGGTGAAGGCCCATTACTGGACAAGCGTCAGGGTGGATAATCTATTTCTTCTTTCTACATTTCTTTCCCATGATGACAAGGAACATGCAAATCCAAAATTTCACTTCAAATTTCGGACCTCAACATCCTATTGCTCAAAGTGTTTCGTGATCAATATTGGAAATGAATGGACAACTAGTGGAACATGTAGAACTACATATTGGTTCACTCCAGTGCTATAATGGTGATTGTAATGGGGCATCATATACTTGATTTGATAATAATAAAGGTAATTCTATCTATGTTTGTCTCAGTCATGATATGATTACACAAACATGGTACATGTCTAAAGAATGATGTTACTTGATGACATATGTCTTCAAGTTGTTGACCTAAAAAATTGGATCATATGTGTAATAAGAGTACATGTATTCTTGTTATGTCCCTAGTCAGATATTATTGTGGAAGCAAAATAGAAAAAATTAACACATAAGACTAGAATGTGTGTTGACTGATGATAGATTCTCATTAGTCATGACATAGGATATCAAGTACACATAGGTACTTGTTATAGAACAGTGTGCCAGGTAGATCCACCATGAGAGTGATACATGGAGACCATGTAATGGTAGTTAGTTCTTAGACTTGAAGTCACTACACTTATTGTAATACCCCTGACCTGGGTTTTGTGATAACCCTAGATGTTTTGCCTAAGTAATATGATTAGAAACCTTGTCCTAATATTTTGAAAAGTTATTAGTAGTTATGGAGAATTCAAATCTCAAGTATGGTCCTGTTTGAATGTTGTTTCAGCAATGTTTGCTTATTTTGGACCAAAGTGAAATTTGCCCAAGATAAGGGTTCTTGCTATATGTCACATGATGGTTGCTCACTTAGTACTTTAGCATCATAAGAGAGACCATGATTCTAAGGGGAGCCTTGTGGTAAGCCTAAGTTCCAAAGTTGAGCTTGAATGTTTGATGTATGTGCCTTGTGTACCCATTTTGGTGTAACTTGCAATTTACCCCAATATATGGGATTGATGTGAATTTTACCACCTCTAGAGTGTTCCTACTATCTATTTATATCATATAAAGGATATAGAAAGGAGTGGGCACCATGTTTTAGTCATTGTTGAGTGGATGTACTCTTGGTGATGCTAAGAACCATGGAATGATGAGTACCTTGAACCTTAGATGAGGTTGTATCGAGTTGTGAAGGTCATATGGGGGTGCCCATCAATTTAGAAGCCATGGAGGGAGTCCCCTATTCGTTTAGAAACTTTTTGGAAGCATCCATATCAGGATAAACACCTCAAGAAGGTGAAGCCTATCGGTTTAGGACTTCCTTGGAAAAGTGGTATCGGTTTGTACACTTAGTGATGTCAAGTTGTGATATCTTGTCAAGGAAGCTATCCAATGGCTGATATCTCACCCTTGGGTTATCCACAAGAGCCTGCACGTTGAGCTACACATGTTGCAAAATATCACCATGAATGGAAACATGTGTCACCAATGTACATAGTGATGACACCTTGCATGCACTCTCTTGCATGAGCCTCAACTATATATATCTCTCTTTTCACCTCCTAGTAAATCTTTCGATCCCTTTACCTTCTCTTGCTTGGAGGACGATCCTAGGATCTCAAGGTGGAAGAGGAATACCGAGCTACTTGTCCAAGGTAAAGCCATGGTCATCTCCTACCTTGGAAAGAGTATGCTTCTCGGGCCATGTTTTCTTTCTTTCCTTCTTCAGTTAGTTCTTTACTATGGTGTCTTCCTTCCATGTAGAGGTGTTGTGGTCAAAGTCTTGGAATTTAATAAGTCATCTTCAACTTTGGGAACATGGAGCTTGGAATGGTGATCTTGAGGCGGGTTATATAACTTGAACTCAACTTTATTATTGTACAACTTTTATCATGTAATACTTGGTGGTTCCTTCTTTACATTGACTTCTCTTACTTGGATGATGGTTCTATGAGGTCTAATGGATATGAGGGGTTGTTGTTCATGAACTAGGGTGGTTATGGATGAAAGGCTAGAGATTGAAGATGATGAAACTATTATGCAAAAACTGATATTGGTTTGTGGGAAGCCCTAACCCAATACACATAAGTATGTAAATTGATACACATGAGTAAACTGATATACTCGAGCCCTTAACCCTCCCCATCAGTTTGTACATGCATAGGATTAAAGTTCATGTAGTTATCGAGTCTGTCACTCAAGGACAAGATGAGGGAAGGTCAATACCTTGGAAATAATTAAGTTAAAACATTCCTTTACTCATTAATGGGGCGGTCATCATGACTTGAGATGTTCAAAATGATATGTTGCTAATCCAATATAACCATGAGGGAGCTAGGATGATATGATAGACCCTATAAACTGATATTCCTCTAATGATATTGGCTTGTAATAATCTAGAGAAGTCTAGTGAAGGAAGTGTATGAAATCATGTTTATTTGGTTGAGTGTGATGGCCAATATGGCTAACCCTAATCCGATACATGTTCAATCTGACACACCTTGCAAGCCGATACTAACTAGCCCAAGACATCTTGTTTATAGGTGTGAAATACTTCCCATGAGGTTCAACCGACGCAACCAAACCCTATTTGTTGATATCTTATGGAGATCTATGTGGTTGATACACAAAGGGACACATAGGACGATACCCTAGTTAATGGGTAGGATGATACCCTAGTTGGTTGAGTGTTTGATACACAATGAAGTGGTGTGGCCAATACACAATGAAGTGGTGTGGCTGATATACAAGGTAATTTGGAGACCGATACCCTAGAATGCACCATAATCCATATACCCTCTCAAACACTTTTCAATCGATACCTTGAAGTACCTAGGCTGACAAAATCAAATGTATCTAAATCAATACACGATTTGATGTGTCTTGGACGACACAAGTAAATATGCTTAGTCTAAAACAATCATATATGTGTGTAGGTTGGCACAAGGTGTAACATGTAGGCCGATACACCTAGACCTGTACACCTTGAAGAACATGAACCTATACACTTTGATGAGTATAAATGTGTACACTTGAATATAATTACTTGATACTTAATGAAGTAATGAGATGAATGCAATTCAATAGATATGGGAATGATAAACCCCAAAGCGAGCTCAACTAATGTGATAAGTATGTTTTTTTTGGTCGGTAAAAAACTCTGTTGCTATAATATTGCTAAAAAACCTTGGGTACAAAGTCATGCGCCCCATATTACAAGCCAGGGTGAAAAATCACCACCCAAGAAAACAAAAAAACAACGCACAATTAAACTAGGTATCTGGGTCTTCAAAAAGGAAGGGACAAGAAACTAATGTGATAAGTATGTTGAGATCAATATTCTAGTAAAAATGAGAGAGAAACTTGTACGTCTTATACGGAAAAAGTAATACTTCATGTTGATAATCAATTGATGATGATTAATGAAGGTATTAAGTATGCATGAACACTTATGGCAATATTATAACTCTTATGACGAGAATTAAGGTGTGATTGATAATCATAAACTTTGCAACCCTATTTGACAATAAGAGGAAATCCAAACCCTAATTAAGGGAAGGATGGAAGTTGAATGATTCTCCATGTGATATGGTGTTGTTATGAAACCCTAATCATGAAAAGGATGAGTATATCTAGACATGAGCTATGAAGTAATAACATGAAACAGATTATGTAAGGCTTTTTGAGACCTATGGAATAGTTGCACAATAACATGATAAGTATGGATATAATAACCTAATGATACTTGTTTCCTAGTAAAGGTAATGTTGCTCAATAATGAACTAAAGGTTTGATAACCAAATCAAGTGTAACTAGTACGAGGCCTAATTCTGATTAGAAATCTCATGATATCCTATTTGTCTTTACTAAAGGTGTTTAAAGGTATTTTATTATACCATCTTTCTGAACATAATGAATACATGATGTTATGGCAATTTAGTACAAATAAAGTAACATGAGTAATACTCATATGTTTAATAAGGCATGATGAGATGATAATGAATCACTATGTGTGATTTAATGGGTCTTAGGACCTAATAAAGATGTAATACCTAATGGAGGTGATATCCTATGGAACATATACAAGGAAGTGATATTTCATGACAATATGTGACAACAATAGCCTTGTGAGGCACATGTGTTATGATAACACAAGTAAAGGAATAAATGGTCTTATGACCTAATGATGGTCTACTATATTATGTGAAAAGATAGTTCTCTTATGATGAGATGAGGGGTTGTTACCCCAAGGTATGTGATCCTGGTGATGGGTGTGTGATGAATAATAAGTATCATATAATAATGTGAAAAGGTCACACTCTATATGTTCCTATATGTTTTGGTAATAAGCTATGCCTTTTCTTTTGTAGAATTTGCTTGTGGGTTGTACGTTGTAAATTGATAGATGCTAAAAGACATTCAATTGGTCCAATTAATCAAGTGGAACTCTGAAAGTAATTGCCCTGGACATAGATCCATTCAGTGTCAGAACTTGCTGAATGGTGAAATGAGTCTAACTCAGAGTGCATATTGTTGAATATGTGAGGTACACTTTCTATCCTAATTTCATGAAAGAGTGCGATCAAGACCGTAGCTTCAGCACCAAGGAAGAGAATAGTTGCAGGTCATGACTCAATACATATATACAAAGCAGGAATGATGGAAGAAGGTCATATCCTGAATAGAGAACATGATATGCATTGTATCTCTACAGCAAAGAGACTCCATACGCCAGGCTAGCTAAATGTAGATTGACTCATATGTCACTACCACACTCATACTGACAGAGGAAGGTGAGGCCATGGATTTCGACTCTTCCATAGACCATTATGGCACTAATGAGGCATAGTAGTGGTCAGTTGGAGATGGAAGGTATATTCCCATCTCCGCAGGGCATAAGATTGATTGACGATGTAATCAACAGTATAGTGTATTTGTTTAAGGATCAAATACAAAAACATTGGTTGAAGCCTTGCTTGCTTTTATACTATTTCATTTATAACAGTTATACATGTTCCTCATATTCCTTTTAAAAGTAAATAAATGATCTAATTCTCAGTTGTAGATATCTAAACTAATAAAAAGATAGGATTTCCATGCTCTGCTTATAATCAACAATTATACTTGTTTATTTCAATAAAGTTTCCTCCTATTCTCATTCATAAAAGTTTAACTGTGACAATAATAATGTTGGCAGAGAGTTATATATCTCGTTGGGACTTGTTGTCTCACCCTATGGGTTCCACAAGTTTTTATATGGACAATCCCAAGAAGCTAGTGATCGTGTAGCTGAAAATGAGCAACAACAGCAGGAACAGCTCAGGTTGAGTGTGTTGTTAAGTGTCTAGTAGAATAGAGTCCTATGTGTCATCCATGTACTCTCAGGTCCTTGGGAGATAGTTTTTACATCTGGTATCATGATCGATCTGAGATTTTATCTAGAAATGCCTTGATGTATGATGTTGCTTTTGTGTACATTTTTGGTAAAGCAACTGTTGTCTCATATCCTTGCTATATGAAGGAATGGTGGATGTATAAGTTGGAAAAGATGCATATGTAAATATGGCATTGGGCCTTTTTGTGAAAATTTGCTGGCAGTGGATCACTATGAAAGAAAATGGTTTTAATTTTTAGTGATTTTTGGTAATTTGTTGTTAATGGTTGTTTCTGCGTGGTTTTGAGTGATGACGTTATTATTTGGATAGCGGTTGTCATGAGTTTAGTATCAGATCTATAGGTTCATTGAGTCTATAGGGACATAGGATTAAGGTCATTGAGTATGTTCTAAGTGTCCTCCAGTATGTCTAATAGTGACTTCTGCTTATGCAAAAGAAAGTATAAAGCCTAAGTATGTCTGGAGAACATGAGGAACATATTGCTGAAAGTAGTGTCGCTGCACCAGGAGAAGGTGCAAGAGATCAGGTAAGAGGAGAGCAACTGCCTGGAAATCCCCAGCTGGATCAGTCTATGCTAGAAAATCCTACATTTCATGATCTTGTTGGGTAGGTTATGATGACAGTTCTACACATAGTGGATAGAACACTAGCAATGCCATCTAGGGCACCAATCTCTAATATAGAATTTCCAAGTTTTGTTAGGCCCTTCAAACAACCACGTCATGATAAAACAATGAAAAATGTGGGAAAAGCTAAGATCGGGAAAGTAAACAGAACCTTTCACAATGTAGGTAGGTAGGACACCTGAGGAGACAATGCCCAGGAAAGGATAATAAACTAAGTATTGGTGAAAAATCTACACAATCCCAAGACCAGTCATCTAAAAACTTTAAAAAGCTTAAGTCTTTTGTGCCACCAGTACGACAAACCCCTAATGCACCGGGGCATTTCTCGTCAAGTAAGGGCAAAGGTCCTATCTTTCCACCTATAAAGTCTTATGGCGTAGCCTCTACATCAGTAACAAGACTAACTGGATGATGGTATGAGAACAAGACATGTTACACATATGGATAGATTGGGCACACTAGACCCTTTTATCCAAGAAGAGAGGTTGAGATGGCCCAACAATCAAGGCCAACTGAGCAAGATTTGTAGAAATCATAGTCCAATAGTGCCAAAAGGTAGAAACAACTATAAGAAACAATTAGACTTCATGTTGTGAGTCAACCTTAGATGGTATATGGCCTGCAAGGAAAGGTAGGTGTAACATACTAGATTTTGGACCCTGCCCTAGAGGTTTGATCTCATAAGCTTAGCCAAACAAGGTTGAGGATAGATCTAGATGAGGTTTAGTATAACCATAATGAGTTAATGCATGTATAAATCACCTTAATGTAACATAATGTTCTCACATTAGTCTTGGACCAGTAATAGACACATAAAATATGTCACATGAAGTAATATAAAATTTGTGTAAATAATCACACATAATTCTTTTAGTAATAATATTAAGTTATGGAACATAGTGGAATGAGAAATAGTGATAATAATGAAATAGTGTGATAATAATGGCCACATATATTAAGTGTGACACAACTCAATAACAAAAATCCTGAAAGTGAAATCTAAGTTAAAAATTATGTTCCTTGGATCTCAATTACCTTGGGAGTCAAGTTTCACATTATTCACATTATAATAATTAATTTAATTCATTTAGGAAAGAAAAGAACTAATTTTCCCCCAAAATATCAAATAAAATAATAAATGACTCCAAAATAGTAAAATAATCTTGTATTTTTAATCTAAATACACTACTACAGAAATGGCTTATGAAGTCACTTTCCAGTCGTCGGTTATTAACGACAAACCGACGCCTAAAACATACAGCGTCGGTTTAAAACACAATCCGACATATATCGGAGAGGAGTGGCCAGACACGGGTATCGCTTTCTATTTAGCGTCGGTTCTAGAATAAACAACTGACGCCTAAAGTAGCCCGTGAAATCCAATTTTTTCGAGCAAAAAAATTGCGCCAAAGTATCAGATACAAAGTCGGTGTTTTACCTAATAACTGATGTTGAATGAAGATAAAGTTTGCGCCAAAAGTTACAATATGGGCGTCAGTTGTCTTAGAATAACCGACGTTGATAAGGTGCGCGCGCCGTCCCCGCCAAAAAAATTAGGGTAAAGGAATGTCCAATTAATGTCGGTTGTCTTTTGATAACCGACACCTAATAGTAAAGGTGTCGGTTGGTATGGATAACCGACACCGTTTAGTAACTTAATAGCCCCCACGCACAGCGAACTCTTCCCCCTTTCTCTTCTGTTTCATTGAGATCGTGCGATTTTGCTCCGACGATTCCCGACCCTGCTGCGTCGCCTGCCGCCGCGCCGCCGCCTACTGCTGCTGCAGCTGCTCGCCACCGGAACCCTCTCCTTCTTTGCTCGACGCCGGCACCTCTCCTTCTCTACTCGCCTGCCTCCGTGCCGTCTCCTGCCGCTGGTGTGCTCACCGCCACCGCCGTCTCCACACTGCTACCAACAACCAACAGTAGGCCCTCCTTTCTTCATCACTGGTTCTCCTGCTCTTCTTCTTTCTTCTCCCTCTCCTTACCAACAGCAACCACGGCCGTGTGGGCTAGCACGGCCGTGGCTGTGTTGGCTGACCACACGGCCGTGCTACCCAGGCTGCTGCTGGGCATTTTTTTTTTAAGTTATTTACTTATTGGTAACTTGATAAATAACTCATATACACTGATCTATGGAAATGCCTTAGTTGATCACTCTTTATATTAGAGTTGCAAGCCTGTAACATTAAGTAATTTTTGAAAGTAAAATAATTATTGACTGTAATATATTGAACTTATATACAATACATGTTCTATGATAAGCCTTAGTAATCGGGTACTGTTATATATCCAAGTAAATTACATGTAAATAATCATGACATAGATTTTAGAATGCATACTTTGGTTAAATGTACTGTTGTAATTTTTGATCAAGTGATGATATGTAAATGTAGCAATAAGTTAGTAAGGTATCAATGATAAGTATGCTGTAATGTGATGCAAAATAGTTATTGTATCATGCATATCTTAATACTTTTTTGTTTTATAGTTGTATAGGGTGTTTTATGTGTGACAAGTCTATTGTTTAATAGTTTAGCTATAATCATTGTTTTATAGTTGTGTTATAAAGTATTTGGGTGTTTAGTATGGTTATTTAGGGTGTTCAGATATGTATAAAGGTTCCAAAAAGTATAGTATATATATGCATACATGTGCATTTTTTATAAAATTGTATAGAAAATCAAAACATGTTCTTGGTGAGATTCCTAATCACCCTTCTTGCTTAATGATGAACTGTAATGCACACATGTGACATGCTTTGAATGTAAATGATGAACTTTTCCCTAAATTTCCAATCATGCTTTTAAAGACATCAATAATCACCCTAACTTGAAGAACTAGGATTTTAGGTATAAGAATGACAACACATTATTTGTTGGCCTAGAAACCCGTCCAAGATTTACTCATTAGGAGTAAATCTTGGATAGTCCCCGGTTTGGGACTGTTCTTGAACACCTAATCTTTCATAGGATGTAAGTGTATAATGTGTATTGGGTTTTCAAGAAAATTTCGGCAGCATTTCCCCGTTTGTTCTCTAAGTACATATGTACTTGGAGAACAGTGGGGAAATGCTGCCGAAATTTTCTTGAAAACCCAATACACATTATACACTTACTAGTGAGATTAGGTGTTCAAGAATGGGATAGGTGGTACACATTTATTATATATAATAATGACATCACATGTATTTGTTAACCCTAGACCCTAATCTTGTTGTAATAGATACTTGTTTTCTCTTTGATCATAGAATGGATAGATCATGGATGTCCATTCGCAATCGCTGCACCCCAGAGTTTATTTTTGGTCTTGACCAGTTTATTAGATTTGCCGAGGAACATAGGAAACAACCTGGAGATAGGTTCTACTGTCCATGTAGGCATTGCGGTAACAACTTGAAAGTCAACACTGGTGACAAAATCAAAAGTCATGTCATGTGCAACGGGATTATAAAAGGCTATACAGAATGGCACTGGCATGGAGAGATTTCAAACCCGAAACCAGTGGATGTCGATAGCAGTGCTTGTGTGGAAGAAGAAATTGCCTACGATGACGTAGATGTGAATGAACCAGTTCCAGTAGACAATGTTGATGCGATGCTGAATAGCTGTGGGTTAGAGCACACCGATCCACCTCCCATTTTTAAAAACATTGTGCATGATGCTGAGATGCCCTTATACACAGGTTGTACTAAGTTTACGAAGCTTAGCGCTGTGTTGAGATTGTATAAGCTGAAAGCTAACAATAGATGGAGCGACAAAAGCTTCACGTCATTGTTGTCTTTGTTGAAAGAAATGCTTCCTGAAGGAAACGAGCTGCCAATCTCAACATACCAGGTAAAGAAATTGTTGTACCCAATGGGAATGGATGCCAAGAAGACACACGCATGCCCGAATGATTGTGTATTATCTCAAAAGGACTATGCGGATTTGAAAGATTGTCCAAAATGTGGTGCGTCATGGTATAAATTGACGACTTCGGGGGAGTCCAAAATTTGTTCTCCTGCCAAGGTGATGTGGTATCTACCTATAATATCACAGTTTCAACGCTTGTTTTCCAATCCGATAGATGCGAAGAATTTGAGGTGGCATGCAGATGTTAAGAAAAATAATGATGGGATCCTGCGACATGCGTCTGATTCCCCACAGTGGAAGAATATTGATCTATTGTACCCTGAATTTGGTGAAGAAGTCAGGAATCTAAGACTTGGGCTTTGTACAGACGGGATGAATCCGTACGGGACATTGAGCAGCCAACATAGCACTTGGCCAGTCATGCTTGTTATATACAATCTTCCTCCCTGGCTGTGTATGAAAAATAAGTATGTAATGTTGTCGTTGTTGATATCGGGCCCTAAACAACCTGGAAATGACATCGATGTTTATCTTGAACCTCTGATTGATGACTTAAAGAAACTCTGGGGTGAAGGTGTGATGACCTATGATGCTTCATGAAGAGATACATTTCATTTGCATGCTATGTTGTTTTGCACTATTAATGACTTTCCAGCATATGGGAATTTGTTTGGATATAGTGTAAAAGGAGCTAAAGTGTGTCCTATATGTGAAGAGAACACTGATTCAACAAGACAAAAAATGGTGGTAAGACTGTATATCTCATTCATCGAAGGTTTCTTCCAAAATTCCATTTGTATCATAGGAAGCGCAAAGCATTCAATGGATTGAATGAGGAACAGAGTGCACCTAAACCTATACCAGGGGAGGTTGTTTATGAAAGAGTAAAAGACTTTGTCAATGAATTTGGTAAGAGATCACAATGTACTATGGCCACACAGAGTGACAAATATTTATTCAAGAAGAAGTCAATATTTTGGGATCTTCCTTATTGGAGTTCTTTGACAGTTAGGCATTGTATCGATGTCATGCACGTTGAGAAAAATGTCTATGATAGTGTCATTGGTACAATGTGAATTACTTTACAATGCGAATGTGAACTTTACAATGTGAGCTTTACAATTTGAATTACTTTACAATGTGAATGTGAATTTTCAGATGGCTGAGCATTCTCCTGATGACTGTGTTGATGATTACCGTGAGGGTGAGGACATCAATGCGCCACCTCACAATGTAAGTTTTACAAATATATCATATATTTATATGTATATGTCCATTTATAGTTATATCTTGTAAATGTGTTTATTTTGTCAAATTTTAGGTTGATGATGCACATGTACCATCTGAAGCACTTGAGGCACTTGATCAGCAACACCAAAAAGTTGACAGGAGAACGAGCATCACTATGATGAAGACGTTAATAGCACAAAAGGGCAATGGACCCAAAATTGTTAAGGATTTTGATAATGCAAGAAATGCATCTGGTGTGAATCGCAATTCATTTGTTTCATATCTTGGGTATGTTACTTGCAGCCATTGCTGTTGTATGATAGATTCTTGGCATAAAGTTTCTAAGGAGAAGAAAGATGTAATACAGAGGGATTTATGCGTGAGTTATTATTAATTTGCAATTATATTTTGTAGATTACTAATTTTTTGGATACTAGTTAATAGCAATTCTAATTTGCAGAGTATATTTGAATTGGATGAAAAGCTGCATCGTAAATGCGTGATGCAACGCTGTGGGAGAATCCTAAGGAACTATAGGACAAATATCACCCGAGAATACATAAAAGAAGCTGACAAGAGGAAGAAGACAACCACTGAACAGTGGAACTTCCTGGACAAAGAAGAATGGGACGCGTTTGTTGCTTCAAGACAAACGGATGAATTCAAGGTATTAGGCATCAGTCCCAATCTCATTAATATATGTTGTATTCACCTATTCAAGATTAACATTTACTGTTACTCACCAAATCATTAATTTGCATAGTAACTAGGCCCTCAATGAGGCACAAAGATCAAGGCGTGCACTGAATGTGCATGACCACACAATGGGTTCAAGGGGGTATGCAGGCATTCGCCAAAGACTACAGTCTGAGGCTACTGCTCAGTCTGCTGCTACTCAGGAGTCCTCCACTGTAGGTAGCACACCTCTGCCTCGCCATGATATATGGATATCTGGGAGGCAAACTAAGAAGGGAGAAATAAGGAAGCCCGCAACTGCTGAGGCGGCTGCAAAAATAGTAAAATACAACTCTTACAACAATCGTTCAAATATTGATTATTTGTGGTGTTTACTTAATTACAAATTTTTGTTTTGGCGATTAGCGGGAGCTACACGAGCTGAGGAAACAAGGCAAGTTCATCCCTGAGGGCACAAGGGATGAATTGACAGTTACTCTGGGTAACCCAGAGCATCCTGGACGTGTTAGGGCTGCAGGCGTTGGTGTGGGCATCAAATCTTTTTTTGGGCCATCCCAGCGCAAACATGTCCCAAAAGTGGGACTTTCACAAGAAGAGGTATATTCTTTCTTTATAATGTTACTATAAAAAGAGAATTTAATAATTAGAAGCTAACGTTTCTTTTATCCATGTATAGGTAGATAAGCTAGTTGATAGGAAACTAGAAGAAGCACTGAAAAAGTGGTAGGCATCTCAGACTGCCACTCAGCAGACAGTACCTATCATAGCATCCCGCTCTACTCCTACTGCAGAGGTTGGGAGTAATCCTATAGACCCACCACCTAGCACATCCACTGTAAGTAATTTTATGACATAGTAACTAGTTTTTTAATTCAAGATGATATGTTTTCAAGATGATATGTATATATGTATATAACATTCTTTACACAAAAATTTGTAGGGGTTGAAGCCATGCCGTCTAAAAGTTAATGAATATGTCGTTGCAGAGGCGTCGTCTTACCCATCCCTACCAGGGGAAATGTTTCACGGGTCTCTATTACCAGCTGGTTGGATTCGTGTGAGCCCGGTACATATATTCCCCAAGTGGATGGATCTTCCATTGCCATATGCCCACCTAGATTGTGAAACACTTGGTGAGGCACTAGGCGGAGTGATATTGTGGCTAAAAGCGGATGTCATCTTTACTGAATATGGTAAATTTACATTACGTTAAACTGTTAGTGTGTGTATATGATGTCAGTTGATCTGAAATTATTATATATATATACAGGTTAAAAAGAAGACACCCACAACATCTAGGCCTCCACTTCCACCTCCTGCATTACCCAGTTGGGTTCCACAGGACCTAACTGTCCCGTTAGGTCCTAACTGTAGGGGTATGGCAATATGGTTAGGCGAACATGATATAAACTGCCCTATAACTGTTTCTATAGATTCAGATGTTGCAGGTCAATCATACAAAAGCAAACTATTTATACAAGATATTTTGGAGTTGTTTCGATATGATTGGCTAAATACATCTGTGATAGATCTATGGATAAGGTGAGATCTTCTTTATACATCCATATACCTTGTGTAGGATCTGTTGATCTGGTTTCTTATTTATTAATGCATGCGTAATTAATACATATTTTGCAGCTACTTAGACAAGATATGTGCAGATTTTGCATTCGAACATGTAGGATTTTTGATTCCATCTTTGATTAGTCTAGTAGCTAAAGACCCTCCGTCAGTTCAACAATACTACTGTGAGGCTTTTTCAATTTTTTCTCAAAAAAAGAAGACGATGATAATGGCTCCATTCAATGTAGAGTAAGTTTACTTTGCTTATTATATTTTAGACTTAAGAAAATTACATTTTTATTGTGGATTTTGAGTTATTAATTTTTAACTTTTTTACCTCTAGTGGTATGCATTGGGAGTTACTGGTTATTGTCCCCGAGACGTTCACTGTCTATTATCTAGATCCTAAGGGGAGTAAATTGAATACAAAATATGGACACATAATGAAAATGGCATTATTCTGGTGAGAAATATTTCATTTTCATATCCGTTAACATATGTTATTACATTACTATTTAATTATGCAATGTACTGTGTTACATTAACATGTAGGGGTTTTGATGAGTTCAAAAAGGCTGGAGGAAAGGTCCCCACGAAAAAGAACCAGCCAATAATTTGGAAGAACGTGAAAGTAAGTTCCCGACTGCAATATATGTATATATTATTTATGTGAACAGTGCTTAATTAGTTGTATTTTTTAATATTTTGTATGTTTGAATTTATAGTGTGCCACACAAGACAACAGATGGGCATGTGGATACTACGTGATGCGATTTATGCACATGATTATCAAATATGCCGCAATGGATATCGATTGTATTGCTGAGGTATTATAGAGTCTCATTAGATAATATGAAATATATCAATCTTATTTATAGCTCATTAATTATATATATACATCATTCTCTTTACAGGTGTTTACAACTGACCACACTACAGGAAATGCCTTACCAGATGTACATGATCCCTATACGACGGGAGAATTAAATGAAGTAAGAGAAGAATGGGCAACAGCCATACAAGTAGTGGGGGATTTAAGATATAATTGGGATGTTGATAGTGAATAATGACTCAAGAATGATATTTTGTAAATGAATTTCTGAATTATAATATATGTGTGAATGTTTCTACATGTCTGGATGTTTCTACATGTGTCTGAGTGAAAATGAATGAAACTGTTGGTTGCTATATGAATGTTTCTATATGTGAATGTGAAAATGAATGGAACTATAGATTGCTAGCTACATGAATGTTTCTAAATGTGTGAAAATCAAATGGAACTGTAGGTTGCATTGCTAAATGTGTGAATATCTTTGTTGTTTTTTGTAGGTTTGTGGCCTGTTGTTGGCTGATATCAATGGATGTCGTAAAACCTGCAGTTCATAACTGAATTGCAAGTTTCTCATCCTGCGACCAGCCATACAGCAGGTCTGCAGACCTACAAAAAAAAAACAAAAAATAGGCGTCGGTTATTTGTATGAAACCGACGCCAAATAGTTACAGTGTCGGTTTGTAATAGAAACCGACGTCTATTTCCTTAACACCACGGCCGTGCTGGCCAGCACAGCCGTGGCAGCGGACCAGACACCACGGTCGTGTTGTCCAGCACGGCCGTGTTGGGAGTTATATGGCGTCGGTTATTAGATAATAACCGACGCCTATAGTTCCCAAGTTGGTGCCCTTCTATGGCGCGAAAGTATATGGCGTCAGTTTCTTAGGTAATAACCAACGCCTATAGTGCCCTGTTGGTGCGTTTTTGTTGGCGCGCGAAGGGTTTTGGTGTCATTTTTTGAACCGATGCATAACGGCTGGGCTTTTAGCGTTGCCCACATAGGTGTCGCTTAGAAACCAACACTAAAGGCCTTAAATAACCGACACTAAAGGTTGGTTATGTACTAGTGATAATAAATATAGCCTTTGGGTGAATTTTCATCCAATTTAGAGAAAGTTTGCTTAAAAGGTGAAATTAGGAGAGAGAAAGTGTGTAGAACCTTCAAAATATTAAATAATTATACAAACAACTCCACCATGTAAAATTAATGGCAAATTCGTATCCAACACACTAAATATGACTTATGGGTGAAGTTTCATTAATTTTGGAGAATCTTAATGCCATTAATGCATGAGGAAAGAGAAAATAAGATTTGATTTATTTAACATATTATAAGTTCTCAAAAGGAAAATCTAATTGCCTATTCAGATTCCTCATATCAAAAATAGGTTGGGTGCCAAATTTCACTTAATTTGGGATTCGTTTACACCCTCAAAAGAAGAAAGAGAAAACATTAAATAATTAAATGATGCACTTTAGTCCGAGTATGTTTTGGTAACAAAATTAATGTCACATGAGATTTTTATTTTGCAGCTAATATTCACACATCAAGCATTGTTGGATCTTGATTCGATGATCAAGACATCATCTCCTACCTTATTTCGGACTGGTTCACGCGTGTGAACAGTACTGACGGCCGTAAGGCCTGGTAATTCGTGAATAACTTGCTCGATCCTTACTCATTTTTTGAGATTTTTCTTTCTATGATTTTTGGAGAGAACCCCACACTGATCAAGCCATAACTCAGGCCTCACCTTTCATTATTTGATAAATGCCCAAATCTTAGTTCTTATCTTCTCGAACATCCTTCTCCCAAAGGCTTAACATCGAACCCCACCTATATATACTCCTATATCGGTCTTCCTGGGAAAACTTGCTATCTTCCCCCTCTTCCAATTTCTTTATTGGTCACCATTCAAAACACCATAAGCTTCTTCCTCTCCTTTACATGTGGTGTCATGTGTTGGGTCTCAGCGACACCAACATATCAATTGGATACCGAAGTAAGTAGCTCGTCCTCTGTTCTTCATTTCTGTTCATTTGAATCATTGTTTAGTCATCATTTCATGATTTCCCCAAATAGACTAACAAGAACTCTACTTTTACTCATGGTCATGGTGGGTTTCAAGGTGGGTGAAGGATTCCCAGGATGATTTGTCCTTCCTACCCTCCTCTTTTATCCTTTCTTTGCTTTTTCTCACCAGGGGTATAATCATCTTCCCCAGGAATTGTTTTCTTCCTTTGACAAAGCCACACGGGTGATGTGGCACTGGTCCATGATTTGGTGGCTCTCTATTGGGGCCAAGTCAGTGGCCCAGCTTTTCTCTCACTCTCTCTCTTGATTTTTCAAACTGAATTGCCTACGTGGCATCTTTTGCTTGGTTGGATTTCAATAAATCATAACTAATTAACTCTTTGTCCAAAATTAAAAATAAAATATGTTCTCATCTCCAAAAAATTCCATATTTCTAATAAAATGATTTCAAAGACTGATTTTGAGTTTTGTCAAAAAATATTTTTAAGGAATGATTTTATTAATCAAAATTCATCAAAAATACACATAAATGTCAATAACTCCAAAATAAACAATATTATATGTTTTCTTAATCAGGAGAACCTAACCATATCAATGGTGGTGATTTAAGAGTCTAAATAATAGTTTTATTTGAAAATTCAAAAAGTAGGGTTTTCCTTACAGTAATACTTATGACAAACCCTAATACAGGTGAATAATTTGTAATTAGGCCAAGATGATGTTGGAAGCAATTAGAATTGATATAGAGTGTTTATAGGACTCTTATATAAGGTATGTTGTATCCCCTACTATTCTATGTTGAGAAATTCACCTATATTTCTTCATTCTCTTGGTCCTATGGACACTAGCCTACACGATATGTCTTTTCTCTTGAATATCATGGTTCATGTGAACTATCTTTTTTGTTACTGATCTTATGATCTTGGATAATCTTTTGGACTCTTTTCATATGATTTGTATATGATGGAACTCTATATGATGGCAAGTGATGTCTTTTTCCCACTTATGAGGTGAATGTATATGTGGGTCACTTATGTGGTGACTAGTTTGTATAATCTGACTATACTTTCTAATTGCCTCTACATTAAACATGTTATGTTATTCAGTAGCATTAGAGTAGTGTAATTGCATTGGTTTGGGGTTATGTGCCCTTTATGCTTTTGCGATGGAGGTTATGTGTTGCATACTCGGGTTTCAAATTTATGAGGTTTGGCCCACATTTATATTTATTGGGAGTTTGGTTATGTGCCATTCTCTATCAGGTTTCAAGTTTTTGAGGCTTGGCTGCCATTGTTCATTATATTGTTCTAGGGCTATGTTTATCTCACATGCATGTAGGATGATGATTATTTATGATGGGTTATGTGTCATGATTCCTATATGTGCTTAAGTGGCACTTTCTTATATGTTGTTTTAATGGCAAGTATCGTTTTATTGTGATTCTTTTCTCTTGATACCCATTTGGATGATACTTATCTTTTCTATGGGAAGCCTTCTATTTTGATATCCTTTTATTGTTTATATTGCTCAATGTTACTTTTTCGTATGCACATACCAGCCTTTGTTGATGTCTTCTATTTTTCTCTTCTTGTTGGGGTATGCTTCCAACCCTAGGTGAAGGACATGGAGGACATGGCATAAAGTTGTGGATTTAGCTTAAGGAGTTTAAAGCTTGGAGAGAAAGTTGCTATGGTTTAGACTTCCCTCTATCTTGGATCGTTATGTTGTACCATACATGTAAACCCTTTGTGGGAGATTATGATGTTTTGTTGTAACCTTATGAGAAATTGAATATAGTCAATGTTTTTATTTCACCGCTACACTTTGGTAGTTTTGAATACCATTAATAAGATTTGAAAATTTTACACCCACTCCATCATACCTTTTTTGGTGTGTTTGGACTGGAGGTTTTATTCTTCAGATTTTTAGTCGAGAGTAGATCCCCTCTGGGATCCTGCTCCTTACAACATGGTATTAGAGCCCATGGTAGTCAGAATTTGACTATTTCAACTTTATCTCCCTTATTAGAAACCTTGACTTAGATAGTACCTTTAGGTGAGACGTTCACCCTTTGAACTATGATGAGATGATGATTTGAATCTTTTGATGCAATAAGGTTTGACTTGAGGATGCAATTAGGTAATTAGGAGATAGCAGGATAAGAAGTCCTAATATGATTGTGACTTGGTTTTTGCATTGAATTTTGGCCAACATGTTGGTTTTACTTCACAATGTTTCTTATCGAAAAAAATAAATATTTTCATTATACTACTATATGTACAAAATTTTCTCTAATTTTCTCGATGATTTTTGAAACTAAGTCACAATAAAGAGATATGTGAAGTTTTGTAGAGCAACCCTAGAATTAGTTGGAATAGAATTTTAACCTAGTTTTGAAGAAGTGACTAGGAATATTTGAGATAATGTAAGATGTAGTGTACCTACCCTTTGTACCTTATGACTTTTTGGATGTTAGGGTTGTTAGGTTAGAGACACGTAGACCTAAAACTCAACCCTAGATGGTTCTGACTTTTATTTGCATACATGAATAACATAAATCTCTAAAACATTCACAACTAAAAGATATGTGGGTAACCTTAAATGTTGTTCAGTTGACTTATTAGGTTGAACCTTTTAAGGGGTGGAGAGTAATTAGTTGTTGATATTTGGATCAATAGATTTCGAGGATGAAATCCTTTTAAAGGGTGGAGTGATGTAACATACCAGATCTTGGACCCTACCCTAGAGGTTTGATCTCTTAAGCTTAGCCAAACAAGGTTGAGGATAGATCTAGATGAGGTTTAGTATAACCATAATGAGTTAATGCATGTATAAATCACCTTAATGTAACCTAATGTTCTCACATTAGTCTTGGATGAATAATAGACACATAAAATATGTCACATGAAGTAATATAAAATTTGTGTAAAGAATCACATATAATTCTTTTGGTAATAATATTAAGTTATGGAACATAATGGAATGAGAAATAGTGATAATAATGAAACAGTGTGATAATAATGGCCACATATATTAATTGTGACACAACTCACTAAAAGAAATCCCAAAAGTGAAATCTAAGTTAAAAATCATGTTCCTTGGATCCCAATTGCCTTGGGAGTCAAGTTTCACATTATTCACATAATAATAATTAATTTAATTCACTTAATCATGAAAAGAACTAAGTTTTTCCCCAAAATATCAAATAAAATTATAAATGACACAAAAAGAGTAAAATAATCTTGGATTTGTAATCTACATAATAAATATAGCCTTTGTTTGAATTTTCATCCAATTTGGAGAAAGTTTGCTTAAAAGGTGAAATCAGGAGAGAGAAAGTGTGTAGAACCTTCAAAATATTAAATAATTGAACAAAGAACTCCACCATGTAAAATGAATAGCAAGTTCATATCCAACACATTAAATATGACTTAAATGGGAATTTTCATTAATTTTGGAGAATATTAAAGCCATTAATGCATGAGGAAAAAGAAAATAAGATTTGATTTATTTAACATATTAAAAGTTCTCAAAAGTCAAATCTAATTGCATATTTAGATTCCTCATATCAAAAATAGGTTAGTTCCAAATTTCACTTAATTTGGGATTCATTTGCACCCTCAAAAGAAGAAAGAGAAAAAGTTAAATAATTAAATGTTGCTCTTCAGTCCGAGTATGTTTTGGTAACAAAATTAATAACACGCTAGATTTTTATTTTGCAACTAATACACACACACTGAGGATCATCGGATCTCGGTCCAATGATCGAGACATCATGTCCTACCTTATGTCAGACTGGTTTAAATGTGTGAATAGTACCGACGGCCACATGACCTAGTAATTCGTGAATAACTTGCTCGATCCTTACTCATTTTTCAAGATTTTTCTTTCTATGATTTTGGGAGAGAACCCCACACTGATCAAGACATAACTCAGGCCTTACCTTTCATTATTTGAGAAACACCCAAATCTCAGTTCTTATCTTCTCGAACCTCCTTCTCCCAAAGGCTTAACATTGAACCCCACCTATATATACTCCTATACCAGTCTTCCTGGGAACACTTGCTATCTTCCCCCTCTTCCAATTTCTTTGTTGGTCACCATTCAAACCGCCACTGAGTTTCTTCCTCTCCTTGACCTACGATATCGTGTTTTGGGTCTCCGCGACACCAACATATCAATTGAATACTGAAGTAAGTTACTCGTCCTTTGTTCTTCATTTTTGTGCGTTCGAATCATTGTTTAGTCATCATTTCATGATTTCCCCAAATCGGCGAACAAGTAGTCTAATTCTATTCATGGTCATGGTAGGTCACAAGGTGGGTGAAGGATTCCCGGGATGATTTGTTCTTCCTACCCTCCTCTTTTCTCCTTTCTTTACTTTTTCTCGCCAGGGGTATAACCATCTTTTCGTAGGAATTGTTTTCTTCCTTTGAAAAAGCCATGCGGGTGATGTGGCACTGGTCCATGAATTGGCAGCTCGCTATTGGGGCCAAGTCAGTGGGCCAACTTCTCTTTCCGCTCTCTCTCTCTTAGTTTTTGAAATTGAATTGCCTACGTGACATCTTCTATTTGGTTGGATTTCAATAAATCATAACTAATTAACTATTTGTCCAAAATAAAATAAAAATATGTTCTAAACTCAAAAAAATCCCATATTTCTAAAAAAAATTATTTCAAAGTCTGATTTTGAGTTTTGTTGAAAAGGATTTTTAAGGAATGATTTAATTAATCAAAATTCATCAAAAATACACTTAAATGACCATAACTCCAAAAAATAATATTATATGTTTTCTTAATCAAGAGAACCTAACTAGACCAATGGTGATGATGTAAGAGTCTAAATTGGAGTTTTGTTCAAAAAGTCCAAAAGTAGGGTTTTCCTTACATTAATACTTATGGCAAACCCTAATACATGTGAATAATTTTTAATTAGGCAAAGGTGATATTGGAAGCAATTAGAATTGATGAAGAGTGTTTATAGGAACCTAATATAAGGTATGGTGTATCCCCTACTATTCTATGTTGAGAAATTCACTTATAATTCTGTATTCTCTTGGTCCTATGGACAATAGCCTACACAATATGTATTTTTCTCTTGAATATCATGGTTCATGTAAACTATCTTATTTGTTACTGATCTTGTGATCATGGATATTCTTTTGGACTATTTTCATATGTTGTTTACATGATGGAACTCTATATGATGACATGTGTTGTCGTTTGCCCACTTATGAGGTGGATGTATATGTTGGTCACTTATGTGGTGACTAGTTTGTATAATCTGACTATACTTTCTACTTGCCTCTACATTAAACATGCTATGTGATTCAGTAGCACTAGAGTAGTGTAATTGCATTGGTTTTGGGTTATGTTCCCTTTATGCTTTTAGGATGGAGGTTATGTGCCCCATACTCGAGTTTCAAATTTATGAGGTTTGGCCCACATTTATATTTATTGGGAGTTTGGTTATGTGCCATTCTCTATTAGGTTTCAAGTTTATGAAGCTTGGCTACCATTGTATCTATATTGTTCTAGGGCTATGTTTATCTCACATACATGTAGGATGATGATTGCTCATGATGGGTTATGTGCCCTTATTCCTTATATGTGCTTATGTGGCACTTCCTTATATGTTGTTTTAATGGCAAGTATCATTTTATTGTGATTCTTTTCTCTTGATACCCATTTGGGTGGTACTTATGTTTTCTATGGGAAGCCTTATATTTTTATGTCCTTTTATTCTTTATATTGTTGAATGTTACGTTTTAGTATGCACATACCAGCCTTTGTTGATGTCTTCTATTTTTCTCTTCTTGCTGGGATATGCTTCCAACCCTAGGTGATGGACGTGGAGGACATGGCATAAAGTTGTGGATTTAGCTTAAGGAGTTTATAGCTTGGAGACAAAATTTCTATTTAGACTTCCCTCTATCTTGGATCCTTATGTTGTACCATACATGTAAACCCTTTGTGGGAGATTATGATGTTCTATTGTAACCTTATGAGAAATTGAATATAGTCAATGTTTTTATTCCGCTGCTACACTTTGGTTGTTTTGAATACCTTTAATAATATTTGAAAATTTTACACCAACTCCATCATACTTTTTTCGATGTGTTTGGACTGGAGGTTTTATTCTTCAAATTTTTAGTAGGGAGTGGTTCCCCTCTGGGACCCCACTCCTTATAGCAAGTCAGAAAGAACTTTTTCATTTTGAATGGTTTTCTTCTTACCATACCTATTAACAATAAAAAGTATAGTTGTTATTTGGATCTCTTTTGAGATATGAAGAGGATTACAATTTATACTCCGTTCAGTATTCTCTGAATTGTTTTATAATCTCTTGTTTATATAAAGAGAATTAGGTACGGGAAAGATGCTTGGAAAGAATCTGAGATACAAAGTTTTAAAACTCAGAAAAAATGTTTAAGATAAGAGACATGATAAAAAATAAAGCGCATGATACTAAATCTCAGTGCTTGAGATCCTGGCCAGGTATTCAATTACTGAAGACAAGGTAAGTACAGAACTCTTAGATTACTATCTTTCTAGCTACTATGATCAAGTAGTCATTTTGATGTAATCTAACAGCATTATGAAATTTGAAATGTGGCATAAAGATTCTTATCACAATCTCAATGGTGATAAAAGTGAAACCTGAGTAATCTCAGACCAACTTATGAAAATAAGGAATTATCAAATGAAATACTCATGGTATGACAAAGAGAACAAGGAAGATGATCCCTGCTCAATAAAGAATATGTAAAGAATAATGACCTTCCCATAATGAAAAGATGAACAACATGGAAAACTAAAAAAAATCATGAACATAAGAAATAAGAATCAAAGAAGGAGTAGTGACATGTAATCATCTTTACAGTTCCTATGCCAATGGTAAGGAAACCAAGATGCGATCAAATTGAATGACACATTAGCAGTGATAACTTGTAATATAACCAAAGAAATTTGGTAATCTTCTTTCCTGCAAAACAATCTTTGGACAATGATGTGGTTATAAGGAAAAGCATATTTCCTTTATACTTCTTTTCTAAGGATATGAGGTTCGAGTAAGTTTCATATCACTTGGTACATATGATTTTGAAATAACCTTGAGAGGGATACTTGAAAATTATCATCTAGGGCTTGGATGTTGATTCCAAGATGATGATATCTAAGAATAGTGATGTTTGTGAACCATAAAAGATGCTGGAAAAGTTCTTCTGATATGTTTGGTTCTGACAGTAACAGCAAAAGATGGATAAGATAAGATATGATGTATCTTTAGCATTTGTGGTAGATATCAAGGTGAGGAATCCTAGTATCTAAGTATTTCCAGTTGTGTGTGAACCCGAGAATAAGTCTCTTGATTAGATGATCAAGTGTTTGACTACCCAAGAAGGATTAACTTTGAGATCAATCTATCTACATGTACTCTATGCTTAACTATAGTATGAGTATCACTATTAGGGGTTTATACACCGCATAAGATGACGATGACAAGGAGGCATCAATTGAAGAAATAGTTGCAAAATCTTCTTGGGTAAAGTTCATCAGGTTGAGTGTAAACCCTTGGACTACACTTATTAGGGTTGCAAGTAAGGAGGATTCTGAAGGGATATATACTGATGAGTAGAATTTCTGATCTCTATCTAGATCAGTTAAAAAGAAAAGTACAACTGAAAGTGTACGTAATAGCAAGTCAATTGGTACGAATCTTAAGTGCACTTTGTGTTGAATTAGTGGATTAGAGTAGCACAGTGGAAGCACGGTAGGTCTTGTAATCTCGAGCAAGTAATATATATCTCTAGTCTTTATTTGGAAGAAAGCAGGATGAGGCTTGAAAATGATATGGTAAATTAAAAAGGTGATACATAAGAAGGATTTTACCCCTGAGATAAATAAGTATAAGTGTGTATAGTGCTTTTACGGCTAAGAAAATATCAATTAGAGTAGGGTTGATTTTATATCCAGTAATGGAGAAGATAAGTTGAGCATGTGCCTTGTATAAAAGATCCTATGATTAACCTTAGATGGAGGAACAACATGTTGGTCGAGTCTTATGACACTACCCTGACATCAAGGAACTATGTGAAAGTTTGTATGTGCAAGGCATAAGTAACATATATCTCCTTTCGCCTGGAATTTTGAGGGAGAAATCCTTGTTAAGGGTTTATGACTTGTAATACCCCTGACCTAGGTTTTGGGATAACCCAAGATGTTTTTCCTAAGTAAGATGATTAGAACCTTGTCCTAATGTTTTGAAAAATGATTAAGACTTATGGAGAATTCAAGTCTCAAGTATGTACCTGTTTGAATGTTGTTTGAGTAATGTTTGCTTATTTTGGACCAAAGTGCAATTTTCCCAAGATAAGGAGTTATTTTGATATATGTCACAAGATGGGTGTTCCCTTAGTACTTAAGCATCATAAGAGAGAGCATGATGCTAAGGGGCATTGTAACATTCTAAATCTTGGACCCTACCCTAGAAATTTGATCTTTAGGATTTGACCAAATAACGTTGAGGTTAGAATGATCATAATAAGCTAATGCATGTAAAATCACCCAAATGGACCTAATTGAATAAATTAATTAAGTTAATGGGCCATTAGTGGTCTGAGTGACATAACTCATTAAAAGAAGTCCCAAAAGTGAAATCTAAGTTCAAAACCGTGTTCCTTGGGTCCTAATTGCCTTGGGAGTCAAGTTTCACATTATTCACATAATAATAATTAATTTAATTCATTTTGGAAAGAAAAGATCTGAGTTTTCCCCAATATATCCAATAAAATAATAAATGACTCCAAAAGTGGAAATAAACTCCAAACTTTTAATCTACACATCAAAGTAAGCTTACATGTGAATTTTCATGTAATTTGGACAACCTTGATATAATAAGGTAAGTTTAGGAGAGAGAAAGTTGATAAAAGGCATTAATGCTCAATAATGTGATTAATGACACCAAAAGTTATAAATATAGGAAAATTCATATTCAACACTCTTAACTTAACTTAACTTGTGGATGAAGTTTCACATAATTTGGATAATCCTAGTGTCATTAATGCATAAGGAGAGAGAAATAAAGAATATATTAAATAATGCATCTAAAGTTGCCAAAAGTGAAATCTAGTGACATAATCGGAATCTACATGTTTTAATTAGCCTCTGGGCAAAATTTCACCAAATTTGGGGTTTGTTTGAGCCTCCAATAGAAGAAAGAGAAAAAGGAGAAATTAATGTGAACACACTTTATTCTAATTTGATTTGGACTTGATTTAATGTGTCACACTATTTTTCCTTTTATTTGCAAAACACAGTTTTATCTTTGCCCATCGGATTTTCATCGAGTGGTTGTTGTATCCTCACCTTCCTCCGATTTCCTTGCAAATAGGTGTTGTTTCCTTCTCCGATTCTTCTGATCTTTCTGCCTTTCTGTCTCTTCTCGAGTTCTGATTTCTTCACCCTCTCTTTCTTTACCTTCTTGCGAACCCAATGGGTATAAATACAATAGAGTTCCTCATGTGTCTCACTCAGTCTGCACTCACTGCCCTTCTCCTTTGTTCCTCCCTTGTCTTGCTCCTCCGACTCTTCTCATCGCCTCTTCTGACCATCAGATGCCTAAGAATCGGTTCCAAGAACTCTGCGCCACCACCATGTATGGATTCCCGACATTGGTTTGGTTTCTTCAGGTATGGAGATGAGTCCCCAAACTCCAATTTTTCCCTCACTACAAGTCGCCTCGCCATTGAGCGCTAGCGTTGTCGCACACCATATGGGCTACCAGGGTAAGTTCGTTGGGTCCTGGTTCTCGTTTGCGGCGCGTTATTTTGGTTCAATCCACACTCCATCAGTTTTCCCTAAATCTACCTGATCAAGCAGCTTCTCGCACATTAGGCATGATGTGCGATGAGGTTTGAATATGGGTTGCGTTTGATTTTCATTTATGCCCCACTCACCCTTCGTTTTCCATTTTTGTGCCAAGGGTAATTACGTCATTTCACAAGTTTTCTCTCTTTTCTTTGAGCGCTCTGTCTGGCCGATGTGTCCTAGTGACCGGCTATTTTGGCAAGGCCCGATTTGGCCAAGTAAGCACGGTCACGCTCTCCCTCTCTCTCCTCTCTGTGCATTCGGTTTGATGATTTGTAATTACCTAATTGGTCGGATTTATAAAATTCATAACAAATTCATTAATGATCAAAAAATATGGAAAAATATTTATTTGAATCATAAAAATAAGATATAACTAACGGTATAAGTTTAATAACTAAATATAATTTTAATGATATGTAATTTTTATGGATCTAATTAATTATATAATAAATTATAAAAATCATAACTAATAATATGTATGTCAGAAAAATATAATAAAATATGTTTTGGACTCGAAATAATGTGAACTAAAATGTGGAATGGTTTTGGTAAGCTAATTTTTTTAATGTTAAAAGGTGGTTTTTAGGGTTTGGTTAATGTATATGAAATTGACTCAAAATATGCATATGTGCTTAATAGGTTCTTTGGAAGCCTACGCTTGGACCTATAAGTGACTTTGGTTCATTTGTGTAACATCCCTGACCTGGGTTATGTACTAACCCTAGGTGTTTTGCCTAATAAAGTTGATTAGATACTTGCCCTTATATTTTGGAATGTAATTAGTGTTTTGAGGAACTTATATTTCAATTCCAGTCCTTTCTGAATAATGTTGAAACATGGTTTTGTTACTTTTAGACTAAAGTGCAAATTACCTAAGTAGAGGGGTCAACTTGAAAATTGCACATGATAAGATGTTCCTTTGATACTGATACATCATAAGAATGTATATGATGTGGTGGTATGGATTCCACAATCTTAGTCATCAAAATGTAGCTTGTAAAGCAATCCTTGTGCATTAAAACCTAGTTTTGGTGTAATGTGCAATTAACCCAAAACCTAGGGTTCAATATGAAAAGTATCACCTCTATAGGGTCTCTCATGTTTCTTGGCATCAAGTAGAGCAAAGAAAATGAGAGGCGCGCCTCATTTGAATTATCATGGGAGAGAGAGAATCTTGATATTGAAATAATCAAGATTTAAGCACAAATGGCTCTTTAATATAATTTAATGTAAAAAGAAACAAAGTAATTATGGAGCTCTTCAACAAAAAGTTGGAGGATGTGTTTTCAATAGTTTGTACAAGCTTGTGCCATGCTTGGGCACCAAAACTATCTTGTTTGAATGGAAGCTACTCACACTAATAATACTATATAAAGCAATATCCACTAAAAGATGGATATTAACACATAACTCTTAAAGATGTTTGGTCCTTTTCCTTTAAACCTTGGGTAATGGAGAAGTTTTGCAAGGTATTATAAAGTGGATACGTGGCCAAAGAATGGAGGAAACTTTGGTGGATTTTAGTTGGGAAATAAAAGGAGATAATCCTCTTTTTCCATTTTCTTTGAAAATCCATAAATATATATATATATATATATATATATATATATGTATATCTTTTCCAACAACACCCAAGGATCGTTCCTTAGCTTCTTTTCTTCTCAAACTTGCTTTGGCTGACCAAGGAAGAGCTTTGGACCATAGGAAGGATGACCGAACTAGCTTGGTAAGTTTTGATCATCTCCTACCTCAAATTCATGGTGGAAACCATAAAACAAGGTTAGATTCATGGTTTGCTTCACACGATTTCCCTTTTTAGCCACCTTGTTCATCCAAAGTTTTAAGAACGAACCTTGGACAACTACTGGAGCTCAACCCACCGTTAAAGCTGCAGAGCTTGGAGCTCTGGATCAGTTCTAGATGCGGGTTTTATAACTCTAACCCTTAAGCATTGCTAATGCATCTATCTCTCTAATAATCGTTGGCTATTTTCTTCTTTGGTATTCTTTTGGTTAATTCCTATATTTTCCGTGAAGAACAGAAACAGTTCTTGGTTTCTCATAGGAAGAAGATGATGAAATTAAATTTGATGATTATCCAAAGAAAATCACTTTAGCAAACTGTTTGGTTTTGTGCTCAAACGATTTCCCAAACCGTTTGGGAGCAAACGGTTTCAAATCGTTTGATTGCAAACGATTTCCTCCAAACCGCATAGAAGCAAATGGTCCAAGACCGTTTGGTGGCATTGACCAAGCATTGACCATTTGGAGATTTGTTGGGAATAATATAGACTAATCACCTATCAATAATTATCAATTAACTCCAAGTGGTTCACCAATTAAAGGTCCATCAACCCTCTAAACCCTAATTGGGTTAATTGCTGATTTGATAATTGAATTAGGTTGAAGTTTGGGTTGAGTGACCCAAACGGTTTCAAAACCATTTGGGGATCACCGAAACGGTCCAAACGGTCTCAAGACCGTTTGGTGATCACCCAAGACCGTTTGGAGGTCTAGGGTTAAGTATAGTTGACCAATTGAAGATCCAAAGGTTCTAAGTTGAAGTACAACCAATTGTTATTATGGTGATCAATCCAATGGACCAAACCCTAATTGATTGACTTAGTTTTTGGTGTTGACTTGGGAAAACAGTCTCAAGACCATTTGGAGGTCATCCAAACAATCCCAAGACCGTTTGGGTTCAGGTCATGACCAAATAGGATGACAGTTCAATGGGTTCAATTCAATTAGACTCACATTGAATTATGTTGAAGGGTCATCGATTCCAAACCCTAATACCATTGATTCAAGCCCTAATTGATGACCAATTGTGGGTCAATTGAGGGTCAAATTAGTTGAAGGTTGACCTAATTAACTCAATTGAATGATGGTGATAGGTCCAATTGATGATTGAATACATATATACAACTTTTGAAGGAACCAACAATGGAAACCCGATTTCAATTTGACTTGTTGAGACCATACTTGGTCCATGCGGTTTTGAGGGGGTTTGGACCAAATGGACTGAAGACCGTTTGGAATCAAATGATCCCAAACCGTTTAGGGTTCATGCGGTTTCAAAACCGATTGAGTTCATGCAGTTTCAAAAATGATTGTGTCCATGCGATTTCAAAAGTCAAACTTGGGAAAACGGTCTTCACCTCCTACTTTAGCAAACGGTCTTGATGTGTGCTACTTTACCAAACGGTCTCAAGGGTAAACCAAGACCGCATGAAGGTCCAAATGGTCTTAGACCGTTTGGAGGTTTAGTATGCAAGATCGTTTGAGGTCTAAGTTAGTCAAGATCGTTTGGGGCCTTAGTGGCCAAGATCGTTTGGTGGATGTTTAACCTAAACCTCATGGGTACTTAAAGTGGTTAAAGGACAAGTGGTTAATTAATTAATATATGATGTAATCAAAGGTGATTCATGATACTTGTACCTTAATGGGATAGTGTGATTGAAACCCATGAAGTAATTAAGCTCTAATAAATACAATGGTGATGATATAAACCATGGAGTCAATTCTCTTTCATGATTGAGTTACTTAACCTAATCAAGGCTGAAGTAAACATCATCCTATATAGGATAAGAGAGAGAAGATTTCTTTTATAAATGTTAATCAAGTAAATGACTTCTTATATGAATGAATATCTAATTAGGGTATGATCCTTCATAGTGAGATCATGAAAACCCTAATTATGATGGTCAATGAATCTTAACTCTAAATTGAAGGTAATAAGGGAAGTACCCCTAATGCATGATGACGATGTAATCTTAATTCATAATGATGACATGATAAACCCTAAATTAAGGTATGTGAATAGTAAACCCTAAATAAAGGTATGTGAATAGTAAACCCTAATTCCAATTAAGGTGAATAAAAGTGTGAAATACTAATCCTGGGTTATGCTTTGTAGCATGAAGCTCTATGATTGGATAATGAAATGAGGAATCACTATTCCTAACTGAGTTACGGGGATGATTAATCCTACTTGAATTGAAAAAGGAAACCCTAACCCTAGTAAGGGCATAGTGGTACAACCCTCGAATAGTGAAGTTATCTTTGTTTTGTAATATGCTGATATGAAATTGATGTACCTACTATCATCTGTGCTAATCTGTAGGTTTTATGAAATATTGAATATACCCAGGTAAGAGCTATAATGCTTTGTTTATTAAAAAGTATTTAATGAGCCTTGTAAGCAATAATATGCAATGTTGTCTACTGAAAGGTAACAAATGAGATTGACAAGCTGTATGAGCCCTGTGAAATACCTGCAATGTTACTATTATGTTTACACTGTTAAATGAATTAATGGCATTCAGTTACCTATTAAAGTGGTAACAAGTGATTTGATGATCTAAGGGTTTGAACACCCACATTCTTGAATCATAATGGTGAGATGATTAGGGATCGAGATCCCAATGTTAATAAGATGTGAAATGAACTTGATACATTTAGTACTCTTTCTTTATAGCAATTGTTTTAATGGTTTATGTTTGAAAACATGCCTGATGCTAAAAGAATGTCATAATGTACTTGAATAATCAAGTATAATGATATCATGTAGAGCCCTGACCATAGATCCATCATCGTCAGAAGCTAGATGATGGTGAAACATGTTTTCCTAAGGGAACTCCTGGAGAGCATACTTTTGAGTATGTGGGGGTTATGGACACGAATATCCTTACATCCTAATGAGGGAATTCATGTGAGATGAACATTTAATCTCTCAAACCTTAATTATATATATATGCCGGGATGATGTATCACTAATCTCCCGATGATGTTGTTAATGCCTCATCGATGTGAATAAACAAGAAATCCCTCGATTGCGAAGAGAGTACATCATGCCACTGTAACTCTAATAGCAAAGTTGCCAGAATACCCTAGAATGCTATTATGGCAGAGACACAAAATGTCCTGCATGTTTTTCCTCACACTTACTGAGGAGGATGAGGTCATAGAAATCCGGCTCTTCTAATGACCTATGTATGGTACCGATTTCAACTTTGTAGTGGTCAGTTGGAGTATGAGCGGTATACCTCATCTCCTCAGGGCATAAGTATGTTTGTAAAATGTAATCAGCCATGTAGCATAATTGCTTAGGTGGAACTATGATAAACAATGATTGATGATACATTGTTTATAATGTCCTAGTTGGATAATTAGTATACATGTTCTTCATATTCCTTATTAAATGAATGACATGCTATTCAATCAAGTTATAATTAAAATGATTGCATAAAGAATACTGCTTTATTTTGTTATTTATTAAATTACCTACTGTTGAATATTTATAACCCTACTGCTCAGTATCATTCTATTATTTTGCAATAACAATGTTTCTGGCAAAGTGTTATAACTCCCGCTGGGACGATTTTCAATTGTCTCACCCCCGTGGGATTCAACGTTTTAGGTAGACGCCGAGGAAGAAGAAATCCATCAGTGGGTGAACAACAGCAGCAGCAACAACAACAAGGACAACAGTGATCTTTAGGTGGAGACACTGTCTGTTAGGTCTTGTGTATAGAGAGTCCTATGTGTCATCTCTATACTCTCAGGTCCTAGGAGTCAGTAGATGGTTTAATATAGGTCTGAGATTTTTGGCTTAATGCCTCGAGATTTTTGTATACTGCTCATGTATAGTTTAACAGGGCAGTCAGTGTTATGACTCTCGAGATGAGATGATACAGAGATGTACTGATGAATCAGCTTGTAAATAACTTACTTGTTTCTTTATGAAAGAGTTTTACAGTTGTGGATCTCTTTACAAAAAGTTTTAATTTTTAGTGATTTTTAGTAATTCTGCTGGTAATGAAACGCTTCCGCATCAGTTAGTTTAGTTAATAATAGTTTGTTCGAATGGTGTATCAAAATTTGTGGTATCAGAGCTCTAGGTTCGCTGAGTCTACAGAGACATAGGACTAGGGTTGTAGAGTTTGTTCTAGTGTCTTCCAATATATCTGATAGTGTCTTCTGCTCATATAGGAGGAGAAGAGAAAACTAAAGATGTCTGGATCACACGAGGAACTTGTTGTTGAGAGTAGTACCACTGCACCTGGAGGAGGTGTAAGAAACCAAGAAAGGGAGGAACATGTACCTGAACCACCTCAGCTCAACCCAGCTGACATGGGGAACCCATCCTTCCAAGCCATGTTCGGGCAGTTCATGACTGCCATGACACGCATGACTGATAGGATGCCTATACCTGTACCTAGGGCACCTACCCATCCAGAAGGACAAGGAGTCGGCAAGACGTTTGAACGACTACGCCGGGTTGGGGCCACAGAATATGCTGGAACAGCTGACCCAGCAGATGCTGACTTGTGGCTAACTGAACTAGAGAAGGCCTTTACAATATTGAACATCCCAGAAGCTGAGAAGGTTAGACATGTTGTGTACCTTCTCAAGGGGAGTGTTGGTCACTGGTGGACCATGAAGGAACAAAAAAGGTCTGGTGCGGAGATTGAATGGGAAGTATTTCGATGAGAATTTGTCAAAAAATACTTTCCTAAGACGTTCCTGGATGAGAAAATCTCTCAGTTTGAGAGATTAAGACAAGGACCGATGAACATTAGCGAATACGAGGCTAAGTTCATGGAGCTTTTGCGGTTCTATCTGCATATGGCAGCTACAGATGAAGAAAGGATCTGGCATTTTGAGAAGGGGTTAAATGATGAGTTGACTACCCCTGTATCTGCTCTGGAGAGTAGGGAAAGGTTTTCTACCTTTGTAAAGTCAGTCAGGAGAATAGAAAGGTCTGTATCAGAGAAGAGACAGACCAAGAATAAGAAGATGTACCCTCAGTTTCAAGGATCCTCATCCAAAGGTTTCAAGAGACCAAGGTTGTCCATGCCTACACCACCACCTAGATTCAGTACCCAGACGCAGTGGACATCAAATAGGGGTAGAGGACGAAGTCTACCCCCAGAAGGAGCTTGTAGCTCAGCATCTGTGTCAGTTACAGGACCAACCAGACCACAACAAGGGGTCAGAAGTTGTTATATATGTGGAAAGGTGGGACATCTGATGAAGGATTGCAGAGCTCGAGAGGCGAGTGTGACTCAACCCCAAAGATAGAGTCAGTAAGAATCTTAAAGGAGACAGTTTCCAAACGAAGCTAGAGGGTGTGGACAAGCGTCCCAAGCTGGATCATCAGCACCTAGTCATCAAGCACCGAATCAACCACAGGCAACGGTGAGATTCTACGCGATGAATCCACCTGATGCAGTGATCAACCCTCGGGTTGTGGCAGGTTAGATGGAATTGTTTTATTCAGATATGTCTACATCTTGCATTATATCTTTTTTAATTGATCCGGGTGCTACGCATTCCTTTATCACTCGAAGGGTGATTCTTGACTGCAACCTAACTATAAGTCATAGAGCAGATAGTTTGTTGTTGGAGACTCCTTTGATGGGATCTGCAGTTTTGCGGGAGGTATGTTCTCCCTGCATCCTTTTCTTTTCTAAACATCACATTCAAGTGGATCTTATACCACTTAAGATGCATGGATTCAATGTAATCCTTGGGATGGATACCTTAGAAAGGTATACTGTTGTTTTGGATTGTGAGTCCAAACAAGTTGTGTTCACAGATGAAAGTGACACATGGATCTTTCAAGGAGATAGAAAGATTCTTGCGACTTATCTTGTGTTAGCTATGGTTGCCGAGAAGTTGATGAGGCAAGGATGTTATGCATTCTTGGCCCATGTGGTAGATACCACCATGGAGAGTTCTAATCCTGTTGAAGTTCCTGTAGTCAGGGAATTTGAAGATGTATTCCCTGAAGAACTTCCAGGTGTACCTCCACCCCGAGAGATTGATTTTGAAATTAATCTAATCCCAGACACGCAACCAATAGCACAAACACCATATAGGATGGCGCCTGCTGAGATGGCTGAACTCAAGAAACAACTGTACGAGTTTCTTGAGAAGGGTTTCATCTGACCGAGTACTTCACCCTGGGGTGCTCCGGTCCTCTTTGTTAAAAAGAAGGACGGATCAATGTGGTTGTGCATTGATTACAGACAAATAAATAAAGTAACAATAAAGAATAAGTATCCTCTTCCGAGGATTGATGATCTTTTTTATCAGTTACGCGGTGCAACAGTTTTCTCAAAAATAGATCTGAGGTCGGGATATCATCAGCTACATATTAAGGAGGGTGACATACCTAAGTTTGCCTTTAGGACAAGGTATGGTCACTATGAGTTCACAGTTATGTCGTTTGGACTAACAAATGCACCAGCTGCATTTATGGAACTCATGAATAGAATCTTTTGACCTTTTCTTAATCAGCGTATTGTTGTCTTCATAGATGACATCCTGATCTACAGTAGAGATGCTCAACAGCATGAGCAGCATCTTCGTTAGGCTCTAACTTTGCTAAGGGAGCATAAGTTATATGCTAAGTTTAGCAAGTGTGAGTTCTGGTTACCAGAAGTTTCTTTTCTTGGACATGTAATATCTGCCTCAGGCATTCGTGTTGACCATAAAAAGGTAGAATCTGTCCTGCAATGGGAGCAGCCGAAGACTCTGACGGAGATTCGAAGTTTCTTATGGTTGGCAGGTTATTACAGGACGTTCATTAAGAACTTCAGTTCTATATCTTTACCCTTGACTAAGTTGACCAGGAAGGATGTTCCTTTTACCTGGAGTGACAAGTGTCAACAATCATTCCAATTGTTGAAGGAAAGGTTGACAAGTGCACCTGTTCTTGTGTTACCTGAGCAAGGGAAAGGGTATATAGTTTTCTGTGATGCCTCTAAGAATGGACTAGGATGTGTGTTAATGCAGGATAAACAAGTGATTTCTTTTGCTTCTCGACAGCTTAAGAAACACGAGGAAAATTATCCGACACATGATCTAGAACTAGCTACTGTAGTTCATGCCTTGAAGATCTGGAGACATTATCTCTATGGAGAAACATTCCAGATTTTCACAGACCATAAGAACCTAAAGTATATCTTTTCTCAACATGAGCTTAACATGAGGCAACGCCGCTGGATGGAATTAATCAAGGACTACAATTGTACACTTGATTACCATCCAGGGAAGGCCAATGTGGTTGCTGATGCTTTGAGTAGGAAATCAGCAACACCAGCCTTAGACATAGCATAGTTGAATTCTTTGATGTGTTCTAGGAGGGATATGCTTATCTCTTTAAGGCAAGATAATGTACAATTAAAAGTATCGTTGTTATCTGGACTGCTAGCTGAGATGCATATAAAACCTACCCTGAGACAACAGATTAAGGAGGCACAACAAGCTCATGATGCAGTTCAGCAGATTAGATTAGAATATGGTAGTGAGAAACGAGAAGGTTTCCATGACTCAGATGATCAGATAGCCTGTTATCATGGTAGAATGATAGTGCCTAATGTGGATAATTTAAGAAAGTTAGTCTTGGAAGAAGCTCATTATTTAATATATGATATGCATCCAGGAAGCACCAAGATGTATCGTAATTTGAAAGATATGTATTGGTGGCCTAGTTTGAAGAAAGACATTGCTGAGTTTGTTATGCGGTGTCCTGTGTGTCAGCAAGTTAAAGTTGAACACCAGAAGCCCACAGGAACAATGCAGCCTTTGCCTATACCTCAGTGGAAGTGGGATCTGACCATGGATTTTGTGGTTGGTTTACCCAGAACAGCCAAAGGTCATGATTCCATCTGGGTAATAGTCGATAGGTTGACAAAGACAGCACATTTATTACCTGTCAAAACAACCTATTCTGTTGAGAAGATGGCACAGCTGTATGTAGATGAGATAGTACTGTGGCTTCATGGGGTCCCAGTTACCATTATTTTTGACAGAGGTCCCCAGTTTATGAGTCATTTTTGGGAGTGACTTCATAAAACTTTAGGCACACAGTTAAGGTTTAGTACAACCTTTCATCGTCAGACTGATGGACAGTCAGAAAGGACTATACAGACTTTAGAGGACTTGCTTAGAGCATGTGTTCTTCAGTTTACAGGAAGTTGGGATCTGCACCTAAGTTTAATAGAGTTTGCCTACAACACTAGCTATCAACATAGCATTGACATGGCACCTTATGAAGCTTTGTATGGTAGACATTGTAGATCTCCCTTATGTTGGTATGAAACCGGTGAATATCAACTTTTAGGTCCTGAACTTGTGTAGCAGACCACCGAGAAGATTAAAATAATACAACAACAGTTGAAGAATGCACATGATAGGAAAAAATCTTATGTTGATAAGCGTCGTAGACCTTTAGAATTCCAGGTTGGAGATAGAGTGTATCTCAAGGTCTCACCTTGCAAGGGAGTTCTTAGATTTGGAAGGAAGGGAAAGTTAGCTCCTAGGTTTATGGGGTCTTATCCAATCATTGAACGGATTGGAAAGGTAGCTTATAAGATAGAGTTACCACCAGAGTTGCAAAAGTTACATCCAGTGTTCCACATTTCCATGTTAAGGAAATGTCATCCTAAAACAGAATCAGTTATGCAACCTATGGAAGTGGAGTTGAATGATGATATATCTTATATAGAAGGACCTATGTTAATCCTTGACAGAAGAATTAAAAAGCTGAAAAAGAAAGACATAAGTCTTGTGAAAGTCCTCTGGAATCACCGTGGTGTTGAAGAAGCCACGTGGGAACTAGAGCAAGAGATGAGGAGGAAATACCCTACTCTTTTCTCTTAAAAATGTTTTTGTAATGATTTCAGGGATGAAATCCTTGTAAGGGGTGCATAATTTGTAACATCCCTGACCTGGGTTATGTACTAACCCTAGGTGTTTTGCCTAATAAAGTTGATTAGATACTTACCCTTATATTTTGGAAAGTAATTAGTGCTTTTGAGGAACTTATATTTCAATTCCAGTCCTTTCTGAATAATGTTGAAACATGGTTTTGTTACTTTTGGACTAAAGTGCAAATTACCCAAGTAGAGGGGTCAACTTGAAAATTTCACATGATAAGATGTTCCTCTGATGCTGAGACATCATAAGAATGTATATGATGTGGTGTTATGGATTCCACAAGCTTGTACATCAAGATATAGCTTGTAAAGCAATCCTTGTGCATTAAAACCTAGTTTTGGTGTAATGTGCAATTTACCCAAAACCTAAGGTTCAATATGCAAAATATCACCTCTAGAGGGTCTCTCGTGTTTCTTGGAATCAAGTAGAGCAAAGAAAATGAGAGGGGTGCCTCATTTGAATTATCATGGGAGAGAGAGAATCTTGATATTGAAATAATCAAGACTTAAGCACAAATGGCTCTTTAATATAATTTAATGTAAAAAGAAACAAAGTAATTATGGAGCCCTTCAACCAAAAGTTGGAGGATGTGTTTGAAATAGTTTGGACAAGCTTTTTCCATGCTTGGGCACCAAAAATATCTTTTTTGAGTGGAAGCTACTCACACTAATAATACTATATAAAGCAATATCCACTAAAAGATGGATATTAACACATAACTCTTAAAGATGCTTGGTCCTTTTCCTTTAAACCTTGGGTAATGGATAAGTTTTGCAAGTTATTAGAAAGTGGATACGTGGCCAAAGAATGGAGGAAACTTTGGTGGATTTTAGTTGGGAAATAAAAGGAGATAATCCTCTTTTTCCATTTTCCTTGAAAATCCATAAATATATATATATATATATATATATATGTATATCTTTTCCAACAACACCCAAGGATCGTTCCTTAGTTTCTTTTCTTCTCAAACTTGCTTTGGCCGACCAAGGAAGAGCTCTGGACCATAGGAAGTATGAATGAACTATCTTGGTAAGTTTTGATCATCTCCTACCTCGAATTCATGGTGGAAACCATAAAACAAGGTTAGATTCATGGTTTTCTTCACACGATTTCCTTTTGTAGCCACCTTGTTCATCCAAAGATTTAAGAACGAACCTTGGACAACTGCTGGAGCTCAACCCACCATTAAATATGCGAATCTTGGAGCTCTGGATCAGTTCTAGAGGCGGGTTTTATAACTCTAACCCTTAAGCATTGATAATGCATCTATCTCTCTAATAATCGTTGGCTATTTTCTTCTTTGGTATTCTTTTGGTTAATTGCTATAACTTCCATGAAGAACAGCAAAAGTTCTTGGTTGCTCATAGGAAGAAGATGATGACGTTAACTTTGATGATTATCCAAAGAAAATCACTTTAGCAAACGGTTTTGTTTTGTGCTCAAACAGTTTCCCAAACCGTTTGGGAGCAAACGGTTTCATCCAAACCACATAGAAGCAAATGGTCCAAGACCGTTTGGTGGCTTTGACCAAACATTGACCATTTGGAGATTTGTTGGGAATAATGTAGACTAATCACCTATCAATAATTATCAATTAACTCCAAGTGGTTCACCAATTAAAGGTCCATCAACCCTCTAAACCATAATTGGGTTAATTGTTGATTTGATAATTGAATTAGGTTGAAGTTTGGTTTGAGTGACCCAAACGGTTTCAAAACCGTTTGGGGATCACGCAAACGGTCTCAAGACCATTTGGTGATCACCCAAGACCGTTTGGTGGTCTAGGGTTAAGTATAGTTGACCAATTGAAGATCCAAAGGTTCTAAGTTGAAGTACAACCAATTGTTATTATGGTGATCAATCCAATGTACCAAACCCTAATTGGTTGACTTAGTTTTTGGTGTTGACTTGGGCAAACGGTCTCAAGACCGTTTGGAGGTCATCCAAATGATCCCAAGACCGTTTGGGGTCAGGTCTTGATGTGTGCTACTTTACCAAACGATCTCAAGGGTAGACTAAGACCGCATGAAGGTCCAAACGGTCTTAGACCATTTGGAGGTTTAGTATGCAAGACCGTTTGAGGTCTAAGTTAGTCAAGATCGTTTGGGGCCTTAGTGGCCAAGATCGTTTGGTGGATGTTCAACCTAAACCTCATGGGTACTTAAAGTGGTTAAAGGACAAGTGGTTAGTTTATTAATATATTATGTAATCAAAGGTGATTCATGATATGTGTACCTTAATGGGATAGTGTGATTGAAACCCATGAAGTAATTAAGCTCTAATAAATACAATGGTGATGATATAAACAATGGAGTTAATTCTCTTTCATGATTGAGTTACTTAACCTAATCAAGGCTGAAGTAAACATCATCCTATAGAGGATAAGAGAGAGAAGATTTCTTTTATAAATGTTAATCAAGTAAATGACTTCCTATATGAATGAATATCTAATTAGGGTATGATCCTTCATAGTGAGATCATGAAAACCCTAATTATGATGGCCAATGAATCTTAACCCTAAATTGAAGGTAATAAGGGAAGTATCCCTAATGCATGATGATGATGTAATATTAATTCATAATGATGACATGATAAACTCTAAATTAAGGTTTGTGAATATTAAACCCAAAATCAAGGTATGCGAATAGTAAACCCTAATTCCAATTAAGGTGAATAAAAGTGTGAAATCCTAATTCTGGGTTATGCTTTGTAGCATGAAGCTCTATGATTGGATAATGAAATGAGGAATCACTATTCCTAATTGAGTTATGGGGATGATTAATCCTACTTGAATTGAAAAAGGAAACCCTAACCCTAGTAAGGGCATAGTGGTACAACCCTCGAATAGTGAAGTTATCTTTGTTTTGTAATATGCTGATATGAAATTGATGTACCTACTATCATCTGTGCTAATCTGTAGGTTTTATGAAATATTGAATATAGCTAGGTAAGAGCTATAATGCTTTGTTCATTAAAAAGTATTTAATGAGCGTTGTAAGCAATAATATGCAATGTTGCCTACTGAAAGGTAACAAATGAGATTGACAAGCTGTATGAGCCCTGTGAAATACCTGCAATGTTACTATTATGTTTACACTATTAAATGACTTAATGGCATTGAGTTACCTATTAAAGTGGTAACAAGTGATTTGATAATCTAAGGGTTTGAACACCCACATTCTTGAATCATAATGGTGAGATGATTAGGGATCGAGATCCCAATGTTAATAAGATGTGAAATGAACTTGATACAAATAGTACTCTTTCTTTATAGAAATTGTTTTAATGGTTTTTGTTTGAAAACATGCCTGATGCTAAAAGAATGTCATAATGTACTTAAATAATCAAGTATAATGATATCATGTAGAGCCCTGACCATAGATCCATCATCGTCTGAAGCTAGATGATGGTGAAACAGGTTTTCTTAAGGGAACTCCTGGAGAGCATACTTTTGAGTATGTGGGGGTTATGGATGGGAATATCCTTACATCCTAATGAGGGAATTGATGTGAGATGAACATTTAATCTCTCAATCCTTCATTATATGTATATGTCGGGATGATGTATCACTAATCTCCCGATGATGTTGTTAATACCGCATCGATGTGAAATAAACAAGAAATCCCTCGATTGCGAAGAGAGTATAGCATGCCACTGTAACTCTAATAGCGAAGTTGCCAGAATACCCTGGAAAAATATTATGGCAGAGACACGAGATTTCATGCATGTTTTTCCTCACACTGACTGAGGAGGATGAGGTTATAGAAATTTGGCTCTTCTGATGACCTATGTATGGTACCGATTTCGACTTCGCAGTGGTCGGTTGGATTATGAGCGGTATACCTCATCTCCTCAGGGCATAAGTATGTTTGTAAAATGTAATCAGCTGTGTAGCATAATTGCTTAGGTTGAACTACAATAAACAATGATTGATGATACATTGTTTATAATGTCCTAGTTGGATAATTGGTATACATGTTCTTCATATTCCTTATTAAATGAATGACATGCTATTCAATCATGTTATAATTAAAATGATTTCATAAATCATATTGCTTTATTTTGTTATTTATTAAATTACCTGCTGTTGAATAGTTATAATCCTACTGCTCAGTATCATTCTATTATTTTGCAATAATAATGTTTTTGGCAAAGAGTTATAACTCTCGCTGGGACAATTTTCAATTGTCTCCCCCCGTGGGATTCAACCTTTTAGGTAGACGCCGAGGAAGATGAAATCCATCAGTGGGTGAACAGCAGCAACAACAGCAACAACAAGGACAACAATGATCTTCATGTGGAGACACTGTCTGTTAGGTCTTGTGTATAGAGAGTCCTATGTGTCGTGTTTGTACTCTCAGGTCCTTGGAGTCAGTAGATGGTTTAATATAGATTTGAGATTTTTGGCTTAATGCCTCGAGATTTTTGTATACTGCTCATGTATAGTTTAATAGGGCAGTCAGTGTTATGACTCTCGAGATGAGATGATACAGAGACGTACTGATGAATGAGCTTGTAAATAACTTACTTGTTTCTTTATGAAAGAGTTTTACAGTTGTGGGTCTCTTTACAAAAAGTTTTAATTTTTAGTGATTTTCAGTAATTCCGCTGCTAATGATACGCTTCTGCATCAGTTAGTTTAGTTAATAACATTTTGTTCGAATGGTGTATCACAATTTGACTCTGAAGTTGAGGTATGTTTGCATCCCTAATTATTATTTTTTAGCAATTCACCTACTTTATCATACACCTGGTCCTATGGACATTAGCCTATACACAATGTCTTTTTCTTTTGTTATCATGGTTCTTGTGAACTATCTTGTTTGTGGTAATCTTGGATATTCTCTAGACTCTTATCTTGTACCTTAGTGCATATTGGTCTTATATAATGATATGTTCCCACTTTGAAGTGGATGTTTATATGTATGTGTTGTCAATTGTGTGATGGAAACACTGTATAATTCTGACTATACTTTTCTACTTGCCTTTACATCAAACATGTTATGTGATTCAGTAGCACTAGAGTTGTGTAATTGCATTGGTTTTATTTATGGCAGATGTGTTATTTCCTACCGAGCATATGTGATATGTTCTACTCTTTTGGGATGGAAAGGAACCTCGTACCTAGGGTTTTGAACTTTATGAGGGTTGGCCCATTTTTTATATATTTGGGAGATTGGAAGTATTCCTTTTTCTACCAGGTTTCAAGTTTATGAGGCTTGGCCGCCATTGTTATTTATATTGTTCTGGGGCTATTCTTGTATCACATGCATGCAGGTTGATGGTGTTTATGATGGGTTATGTGCCCAAATTGATGATGGGTTATGTGCCCACAAATCTTGATGGGTAATGTGCCCAAATCTTGATATGTTCTTATGCGGCACTACTTTATTGTTTTGATTATGGCAAGTATCTTCTTTTATGATGATGATGATTCTTATCTTTTATGCCCTCTTTGGGTAGTCATTATCTCTTGCATGGGAAGCCTTTTATTTTGATGTGCCTTATTCTTTATAAATTGCTCAACTTGCTTTTTAGTATGCACATACTAGCCTTTGCTGATGTTTTCTTTTCTTCTCTTCTTGTTGGGGTATGCTTCCAACCTTAGGTGGAGGACTTGGATGAAAAGGCATGTTGACATGGACATAGATTGAGAAGTTAAAGCTTGGAGACAATCTTGAGGTGGTTTAGATTTCCTCTACATCGATCCTTATGATGTAAGTTTAAGATGTTACCTTGTTTTAGAAACTGAATATAGTCATGTTTTTATTTTGTTGCTACACTTTGGTTGTTTTGAATACCATTTTAAATATTTGAAAATTTACACCCTTTTCAACATTCCTATTGGATATGTTGGGAATGGAGGTTTGATATTTCAAATTTTCAGTAGATAGGTGGTTTCACTTGTTTACAACATGGTATCAGAGCCCATGGTAGTCAGAATGATGACTATTTCAACTTTGTCTCCCTATAGAATCCTTAACTTTGCTAAGTTACCTCTAGGTGAGATGTTCTCCTTAAGATTTGATCAATGATGATCCTTATATGCAATAAGGTTTTGTTTGAGGATGAGATTAGAAAGTCTTAATATGGATAATTTGTGAATTTGTTTCTCATTTTGATTTTGGGCCCTAATTTTAGTTTTCAATTGCAAAAGTTTTGCACACCAAATTATTTTCCATATAATACTATATGTACAAAACAAATTCTTTGCTCTGGATTTTCTCGAAGTTTTCTTGAACTAAGTCACAATGAAGAGAAAGTGTAGTTTAAATAGAATCTAACCCTAGTTTTGACTTTAGAGTTGTGACTAGGATTAATATGAAGGTGTAGTTGACCTACCCTATGACTTTTGGATGTTTATGTAGGGTTGTTAGGTTAGAGACATAAGCACCTAAAACTCTTCCCTAGATGGTGTGACTATTAGTTGGATACATGAGAAACATAAATTTCTAAAACTTGCACAACTAAAAGATATGCAGGTAACCCTAAACATTATTTAGTTTGACTTGTTAGGTTAAACCTTTTAAGGGGTGGAGAGTAGTTGTTTTTTTGAGGTTTGGATGGTTAGATTTCGAGGATGAAATCCTTTTAAGGGGTGGAGTGTTGTAACATTCTAAATCTTGGACCCTATCTTAGAACTTTGATCTTTTGATTTTGACCAAACAAGGTTGAGGTAAGAATGATCATAATAAGCTAATGCATGTAAAATCATCCAAATGAACCTAATTGAATAAAGTAATTAAGTTAATGGGCAATTAGTGGGTTAAGTGACATAACTCATTAAAATAAGTCCCAAAAGTGAAATCTAAGTTCAAAATCATGATCCTTGGGTCTCAATTGCCTTCGGAGTCATGTTTCACATTATTCACATAATAATAATTAATTTATTTCATTTTGGAAAGAAAAGATCTGCGTTTTCCCCAATATATCCAATAAAATAATACATGACTCCAAAAGTGAAAATAAACTCTAAATTCATAATCTACACATCAAAGTAAGCTTACATGTGAATTTTCATGTAATTTGGACAACCTTAGTATAATAAGGTAAGTTTAGGAGAGAGAAAGTTGATAAAAGGCATTAATTCTTAATAATGTGATTAATGACACCAAAAGTTGGAAATATAGACAAATTCATATTCAACACACTTAACTTAACATGTGGATGAAGTTTCACCTAATTTGGATAATCCTAGTGTCATTAATGCATCAGGAGAGAGAAATAAAGAATATATTGAATAATGCATCTAAAGTGTCTAAAAGTGAAATCTAATGATATAATCGGAATATACATGCTTTAATTAACCTTTGGGTAAAATTTCACCTAATTTGGGGTTCGTTTGAGCCTCCAAAAGAAGAAAGAGAAAAGGGAGAAATTAATGTGAACACACTTTATTCTAATTTGATTTGGACTTGATTTAATGTGTCACACTATTTTTCCTTTTATTTTCAAAACACACTTTTATCTTCAGCCATCGAATTTTCATTGAGTGGCAATTGTATCCTCAACTTTCTCTGATTTCCATGTAAGAAGGTGTTGTTGCCTTCTCTGATTCTTCTGATCTTTCTATCTTTCTGTATCTTCTCGACTTCCGATTTCTTCTCCCTCTCTTTCCTCACCTTCTTGTGAACCCAATGGATATAAATACCATGGACTTCCTCACGTGTCTCACTCGATCTGCGCTCGCCTCCTTTCTCCTATGTTCCTCCCCTATCTTGTTCCTCTGACTCTTCTCCTCACCTCTTTTGACCATCAGACGCCTAAGAATTGGTCCCAAGAACTCCGCTCTACCACCATGTATGGATTCCCAACGTTGGTTTGGTTTCTTCAGGTCCAGAATTGAGACCCCAAACTTCAACTTTTCCCTCACTGCAAGTTGCCTCATCGCCGAGCGCTCACGCTGTCGCTCACCATATGGGCTATCAGGGTAAGTTCATTGGGTCCTGGTTCTCACTTGCGGTGCGTTATTTTGGTTCAATCCACACTCCATTAAATTTCCCCAAATCTATCTGATTGAGCATCTTCTCACACAACAGGCATGGCGTGCAATGAGGTTTGAAGATGGGTTGCATTTGATTTCTGTTTATGCCCCGCTCGCCCTTCATTTTCCATTTTTGTGCCAAGGGTAATTCTGTCATTTTGTGTGTTTTCTCTCTTTGCTTTGAGCGCTCTGTCTGGCCGATGTTTCTTAGTGACTGACTATTTTGTCAAGGCCCAATTGGGCCATGTAAGCATGGCCACGCTCTCCCTCTCTCTCCTCGTTGTGCATTCGGTATGATGATTTGTATTTACCTAATTGGTCAGATTTATAAAATTCATAACTAATTCATTAAAGATCAGAAAAATATGGAAAAACACTCGTTGGAATCAAAAAAATAATATCTAACTATTGGTATAAGTTTTGATAACGAAATATAATGTTTAGTGATATGTAATGTTTATGGATCTAATTAATTACATAATAACGTATATAAATCAAAACTAATAATCTGTAAGTCAGAAAAATATAATAAAATATATTTTGGACTCGAAATAATGTGAACTAAAATTTGGCATGGTTTTGGTAAGCTAATTAACTTAATATTAAAAGGTGGTTTTTAGGGTTTGGTTAATGTATATCAAATTGACTCAAAATATACATATGTGCTTAATAGGAACTTTGGAAGCCTAGGCTTGGACCTAGAAGTGACTTTGGTTCATTTGACTCTGAAGTTGAGGTATGTTTGCATCCCCGAATATACTTTTTGAGGAATTCACCTACTTTATCATACTCTTGGTCCTATAGGCATTAGCCTATACATGGTTCTTGTGAACTATCTTGTTTGTGTAATCTTGAATATTCTCTAGACTCTTATTTTGTGCCTTGGTGCATGTTGGTCTTATATAATGATATGTGCCCACTTTTAAGTGGATTTTTATATGTATGTATTGTCCATTGTGTGATGGAAACATTGTATAATTTTGACTAAACTTTTCTACTTGCCTCTAGAGTAGTGTAATTACATTGGTTTTGTTTATGGAAGATGTGTTATTTCCTACCGAGAAGATGTGATATTTCCTACTCTTTTGGGATGGAAAGGAACCTCATACCCAGGGTTTTGAACTTTATGAGGATTGGCCCATTTTTTATATATTTGGGAGATTGGCAGTATTCCTTTCTCTATCATGTTTCAAGTTTATGAGGCTTCAGCTACCATTATTCTCGGGCTATGCTTATCTCACATGCATCCAATTTGATGATGTTTATGATGGGCCATGTACCCAAATTGATGATGGGTTATGTGCCCAAATCTTGATATGTGCTTATGTAGCACTTTATTGTTTTGATTATGGCAAGTATCTTCTTTTATGATGATGATGATTCTTATCTTTTATGCCTTCTTTGGGTAGTCCTTATCTCTTGCATGGGAAGTCTTTTATTTTGATGTCCCTTATTCTTTATAAATTGCTCAACTTGCTTTTTAGTATGCACATACCAGCCTTTGTTGATGTTTTCTTTTCTTATCTTCTTGTTGGGGTATGCTTCCAACCCTAGGTGGAGGACTTGGATAACAAGGCATGTTGACATGGACATAGATTGAGAAGTTAAAGCTTGGAGACAATCTTGAGGTGGTTTATATTTCCTCTATATGGATCCTTATGATGCAAGTTTAATATGTTACCTTGTTTTAGAAATTGAATACAATCATGTTTTTATTCCGCTGCTACACTTTGGTTTTTTGAATACCATTTAAAAGATTTGAAAATTTTACACCCTTTTCAACATACCTATTGGGTATGTTGGTAATGTAGGTTTGACATTTCAAATTTTTAGTAGAGAGGTGGTTTCACTTCTTTACAGGCAGCTTGTGGAAAGCCTAAGTTCCAAAGTTGAGCTTGAATGGTTGATGTTTGTGCCTTGTGTACCAGTTTTGGTGTAACTTGTAATATACCCCAATATATGGGATTGATGTGCCATTTACCACCTCTAGAGTGTTCCTACTCTCCTTGATATCATCTAAGAAAGGAGAGGGCGCCATGTTTGAGTCATGGTTGAGTGGAAGTATTCTTGGTGATGCTAAAAACCATGGAATGATGAGTACCTTGAACCTTAGATGAGGTGTATCAAGTTGTGAAGGTAATATGGGGGTGCCTATCAGTTTAGAAGCTATGGAGGGAGCCCTCTATTGGTTTGGAAACTTTTTTGAAGCATCTATATCAAGCTAAACACCTCAAGAAGGTGAAGCCTATCAGTGTAGGACTTCCTTGGAAAAGTGGTATTAGTTAGTACACTTAGTGATGTCGAGTTGTGATATCATATCAAGGAAGTTATCCAATGGTATATATCTCACCATTAGGTTATCCACAAGACCCTTTCATGTCGATCTACACATGTTAAAAAATATCACCATGCATGGAAACATGTGTCACCCATGTACATATGGTTATGACACCTTGCATGCACTCTCTTTCATGAGCCCCAACTATATATACCTCTCTTTACACCTCCTAGTAAACCTTTTGATCGCTTTACCTTCTCTTTCTTGGTAGACAATCCTAGGAGATCAAGGAGGAAGAGGAAGTCCAAGCTACTTGTCCAAGGTAAATCCATTGTCATCTCCTTCCTTGGAAAGATTATGCTTCTCGGGCCATGTTTTCTTTCTTTCCTTCTTCACCTAGTTCTTTACTATGTGTCTTCCTTCCATGTAGAGGTGTTGTGGTCAAAGTCTTGGACTTTTATAAGTCATCTTCAACCTTGGGAACATGTATCTTGGAAGCTTGGAGCTTTAGTGGTGATCTTGAGGCGGGTTATATAACTTGAACTCAACTTTATTATTATGCACCTTTTATCATGTAGTACTTTGTGGTTCCTTCTTTACTTCAACTTTTCTTGCTTGGATGATGGTTCTATGAGCTCTAATGGATATGAAGGTATGTTGTCCATGAACTAGGGTGGTTATGGATGAAAGTCTAGAGCTTGAAGATGATGAAACCATTATGCACAAATCGATATTGGTTTGTTGGAAACCCTAGCCCGATACACATAAGTATGTAAACTGATACACATGAGTAAACTAATATACATGAGCCCTTAAGCCTCCCCATCAGTTTGTACATGCATAGGATTAAAGTTCATGCAGTTATCGAGCCTGTCACTCAAGGATAAGATGAGTAAATATCAATACCTTGGAAATAATTAAGTTAACACATTCCTTTACTCATAAATGGGGGTGGTCATCATGACTTGAGATGTTCTAAATGATATGTTGTTAATTTGATATGACCAAGAGGGAGATAGGTTGATATGCTAGACCCTATAAACTGATATGCCTCTAATGATATTGGCTTGTAATAATCTAGAGATGTCTAGTGAAGGAAGTGTATGAAATCATGTTTAGTTGGTTGAGTGTGGTGGCTGATATGGCTAACCCTAATTCAATACATGTTCAATCTGACACACCTTGCAATCTGATACTCCCTACCCCGCTACATCTTGTTTAGAGGTGAGAAATACTTCCCTTGAGGTTTAACCAATACAACCAAACCCTATTGGTCGATATATTATGGAGATCTATGTGGTCGATACACAAAGGGACACACAGGCTGATACCCTAGTTGGTTGAGTGGATGATACACAATGAAGTGGTGTGGCAGATACACAATAAAGGGGCGATATACAAGGTGATAGGGAGACCGATATGCTAGAATGCACCATAACTGATATACCCACTCAAACACTTTACAATCGATACCTTGATGTACCTAGGCTGACACAATCGTATGTGTCTAAATCAATACAAGGCTTGATGTATCTTGACCGACACAAGTAAAGTTGCTTAGGCCGACACAATCATATGTGTGTAGGACGATACAAGGTGTAACATGTAGGCCAATACACCTAGATTGATACACCTAGGCCAATACACCTAGGCCAATACATCTTGATGAACATGAATCAATACACTTTGATGAGTGTAAATGTGTACACTTGGATATAATTAATTGATACTTAATGAAGTAATGAGATGAATGCAATTCATTAGATATGGGAATGATAAACCCCAAAGTGAGCTCCACTAATGTGATAAGTATGTTGAGATCAATATTCTTGTAAAAATGAGAGAGAAACCTATATGTCTTATACGAGAAAAGTAATACTTCATGTTGATATTCAATTGATTATGATTAATGAAGGTATTAAGTATGCTTGAACACTTATGGAAATATTATAACTCTTATGATGAGAATTAAGGTGTGATTGATAATTGTGAAGTTGGTAACCCTAATTGACAACAAGAGGAAATCCAATCCCTAATTAAGGGAAGGATGGAAGTTGAATGATTCTCCATGTGATATGGTGTTGTTGTGAAATCCTAATCATGAAAAGCATGAGTATAGCTAGAGATGAGCTATGAAGTAATAACATGAAACAAATTATGTAAGGCTTTATGAGCCATATGGAATAGTTGCACAATAACATGATATGCATGGGTATAATAACCTAATGATACTTGTTTCCTGGTAAAGGTAACGTTGTTCAATAATGAGCTAAAGGTTTGATAACCAAATCAAGTGTAAATAGTATGAGGCCTAATTCTGATTACAAATCTCATGATATCTTATTTGTCTTTGCTAAAGGTGTTTAAAGGTATTTTAGTATACCCTCTTTATTAACATAATGAATACAGGTTGTTACGGCAAATTAGTACAAATGATGTAACATGAGTAATACTCATATGTTTAATAAGGCATGATGAGATGATAATGAATCACCATGTGTGATGTAATGGGTCTTAGGACCTAATAAAGATGTAATACCTAATGGAGGTGATATCCTATGGAACTGATACAAGGAAGTGATATTCCATGACAATATGTGACAACGATAGCCTTGTGAGGTACATGTGTTATGATAATACAAGGAAAGGAATAAATGGTGTTATGACCTGATGATGGTATATTGTCTTATGTGAAATATAGTTCTCTTATGATGAGATGAGGGGTTGTTAACCCAGCGTATGTGGTCCTGGTTATGGATGTGTGATGAATAATAAGTATCAAATAAAAATGTAAAGATGTTACGCTCTATATGTTCCTATATGTCCTGGTAATAAGTTATGCCTTTTTCTTGTGTAGAATTTGCTTGTGGGTTGTACGTTGTAACTTGATTGATGCTAAAAGACATTCAATTGGTCTAATTAATCAAGTAGAACTAAGAAAGTAATTGCCCTGGCCATATATCCATTTGCTGTCTGAACTTGCTGAATGGTGAAATGAGTCTAACTCGGAGCGCATATTGTTGAATACAAGGGGTACACTTTGTATCCTAATTTCAAGAAAGAGTGTAGTCAAGATCGTAGATCCAGCACCAAGGAAGTGTATGGTTGTAGGCCATGACTCAATATATATATACAAAGCAGGAATGATGGAAGAAGGTCATATCCGGAATAGAGAACATGCTACATGATGTATCTCTACAGCAAAGAGCCTCTATACGCCAGGCTAGCTGAATGCAGATTGACTCATATGTCCCTGCCACTCTCGTATTGACCAAGGAAGGTGAGGTCATGGATTTTGGCTCTTCCATAGACCTTTATGACACTTATGAGGCATAGTAGTGGTCAGTTGGAGATGGAAGGTATATTCCCATATTCGCAAGGCATAAGATTGATTGAAAATGTAATCAACCATATAGCGTATTTGTTTAAGGATCAAATATGGAAACATTGGTTGAAGCCTTGCTTGCTTTTATATTGTTTAGTTTATAATATTCATACATGTTCCTCATATTCCTTTTAAAAGTAAATAAATAATCTAATGCTCAGTTATAGATATCTAAACTAATAAAAGATAGGATTTCCCTGGTCTGCTTATAATCAACAGTAATACTTGCTTATTTTAATAAAGGTTTCTCATGCTCTCATTCATGAAAGTTAACTGTGATAATAATAATGTTGGCAGAGAGTTATATCTCTCGCTGGGACTTGTTGTCTCACCCCATGGGTTCCACCAAATTTTAGGTAGACAAGCCCAAGAAGCTAGTGATTGTATAGCTAAGAACGAGTAGTAGCAGTAGGAACAACAGTAGCAGCTCAGGTTGAGTGTGGTGTTAAGTGTCTAGTAGAATAGAGTCCTATGTGTCGTTCATGTACTCTCAGGTCCTTGGGAGCTAGTTTTTATATCTAGTTTCATGATCGATATGAGATTTTAGCTAGAAATGCCTTGATGTATGATGTTGCTTTTGTGTACATTTTTTGTAAAGCAACCGTTGTCGCATATCCTTGTTATATGAAGGAATTATGGAAGTAAAAGTTGACAATGATGCATATGTAAATATGGAATTGGGCCTTTTTTTGAAAAGTTTCAGGCAGTGGATCATTGTGAAAGAAAATAGTTTTAATTTTTAGTGATTTTTGGTAATTCATTGTTAATGTTTATTTTTGCATGGTTTTGAGTGATGATGTTATCATTTGGATAGAGGTTGTCACACTTATAACATGTTCATTGTACTTTGACACCATCCAACATGATCTTGAATAAGGGTTACCATAAAGGTGGTGCCCTAGTATGTTGTGACACATGGGGATTGATTATGAGTGAAGTAGATGGGATTTTCCCTCATTCCAAAGTTGATATCCTGGACACTTGGTAAGGGAGATTGATAAATGTATGGCCACACTCATGTGAATCAACATGTGATATGTGATCTCAGATGAATCTCATACAGTCTGCTCTAGTTCAGGGAACATGGATTGAATATTAAGAGGATGAAAATTCCATGTCTCGAGTTCAATCTAGATATCAAAGATAAAGGAACTAGATGATCATGGTAAATATTGATGATGGATTAAAGGTTGAAGTTGTTCTCTAATTTCCAATTACTTGGGTAGTAATGATGTGTTTATAGATATCGCTCATTGTTTGTGATGTCATAATCTGGTTAGGAACATTCACTACCAATGTAATTTGGGACATATAAGATCCACACGCATAGGATGCACGTGGAATAGTAGTTTACTCATGGATAAGGTTTAACTTAGTTATTAAATTATTTAGATAATGAACTTAAAAAACACTTCCTATTAGTTGGATGAATGAGTGTCCAGTCAACTAAATGAAAAGTCCCATCGACTGACTGGACAATCAGTAGGACTAGATCAATGAATTGATGTTGATTTAAGATATACATTAATCACCACATCAAAATCTAGTACTTCTGCAAATAGGAAAAATAAACAATCAATTGAATTAAGTGACCAGTTAACCAACTGGTGATTCACAACATATGAAAATTCATGACATCTATCCCATCGTGTCCCCTAGTTTGTGGGAACCCTAACCCATCCACTCCTATATAGGGAGGGGGGGTAAACCAAGGCTCGCAGTACATATACTCCTCATCTCAACATTGTCATAACATGAAAATCAGAGGCATATTACATGTAAAAGGGAAAGATAGCCAAAGGGGAGAAAAGTCAACACTAGCATGTTGAAAACATGAAGAGACAACTCATGCATGCCAGTTCTAGAATAATGACAAGGAGTTTCCAATGGTCTGGGAAAACTATGTAGAGGAGTGGAGGTCATTTGCATCATGCTAGGAGGGTGTCATCAATCTCCATCTGTGGTATCATAAGGAGGCCGCCACCGCTGACCTTTCATGTGATACTTGACAAAGAAGCACAACTGTATAAGAATTGTCACTATACTTGCTCTAGGAACATATATATGTCCTGAACCCTATTTCCCACTTCATAGTTGTTGATGTGATCCGCTAGTTATGGGGAATATGGAAAGAAAAAATTTGTTTCCGCTCTGTCGCCATATTTCACTACACAATATACTTGTTCATAACAAGTACCTGTGTGTTTGCCTTGATATCCAATGTCATGACTAATGAGACCTAGTCATCAGTCAAGACACATTCTAGTCTTAGTGTAATATTTTTTCCTATTTTCCACAATAATATCTGACTAGGAACATAGTCAAGAATGGATACTCTCATCATACAAATGATATCATGTTCATGTCATAAAATCTCATTCATATGTCATTAAGATATTCATTCTTAGGTCATTAAATTGATCCATCATCTCATATTGAAGAAAATATAATAATTGGAATTGCTTGTATTGGTAGTCAAATCAATTACAAAGTGTGCCATTAAAATCATCATATGTCTGGATCTCAGGGAATACTTCCAACATAGAGGTGATAAAAAAGGCCCATTAAAATGAGGATGTTGTTTTTGTCTCATCAATCATCCCTGAATGTAAAATGTGGGGAACTTGTGGCTGCAAAGAGGGCTATTGATTTGTCATTGGAAAGGATGTTCCCATGTAAAATCCATGATCATTGGCTATGCTCTGAATGGTTCGGGATAATAGTCTCTAGAAATATTCCATAATACACTATGTGTAGGTATGACCCATGATGATGTCACATTTAGTGCAATCAAATTGTTCTCAAAAGACAAGTTCTCTTAGTGGATGCATAGTGTTTGGTCAAAGTACGTTGAATACATTTCATACAACTTCTTTGTCATGAAGACATGTCAGTAATTTAACCACACCTAAATTTGGGTTCACTACCTTCAATTTTATTTTCTCATCTAATTTGACTTGTTCATATTTTTTTTTGGTTATGATCAGGTTCTAGACAAGATATGTCTTCATCCTTTTCTTAATAGGTATCATAGGGTATTAACATGGTCTAGAATCCCAAAGTTTGAGCCATTGGGATAAATAGACTTTGTCTTGTCCTACCTCAGCACACTGAGAAACACCATAGAAGCAATATCCTAGGTTGTCAACGCTACATTCTTAACATGGAACTCCAAGGTATCAACAACAAGTTTTATCTGCAGTTTGACTGATCAAACTCCAGCAAAAGCATCAACACTACCATGGCCAACAACTTCCAATGCAATCATAGAGAAACTTCAATCTTGTTGGGATTTAGTCAAAGTTTGTTGTTATTGATAAGAAGGCATATCTTGCTACAAATTCTGAAAGCAATATTGGTCATGCCAAACAAAAGTTAAAATATTATAAATATGTGTGTAATAACTCATATTCAAGTAAGTTGTTAAATAGAGGAAATATTCCCTTCTTTGGTGCTAAGTATTCATATGCAGTGATTTGAGGATCTTAACTCAACAAATTATTACCTAAAACAATTATCTTCATTAGGCTATGGTATTAATACATATGTTTGTAAAGTTGTCAACCAACTTTAACTTGTACAACTATACACGATATAAGAGTGAGGCATTTCAGACACAATGCATGTCTTTAAATTAATTATAAGACTCTAGTCCATGTTGCCTCTTATTAGAGAAAAAATTTTTCTCACATTGATGTTCAATGATCTATGTTGAAATCCATGATGTAATGAATAATGATAATTTAATGTTAGTTTCATTTCTTTTTTGTTTGGCTAAGACATCTATTGAGTACTTTTTATTGGCTTGTTACCTTGTGATACATACTACAATACTGATGATTTTCCTAACTATTTGTTGATATATGGTATGCTAAAAGCTGAGCCAAATGTTTTGTAGTAGTAAAGTTGAGCTAATCTTATTTCTCATGAAAAGTGTTTTGAACCAAAGGAAGTGGAAATAGGTTGTATTTTTGGATGTATTGATATCCAACACACACTTAGAAATTTGGAAGGGTCTAAATTCATACTTTTTGTGATTTTATTTATAAAAAATTCTGACATGTTACATAGCACATACCTTGATCTGCAATCAATGATGTTTCTCATGTATCGAATTTTTAGAAACTAGTTCTAATTCCTTCAAATGGTCTAGGATTTTCCTTCAAGCCCCAACAAAAGATGGTGAAACAAGACCCAGAGGTGGAATATGGGCCATATCAATTTTTTTTTGTTAGCCCATGAGTGAATCGAAAGCATTGCAACTGAAAACGTCATTAGAATATCAAGACAAAGTGGAAACTTCTGCACACCCTATGGTTGTTCTTGAAGTTTGCTAAGGTCTTGAATCTTTGATGAATGACTTCCATCTAGTTATACCTTCTGCTCCAATGTTGAAGATTAGATTATTTGCTGATAGGATGTTGTAAATTTGTTATTCGATGTCATTGTATGCATGTATCTTTTTCCATGTATATTTTATAATAGGGGAAAGGTTAATGTCCTCCCCATTTGTACTCATTAGCTCAAATAAAATTAAAGATTGATTATTTACATCATAATTAAGCATAACTTGATCTAAAATGATTTTAACGTTTCTAAAAAACCTGTGGATTGACGAGTTACTCACTGGATACATTATTTGACTATATATGTATGTGTAATATATGTCATTTCTCCTACACATTAGATACATATTCAAATGTAGTAAATATCATTTTTTCCTACATATTAGTAACTACATATACAATATGTATTCCATTTTCCCTTACACATTAGTAATTGTATTGACAATTGTAGTCATATGTTTAGCTACATCTACAACTACATTTATATGTACAAATACATTTTATCTACATTTATATTAATAGATGAGCAATTATTTAACTACATATTTCAAAAAATTAGACAAAGAATCTAGCTACATCAGCATTAGCTATACATTTATATGCATCGATAAATATAGCTAAAGATTTTAGCTAGAAAAATTAAGGTTTTCTCTACACTATTTTTTTGTAGTTAAAGACTATTTTTTGTAGTGATCTTCTAGTTTGGTTGAGGAATGATACCTCCTAGTGATCTCTCACATCTAATAAAAGGGGCAAACTGTATCCTCCCATTGGCCATGAGCAAAGGGTGTATTGTTGGTTCCTAAGTCTACGAGGAAGGAGGTTGTTTTGAAGATCTGCAATGGCCTACATGTAGAATATTCTCACTTCAAAACATGATGATCTTCTTGTAGTGTATTTCATGTTTCATATCTTGAATAAAGTATTTTACAAAGCCTATTTTTTTCAAAAATAAAAAGAAGTGGATGTAGGGCATGATACACTTCAACCACGTTACATTTCATCTTTTAATTTGTAAACTTCCTTCCATCTTGCTTAGTTAATTATATCTGCATCAAGATGCTTTCAACAACATAGTTTAAGTTCTATTGAGGTGTATCTTCAACCCTAATATTAGATCGTAACCATATCTAGGAATAACAAATGGTTGTCACATGTTGTAATAGATAGTCACGTTGTATTGACTAGATAATCCCACTATACATAGATAAAATTGTATCAAAAATTGTAGCAACTATCATAAATTTTGGTAAAAATACATCAAAGAATGAAAACTCATAAAATTTTAAATTAATGTAAAAGGCTGATTGATTTAGACTAATATTATTTCATAATGAAATGAAAAATGTATATTAGTACATAGAAAAATTATCAACAACATGTTGTGCTCATAGTGAATTTCTCATTTCACTTAACCAAAACATACCATGGATTAAGTCCTAGAGAAAAATCATGAAAGTCAAGTCTTTAAAAAAAGTAATTTGTATACAATAATAAGATAATACATTACCATTTTGCTTTTTATGAGATACTATATTCTACAATCAACTAAATAACAAATGTGCACATGTGCATTTACATGAACTTAATGATGCAGTAGTTGACTAAACAAGCAAAGTAGAAATAAACATCATTGAATGGTACACTCATAAGGACAAATGAGCTAAAAACGTGGTTAAGCTGCAAGGAAGTGGTCGTCTTCATTGGAAGTATTGTTTATTGTCCCCAAGGATCAAAATTAGGCCGCTTCATTGATGACCTTTAGGATCTTTGTGTAGTTAACATGCTACTAGTCTTCATTCACATATGCATGACTGCAAAGTTGAACTCAAGCTCTTTTCCAAGTATGACATAGTCATTTGCAAGTCATCCTCTTCCTCTATCTGTAACATAAACCAGTACAAAAACATCAATAACAACTTAAGTAGCCATGATAAAATGTAGATTTCAAAGTTGTATTTTGATAGTTAATTTTAAATCATCTACATACGTGTAGAATTTTTTAGAAGAGAATACAAGTAGAATTTCAATATTTGCTTGAACTTCCCACTAAATTTTAGTTTGTATTGTAACTATAACATTTTCTAGATTAACATCTATGAAACTTTTGTCCAAATATCTAAGTTGATGTGAAAGGAACCTAATTCAAAAGATTGAAGGTGATTTATCTCACTCTAGAAATTCCTATTCTAGGTAGTTCATTTCTATACATATATTGTAAATGTTTATCTTTATAAAATCTTCCACCTAAACAAAGAATAAATGAGATAAACTGATATATGTCTTTATGACATAATTATTTGTAATATAATAATAAATAATATAAGTCAAGGATAATTATACATGGATAAGATCCCTGGACAAATTAGATTTAAATTTAAAAATCATATCCATGACTTGATAACTTATTAGACTTGTTTTCCACTATGAGTATTCACATTCCCAAATCTAGTAACGACCTTTTCCTTTTAGCACCCTAAAAAAGTTGCCCTATTGTATCACGCCACCTCTAAACCTCATTGTTCATGATACCTCTTATGTACTTCCACCTCCAAACCTCGTCGTTCCTGATACCCCTCACATAATACCAACACTATAATGTGCCCACAGCCGTGGAAACATCATCCTTTGTTGGTCTGGATGTAGATTGAACTATGGCTTATCATATATTATAGTTTCCTTATCTAATGCTTATCTCTTCTTCCACTTCCTCATTCCATGCTCTCAACAATCCTATCGGTTTCCTTCTAGACAACATCCAATTAATCCTTCTTCCAATCTTCACAATTCTTAACATTTCCATTAGACTCATATTATTCAACATACAATTCTTCCTATCATACATGTTTCAACTTCTCCCCTCCTTTACATTGTAATATTTATCACACTTTTCATATTCTTCCTCCCTCTCTAATATTCCTTCACATATCCTCACCATACATGTTCCAAGTGAAGGCATCGCTGCCCAAATATATTATTGCACTTCAATTTAGACATATTGGATTCTTATATGCAATGAATAACGTAAAAGTTAACATGTTGAAACAACATGTATTCAAGAATATCCTGTATACACTCTTGATGAGGAAAAACAACGGAGTGAGTCAACACAACAAAATGTACATTCTCCCAATTTATGTAAAAAGTAAAATTTCTAGTTGAATAACATGGAACAAGGAAACATACATCACCTTATTATCATATCTTGGTAGTGGTGTGGATGCGGACATGTGATGCATCTCATTGGGTAATCATATACAGTTAAGAGTTATTAAATACACTATTATATTTCTTTAGCATTTATTAGGTGGTCGTGTGCTACACCACATCTTCTTAAGTAGTATACTTGGGAATAATTCAGAGTACATGAGGTTCTTGAAACAAAATGTGCACTGATACATAAATCATGTTGCACATATCATAGATAAAAAGGACAAGTCTTGATATTAAATTTCCTATATAATCACATGCAAATGCATACTTTTCTTGACAACTAGAAACATACCAGTAATTTGATTGTCATTCCAATATGTATCAATATCTTCATAAATCAAGAAAATATGTATGATATAATTATTAATTTCATTCCACTAGTGTCCATATTTGTACAATATCTACATTTTGGGTAATGTTCAAGACTTACGAAATTTATGAGACATTTAGATTCGATGGTATTTATTTGGTAGGTAGAGATCTCTTTTATAGGGTATGTATGTAGTTTTTTAAGGTAAAATACATGAGTCCTATTTATATGATAACATTAGGTGTCATAAGTAATGTAAAGAACTATTAATCACTTATTTAATATTTATGTTTCTAAGATGGTGTCATTAACATTTAATGATCTTGGAAAATATAAATATACAAACTTCATATTGTTTTATAATAAAAAATGGTGAAACAACCCATAAAGTTCAATCATTGATCGTAAGATTAGATGAAGCTCTTGTGGTGAAGGGAGAAACAATAATATTAGATAAAATGAATTATGTAACATGACTTATATAGATAGATGCAAGTTTAAATTTTGACTAAAACTATTGTTAAACAGAATGGACATATGTGCATGAAGCTATGCCAAGTGATTGTAGAGCGATATGAGATACCTTCTTGGGAGAATAAATGTGCTCCAATTATGTATGTTGAATGAATGTAGTGCAAATGAAAATTGAATTGAATGTTTTCATGTGTCAAACTCAGTTTGTTTTCTTGTGATGGGTAATGTCTAACTTATAATGTGTCTTGTATGAATGATGTATATAATCAAGTATGGATACATAATCATTGCAATGTCATTTTTCCAACTAGTCAAGTATTTATCTTAGATACAAAGTGTTTATCGAGAAGATAAATTATTGATTTGTTAGATGGTTGCTCGGTATATATGTCTCTATTGGAAAAGGATAGGAACTGGTCAACTACTATTAGTCACTAAACTTTTTAGAGGGTACATTGGCTAGGAATTGGTCCTGATTGCCACCTTTTGGTCAGAGATTCACATATATAGCATTATATTATAATATATAGTACAGGGAATATTTATTGGTATACTCCATTTTATCTTCCTTAAAGCCTAGTGTCATAGGGTGTATCAAGCCACAATTTGCGATTTACTACAAAGATAATATATTTTTAATTTACAAATTTTCACCCAACTAAACCTAATCGAAAAGGGGTTAAAGCATAGATGTGATATAAACATGGTTTTATCATGGCTTGAGGATGCGTCTTCAATATACCTTGGGTTCATTGTGTGTGTGCACCTTCAACATCTAATAGTAGAGACAATTTGTGGGATGTGATAATGTCAGGAGCATATCAGCTTGACTAGTTCCATGATGCTCTTATTTGTAGAAAAGGAGTTTGTATCTACCCAACCTTTCATATTGATGAGTGTGATATGAATATTGATGTGTATGCCACATTCGGGTCACTACCTGTTTCTAAGTGGCTGCTGTGTGTGATCGATACTATATTCGCTTGACAAAACTACATCCTCCTCCACCATACTCTTTCTTATTTTTCAATCGTTCATGTATTACCCCTTGGAAAAGCATCAATAGAAATAGATATTTAGCATTGTGTGGAGTGATTGATGTAAGATCTAGGATTTTACGAGTTAGGTGCCACTAGATCTCCTTCTATCTTGTTGGTTTTCACTAGTGTTAGGTAAACCATGATATTAGTATGTTATGTTGAAAAGGCAGACATTTTTGCATCAAAGAGACCAGTAAGGAAATGAGATGGTAATTCACTACTTTCCATATTTGAGAAGGGGAATAAAAAATAAGAGTTCACCAAGAAAAAGGTGAATTCAAAAGATAGAAAGTAGAATAGCTTTAGTATTGATGAAAAGGTATAATGATTACCTAAGACAATGATGATTCTTCTCTTCGGATAGATAATAGTGAGATTATGAAATATATTACTCTTCATTAATTTCTATATATTTTCAAAAAAAACTTACAATAGACAAGAAAACACTGACTAAATTGCTTAGTCGTTATCATGTTTAAAATAAGTTCTTGATGTTGTTGAAAATGATCATGAAAGGTTTTCTACTTGCAATCTTCTGTCCCCTAAATGGTTCAATCTCCTAACAATATAAGTGTTTGGTTTTGAGTTAGTAATTGGCCAATTTTAGAAGAAGGTAGTCATCAACAATGTATATAGACATTTATAAGGAAAAACAAATAGATAAAAAATTGGTGGGTGTGGCATTGGAATTGCTGCCTGAAATCGACATGTAAAACTGATTGTCAATATCTATTAGAATTTGTTTCATAAAACTAATTATTGGGCTTAGTTATTTGACTAGATATCATTAAAAAGGAAAAATAGATAGATAAAAAAAACTGGTGAGTGTGGCATTGGTGTTGGTGCCTAAAATTGACATGTAAAATTGATTGCCAATATCTATTAGAACTTGTTTCATAAAATTAATTATTGGGCTTACTTATCAGACTAGATCTCATTAATAAAGCAATATCATGTTAGAGCTAAATTTGTGATTAACATTATTCTTATCCAGGAGGTAGTGCATTTCATGACCTTTAAAAGACAATGAAATGACATAATGAATTGAAATTTGGAAGCTATTTTTTCTTTTGAATGCCAGTACTATTGCAAGCCACTCAAGCCAATTAGTAAATGTAACGGCGTGATAAATATGGCTGCTCGATAACTACCGTCCTCCCTCATAATGAAGAAGAAAAAAAATCATAGTTTAATGCTTCGTTTGGTAAAGTGGTGGCGATTGTTCGGGCAGTGATAGACAACCACGGGCAGTGGGTCAATCGCTACCAATCGCATTGCCAAACATACGGTTGCATACCGCTCTCATTTTACACTTTTTTTTTTCCTGTCTGGGGCGATTGACGAACTCTACCAGCCACTCATTTCTCACTGTGAGAAAATTTTGCGATGAGTCATCTGTGATGGGCCACCGACGATGAATGCAATCACGTTGCCAAGCGCTGCATAACCTATAATCAGACTAGTCACGCATCAAGAAGATGCTTATCACTAGTTTATTCCTATAACCACTAATTAAAAATCTTGTATAGTCACATTTTTTTGTAGATGTTAAGTACTTGATTTCCGTTATTATACAAACAATGTTTATTCATGTTTACCTAAATATCTATGTAATGCTAATTTAACGAAGTATGTAAAATAATTGAATGCAGACTAAGTTTCAGGTTACACTTAAAAAAATGAAGCCTAATTACAGATTCAACGTTTTGTAGAACATCTTCCATGTCAGTTTTGGTTGCAACAAATACTTATTTAGATCAAAATTGATTGAAATATAATTTTCTTGGTTGTAGTAATGTAGCAACAAGAAAAAATAATTTAAATGAAAGAAAATCATACAGTAATCAAGCAAATGTGACAAATTTATTTTGAAAAATAAGTGATGAGTTTTTTTAAGACTTATTGATTTGCTCAATGGTGAGGTGTTTTCTAGGATCTCTCCAACACGAGAATTTTCCTTTTGGAATTTTTGACCCTATTTTTGTGAACCCGTTTGAACTTGACTTGACTCCTACAAGATCAACCAATATCTCAACAAACTTGAATACTACCTACAAGAAGTATGAAGTATTGACCTGACTTGATACATGGAAAGCATGATTATTTTATATATATAATATTAATATTTGTTAAAATATATATATATATATATATATGGGCATACATAAAATTTAATCGGACCCACAGTAAACCGGACCACCAAGATCGACTCGAAAGAAATTTGGCTTGATCTAACCGAAAACACAAAGAAGTTGAAAAATCCTGAATATTTGTGTTGGGTTGGGCGATGTTTGGATAGATTTTTTGCCATGCCAATTTATGCATCACTTGAATATGTAGTTTGAAAAATCTAAGAAATGCTAGAATCCAAAAACAATTTTGGTTGTACACTTTTTGAAAGTCGAGTATGGTTTAGATTTAACTTGAAAGTCGAGTATGGTTCATATTTAACTTTTTGAAACAGGAAGGTTGGAGCTGCAACCAGATTCTTTTTGTCTTTGGTTATGTTATGTAGCAAGAGAAAAATATATTAATAAATAAATCAATACGCAAGTTGAGTAAGTGTTGATGGGTTTAAACGTAAACAAAAAGTAGAATTAAGAAAAAGTGAATCGTAGCCACAGTGCGGGTAATTTGGGATTTTCAAACTACGAGTTTTTTACTGCTATTATCACAGGAAGATAGGGGTTTTCCCCCCAAGATCATAGATGAAAGGAGTTTGACTAGCGACAAGTTGCCAGATCATTTGACCCTCTTTTCGGGAAACTGCGCCACACACTTATTTGTCAAATTTCCAACTTGCAGACTGCGGCGTTCAGTGGTATGTTTTGTACTCATTCAGCAAGTTGAAATACTAGTTCTAAGAAAGTAGTGACGACAAGGATACATTACTGCACCTGCGTAGTAACAGATTCTTAGATCGTGGACGATGAGGAAGACAATTAGCAGAACGAGTGTAACATCAACTTAAAAAATTTATCTTGAAATGAATGGATAATTTTGGGCACAAAGAGACAGTTGCCTGGGCAATTATGGTGATATCTGCAGGTAGCCTGGAGTTATACGGCGTGGCGCTGGCTCCGGTCACGGCAAGCCCAAGCGACTGCATCTCGGATATGGCCTTCCCCAGCAGGCGCATGCTGCTCTTCTTAAATTTGATCCGAACGAGAACACCGCCGCCGTACATCTTGGCCTCAAAATGTCCGGCGCCTCATGAGAGGACATACACTGGTGCACGGCAGAGGGAGACGACCCCTGCGTATTTGAGGTGCTATGGGAAGAGGTTTCCATGTTCTGGCATGAGTTCTTGGCATGAGCGGCAGCCAACTCATCCCTGCACTTCGCGAGCTGCTTTTCCTGGTGTTTCACACTCTGTTGAAGTTCCTTCACGTACTTGATTGTGTTGCCCAAAACCGTGGCCTTGTCTAGCTGAAAGTTCGTGTGTTTATGTTTTATGAAGCCAGCGAGAAATTAAGACAACTACAGTACATTAAAAACGAAAAAAAAAAACTACCCTAGTGAGGCCGGGGACGACGGCCGACAGGGCAACGAACAGCTGGCTGAGCTTCTGGCGCCGCCTCCTCTCGGCCATGACATGACACGCGCCGTCAGTCGCGGTCGTCGGTTGGAAGCGTATCTGCTGCTCGGTGCTTAACGGGAGGACCTGTGTCCAAACTCCGCCTTCACCTTGCCCTGTTCTAAGCACCTTTGCTGGCCTCTCTTCCGGGACCTCGGCGAACTGGCCACTGGGTTGTTCGAAAGAAAAGCCGTTGCCATGGATACTCTCATCAGGTATGTCAACGGAACTAATCCTAGAATCAAAGCTGTAAAGACTATCAGCAGGTATATCACCGAACAGAGCATCAACCTCCCTGAGAACCACTGATAGGTGAGGGGAAGTGACCCTTGCATCCATGATTTGGGACTCGGTGTAATCTTCCGTCGTACCCTGCAACTATCAATATGATATCTGGTTAACACTAACATTTGAAAGTATTAGTTCCGTATGAAAGAATTGCAGTGGGACAATTGTTCTGAAGTTTTCTTCGTTACCTGTTCCGTGAGCCATTGGGAAGGAGAGTATTCCATCATCGTATTGTCCCTGCTTCTACGTATCTCGATTAATGAAAGTCCCCAAGCGTCGCATTAGCGTCTTCGTATCTCGATTAACGAAAATCCGCAAGCGTACGATGGTATGTTTCGGAGTAGCAAGCTTACGATGGCAGCTCAACTCATATATATATATAAGAAAAAAAAAAACCTTTAGTACACTTTTACAAAAATATTTACCAACACAGTACACTTTGTAAAATATTTTCCAAAATAGCACATTTTGTGTGGAACCAGCCACTTTTTGTGGCATTTTTATATGCGAGATTGAAAAGTGCCACAATAATTGGTATGTCTACTTTTCAATTAAAAAAAAAACACCACATGAAGTGGTGCTTTCCATTTACACTCAATATTGAGTGCAAATGGAAAAGCGTCATATTGAGTGCAAATGGAAAACGCCACTTCATTTGACCTTTTTTATTTATTTTTATTTTTTTTCAAATTTTTTTATTTAAAAGTAGACACGTCAATTATTGTGGCACTTTTCAATTCTGATTACAAAAAGCTCCACACAAAGTGGCGTTTTCAGACCAAAGTGAGCTACTTTGGGAAATATTTTTTAAAGTGTGCTATGTTGGTAAATATTTTTGCAAAAGTGTGTTAAATTGGTTTTTTTTCCTATATATAAAGACAAGGTTGTGATGAGTACTTTTCTAATTTCGGGTATCATAAAATTCTAAACATACATATATTTATTAAATAATAACGATACATCATCATCCTCATTATCATCTAAACCTCAATGTCAATCATATTGGGGTGTATGATAGATTATTTTTTCAGCTATGTTATGGGTCAATAAAATTGAAAAAAATACTTTCCCTACCTCTTCTCACGTTAATTTAAGTTTGAATTTCACTTAATAGCATTGTTTCATATAGATAAGTTAGTCAGATTGTGTTGCACGTCTCGTTACTATCTTAGTCTATTTTTGGGCAACTCTGTCTTTCATATCCCCCAATCCCGATTTATTCCACATATTCATTTGTTGTCTTCCCATTATATTTTTTCTTTTCTTATTATTCGGTAAATCCATTTTAGATACATGCATCTTGTTGAGACATTAGTTCTTCATCACCTAACATTCACTCCAATATTGCATGACTAGTTATATAATTGTACAATAATGTTAATCTGAGAGGATTTTTTGGTCGCTCACAATCCTCCATCTCAACCATCCTGCATTGATACATACTACCTAAAAAGATATTTTGAAACAAACCTAATTAATAGTTAATTAGTGATTTCAACTAACCAATTTGTGGTGTCATGTATTTTATGTAGTATTTTGCATAATAACTATAAATACTTTGTTTACTGATTTTTGCAAATAAAAAACTTCAGTATGACAACTTAACAATTACCGAATAAGGTGAAGATTTCTTTTTATATTTTAGTGTGATACTTTGTGCATAATTTTTTATATGCCATTTTATTTTAAAGGCATCGCATGTAAAAGTAACGTTTCTCTAATGTAGACTGCTGCTTTAGACCTTTTTCATGGTGCTCTGGCACAACACGTGTGGCTACTAAACTGACCCGAGCTATTAGTTGAGTTAGCTAAAAAGTGATTTTTTTAATCCATAAACAATGTGTGCATTTTTATTTGTATAATTATGTAATTTGAAAAAATATACGAAAATTCAAAATCACGGTTACTTACTAATAATTTAACTCCAATACAACAACGATCTACCATATCTTATGCTTTCCTAACATTCTTTCGTATACCATCTATCTATATTGTTTAGTTTTATTTTTGTAAGTTTTGTACTTTCAATTTCAATTTGTATATATACTTTTGAGTGTGAAAGTTAATGTACTCAAACGATGTTTAACATCTTCCTTTCCAAAAGCACGTTTTCGTTCACGTACCTGACGTATGAAAGCTCCATAATAGGTTCGTCGTCGTACTTTCCGTTGTTGTTTATTTTTAGATAATCATTCCTTATATATATATATATTGAATGTTGACTCATGCAACCACATTGGGCCTTTGATACCTTCAAAGGTACCTAATACAACATGATGATATATAGTAGAGAGATTTTAAAACACCAGGAGTGTGATCCTAGGCTATCGATCTAGAAAGTTCATAGTAATATTACATCAGATACTCAAAATGGGCGGGGCACCCTCATATGTAGTAGTCTCCCCTAAGTCACTGAAAATATGTAGTCCTACCGTGTATTTAATTTTCTCCTCTACCTTCAATGGCAGATTCTGTCTGTGTTCTAGATGAACTGATTTCAGCTGTCTGCTCCTTATGGGTTCTGTCTCCGTGACATCCTGCAAATAAGGAGTTCGTATTAAAAGGTGCCCCGTTGTTGATTAAATAGATAAAAGTAGCATGTCGGCCACTTGATAGCTACAGCCGTGAAACAACTAAGAAGGGCACGTATGCATGAACTACTTTTGGCCACATCAAGAGCCAGTTTTATTTATTACATCCTCTCCTAAGAGGACATGAAAAAGTACATAAACGAAGTTGGCACCTAACAATTATAGTGATATGTGGAGACCCTCACAATCACGACAAGGAAACTCTTCTGGACGATGGATGTGAAAAATTTCCAACGTGAGCTATCGTTCTCGAACAATAGCGTGGACCAGATTCTAGTCCCTCACAGCCTCACTCCAATGGTGGTTAGAATTTTAGCTTGCAACGATGTCACAAAAAAGAATGATCCCACCAATTCAGTCCGCTAGTTACAAGCCCGACCCATAATAATCCGACGATGGATCTTATATGGATGTGATCGAATAGCCACCATGTTTCGTGGAAACACCTAACTTAACCTCACTATTCCTCATTCTATAATCGGTTCGATTTCTATTCCAAGGATGTGTGATAATGTGACTGACAAGAGATCCCTCCTACTTTCCCTCCTCTCTATTGACTCCCAAAAATTTCGTAGCTTGTAGTTCCTGTTTCAGTTGATCCATTGACCATATGCTCTGGTTGAGGCATTAACCAATTACTTGTACAACTCTTCCATATGCTTGTGACCATCTCTCCTTATCTTATATGATCTTGCCCTATTGGTTGCTAAATCCATTGTGTTGATAGGTGCCATGGAGTCATTCAGCACTAAGAGGAGGTAAGGAGCTTTGATATTGTGTGATATGTAGTGGCGTTCACCACTACCTATATGCATTTAGTCTTTCATTGTAGGAGTATAACATTAACATTGCTTCTCGATTCCAATACTATAATTTTTTCTTTTAGGTTTTAGGTTTGAGTTAACTATGCTTAATTAGGAGCTCAAATAAAAAAGAATTCTTGTCAACCAATCCAGTTGCTTCTAAATATACCAGATTCAAGTTGACCCCTTCCCAAAAAGATATTGTATATCACAATCTTGATGTAATTCACTAGATATTTACAAACATTCGTCAGACATGCTTTAATGTCAATTGTAAGCTTCAAGTTTTTCATGATGATGACTCACATATGGCCCCATCCTCCAGACATTATGAGGCCCTGAATTGTACAAACAACTAGTTTCAATATGGAGCAGCTAAGAATATTCAAAAGAAAGCCTTCTTGATACAAACCATCAATTTTGGAAACTCCTCTCTATTTAGGCCACAATCAATACCCCATCCACATTTAGTCTAACCCATGACTTTCTAGTTGAATCCATCCAATCATGTGATTAGTAGTTGGATATATCACCTGACAACTAGAATATAATCTACGACTCTTATTTATGTCTTCTCGATATCTATGAAATCTTTTGAGATAGATCTTCCTTTGGTAGTATGATTTGAACATTTCACATTACCATTATTTTGCAAGATCTAGACAATAGTTTCAAATTTTCTATACTAGCTGCCTTATTGGATTTAATAGTGCTAATTGTCCACCTAAGATTGGTACTGGAGCAACCTTGTTTTTATCAAACATCCATCTTTTGCAAACTTCCAGTTATTGTTAAATAACTTGAAAGGAATGATCTTTGATAACATGTGTATAGGAAGGGAGACCATTGTCGACATTTAGATCTTACGAATTATCAATTTATATTTTATATTCCATGTGTGATCACCATCAATAGAATCATTTTTGCACTCATTTTTGAATGAATAACCTATTGATAGATTCTTATAAATTGTGGAACTGGCATTATATACTTTTATAGTAGATGTAGTAGTGACACACATTTACCATGGGTGAGAACTTGAGTTATGGGTTTGATGGGAAAGATTGAGTTGGTTGATTGAAAAATTGAAAACCAAAATTAACAAAGAGATTGAGGAAGTTTTCTAAGAACATAGAGAGATGGATTCTCTCGAATGAGTAGTTTCACCAGGATGAAATTTTTGCTTGATTTCAATCTATCAAAACAAATCACTCATTGCTTAAGAACTAAGGATCTTTAGTTGCATAACTAGTTTCATAGTGTAATACAACACTTAAGAAAGTCAAAAACTTGTTTTTGCATGCGTCCAAGTAAAATAATAAATGGTTCATGATCTCTTTCTAGATACCTAACCTCACATTTGGTACCATATTTATACATTGTGTTAATAATTTTGTTACTAACAATTTTTCCAATAGTTAAACCCTTTTGTAAAGTGAAGCATCTGAAGCATGAACTGGGTGATCGATTGTGAACATTCTACAATTCAAAATATTATCATTGTAATTCGAAGCAATGCAATTTATTTGTTGATAAACATTGTCAAATAAAATTAACATCAGCAAGCCTCAGGTCCTAGGGAAGAGGGGTTTGGCACGCATATTGAACATGCTATCATAGTAGATTTTAAAGGAGAAGGAAAACATGAAAATAATTAGATGGAGCTGAGGAGGAATGAATAATGATGATCCCATTCAAAGATGGGTGCAAATCAGTGATGTTTTGGCCTCCAGATTGTTCCTTGAAGGTGTTGGGACGATAATTTCTCCACACTACCTTTTCCTCACTCCTTCTGGTCTATGGTTAGCTAGCTCCTTCTCTTTGATATGTCGGTGACGACTGACCTGACTTAGGTTTTTAGAACCCTAAATCATCAAGGAAAGGTTTGAATCATTGACTTTAGGTTAAGAATTATGATTGTCCATATGTTTACATCATTGGCACCAAATTCTCTTATTCCTTGTCTGATTATAAGTGTGTTGGTACCACCTACAGGGGTTCCAATGGAACTGAGTTGATACAATAAATTTAAAGGTTCCCTCTTGGATGCATTGATATTTGTATAGGTGCCCTCAACTTTTATCTAAACTTTCAAATTCCTGATGCACCACAGTGGTACTCAGATAGATCTCAGTGGTACTACTTTTTGAATATATCCAAAATCTTTAAAATTCAAATGTCATTCATTAGGTTAAGATATAAAATGGTAATTTAATGCGAAGAGTAGGAAAATATGTTAAATTGATGTAAGAGGGTCTCACATGCTAGTTTTGGGTAATATGAGTGAAAAAACATATCTTTGAGAACAAATATCATTAAAAATTACTATGAAGTGATGACAATTTTTCATGCATCAAAACCCCCTAAACTTGAATATTACTAGTCCTTGAGAAACAATTCTCTTGGGATTGTTACAAAAAGTCAACAATAAGATGATTTAAGAAAACTTAATTATTCTAACCGCCCTCAACTAGTCGATCCCAAATCGGCCCTCACCAGCCACTGAGCAAGTAACTATTCTACAATGATGAATAATGTTTATAATATACATCTAGTGCTTGCCAATTTCTCAACTATAAAGTTCTATATGGAATCCAAACATATGTGCCTTATGTTCTTATCATTCTCTTCAGTTACTCAAACTATAAAAAAATTCAACACATATTATATAATTTTCTAATGTAAACATCACAAATATGGTATATTGTATCATGAAAAATAACCACAATAATTGATTTAAAATGTGAAGTCAAACAGTATGAAACTACAAGTCTAAGAGTCACATCTTTATATATGGACAAAAAAGGAAAAGAGAAATAAACATAAAATCCTAATATGGAAGGATCACCTAAGCTAATGTCCCACCAATGAAAGATATCCTTCTTCCTTGGTTCTGGTATTCCTTCAAGAATCACATGGACTACTACTCACTATCTACGGATGTCACTTCCTTAGCCATGCACAAAGAAAAGAATTCTAGGTTAAAGTATTTAGCATTAAAATTAGCAACATTTAAGAAACTTGTGTGTTATGGAAACTTGTCAACAACAAATATAGTAAACATATTTTATTTACATATTTTTCTTTCTATGGAACTATTATACAATCATTCCTCTTTTGTGGTGCCATGCACCTTTTGTGGAATGATGCACCTTTTCTGGGTGCACCACACCCTCAATGGAACTACATGCCTTCTATTATGTGTAACCCGGCATTTTTATTGCATGAGGACTTATCACATAATATTAAATTGTATTTTGGTGTTATTTTTTATTCTCTTTCTCTTTCTATTTCTATTTCTATTTCTATTTCTAAGATAAATTCTGAGATCATATTCTGATATGTAACAATATTCTAAATTATATACAATAATAATAAAGTAAGCTTGTCTAGTAATTCTACTCATTCTATGAAAAAATAATGACTAGCAATTTATGATGCAAATTGTAATTTATTAGTTCTACTAGTGAAACTAAATTCTTGGAGTTCATGGCATGTAAAGAAATTACTGCATTTCTTAAGACAAGAATATCATTTTTATGTACTTGTAAATCTAAATGAAGTTAACTATTTCGTTAAGGGAACATTTAAAATCTAATGATGTAATACAAGTCCTTTCAAGAAAATACAGCTTCAAGTCCTACCCCTAACCATTTCTTGAAAACCGAAATCTATCAATCTTCATGCCTTTTCTTAAAGTTAAGGCTTCTAGGGTCATTAGGGTTCTAGGTTAGTCTTCTAGGTGCATGTATTCAGCTCGTTGAGTAAATCCTAGTATCATACATATGATCTAATGTTCTAATGACTACTAGGGTGCATTATCATACCCTCTGTAGTATATGAGTTATATGAGTTAGGGTTTGATCACATTTTCTTCTTCTTATCTTACTTAGTTGATCTTACCTGAACATTAACTTAGGATTTAGTTATGCTAATCCTTATATGTATCCATAATGGTATAATTATTCATAATTGAGTTCTCAACAAAAATGAAAGGGTTCTATCCGATTCTAATTTAAGACACATATATACATATTACCTTTATGTTCGTTTTACCTATATTCACCATACCTAGGTCTATAGAACCATTGTATATAAACATTTTTATAAATATGGATGATTAGCTTCCAAACCCTAAGATATGACCATTTAATATTAATTTATTATCTTAGTCATAAAGATGTGATAGTACATACTTTCTTGATTATCTGACTATAGGGTAGTCATTAGGGTTTCATTAGGATTTGTACATTTTTATGGAAATGATTAAAATTTGATTATTTTTATGTCTAGAAGAATTACTATAATTTTTTTCAAGTTAGGGGGGTTAAGGACCAATTGAAGACATGATAAACCAATTTATAGAAAATTAAACTCTAGATCTCATGTTAGAGAAAGGACCCATATGCCCTTAGTGTCATTTATCTAGCTTAGCGAGTGACAATGGCAATGGTGTAAATCGGCAGTTTGATTGTTCTTCGCATGCAAGAAAAAATCTTGGATTTGAATGATTATAGATCAATCCATAATGCAAAACACACAAATCATGGCAATGATAAATCTTCTTGAGATCATGGTGAGTTGAATGAGCACTGGATCGTCCCCAGCGATTGTCTAAGTAACTCAAAGTGGTCGCCTAAAGCTATTGCTTTCAAAGATTGACTTAAAAGTCTAATCAAGATCCTATTTCTCAGAAAATCGTTGGTTTGATAGAATTTGTAATAGTCAAAATGGTGTTGATGGGGCAGTACATAGGCAGTGATGATGACTTCAGACTAAGTGTTATGACTGTATCTGAGATTAATTGGTAAGTTAGCGTTTATGTGGATGACTACATGCTTAGTTATATTGGTCATTGATTAAACATGATTAAGGATGGTAGTTCAATTCTGATGTGTTAAACTTAATGAGGACTCCAAGTATGCTATCGCTTTGTATAATTAGGGTTTGAGAAAATATAACCCCTAGTCGATTGAAATTAGTGTTTTCACCAAACAAGCTTATGTCGGGAAGGAACGAGAGATTTAAGCATAGGACAATGAAAATGGTAGTTGGAGGCTTGGATAGAACGGTTGTGGTGGGTAGCACGGCCATGTTAGGTCATTGGTAGCACGGGCATACTAGTCCACACGGCCGTTTTGAAAGAATTGAACTTTTGACCAACTTTTGTACTCAAATCTGATGAAACCAATACACCACGGCCGTGATAGGTAGCACATACGTGTTGGGTCCATCTTAGCACGGCCGTGGCAGCTAGCATGGCTGTTCTGGGGCATTTTCTCTTCAACAGATTGTTCTGCAGACTTCTTGATAGCAGTGTACCATTATATTTTTAATTATTTAATGGTAGCTTGGAATGATCTAAAATTCAAAGTGAAGCTTTATACTCAATTACAAACAACATGATAAATTTTCATAATTTTTGAAGAAGGTTTGACCTCTGAAATACATGAATTACGGTAACTTTTTTATGACAGAAAAATCTGCTGAAATAAGAAAAAGTTTAGTGAGGGGTCAATGTGCAATTCACCCAAGCAGCTCAATTTTTCTATATGGTCAACCTAACACATTATTAGCTCTCATAATTCATGATTCATTCTAGAGAAACAAAATCCTAGAGAGAGAAGAAGAGTTAGGGTTTGAGAGGAGAAAGTGGTGGAATTGCTGATCTCGGGTTTCTCTATCCGAGATATGATGAAATCAAGTAAGTTTAGCTTCTTTGCATAGACTTTAATGGTGAATCTTCTCTCACATGTCAATATTCTGTCCCTCCTATGATTTTATCTGAAATGGTATCAAAACTTCTCATTTTCTCACTCTTTCTTCATAATCCCTCATTTCTAGGATTTTTGAGTTGAAAGGAAGAAGAATCGGGTGGATTGCTAGGGATTTGATATGAGATCGAGATTTTCAAGGATGAGCTGCATTTTTAAGGTGTTTTCACACCTTAGGGTGAGTGGGAAATTCCTTTAAACAGTAGATTGCATGAAAAGTAGTTAAATCAACAATAATCTTCAATTTCTTAGTATGCGACAAACAAACCTTAAATTCTCCTTTGATCTACTTTTTGTAAAATGATATGAAATGGATTATTCTTCTATTTTGATGAATTTCAGATGATAAAATCATATAATAAATGGATACAGTCTATATTAATGAGAATTCCCTAAGTATTTACTGAGGTTATAAGAGTAAACTGAAATTTAGGATTTTCGGCTATGATTGAAATTACTGTAAAATTAAATAGAGAAATTTGTCTATCTGAATCTCGTTGATTATGAATGATTATTTATCTGAATGTGTAGTACATACATGTCATATACTATCTTGGATTTCATGTGATGTGAATAGTGTTTTCTTAATATCTTAGTAGAGAGGGTTGAAACCCTAGATGAGTGAAAAGTTGGAAATTTGCGAATAGATATTGAGAAATCCATTTGAAGTGTTTATCTTGACATCATAGAATTTATTAATTAAATTTTATTCTTGATGCATGCTATCTTAATGAATGGCATCAAAATGCAATTCAGCTTAGTTCTAAGGCTTCATACGTACATTGATTGTATATGATTTGTTGAAAGCAGTCTTTATTCGGTGAATGTTTATGACACATTAAATCCTTATGAGAGCCATGACATAAGTGAATGAGGTAAATGAAACCCTAAGGATAGGGTGTTTAATGAATCAAGTATTGTGATTACCATGTTCTCAATATGAGATGTGGTGATGCTTAACAGTTCAATTGTGGTAAATGTTATCAGATGGTCTATGAAACGAATGGTTTACAGAACTAAACTAAGATATGTTGATGTGATGATTGAATTGTGAATGTAAAGAGTGAATTAGACATTTAGATTCCCTAAACACTATAGTATCCTCATAGGACGAGGCATGTACTATGGGGAGGAAATAGTTTCCCGATTGGAGGTAGTCCAGATCAAGGTAAGATGGAGCATACCAGTAGGGTGCGGGGGTCTTGACCAGTAGGGCAGACTCCTTACAGTTGTGTGGTACCCAACACCAACCGGGGATGTCGGTGGTACTTGTGTTATAAGTTGTAGTGATCAGTGGTCAGTAGGTCCACTGATGCATAGTAAGCCTGAGGGCTTTGACTCACCGCCTGAGTACCCAGGTTGAGAGGTGGAGTCTGACATATCCGGCCGCTCCCATTAGCCGTCGAGAGGTAGACGTGTCGAGGCCCACTGCAGACGGGGTCTTACTCGAGAGATAGGCTTAGGAACCTAGGCATGCTTCTAAGACTTGTACAGTGATATTGTAGCTTGCTACTATTCTTTCACATGTTGTGGTACACCTCATGTGGTTTCAGGGTATAATAAGATGAATGAGAGGTTAAACAAGTGTGTGCAGTTATTCAATTATTCTTTATCTGTTTCTGCATTATAAATTCTCTTTATGATCAATCAAGCATGTTCATAGATTGATTCACTCTATAGATATCTAGAGTATCTTGGCATATTTACATTTGTGAATGATTAGTATCTTTAAATATTACTGTAGTTATAATTGATATTAGTTTCTCAACAATATATATGTAATTATACAAGTTCTTTATACTGTTTCTATGAAGTATTCATTCACTGAGCGAGTAGGATCACCCCTCTACTCACAATTTTTAGGGATAACTCATGGACTGAAGATGTCAATGCATTAGAGTAGATCTGCCATAGGAGTTAAGTATGAGATTAGTTAAGTTCAGCCATTCTCTATCACTTTAGATCCTTGTATAGAGTTGAGAGAGAGTTGTAAATGATAATGAGTAGATTTGTTTCTTTAATAATACAATATATATCTATTTATCATGTTGTATGCACATGGAAGTGTGAGAAAAATAATGAATGTATGGATGTGCATCATAAATGTTGAGATCATGTTAGAGTAATCAATGTTTAATTCTCTTGTAAAGTTTGTCTATGTGATTCAATGCGAGAAAACAAAGAGTTTGAAAAAGAAGAAAAAGTTGGGAGTGAACTTTGTATTAATTATAATCCTAAAACTTATGCCCTAATCTCATGATTAGTGATAATTGTGGGATGTGGGTGTGATACTAGGAATCATTGGAAGATAGCAAGAAGAGTTGGAATTGGGAAAACATGAATTACCTACCTCGAGTTCAATGAGGGGTTGATGAGATTCTTAGGGATGGATTAGAGTTCTTCACCTTATCGCACATCCTAGGGTCACAAGATCTTGTATCTTGAACTTCAACAACAAGCACCTCTACAAGTTTTCTCAATGAGGAGGACCGATATATGACGTTGTATTCTAGTTGTTTGAGGAGGTTCTGGGATGTCTAAGGATGGTTTCAGCCAATTTAATTGGCCTTGGATGATCTGTGATGGATATTTTCTACATGATGGATGGAGGCTAATGATGACTAAGTTTTGAGCTATTTGGGCTAATACATCTAAAACTGGAGGCTCGTTAGGGTTTTGATGGTCGATGGAGACATTATGGAAGCCTTGCCTTTAGATGGGTTCATCGCTTCTGCCTTTGATGGTCATGTCTAGAGACTTGGAAAAATGAAATGTTGGCCATTTTCTAGATAAGGAGATCTTGGGGTTGATCTAAAATATATTGGGTTCATGATAATTCAAGATTTATTTATTACCAATTATCCATGATAAATTAGTCTACCAACATGGGGAAAATTCTATGAGATGTTATTTATTTTTTACTTAAAACTTTCATAGGAATAAGAAGTACCTAGCATGGATAATTTATAATTGAGATCCTGATGTTCTATTGTTGATTCCTCAAGTGTACATGGTGAAGAGTAATTAAGGAACTCAAAAGATGGTGTCTAGAATAGAGGATGTTACAATCTCTCAACAAAAAGTTCAATGAAACATAATTCACATGGAGCTAAAAACTTAATGGCTAGTAGGACACTCTGTTGGTGCACTATATGATCTTCCTCTTCATTGCTCTGATAAAAAAATAATTATGTGGAAGCAATTTCCTTAAATAAACATGAATGATATAAATTATTATGGAAGTGGCCTACCTTGAATAGAAACTGGTGGATAGAATAGGTGATTTGATAAAAGGGTTCACAATAATAATCCAAACCACTTGTAAAATAAATAAATAATTGATCCGCAAAAATGTGGATATACTGCAAATGTATGCATTCTAATGCAATGCATGCAAAGGATGTCCCATACTAATGATGAATGAAGGTTATATAGATTAAAAACTTCCTCAATCTCCTTATTTACTACTTAGATAGATATACCATTGAACTTGGAGATATGTTTCCACATTTTCTCCTATTTTATTCCATTTTATTTTTCATATAGACTTATTTTGTTCCCCATTCTTCGGCTTTCACTTTGGATAAGAAGTGAGGATATAGATTATCTCTCTTTTGTATAATAAAAAATTGAAAATAAAGATAACACCTTATGCAATATGTAATGTAAAATGCAAACTATATGAAGATTTGTGTAAAATTGAAGTTCTTCAATTAAATGATATGTAAAATTTGTCTTTCTCAATGAGAAATAAATGAAATAACTATATGCTTCTTAAAATTCCATGTAATATAGCAAGAAGAAAATAATTTTCATCAAATTTATTCATCTTATGGTGATGGATGAAGATGAATGAAGGTGGATAAGATCACATGACTAATTGACAATGTCTTTATTAACCATGATATGCCCATCTCCAATAAACTTATGTAATACAATAACCTTACAATTTACTTCTGAAATTCACATGAAAGTTACACATTACTATTTGGTTGGTTTGAAATAAAAAATAATCACGACACAAGCCTTAGGGTTAAGTTAGGTATCATTTTTCATTAGTATGTCTTCAAGCAGACTAGATAAAATAGTTCCTCTAGATAATGAACTATAAAACATAGTACCATTGGCTTAAATTGTACACATTTTAGCATGACATATTTTTACACATAGAACAATTGCATGCCATTTACGAATTTTAACTAAAATTAGAACATTACATCCACGACTACAATAGATAGATGTTGAATAAATAAAGAAAAGAACTAAAACTAAGAAAGAAAGTATGCAAAAAGTATGATAAGTAGAGCTTCAAGATAAAAAAAATTATTCCATACCCACCCTAATCTTGAATTTGACAATATTCTCAATGTCAAGAATTAAATTCAAAGGTGTAATGGATGTAGCAAAACTCATGTGTCAGGCGAAAAGAAGGGGGTGGTGATAGGTTTGCATTTTGTGGTTATAATCTACAATGAAGTATGGTGGGTAGGAAGGATATGGTGGTGATTGTTGGTAACTACCATAATTTCATTGGCTCCAAAAATGATCGAAGACTAGTTGCAATTAGATCTCTACTCTCCAAGTGGGTGTGAATGTGCTCCTAGTTTAAGTAAAATAGGAACTTATCATCTATGTTGATGAGTGAAAATCTTCTCATGGTTGTAGAATATTTTCTCTTGATAGCTAGAAAACTAAACCATAGATGCATGTTGTTGTCCTTGTCCATCCCAGATGGAATGAAGCATGGTGTACACACCCTCAAAGGAGTAGGGACCTTCTTTTGATGTCCTATGGATGTCTAATAAGATACAACATGTTGTTAAGGAGTGTGATGAGACCTCCTTGTAAGCCTCATTGGTGTAGATTCTTTTTCCATGCCTTTTTCCTCTCAACATATTCCTCTTCAACAACTTACTCTCCCCCTCCTCATTAGATGGCCAATGAAGGTGTTGATGTCACAAAGGTCAAAGATTGGTTTGTGGAGTGCTTGCTCACTCATCTTAAATATGGTATAGATCTTTCTGCTATGCTTGTTGAAGAATTTCACATTTCTAAAATGCTTGAAGTTTATGTCTCCTTTTGGATGAAGGGGTTTGAGATAAGAAAGGTCCAGGAAAAAATAATTTGCAAGTGGGGTGATCAATCCTCCAAAGTGAATGGCTAGCTTACTCTCTTAACTCTTGACTGCTTTGTGGGCTTGGGCCAAGAAAAATGCACTTAGTTTGACCTTCGTGATCCTCTATGACAGACAATCCCAGAGCATGTAGAGATCGACCAATTGAACCTTCCCCTACCCTTGTGTGGACCTGGAGAATAGTCTATTTTTTAGGAGGTGATGAAGTAGATGAGAAATGGGGCACTCAATATTGGATATGGAGGATAGATCCCAATTTATTTTGGTATTGGTAGGCTAGGATGTCATCTTGCTCAATAAAAAAGTATGGTTGATATTGTCTGGGTCTCACCTCTAGCCTTGGTTGGCACAACCAAAGATGACATGGAAGTCAGCTAGTGTGAGGTGGTAGGAAGTGTAGTATATGGGGAGCAAGATCAAGTTGTCTTACCATTCATTCATGTTGGTGTGGTTTTCGAGGAAGCACACCTCAAGTGACGAGAGAAACTTCAGGGTGATTATTGCATGCATCAATCAACCAACAAAGAAGGGGTCATTGTTAATCATTCCATGCTTGGAAGACACCTTCTCTATATTCTGGTGAAGTCGATCCTCTAAGTGAAGGTTTGGTTACCATACCTTGTGGCCTCAAGTGCATGCTTTTGAATCTCGATAAAGCTCATTTTTTTGCTTGTCAAAACTAAGGATGATGTGTGTCATATTGGGGGTGAGCTAATAAAGGGTCATGGTGGAGGACAATCTTTCTTGGTGGTGGCACATGCTTTCCATGAGAAGAGGTAGAGATAGGAATAGCTTGGTGCAGACATTCTGCCCCATCACTGAGTATACTTGATTGGGATTTCTTGCAGATTAGTTCTAGATAAAGTGGTTGATTTGATTTGAGTATGATCAAATAATTACCCTTCTTTATATAGAAGAAAAGCAACCTATCAGTAAAAAGTTAGGGCCACCAAATTGGTAGTTGGTGGTAACAACATTTTTTCCTATCCACACACTCTTGGTATCCATTATCAGTATAGAGAATCCTCAATTTTTGATAGTGCCTACCCCCTAATCACCTAAGTTGGTGGTAGTGACATGTATTGGTGGTACTAACACTAGATGAGAGACACATATCAACAATTAAAACCGTATGATGCATGTGTTTGTGGATGTTGGATGCTAGGCCATGAATTCCTCTTTTCACATGTCCTAATTGTACCAAAAGTGGGTCGGTCCCACTAACATTTCCCTTCATGCACCATAATCATAGGTGGCCAAATAATTGCTCTTGGTGGTACTGACTAATATGTTGAAGCCACTAAGATTGTAATGAAAAATTATAAATCAAATATTTCAACATCTTTGTGCCATCAACAGGGTTCTCAGTACCACTAATATTGCCATGTAAACACTCTATACATTGAAAACATAAGTCATGGCATCTTTTTTACTTGTAATAAAATTAAGAATTAACAAACTACAAGATAAAATGGAATTCACTATTTTAAGTACATGTAAAACATAATCTAAAAAAAATTAAGCAATTTTGATGTCAGTCTACCTATATAGTTGGTTTCATCCCACTAACTACAGCCTTGTTACCATGCATAGTGGCCTTGATTGCATTCCTTGTAAGCTCACTGTAGCATTTCTTTTGCTCATCTCAAACATGGAATATGCGAGTCATATTGGGGGCAGTTGGTGAAGGGTCATGGCAAAGGAGTATCCTTCTTGGTTGGGGAGGACTTGATTGCCATGAGAAGAGGTAGAGAGATGAAGATCTTGGTGCATCTGTGTCTCCTGATAATCAAGGTTACCTATTCAGAGTTACATGTAGAGTAGTTCTAAAGAAAGAGGTTTCTTTGGTGTGGGTATGATCAAAGAATCACCCTTGTTTATATATAAGATAAGCATCCTATTAGTAAGAAGTCAGTTCCACCAACATGGTAGTTAGTGGTAATGACATCAATGCCTATCTACACACTCCTAATATCCATTATCAGTACCAAGACTCCTCAATAGTTGATAGTACCTATGCCCTAAACACCTAATTCGGTGGCATTTGCATGAGCCAGTGCTACTGACACTAGATGAAAGCCGCAAATTGCACGTGACAATATGTTTCATGTGTTCGTGACTGTTGGATGTTAGGCCATGAATTCCTTGATGCACATGTCTTAATGGTGCCATAAGTGGGTTCGTTCCATTGACATTTCCTATATGCACCATTGCAATAGGTAGACAAATAATTTCTCCCGGTGGTAGAAACTAATATGTCAACTAATATCTCGATGCCACTGATATTATACTGTGAAATTTTAGATCAAATATTTCAACATATTAGTGCAGAGATAGGGTTTTTGGTGCCTCCAAGATTGCCCTATAAATTCATTAGGCATTGAAAACATATGTCAAAAGCACCTTTTTTATAACATCAACACTAACTATTAACCAAATACAAGATAAAATGTTATTCTAACTATTTTAAGAACACCTAAAACATATTATAAAAAAAATTAAGATAATATAATGTTAGTTCATCTAAATAGTAGGCTTCCTCCAACTAAGGATACAACTTGGTTACAATATCTAGTGGTCCCAAGTGCATGCTTTTGAAGCTCAATATAACAATTTTTTTCTCGTCATAGTTGTGGATGATGCGAGTCAGATTGGGGATGATTTGATGAAGAATCATGCCAGAGGAGGATCCTTCTTGGAGGGGCACTTGCTTGTCATGAGATGAGGTAGAGAGAGAAAGAGCTTGTTGTAGACACATTGCCAAATCATCCAGATTCTTTCTTGGTGTTTCTTGTGGAGTACTTCTAGAGAAATGGATTTCTTTGATGTAGATATGATCAATATCACCCTTATTTATATATAAGAGAATCAACATGTCAGTAAAAAGTGAGTGCCACTAACTTGGTAGTTGGTGGTAATGGCATCAATGCTTATCTGTACACTCTTGATTTCCAATATCAGTGCCATGACACCTCAAATAGTTAATAATACCTACCCCCTGATCACATATGTTGGTGTCATTGACTTGTGTTAGTGGTACTGACACTATATTGGAGCCACTGATGGGCACTAGAAACCATAGGATACATGCATTTGTGGCTTTGGATGATTGACAATGAATTCCTCCTTACAAATGTCTTGATGGTACAAAAGTGGGTTGATTCTACTGAAATTTCTTTATATGCACCATTGTCAAGTTAGAAAAATAATTTCTCTCGGTGGTACTAACTAATATGTCAATTCCACCAAGATTTTATTATGAAATTGTAGATCAAACATTTCAAGTTCTTGGTGCCACCGAGATAGTCCTATCAATCCCCTATGCATCGAGAACATGTCATGGCACCTTTTCTACTTGCATCAAAATTATCTATAATCTAAATTGGAATTCACCATTTTAAGAACACCTCAAACATAATATAAAACAAAATTCATAAAATACAATGTTGGTTTACCTAAATAGATGGTTTCCTCCCACTAATCATATCCTAGTTACCAAATCTTGTAGCCTCAAGTGCATGGTTTTGAAGCTCGGTGTAGTGTTTCTTTGTCTCATCTCAGCCATGGATAATGCAAATTATCTAGGGCATGAGTTGATGAAGGGTCATTCTGGAAAAGGATCCTTCTACGTGTGGGAAGTTTCTTACCATTAGAAGAAGTAGAGAATTAAAGAGATTAGTGTAGTTGTTTCTCCCAATCTTCAAGGATGTTTGCTCAAAGTTTCTTTTAGAGTAGATCTAGAGAAAGGGGCTGCTTTGATCTGGGTATGATCCACGAATCACCCTTCTTTGTATAGAAGAGAAGAAACATATCAATAAGAAGTTAGTGCCACTGACTTGGTAGTTGGTGGTAACAATATTAGTGCCTAACCACACACTCTTAGTATCCATTTTAAGTACCTAAACTACTCAATCATTGATAGTACCTACCCACTGATCACCTAAGTTGGAGGTAATAACACTATATGAGAGTTGTAGTTTGAAACTTGAAACCATATGATGCAAGTGTTTGTGGTTGTTGGATGCCAGACCATGAATTCCTCCTTGAACATGTCTTGTGGTAGGAAAAGTGGGTCAGTCACACTAACACTTTCCTATATGCACCATTGTCATAGTTAGCTAGATAATTTCTCTCTGTGGTACCGACTAATATGTGAATGACAATGAGATTTTACCATGACATTCTAGATCAAATGTTTCAATATCTTTGTGTCGTTGATAGGGTTGTTTGGTGCCACCGATATTGTCATGTAAATTCCTTGTGCATTGAAAACACAAGACATGGTACCTTTTTTACTTGCACTAAAGCTAAAATTAACAAACTACAAGACAAAATGGAATTTATTATGTTAACAACACTTAAACACATTATAAAACAAAATTAAATAGATCTAATGTTATTTTATCTAAATAGTTGGTTTATTCCCACTAAACGCCCTTATTTTACATCCTAGGCTCAATGTGATGCCTATGTATAACTTGGGTTTTCTTAGGTGATTAATGAAGAATGTTTTATAGATATTAGTCGATCATGTCATCATTAATACCCAGGTGGTCGCAACACAGGGCCCCTCACAAAGGATCCCAGGTTGGAATCCCCCTGGTGGTGCTATTTAGAATTATTTCTCCCGTAGTGCATCCAACCTCTACTTGACTTAACTAGGAAACCATTCCTTACAGGATGGGGGCGAACCCCCCAGGTTGGGCTCGACACAAGCCTTATGGGTCTCCTATGTTATTAAAAAAACCATCATGTGCTATCCTTTTCTTTTTGCAATGATTATGTCAGTTGTATCTTTTAATGACCTTCCCAACAATTTTTTAGATATACAAGTTTGCTTGATGTATATAATCACAAAGTCCACTGGATTGATACACTTGTCAAATAAATTTTACCAAGACATCTTCACATATCGTGACATTCCTCAATATTGAATCATCTGATAACTGTATTGTCATGCATGTCTTAGTTAGCTCCTTAAATTCTAGTTTCTTGAAAGTAGACATAGGTGTGACATTTATGCTCACCTTGGAGTCATGTAATGTTTCTTTGAACTTGTTTTTCTAATGGAACTTGGGATATTCAACCATCCAGACTCTTTCTTAAATGGAAACAATCTTCAATGAATCATTTCACTCATCACTTCATTGATGTCTATAATGTAAGAATATTTTCTCTTGCTCCTAATTGAAAATGTCTAAGAACTTAACATTTATTTGTCCCAATACTTACCATTGAGCGTAGGATTTGGTGTGTGGGCTTGTGCCTGTGTGGAGGTATATATATAGCTTATTGGGGGTGTCCTCTCCTAATCTTGAACACACACACACACACAGATATATATATATATATATATATATATATATATATATATATATATATATATATATATATATATATATATATATATATATATATCCACCTATTGTGAAGGAATCCAGTGTGAAAATTGCACTTGACATGGAACTCTCCTCTTAAACTGGTAGAATAGGTGAGGCTAGACCATCCTATGGCTACTCTTTCTTACTAGGGATAGACATGAAATTTTGCTTACTTGTTATTGTAAGGGACATTAGTGTTTCCTAGGAAACATGTATTACTATATTTTATAAAATCTAAAATGTTAGTAGCTAGATGAGTCATTTACATCTTAATGCCTCTTATTTGGGACCCTTGATTCTTATGTTCCCTTCTTTTATAGCATAATATGTCTCATTTGTAGTTATGAACTTTCCAAACATGTCCTTCAATCTATCATGACATATTGGTCCTCTTTAGTGTTGATTTTGTTGAGAATTGTGTTGTTGTTTCTAGTTGGAGGTGGCTGCACTTGTGATGGATTGTGTTGAAAATTGTTGGGCTCCTTCTAAGAAAAATTTGGATTGTTGCACATGGATATCATTCATCCTATTGTTGTGATGTGTCATATACATGCAGTGGACCTCAACATCCTTAGATTAGCTATATTTTATCATCCCAACCTTTTCATAAGATGGCTCATATGTGACTTGACCTCTTTTACCCTTTTTGGCCTCCATGACACTTAATACTGAGTTTGGGATTTCAAGCTCCTCACCCCAAGGTTGATTCTTGTCCATATTCTTCAGTATTTCCTAAGATAAGTTGACCTTGTTGTTTAAGAAGAATCCTACCCATGTGTTATATAGTGTAGTCCTCTCCCCTTTGTGTAGGCCATAGTAAAAGATTTCATCTTGGTCAAAGAAATAAATACCATGGTGGGAGACCATCCTGAGCATGTCTAGGTAACACTCATGTGCCCCAAAATATGATTTCTTGGGTTTTTGCTTGAAGTTGTAGATCCTCCCCAGAAGTTGGTTAATCTTCTATGGATGAAATTAGTGCTCAAAATGTTTTCAATCATCTAATCACATGTCTAACTGATTTTGGGTCTAACCCATGGAACCATGTGCTTGCCCTATGCATAAGAGAGAATGAAAATAGTTTCAAATAAATAACTATTGGATCCATACTATCGATCACCAAAGTATCATATCATTCCACAATGCTTTTGATGTATTGCATCAAGTCTTCTTGGTGTGTTAACGGAACACCTGAGACTTCACGAAAGCCATCAAGCATGGATTTATCTTGTAACTGCCCACATTCACATTTTGTCATTTAATTATACATAACAATGCAGTGGTAGTGGATGCTTTAATTCTCTCCATCACTATATGCTCCTCCTCTTACCCTACATGATACCAAATTAGACACTTCCTGTTCTTCTTATTCACCATCTTTTTCTACTGGGTCAATTACTGATTCCCCTTGATTCTCCAGTTGTAATGCTTGCATTGGTGGTGGTGGTGGTGATGATGAACAGTCTGGATTTCCATACTCCAAGGAATGATTGCGGACCATAACCTAGTACCTAAAATAGAAAAGAAAGATGTGAGAAACACAAAATAGTAACATATAAAAACTAAGATTTTCCAATAAAGATTGACTAAACAGATAAGGTAGCTTAGAGTGAGTGGACTTGGCACTAGTAGTACTAGCATGGCCAATTCCTTGGAAAACAATGCCAAAAACTTGACAAACTTTTACCTTGCATGTAAAACACAAGTGTACATCGTGGAGTAATACCAGAACTTGAGTTTCAAGTGTTGAAGTCTAGGAATCAAGTATCTAGAGACTACAAATAGTAAATAAAAATAAGATAGGCCGATGGAAAAGATTGAGTTGGTTGATTGCAAAATTGAAAACCAAAATTAGCAAGCCAATGAATGAAATTGTTGTGAAATCAAAGAGAAAAATAAACAATCATTTCTTATAAGCATTGGGAATTTGTAGTGTGCATCACCCACTTTTGTAGTATAAAATACTATTTAGTCTAGTTAAGCCCACTTCCACAAGTAAAAGACTAAATGATTAATGATCTTGCAATAATAATGTAACACCCTCCCTAAGAACACACATGCACATAGCGGAAGCAACACTGAGTTATCCATAACTCATGCACTCAAGGGGGCATTACATAAAACTGACATTCATAACAACAATATAATCAATCACACAAATTGTAATTAAGAAACATTCTCATAATTGTTCTTATAAGAAGAACATAATGGATATCTTGATATAATGTGAAGAGAATTTTTGTTATACATAGAGACGATTACGTAGAGTCATATATATAGTCTCGTCTCAAAGAACAATTTACCAGTGATATAAATGATATAAACAAATCATGTTAATAGGTTAAGTAATGATGACCAATTTATCTATTATAGAAATAATTACTATTTGAAAATACTACAAAAAACATCATTTAACAAATAGGTGATTCAAGGCAAAATCCAATACGATAAAACAAACTAATTAATAGGAGGATGAAAGAAGAAAAAACAGAGACCGGTAACTAAATGATCTCAGAGTTGGATGTCCGCAAGCACTTATTTTAGAACGTCAACCAATAGTTCAAGTAGATGTTTATGCTTTCTCTCCCAGGATATAACGATCTCGAATTCCAGATGCAACCTTTACTCGGACGAACTTTGACCACGTCCTACTCGTGAGCGGATCCATGAGAAACAACAATGTTTTATCGTAGCAGCGAGAGAAGGAAGAAGAGAGGCCGCTCGGGCTTGCAAATTCAGCTGCCACAAAGTGAAACGATAAGCCCTAATCACTGCAGAAACGTATTTAAGCAATCTGGATAAATTATTATTCTCTCATACATGATCAGATATTTCAGAACTGGAAACATACATAAATTAATTGCCCCGTTTACTAGGATAGTAACCCATTAGATGGTCATTGCACTGGACCACAATTAAAGTTGTTGGATAAAAAATGCAACTGCTCGGGTATAGGTTTGTCTCAAGACTCCCAACTTAGAAGCATACAATATAGGCCTTGAAAGTCCCCTTACCATGACAACACAACACTCAGACTGTAAAGTTTCTCTTTACTATTAAACTTATTTATACTTTACTATTAAACTTATTTATACCCTAGGGCGACCACCAACCGTAGTTTTCAAGGCTATTGACCCAATCTCGGTTGGCTTATATGCAAGGGAGAGCCCCAACTGTCAAAGTCATTGGCTGATCATCAGCACTCAGCAGACGACACGTGCGCCTTCTCATCCCCACCGTTGACAATTGACTGTCCTATTGGTGCACATGACCGTCCAATCCCCGTCCCATTTCTATCCCAAACCACTGGTCGTCCCCGTCCCATTTTTATCCCAAACAACTACACGCGGTCCATAACCTCATGCACTAATTCTTCACACCTACGCGCGGGGCCAGCCGGATTCTCCAATCAACGGCAACCTCGATTCTACTCTACCAATCACAGCCATATCCACTACCTTCTTGGGACAACCTACATCAAATTTGTCATCGTTCCCGTATCTGAAGCTAGGTGACAACTTGTTCGCCGTGAATGTGACAGCTTTTTGCGCGGATCTATCATTCAGAGTGAAATGACTTTCCAAGCTGGATTTTACAAAAGTATATTATTGAACTTGTATATAGTGGCTAACAGATAGCAAGACTAAGACCTTTGCCTAAAAAACAGATGCCATGAGTATATCTGTCATATAACTTGGCTCGGTATCAATTAGAGAGGAAAGCTGGTCCGTGAGTGGTATGAAATAATGTTCTAGCCAAAAAAAAAAAGATATCTTCCTATTTTGCTTCGGAACGATGACGTTGTCTCGACTCCTCATCGTCTTCCTTTCTTCAATTTCGTTTTAAGATTGAGCTACCCGTTCATGTACTTTTACCTTCATTTTCTTTTTGGGCCGTCAACCACGTGTAAATCGATTTGCAACATCATCTTCCCATCTCGTACAATGACATAAACAGAGGTTTGCTATGTAGGGATCTCAATTCCTCATTATATCAATGTTAAGTGGAAGCATAAACAACCATTTATACTTTTTCATTCGGCATGTCACAAACTTGATATGCATTACAATAATAATAGAGAAAAACCACTATAAACTATATGAAAAAAATTATCATCATATTCTTAATAAGAGATTCTATTAATCATTATATACAACACAAACTTAATTTCTTGGTATGACTGTATAAAATGCTAATCTTAAATCTTGGACCCTGTAGATAGAGTCCCACCAAACAACCTTTGAATCTACAGATGTATGCATCCCGTTTTTTTGTTACTCTTTCTGAAGCTCTATACTTGCAAATGTCCAATCATGCTTAAATGATAATACAAAATTAGAATAAGTGGAATTTATTTTTTTTTAAATATATCTGCATTAAGAAATACATAATATCTAAACTGGAGGAAACATATAATGCTAACATTTTATCTTGATACGGCTAATATTGCACAATAAGTCATGTTCTTTGTGTGAAGTAGCTTCTAGTGGTACAATGTGCATTCTATTAATGTTGCGCGCTCTCTGCGGCATAGAGTACCTTCAATTGGCGCGATGCACCCTCTGTGGAATTAAATGCCTCCTATTTTGCGTGCCAAAATACTTATGCTCAATGAGGACTTGTTATAGTTTCAAGGTTTACATTATGGTATTTCTTTTTGTTCTAAATTTGTTTCCACTTTTGGTCCTATATCTCAAGCAATTGAGATAAATTTGAATATTCTTTATTATGTTTTGTTATTGTAACGAAAACTTTGAATCCAAAATGATAATAAGGAACTAACAAATTGAAAATAGATAATATTTATATTTAAATTTTGATAGTTTTATTATTAATTTTGTATACTCATACAATTATATTATCTTGAATTGAGCCTTATAAAAATCCATGATAAAGATTGATGCGAGATTAATGGGCTAATTATTTTCCTATGGTGAAATAGCCCCGGGTCTTAATCCTTATACCACGTGTAATAACACCCACCCGTAAGAGGACAAGTCTACTGCAGTTAGCTAACCATCAAACTCATTGAACAATATTTTTAAGGAATCGTAGTCAAATGTGATGGTAAGGATCAATATATAAAAATAGGTTGTTGATTGATGATTAAATAAGATTGCATTACAATAGAAATGATTTAAGAATGGTTTGAAAACAATATTTGAAGAACATTGAGACATTAGGATTTCACTTCCATCATCTATGTACCCATCTTAACCGTTACGACTTAGTGATTACGGTAACTTGGACTAGGACCACATGATTTCATCTCCTTTGCACTTCCCATGGGCTCAAGGTCTCGTTATTCACATATAACAACCCAATCATCTAATAGAATTCCTTTTGTGATCGCATCTAAAATACTACACATTCATTTCAAGGATCTAATCCTAAATACCTACCCAACATTTAGGATTTTATCAAACATGTTAATCAAATGATCAGTTCAACAAGCAAGCTATTAAACAAATGAAGAATAATCTAATTATATGAAAGTACTAAGATTGATAAAAATTAGAATGAGGTACAAGTGATGGGGATACCCCCAAGCCCCAATGAAGGAGTTTATTCACTCATATCTATAGAGAAAGCATAAATACAAGAGAGGGAGAGGAAAGCATGTTACTACATATATGGAAGTGAGTAGTTAGAGGTCTCTAACTTTGGTTCTCTGCTTCAACAACAATATGTACATCGAGTTATGTGAAGAGGATGACATTCCCTCTCTTTCCTCCATCTCTTGCACCAAAAAAAGGCTGAATTAAGTATGGACAATCCCTTGAACATTAGGTGACAATCTTCTTCTATATGGATGGGCTTGAATCCACATAATCTAATTTGGTTGGATCTGATGGCTATCTTTCTTTTGCATTGTCTACCACACCAATCTCTCAATTGGCAGAATCAGTTGGCTAAAGGGCCTTTAGGCTATGAATATGTTGGTCTTCTGATCGGCTGACTAGTTTGGCACTCAATTATCTAATTTTAGTGACTTTGAGGAGCGATTGGGGCTGAATTCCAATCGGATGATCAATGAAGTGTGTTAGATAAATGGGCTCTTCTCAAAGGCACTATTCTACTAGAGGGTCAACCAACCAATGAGGTGAGTCGATCGACTGGCAACCTACTAAAAATGTTGATGTTTACTAACTTGGGGAGGATTGAATTCCATCCGACTGGTGAGGCAAATTGGCCAGTTGCAATGTCATTAGGAGCAATGTTGTTTATTGACTTGGAGGGTTTGAATTCCAATCAATCGACTGGTGAAGCATGTCTTCCAAGTGGATGGTGCTTGGGATGAACATTTGGATGGATGGTCCGATCGATCGAACAAAGACTCAAGTCGTCCGACTGACCTAGTTGTGAATGTTGGTTTGCCTCTTTTTGCTTTCTAATTTCTTCTAAACTTAAGACACAAAATCGGGAAAGGATCACTATTATGATCTTGAATTAAGTGGTGTTTTTCCTCACATATAAGCTAGAATCATATCAAAATCCTAATAATTAGAGATAAAAAAACTACAATACCAAGCAATTTAATAAGGAAATTAACTACTTGAAATTTGAAAATTTAGTCTAGAATGTGGAATGAAAATGTGATGAATGTGCATTCATCCAAATATCCCAAATTTGAACATTGCCAGTCCTCAACCAACACAAAATCAAAGTGACCTGCCAAATAATACTAGTGGTATGTCATCCTCTCTTCATAACATCATTTGATCCCTACAACTAAATATAGAAAAGCAACCCTAATATCCTAGAATCATAGAATACAACTTGAAATTTCTAACTTGACTTTTCTTTTGCAAATTTTCTTTGATGTCAAAAACCTAAAAAGTTGCAATCATACTATCAATGGTGTTTCAAAAAGTTCCAGCATTTTCTTATGATATTTTCACAAGGAGAATTGTTGGTTGTGATGGAATATTTTTGGGGGTAATTTGCCACCCCTGGGAAGAAAAAGGAGAAGATGAGGGAAGGGAAGTAATAAATTCAAATATCTACTCTTTTTGACTCAAAATTGCTTTTTATTATTGTAATTTCATTGATTGTACTTTTTTTCTTCTTTTGGTGTGCACATTGACATCTTTAAATTATCGTATGCCCCTATTATATGTAGAGGTACAGAAGAAATGTAGTAGGGGGTGTGTGCTACCCCAAACATGGAGTTTGGCACATCTTTTTTGGCATTTTGATTGTTTTTGGTTAATGATGGGGTATGAAGATGATGGAAGAGGGTTGAACTTGCACATCTCATGTTTTAGAATTTAGAGCATTGGAACAACCTTAACACTCAACTTAACTATATCATAAGAATTGCAAGGTAATGGCATATCCACAAGAAGTAATGACACTCATTAAGAGATAAGTTGCATTTGATTCCAATCAACTTATGCTATGTGAGATCATTAATGATAGGATGGATTCTAGCATTGACAAATTATAATCCATCACTGCAAAATGATTCACTTCATTTACTTCAACACATTGATGATTGATGCATAAACAAAATAAGATAACATACAATTTAACCTAGTTCAACTAGGTAATAGCCAATTAGAAGTAAGTCTAACAAGAAAAAAATGAAAAATAATTGGAAAAAGCAAGATTCGTGGGCTAATCCTAAAATAAAAGAAATAAAAATGAATACAGAGTGGGTGGTGTAATAAATTACTACCAACACTCCATCCCAAATTTAGAAATTTTCTTGTCATGAGAATACTCTAGGTCTAGAATGGATTGAAAGAAAACTAGTGTAATGGCAACCAACTTTCAAGCCAACCTAATGGTGGTGGGTGTTGTTGAGGCAGAGGTGTAGACTAGTGGTACTGAGCCTAAAAAGATTCCAACTATCGTTGGTCGGACTAATCCCGACTTGTGGCTGATAGTGGTGTCTCCTCGTATGGTGGAGTCTTGGTGTATTGGTTTCCCCAATTTGAGAGGTAGGTGAAGGATAAGTTTGTACGATATTGTAGTCCTCATAGTAGGTACGTGTCTACATGGAGCGACCTCAGCCTACATGGCACTACTCATGAACCTACTACATCAGGTACATAGTTGAGCTGGTGGCCCTATCACTACTTACCCCTCTCCATGTGATTCTGAGTAGTGTCAATCTGGTCCAATTTCGACTGGATCTTATAGAAGTCAAAGGGCCCATTTGTCCCTATAGTATCTGACACACATCACTTCGTATGACATCTACAAGGTGGTGGAGAAAGGCTAGACTCCTTATCATCTACTTCCAAGGAAGCACTATTGGATCAGAGGGCTCTAGGGGGGTTGAATAGAGCTAAAACACTTAAATTTAATTCATTAGACCCTTCAAATTGTATCACAAGATAAAGTTGCATATATGAAATTTGAGTGCAACTAAGCATACATAGGAAGGATGAGAGAGATTAAACAAGAACAAGAACACAAGGTATGTATAGTGGTTTCAAACTCCAAACTAGGGGATGTACATTCACTACCTAGAGGGGTCAATCTATAGGATTTGCAACCATTGCAAACTTCTTATTTTTCATTATAAGAGATACAATATGACCACCCTATTCCAAAGTCAAGGGTACTGAACATTCCTTTTAAGGATCAAAGGATCCAATAACCTTACAAGGACTTACCCATCCTAGAGAAAGAGTCTTCTACCTTCACAAGGACTTACCCACTTTTGTAATGATCTAGCCTCCTTCACCAGGGAAATCTACTCTCAACAAGTCTTTGGCATTGAAGGAATTACCCACTCTTCTCTTGGATCTTCACCCTTCTTCTTCATCTTCACCAAGGGAAGCTTTCACCATCTTTTCTTTGAGAAGGGAGATTGGGAAAGGGAAATTGAGAGCTTTACAAGGTGTACAATGGAGTAGCTTTCTCATAAGAATCCTATCTCACTCTCATTGATGTAGATCAATAGTAATCTTGAGAGAGAAAGGGGCTCTTAATAGACAAAACCACTCAACTATAGCTAGGAGCATAAATCTAAGGGCCCCTATTTATATTTGGGGTAGCTAGTAGATGCACTTAGGAATGAATTCTAGCCATTTGGGGTGTTGCAACTATTAATATTTTGAGTTTTGCAACACTCCAATGGTTCGAAACACTTTTTCTTCACATTCGGTCTAGTTTCCATAAAGGTAATTCAACCAATAGCACTATGCGACAAAGTAATTTTGAGTTGTTGATCAATTTTATTCTTGATGAAACTCGATCGATGGCTTAAAACCATTTTGCATGTGCAGGGTGTCAGTCGAGTTGTCACCAGGACAAACTCGGACGATCCTGGCAATGATCAAGACCCACATAGTTTGTCGATTGAGTTTTAAGAGAAATATGGTTTATGTGCTGAATTTTGGTAAGTGTCATAAAAGTGCTTAAATATTAAATTTAAATGCATTTTATATTTTTCTCAGCTTAGTTACAAGTCATAAAATAATAAAAGTGGATTACAAAATTATTCTCATTAATTTAAGGCCTTTTCCACAAATGCACTTGCATTGATTTTGACTCTTTTTTGGCAAGCTAGGGATTATTTGAATTCATTATTTTCATGTACTGAATACCTAAAATTGATATCAAATAGACATATTAGATACTTATGAATGGAATGGTTAAGTCATAATCAAAATATGGACAATGTATAATTGTTAGGTTAACATTCTCCCCCTTTTTGAAGATGACAAACCATTCCTTAACATATTGAAAAGAACTTGGAATATAAAACTTTTACCTTATCAACGTAGAGGGATGAATGATTGTATAATAGAAATTCTCCCATTTACCTGTATGGTTAGCTCCTCCAAAACCATAACCATTACACATATATATTCAATTTGAGTCCACTTTCATAGTTACAAGATATTTCAAAAAATAACTAGAAAAGGATCAAATTCTATATGTTCCAAGCCCATTCCTCCCCCTTTCTCATATCAATATGTGGAAGCGCTAAAATAGGTCTTATTTAAGTCACAAACACCACATACAACCACCACTTGCAACCACCACACACAAGCCAGAGAGAGAAAGTAGATATACTACAATTGTAATCAAAATATGAAGTGCAACCATTAACTCATGAAATGTAGCAGAGCATAGAGTTTAAAGTACATTTGATAAGATTACAATAAAGTAAGTCCATTCTAGATGAAAACTACAAACAACAAAAATAGAGAATGAATATAAAAATAGTAGTCCTCAGATACAGTGCCCAATGTAAAACACATGATAGTCTACAAAAAGACATATATGAGCACTCTAGAACTTAGGAACTAAGCATCAAGCTCATCAAGGTCAATCTCCTCATTAGGATGGTTGTGACACCTCTTCACGCTAAACGAGATTACTCAAAATACAAAACACGATCAACTACTAATTAAACACATAGTAAAAAATGTGAAACAATTAAAATCGATTCCAACAATGTAAATAAACTCTAGAACATTTATAAAAGGTCCATCATTCCATGCTCATATACTTTAGCAAGCATTTGCATATGGGTCCAAAGACCTCAGTCACATCTTGCATACAAAAGATATTTCACATGTACGTGCCATTTCTTTACAAACATTGGCATACTACCAAAATCTCGTGTCGATACAAATATATCATCTAGAAAACACATCCCATACCAGGACTTGAGAGTACAGGGACAACACTAGGACTCTACTACTAACATCTATAACTAACATCTACAACTAACCAACCTTCTGAATCTATTGATCACCAAGTTGGTTCTCTTCCACAGCACGACCTCGACCTCGTTGCCCGCGGCCACCTAAAAAAAATTTGTGGTGAACCACGAGTGAGCCCCAGTCCCAGTGAGAGATATAACTCTCTCCAACGTATATTGATTTATAACATATTAATTGATAGTAAATGAACTGAGCCGATATAGAAATGAATAAGCAATTTAATCAGATTGAATAGGTTAAGCATACTAAGCCATTAAACAAATTAACTTGACAAGAAGTATAATTACTCAAATGTCATATGATATCATCTTGTAAACACTGAATAGTATAAGAACTAGTTAAAGATTAATCAAGCAATGTGAGACGTATTTAACCCTAGTCAGTATACTGCACGGCTTATATCACTTCTTTTATTACATTGCCCTGAGGGCTTTGAGAAATACCACTCAAGTCCCAACTGACCACTACTAAGTTGAAACCAGTGCCATATAAGATCTAGGAAGAGTCAGACTCCTAAGATCTTCTCCGCCCCCTGTCAGTACAGGTCCGCCACAACGAAACATAAGGTCAGGCTGCTAACAGCCTAGTCCATCCTTGGTATAGGTCATGACACTAGTGAAAGGAGGTGGGTACGCATACCCTACCATCCAAGGTACAACCATAGTTGTCCTCCATTCTCATCACATATATAATCACCGAAACATGACCACAGTCATTCTCAAACTGAGGGCTTGGTATGACCACAGTCATCCTCCCTAAACACTTGAATTCAGGATGACAAGCACCCCGCATACTCATTAGTATGCACTCCGAGTTTCCTTTAGGAATACTCGTTTCACCATCTGGTAAGTTCTGACACTCAGATGGATCTATGGCATAGGGCACTACATGATTAGAGTTTCACTTGATTAGTTATGCCAATTGAGTGAATTAAAGCTAAATCACACAAATGGACATTCAAACCCTAATTATTTTCTAACAAGAGTATATGTATAACAACTTCAAGAGATATAAAACATTTGAGATATAAATCTTAATCACATTACCACATGCTATCATCCATTGCAAATTAATGTACCACACTCATCATCATACTTTTACAAGATACCAATATCTTATCACAAGTTCCCGGGTTTTAACCCTTATTGGAACATGAAGAGGATTTCACCTCAATCATGGCTTCAAACATGACCAAAGGTCATTAATACCATCACATTATTCATAGTAAGGTTATCATCATCATTCCATGCCTTAAACAAGGCTCAAAAGATCCTTAGCACATATGTGTCCATAGATATTAACATGCCAAGGTACTATGATATTCAAATAGTACTACAATGTAGTTTCAACACAAGAGGAGTGTAATTCATTATAACATTAATCATTCAAGAGGTATGATTATAATCAATCAACATCATATAATTACATTAAGGTTAGGTATAACCAGCTAGATCACATGGGAGTTTCGCATCCACTTATTATAGTGATTTATCAAATATAACTATATAATGGCAAAGGTAGTGCTACCAATTAATGGTATTGAACCATTGAATTATCTTCACTAGGACCCACATATAATAACATGTGATTTATTCTAATCTATTGGATGTTAAAGCATCCAATATTATTAATTAGATCAGGTTCATTATTCAAGGTTATCAATTGAAGTATAGGTTTAATCTTTAGATCAATTGAACCAAGGAACCATTGGTTCAAGGTTTAGTCAAATATACAATTACATTCCTAATTCATCATATATGGTGATGACCTGATACACCATTAATTGTGATCATTAGGTCACCATTGGTTGCTAGATCAGTAATACATTCAGTTAACATCATCAAATAATAAGTCAATATCATCATCGATTGATAACATCATTAGAATACTTAGTTGATGATAATTAAATGTCTAATTGAGTCAAAACCTGACCTAAGGTGGTGACCATAGGTTGTAACCATAAATTGGACACCCTTGATCACGAACATCAATTGCCAAGATAGCAACATTATTGGTTGTTGAATGGTATGACAATCAGTTATGTGATAGGGAATGAAATAGCTTGAAAACCCTAATTTGAACCATAATTTGTTTTGTACATAGAACCATAAGTTGTTGTTATCAACCTGTCCCAGATCATGTTACACCTTATAAAGTATGTACACATGTTTACAGGTTCATATAGAACGGGAATAAAATAGGAAACACCACAAAATTCGTAATTCTAAACAAGCATGATTTCTCTATGCTTAGATCATCACATTCAAGCATAATCATGAACCAACAAGCTTCTAATAAGCAATATAAGTGAAGAATGTTATATAACTCGCCTCTATAGAGTAGGTCAGATATCCAACAGCAAAAATCTCGAGAAAATAGGGCAAGGAAACCTTGGATTCAGATCTGAACTTGGCCAACTATGCAATTCTCTCCACAAAGAAGCAAAACCCTAGAAAAGAAACAAGAAGGAAGGAGTTTTGAGTTCTAGGGGAACTTTCACCATGGAAAACCATGGTTTCGACATGGAGAGATGTAGGAGGAAGAGTAACAAATAATTAAATGGAGGAAATAAGGAAAAACTTACACTTTTAGGTCAATATCACTAGGGGGAAGCTTTATAGACCCAAAAAGAGAATCAATTTCAACCCTAGATATTTTTTCCAAGAGAATCCCCACTTTCTTCTTCCTTGGGTAGAAAAAATCGCAGATGAACAGAGGGAGTACGAAGCTGGGAGAAGGAGAGAGATAATGGAGAGGAAATGGCTCGTTTGGGGACTTTTGGATAAGTATATGACACTTTAATATTAAGAAAAGAAAAAGTTGCAATTCTAGTATATATCCAAGTGTCCATGGCTTTAAATTATTAAAAATACATAAGCACACACACAAGAAGCTCTCCCACCATCCCTCTATACCTTCTTAGCTTTCCTTTGACTAAATTCCCAGCCAATCACATAATTCCTTAGTTGATAGCTACTAAAGGTAGCTCATCCATGAAGGGAAAACCCCTAAAATACCCTTGATAAAAACACCTTCAAACCATGGCTCAACTAGGAGCCCCATGGCTCAAAAATCTTAAGAATTAAAATATAACAACTAAGGAACATAATTTATGTGACAAATTACAAATAAAACCCCTCAATTGGGTAAATTGCAGAAAAGTCCAAAATGTATAGAAAATTGCATACCTTGCTCAAACAGTGTCCAAATTGGACCAAATTTGAAACTTAAGCTTGTATTATGATTTCAAAACATATCAAAAGGTTATATTAGGGTTATAAGCATTCAATTATGGTAATTAAACTCATTCAACTCATTAAGTAAGTTCAAGGTCCTTACAACTATAAACCCCTATCAAGGATTTCACCCTGAAATCTTACGCAAAAAGAGATGAGTATTTTCTACGCATCTCATTATCTAGTTACCATGTGGCTTCCTCTATGCCACGATGATTCCACAAAACTTTCACTAGTATAATATCTTTTCTCTTCAGCTTTTTCACCCTTCTATCCAGGATCAACACAAGACCCTCAACATAGGAGATATTCTCATCTAACTCAACCTCTACTGGTTGGATTGTCTGGTCAGTATCTGGATGGCATTTCCTCAACATAGAGATGTGAAAGAAATTATGCAATCTATGTAGCTCTGGTGGTAGCTCCAACTTATATGCTACCTTTCCAACACGAGCTAGGATAGGGTATGGTTCCATAAATCTAGGAGCCAACTTACCCTTCTTTCCAAACCTCAACACACCTTTCCAAGGAAAAACCTTAAGATATACTCTATCTCCCACTTGGAACTCAAGTGGTCTGCGTCGGTTGTCTATATAAGATTTCTACCTGTCCTGGGCTGCTTTCAACTATTGTTGTATCACTTTAATCTTTTCTGTAGTCTGTTGTACTAGATTAGGACCCAAAAGTTGATATTCACATGTCTCATACCAGCAAAGAGGAGACCGACATCGTATCCCATACAGAGCCTCATAAGGGGCCATATCTATGCTTCTTTGATAGCTATTGTTGTACGCAAACTCTATCTGAGTCAGATGTACATCCCAACTACCAAGAAATTGCAGCACACATGCCCTCAAGAGATCCTCTAAAGTCTGAATAGTCCTTTCATACTGGCCATCGGTCTGCGGATGAAAAGCTATGTTGAATCTCAGCTGTGTTCCCATTGCTGAATGCAGACGCTCCCAAAAATGACTTGTAAACTGTGGACCTCTGTCAGAAACTATAGTCACTGGAATGCCATGCAAACGGACTATGTAACATCCCAGGATTTGAGGCCTCAGATAACATGATCTTTAAAGGAATGATTGGACTACCCATATAACCAAGGTGCACCTCCTTTTCCGGGAGCCCATCACTAAGAACTCCATAGTTAAGCGTGCTCAGCTTGGAGTAGTACTAGGATGGGTGACCAGTCGGGAAGTTGATCCTGGCTTGCACGTCAGTGTGGACAAAGTGTGTAGTTAAGGCTAGTGGTGGTCTGTGGGGCCAGTCGTCATTCCTGAAATTCTACTAGAGCCTTGGGCAGTGGGCCCGGGCATTACAAATGGTATCAGAGCCATAACCCCTCCAGTAGGTGGGGCCCACATGGGCATGTGGCATGCCAGTCTTGAGCCGTGCAGACCAGGAAAGTTGGAAAGGGCTATCCGTAGAGACGAGATGGAGCCGCCCTTGTGCTGGCAGCCGTGGACGGGAGCTGGGTGTCCATGGGTCATTGTGGGTCTGCACTGAAATGGGGTTAGATTATGAGGCCATATAGTTGAGCCTTGACGAGGACGTCAAGAGTCTAAGTGGGGGAGATTGTAACATCCCAGGATTTGAGGCCTCAAATAACATGATCATTAAAGGAATGATTGGACTACCCATATCACCAAGGTGCACCTCATTTTCCGGGAGCCCATCACTAAGAACTCCATAGTTAAGCGTGCTCAGCTTGGAGTAGTACTAGGATGGGTGACCAGATGGGAAGTTGATCCTGGCTTGCGCGTCAGTGTGGACAAAGTGCGTAGTTAAGGCTAGTGGTGGTCTGTGGGGTCAGTCGTCATTCCTAAAACTCTACTAGAGCCTTGGGCAGTGGGCCCGAGCGTTACAGACTATCTCATCAACATATATTTGTGCCAATTTCTCTGCTGTAAATGTCATCTTAACTGGCAGAAAATGAGTTGACTTAGTCAATATGTCTATTATCACCCATATGGAATCATGACCCTTGGTTGTCCTAGGAAGACCAACCACAAAGTCCATAGTAATATGATTCCATTTCCACTGTGGTATTGGCAAGGGTTGTAATGTCCCTATAGGATTCTGGTGCTCAGCCTTCACCTGCTAACAAACTGGACATTTGGCAATGAACTCTGCCACATCACGCTTTAGACCTGGTAGCCGTGGATGGGAGCTGGGTGTCCATGGGTCATTGTGGGTCTGCACTGAAATGGGGTTAGATTATGAGGCCATATAGTTGAGCCTTGACGAGGACGTCAAGAGTCTAAGTGGGGGAGATTGTAACATCCCAGGATTTGAGGCCTCAGATAACATGATCTTTAAAGGAATGATTGGACTACCCATATCACCAAGGTGCACCTCATTTTCCAGGAGCCCATCACTAAGAACTCCATAGTTAAGCGTGCTCAGCTTGGAGTAGTACTAGGATGGGTGACCGGATGGGAAGTTGATCCTGGCTTGCGCGTCAGTGTGGACAAAGTGCGTAGTTAAGGCTAGTGGTGGTCTGTGGGGTCAGTCGTCATTCCTAAAACTCTACTAGAGCCTTGGGCAGTGGGCCCGGGCGTTACAGACTATCTCATCAACATATATTTGTGCCAATTTCTCTGCTGTAAATGTCATCTTAACTGGCAGAAAATGAGCTGACTTAGTCAATATGTCTATTATCACCCATATGGAATCATGACCATTGGTTGTCCTAGGAAGACCAACCACAAAGTCCATAGTAATATGATTCCATTTCCACTGTGGTATTGGCAAGGGTTGTAATGTCCCTGCAGGATTCTGGTGCTCAGCCTTTACCTGCTAACAAACTGGACATTTGGCAATGAACTCTGCCACATCACGCTTTAGACCTGGCCACCAATACATGTCCTTCAAATTTTGGTACATCTTGGTACTTCCAGGATGCATTGCATACATGGAGGAGTGAGCCTCCTCAAGTACCATCTTCCTCAACTCATCAACATCAGGAATTACTATCCTATTATGGTAACAAACTATACCATCATCTGCCTCGTGAAAGCCATCATGCTTTTCACTGCCAATCCCTGATTGGATATTCTGTATCATAGTATCATTTTCTTGTGCATCATGAATCTGCTGTCTTAAGGTAGGTTTCACTTGTAACTGTGCCAACAATCCTGCCAACAAGGAAACTTCTAGTTGTACATTCATCTGGAGAAGAGACAGTAGCATATATATTTTATGGCACATCAAGGAATTTAATTGTGCATTATCTACCATTGATGATGAAGACGACTTTCTACTCAATGCATCAACTACCACATTAGCTTTCCCTGGATGGTAGTCTATTGTGCAATCATAATCCTTAATCAGCTCCATCCATCTCCTCTACCTCATATTCAACTCCTATTTTGAGAAAATATATTGTAGATTCTTGTGGTTAGTGAAGATCTGACACTTTTCTCTATAAAGATAGTGTCTCCAGATCTTTAAGGCATGGACCACTGCTACAAGCTCCAGATCATGTGTTGGGTAATTCTCCTCATGTTTCTTAAGTTGTCGTGAAGCAAAAGAAATCACATTTTTATCCTACATCAACACACATCCCAACCCATTCTTTGAAGCATCACAAAAGACAATATAGTCGTTTCCTTGCTCTGGCAGTACTAACACCGGTGCACTAGTCAACTTTTCTTTCAAAAGCTGGAAATAACGTTGACACTTGTCATTCCAAGCAAAAGGAACATCCTTCCTAGTTAACCTAGTTAGGGGTAACACTATAGAACTGAAGTCTTTGATGAACCTCCTATAGTAACCTGCCATACCTAGGAAACTATGAATCTCTGTCGGTGTCTTTGGTTGTTCCCATTCTAGTACATATTCCACTTTCTTGGGATCAACACAAATGCCTTTTGCAGATATAACATGGCCCAGAAAAGACACTTCAGATAACAAGAATTCACACTTGCTAAACTTAGCATATAGTTGATGCTGCCTCAATAATGTCAATTCCTGGCGAAGGTGTTTCTCATGTTGTTGACTATCCTTGGAGTATATTAGGATATCATCTATGAACACAACCACACAATGATCAAGATAAGGTCTAAACACCCTATTCATCAGATCCATAAAAGTTGCGGGTGCATTGGTTAGCCCAAACGACATAACCACAAACTCATAATGACCATACCTAGTCCTAAAAGCTGACTTGGATATGTCATCAGCCTTAATTCTCAATTGATGGTAACCTGACCTCTGGTCTATCTTTGAAAACACAGTGGCACCTCTCAATTGATGAAAAAGATCATCAATGCTCGGCAAAGGATACTTATTCTTTATTGTCACCTTGTTCAACTGTCTATAGTCTATACACAACCTCATTGAACCATCCTTCTTTTTAGCAAACAACACGGGAGCACCCCAAGGGGAAGTGCTCGATATGATAAAACCCTTCTCTAATAGTTCTTGTAACTATTTCTTTAACTCCTGCATCTCTGTTGGTGCCATACTGTGTGCTATGGGTTGTGTTCCAGGAACAAGATTGATCTCAAACTCAATCTCTCTAGGAGGGGGAAGGCTAGGGAATTCCTCAGGAAAGACATCCTCAAATTCTTGCACCACTGGAACCTCCTGGATACTAGGACCTACCTCCTTGGTATCCACAACATGAGCTAAGAAAGCCTCACATCCTTGCCTCATCAGCCGCTCAGCTGTCATAGCTGACATCAAACATGTAGGAAGAATCTTCCTATCACCCTGAAAAATCCACTGTACATCTCCATCATGGAATGTCGCCACCTTAGTACTACAGTCCAAGACTACCTTGTATTTTTCCAAGGTATCCATTCCAAGGATTACATCAAAACCATGCATGTCAAGTGGTAAAAGATCCACTTGAATTTTGTGTCCAAAAAAAGAAAGAACACAAGAAAGGCACACTTCCCGCAACTCAGCAGAATCAACCAAAGGAGTCTCCAGTCACAGGCTATCAGATCTAAGACTAACAGGTAGATAACAATTATCTATCACCTCTCTAGTGATAAAAGAGTGTGTCACACTCGGGTCTACTAACACAGATATAAAACAAGATGCAGACATATCAGAATGAAATAACTCCATCTGACCTGTCACAACTCGAGGATTGATCACTGCTTCTGGCTGGGTCATGGCATAGAACCTAGTTTTCGCCTACTGCCGTCCACGTCCTCTGCTCGCCTGTCCTGAGGATCCTGCATGGGATGCCTGACCATGTCCTCTGCCACTACCAGTATCAAACTGTCGTTCTTGTGATCCATGTTGATTTTATCTTGGCAGCTGAGTCACCTCCTCAACCTTCATAGGGCAATTCCATCTAATATGCCATGTCTGTCCACATTGATGACACACTCAGTTATCACTATGTGGTCTAAACGACCCTGTAACTGAGACTGATGATGAACTACGAGCTCTTGTCGATGGAAAACTATGATCTCTACCCCGACTCGGGGTCCACTGTGATGGTGCATGTGATCTTAGTTCAGTGAAGGTTGACCTTGGTTGTGAAAGTGGTGGGGAAAACCTTGACTTCTTAAAGCCTCCAGATGATTGCCTTTGAAACTACATAGGTCGCTTCTTAGCATTAGCTTCACGCTTCTCTATGGCAGACCTCTCAATCCTCCTGATAGATTCCACAAAGGTGGAAAACCTTTCCCTGTTCTCCAAGGCTGATGTTGTAGTAGTCAACTCTGTACTCAGACCCTTCTCAAATCTATGAATCCTTTCCTTGTCTATTGCTGCCATGTGGGGGCAGAACCTCAGAAGTTCCATAAACTTTGATTCATACTCATTGATAGTCATAGCTCCCTGACGAATCTTCTCGAACTGAGATATTTTCTCATCTAGGTAGGTCTCTGGAAAATATCGACTAACAAATTCCCTTCGAAACTCCTCCCATCCTATCACAACTCCTGGCCTTTTCTCCTCTTCTATGGCCCACCAATGGCCAGCACTACCCTTCAACAAGTATACTGCATGCTTAACTTTGTCTTCTTCTGTGATGTTTAGGATTTTGAACACCTTTTCCAACTCAGTCAACCACATGTCAGCGTCTGCTGGATCAGAAGTACCTACATATTCAATTGCCCCAACATGTCTAAGACGTTCAAATGTCTTCCCGACACCTTGGGACTCCACATTAGAGGTGGTTGCCCTAGCTTGAGGTGTTGGCGCTCTGTCAGCAATATGTGTAATTGTGGCCATCATCTGTCTAAACATAGACTGAAACTCAGGATTGGCCATCATTGTCGGGTCTAGATGAGGCATTGTGGGCTGCTTTGGCCCTACTTCTGGCACTCTCTCATCACGTGCCTGCCTCTCTGCACCTCCTCCTGGTGCAACATAGCTACTCTCAACATGTTCTTCATGTCCTCCAGACATATCTGCATAAGCATAAACTATGATTAGATATGTTGGATACATAAGAAAAGACTCAAACCTAAGTCCTATGTCCCTGTAAACTCGATAAGCCTAGAGCTCTGATACCAACATATATGTGACACCTCGTCACGCTAAACGAGATTACTCAAAACAAAAAACATGATCAACTGCTAATTAATCACATAGTCAAAAATGTGAAACAATTAAAACTGATTCCAACAATGTAAATAAACTCTAGAACATTTATAAAAGGTCCATCATTCCATTCTCATATACTTTAACAAGCATTTGCATATGGGTCCAAAGACCTCAGTCACATCCTGCATACAAAAGATATTTCACATGTACGTGCCATTTATTTACAAACATTGGCATACTACCAAAATCTCGTGTCGATACAAATATATCATCTAGAAAACACATCCCATACCAGGACCTGAGAGTACAGGGATGACACTAGGACTCTACTACTAACATCTATAACTAACATCTACAACTAACCAACCTTCGGAATCTATTGATCACCAGGTTGGTTCTCTTCCACAACACGACCTCGACCTCGTTGCCCGCGACCACCTAAAAAAATTTTGTGGTGAACCACGGGTGAGACCAAGTCCCAGCGAGAGATATAACTCTCTCCAACATATATTGATTATAACATATTAATTGACAGTAAATGAACTGAGCAGATATTGAAATGAATAAGCAATTTAAGCAGAGTGAATAGGTTAAGCATACTAAGCCATTAAACAAATTAACTTGACAAGAAGTATAATTACTCAAATGTCATATGATATCATCTTGTAAACACTGAATAGTATAAGGACTAGTTAAAGATTAATCAAGCAATGTGAGATGTATTTAACCCTAGTCAGTATACTACACAGCTTATATCACTTCTTTTATTACATTGCCCTGAGGGATTTGAGAAATACCACTCACCCAAATGACCACTACTAAGTCGAAACCAGTGCCATACAAGATCTACAAAGAGCCAGACTCCTAAGATCTTCTCCGCCCCCAGTCAGTATGGGTCCGCCACAGCGACACATAAGGTCAAGCTGCTAATAGCCTAGTCCGTCCTTGGTATAGGTCACGACACTAGTGAAAGGAGGTGGGTACGCATACCCTACCATCCGAGGTACAACCATAGTTGTCCTCCAATCTCATCACATATATAATCACCAAGACACGACCGCAGTCGTTATCAAACTGAGGGCTAGGTATGACCACAGTCATCCTCCCTAAACACTTGAATTCAGGATGATAAGCACCCCGCATACTCATCAGTATGCGCTCTGAGTTTCCCTTAGGAATACTCATTTCACCATATGGCAAGTTCTGAGACTCAGATGGATCTATGGCATAGGGCACTACATGATTAGAGTTTCACTTGATTAGTTATGCCAATTGAGTGAATTAAAGCTAAATCATACAAATGGACATTCAAACCCTAATTCTTTTCTAACAAGAGTATATGTATAACAACTTCAAGAGATATAAAATATTTGAGATATAAATCTTAATCACATTGCCACATGCTATCATCCATTGCAAATTAATGGACCACACTTATCATCATACTTTTACAAGATACCAATATCTTATCACAAGTTCCCGGGTTTTAACCCTTATTGGAACATGAAGAGGATTTCACCTCAATCATGGCTTCAAACAATCCCAAAGGTCATTAAGACCATCACATTATTCATTGTAAGGTTATCATCATCATTACATGCCTTAAACAAGGCTCAAAAGATCCTTAGCACATATGTGTCCATAGATATTAACATGGCAAGGTACTATGATATTCAAATAGTACTATAATATAGTTTCAACACAAGAGGAGTGTAATTCATTATAACATTAATCATTCAAGAGGTATGATTATAATCAATCAACATCATATAATTACATTAAGGTCAGGTATAACCAGCTAGATCACATGGGAGTTTCACATCCACTTATTATAGTGATTTATCAAATATAACTATATAATGGCAAATGTAATGCTACCAATTAATGGTATTGAACCATTGAGTTATCTTCACTAGGACCCAAATATAATAACATGTGATTTATTCTAATCCATTGGATGTTAAAGCATCCAATATTATTCATTGGATCAGGTTCATTATTCAAGGTTATCAATTGAAGTATAGGTCTAATCATTAGATCAATTGAACCAAGGAACCATTGGTTCAAGGTTTAGTCAAATATACAATTACATTCCTAATTCATTATATATGGTGATGACCTGATACACCATTAATTGTGATCATTAGGTCACCATTGGTTGCTAGATCAGTAATACATTCAGTTAACATCATCAAATAATAAGCCAATATCATCATCGATTGATAACATCATTAGAATACTTAGTGGATGATAATTAAATGTCTAATTGAGTCAAAACCTGACCTAAGGTGGAGACCATAGGTTGTCACCATAAATTGGAAACCCTTGATCACGAACATCAGTTGCCAAGATAGCAACATTATTGGTTGTTGAATGGTAAGACAATCAGTTATGTGATAGGGAAGGAAATAGCTGGAAAACCTTAATTTGAACCATCATTTGTTTTGTGCATAGAGCCATAGGTTGTTGTTATCAACCTGTCCCAGATCATGTTACACCTTATAAAGGATGTACACATATTTACAGGTTCATATAGAACTGGAATAAAATAGGAAACACCACAAAATTCGTAATTCTAAACAAGCATGATTTCTCTATGCTTAGATCATCACATTCAAGCATAATCATGAACCAACAAGCTTCTAGTAAGAAATATAAGCAAAGAATGTTATATAACTCGCCTCTATAGAGTAGGTCAGATATCCAACAGCAAAAATCTCGAGCAAATAGGGTAAGGAAACCTTGTATTCAGATCTAACTTGGCCAACTATGCAATTCTCTCCACAAACAAGCAAAACCCTAGAAAAGAAACGAGAAGTAAGGAGTTTTGAGTTCTAGGGGAACTTTCACCATGGAAAACCATGGTTCCGACCTGGAGAAATGTAGTAGGAAGATGAACAAATAATTAAAAGGAGGAAATAAGGAAAAACTTACACTTTTAGGTCAATATCACTAGGGCAAAGCTTTATAGACCCAAAAAGAGAATCAATTTCAACCCTAGAATTTTTTTCCAAGAGAATCCCCACTTTCTTCTTCCTTGGGCAGAAAAAATTGCAGCTGAACAGAGGGAGTACGAATCTGGGAGAAGGAAAGAGATAATGGATAGGAAATGGCTCGTTTGGGGGCTTTTGGATAAGTATATGACACTTTAATATTAAGAAAAAGAAAAAGTTGCAATTCTAGTATATATCCAAGTGTCCATGGCTTTAAATTATTAAAAATACATAAGCACACACAAATGAAGCTCTCCCACCGTCCCTCTAGACCTTCTTAGCTTTACTTTGGCGAAATTCCCAGCGAATCACATAATTCCTTAGTTGATAGCTACTAAAGGTAGCTCATCCATGAAGGGAAAAACCCTAAAATACTCTTGATAAAAACACCTTCAAACCATGGCTCAACTAGGAGCCCCATGGCTCAAAAATCTCAAGAATTATTAAATAAAAACTAAGGAACATAATTTATGTGACAAATTGCAATGAAAACCCCTCAATTGGGTAAATTGCAGAAAAGTCCAAAATGTACAGAAAATTGCATAACTTGCTCAAACAATGTCCAAATTGGACCAAATTTTAAACTTAAGCTTGTATTATGATTTCAAAACATATAAAAAGGTTATATTAGGGTTATAAGCATTCAATTATGGTAATTAATCTCATTCAACTCATTAAGTAAGTTCAAGGGCCTTACAATGGTAGTCCTCATCACTGAATGACTTGAAAGGTGCAGTAGTGGCTAGAGTAGTAGAGTTTGTTGGTATGCATGCCCAAAGAGCCAATCATATGATGATTGTAATGGCATAACTTGTAAATGATTTGGTTAATAATAAAAGCAAGTTTCCAATTTATTATGTTCGTTTAGTTATGAAATAATAAAATAACATAATAAATGTCTAGAGAATGATAATACTCAATGACATATGTCTTCAAGTACGTGACTTGGGAGAATGAGATCATACAGATGTTAAAAGTATATACATTCTCATTATGTCCATGATCAGTTGTTATTGTGGAAGGTAGATAGAAAACAATAACACATAAGAGAAGAATGTGAGTTGGTTGATGACAGAATCTCAATAGTCATGATATAGAGATATCAGACTAAGCACACATAGACATGTTAGAGAATAGTGTATCAAACAGACCCACTATAAGAGTGATACATGGAAATCTTAACTAGGTAAGCCAGAATCATGTGTTATAGTGATGGTGGTGTTTGTGGTTCTTAGACTGAAATCACTGCACTCATCACATGTCGTTCGGTACACTTTGACATTATCAAATGTAATCATGAAACATGAGTTGTCATAACGGTGATGATTCGGTGACTGTGACACATGGGGACTAACTGTGAGTGATAGAGTTGGGACTTGTCCCTCATACATGAGTATGATATCCTAGGCCTCTTGATTAGCAATACTAATAATAGCATGGACATGAACATGTGATTGAATATGTGATATTGAGCTTACATATATCTCAGATATTTTTCTTTGGTTTAGAGAACAAGATTGAATGATAATGAGGATGACTGCCCCATGCCTCTAGTTCAATATGAATATGAGTGACAGAGAAACTATACAAATATTGTAACAACATACATAGATTTTAGGTTGAAGTTGTTCTCCATCTTTCCATTTACTTGGGTAGCAATGATGTGTGACTAGGTACCACTTATTACTTGTAATGTCATAAGTTGTTATGGACATTCATTGCCAACGTAATATGGGATCTATATGGTCATACACATAGGAACTCATATAGAAGAGGTGTTTAATCATGAATGATTATTATATTAATTATTAAAGTGTTTAGGTACTCAATTCACACAACAAATCAGCTAATTAGACTGTCAGATGATAAACTTAAGTGTTGAGAAGGCCGTTTGGAGTGTCACATTGATTAGAATTGAATTGGTGGAGTTCTGCCTGAACTGGGGAGGGAACAAACATTTTTCATAAGAGAGACGACTACCTCACAAGAGTGATATGAATGCTTAATGGATAAATTTGATTGTATCAAGGATTAGTGATGATGTCATGTTGAGCATTAATTGTATTCGAATTGCAAATTCATATGTGATTGAAAAACATGGAAAAACGACTATCTCTCTTAGCAAAATGATCATCTCACATGTGAAACAACAGTCTTAGCTGCGAGATGACCATTTCAAGTTTCATAGGTTGTGAAAATTCATGATCTTTTGGTCCTTTACACTTCTGCACAGACTGGGAGCCCTGACCCAAACCCCTCATGCAAATAGAGGGGTATTGGGGCTTCCCAGAGAACAACTTAGATAATCGAGAATCAGTTTCTTTGATAATGATTGTCCTCTCTAGTTGTGGTAACCAGGAGAGCCCAAGCAAGTCCTACCTGACTAGAGAGGGATAGCAAGGGAGAGAACAACTGAGGATCATTATTGTGGGAGAGAAGGTTGGTGACGAGTACACCAATGGGAGGGACAACTCCTTCCTATCCATTCTAGCAGGACGACAGGAGTTCTAGTTTGTCTATGTGGACTTCTTTAGAGGCAAGGTGGCTTTTGCCCGTCACTAGGAGGGCAATGCTAGGTTGTTGTCCATAGAGGAGTTGTTGTAGACACTATCCAAGTTTTTCATTCGTGGTGAAGACCAGGACCTGCACAAACACCGTCTAAGAGTGAATAACCACATCAATGAGAATTGCTACTGGACTTACTCTAGGACTAGGTATATCTTCGTTAAACCATCCTTCTCATTACATCGTTATTGACATGATCCGCTGGATAATGGGAAATATGTCAGTAAATTTCTTTTTCCATCTTCCTGTCTAATGTAGTATTTCCCTACAAATTCCTTATCACCATCACCATCACCATCATCATCCTCACCAACAACATCTCATAACCATTCTCATCAGCATGGGCATCGTCAGCCATCTCTTCATCCTCTTAATGAACAAAGCAACAAGGACCATGCTACTGATGTTGTTGCTCTGCCCAAGAAATGTCATGGGAAAGTAATGCTTTGGCTTTCTCATAGTTGGGTATAGAAACCCAATCATAATCTGCAAGCATCACAACAACAGGGCCAACTGGGAGTGCAAGTAACTAAGTGGAATTAGGCTGAGAATGAGAGGAAATAGGGGAAGGTCCCTCACCAGAGGTAGGAGGTGGAGTGGAAGTAGCAAGCTAGTGAGCCAGGTAGAATTGATCATATGCAAAATAAGCATAGCCAGTGGCTAGGAAAGTCTTGTAGGATGGATAAGGGTGTGAGAAGGACAAGTTCATGTTGGACATGACTTGAGCTAGGTCGTGGTGAAGGTTCTCCTAAACCTACATTTCATATGCATTATGATACATCATGTAACCCAAAAGGTTTCATTTGACTCAGAAAATGATTCAAGGGAAGGTCTAGGAGGAGGTTGAGGTTGGGTAGAGGAAGATGCTCCAGGGGTAGAGGTATTATCTAGATGGAATTACTTCCTGATAGTGGTTTCACTAATGTAAACCCATTTTCTACTATCCTTGTAGCCAAGATCCTTGGAAAGAGATTTGTCAATATGATGTAGAAATAGGCCAAATATTATGTTTGGGTAGGGTGGATGGGAGTCACAGGTATTCTTCTCAGTGTAAAAACATGTCATGTGATGGACAACATATGGGACCTATTTGACTTTTACATTTTGGAGGAGACAATACATAAGCATCGCATGGTTCTCTTCTATATCCGTCTGGTTGTGCTTGGGGTGGATATTGCAATTAACTATGAGTGCTATGATATGTGTCTTTATCTCAAGAGAAGAAAAGGGTAGGATGGCCTTCTTCCTATGGGGTAACTCTGATTTCTTCAAGTGTTTTATGTATGTCGGCTAGGGTAAGCTCGGGGTCAAAATTCTTGAAAAACTTTTTAGGGTCAAGGAGGTCAAGGTATTGGGGATAGGAAGACATTCAATCCGTCGAGGTCAAAGAATTTGTAAAGTATTTATTCAAGTAATACTCAGAGATAGTAAACCCAGTACTCACAATCATGGACGTTAGGACAACTTGGATGTTAGAGGGTGGCACTAGAGTTGAGTAGTTTCATGTGAGATTGGCATAGAAATCATGGACAACTTTTGTTCTAGATAGGAAATTTGAAAATCACAAACTCTCTACACAAAGTGCACCAATGTTTTTTTCAAGAAAGATAGCTCGAACCTCTTTCAACAACTCATTTCTAGTCTCTATCAAGGGCCTAAAAGGATAGCAATTTCTAAGCAGAAACTCCTTATATCTATTAACAGCTTGAGAACTGATAAAGGAGGTACCATCATACCCAATGAGCCTTGAAGAAGTGCATGTGGACGGAACACCAATTAGACTGGTTCTCTTTCTCCTGTTGGACACCATGGAGATGAGAAAGGAGAGAAGAGAAGAAGTCACTCGCTAAAAGAGTGGAAGAAGACCGACAAGCAACCATCCAACCAACTAGGGTAAGGCTAGGGACGGTATGGGAGGGTCTAGGGTTTAAGGATGAACACAAAGGAGAATTAGTCGACTGAGTTTTCTCTAGTTGAGAGGGAAAAGATTGGTCGACAATCCCTTTATATTTCTATGCAATAGTGTTTTCAGTCGAGTTTGTGATCTTGGAAACTTGATAGACATTGTAGTCAATTCTGTCCTTGGTCATCTCGATGGTTGAATTTCCCCAAAACAAACTCAACCAAGATGGGTGCCTATAAACAAGTAATGAAAATTAATTCTAGAGTTGTAGGCCACTATATAAATATATTTCTCTAGCCTATCATGTATTTTGAATGTATAAAGGCACTTTTTACTCATCATTGGCTATGATTTTGTGATAAAATAAGCATTTGTGATTTAAAGCAAAAACACCAAAAACAAAGCATTAAAACTTGGCATTTGTAGCACAAACAAGTATAAGATGAGCATCTTATGAGAAACAAAATAGAGATAAGAAATTTTTTTATCTAGAAGGCATATATATATCATTAAGAGTAGTTATAAGTAGTTTTGATCTAATAAAAGTAATTTTCTCTCTAGAAAGAGGTTTTATGAAAATGTCCCCAAGTTGATTTTTGGTGTCCACATCAGTAACATAGATATCTTTCTTAGCAATGTGGTCATAAAGGAAATGTTGGCGGACCTCTATGTGTTTAGCTCTACTATGCAATATTAGATTGATTACATTAGTATTATCATAATAGATAGAAGAAGCATCATAGAAAACATTGAAGTCTTGTAACATTTTCTCCATCCATAGGACTTTGGCACAACAACTTTCAGTTGCAATGTACTCAGCCTTGGTAATTGAATGAGCCATTGTGCTTTATTTCTTAGAGAACCAAGAAACCAAGTATGGTCCTAGGAGGAAACAAATGCCACTTATGCACTTTCTGTCAATTAATCACATGGTATAATCCGCGTCACTACAAGATGTGAGAGTAAAGTCCCTTGACTTAGGATACCATAGTTCAAAATTTTGGGTCTTGGTTAGGTACCTTAGAATCCTCTTAACAACTATAAATTGAGATTTTCTACGTCTTGACTGAAACTAGCACACAAGCCAACACTAAACATTATATTAGGTCTACAGATAGTAAAGTATAGTAAGCTACCAATCATACCTCTATAGAGCTTCTCATCTACCTTCTCACCTTCTTCATCTCTATCAAGTTTGGCAGTGTTAGACATGGAAGTATCCATTGGCTTCATGTTCTCCATTCCAAACCATTTCAAGAGTTTACTTGTGTGATTGTCTTGGTTGATGAAGTTTTCATCCTCCATGTTCTCCATTCCAAAACTTTTTAGGGTCAAGGAGGTCAAGGTATTGGGGATAGGGAGGTATTGGGGTGGACTGTCGATGTCTAATTAACAAATGTGAAATTTTCACTTTGCTCGTCATTCATTACTCGATAGATGACTCTCGAGGTTCTTCAATCTGACAAGTTAGTGCACAATGAGGTTGTCAAACTTGAGTCGACTGGTCTTTTTGTCGAATTCTTTGGTGAAAAACTTATCTTGTCGACTAGTTGGTCGATTGTTTGAAACAAGGTCTTTTAGACTTCATCAATTTCACTAGATTTTCACCCGATTCCTTCAAATTTCATCAACACAATATTATATTTTTATTATTTAAGTAAAGCAGAGTAAAAATGGATAAAACCAAACATTAAACATTATTTCTCTTGATCTTTATCATGTAAAAGGTTATTAAAAGTGCATCAAAACTTATGTTATAACCTCACGATAATTTTTCAAAATTTTGATAGAATTGAGTTGTTTGGAAATATATTTAGCGGTATGGGAAATCTTAGATATGCAACATGTGTGAGATATAGGATGACAGAGAGTACAAGAGCGTATACCTTTTCATAGAGCCACAAGGCATGATTGATAGATCCTCAAAAGTGAATGGTGGTTCTCGGTCCTGTGTCGATGGTGGATGAATGACATGGGTGACTTAAGTCATAAGAGAATGGGTGATGGGTTCACATTGTTTTAGAATCATCAAGCTCAATGAACTCAAGTTGAGGTTGATTTGGAAAGGATGACAATACATATTTAAATAACACATATGATTCATAAAATAGCATGTCAACAAAGACATACATACGATAGTTGCTTGGATTATAATAGTGTTAACCATTCTGAAAAGTAGAATATCCAAGGAAAACCTTTTTTATATAGTGGGGATCAATTTTCTATGGCTTTGTATTATGAAAAAAAGTAGTACACCCAATAATGCATAAAGGAAAGTGAAAAGTATTTTGAGTAGGAAAAACAACCGAAAAGGGTGCCTTGTTCTATAGAACATAAGACAATTGTCAATTGGTAAAGTAGCAGGTAGTGAGAACAACCTCAAGTCAATAGGCTTAGGCAATTTAACTTGAAACATAAGAGTAAAACAAGTTTTAAAAGAAGGACAATTTTTATATTATGTAACCCTTTTCTACTATGGTTGTTAGATCAACAATGTTGGTGATAATGAAGTTGGGGAAGTGTGCCAACAAGAAGGAAAAATGGAGGAACACCATCACCAAAGTATTATAGGTCATTGGGTTTAGAACCCAAACCAATCATCTTGAAAGTCTGAGAATCCTACTTCACAAAACCATGACTATCGAAGGTGGCATTGCAAGTTAAGCATCAACTAATTTAGTAACAAGCATCAAATTGAAGGGAAAATTGGGAATACAGTGAATAGACTTGTGCTTAATACTAGGTGAGATGTTAAAACTCCCACGTTTTTTAACAATATTACTAGATTCAACTGCAATGAGGTAAGAATATAAGGTTCAGTGAAGGAGAGAAGGCATCTCATACACATCATATGTTGGATGGAATCTTGATAATCCATGAAGAACATGGAATCCCCAATATTACCTTAATTGGAGTCCACATGTGATGAAGATGTCACATCAGATTGCATGATCATGGAATGCCTAAATCATGTAGGTTGTTGAAGATCTTGTTGAGAGGCTTGCAGAAGTTGCTCATATTTGGCTAACAATATGGTGACATACGGGTTGTCTGTTCCATGGGAAACATGAGCAGCCCCAGTGTCATTACTGTGCATGTAGGGATGGCCATTCTTATGGAAGAACTTCTCCTCGAGGTGTTCCAACTTGTTGCAAAAAGTGAAATTGGGCCTTAGGAGATGTCCATGGGAAACATATCCAGTCACCAATTGTAAATTTAGTGGAGTGGAAGACAACTGAACTCAGACGGCTGAAGATGAGAGAATACATCTTCCAGAGTTGGGAAGTTGTCTCCTGCTAGGATGATGCTGCATACTGGAGCATAGGATTGATTGAGGCCATTGAGAAATTTTGCAGTTATGATATTATCACGCTCTTTGGTTTGATCTTCAGAGGAGACATACTAAAAATAATGAACTATTGGGACATGCTAACAATAGATTCATAATATTCATCAAGGGTCCTATCTCCCTAATTTTAACCAGAGAGATTGTCTCAAAATTTGTAAAGATGTAGAGAATTATTTTCTTATGTATAGTGGCGGCAAGAAGCGACCCACAATTGTATTAATACTTTGTGGAATATATCTTTGAAGGAAAAAGACAACACCATACTATTCCAAAGTTATCTTTCAACTTAGCTATTTTCCCATTTCCATTTAGAGGTATCCTCAGTAGATTTTTCTATGAACTTTACATTGTATCTGGATTCTAGAATATTTGAACGGAATTCATCTAAAGTAGGTAACTTTCTCCATTTAGTTTGATTTTGGACATATGAACACTACCACTATAGACCATGGACTAAGATGAATCATTGCCATTATCTATGCCTTCAGACACAATGATAAATCTTTTACACTGATAGAACAATGATGGATATGGATGACAAATATGTCACATCATTAGAACAATGGTGGAGATGGCTAATAACAAATTAGTTAGGCCAGTAGAATATCTATGGTAAAGGTCAATCATTGGTAAGATGCACAATGAGAGGAAATGGAGAGCAAGACACCCATAAAGAAACATGAAAGAAGAACTATTACAAGAATGAGACATTGTGATAGGAAAGATATAACAAATTCATAGCCATTAACAACACCCACCCATGTAGGCAAGGATAATACATGTGGAGCAATGTAAAAAAAAGAGAGGTTTAGAGGTTGTCACAAACTTGTTTTTAAAAAAGATCTCTACTGTTTTGAACTCATCACGTCATCGTCAGATCTAATGGCTCAAGGAGAAGGAGAGGGGTATCCATTCGATTCTTGTGAAGGTTTCTACACTAGAAAGCACCCTATTAAGGGACAACATGTGCAACTCCTAAGAGGATGATGACATATGACTCTCCTACCAAAATATTAGGTACACTGGATTAGAGAACTCTCTAAGAGAGGGATACAGAGGAGTGGTTGCTTCAAATCAGCACCCGCCTAGCGCCAATACGGTAACCACATGTGCAGGCACTGACCAACAACCGATAGCAGCATGGCAACGTGCTACCGTAGTGCTGCCCGCTCAGGATGGTAACGACTTACTAATAGTGGTGGGCGGTCACTAGAGGAGGGTGAGCACAATATGAGGGGGAGGCGTGTACATGGGGTATGGTCATGGAGAGAAGAAGAATGGGAAGGAGAAGAAGATGAAGAGAAAGAAGAAAAAGAAGAAGAGGAAGAAGGGTGGCATAGAGGAGAGAAGGAGTGCAATAGAGTGTGTAGATTTACTCTCCTGACATAAATCAACTACAAATTAAATATATTAGTCTAACTAAACCAAAAGAAGATGATTTTCTATTATAACATATATCACTAATGAATTTAAACTATAATAATATGATAAAATAGATATTCTAGAATTTTCCAGTAACTCAATATTTATAATAAACAATAATATCCTATTAACATCTAAAACATAGATGAAAAAATAGTCACACCAGTAGAACAATTTTGGAGATAGATAATGACAAATTAGTCTCACCATTAGAATAGCAGTGAATATAGTAATATGCACAATGAGAGAAAAGAGATTATCAGAAAGAAATGCGACTAAACACTATCATAAGAATAAGGCACCTTGATAGGAAGAATATAATTGATCTCCAACCATTACAATACTCACCCATATACATATGATAATACATGAGGAGGAAAGTAAAGAAAAGAGAGTCTCGGAGGTTATTACAAACATATTTAGAATAAGATCTCTATCGTATCGTACTCAACACGCCACCATCAAATATGGTGGATTATAGAAAAGTTGAGGAGTACAAGTTTGAATACAATGGAGGTTGCTATACCATAAAATACCATGTCAACGACGCAATGAGTGCAACTCCTAAGGATATGGTGACCTATGACTCTCCTTTTGAAAGAACATACATGTTTAAGTAGAGAAACCCTAGAGAAAGGACAACAAATGAGGCAAATTGTTGCGGATTAGTGTTCGGCCAGAGGCAAGGCAGTGGTTACATGCCTTGTCATTTGTCTCGTGATCGACAAAGGCTTGGCGATGTGCTACCACACTGCTTCTAACCATTCGATTCTCTACTGACAACAGGTGGTAGCTGTGTGCAGGCATGGAGGCGGGGGGGGAGAGATAAAGAAGGAGGAGGAGAATATGGGTGACTTCATAGAGGAGAGAGGAGATTGGGGCTGCTACTCCTAAAATCCAAAGATTCAGAGAAGTGCTCTTAAGATAATGTGAAGAGAATTTTAGTTATACATAGAGACGATTACGTAGAGTCATATATATAGTCTCGTCTCAAAGAACGATTTACCAGTGATATAAATGATATAAACAAATCATGTTAATAGGTTAAGTAATGATGACCAATTTATCTATTATGGAAATAATTACTAATTGAAAATACTACAAAAAACATCATTTAACAAATAGGTGATTCAAGGCAAAATTCAATAAGATAAAATAAACTAATTAATAGGAGGATGAAAGAAGAAAAAACAGAGACCGGTAACTAAATGATCTCAGAGTTGGCGGTCCACAAGCACTTATTTTAGAACGCCAACCAATAGTTCAAGTAGATGTCTATGCTTTCATACATGATCATATATTTCAGAACCGGAAACATACATAAATTAATTGCCCCGTTTACTAGGATAGTAACCCTGGACCACAATTTAAGTTGTTGGATAAAAATGAAACTGCTCAAGTATAGGTTTGTCTCAAGACTCCCAACTTAGAAGCATACAATATAGGCCTTGAAAGTCCCCTTACCATGACAACACAACACTCAGACTGTAAAGTTTCTCTTTACTATTAAACTTCTTATTAAACTTATTTATACCCTAGGGAGACCACCAACCGTAGTTTTCAAGGCTATTGACCCAATCTCGGTTGGCTTATATGCAAGGGAGAGCCCCAACTGTCATGAGCATGTCTAGGTAACACTCATGTGCCCCAAAATATGATTTCTTGGGTTTTTGCTTGAAGTTGTAGATCCTCCCCAGAAGTTGGTTAATCTTCTATGGATGAAATTAGTGCTCAAAATGTTTTCAATCATCTAATCACATGTCTAACTGATTCTGGGTCTAACCCATGGAACCATGTGCTTGCCCTATGCATAAGACAGAATGAAAATAGTTTCAAATAAATAACTATTGGATCCATACTATCGATCACCAAAGTATCATATCATTCCACAATGCTTTTGATGTATTGCATCAAGTCTTCTTGGTGTGTTAACAGAACACCTGAGACTTCACGAAAGCCATCAAGCATGGATTTATCTTGTAACTTCCCACATTCACATTTTGTCATTTAATTATACATAACAATGCAGTGGTAGTGGATGCTTTAATTCTCTCCATCACTATATGCTCCTCCTCTTACCCTACATGATACCAAATTAGACACTTCCTGTTCTTCTTATTCACCATCTTTTTCTAATGGGTCAATTACTGATTCCCCTTGATTCTCCAGTTGTAATGCTTGCATTGGTGGTGGTGGTGGTGATGAACAGTCTGGATTTCCATACTCCAAGGAATGATTGCGGACCATAACCTAGTACCTAAAATAGAAAAGAAAGATGTGAGAAACACAAAATAGTAACATATAAAAACTAAGATTTTCCAATAAAGATTGACTAAGCAGATAAGGTAGCTTAGAGTGAGTGGACTTGGCACTAGTAGTACTAGCATGGCCAATTCCTTGGAAAACAATGCCAAAAACTTGACAAACTTTTACCTTGCATGTAAAACACAAGTGTACATCGTGGAGTAATACCAGAACTTGAGTTTCAAGTGTTGAAGTCTAGGAATCAAGTATCTAGAGACTACAAATAGTAAATAAAAATAAGATAGGCCAATGGAAAAGATTGAGTTGGTTGATTGCAAAATTGAAAACCAAAATTAGCAAGCCAATGAATGAAATTGTTGTGAAATCAAAGAGAAAAATAAACAATCATTTCTTATAAGCATTGGGAATTTGTAGTGTGCATCACCCACTTTTGTAGTATAAAATACTATTTAGTCTAGTTAAGCCCACTTCCACAAGTAAAAGACTAAATGATTAATGATCTTGCAATACTAATGTAACACCCTCCCTAAGAACACACATGCACATAGCGGAAGCAACACTGAGTTATCCATAACTCATGCACTCAAGGGGGCATTACATAAAACTGACATTCATAACAACAATATAATCAATCACACAAATTGTAATTAAGAAACATTCTCATAATTGTTCTGATAAGAAGAACATAATGGATATCTTGATATAATGTGAAGAGAATTTTTGTTATACATAGAGACGATTACGTAGAGTCATATATATAGTCTCGTCTCAAAGAACAATTTACCAGTGATATAAATGATATAAACAAATCATGTTAATAGGTTAAGTAATGATGACCAATTTATCTATTATAGAAATAATTACTATTTAAAAATACTACAAAAAACATCATTTAACAAATAGGTGATTCAAGGCAAAATCCAATACGATAAAACAAACTAATTAATAGGAGGATGAAAGAAGAAAAAACAGACTCTGGCTGTCCGCAAGCACTTATTTTAGAACGTCAACCAATAGTTCAAGTAGATGTTTATGCTTTCTCTCCCAGGATATAACGATCTCGAATTCCAGATGCAACCTTTACTCGGACGAACTTTGACCACGTCCTACTCGTGAGCGGATCCATGAGAAACAACAATATTTTATCGTAGCAGCGAGAGAAGGAAGAAGAGAGGCCGCTCGGGCTTGCAAATTCAGCTTCCACAAAGTGAAACGATAAGCCCTAATCACTGCAGAAACGTATTTAAGCAATCTGGGTAAATTATTATTCTCTCATACATGATCAGATATTTCAGAACTGGAAATATACATAAATTAATTGCCCCGTTTACTAGGATAATAACCCATTAGATGGTCATTGCAGTGGACCACAATTAAAGTTGTTGGATAAAAAATGCAACTGCTCGGGTATAGGTTTGTCTCAAGACTCCCAACTTAGAAGCATACAATATAGGCCTTGAAAGTCCCCTTACCATGACAACACAACACTCAGACTATAAAGTTTCTCTTTACTATTAAACTTCTTATTAAACTTATTTATACCCTAGGGCGACCACCAACCGTAGTTTTCAAGGCTATTGACCCAATCTCGGTTGGCTTATATGCAAGGGAGAGCCCCAACTGTCAAAGTCATTGGCTGATCATCAGCACTCAGCAGACGACACGTGCGCCTTCTCATCCCCACCGTTGACAATTGACTGTCCTATTGGCGCACATGACCGTCCAATCCCCGTCCCATTTCTATCCCAAACCACTGGTCGTCCCCGTCCCATTTTTATCCCAAACAACTACACGCGGTCCCTAACCTCATGCACTAATTCTTCACACCTACGCGCGGCAACCTCGATTCTACTCTACCAATCACAGCCATATCCACTACCTTCTTGGGACAACCGACATCAAATTTGTCATCGTTCCCGTATCTGAAGCTAGGTGACAACTTGTTCGCCGTGAATGTGACAGCTTTTTGTGCGGATCTATCATTCAGAGTGAAATGACTTTCCAAGCTGGATTTTACAAATGTATATTATTGAAACTGTATATAGTGGCTAACAGATAGCAAGACTAAGACCTTTGCCTAAAAAACAGATGCCATGAGTATATCTGTCATATAACTTGGCTCGGTATCAATTAGAGAGGAAAGCTGGCCCGTGAGTGGTATGAAATAATGTTCTAGCAAAAAAAAAAAGATATCTTGCTATTTTGCTTCGGAACGATGACGTTGTCCCGACTCCTCATCGTCTTCCTTTCTTCAATTTCGTTTTAAGATTGAGCTACCCGTTCATGTACTTTTACCTTCATTTTCTTTTTGGGCCGTCAACCACGTGTAAATCGATTTGCAACATCCTCTTCCCATCTCGTACAATGACATAAACAGAGGTTTGCTATGTAGGGATCTCAATTCCTCATACTATCAATGTTAAGTGGAAGCATAAACAACCATTTATACTTTTTCATTCGGCATGTCACAAACTTGATATGCATTACAATAATAATAGAGAAGAACCACTATAAACTATATGAAAAAAATTATCATCATATTCTTAATAAGAGATTCTATTAATCATTATATACAACACAAACTTAATTTCTTGGTATGACTGTATAAAATGCTAATTTCGTTTTAGGGCTAATTTGGTAGAGTGTAGTTGGGTGTGGTTTCATGATTTAGAAAGTAAATCATAGATAACCGCAGCTTTTGAGCTGCATAGTTCATATTTGGTAGAGTGTTGTTCATGTTCCGTATTTTAGCTTGTAATTATTTGGTAAAAAGGATCAGCAGCAGCAGAAGAGTCGTTCTTTTAGGTAGGCATTGCTGTAAATAAGAGACCACGTGACTCGGACGTAGAAATCAGTGCATGGAAGCAGACCGGGAGTCACGAGAACAGAGCAAACCAGGCATATGAGTGGGCCGGTGGCATACTTATGTAATAATCACAACAGTACCAAAGTTTGACAAATGGACCGCGCCGTGAAGGGCCGCAGTACGTTTTCCAGGAATTGCCAACCAAAAGTGAAGTTACAAATCAACCAACTGCACTCCAATACACCCTACCAAACAAAAAACCAAATTGAAAAGCTGACATTTAAATTCATGAAAACGAACAACATCCTACCAAACAGGCCCTTAAGATTGAGCTACCCGTTCATGTACTTTTACCTTCATTTTCTTTTTGGGCCGTCAACCACGTGTAAATCGATTTGCAACATCCTCTTCCCATCTCGTACAATGACATAAATAGAGGTTTGCTATGTAGGGATCTCAATTCCTCATACTATCAATGTTAAGTGGAAGCATAAACAACCATTTATACTTTTTCATTCGGCATGTCACAAACTTGATATGCATTACAATAATAATAGAGAAGAACCACTATAAACTATATGAAAAAAATTATCATCATATTCTTAATAAGAGATTCTATTAATCATTATATACAACACAAACTTAATTTCTTGGTATGACTGTATAAAATGCTAATCTTAAATCTTGGACCCTGTAGATAGAGTCCCACCAAACAACCTTTGAATCTACATATGCATGCATCTCGTTTTTTTGTTACTCTTTCTGAAGCTCTATACTTGCAAATGTCCAGTCATGCTTAAATGATAATACAAAATTAGAATAAGTGGAATTTAATTTTTTAAAAATATATCTGCATTAAGAAATACAGAATATCTAAACTGGAGGAAACATATAATGCTAACATTTTATCTTGATACGGATAATATTACACAATAAGTCATCTTCTTTGTGTGAAGTAGCTTCTAGTGGTACAATGTGCATTCTATTAATGTTGTGCGTCCTCTGCGACATAGAGTACCTTCAATTGGCGCGATGCACCCTCTGTGGAATTAAATGCCTCCTATTTTGCGTGCCAAAATACTTATGCTCAATGAGGACTTGTTATAGTTTCAAGGTTTACATTATGGTATTTCTTTTTGTTCTAGATTTGTTTCCACTTTTGGTCCTATATCTCAAGCAATTGAGATAAATTTGACTATTCTTTATTGTGTTTTGTTATTGTAACGAAAACTTTGAATCCAAAATGATAATAAGGAACTAACAAATTGAAAATAGATAATATTTATATTTAAATTTTGATAGTTTTATTATTAATTTTGTATACTCATGCAATTATATTATCTTGAATTGAGCCTTATAAAAATCCATGATAAAGATTGATGCGAGATTAATGGGCTAATTATTTTCCTATGGTGAAATAGCCCCAGGTCTTAATCCTTATACCACGTGTAATAACACCCACCCGCAAGAGGACAAGTCTACTGCAGTTAGCTAACCATCAAACTCATTGAACAATATTTTTAAGGAATCGTAGTCAAATGTGATGGTAAGGATCAATATATAAAAATAGGTTGTTGATTGATGATTAAATAAGATTGCATTACAATAGAAATGATTTAAGAATGGTTTGAAAACAATATTTGAAGAACATTGAGACATTAGGATTTCACTTCCATCATCTATGTACCCATCTTAACCGTTACGACTTAGTGATTGCGGTAACTTGGACTAGGACCACATGATTTCATCTCCTTTGCACTTCCCATGGGCTCAAGGTCTCGTTATTCACATATAACAACCCAATCATCTAATAGAATTCCTTTTGTGATCATCACATCTAAAATACTACACATTCATTTCAAGGATCTAATCCTAAATACCTACCCAACATTTAGGATTTTATCAAGCATGCTAATCAAATGATCAGTTCAACAAGCAAGCTATTAAACAAATGAAGAATAATCTAATTATATGAAAGTACTAAGATTGATAAAAATTAGAATGAGGTACAAGTGATGGGGATACCCCCATGCCCCAATGAAGGAGTTTATTCACTCATATCTATAGAGAAAGCATAAATACAAGAGAGGTAGAGGAAAACATGTTACTAAATTATAACGACACTCGCCATCGTTAAGATAAAGAGTGCCATTAGCAATAATAAAACATGCGGAAGCAAATCATTTGTAGAGGAATTACTGAAAATCACTAAAAATTTAAAACTTTTTCAAAGAGATCCATTCACAGGAAAACTCTTTAACCAAGAACCAAAGTGTTTCCATTTCATCCTGCTTCACAAGTACACAGCCTGTACAATTCCTTTTTAAGGATTACAACATTGACTACCCTGTTACCAATATACACAGGCGGTATAAAAACTTTCAGGCACTATGCCAAAACTCCGATTGAATTATTTAAAACTCCGAGGATCTGAGAGTACAGAGATGACACATAGGACTACTATCTATATGACTTGACAAACAATATCTCCACCTGAGATCTGATTGTTGTCCTTGTTGTTGTTGTTGCTGCTCTTTTTCTGATCTTAGGGATTTCCTGCCTTGCCTCCCATGCATACCTAAAAATGTTTCCCACGGGGGTGAGACAATTGAAAAATTGCCCCAGCGAGAGATATAACTCTCCGCCAAGACATTGTTATTGCAGTTTATTAAATTAAAACTGAGCAGGGGTTACTTTTACCTTATCAGGAAGAATTATTCATCATAGAACAGAATAAGATAATCTCCTATTCTCAAGGAGAGTATTGCATCTACCCATGGTAGATAAGTAATTCATCTGTCTACTTTGCAGAGAATATAAAGAAACATAAATAACATTTATCCGCTAAGGAATGCACAAAGAAATGCAACATCAACCAATGAATCTCCGTATTCAATCCTTAAGCAAACATGATATACGACTGATTACATTTTACAATCATATTTAAGCTCTGAGGAGATGAGGTATACCGCTCATACTCCAACCGGCCATTGCGAAGTCGAAACTGGTACCATACATAGGTCTAGGGAAGAGCCGGCTTCCAAGACCTCCCACGTCTCGGTCAGTGCGAGACAAAACGCAGGACATCTCGTGTCTCTGCTAACGTAGCTTTCCAGGGTATACTGGCAACTTCGCTACAGAGTTACAGCGTCAACTGCACTCTCGTCGGCAATCGAGAGATTTCATGTTTATCTCCATCGACCCGACAAAAACATTGGGAGATGGGTACAACATCTGGCCCAATCATCGGGAGATTAGTGATACATCTATCCCGACCTATTCATGAAGGATTTGAGAGGGATCTTGTTTACCTCCTCACAATCACTTCAAGAGGACGTAAGGATATTTTCACCCATTGACCCCCGTATATTCAAAAATATATGAAATATAGGATATGCCACGGAGCAACCTGTTTCACCATCACCTATTCCTGACGATGATGGATCTATGGTCAGAGCACTACATGAATAGATTTCACTTGATTAATTAAGTACATTATCATATTCTTTTAGCACCAGTCAATTTCTCAAACATATTTTATTCAAACAAATGTCATAATGAGACATGTACCACTTCCATCATATACTTATTCACATGGCTCAGAAGCCATTCACATCTTGTCACCTCTCACTAGGCAACAACTTTATTCACATGGCTCACAAGGCCATTCACATCTTGTCACCTATCACTAGGCAACAATTTTATTCACATGGATCATAAGGCCATTCACATCTTGTCACCTCTCACTAGGAAAAGGCTTACAAGCCCATACTAATCTTGTTACTTCTTTCTAAGTAACAAAAACATAATGGCACATATGGCCAATCAACTCTTATCAAATAGACATCATAGCTCATATCTGGCTATGATCATCACCTCATGAGACCTGCATGATTGTCACACATGATAATAGACTTATCAAGTTCACAACACGTCATGCAATACAGGGTAACACCACTATTCCCTTACCAAGGTTAGGGTTTACCATCAATTAGGGCTTTTCATCCTTTTACCCAAAGCTAGGGTTAGGATTTTCCTTTCTTATCAATTAGGGTTTCATATTTGTATTATCACTCCAACCCTAATTCATTGCTACCCACCTATGGAAGCATTCATTGATATCATAAGTATTCATTCATACTTATTACTCTCATCATGTATCAATAAATGATTATCATCACAAGGTATGAGTTTATCTCTCATCCTTAAGTTGGGAATTAACAAATCGACCCTGTTAGGTCACTTTCGAATCAACTCTAAGTCCAGCATAGAGCACTACGGCCGTGCAACCAAGAACGGCCGTGCAAAGGGAAGCCACCACGGTTGTGCTACCATACACGGTCATGCACAATGAAGCTACCACGGCTGTGCTACCTTGCACGGTCGTGCAAAGTGAATCCACCACGGCCGTGCTACCTTGCACGGTCGTGCCACAGGGGTTCACCTCATAAATCATATTCAAGTATGAATTCTATTCTTTCATTAGGGATTAGGGTTTCACATACCATCTCCCTTCTTTAGAATAGAGATTGTATATAGCATCACCCTTCATTAGGGATTTCATATCACATTGCCCATAATTAGGGTTTACTAATCATTCCCAATTAGGGTTTCTCATGAAATCACCCTCAATTAGGATTTCACATGGATACACCCTCAACTAGGGTTTCACTTGGATACACCCTCAACTAGGGTTTACTATTCATCCTAATTAGTGATTTCACATGTAGACAACCTCTTATTAGGGTTGTACATGGAATCAACCTCAATTAGGGTTTTCATCATGTATTGGATCCATGCATTTGTTAAGCATTCTTACTTAGTACCATTAAGGTATCTATCACCTAATTACATTAGGTTTACAAAAAGGTTTGATCAATTGGACCTTCAATAACATGAGGTATCCAATTGAATTAGGGTTTCCAATGTTGATTCCTTCAATCATTGAATTCATGGAACCAATCATCAATTGGACCTATATTCATACTTAAATTGAGTTTTATAAGTCAACCTTCAACTAATTTGACCCTCAATTGACAACCTTCAACTAATTTGACCCTCAATTGATCATCAATTAGGGTTTGAATCAACTGATTTAGGGTTTGGAATCGATGGTCCATCAACACTAATCAATGCAGGATTAGTTACTTTGAAACCATTGAACCATCATTCAAATTGGGTATGACCTGACCCCAAATGGTCTTGAGGTCGTTTGGATGACCTCCAAACGGTCTTGAGACCGTTTTCCCATCATATCACTCAAATCTAAGCAATCCAATTGGGGTTTGGTTCATTGGATTGATCACCAAATCAACATTGCATTGTATATTAGCTTAGTACCTTTAAACCTTCAAACACCTAACCATACTCAACCCTAGACCTCAAAACGGTATTGGGTGACCACCAAACGGTCTTGAGACCGTTTGGATGAGCTCCAAACGGTCTTGATACCGTTTGTCTCATCCAACCTTTGGACTTTAGTGAAAAATCATCATGGATTGGTCTATCGAGTTGATCAACAAATCAGCATTGAGTTGCAGTATGATTTGGTACCTTTGGACCTTCAATTGATCAACTATACTTGACCCCAGACCTACAAACGGTCTTGGGGTGATCCCCAAACGGTCTTGAACCCGTTTGGATGATCCCCAAACGGTCTTGAACCCGTTTGGGCTAATCAACCCAAAATCTCAACTTAACTCATTGGAATTTCCGCACTGTTTTCAATTAGGGTTGGCCTAATTGAATAGCCTTCAACTCACGATTCCTTGGAAGTTAAACCCTCAAATTTGGAGAGTCATTAACCAACATAATTATGCACAGGAATACCAAACGTTCAACGCTTTTTCAACTCACTCAAACGGTCTTGAACCCGTTTGCCCAAGCGGGTCAAGTTAATCAGGTTGAAAATCAGCACTTAATCCAATTAGGTTTTCCTATTTAATTAGCCTTCAACCTATGATTCCTTTGGATTTAACCCCTCAAATTTGGAAATTCATTAACCAACTTAATTATGAACAGGAATCCCAAACGGTCAACGCTTGGTCAACTCACTCAAACGGTCTTGAACCCGTTTTCCCAAGCCGGTCAAGTTAATCAGGTTGAAAATCAGCACTTAATCCAATTAGGTTTTCCTAATTGATTAGCCTTCAACCTATGATTCCTTTGGAGTTAACCCCTCAAATTTGGAGGGTCATTAACCAACATCATTTTAAACAGGAATCCCAAACGTTAAACGCTTGGTCAACCATATCAAACGGTGTTGAACCCGTTTTCCCAAGCAAGTCAAGTTATTCAGGTTGAAAATCAGCACTTAATTCAATTCTATTTGTCTATTTGATTGGCCTTCAACCTATGATTCCTTTAGAGTTAACCCCTCAACTTTGGAGGGTCATTAGCCTACATAATTAGGAACTAGATTCCCAAACGGTCAACGCTTGGTCAACTCCTTCAAACGGGTTTGAACCCGTTTGCCACCAAATGGTTTGCAACCCGTTTGGTCCCAACTTTTGAGATCGTTTGCTCCCAAGATATTTGGTGAGGTGCTTGCTTATGATGATTTCATAATCATATTCCTTCGTGCACCCAAGAACAGCAACCGTTCTTGATGGAATTTGCAGAAAAGAAACAAAAGTGTATAAAATTGAAGAAATCAATCAACAAAGCATAGAAGATTGATGCAATAGCAATGTTTGAGGGTTTAAGTTATAAAACCAGCCTCCAATTGAGCTCCAAAGCTCCAAGATCACGCCATCAATGTTGGATGAAGCTCTAGCAACTCCCCCTAGGCTCGTCCTCAAGCTTTTGATTGCAAAAGTTGGCTAGGGTTGAAGAGGAGATCGAAATAAGGAGGAATCCATAATTTATTTTCGATTTCCACCATGAAATCATGAAGAACGAGGGTCAAGAAGCTTACCAACAGGTTGGGGCTCGTCCTCCTGTTGCTCATAAGTCCCCTTAAGATCATCCCAAGCAAAGGAAGAAGAAAGGGCCGAAAAAGCCTTTCAATTCATTTGGAAAAGGCACTTTTATAAGGAAATTGATGAGAGAGAAAATGCCTTATAAAAATCCAATTAATCCAAAAATTATGGCAGCCTCTTCCCCCCTCAATTCCATGGATACGAGGAACCTTCCTTTCCCTTTTATTCCCCTTCATTATCCTCAATTTAAAGAAAAGCAAATTAAGCACCTTAATGCTTATTATATTAATATCCCATATGTGAGTGGAAATTACTTTTCTTTATAATAAGGTGAGTGGAATTTCACCTACTTAAGATATTTTCGTTCCTTATCTTAGCAAAGGAACGTCCATCCTTATTCAAAATCAACCCAAAACATTTTGGTTGAAATCCCTTCAATTATGTTTTATTCATTTTTGCCCTAAATCAAATTAGGGTTTCAATTAGGCATTATTCTTGATTATTTTAATGTCAAGATTCTCTCTCCTCCAACTTAGTTCAAATGAGGAGTCCCTCTCATTTTCTTTGCTATACATGATGCCAAGAAACATTAAGGGCCTTATTGAAGTGTTAATTTTCATATTGAACCCTAGATTTTGGGTAAATTGCACTTTACTCCAAAACTAGGTTTTAATGCACAACATTGTCCAACAAGCTCTATCTTGGTGTCCAGGCTTGTAGAAACCATACTACTACATCATATTCATCCTTATGATGTCTCAACATCAGAGGAACATCTTATCATGTGCAATTTGCAAGTTAACCCCTCAACTTGGGTAATTTGCACTTTAGTCCAAAATAAGAAATCATTGCTTCAACATTATTCAAACAGGACCAAAATTGAAACATAAGTTCCTCATGAGCCCTAATTACTTTTCACAAGATGAGATTAAACATATAATCATCTTTCTTAATCAAAACACCTAGGGTTAAAGCATAACCCAGGTCAGGGGTGTTACAAATTATAAACCCCTAACAAGGATTTCATCCCCGAAATCCCAGATAAAGGGATCATATATTATTCATTCATCATATCATCATGTCTCTACATAACACCTCATTGTTATGGAGACATCATAGAGCTTTGATCAACACAAAGTTCCTTCTCACAATATTCTCATTGAGTCAATTGAGATCTTATCTTAAAGACATATTTAGTTGTTATGTTTATGCAAAGCATAAACCCCTAACATATGATGTTCATATCATTTTATATAATCAGACTGATTTCATAGTTGAACACTCCAGGTAGCTAATCTAAACCATCTGATAATTCTCAGATACCAGAATCCATTACCCTGGTATCAGTCACATGTGTTGAAAACACATCATATTCTCATCTTTCTTTTATCATATTTACAACTTTATTGAACAAGGATCACCTCCCTTGTTCTCTTTCTCATCATATGAGGGTCATACTTTTACTTCCTCATATACACATATTGATCTGAATTCCTATCAGATCCTTCTTTCTTGTACTTAAGGTATGATACATTTATCCATACCATATTTCTTATTTCATGATACTCATCAGATTGTATCAGAATGATTGCTTGATCAGGGCAATAAAAAAGATATCAATCTAAGAGTTTCCATACTCACTTTATCATCAATAGTTGTAAACCTGATCAGGGTTTACAAGTACTGAGATCAAGTAGTATGCACTTACATGCTATCATATTTCTTGTTTTTCATATTATCATAACATAAGAGTTAACATCCCTGGATTTTATCCAGGCATCTCTTCTATACCTATTCCTCTTTCATAGAGGTAAGATTAATATAGAACATTTAAAAGAATACTTGAACAGAATTCAAATTCTAATTCTCATCATTTCTTCCCTATATAACAACTAATAGGGAAAACCAAATCAGCAGTCCTCCTTTTTATAACAAAAGGGGTTTAGTGTACTCAACATGTACACATTTATAACATACATTGTCCTCAAATCATGGTCTTATTAGTCTTATTACTGATGCGAAAACTAAGCCATGGAATTTTACATGTGAAAGGTTAAGACCTTTACACTTACTGAGGGGTTGCTGCCCTGGTACACTAGGCATTTATTGCACTATTTGTACCAAAAACCTTGGCTTTTTAGAACCATTAGGCAAATGTCTCTAAAATTATAGAGATCATCACCTACTTCTCAGCTTATTGCCCCTTCTTGGGCACTGCCATCACATATTTATTATCTGTCTAAGCTCATGGAAGAGTCTACTTTCTTGCCATAAGTTAATCTTTTCCATATTTTCCCTTGTTCCAACATGACTAAGTCATTTAGGAACTCATTTTAAGATCAAGCTTTATGTATTAAGGATTGATTACCTAGGTTATAAGCCTAGCATCCAGTCCACTCATATGCATTACTGTTGCCTTAATCTACCCAACAAGAGCATGATCATAGGATTCTCTATCTTGATCAGGTCTTAATGGGGATTCTCAGGCACTCATTCTATTCTTGCATGATCCCTTGCACCTCTTCTTTGTGCAACAACATTGCCCTTAGCAATGTGTTCCTTGTGCTCTCCAGTCATTTTAGACTTTACCCTTTCCCTGCACAAGCAGAAATCATTATAGGGTATACTGGAGGACACTAACACAGACTCAACAACTTAGTCCTATGTCTCTGTAGACTCAGCGAACCTAGACCTCTGATACCACTAAATTGTAATGACACTCGCCATCGTTAAGATAACAAGTGCCATTAACAATAATAAAACATGCGGAAGCAAATCATTTGTAGCGGAATTATTGAAAATCACTAAAAATTTAAAACTTTTTCAAAGAGATCCATTCACAGGAAAACTCTTTAACCAAGAACCAAAGTGTGGGCTCTGATCTTCCAAAACCACGATATAAACTTAGCGGAAGCGATTCGATTAACAGCGGAAGACAAAAATCACGGGAAATTAAAACTTTTCGAGATAAGAGCTTGAATCTATAAAAACTTCTTTCATAAAAGGAGGTAAATTGTTTACATCTCAGATAATTACTTCTTGAGTAATTATATACAACATGATACAAAATCTCAAGAACTCAAAACTAAAATCTCAGACCAAAAGACTCCAAGGACCTGAGAGTACAGAGAACACATAGGACTGACTATCTAACTATACAAGTCAGCAGTCTGAATCTCCACCTGAGATTTACTGCTGCTCCTGATACTGCTACTGTTGATATTGGTCTCCTGAAGATTGATTCCTTCGCCCACGACGACCACCTAAAAAAATTGAAATCTACGGGGTGAGACAATTTTAAATAATTGTCCCAGCGAGAGTTATAACTCTTCGCCAGAAGCTTTATTATAGCAACCAAGAATAACATAGGCAATAAAAGCTTTAAGGTAATCAGCAGCAGATTGTTATCAATTAGAACAACAACATTTAAGGAATATGAAGAACATGTATACTAAGTAAAGTATCTTCAACCAATGTATCTCGTAGTTCAACCTAAGCAGATATACTACGCGGTTAATTATGTTTTACAAACATCATTATGCCCTACGGAGATGAGGTATACCGCTCATACTCCAACTGATCACTATTAAGTCGCATCGGTATCATACATAGGTCATCAAAAGAGTCGTATTCTGATGACGTCATCTTCCTCAGTCATTAAGAGGATCAACATGCAGGACATCTAGTGTCTCTACTACTATAGCTTACCAGGGTATTCTGGTACTTCGATATTAGAGTCACAGTGGCATTCTGTACTCTCTTCGCTACTGAAAGATTTCTTGTTTATCTCTCATCGACGCGGTATAAAAGATTTCCTCGGGAGATTAGTGTTACATCACCCCGGCATAAAACATAGTGAAGGATTGATAGATTAAGATACATCTACATCAATTCCTACACTAGGATGTAAGGAAATTCACATCCATATTACCCCACATATTCAAAAGTATGTGCTCCAGGAATCCCCTTAGGAAAACCTGTTTCACCATCATTTAACTTCTGACAATGATGGATCTATGATCAGGGCTCTACATGGTATGATTATACTTGATTAGTTAGGTACATTTCAGTATTCTTTTATCATCATACATGTTTTCAAACATTAATCATTAGCATAACAGCTATGAAGGAAGAATACTAAATGTAACAAGCCTAACTCTCATCAATTATCATTTCTCAATATTCTCATCACAAGTCATCTCTTTAAGCATGACCTTGATGGTATTCATGGCTCTCACAGCCTATCAATCTCATAAGATGCTATTAATAAGGCATCAGGATATATCACTATTCATAAAGCTAACAACATGCTTTCAATGAATATAGTATCATCATCCATACCTGGATATGATCATCCTCATAAAGGAACCTGCATGGTTAAATCAACTGATAATAGTAAATAACTCATTTAAAGAAGTTGTATCTCCCTACTCATACAAGAGCTAGGTTTCCCTGGTTTTCATCAATTAGGGTTTACTATTCACATTACATGTCATCACCCTAGAATTAGGGTTTACTATTCACCTCATGGTGAAATGATCTCATAACATACTCATGTATGAGAAACATCATCATTAAAGACCTCAGATAAGATTAAGATTCATCAATTATCATAATTAGGGTTTCCATGATCTCACATAAGTGGATCATACCTAAACTTGCACATTCATGTATATTGAAGGCATTTTACTTGAGTTTCCATTATAATTGGTACTTTCTCTCTCCTCTAACTAGAAGATAGTGATTACACCACTCTAGATTAGGTTGGGTTAAGTCCTCATTGATTAACACCAGTCAACTTCATCACTATCATGTGATTAGGGTTTGATTAAAACAAGGTATCACTCAATTGAACCTTTCAGGGGCATTTTGGTAATTTACCCATTGACCATCATCATGGGTCAATTCATTAGCCACTTAGACCCTTAACATATTAGGTTACCATTAGGGTTTAGATTAGATCATCATTGAACCATTTACACCTTCAAGTGATTAAGTATAATCAACCTTGAAGGTCTCCAATTGGTTTAGGGTTTAACCTTCAACCTTCAACCCATTTGATTCTTAAACAACCTTGAACTTGTTTAATCTCAAATGACCTTGAATCCATTTGAACCTTAAACGAGTGTGGACCCACTTAATCTTAAACGGGTGTGGACCCATTTAAGTCCAAACGAGTGTGGACCCATTTAAGTCCAAACGAGTGTGGACCTGTTTGAGCCTAAACGAGTGTGAACCCGTTTGAGCTTAAACGGGTGTGAACTCGTTTGGACTCAAATGAGTGTGAACCTGTTTGGACTCAAATGAGTGTGAACTCATTTGGGCTTAAACGGGTGTGAACTCGTTTGGTCTAAAACGATTGTGGGTCTACTTGGGTTCAAACCGCGTGAACATAAAAGGTGACACAAAGATTATGCTTGAAAAGGATTTCTTATGTTGAAGCTTTCAATTGGCCCAAGCCATGTTAACCATATACAAATTGAGTCAATTAGGATGAGCCTCAATCAACTGGACACCAAAATGACTATCAATTGAAAGCCAATTAGGGTTAAATCTAATTCAATTAGGGTTTCCAATTGGCTAATCATCAATGTTCAACAATATGATTCAAATCAGAGTTGAACCTATCAATTGACCTCTAATTGGGCCCAAACTTGGCTCAAACGGTCTTGAGGTCGTTTTGATGACCTCCAAACGATCTTGAGACCGTTTGCCCAAAGTTTGACCAAAAACCAATATGATTTGATAAGGGTTGAGCCCTAATTAAATTAAAAATCAGCACTTTTCATCAATCTATCAACATCTTGTAATTGGACCCTCAAACCATCAAATTTCTTTAACCCTAGACCTACAAACGATCTTGGGGTGTCACTAAACTAGTGTGAGATCGTTTGGATGAACCCCCAAATGGGTTGGAACCCGTTTGGGTCCTTCAACCCAAAACTCAACAAGATCTATATTGAAATCAGCAACTTTCACTCGATTAGGGTTAGGTTATTGAAGTGTCTTCAACTCTAAATTGGTTAGGAATTTGATTACAATTCTTTGTAGGAATGAAATTCAATATTATAAATAGACCCTCAAACAGTCGTACATTGGTCAACCCTATGAAACGGTCTTGGGGTCGTTTTGATCCAAACGATCTTGCAGGATCGTTTGAGATCAAACGGGTTGAACCTGTTTGACCTTAAACGAGTTGCACCCGTTTGGACCAAGAGGGTTCAAGGTCGTTTCATAAAGTGACCTAGGAATCCACGCCCATCATCCTCAACCTCTGTTCAGGTCGGTTCCTATACCGTTTTTGCTTGCAAAAGAGCAAGGAAGAAGGGAGGTAGAAGAAGAACTAATCATAGAAAACAAGAACAAAGATATGCATAACAAAGCTAAGAGTTAGAGTTATAAAACCCGCCTCAAACGTGGTTCCTAGAGCTTCCAAGCTTCAAGCCTTTAATGGCGTCTTGAGCTCCACAGGTCGGCCAAGGTCAATTATTCAAGAAAAAGATGGGGATGGTTGGCTAGAACAAGGAACCTAAGTAAGAAAACTAGCAATTCAACCTTGTAATACGATTTCCTCCATGAATCCAAGCTAGAAGGTGGTGTTCTCTTACCTAGAACAGGTTGGTCGTCCCCTTGAGCTCCTGAGCTTTGCTTTGGCCGGTTGAGAAAAATAAGAAGTGAGGAAGTGAAGGAAAATGTTTGCTTGGTTTGGAAAGAAAGGTGCTTATATAGTTTAGGCTATTTACACCATAAAGACCTCTAGAACTTTGAAATTCTCATCCAAGTCCTTTCTTATTTAAGGGAACGTCCAATCTCATCTAAAATTATGCAAATCTCATGAAATCTCAAGATCTAGGGGTAAAGAAAGCCAACTTTCAACTAGGGTACATACATGAAAGGTTTCCTTACTCAAACTTAGTGAATTTTATGTACAAAGGTCATTTTTTTATCTGATTATTCATTGATGTGTCCCTTTCACCATTTCTACTCTAAATGATGACAAGAGTCATAAAAGATGTTCTAGATGGTGTATTTTACAAGTTGCACCCCTCAAATTGGGTAAACTGCATTTTACTCCAATTTAGGGTTTTTAAGCATAAGGATTATTCCACAAGCTGCATCTAGATGCCCAAGCTTGGGAAATCCATCGTGTCTCATCATATTCACTCATATGATGTCTCATTATAAAAAGAACATCTTAACATGTGCAATTGCAAGTTAACCCCTTAACTGGGTAATTTGCACATTAGCCCCTGCATTACCAAAATAATACTACAACTTTGATTAAAAAGGACAAAATTGAAAGTATATGTTCCTGAGGAACTTAATTACATGTCAAAAGACAATCACCAGGGTTTAATTACATATTTAGGCAAAACACCTAGGGTTAGTTTATAACCCAGGTCAGGGATGTTACAATTTATCCACCCCTTACAAGGATTTCGTCCTCGAAATCAACAAAATGTATTAGGAGAAGAGCAGGGTATTTCCTTCTCATCCTATCCTCTACTTACCAAGTGGCTTCTTCAACACCACGGTGGTTCCAGAGGACTTTCACAAGGCTTATATCTTTCTTCTTTAACTTTTTAGTTCTGCTATCAAGGATTGACACTGGCCCTTCCTCGTAAGATATGTCATCATTCAATTCTACCTCCATAGGTTGTAGAACTGACTCAGTGTCGAGGTGACATTTCCTCAGCATAGAAATGTGAAACACAGGGTGTAACCTCTGCAACTCTGGTGGTAACTCTAGTCTATAGGCTATCTTTCCAACCCGATCAATGATTGGATAAGGTCCCATAAATCTAGGTGCTAACTTTCCTTTCCTTCCAAAGCGAAGGACTCCTTTCCAAGGCGAGACCTTGAGGTACACTCTGTCTCCAACCTGGAACTCTAACGGTCTACTGCGCTTATCAGCATATGACTTTTGTCTATCCTGTATAGTCTTAAGTTGTTGTTTTATAACTTTGATCTTCTCTATAGTTTGCTGCACAAGATCAGGACCTAACAACTGATGTTCACCAGTCTCATACCAACACAAAGGGGATCTACAACGTCTACCATACAAGGCTTCATAAGGTGCCATATCAATACTATGCTGATAACTATTGTTATAGGCAAACTCTATAAAGCTTAGGTGTAGATCCCAACTTCCGGTAAACTGGAGAACACATGCTCTCAACAGGTCTTCCAAGGTCTGTATGGTTCTTTCCGACTGTCCATCAGTCTGTGGATGAAAAGCCATACTAAACCTTAGCTTGGTGCCTAAGGCTCTGTGTAGCTGCTCCCAAAAGCGACTTGTAAACTGGGGACCTCTGTCAGAAACTATGGTGATAGGAACTCCGTGCAAACGCACTATCTCTTGAACATACAACTGTGATAACCTTTCAGTAGAAAAGATTGTTTTGATGGGTAAGAAATGTGCTGTCTTAGTCAACCTATCAACAACTACCCAAATGGAATCATGTCCTTTGCTTGTCCTGGGTAGGCCAACAACAAAGTCCATGGTCACATGGTCCCACTTCCACTGTGGTATGGGTAAAGGTTGCATTGTTCCTGTAGGCTTTTGGTGTTCAGCTTTAACTTGCTGACACACAAGACACCTCATCACAAACTCTGCAACATCCTTCTTCATTCCAGGCCACCAATACAAATCTTTCAAATTTTGATACATCTTGGTGCTCCCTGGATGCATAGCATACATCGAAGAATGAGCTTCTTCCAGAACTAACTTCCTCAAGTTATCCATATCTGGCACTATCATCCTCCCATGATAACATGCTACATGATCATCTGAGTCATAGAATCCATCTCGCTTCTCATTTCCATACTCTGATCTAATCTGCTGAACTACATCATCAACCTGTTGTGCCTCCTTAATCTGCTCTTTTAGGTTAGGTTTAATATGCATCTCAGCCAACAACCCGGCTAACAATGACACCTTCAACTGTACATTGTCTTGCCTTAAAGAGATAAGCATATCTCTCTTAGAGCATACTAAAGAGTTTAGTTGTGCTCTATCCATGGTTGATGTTGCTGATTTCCTACTCAAGGCATCTGCAACCACATTGGCCTTTCCTGGATGGTAATCAATTGTACAATTGTAGTCCTTGATTAACTCCATCCAGCGACATTGCCTCATGTTAAGCTCATGCTGAGAGAAGATATACTTAAGATTTTTGTGATCTGTGAAAATCTGGAATGTCTCTCCATAGAGATAATGTCTCCAGATCTTCAGGGCATGAACCACAACAGCTAACTCCAGATTGTGTGTCGGATAATTCTCTTCGTGTTTCTTAAGCTATCGTGAAGCAAAAGAAATCACTTGCTTATCCTGCATCAACACGCATCCGAGTCCATTCTTGGAGGCATCACAGAAGACTATGTATCCTTTTCCTTGCTCAGGTAACACAAGCACAGGTGCACTTGTCAACCTCTCCTTCAACAACTAAAAAGACTGTTGACACTTATCACTCCAGGTAAAAGGAACATCTTTCCGGGTTAACTTGGTTAAGCGTAAGGCTATAGAACTGAAATTCTTAATAAACCTTCGATAATAACCAGCTAATCCCAAGAAACTTCGAATCTCTGTTGGTGTCTTTGGTTTTTCCCACTGTAGAACAGATTCTACCTTTGTAGGGTCAACACGAATACCCGAGGCAGATATCACATGTCCAAGAAAAGATACTTTCGGCAACCAGAACTCACACTTGCTAAACTTAGCATATAGCTTATGTTTTCTTAGCAGAGTTAGAGCCTGTCGAAGATGTTGTTCATGCTGCTGAGCATCCTTACTATAAATCAGAATGTCATCTATGAAGACGACAACACACTGATCAAGGAAATGTCAAAAACCTCTATTCATGAGTTCCATGAATGCAACCGGTGCATTGGTTAGTCCAAACGACATAACCGTGAACTCATAGTGACCATATCGTGTCCTGAAGGCAGACTTGGATATGTCACTATCCTTAATACGGAGTTGATGATATCCAGACCTCAAATCTATCTTTGAGAAGACTGTTGCACCACACAACTGGTCAAAAAGATCATCAATCCTTGGCAACAGGTACTTATTCTTTATTGTTACTTTATTGAGTTGTCTATAATCAATGCACAACTGCATTGACCCATCTTTCTTTTTAACAAACAAAACCGGAGCACCCCACGGTGAAGTGCTCGGTTGGATAAAACCTTTCTCAAGCAACTCTTGAAGTTGTTTCTTGAGTTCTGCCATCTCAGCAGGCGCCATCCTATATGGTGTCTGGGCTATAGGTTTTGTATCTAGGATCAAATTGATTTCAAAATCAATTTCTCGAGGCGGTGGTATACCTGGAAGTTCTTCAGGAAACACGTCCTTGAATTCCCTAACTATAGGAACTTCAGCAGGGTTGGGACCTTCTTTGGTAACATCTACTACATGTGCCAGGAATGCATAACATCCTTGCCTCATCAGCTTGTTAGAAACCATAGCTGATACAAGACAGGTGGGCAGAATCTTTCTCTCTCCTTGAAAGATCCATGTGCTGTTATTATCAGCAAACACAACATGTTTGGATTCACAATCCAAGACAACTCGATACCTTTCTAAGGTATCCATCCCGAGGATTATATCAAATCCTTGCATATCAAGTGGTATAAGGTCCACTTGAATGCAATGATCAGAAAAGAAGAGGATGTAGGGAGAGCATACCTCCTGTAAAACGGCAGACCCACTCAACGGAGTCTCCAAAAACAAGCTATCTGCCCTATGACTAATTGTCATATTGCATTTACGAATCACTCTCCGAGTGACAAAGGAGTGTGTAGCACCCGGGTCAATCAGAACAGATACAACACAGGATTTAGACATATCAGAATATAAAAGTTCCATCTGACCTGCCACTACCCGTGGATTGACCACTGCATCTGGTGGGTTCATAGCATAGAACCTTACTATCGCCTGGTGTTGAGGTGGTGCTGATGATCCAGCTTGAGACGCTTGTCCACGTCCTCGAGCTGCTCCTTGAGATTGCCTTCTCTGTGATCCCTGTTGACTCTGTCTCGGAGGCTGTGTCACAGTGACAGACCTAGATCGGCAGTCCTTCATCAAATGTCCCACCTTCCCACAGTTGTAACAGCTCTTCTCCAGTTGTTGTGGTCTGGGTGGTCCTGTAACTGACATTGATGCTGAACTGTGAGTCTCTTTTAGTGGTAGGCTTCGTCCCCTGCCTCTACTCGGTGTCCACTGTGTCTGAGCACTAGTTCTGGGTGGTGGAGGTATAGGTGCAGAGAATCTAGGCTTCTTAAAGTCTCTAGATGAAGAACCCTGGAACTGCGGATATCTTTTATGGGTTTGTATCTTCTCTACTACGGATTTCTCTATCCTTCGGACTGACTCAACGAAGGTAGCAAACCTCTCCCGATTCTCTAGGGCAGACACGGGAGTAGTCAAGTCGGCGTTTAAACCCTTCTCGAACCTTCTGATTCTTTCTTCTTCTGTGGCAGCCATGTGCGGACAAAACCACAATAACTCCATGAACTTAGCTTCATACTCGCTAATGTTCATCATGCCTTGCCTCAATCTCTCAAACTGAGAGATCTTCTCGTCTAGGAAGGTCTTTGGAAAATATCTATTGATAAATTCCCGACGAAAATTTTCCCACGAGATCTCCACTCCAGGCCTCTTCTGCTCTTCCATGGTCCACCAGTGACCAGCACTTCCCTTGAGAAGATAGACAGCATGTCTAACCTTCTGAGCTTCTGGGATGTTGAGGATTCTAAAAGCTTTCTCCAACTCGGTTAACCACAGATCGGCATCTGCAGGATCAGCTGTTCCAAAGTATTCGGTTGCTCCGACATGACGAAGTCGCTCGAACGTCTTACCGATACCTTGTCCTTCAGGCTGGGCAGGTGCCCTAGGTGCAGGCATGGGCATCCTGTCGGTGATGTGTGTCATAGCAGTCATAAACTGCCCGAACATAGTTTGAACATCTGGGTTTCCCATGTCAGCTGGGTCAAACTGAGGTGGCTCTCTGGGTGGCTCATGTACATGTTGTTCTATCTCCGGGTTCCTTGCACCTCCTTGGGGTGTAGCAACACCACTTTCTGCCACGTACTCCTCGTGTTGTTCAGACATCCTTAACTATCTTCTTCTCTTGAGGAGCAGAAGACTCTATTAGATAAGAAAGAAATACTAAGGATAGACTCGACATCCTAAGTCCTATGTCTCTGTAGACTCAGCGAACCTAGAGCTCTGATACCACTAATTGTGGGCTCTGATCTTCCAAAACCACGATATAAACTTAGCGGAAGTGATTCGATTAACAGCGGAAGACAAAAATCACGGGAAATTAAAACTTTTCGAGATAAGAGCTTGAATCTATAAAAACTTCTTTCATAAAAGGAGGTAAACTGTTTACATCTCAGATAATTACTTCTTGAGTAATTATATACAACATGATACAAAATCTCAAGAACTCAAAACTAAAATCTTAGACCAAAAGACTCCAAGGACCTGAGAGTATAGAGAACACATAGGACTGACTATCTAACTATACAAGTCAGCAGTCTGAATCTCCACCTGAGATTTACTGCTGCTCCTGATACTGCTGCTGCTGATATTGGTCTCCTGAAGATTGATTCCTTCGCCCTCGACGACCACCTAAAAAAAATTGAAATCTACGGGGTGAGACAATTTTAAATAATTGTCCCACCGAGAGTTATAACTCTTCGCCAGAAGCTTTATTATAGCAACCAAGAATAACATAGGCAATAAAAGCTTTAAGGTAATCAGCAGTAGATTGTTATCAATTAGAACAACAACATTTAAGGAATATGAAGAATATGTATACTAAGTAAAGTATCTTCAACCAATGTATCTTGTAGTTCAACCTAAGCAGATATACTACGCGGTTGATTATGTTTTACAAACATCATTATGCCCTGCGGAGATGAGGTATACCGCTCATACTCCAACCGATCACTATTAAGTCGCATCTGTATCATACATAGGTCATCAAAAGAGCCATATTCTGATGACCTCATCTTCCTCAGTAGTAAGAGGATCAACATGCAGGACATCTAGTGTCTCTACTACTATAGCTTACCAGGGTATTCTGGTACTTCGCTATTAGAGTCACAGTGGCATTCTGTACTCTCTTCGCTACCGAAAGATTTCATGTTTATCTCTCATCGATGCGGTATAAAAGATTTCCTCAGGAGATTAGTGTTACATCACCCCAGCATAAAACATAGTGAAGGATTGATAGATTAAGATACATCTACATCAATTCCTATACTAGGATGTAAGGAAATTCACATCCATATTACCCCACATATTCAAAAGTATGTGCTCCAGGAATCCCCTTAGGAAAACCTATTTCACCATCATTTAACTTCTGACAATGATGGATCTATGATCAGGGATCTACATGGTATGATTATACTTGATTAGTTAGGTACATTTTAGTATTCTTTTATCATCATACATGTTTTCAAACATTAATCATTAGCATAACAGCTATGAAGGAAGAATACTAAATGTAACAAGCCTAACTCTCATCAATTATCATTTCTCAATATTCTCATCACAAGTCATATCTTTAAGCATGACCTTGATGGTATTCATGGCTCTCACAGCCTATCAATCTCATAAGATGCTATTAACAAGGCATCAGGATATATCACTATTCATAAAGCTAACAACATGCTTTCAATGAATATAGTATCATCATCCATACCTGGATATGATCATCCTCATAAAGGAACCTGCATGGTTAAATCAACTGATAACAGTAAATAACTCATTTAAAGAAGTTATATCTCCCTACGCATACAAGAGCTAGGTTTCCCTGGTTTTCATCAATTAGGGTTTACTATTCACATTACATGTCATCACCCTAGAATTAGGGTTTACTATTCACCTCATGGTGAAATGATCTCATAACATACTCATGTATGAGAAACATCATCATTAAAGACCTCAGATAAGATTAAGATTCATCAATTATCATAATTAGGGTTTCCATGATCTCACATAAGTGGATCATACCTAAACTTGCACATTCATGTATATTGAAGGCATTTTACTTGAGTTTCCATTATAATTGGTACTTTCTCTCTCCTCTAACTAGAATATAGTGATTACACCACTCTAGATTAGGTTGGGTTAAGTCCTCATTGATTAACACCAGTCAACTTCATCACTATCATGTGATTAGCGTTTGATTAAAACAAGGTATCACTCAATTGAACCTTTCAGGGGCATTTTGGTAATTTACCCATTGACCATCATCATGAGTCAATTCATTAGCCACTTAGTCCCTTAACATATTAGGTTACCATTAGGGTTTATATTAGATCATCATTGAACCATTTACACCTTCAAGTGATTAAGTATAATCAACCTTGAAGGTCTCCAATTGGTTTAGGGTTTAACCTTCAACCTTCAACCCATTTGATTCTTAAACAACCTTGAACTTGTTTAATCTCAAATGACCTTGAATCCATTTGAACCTTAAACGAGTGTGGACCCACTTAATCTTAAACGGGTGTGGACCCATTTAAGTCCAAACGAGTGTGGACCCGTTTGAGCCTAAACGAGTGTGAAACCGTTTGAGCTTAAACGGGTGTGAACTCGTTTGGACTCAAACGAGTGTGAACTCTTTTGGGCTTAAACGGGTGTGAACTCATTTGGTCTAAAACGATTGTGGGTCTACTTGGGTTCAAACCGCATGAACATAAAAGGTGACACAAAGATTATGCTTGAAAAGGATTTCTTATGTTGAAGCTTTCAATTGGCCCAAGCCATGTTAACCATATACAAATTGAGTCAATTAGGATGAGCCTCAATCAACTGGACACCAAAATGACCCTCAATTGAAAGCCAATTAGGGTTAAATATAACTCAATTAGGGTTTCCAATTGGCTAATCATCAATGTTCAACAATATGATTCAAATCAGAGTTGAACCTATCAATTGACCTCCAATTGGGCCCAAACTTGGCTCAAACGGTCTTGAGGTCGTTTGGATGACCTCCAAACGATCTTAATACCGTTTTCCCAAAGTTTGACAAAAAATCAAAATGATTTGATAAGGGTTGAGCCCTAATTAAATTAAAAATCAGCACTTTTCATCAATCTATCAACATCTTGTAATTGGACCCTCAAACCATCAAATTTCTTTAACCCTAGACCTCCAAACGATCTTGGGGTGTCACTAAACGAGTGTGAGATCGTTTGGATGAACCCCCAAATGGGTTGGAACCCATTTGGGTCCTTCAACCCAAAACTCAACAAGATCTATATTGAAATCAGCAACTTTCACTCGATTAGGGTTAGGTTATTGAAGTGTCTTCAACTCTTATTTGGTTAGTAATTAGATTACAATTCTTTGTAGCAATGAAATTCAATACATTATAAACAGACCTCAAACGGTCGTACCTTGGTCAACCCTATGAAACGGTCTTGGGGTCGTTTTGATCCAAACGATCTTGCCGGATCGTTTGAGATCAAACGGGTTGAATCCGTTTGACCTTAAACGAGTTGCACCCATTTGGACCAAAAGGTTTCAAGGTCGTTTCATAAAGTGACCTAGGAATCCACGCCCATCATCCTCAACCTCTGTTCAGGTCGGTTCCTCCACCGTTGTTTCTTGCAAAAGATCAAGGAAGAAGGGAGGTAGAAGAAGAACTAATCATAGAAAACAAGAACAAAGGTATGCATAACAAAGCTAAGAGTTAGAGTTATAAAACCCACCTCAAACGTGGTTCCTAGAGCTTCCAAGCTTCCAAGCTTCAAGCCTTTAATGGATTCTTGAGCTCCACAGGTCGGACAAGGTCAATTCTTCAAGAAAAAGATGGGGATGGTCGGCTAGAACAAGGAACCTAAGTAAGAAAACTAGCAATTCAACCTTGTAATACGATTTCCTCCATGAATCCAAGCTAGAAGGTGGTGTTCTCTTACCTAGAACAGGTTGGTCGTCCCCTTGAGCTCCTGAGATTTGCTTTGGCCGGTTGAGAAAAATAAGAAGAGAGGAAGTGAAGGAAAACGTTTGCTTGGTTTGGAATGAAAGGTGCTTATATAGTTTAGGCTATTTACACCATAAAGACCTCTAGAACTTTGAAATTCTCATCCAAGTCCTTTCTTATTTAAGGGAACGTCCAATCTCATCTAAACTTATGCAAATCTCATGAAATATCAAGATCTAGGGGTAAAGAAAGCCAACTTTCAACTAGGGTACATACATGAAAGGTTTCCTTACTCAAACTTAGTGAATTTTATGTACAAAGGTCATTTTTCTTATCTGATTATTCATTGATGTGTCCCTTTAACCATTTCTACTCTAAATGATGACAAGAGTCATAAAAGATGTTCTAGATGGTGTATTTTACAAGTTGCACCCCTCAAATCGGGTAAACTGCATTTTACTCCAATTTAGGGTTTTTAAGCATAAGGATTATTCCACAAGCTGCATCTAGATGCCCAGGCTTGGGAAATCCATCATGTCTCATCATATTCACTCATATGATGTCTCATTATCAAAAGAACATCTTAACATGTGCAATTGCAAGTTAACCCCTTAACTGGGTAATTTGCACATAAGCCCCCGCATTACCAAAATAATACTACAACTTTGATTAAAAAGTACAAAATTGAAAGTATATGTTCCTGAGGAACTTAATTACATGTCAAAAGATAATCACCAGGGTTTAATTACATATTTAGGCAAAACACCTAGGGTTAGTTTATAACCCAGGTCAGGGATGTTACACAAAGTGTTTCCATTTCATCCTGGTTCACAAGTACACAGCCTGTACAATTCCTTTTTAAGGATTACAACATTGACTGCCCTGTTACCAATATACACAGGTGGTATAAAAACGTTGAGGCACTATGCCAAAACTCCGATTGAATCATTTAAAACTCCGAGGACCTGAGAGTATAGAGACGACACATAGGACTACTATCTATATGACTTGACAGACAATATCTCCACTTGAGATCTGATTGCTGTCCTTGTTGTTGTTGTTGCTGCTATTTTTCTAATCTTAGGGATTTCCTGCCTTGCCTCCCATGCATACCTAAAAATGTTTCCCACGGGGGTGAGACAGTTGAAAAATTGCCCCAGCGAGAGATATAACTCTCCGCCAAGACATTGTTATTGCAGTTTATTAAATTAAAACTGAGCAGGGGTTACTTTTACCTTATCAGGCAGAATTATTCATCATAGAACAGAATAAGATAATCTCCTATTCTCAAGGAGATTATTGCATCTACCCATGGTAGATAAGTAATTCATCTGTCTACTTTGTAGAGAATATAAAGAAACATAAATAACATTTATCCGCTAAGGAATGCACAAAGAAATGCAACATCAGCCAATGAATCTCCGTATTCAATCCTTAAGCAAACATGCTATACGGATGATTACATTTTACAATCATATTTAAGCTCTGAGGAGATGAGGTATACCGCTCATACTCCAACCGGCCATTGCGAAGTCGAAATTGGTACCATACATAGGTCTAGGGAAGAGCCGGCTTCCAAGACCTCCCACGTCTCGGTCAGTGCGAGACAAAACACAGGACATCTCGTGTCTCTGCTAACGTAGCTTTCCAGGGTATACTGGCAACTTCGCTACAGAGTTACAGTGTCAACTACACTCTCGTAGGCAATCGAGAGATTTCATGTTTATCTCCATCGACCCGACAAAAACATTGGGAGATGGGTACAACATCTGGCCCAATCATCGGGAGATTAGTGATACATCTATGCCGACCTATTCATGAAGGATTTGAGAGGTTTCTTGTTTACCTCCTCACAATCACTTCAAGAGGACGTAAGGATATTTTTGCCCATTGACCCCCGTATATTCAAAAATATACGAAATCCAGGATATGCCGCGGAGCAACCTGTTTCACCATCACCTATTCCTGACGATGATGGATCTATGGTCAGAGCACTACATGAATAGATTTCACTTGATTAATTAAGTACATTATCATATTCTTTTAGCACCAGTCAATTTCTCAAACATATTTTATTCAGACAAATGCCATAAAGAGACATGTACCACTTCCATCATATACTTATTCACATGGCTCAGAAGCCATTCACATCTTGTCACCTCTCACTAGGCAACAACTTTATTCACATGGCTCACAAGGCCATTCACATCTTGTCACATATCACTAGGCAATAACTTTATTCACATGGCTCATAAGGCCATTCACATCTTGTCACCTCTCACTAGGAAAAGGCTTACAAGCCCATACTAATCTTGTTACTTCTTTCTAAGTAACAAAAACATAATGGCACATATGGCCAATCAACTCTTATCAAACAGACATCATAGCTCATACTTGGCTATGATCATCACCTCATGAGACCTGCATGATTGTCACACATCATAATAGACTTATCAAGTTCACAACACATCATGCAATACAGGGTAACACCACTATTCCCTTACCAAGGTTAGGGTTTACCATCAATTAGGGCTTTTCATCCTTTTACCCAAAGCTAGGGTTAGGATTTTCCTTTCTTATCAATTAGGGTTTCATATTTGTATTATCACTCCAACCCTAATTCATTGCTACCCACCTCTGGAAGCATTCATTGATATCATAAGTATTCATTCATACTTATTACTCTCATCATGTATCATTAAATGATTATCATCACAAGGTATGAGTTTATCTCTCATCCTTAAGTTGGGAATTAACAAAACGACCATGTTAGGTCACTTTCGAATCAACTCTAAGTCCAGCATAGAGCACTACGGCCGTGCAACCAAGAACGGCCGTGCAAAGGGAAGCCACCACGGTCGTGCTACCGTACACAGTCGTGCACAATGAAGCTACCACGGCCGTGCTACCTTGCACGGTCGTGCAAAGTGAATCCACCACGGTCGTGCCACATGGGTTCACCTCATAAATCATATTCAAGTATGAATTCTATTCTTTCATTAGGGATTAGGGTTTCACATACCATCTCCCTTCTTTAGAATAGAGATTGTATATAGCATCACCCTTCATTAGGGATTTCATATCACATTGCCCATAATTAGGGTTTACAAATCATTCCCAATTAGGGTTTCTCATGAAATCACCCTCAATTAGGATTTCGCATGGATACACCCTCAACTAGGGTTTCACTTGGATACACCCTCAACTAGGGTTTACTATTCATCCTAATTAGTGATTTCACATGTAGACAACCTCTTATTAGGGTTATACATGGAATCAACCTCAATTAGGGTTTTCATCATGTATTGGATCCATGCATTTGTTAAGCATTCTTACTTAGTACCATTAAGGTATCTATCACCTAATTACATTAGGTTTCCAAAAAGGTTTGATCAATTGGACCTTCAATAACATGAGGTATCCAATTGAATTAGGGTTTCCAATGTTGATTCCTTCAATCATTGAATTCATGGAACCAATCATCAATTGGACCTATATTCATACTTCAATTGAGTTTGATAAGTCAACCTTCAACTAATTTTACCCTCAATTGACCCTCAATTGATCATCAATTAGGGTTTGAATCAACTGATTTAGGGTTTGGAATCGATGATCCATCAACACTAATCAATGCAGGATTAGTTACTTTGAAACCATTGAACCATCATTCAAATTGGGTATGACCTGACCCCAAATGGTCTTGAGGTCGTTTGGATGACATCCAAACGGTCTTGAGACCGTTTGCCCATCATATCACTCAAATCTAAGCAATCCAATTGGGGTTTGGTTCATTGGATTGATCACCAAATCAACATTGCATTGTATATCAGCTTAGTACCTTTAAACCTTCAAACACCTAACCATACTCAACCCTAGACCTCCAAACGGTCTTGGGTGACCACCAAACGGTCTTGAGACCGTTTGGATGAGCTCCAAACGGTCTTGAGACCGTTTGGCTCGTCCAACCTTTGGACTTTAGTGAAAAATCATCATGGATTGGTCTATCGAGTTGATCAACAAATCAGCATTGAGTTGCAGTATGATTTGGTACCTTTGGACCTTCAATTGATCAACTATACTTGACCCCAGACCTCCAAACTTCTTGGGGTGATCCCCAAACGGTCTTGAACCCGTTTGGATGATACCCAAACGGTCTTGAACCCGTTTGGGCTAATCAACCCAAAATCTCAACTTAACTCATTGGAATTTCAGCACTGTTTTCAATTAGGGTTTGCCTAATTGAATAGCCTTCAACTCCCGATTCCTTGGGAGTTAACCCCTCAAATTTGGGGAGTCATTAACCAACATAATTATGAACAGTAATACCAAACGGTCAACGCTTTGTCAACTCACGCAAACGGTCTTGAACCCGTTTTCCCAAGCAGGTCAAGTTAATCAGGTTGACAATCAGCACTTAATCCAATTAGGTTTTCCTAATTGATTAGCCTTCAACCTATGATTCCTTTGGAGTTAACCCCTCAAATATGGAGAGTCATTAACCAACATAATTATGAACAGGAATCCCAAACGTTCAACGCTTGGTCAACTCACTGAAATAAACTTGAACCCGTTTTCCCAAGCAGGTCAAGTTAATCAGGTTGAAAATCAGCACTTAATCCAATTAGGTTTTCCTAATTGATTAGTCTTCAACATATGATTCCTTTGGATTTAACCCCTAAAATTTGGAGGTTCATTAACCAACATCATTTTGAACAGGAACCCCAAACGGTCAATGCTTGGTCAACCATCTCAAACGGTCTTGAACCCGTTTACCCAAGCAGGACAAGTTATTCAGGTTGAAAATCAGCACTTAATTCAATTCGATTTGTCTAATTGATTGGCCTTCAACCTATGATTCCTTTGGAGTTAACCCCTCAATTTTGGAGGGTCATTATCCTACATAATTAGGAACGATATTCCCAAACGGTCAACGCTTGGTCAACTCCTTCAAATGGGTTTGAACCCGTTTTCCACCAAACGGTTTGCAACCCGTTTGGTCACCAAACGGTTTTGGTGAAACCGTTTGGTCCCAACTTTTGAGATCGTTTGCTCCCAAGATATTTGGTGAGGTGCTTGCTTATGATGATGTCATCATCATCTTCCTTCGTGCACCCAAGAACAGCAACCGTTCTTGATGGAATTTGCAGCAAAGAAACAAAAGTGTATAAAATTGAAGAAATCAATCAACAAAGCATAGAAGATTGATGCAATAGCAATGTTTGAGGGTTTAAGTTATAAAACCCGCCTCCAATTGATCTCCAAAGCTCCAAGATCACGCCATAAATGGTGGATGAAGCTATAGAAACTCCCCCTAGGCTCGTCCTCAAGCTTTTGATTGCAAAAGTTGGCTAGGGTTGAAGAGGAGATCGAAATAAGGAGGAATCCATAATTTATTTTCGATTTCCACCATGAAATCATGAAGAACGAGGGTCAAGAAGCTTAACAACAGGTTGGGGCTCGTCCTCCTGTTTCTCCTAAGTCCCCTTGAGCTCATCCCAAGCAAAGGAAGAAGAAAGGGCCGAAAAAGCCTTTCAATTCATTTGGAAAAGGCACTTTTATAAGGAAATTGATGAGAGAGAAAATGCCTTATAAAATCCAATTAATCCAAAAATTACGGCCGCCTCTTCCCCCTCAATTACATGTATACGAGGCACCTTCCTTTGCCTTTTATTCCCCTTCATTATCCTCAATTTAAAGAAAAGCAAATTAAGCACCTTAATGCTTATTATATTCATATCCCATATGTGAGTGGAAATTACTTTTCTTTATAATAAGGTGAGTGGAATTTCACCTACTTAAAATATTTTCGTTCCTTATCTTAGAAAAGGAACGTCCATCCTTATTCAAAATCAACCCAAAACATTTTGGTTGAAATCCCTTCAATTATTTTTTATTCATTTTTGCCCTAAATCGAATTAGGGTTTCAATTAGGCATTATTCTTGATTATTTTAATGTCAAGATTCTCTCTCCTCCAACTTAGTTCAAATGAGGAGTCCCTCTCATTTTATTTGCTATACATGATGCCAAGAAACATTAAGGACCTTATTGAAGTGGTAATTTGCATATTGAACCCTAGATTTTGGGTAAATTGCACTTTACTCCAAAACTAGGTTTTAATGCACAACATTGTCCAACAAGCTCTATCTTGGTGTCCAGGCTTGTAGAAACCATACTACTACATCATATTCATCCTTATGATGTCTCAACATCAGAGGAACATCTTATCATGTGCAATTTTCAAGTTAACCCCTCAACTTGGGTAATTTGCACTTTAGTCCAAAATAAGAAATCATTGCTTCAACATTGTTCAAACATGACCAAAATTGAAACATAAGTTCCTCATGAGCCCTAATTACTTTTCAAAAGATGAGATTAAACATATAATCATCTTTCTTAATCGAAACACCTAGGGTTAAAGCATAACCCAGGTCAGGGGTGTTACACTAAATATATAGAAGTGAGTAGTTAGAGGTCTCTAACTTTGGTTCTCCGCTTCAACAACAACATGTACATCGAGCTATGTGAAGAGGATGACATTCCCTCTCTTTCCTCCATCTCTTGCACCAAAAAAAGGCTGAATTGTGTATGGACGATCCCTTGAACATTACGTGACAATCTTCTTTTATATGGATGGGCTTGAATCCACATAATCTAATTTGGTTGGATCCGATGGCTATCTTTCTTTTGCATTGTCTACCACGCCAGTCATGCATTTGGCAGAATCAGTTGGCTAAAGGGCCTTTAGGCTGTGAATCTGTTGGTCTTTCGATCGGCTGACTAGTTTGGCACTCAATTATCTAATTTTAGTGACTTTGAGGAGCGATTGGGGCAGAATTACAATCGGCCGATCAATGAAGTGTGTTAGATAAATGGGCTTTTCTCAGAGGCACTGTTCTACTAGAGGGTCAACCGACCAATGAGGTGAGTCGATCGACTGACAGCCTCCTAAAAATGTTGATGTTTACTGACTTGGGGAGGATTGAATTCCATCCGACTGGTGAGGCGAATTGGCCAGTTGGAATGTCATTAGTAGCAATGTTGTTTACTGATTTGAGGGTTTGAATTCCAATCAATCGACTGGTGAAGCAGGTCTTCCAAGTGGATGGTGCTTGATAAAATTCTTGCTTATATGTTGAGGACTAGCAATGTTGTTTACTGACTTGAGGGTTTGAATTCCAAACTATTATGATCTTGAATTAAGTAGTGTTTTTCCTCGCATATAAGCAAGAATTTTATCAAAATCCTAATAATTAGAGATAAAAATTAAAAAACCAAGCAATTTAATAAGGAAATTAACTACTTGAAATTTGAAAAATTAGTCCATAATGTGCAATGAAAATGTGTTGAATGTGTATTCATCAAAATATCCCAAATTTGAACATTGCTAGTCCTCAACCAACAAAAAATCAAAGCAATCTACCAAATAATACTTGTGGTATGTCATCCTCTCTTCATAACGTCATTTGATCCCTACAACTAAATATAGAAAAGCAACCCTAATATCCTAGAATCATAGAATACTACTTGAAATTTCCTATCTTGTCTTTGCTTTTGCAAATTTGCTTTGATGTCAAAAACCTAAAAAGTCACAATCATACTATTAATGGTGTTTCAGAAAGTTCCAACATTTTCTTATGATATTTTCACAAGGAGAATTGTTGGCTGTGATGGAATATTTTTGGGGTAATTTGCCACCCATGGGAAGAAAAAGGAGCAGATGAGGAAAGGGAAGTAAAAAATTCAAATATCTACTCTTTTTTACTCAAAATTGCTTTTTATTATTGTAATTTCATTGATTGTACTTTCTTCTTCTTTTGGTGTGCACATTGACATCTTTTATATTGTGATATGCCCCTATTATATGTGAGAGGTACGGAAGAAATGCAGTAGGGGGTGTGTGCTACCCCAAACATGGAGTTTGGCACATCTTTTTTGGCATTTTGATTTTTTTTGGTTAATGATGGGGTACGAAGATGATGGAAATGGGTTGAACTTGCACATCTCATGTTTTAGAATTTAGAGCATTGGAACAACCTTAACAGTCAACTTAACTATATCACATGAATTGCAAGGTAATGGCATATCCACAAGAAGTAATGACACTCATTAAGAGATACATTGCATTTGATTCCTATCAACATCATACAACTTGCCATATTTCTGAGTAATTATGCTATGTGAGATCATTAATGACAGGATGGATTCTAGTGTTGACAATTTATAATCCATCACTGCAAAATGACTCACTTCATTTAGTTCAACACATTGATGATTGATGCATAAACAAAATAAGATAACATACAATTTAACCTAGTTCGACTAGGTAATAGCCAATTAGAAGTAAATATAACAAGAAAAAAATGAAAAATAATTGGAAAAAGCAAGATGCATGGGCTAATCCTAAAATAAAAGAAATAAAAAAAGATAGAGTGGGTGGAGTAAAAAATTACTACCCACACTCCATCCCAAATTTAGAAATTTTCTCATCATGAGAATACTCTAGGTCCAGAATGGATTGAAATAAAACTAGTGTAATGGCAACCAACTTCCATGCCAACCCGATGGTGGTGGGTGTTATTGAGGAAGAGGTGTAGACTAGTGGTGTTGAGCCTACAAAGATTCCAACTATCGTCGGTCGGACCAATCCCGACTTGTGGTTGATAGTGGTGTCTCCTCGTATGGTGGAGTCTTGGTGTATTAGTTACCCCAATATGAGAGGTAGATGAAGGATAACTCTGTACGATATTGTAGTCCTCATAGTAGGTATGCATCTACATGGAGCAACCTCAGCCTACATGCCACTACTCATGAACCTACTACATCAGGTACATAGTTGAGTTGGTGGCCCTATCACTACTTACCCCTCTCCATGTGATTCTGAGTAATGTCAATCTGGTCCAATTTTGACTGCATCTTATAGAAGTCAAAGGGCCCATTTGTCCCTATAGTATCTGACACACATCGCTTCGTATGACATCTACAAGGTGGTGGAGAAAGGCTAGACTCCTCATCATCTACTTCCAAGGAAGCACTATTGGATCGGACGGTTCTAGGGGGTTGAATAGAGCTAAAACACTTAAATTTAATTCATTAGACCCTTCAAATTGTATCATAAGATAAAGTTGCATATATGAAATTTGAGTGCAACTAAGCATGCATAGGAAAGATGAGAGAGATTGAACAAGAACAAGAACATAAGGTATGTATAGTGAATGTACATCCCCTAGCTCAGATTGACCCCTCTAGGTATGCAAAACTCCAAACTAGGGGATGTACATTCACTACCTATAGGGGTCAATCTCTAGGATTTGCAACCATTGCAAAATTCTTATATTTCATTATAAGAGATACAATATGACCACCCTATTCCAAAGTCAAGGCTACTGAACATTCCTTTTAAGGATCAAAGGATATAATAACCTTACAAGGACTTACCCATCCTAGAGAAAGAGTCTTCTACCTTCACAAGGACTTACCCACTTTTGTAATGAGATAGCCTTCTTCACTAAGGAAATCTACTCTCAACAAGTCTTTGGCCTTGAAGGAAACTCTTCTCTTGGATCTTAAACCTTCTTCTTCACCTTCACCAAGGGAAGCTTTAACCATCTTTTCTTTGAAAGGGGAGATTGGGAAAGGGAAATTGAGAGCTTTACAAGGTGTACAATGGAGTAGCTCTCTCACAAGAATCCTATCTCACTCTCATTGATGTAGATCAGTAGTAAGCTTAAGAGAGAAAGGGGCTCTTAATAGACAAAACCACTCAAATATAGCTAGGAGCATAAATCTAAAGGGCCCTATTTATATTTGGGGTAGCCAGTAGATGCACTTAGGAATGAATTCTAGCCATTTGGGTGTTGCAACGATTAATGTTTTGAGTTTTGCAACACTCCAATGGTTAGAAACACTTTTTCTTCACATACGTTCAATTTTTCATAAAGGTAATTTGACCAATAGCACTATGAGACAACATAATTTTTAGTTGTTGATCAATTTTATCCTTGATGAAACTTGATCGATGGCTTAAAACCATTTTGCATGTGCAGGGTGTCAGTTGAGTTGTCACCAGGACAAACTCGGACGATCCTGGAAATGATCAAAACCCACACAGTTTGTCGACCGAGTTTTAAGAGAAATATGGTTCATGTGCTGAATTTTGGTAAGTGCCATAAAAGTGCTTAAATATTAAATTTAAATGCATTTTATATTTTTCTCAGCTTAGTTACAAGTCATAAAATAATAAAAGTGTATTACAAAATTGTTCTAATTAATTTATGGCTTTTTCCACAAATGCACTTGCATTGATTTTGACTCTTTTTGGAAAAGCTAGGGATGGTTTGAATTCATTCTTTTCATGTACCGAATACCTAAAATTGATCTCAAATAGACATATTAGATACTTATGAATGGAATGGTTAAGTCATAATCAAAATATGGATAGTGTATAACTGTTAGGTCAACATTCTCCTCCTTTTTGAAGATGACAAACCATTCCTAAACATATTGAAAAGAACTTGGAATATAAAACTTTTACCTTATTAACGTAGAGGGATGAATGATTGTATAATAGCAATTCTCCCCTTTACCTGTATGGTTAGTTCCTCCAAAACCATAACAATAACACATATATATTCTATTTGAGTCCACTTTCATAGTTACAAGATATTTCAAAAAATAACTAGAAAAGGATCAAATTCAATATGTTCCAAGCCCATTCCTCCCCCTTTGTCATATCAATATGTGGAAGAGCTAAAAATAGGTATTATTTAAGTCACAAACACCACATACAACCACCACTTGCAACCACCACACACAAGCCAGAGAGAGAAAGTAGATATACTACAATCGTAATCAAAATATGAAGTGAAACCATTAAATCATGAAATGTAGTAGAGCATAGAGTTTAAAGTACATTTGATAGGATTACAATAAAGTAAGTCCATTCCATATGAAAACTACAAACAACAAAAATAGAGAATGAATATAAAAATAGTAGTCCTCAGATACAGTGCCCAATGTAAAACACATGATAGTCTACAAAAAGACATATATATGAGCACTCTAGAACTTAGGAACTAAGTATCAAGCTCATCAAGGTCAATCTCCTCATTAGGCTGGTAGTCCTCATCACTGAATGACTCGAAAGGTGTAGTAGTGGCTGGAGTAGTAGAGTTTGTTTGTATGCATGCCCAAAGAGCCAATAATATGATGATTGTAATGGCATAACTTGTAAATGATTTGGTTAATAATAAAAGCAAGCTTCTAATTTATTATGTTCGTTTAGTTATGATATAATAAAATAACATAATAAATGTCTAGAGAATGATAATACTCAATGACATATGTCTTCAAGTATGTGAATTGGGAGAATGAGATCATACATATGTTAAGAGCATATACATTCTCATTATGTCCCTGGTCAATTGTTATTGTGGAAGGTAGATAGTAAACAATAACACATAAGAGAATAATGTGAGTTGGTTGATGATAGAATCTCAACAGTCATGATATGGAGATATCAGACTAAGCACACATAGACATGTTAGAGAATAGTGTATCAAACAGACCCACTATAAGAGTGATACATGGAAATCTTAACTAGGTAAGCCAGAATCATGTGTTGTAGTGATGTGGTGTTTGTGGTTCTTAGATTGAAATCACTGCACTTATCACATGTCGTTCGGTACACTTTGACATTATCAAATACAATCCTGAAACATGGGTTGTCATAACGATGATGATTGGGTGACTGTGACACATGGGGACTAACTGTGAGTGATAGAGATGGGACTTGTACCTCCTACATGGGTATGATATCCTAGGCCTCTTGATTAGCGAGAGTAATAATAACATGGACATGCACATGTGATTGAATATGTGATATTGAGCTTACATATATCTCAAATAGTTTTCTTTGGTTTAGAGAACAAGATTGAATGATAATGAGGATGACTGCCCCATGCCTCTAGTTCAATCCGAATATGAGTGACAAAGAAACTATACAAATATTATAACACCATACATAAATTGTAGGTTGAAGTTGTTCTCCAACTTTCCATTTACTTGGGTAGAAATGATGTGTGACTAGGCACCACTCATTACTTGTGATGTCATAAGTTGTTATGGACATTCACTGCCAACATAATATGGGACCTATATGGTCATATACATAGGAACTCATATAGAAGAGGTGTTTAATCATGAATGATTATTAGATTAATTACTAAAGTGTTTAGGTACTCTTCACACAACAAATCAACTAATTAGACTGCCAGACGATCAACTTAAGTGTTGAGATGGCCATTTGGAGTCATATTGATTAGAATTGAATTGGTGGTGTTCTGCCTGAACTGGGGAGGGAACGACCATTTTGTATAAGCGAGACGACTGCCTCACAAGAGTGATATGAATGGTTAGTGGATAAATTCGATTGTATCAAGGATTAGTGATGACGTCATGTTGAGCATTAATTGTATTCAAATTACAAATTCATATGTGATTGAGAAACATGAAAAAACGACCATTTCTCTTAGCAAAACGATCATCTCACATGTGAAACGACAGTCTTAGCTGTGAGATGACCATTTCAAGTTTCATAGGTTGTGAAAATTCATGATCTTTTGGTCCCTTCCACTTCCGCACACACTGGGAGCCCTGACCCAAACCCCTCATGTAAATAGAGGGGTATTAAGGCTTCCCAGAGCACAACACAGATAATTGAGAATCAGTTGCTCTGATAATTATTATCTTTTCTAGTTGTGGTAACCAAGAGAGCCCAAGCAAGTCCTACCTGACTAGGGAGGGATAGCAAGGGAAAAAAACAACTGAGGGTCATTATTGTGGGAGAGCAGGTTGGTGACGAGTATACCAACGGGAGGGACAACTCCTTCCTATCCATTCTAGCAGGACGATAGGAGTTCTAGTTCATCTATGTGGACTTCATTAGAGGCAAGGTGGCTTTTGCCCGTCACTAGGAGGGCAATGCTAGGTTGTTGTCCATAGAGGAGCTGTTGTAGACACCATCCGAGTCTGTCATTTCTAATGAAGACCTATGTCTTAGAGAATATTCCTAACGATGTCATGCATGTACATAAAATCTATGAGCTACCTACTATACACTGGATCAAAATGCATCCAATCACACCATATAATAAATTGGGCACCCTCATTGATTGGAAATCAAGGAATCCCTACAACAAAACATGATAAATAGTTAGGGCAAAATCCCTAACCAGAGATATATAAATCCTTGACCCCAAATTGTTGGTCAGGGATTTTCCCTATCCCTTATTACTTGAGTGGTGGCTTGTTGAGTATGAAATTCTGATCAGGCCCATCCCTAGTAGAAAAATGTAAAAGCACTGAGCCTTTCTCTCAAAATACACATGAGTATGGCCTTGGGGAGAAGTCATTTCTCAAGGATGATGCTTTCATAATAAAATATATATTCCATAGATGTACCTTTCATATCATTGGATTTAATATCATGGATATTTAGTCATTAAATTACACATATGTATACCCCATTTACTAAAAATATGTGATATATTTATATTTTCAATTTTCAAACACATACAAAGTCCTCTACACACAAGTCAAGGAACACCAAAGTGCTTTTTGTTCCTTCAAAACAAAATGTGTATAGCATCCCAATTATTATATCACACCATTTTAGTTTTCCATTTGTTTGGAAACATTATATGAAAATAAAAATAGTGAGCTTGAAACTATCTTTAATATATGTTGTTAAGAGTATATTCCTTTTAATTGAATAACAAGTACAAGAATATATGGATTAAATGATGGCAATTGTAGTCAAAGGATTGTAGTTTCTTTCCTATGGAGATTCATGGTCACATCACTCCACAAGAGTATTACTCATCCAATAATCACATGGAACGGATGGGAAAGATCTTTTCATTGAAATAAATGAAATCAATTACATTGAATAAAATCAGCTATGGGGCTAGCCCCCATGCCACAGAGTGGAATTACTCAAACATAGTTTAAATAATAGAAGAAAAAATTTGATAAAAGGAATGTCCTTTTTCTTTAGAGTCTCCCCTCCTTTTAAATGGGAAAGGGAGGGGTAAAACTCTATCAGAATGGTTTTTGGTGGTAGATAGATTGCCTTCTCTTTGGTTTCAGTCGGTCAACTACATTTAATCACTCGCCACAGCTCGAAGTCGCATTCTTAAACCTTCACTGTATTGATGATTTTATTATTTAAACATTTGACCAGCCTTTATTTAAGTTCTTTCCACCTCATAAAATCATATGGAATTGGCCAACCTTACAAAAAAAATGGCCAACCTTCCCAGTCAAAGGAGTAAATTTTTGCAAAATTAATTGCTTTTTGAAAATGGAGGGATTTATTGAGTTATCTTATTTAATATATGACTTTGTGATTCTCATTGTTGTTGATTCCCAAAACAACAAACCAACCGACCGGTTGGAAATCTGTCAAATGTATATTTTTCATGTATAGAATTCAATTTCCTTTCTAACACATACTTGTGTGTTAAATTCCTCCATGGGATGCACAAGCTGTGATCTTTTTGGTGTAAGGTATATATATCAGGACTATTGGAAATTGTACAAATATATTCCAAGAGTATTTAATCATTGGAATGATTGGATCATTTTCATATAGAATCCAAGCATATGTAATTAAAACTCCAACTAAATATAGAAAATTTGAACTAAGACAATTAATTCTAAAACTAGGAAAATAAACAAAACATTCCTAGAAAGATATCTAAAAGATGACAATAAAATGGATAAATACATGTTTATCGAAATACTCCGAACTTGAATATTTTCTTGTCCACATGAAAAAAGAATCACAATTATTCCAATTTGTACAAGCAACATGTCTTTCCTCACCCTAATAGTGTTACTTTGTTCCTTACCTCCTTTCTTGGATAAGCAATCCAATCTCCTAGAATCACAAGACACAAAATTCAACATTCTCTATTAAAACAAATTTCACAGCTTATTTTTATCTCAAGACATTGTAAGTATGACTGATGATGTGCTCCATGAATTATGAGTTACAAAGAGAACATGAGAATATGGGTGTGATTGAGATGGTAACACATCTTAAGAACATGTACCAAGATCAGGCAAGACGTGAGAGATATGATTCCTCTAAAATGTTGTTCAAGTGCAACATGGCGTAAGGAGATCCAGTATGTCCCCATGTGCTCAAGGTTATTGGCTATGTAGAGAACCTTATGAGACTGGGATATTCCTTGGGATAAGAGTTGGTCACTGATGTGATTCCACAGTCACTGACATGATTCTGCAGTCACTGCCAGAGTCATACAGTCAGTATGTTATGAACTCCAACATGAATAATTTTGACAAGTCGTTGTCAGGATTACTTGGCATTTTGAGAACAGTTGAAACACAAATAAAAAAATACAAACCTAAGTCTTTAATGATGATCAACATAATAAAAGGGAAGGCCAAGGGAAAAGGTAAAGCTAAGAAGAGTTATAAAGCTAGCTAGAATCCCAAGTCTTCTGCACTCAAATCAAAGGAGTTACCAGTGGAGGCAATTGTCACCACTGTCACCAGCCTGGACACTGGAAGAGAAAATGCCCTCTCTATCTAAAGGAGCTAAGGAAGAAGAAGGTGGGGGTAGAGATCTCCACTTCAGGTGTATACGTTATTGAGATAAATCTATCTGCTTCTTCATCTTGGGTACGAGTTATCGGATGTGGATCTCATATATGTTAGAATATGCATGATCTGAAAAGAAGTAAGCCTTTATGAAAGGGTGAGGTCAAACTACACGTTGCAAATTGAGCAAGAGTTGTTGCCACTATAGTTGGAACTTATAGTTTATCTATACCCACAAGGCTTGTAATAGAGTTAAAGTGTTGTTATTTTGTACCTGCCATAAATAGAAATGTTGTTTTTGTATCTTGTATGGATAAGGATGGATATGAATTTCATATAAAGAATGGTCGATATTCTATTTCAAAAGATGAGATCTTTTATGGCAGTGCCCTGACTTCCTATGATCTTTATCTATTAGATCTTAACACAAATGTTTATAACATAAACACCAAAAGGCTAAAACTTGTTAACTCAAACAAAACATATCTTTGGCATTGTCGTCTAGGACACATCAATGAAAATTGTATATCTAGACTCCATAAAGATGGTTATCTAGACTCTTTTGATTTCAAATTTAACAAAGACATGTGAGTCTTGTTTGTTGATCAAGATGACCAAGACTCCCTTCACTAGAAATAGTGAGAGAGCTAGTGATCTATTAGGACTCATACATACTGATGTATGGGTCCCTTTTAGAAAAAATGCTAGAGGTTGGCATCAATACTTCATTACCTTCATTGATGACTTCAATGGGTATGGTTATATTTACTTGATGAAAAATAAGTTAGAAACTCTTGAAAAGTTCAAGGATTCCATGAATGAATTACAGAACCAACTTGCAAGAGTATCAAAGCACTTCATTCTGATTGGGGTGGAGAATACTTAAGCTAGGAGTTTGAGGACCTTCTGCAAGACTATAGTATCGTATCACAATGGACTTCACTTGGAACACCACAACATAATGGTGTATCAGAAAGAAGGAATCACACATTGCTAGATATGGTGTGATCAATGATGAGTTTTGTCAATCTTTCGACCTCCTTATGGGGTTATGCTCTAGAAACCGCAATGTTTACACTTAACTGTGTACTGTCTAGATCGGTTTAAAAGACACCATATGAGATATGGACTAGGAATAGTCCCAAATTGTCTTTTATGAGGATTTGGGGGTCTGAATCTTATGTCAAGAAAATGTTTCCAGAAACGCCTGGCCCTAGATCAAATAAATGTTATTTTTTGGATATCCCAAAAAAACAAAGGGATACTACTTGTATAACCCAACTGACAACAAAGTGCTTGTTGCCAGGGATGTTTCATTCCTAGAAAAGGAATTTATTTCCAAAGGAATCAATGGGAGCAAAGTAGAACTCGAATAAGTTCGAGACCAACAAGAAAGCAATGAACCTGTAGATGTATAAAAGGAAATAGACAGCCATCAACTGTTGTAGAATCTCAAGTTCGTCAAGTAATACATGAACCTTACAAATCTGGTAAGAAACGCCTTGATCCATAAAGATTTGGTTATCTTGTGACTCAAGAAGGCAATGAATTAGTCATTGGTGATAAGACAATTACCTACCTAGAAGCTATTAAGGAACCACAATATGATAAGTGACTAGAAGCCGTGAGATCTGAGAGGGAATCCATGTACACCAACAACGCATGGATCTTGGTGGATCCACCTAAGGGGTAAAACCCATAGGGTGCAAGTGGGCCTTCAAGAAGAAGACTAACATGTATAGTAATGTATAAACTTAATTTCTTGCAAAGGGTTTCAAATATGTTCAAGGTGTTGACTATGATGAAACCTTTTCTCCAATTATGATGATTAAGTCTATCAGGATCATGCTTGCCATTGTATCTTATCATGACTATGAGATTTGGAATATGGATGTTAAAACTGCATTCCTTAATAGAAATATTCTTGAGGATGTGTATATGACACAACTTGAGGGTTTTATAAATCCAAAGGATGAAAATAAAGTTGTTAAGCTACAAAGGTCAATCTATGGAATGAAGCAAGCATCTTGGAGCTGGAATCTTTGATTTGATGAAACGGTCAGTTCGGATTAAGTTAAAATGAAGATGAACCATGTGTTTATAAGAAGGTTACTAGGAGCATGATTGTATTCCCCATATTGTATGTAGATGACATACTATTAATGGGGAATGACATCCCTACTTCATAAATGGTAAAGGCTCAGATTGGAAATACATTCTCTATGAACCACTGAGGCAAAGCATCCTATATTTTAGGATCAAGATCTATAGAGATAGATCTAGAAGGATTCTTGGACTAAGTCAGAGAACATACATTGACAATATGTTGAAGATGTTCAACATGAATGGCTCAAAGAGAGGATGCATGCCCATGTCTCATGGCATTACTATCTATGGCACCCCACGCCATAATAGCGAGATTACTCAAAACAAAACCGTGGAAGAAGATTAAGTAACTAGATTCCTAAAAAACTCTAAAAATTAAAACTATTTTCATAAAACTCCAAACAGCAAGAACCTTTACATATAGGTTCTTTCATGCCTCAAAGCACTTACTGTGTGTGTCATCACCTTACCAGAGAACCTATTCCAGAACATATATACATACATCCATTACAGCTATATACAATAGGGCACACAAGACAAACACATATCGAAAGAACGTCCACAAAACATCCCAAGGACCCCGAGTGTACATGGATGACTCTAGGACTCTATCAACAAAAGACATCCACCAACACTTCCAACATGTTGGCTACTGCTCTTCTTGCTACTGCTCAACCTATGTTGCATGGTCCCTACCTCTTCATTCAAGCCCACCTAAAAAGGATGTGGGAAACCCACGGGGTGAGATTCCAAATCTCAACGGGAGATATAACTCTCCACCAACTCTAGATAAGGTAAACAAAGCAACAGTAAAGTTACAACTATAAGAAAGTAGGATGAGAAATTATAGTTGAATTGTGAAACATATTAACCATTTAAAAGGAATATGATGAATATGTATATTTCCTATCAACAACATTGTATAAAGATCAAGCAAGGCCTCATCCAATATTTCCATATTTGATCCTATATAGATATACTACATTGTTGATTACATATTTTATAATGCCCCAAGGATTTGAGTCGTACCACCCAAGTCCCACCGACCACTGTTAAGTCAAAATCAATGCCATACAAGGTATAATGGAAGAGACGAAATCCATGACCTCACCCCATCGGTCAGTATGAAAATATTGGCAATGACATTATTAGTCAAACTGCTATCAGTGACATATAGTCCAGCTGTACAAATCTAGCTCGCCTTGGTACAGGTCACGATGCTGGTAAAATTGAGATACGAACACATCCACACTCTTATCAAGGTATGACCACAGCCTATCTTGTATCATATATCTCTGAGCTACGATCACAATCGCACTCTTATCAAGGTATGACGGCAGCCAATCATGTATCACATATCTCTGAGCTAAGACCACAGTTGCACTCTTATCAGGTACGACTGCAGCCAATCATGTATAACCTGAACGTAAGGGGATATTTTTCCTCTCCTCCACATATTCAATAATATACGCTCTGAGTTAAATTCGTTTCACCATTCAGCAAATGCTAACACTGAATGGATCTATGGCACAGGGCAAACTACAAGATTAGGTTCCATTGGATTAATTAGATCATTTAAGAATCTTTTAGCATCAATCAAGTTACAACATACAAACTCTATACAAATTCTACATAAAATAAGGGCATAACACATCACCAGACATATTTGAGCACAAAGGGTGTGATCTCATCACATCATCACTTGATACTTTCCATTCACCATAATTCTCATCACAAGGATCACATTTCATGGGGTAACAATCCCTCCTCTCATCACTGAGAAATTGACCATCACATACAAGGAAATATGCCATCGTTAGGTTGTACAACCATTTACTTCCTCTTTCAATGATACCAACATCACATATGTCTTACAAGGCCCATTCAATCATATCATAAGTACCTTATCTCATACCCGACTATGTTCATCAACTGGTATCACATGCATGATTAGAGACTTGTAACAAGAAGAATAATACATTATCATCATTACCATCTCATAAGATACATGTCATTCACATTACATCATTAGGGTTAGTGTTTCTATTTAATCAATTATGGTTTATAGGGTTAGATCAACAACCACCCTTAGATCATTGCTTCCATCATCATTATAAGGCATATCATGAGATAAATATTATAGAAAACAACACTTCCTTATTATTTGCACAACCACCCCATAGGGTATCACATCATAACATGTAGCGCTATCATCAACATGACATAACATAGCCACCCTCACATGGTATCGGTTGGGGCTAACATGTAGCATATCGGCCAGCACTTGCCATAAGGTGTCGACTTATCATCATCACAACATGTCAACTACCACTATGCAAGGCACAAGAGATAAACTCACTAAGATATGTATTGGTTGACCACTCCTAGAGAGTGTGATGTTCAACACCATCTAAGGCGTGATGGGAAACACCACCTGATGGTGTATCAGTCAGCACCGCTCAAGGGTGTGACGGGCAACACCATCCCATAGCATATCGGCCAACACCACTGAAGGGTGTTGGGCATCCAAGCCATGTCGAGCAACCCTTAGATATATTGGTCATTAGGGTTAGGGTTTAGCTAAGCATCACAGGTTGAGGTGTGTCGGTTAGCATCACTCCTATGTGTGCCAGCCTACCCTCAACCAAGGTGTCACAGTTAGCCTCTAAAATAGACCAACTCTTTAAGGTACACCCATAGCCATGACGGGATAACACCTTCAAGGGTACAACGGTTGAGCAAAACCTTATCCCCTAAGGGTACTTCAAGAGCATGATGCCTAGAACTCACTGTGCATAACAGTTAACCATCCCATATCAGTTTAGGTGTTGGTAGGTCATGACGAGCTATCTTCTCAAGATCTATCAACCATAAGACAAAATGAGGTTCAGATGATTAAAGATAGAAAGAAGGTATCCAAGATCCAAACAAGGTGTTCATATCTCTCTCTCCTATAGAGGGTTCCAAGAGAGGGAAGGAACACTCAACATGTGGCAATCTTGCATATCAACCCCAACTCTGGGTAAATTGCAATTTGTACCAAAACCTCACCACAAAACACAAGAATCAACCAAACAAGCTCAACAAGAAACTCCAAGCTTCAACATGCCCTAATTACATCTTAGATGATTAGAGAAAGGTGCTAAGAATCATGCTTAAGAAAAACAAATAGGGTTATCCCAAAACGTGGGTTAGTGTCCTTACAAGTCATAAACCCCTAACAGGGATTTTTCCCCCAAAATCCTAAAAGAAAAGAAAGGGGTACTTCCTCCTCATCTCTTCCTCGAGCTTCCACGTGATTTCCTCAATACCACGATGATGCCAAAGTACTTTCACAAGCACAAAGTTCTTCCTCTTCAGCTTCTTCACTCTTCGGTCAAGGATCAACACTGAACCTTCCACATAGGTCATATCCTCATCCAACTCTACCTCCACTGGTTGCGTCATCAACTCTATATCCAGATGGAACTTCCTCCGCATATTCACATGAAACACTGGATGCAGTCTGTGTGGAATAGGTGGCAACTCTAACTTGTAGGCCACATTCCCAACACGTTCCACCACTAGGTAAGGTCCCATAAACCTGGGAGCCAACTTACCCGTCTTCCCAAACCTCAAGACATCTTTCTAAGGAGAGACTTTCAAATATACCATGTCTCCCACTTGAAACTCCAAGGGTCTATGGTGATTATTAGCATATGACTTTTGTATGTCATGTGTTGCCTTCAACTGTTACTGGATTACCTTGATCTTCTCTATCATCTGCTATACAAGCTCAGGACCAAGAAGTTTATACTCACATGTCTTGTACCAACACAACAACGATCTACAACACCTCATGTACAATGCCTCATAAGGTTCCATGTCGATGCTACTCTGGTAGTTGTCATTGTAGGCGAACTCTATCAAACTAAGATGTACATCCCAACTTCCTTAAAATTAAAAAACACAGGCTCTCAATAGATCCTTCAAGGTCTGAATGGTCCTCTCAGATTGACCATCTATCTGTGGATAGAAAGAAATGCTAAACTTTAACTGTGTACCCAAAGCTGTGTGCAGTCGCTCCCAAAAGCGACTCATAAACTGGGGACCCCTATCAAACATGATAGTTGCTGGAACACCATGCAAACACACTATCTCATCCACATAAATCTGAGCAAGCTTCTCTACTGTGAACGTTGTCTTCACAGGAAGGAAATGTGCTGACTTGGTCAATCTGTCAATGATCACCCAAATGGAATCATGACCTTTGGATGTCCTAGGTAGACCAACCACGAAGTCCATAGTTACATGATCCCAATTCCACTATGGTATAGGCAACAGTTGCAATGTCCCTACAAGCTTCTGATGCTCTACTTTAACCTGTTGACATACAACATACTTTGCGACTAACTCAGACACGTCCTTTTGCAAGCCTGGCCACCAATACATATCCTTCAGATTATGATACATCTTGGTACTACATGGGTGCATAGCGTACATGGACGAATGAGACTCTTCCAGCACCATCCTCCGTAGGTCATTAGCATCAGGAACCACTATCATGCCATGGCAACAAACTGTCCCATCATCTGACTCATGGAAACCACCACACTTCTCACTACCGAACTCTTATCAAATTTGTTGAATCACGGTATCCTTCTATTGCACCTCTTTAATCTGCTATCTTAGCATAGGCTTCACCTACAGTTGTGCCAACAAACCAGCTAGCAAGGAAACCTCCAACTTAACATTCATCTGACGCAAGGGGACCAACATAACTCACTTGTGGAACATCAAAGAACTCAAATGGGCTTTATCCATATGTGAAGATGAAGACTTCCTACTCAACACATCTACTATGGCATTCGCCTTCCCTGGATGATTGTCAATTGTGCATTCATAGTCTTTGATCAATTCCATCCAACGACGTTGTCTCATATTCAACTCATGTTGTGAAAAGATGTACTTCAAGTTCTTATGATCTGTGAAGATCTAACACTTATCCCCATACAGGTAGTGTCTCCAAATCTTCAAAGCATGAACTATTGTTGCTAACTCCAGATCATGAGTCAGGTAATTCTCCTTGTATTTCTTAAGTTGTCGGGAAGAAAAAGAAACTACTTGCTTATCTTGCATCAACACACATCCCAAAGCATTCCTCGAAGCATCACAAAAGACCATGTATCCTTTTCCTTACTCAGGCAAGACCAGAATCAGTGCACTTGTCAACTTCTCCTTCAAAGTATCAAAAGCATGTTGACATCTGTCATCCCAAATGAACTACACATCCTTCCTTGTTAACTTAGTTAGGGGTAAGGTGATAGCACTGAAGTCCTTGATGAACCTCTTATAATAGTCTGCCAAACCTAGAAAATTGTGCACTTCTGTCAGCATCTTAGGCTGCTCCCATTTTGTTATAGACTCCACTTTCTTAGGATCCACACATACTCCATCGGCAGATATGACATGCCCCAAGAAAGCTACCTTCTTCAACCAGAACTCGCACTTGCTAAATTTAGAATAAAGGTGGTGTTGTCTCAGCATGGTTAATGCTTGATGAAGGTGTTGTTCATGTTGTTGATTGTCGTGATTGTATATCAAGATGTCATCTATGAAGACCACCACAAACTGATCAAGAAACAGCCAAAACACTCTTTTCATCAAATCCATGAATGATGTTGGTGCATTGGTCAGCCCAAACGGCATAACCACAAACTCGTAGTGACCATACCTCATCTGGAAGGCCGAATTAGGTATTTCATCCTCCTTGATCCTCAACTGGTGATATCTTGACCTCAGGTCTATCTTCGAGAACACTGTCACACCATGCAACTGATCAAGCAGGTCATCTATCCTTGGTAAGGGATAATTATTCTTTATCGTCACCTTATTCAACTATTTGTAGTCTATGGACAACCTCATAGACCCATCCTTCTTCTTCACGAACAACACTGGAGCACCCCAAGGTGACATACTCTGGCTGATGAAACCTTTGCTAAGTAGTTCTTGCAACTGTCTCTTCAACTCTGCCATCTCTGTCGGAGCCATCATGTACAATGTCTGAGCTATTAGTTGCGTTCAAGGGACCAGATTGATCTCAAAATCAATCTCTTGGGGTGGGGAAACACTTGGAAACTCCTCAGGAAACACATTCTCAAACTCTCTAACAACCGAAACCTCCTAAGTACTAGGACTCCTCACCTTAGTATCCATCACATGTGCCAATAATGCCTTACAACCTTGTCTCATAAGCTTCCTCACCACCATGGTCGATACCAATTCATGTCGAAAGAATCTTCCTATCTCCTTGGAAGATCCACATCTCACTACCATCTATGAACGTTGCATGCTTGGAACTACAATCCAAAACCACTCGGTACTTCTCTAAGGTATCCATCCCAAGGATTACATAGAATCCATTCATGTCAACGGGTATGAGATCCATTTGAATGTTGTGTCCCAAAAAGGAGAGGACATAGGAAGGTCACACCTCCTACAACACTACAAAACCGACTAACGGAGTCTCTAACAACAAACTATTCTTCTTACAACTAACAGGAAAAGGACAACTACTAAGCACTTCATGAGAAATAAAAGAGTGTGTTACACACGGATCAACCAAAACAAATACAAAGTAAGAAGAAGACAAATCAGAATGAATTAACTCCATCTGACTTGTCACCACTTGTGGGTTGACCACCACCTCCGACTAACTCATGGTGTAGAATCTAGTAGTTGCTTGTTGTCGCCCATGTCCTCTACTTCCCTGAGTAGACGATCCGGCGTGTGACGCTTGGTCACATCCTCATCCTCCTGCAATGATGTTCTGATATCTTTGTGAACCTTGCTAGCTCTGCCTCAATTGTTGGGTTACATCGGCGTCCCTCATTGGGCACCCCCACTTCAGATGTCCTACCTACCCGCACTTGTGGCAAGCTCGGGTCTCATAGTGTGGCCTAGATGGCCCTGTCACTGATGTTGATGCAACACTCTGGGCTCCTTTGGGTAGAAAACTATGGCCTCTGTGCTTACTTGGTGACCATTGTGTCGAAGCATTAAACTTCTACGGTGCTGGTGGTGCGGAAAACCTCATCTTCTTAAAGCCTCCTACTGACTTCCCATGGGACTGTGCAGACCTCTTCTTGGGATTACCTCTCATTTCTCCTTCACAGATCATTCTATCCTTCGAACATACTCCACAAACATGGAAAATCTTTCTCGGTTCTCCAAAGAAGCTGTTGGTTTAGGGTTCAACCCCTTCTCAAAATGATGAATCTACTCGTCCTCTATGGCACTCATGTGAGGACAGAACCTCAACAACTCCATAAGCCTTGCTTCAAGATCGTCATGGATCCCTGTCGAATCCTCTTAAACTGACTGATCTTCTCATCAAGATACGTCCAAGGAAAGTACCGACTAACAAACTCACATAGGAGCTCCTCCCAACCGATCACAACACCTGGTCTCTTCTCGTCCTCTATGGCCCACCAATGGCCAACACTCCCCCTTGGGAGGTACACTACATGCTTCACCTTATCCTCTTTAGGGATATAAAGGATCTTAAAGGCCTTCTCAAGCTCGATAAGCCACAGATCCACATCTGTCAGATTAGCAGTTCCATCATACTCCACCGCCCCTACATGGAAAAGCTGCTCAAAAGTCTTCCTAGTACCCAAAGATTCACTATGGGGAATCGGTTCCCTAGGTTGAGGTGCAGGCATCCTGACTACCATAGGAGTCATAATAGCCATAAACTGCCCAAAAAGAGATTGAAAGGTAGGGTTTTAAACCATAGATGGGTCAAACTAGGGGACTTCAGGCACCCAATCTTCTCATGCCCGGTTCCCTGCATCACCACCTAGTATAGCAACACTGCTCTCAGCAGCATGTTCTTTGTGTTCTCTAGACATCTTTAAGCTTTCTCTTCTTCTTATGCATAAGCAGAAGTCGCTATAAGACAGATTGGAGGACACTAGAATAGACACAAACCCTAGTCCTAGGTCCCTGTAGACTCAGCAAACCTAAAGCTCTGATACCAACATGATTGTGGTTCCCCGTGTCACAATAGCGAGACTACTCAAAACAAAACCGTTGAAGAAGATTAAGTAACCAAATTTCTAAAAAACACAAAAAATTAAAACCATTTTCGTAAAACTGCCAAATAGCAAGAACATTTACATACATGTGTTTTCATGCCTCAAAGCACTTACTGTGTGTGTCATCACCCTATTACCAGAGAACCTATTCCAGAACATATATACATACATCCATTACAGCTATATATAACAGAGCACACAAGACAAACACATATCGAAAGCACGCCCACAAAACATCCCCTAGGACCCGAGTGTATAGGGACTACTCTAGGACTCTATCAACAAAAGACATCCAACAACACTTCCAACTTGTCGGCTACTGCTCTTCTTGTTGCTGCTCAATCTCTATTGCACTGTCTCTACCTCTTTGTGCACGTCCACCGAAAAAGGATGTGGGAAACCCACAGGGCGAGATTCCAAATCTCAGCATGAGATATAACTCTCCACCAACTCCATTATTATCACATATAAGGTAAACAAAGTAACAGTAAATCTACAACTATAAGAAACAGATAATCATTATTAACATGATGAGCAGTTATAGTTGAATTGTGAAACATCTTAACCATTTTAAAGGAATATGAAGAACATGTATATTTCATATCAACAACATTATATAAATATCAAGCAAGGTCTCATCCAATGTTTCTGTATTTGATCCTATACAGATATACTACACGGTTGATTACATATTTTATCATGCCCCTAGGATTTGATTCGTACCACCCAAGTCCCACCGACCATTGTTAAATCGAATTTGGTGCCATACAATGTCTAATGGAAGAGCCGAAATCCATAACCACACCCCTTCAGTCAGTATGAGAATATTGGCAATGACATTATCAGTCAAACTACTATCAGCGACATATAGTCCAGTTGTACAAATCTAGCCCGCCTTGTACAGGTCATTGTGCTAGTAAAATTGAGATATGACCATAGCTACACTCTTATTAGGCTATAACCACAACCAATCATGTATTTAATATTTCTGAGCTATGACTACAGTCACACTCTTATCAGGGTATGACCGCAACCAATCTTGTATCACATATCTCTGAGCTACAACCACATTCACACTCTTATTAGGGTACGATCACAACCAATCCTATATAACCTGGACGTAAGGGGATATTTTTCCTCACCCCTGCATATTCAAGAATATGCGCTCTGATTTAAACTCGTTTCACCAATCAGCAAATGTTGACACTAAATTGATCTATGGCATAGGGCAAACTACAAGATTAGTTTCCACTGGATTATTTAGATCATTTAAGTATCTTTTAGCATCAATCAAGTTACAACGTACAACCTCTATACAAATTCTACATAAAATAAGGGCATAACACATCACCAGACATATTTGAACACAGAGGGTGTGATCTCATCACATCATCACTTGATGCTTATCATTCACCATAATTTTCATCACAAGGATCACATATCATGGGGTAGCAACCCCTCCTCTCATCACTGAGGAATTCATTATCACATACAAGGTTATATGCCATCATTAGGTCATACGACCATTTACTTCCCCTTTCGATGATACCAACATCACATATGCCTCACAAGGCCTAGTCAATCATATCATAAGTACCTTAGCTCATATATGGTTGTGTTCATCAACTGGTATCACCTGCATGGTTAGAGACTTGTAATAAGAAGAAGAATATGTCATCATCATTACCATCTCATAAGATGCATGACATTCACATTACATCATTAGGGTTAGGGTTTCTATTTAATCAATTAGGGTTTACAGGGCTGGACCAACAACCACCCTTAGATCATTGCTTCCATCATCATTACAAGGCATATCATGAGATAAAGATTATAGAAAACAACACTTCCTTATTATTCACATAACCACCCATAGGGTGTCACATCATAACATGTAACCCTATCATCAACATGACATAGCATAGACACCTTTACAAGGTATCAGTTGGGGCTAACATGTAGCATATCGGCCAACACTTGCCATAAGGTGTTGACTTGTCATCATTACAACATGTCAACTACCACTATGCAAGGCATAAGAGATAACCTCACTAAGAGATGTATCAGTTGACCACTCCTAGAGAGTGTGACGGTCAACACCATCCAAGGTGCCACGGGAAACACCACCCGATGGTGTATCGGTCAGCACCGCTCAAGGGTGTGACGGGCAACACCATCCCATAGCATATCGGCCAGCACCACCTAAGTGTGTCGGGCATTCAAGCCATGTAAGGCAACCCTAGATATATTGGTCATTGGGGTTAGGGTTTAGCTAAGCATCACGGGTTGAGGTCTATCCGACGACATCACTCCAAGGTGTGTCGGCCTCCCCTCAATCAAGGTGTCACAGTTAGCCTCCAAAACAAACCAACTCTTCACAGTACACCCATAGCCATGACGGCCTGACACCTTCAAGGGTACAATGGCTGAGCAACACCTTATCCCCTACGGGTACTTCAAGAGCATGATGCCTAACACTCACCAGGCATAACAGTTAACCATCCCATATCAGTTTAGGTTTTGCTAGGTCATGACGGGCTATCTTCTCAAGATTTATCAACCATAAGACAAAACGAGCTAACCTTCTCAACACATGTCTATATAAACATGTCCAAGGCAAGACGACCTAGGCATCTCCAAGTCATGATGACTTAGCACAAAGGGTATCAGCTGGATACATCACAAGCCATGATGACCTACCCTCAACATGATGCGTATGTGTGGACTTGTTGTCTTCAACCTTAGAAAGGTCATCCACTAGTCCATCTATTAGCATAGCAAGAAGGTGCAAGATATGAAGAGCAACCAATAAGATTCTACCATCAAAATAGTTCTAAGACCATTAACAACTACTAGCATGCATAAGATGTACAATCCCAAGATGAAGAACAAACATAAGCATATGGAGAGTGAAAAAACAAAGGAGGTTAAGAGTTATATAACCAGCCTCAAAGATCACCGCCAACATCCAAACTCCAAGGTCAAGCTCCAAGCTCATGAGCTCAAGGTAGAAGATGATCCACCAAACTCAGTAACCACCACACCTCCAAGGAAGAATGTGATACCAAGGTTAAGATGGTTCAACATAGAAAGAAGGTATCCAAGATCCAAACAAGGTGTCCATCTCTCTCTCTCACCTCTAGAGGGTGCCAAGAGATGGAAGGAACACTCAACAGGTGGCAATATTGCATATCAACCCTAACTCTAGGTAAATTGCAATTTGTACCAAAACCTCACCACAAAACACAAGCATAAACCAAACAAGCTCAACAAGAAACTCTAAGCTTATTCATTCCCTAATTGCATCTCATATGATTAGAGCAAGGTGTTAAGCATCATGCTTAAGCAAAACAAACATGATTATCCCAAAACATGGGTCAAGGTCCTTACACTCTCTCTAAATCTCTGAGGCGCACCACACCATGCGAGCAAGATAACTCAAAACCAAAATGCACTATTAACAACTAAACAAGCACATTACCACAAAATAGGGAAAATTAGAACTAAACTCATATAACCATTATGTGCGGAAACATATTACATCACATGTCTGTAAACTATACCATATCTCATATGAGGACATGTATGTACATCTGTATAGTGGCTAACTGCCACAAACCTATTATAAAAGATAAAATGTTCATGTGTACAAGCCATATATATACAACCAAGGCATACTTCCAAAACACGTATTGAGGTACATATCACCTACAAAAAACAACCCTCCCGGACCTGAGAGTATAGAGATGACAGATAGGACTCTACTACACAACACAACGACCTATCCAACCTTCTACATTCACTAATCTCTGAGTTGATCCTCCTCAACAATATGTTCTCTATCATGATGTGCACGACCACCTAAAAATATGTGGCAAACCACAAGGGTGAGACTCATGTTCCAGTGAGAGATATAACTCTCCGCCAACAACTATTGTTATACTTAAGTAGGAAATAACATTGTTAAATAGGTTGAGCAGATTCAACTAAATGAATAACTTAAAACTTGCTTATACAGGTTAAGCAGGTTAAGCAACTACAATTGATAAGTAGAACAAATTATGAATTTAGAAGGAATATGAAGAACATGTATAATAGTTGATTTCTCTTACCGCATTATAATACAACTAAGCAGTACAAGAAATAAGGCAAAGTTAAACATCCAATGTGGGTCGTGTTTAGCCCTAAGAAGATATACTACACAGTTATAATATGTATTTTATTAAGACCTGAGGTTTGAATTGTACCACTCACATCCAACTGACCACTGCTAAGTTGAAATCAATGCCATATAAGATCTAGGATGATCGGAATCCTAAGATCTCCTCCACCCCCAGTTAGTACGGTTCCGCCGCAGCAACACATAAGGTCAAGCTACAAAATAGACTAGCTCACATTGGTACAGGTCACAACATTAGAAACTAGGTTGTACACACCTGCATCACTGAGGCATTACCGCAGTTGTTCTCACTATTGCCTCATACAATCACATATATCAATATTTGAGACATGACCACAATTGTTCTCAATCACCTGAGATCTGTATGATAGGGATGTTCTCTCCAAGAACCCAACATACTCAACAATATGCACTCCGAGTTTCCCTCAGGAATACTCATTTCACCATCTAGCAAGTTCTGACATTAAGGTGGATCTATGGCACAAGGCAACTACATGATTAGGATTCAACTAAATTAGTTAAGCCAATTGGGGGTCTTTTATACTACATGAATCAAGTTACATACAAATGCTAAAAGATTCTACAAAGATTAGGGTAGATTGCAACCTTAAAAGATATAAAATGCATAAGATATAAAGTTGATCACATCACTAGATGATATTGTCTCAATGCCTTTCACAAGGCCATCACTACTATCACATCATTACATGACTCAATACCTTATCACATAAGCATAGGATATCACTTCTCTTTAAGGCACAAGGCCATTACCTAGGGCATAAGACCGTTCACATCATTCCCTGCAAGAATACCATTATCTCTTCATGCCTCATCAAGGCTTGTAATCACCACATTACATACATATGTTACCTATTCACAAGATCACCAAATAGGGTTTATAACATAGGAGAGAGAGATATACTTTATTAGCATGCTAAGAATCTAAGTGATATTACCATGTCCTTCACGTTAGCATTAGGGTTTCTAAATATCATACCCCAAATTAGGGTTTCAAAACAACAAACATCATTAAACCCTAATCGTCACCACTTCCAACTTTCTTGGAACATATTAGGTCTACCATCAACATCATCCGGTAACAACACGGAGCAAACATGATTTCATGAATTATCATCGTCCAAAGAACATAGATCACCCACACCTATGCTACCGAAGAGAAACAAACCAACATGGTCAAAGACAACATCAATCCCATGCGACCAAAGAGGAAAAATCACCCCTTCGACTGAAGAGACTCGGTTGAAGAAAGACCCTACGAACAAAGACATCACCCACCCTCATCGAATGAAGGAGGGGCTCAATCATCACATGATCCTTGATCCAAAACCTATCAGCTGAACAAAACAAGAACAAATTCATCGACCAAAGAACAAGGGGTCATCCCTTCAACCATACAAGGGAGTTCAACTATAGCGACCTGAGAGGCATCTAAAACTTCAATGACCGCATAAGGCACCATGAAACCATCAAGAAAGAGCGAACACCCAATTCACAAGAATCAACAAGCTGATTAACACCATGATACCAAAACTAAACATGAAGAGAGGTACATGGAGAAAACATCATCCAAAACCCTAAAATGTGATTATCAAGACAAGGAAAACTAAACCATGATTCAAGGGAGGAAGAATCAACGTTTCAAAACATATCATGCATCCAAAAACCTCCATCACTAAGAGAGAGAAACCAAACCATAAACATGATGAATCAATGATTAAAACATATGTTTGTAAGAACCATACTTCCACCAACCACATGATTTTGGGTACAAGAATTAGGGTTTAAGAAAAAGAGTTAATCTATACGAGATCACCACATAATCATAAACCCTAAATCAATATATCATCACTAAACAACTTTTAATCACGTTTTAGAGATAGATTATTAACATTCAAGATGAGTGCAACAATAATTGAGGGGAAAGTTATATAACTCGCCTTCGATTACGATGAAGCAACTTCCCAACAATAGAGCCCCAAAGAAGAGAGAGAAACCCCACTTGATAACATCTATGACTAAGCTAGTCGCCACCTCAAAAGAGAAAAAAACCCTAGGTTAAAGAACAAGAAAGAGAGATCCAAAGCTTCTAGGTCGATAAGAACAAGAAAGAGAGAGGAGATCTCCAACTCAACTCAATAATACCATGGAGAACCATGGATTTGGTTAAGAAGAGAGGAGTTCCTCAAGAAGTACCACCATGGAGGACCATGGATTCGACCAAGAGGAAGAAGAGAGGGGTAGGGTTTGCTAGAAAATGAAACCAAGAGGGTAGATTGCTTATCAAGATCAAAGAACACCAAAGGATCATGAAAGGAAAGTTACTCCAACCCTAGATTGCCACATGCAAGGGTTCAACCACCTTGCTCCAAGGCTGAACTATTCTCCACCACCAAGATCACAAAGGACGAGCTCCAAGGATGAGAGAGAGAGAAAGAAGGTGAAAAAGATATCACTTGCATCAAAAGGAAGGGGTATATATATCCAAGGGTAGAGAGAGGGAAGGAAGGTTGTGTGTCCAACCAAACATGCCACTTCTCCATCATATAACACCCATGTAAGAACTAAACACATACATGCAACTTAGATTGTGAAAACTAAGGAACTTCAATGACCTGACTTGGTCCAAAGGACCATCAGCTGAAGGGAACTTCAATGGCCTACTAGATCCACAAAGCTAAACGTTCTAAGAGAAACAATGAAGTGGCATAGATCACATAGAATGCATCCTAGGGTTTCTTGGCTCTACGATCGCCAAGACCACTAGGTGCACTCAAAACCTCATTGACCGGAGGCACCAAGGTCAAAGACACATCAAGGTGGGTTGCTACAAACCAAATTCAAAGGTCAACACACAAGCAAGGTCAACCATCTACATAAGTCACCTAAGCAAAACCCTAATCATCCACTCATGATGTCACCTTATCAAACTAACTCACAACAAGGCATTCCAAGGCACTTCTCTCTTCAACATGATGCCAAAGAATGAGAGGCACGTCAGAATGTGACAAATTGAAAGATAAACCCTACACCTGGGTAAATTGCAACTTGGCCCGCAACAACACACATGTATCATAATTAGATCAAACAACATCCAGACTGGACTAAACTGAAAACACAAGCGTGTCACATGTTATTAAGGCACATCACATGATTAGATAAAGGTTTAAAGAATCTTATTATGTTAACCAAGAAAGATCAAGCAAAAGTTAGGTTAAGGGTCTTACAAACTCAATGTCCCAAATCTTGTAAAGAAAGGGAACACATGAATCAAACTCCATATGCATCTGTATTTGGATCTATCATGTACGCAATCCTATGTACTCATCCCTATGTCTCATATGCCTTGAGCATGATGAGAAAATATAAGTCAGATCTTGGTGATGCACGCTAGACTATCATGAAGAACATCCTTAAGTACTTGAGAAGAACTAAGGATCAGTTCCTTATCTATGGTGGTGAGGAAGGGTTGGTGGTGAAGGGTTATACCGATGCGAGCTTCCAAACCGACAAAGATGATTATTGGTCGCAGACAGGATTTGTGTTTTTCCTCAACAACAATGTCATAATCTGGAAGAGTTCCAAGTAAGAGACAGTTGCAAATACTATAATAGAGGTCGAGAATATTGTTGCATCCAATGCAATGAGGGATCAAGAAGTTCATTTATGAACATGGGGTGGTTCCAAGCATCAACAATGCAATTGAGCTATATTATGACAACAATAGAGCTATTATACAAGCTAAGGAACCCAAATCACATCAACATTCCAAGCACATACAAAGGTGGTTTCATCTCATACGAGAGGTCGTACAATGAGGAGATGTGAAGATTTGCATAGTGCCAACCAAAAGCAATATTGTTGACCCTTTGACCAAAGCACTTTCATAGCAGAAGCATGATGGTCATGTTTGATCACTTGGTAGTCAAAATCAACTCTCATAGTGATGGTGGTGATTGTGGTTCTTAGACCTAAAATCACTACACTCATCACATGTTGTTTGATGTACTTTGCCATCATCAAACATGACCCTAAATAAGGGTTGCCATAAATGTGATGTTCAAATGCATTATGACACATGGGGAATGACTGTGAGTGATGTAGATGGTATTTGTCCCTCCTATAGGAGTTTGATATCATGGCCACTTGATAAGCGAGACTGAGAAATGCATGGCCATACTGGTGTGAGTCAATATGTGATATTTAGCTTACATATATCTCAAACATTCTACTCTAGTTTAAGGAATATGGATTTGACGTTGAAGAGGATGATGATTCCATGCCTTGAGTTCAATATAGATATCATAGACAAAGGAACTATACAATCATTGTAACACCAATCATGGATTGTATGTTGAAGTTGTTCTCAGACTTTCCAAATTACTTGAGTAGCAATGATGTCTTACTAGATGTTGATCATTGTTTTTTATGTCATAAATTAGTTATGGACATTCACTGATAACATGATTTGGACCTATAGGGTCACACACATAAGAATGCACTTGGAATAGGAGTTTATCCATGAATGATGTTTAACATTGATTTCAAAGTGTTGGGTATTCAATTTAAACAACAATTATGATCTGCATTTTGAAACAATCAGTTCAACAAGTGAATCGATTGACTCAGGTGCATGAACCAATCGACTCAGGTTGTAAACCAACTATTTGGTAGATGAATAAGATTGGATCAAATATTGATGTTGACGTAATTGATGTTGATGTATTGTTGTGCATTAATTGAATATTAATTGTCAAAACAATTGCGAATAGGAAACATAGTGAAATGAGTGATTCAAGTGTTCAACTGATCATATCATGTGTGAACCAACCAGTTCAAAGGTGAACCGACCTGTTCAACGTTCGTAGGTTTCATAAAATTCATGAAATTTTCTCTCTTCGACTCCTAGACTGACTAGAAACCCTAACCCTGGCCCTCCTATAAATATAGGGGTATTGGGGGCTTCCCAGACACATCAATTAGCTCTGACAATTATTGTCTTCTCTGGTGTGGTAACCAAGAGAACCCAAGCAAGTTCTACCCGTCAAAGGGAGGAACAACAAGGGAGATATAATTGTAGGAGAGCAAGTTGACGCTAGCACGTCAACTAGAAGGTAAAACTCCTTCCTATCTATTTATCTAGATTGACAGGAGTTCGTGGTACTCTGTGTGGACTATTACAGATGTAAGAGGCACTTCGCCCACTAGGAGGATGTCTTCAACCCTTGTCTGCAGTGTATGACCATGAGGTCGACATTGATAATCGCCCAGGTGCGACTTGAAGAAAGGCACACCCTATTGTAAGAGAAATGTCATTGAATATGCTCAAGGATTATGTACAACCTTACAACCCTCTTTCCCATCTTGTAGTTGTTGATGTGATCTACTATTCAATAGGGAATACGAACAATATTTTTTTTGTTTCCGCTGCCATATCTATGCCATATTTCCCTAAAAGACTAGAAATATAGTCAGTTTCACATGAAAACACAATCATATCAGGAGGGGTCCAAGAACCCATTATAAAAAGATAGTTCAAAAACCACAAGAATATAATGAATTTCATACATGAAATATGAATGTCCAAGAAATTAAAATTTTAGTAGAATTTCTAGTTCAAAAAAGTGTCTCATCATAGGTTTCAGTCAAATAATGCCCAAAAAGTATAGGATGTACATACCTTATGATCAGACCTAAGTATTCAACACCACTTGCTAGGTTGAAAGTCAACACTTTCACAACCTAATTACAATAATATAAAATTCATTGAATCCCTTACTTATAAAATTACCCTTCTATAAGTTAAGAATTCGTTCTCAAAACCTATCCTGTTAAATTTGACACATTATTCTTATTTCAAAATTGTACCTATATGTATAATTTCGGTAAACCAATACTTATGGCTTTTTACAAGTGAACTTCATCTTTGACGAGAAAGGAAAATAAAAACGTGTAAAGACTAATCTTCCCATGTGAGAAATCATGGTCTTGCCAATGTTACACTGAAGTTATGGAAACCTAAAACTATTGTAGATATATGGACAAAATGAGTTCAAATCTGGCGAAAATACAAATTCACCCTAACTAATAACACTAGTGTATGTTGAGGATTTCCTAGGCAGTGGGGTATTTACTCAAAGGGATTACTTCCTTCCCTGGAACCATGGTTGCTTTGACCGGAGTTTGGTGTGATAGAAACTCCTTATCATCTCATGTCCAAATAGGAGGAGGATTGACAAACCATATCGTGGAAATTTGGAGATCCTGATGGGACTTTTATCAAGCCCAAACTTGATTAGAATGAAATTGGGAGTAAGCAACAGAGGTACACAGAATGTGTCTCACTAAAACTCGTAGTAATGAAAACATCCCTCAAAACAAACCCCCCTTCACACCCAGAACATAAATGGGGTGTTCCTAGGGTTGTAGCAGACCTAGAAGAGCTTTGCATAAGATCTTGGGGTTACTGGTGTAGCGAGTTATTTTATCCAAGGATAAGAATGGAAAGGAAGAGGATGAAAAGAAGGATAGGAAGCTATGTGGTACAAGAAGTTATACAATGACCCAAAAATGTTCCCGCATCATTGTGTGTAGGCCGCGTAAGTCACAATGCCTAAACAAGATTGGAAACCTTGGTCTGGCAAGGTGTTAAGCTGAAGAAATGGAGGTGCTTGTCATTGCAGAGTTTGTGCATAAATTTTCAAGAATTAGCATAGGTCTATGAAAGAGGGGATCACATAGATGGTTACCAATTAATGAGTTGACAGAGGGCGATCCCAACCGACACCAATCCAAGCTGCTCACTGGAGAAGAAGATTGGCTCTGTCCCGATGCTCAACAATCACTCATATGCAATAAAGTGAGGTAGAATGGAAAGATGAAGAATGTATCTAGATTAATAGGGAAGGTAGCTTTTATAGAAGAAGGGCAATTCAAAGTTGTGAGTTTAAGCAACATCGATGCCCTTGGGGCTCCATTGGGGTTTGAGCTTCATTTGCCTCTTAGTGGGAGTGATGAATCATTTGATTCAAAGGGGAAAAAGGTGTCATTAGTGGTGAAATGACGAAGAGATGGGTGAGTTTGGCGAGAGAGAAGTGGTCAGAAGTTGCAGCATAGACCAATCTCATTCACAATGGGAAAGATGGAGCTAGAAGATGAAGTCTTCCAGCCTAACTACCTGACTATCCTACCCAGCTGTAGCCCACATGATGTGCATGAAAACAATTAAAATCCAGAATTTGATCATGAGACATTGAGGCCTAGAATAAAAATGAAACTATTCCCTCTAACTTAGGTTTTATCTTTTACAATACCATTAGGGGTGTATTTGACCTTAGATTGAGCCCAAAATTGGTATATTATCTAATTTGGGCATGACGGACATGAATTTAGACTTGGATTTATAATTTTAGATTATATGTGTCTTATTTATGTCATTATACATTTTTCACTTAATTAGGATAATTAGCCTAATCTAATAGTCAAATAGGGTGAAATCTCTTATAATATTTTCAATTATCTCACTATAAGACTAGGGATGCCCTATAGTATATTGTTTGGGTCAATACATTAGATAAGTATTATTATTCACTAATTTCATAATTCAATCATTAGGGTTATTACTTTCTAAGGTTTCATGTTCATTTGATAATAATAAGACAATATGGCTATTAGATCCCAATAAAGTATGTTCTATTCTAAAACACGGAGTTATGGGTGAAAAAGGTATATAATTGAAAAGGGACAAGAAAAGAAAAAGAAAGAGATTTGTACCTAATGGGTATGTTACAGTTCTTGTATTCATCATCATCAACTAAGCCTCAATCCCAACTATGTTGGGGTCGGCTACATGGATCCTTCTTTTCCATTTATCTCTATCATGGGTCATATTCTGGTTGAGATGTAGATATCTAAAATCTCTCTTTATAAGCACTTCCCATGTTAATTTAGGCCTTCCTCTTCTTCTCTTAATTGTGCTTGCCTCAATAGTATTACTTCGTATAGGCGCATTAGTCGGTCTGCATTGCACATATCCATACCATCTGAGTCGGCCCTCGTGCAACTTGTCCCCAATGCTCGCCACCCCACTTTATTTCTGATATAGTCATTTCTCAAGCAATCTTTTCTTGTTTTCCCACAGTTCTTATATTGGATGACAAAAATATTTTATATGATGCCTTTCATGTTGGTTGTTAAAAACACATATAATATGTTTCATGAGTCAAAACTTAGTGGGAGATTTAATTTTGCACGTTATTCACAACGTTGGTTTTGCTTTAAAGAGTCGACACCACATGTAAAGTGGTAGTCGAGCTTTTTCATTAACAAATAGAAGTGATATGCGCCATTGCATTTTTTATATGTAATTGGAATTGTGGCTTATAATGTTGATATATTTTTTTGTAAAGAGCTGATGTAGTACAATTTCTACTATAGCTAAAAAATGTATTAGTGTTAGTGGACGTTGGGGTGTTCTGCACATTCTATATAAGGGATGTAAATCCACACATCCAAGATCAGGTGTTCCACACATTCAAAAATACATAAAGGTTGTAGATCCACACATCTAAAATCACAAAAGCATTCATAATACTCAATATGTGAATTATATACATGGCAAAAAATGGGGATTAGACTGAGATCACAAGGAGAAAGTGAGCTTGATGAAATTCCATAGTCGATCATGCCTAAAAATATATTATATCTTATCTAGGTCATTATGAGAGTTTCTTGAAAAGTGAATATCGAGCTTTAAACAACCATTGTGAAATACCAAACACGGGCAATGTGCATCTCCCCTGGGGTATAATTAAACAATTCCATATCACAATTGTGATTGGTGGTTAATGGCCACCGCACATGGTGTCTCATGTCGACAATGGCATTCGATATTGTTAATTTGGTACAAGATGAGTAGAGGTATGCCAAGGTGACCTGAAAAACCTCACGCATATAGAAAAACATAATGTCAGTATGCGAGGAGGTGCACATGTACATGAGGTAGGAAACTAAAGGCATAAAAGTACACATATTTTACTATCATTGAAAATTGAGATTGAAGGCCCTATAATAACATGACAAGGTACAAGCTTAGCTCTATGGTCACCCTCTAGGGGTTGCTACCTACATACAAAAACAAAGACATAGGTTCACCAAGGAAACCCTAGTGAGAGTATGTAATGACCCGTTTTCAAATTAGTCATCTAATTATGGTTTACTTGGATGATTGTATGCTTAACAAAGTTGATCATTTTTTAAAGCTTGATTAGTTATGGTACTTAATTTTTGATGTTTTAAATATAATGATAATGTTTAATAATACTTTGATTCACATAATTAGGGTTAAGATTTGGAAACCCTAATCGGCCCAAATTAGGGTTTTGATGACATGAATACATAATTTGATAAGTATAATGTCTCACTAAATGATTTTTCGTATTTTATTTATAAATCTAATTTAATTCAAATTTGTATATAATTTGTATATATCGAATTTGAATACTCTTGAAAAATATCAGAATTTTTAAAGAATGTTATGACATGTTTGTTGATCAAGTTTCAAACTCAACCGATCATATTTTCATATTGATATAGCAGTGTGGAAATTGAATTTTATATTTTTATTGGTATATATAATTGATCTCAAATTTTAAATTTAATCGTTAAACTCCATTATAGACACCCTACTAAATTTGTGTAATTTTTGGATGATTTTTTATCCCTACAAAGAGGGGTGTCGGTCGAGTTCTGTGAAGGACAAACTCGACTGACCATGTTGCTGACTGCAATATAGAAGTGTAGTATTTGATTTTTATTTATTTATTGGTAACTCCAAATGAACTAAAAATTTTACTTTATCTTATAAAACTCAATTTAGGACATTGGGATAAAGTTTCGTAATTTTTAGATGAGTCTTGAGTTCTAAAACGTGTGTTTTAGGTCGAGTTTATAACTCAACCGACCAACCAGTCTGAGCAAAATAAAAATACATTGAGGGGCTTGTTTGCAAATGTTCTAAGAACCTCAATTCATCTATATCACTAACTTAACACACAATGAGCTCTCATAAAACGTCCTTCCTGTCAAAGAAACGAAATTCTTGAGAGAGGGGAGAGCTAGGGTTTTGAGAAGAGAAAGTGGTGGAGATGTTGACCTAGGGTTTCTCTATCCAAGATATGATGAAATCAAGTAAGTTTAGCTTCTTTGCATAGAATTTCATGGTGAACATTCTCTCACATGTAAAGATTCCGTCCCTCCCTTGATTTGATTTGAAATCACATCAAATCTCCCCCTTTTCTCACTCTTTCTCTTCTAATCCCCATTTCTAGGGTTTCCGAGTTGAGAGGAGAAAGAATTGGATTCTTTTGCGAGAGTTTGATTGGGTTTCCAAAAATTCTGAGGTTGGTCTACAAAATTAAGGTGCTTGGAACATGAGGTGAGTGTTTTTCTCCCTCCTAAGCTTTGTATTCATGTTGAAAGCCTAATTCTATCTGGCTAAAACAATCAAAAACCTTGATTGTATATGTATGTGATTGGATTTGATTTGGGAAAGATATTAGGGGATCAACTTCTACTAATGTTGATTATTTCTCATTGATTGGAACTTGATTAGTTCCTTATATATTGATTGAGTATCCATGGGTTTTCTTATGGGTAGATGACTATGCTATTTCATATGAATTTTGCCTAAAAATCAGCCCAATGGCCGATATGCTTGGAATTGAATTGACATGTATAAATCATATTTGAATTGTACTAGACTTTATCATACAAGTGTATTGTTGAATGTTAGTAGAATTGAATGACCACATATCCTGATTAGGATTTGTGTTGATGAAGTGAATCAAATGAGTCAATTAATCAAAGTATAGTTATGATTGATGAATGAAATGTGTGATAATGGAAACTAGGGTTTTCATGTTTGTGAATAATTCTAATGAACCCTTGAGTCATGATTAGATTACTGAATGATATGATTCTTATGATATGTTGAACTAAGGAGTGACTTCTTGAAAACCCTAAAAGTTTATTATTAAAAATATTATGAATGATAAATCTAGAACTTGTATATGATATAGTAAATGTAATCAAATGTTGAAGTTGAAAGTATTAATACTTCAACTGAATATAATGAGCCTTACTAATATCATCTAGGTCTAATGCATTTGTTTTAATATAATTAAGAATGATCATTTTTTATTATGGGAGTGACATTAGAATTCAATGACATAGTACACTTATCTAAATATAAGAAATGATATGAAGAAAAAATGTATTGATGGTGATGGCAAGTTAAAGATGAAACTAATGAAGTTATTATGATGAAGTCTTTAATCCTTTGTTTTAATTACATGTGGATTAAGCCAAATTGAATGAAACATACTAAAACTAGACTTTGATGGATATCAATGAAAAGAGAAGTATTGTATATCAAGTGAGTTAAAAATGATTGGTTCCAGTAATTTAATGAATATGACATGAGAGAAGTTGAGATTGATGAATATGAATTGAAGGAAAATGATGAGAATTAGTAGAGGAATTTAAGAAACAAACTCTAACCCTAAAATGTTGAGCTAGATGGTGCTAATGAATAACAATCTCAAATGAGGGATTAAGGAATGTACATAATTGTAGTTTTTATCAATTAAAATATGAGGTTCAAGCATTTGAATTGATTTACAAGAATGTGTTCTTGAATTGTGAATTGTACTCTGGGAATGGACTAATAGTACAAACTTCAATTGATAGTCAACATGTGTTGATTAGTAAACCCATATGAAGAATGTGAAATAAAATAAGAAGAGAACTAAGTATGTTATGCATGTATATGCATGAAATTATTGGCAACTATTCATATTGGATGGAACATGCATATGTTGTCTGATAAATCTATTCTAAGTATGAGGAATGATACATGATATCTATATGCTTTTACTGTTGCTAGTTCTAATGCCTCTTCTAATATTTGTTTAAAACTATGATATACAATGAACTAATAAGATTTATGTTGAAATTGAATTTAATATGCATTCCTTACATTGAGAACCCGTGATAAGGGTAAATGTTGCATAATGAGATTATGTTTAGGGCTGAAAGCCCAATGATGGTGATAAAACCCAGATGGGGTAAATGCTGGACAATAAAATTTTGTCTCGGGCAGAAAGCCCACTATTGATGATTGATGTGAGATGATGTAGAAGATAGAAATAATCATATGTGTTGCAATCTACAAATTTATTGTGCTTCTTACTTTGATCATTTTCCTTATGGATAAACTTGATATGTTTCATGTTATTCTAGTAACGCGAGAATACACAAATATGATGTATGATGTTTTGAATTCTTTTAAGATGAGTAAAAGAGACTAATAACAAGTGAAATGATGGAACATATAGTTAGGTGCCCTAAACATCGTGAGTTCCTCCCAGGACCATACTGGGGAAACAAAACAGATCTCCTTGTAATAATTGATGAATTATGAGAAGGATTTCCGGAGTGTGGATTGATACCTTAAAGGTTAGACCACCAGGATTTAGGAGTGAGTCATCTAGAGTTGCTCTGGCCCTAAATCCTTGTTGTGAAAGTCTATGTCCATATGGAATAGACTATGATGAAATGAAACATGTGAAATGTGAAAATATGTGAAATAATGTGATATGTGATATATTGTTTTGTTGGTTCCTATCTCGTGTACCTGAGATGAGGACGTGAGCCTCTTTAGGCAACCCTGAGGTGGCCAGGGTCTGTTGTTGATATCTTAGGGTGGTCGGCTAAACCCTAAGATAGTGACGGTGAGTCGTTGACATGAGAATCGGGTGTGGAGACTTCTACTTGGTGAGGTACAAGCCAAGTAGTTTCAGGGCAAATGAATAAAAGATGATAAGCCATGTAGAACGTGATTTGAATTATTATTACATTCCTTGTACAGCTAGTTGATGATTTGTCATTATTGATTAAGATTCATGTTGTGGAAAGTGATCATGTTGCTATGGATAGTTTCTATTTCATATTATGATCTATCATGCTGACAAGTTATAAATGTTGGGATTTATATCCATTTTGAATATGAGTTGGATTGCTTGCTATTTGATAGTATTGTTTGGTAGATATGTATTATGTGTAGTTCAGCTTCAGGACTGCAGGATGTGTTCCTGGCCTCACTGATGGAGTGTCACAAAGTTAATGTTATTGTTATGCATTGATTCAAAATGCTTAGAACTTGACTTATTACTCATGCATTAGGATTCTTAATCTGAACTAAGAAGTGTTTGTTGATTTGTTCATAGACATGCTTTAAAAGACATTTCAAAGTTATAATTGGTTTGAGTGATTACCTTATCTGTTGGATCAGATTATCATTACAAGTTATAAATGACTTATGATAGATCTATTAGCTAGACTTTTCAATATCTACATGTTTCTGTTAAGTTTATTATACTTAATCTGATGTTGATGCATGTACCTAGCTTGAGTGGGATGTATCCACTCACTGGGGCTCTATATGAGTCTCATGAGGTTGTTTTAAATGTTTTTAGGTATAATGCTATCCAACGGAGAGGTCACGACAAGGAATATATAAATAGCATAATCTAGATAGATTAGAATGTTCATGTATTCTCTCTTTCCCGGGATGGGTTGTAGATTAAGTTTGTTCATCAATGTACATGTATCTGATGTAAACTGAACTACATATGAGAACAAGATTTGATTTTGGATTTAATGGAGTTAAATATTTTTTGTGATATCTGAATGTGACGTCCTTGATGTGACATTGAATTATGAGTTTGTGAACAAAGAAAAAGGAAAATTTTATTTATTTTTGTTGTTGTTTATTCACCTTTGTCGATAATTCATTATTTTATTTCATAATCTGGGTTTAGGTTTTGGGATTATCTCTAATTATTGGTATTTATACTAATCAAAAGAGTGGGTCCTGACAAACGTGGTATCATAGCCTAGGTTAGATGAGTCTACATGGACAATAGGATCTGGGAATAAATGATAATATGGATGTTGAATATAACCTGAATGATGTGCATACTGATTGAACTCAGTATCCAGATACTCTGGTCAAGTATTTGGGTATTGAGATAAGCTAGTATGGAACTTCTGACTATAGTTCTTCTGGATGCTCTGACCAAGTATCCAGATGAACATAGTTTGGTAGTATAATAAGGTGCATGATAAAAAAGAGAAGAATGGCGATAAAATGGTGAAAGAGAAAAGGATTTTATAATTCAACATGGAACCTATGGAAAGCATGAAATTTCATATAAGAAAGATGAAAGATTAATGGATTATGAAAACAATCTCTAATGAGTTTGAATTTGAGTATGAAATCTAAAATTTTGAGAAAAAGCTATGAACTAAGATGCACACTAAATGATCTTCTTTATAAAGGAAATTGATGAATGTGTATGATAATATGTGAATGAGTCATAATCTTAATCCATGAGATACACAATCAAATTTAAAAAAAAAAGATGTGAAAGGTGATGTGAATCAGATCTTTATAAATGGTGTATTACTAATATTTGTGATTCAATTGTTTATAATGCTCAAGGAGAGATATGATGATGACATAGGATGAAATATCTATCTAATACAACAACAACAAAAAAAAGATGTCATATGAAAGAAAGATAAAATGGAAGTCTTTCTAACTGGATGTCGAGAGAGATGAATGATTAGATGATATGATATTCTTCCATATCTTTTCTTGGATTTCAGGATTAAATCCTAAAAGGAGGGGAGAATTTGTAATGACCCATTTTCAAATTAGTCATCTAATTAGGGTTTACTTGGATGATTGTATGCTTAACTAAGTTGATCATTGTTTCAAGCTTGATTAGTGATGGTACTTAATTTTGTATGTTTTAAATATAATGAGAAGGTTTAATCATACTTTTATTCAAATAATTAGGATTAAGATTTGGAAACCCTAATCGGCCCAAATTAGGGTTTTGATGACATATGAATACAGAAATTGATAAGTATAGTGTCTCACTGAATGATTTTTAGTAGTTTATGTGTAACTATGATTTAATTCAAATACGGATATGATTTGTATATAACAAATGTGAATACTCTTGAAAAATATCATAATTTTTAAAGAATGTTATGACCTATTTGTCAGATGAGTTTCAAACTCGACCGATCATATTTTTAGATTGATATAGCAGTGTGGAAATTGAATTTTATCTTTTTATTGGTAAATCCAATTGATCTAAAATTTTAAATGTAGTTGTTAAACTACATTATAAACACCCTATTAAATTTGTGTAATTTTGGATGATTTTTGATCCCTACAAAGAGAGGTGTCAATCGAGTTCTATGAAGGATAAACTCGACCGACCATGTTGCTGACTGCAATATAGCAGTGTAGTATTTGATTTTTAATTATTTATTGGTAACTAAAAATGATATAAAAATTTAATGTATCATAAAAACTCAATTTCATACATTGGGTTAAAGTTTAATAATTTTTGGATGAGTTTTGAGTTCTGAAACGTGTGGTTTCGGTCGAGTTTATAACTCAGCCGACCAACCAGTCTGAGCAAAATAAAAATACATTGAGGGGCTTGTTTGCAAATGTTCTAAGCACCTCAATTCATCTATATCACTAACTTAACACACAAGGAGCTCTCATAACTTGTCCTTCCTGTCAAAGAAATGAAATTCTTGAGAGAGAGGAGAGCTAGGGTTTTGAGAAGAGAAAGTGGTGGAGATGTTGACCTAGGGTTCTCTATCCAAGATATGATGAAATCAAGTAAGTTTAGCTTCTTTGCATAGCATTTCATGGTGAATATTCTCTCACATGTAAAGATTCTGTCCCTCCCCTGATTTGATTTGAAATCACATCAAATCTCCCCCTTTTCTCACTGTTTCTCTTCTAATCCCCATTTCTAGGGTTTCCGAGTTGAGAGGAGAAAGAATTGGATTCTTTTGTGAGAGTTTGATTGGGTTTCCAAAAATGCTGAGGTTGATCTACGAAATTAAGGTGCTTGTCACATGAGGTGAGTGTTTTTGTCCCTCCTAATCTTTGTATTCATGTTGAAAGCCTAATTCTATCCGGCTAAAACAATAAAAAACATTGCTTGTATATGTATGTGATTGGATTTGATTTGGGAAAGATATTAGGGGATCAACTTCTCGTAATTTTGATTATTTCTCACTGATTGGAACTTGATTAGTTCCTGATATATTGATTGAGTATCCATGGGTTTTCTTATGGGTAGATGACTATGCTATTTCATGTGAATTTTGCCTAAAAATCAGCCCAATGGCCGATATGCTTGGAATTGAGTTGACATGTATAAATCATATTTGAATTGTACTAGATTTTATCATACAAGTGTATTGTTGAATGATAGTAGAATTGAATGACCACATATCCTGATTAGGATTTGTGTTGAGGAAGTGAATCAAATGAGTCAATTAATCAAAGTATAGTTATGATTGATGAATGAAATGTGTGATAATGGAAACTAGGGTTTTCATGTTTGTGAATAATTCTAACGAACCCTTGAGTCATGATTAGATTATTGAATGATATGATTCTTATGATATGTTGAACTTGTTGGGTTTTGTGGAGAAAACATGCACGGCGGAAGCAATAAAATCCACACAACCCGAAATAGGATCTCGTCGACAACAACGTATTCGGAAATAGGTTTGCGGGATATACCTTATCGCGGAGCAAGTCCAGCGATATCCCACTGCACGACGGTGCAACGCTGCTTGTCAACATGGACGGAACTTCTCTCCCATTCGTTGTCGCAGGTTGATCCGGCGGCACTCCTTTGCGGCAGTGATGTACGCCGCTCGTAGCGCATACAGGTGGTCGTCGACGTCCTCCGAACGCAGGCGTCAATGCGTCTGCGTCTCTACTTCGTCCACATGGATGGACGGAACTCCACGTCGCGCTTCCCAAGCCAGCGGGAAGGAGTCATTTCTACGGCGGCGTGCTAGCGGCGTGTTGCTCTCCTTTCTCTCCTAAGGACGGCGACGGCTAGGTTTACGTACGTGAGCGTAAACGGAAAAGCCTCTCTCTATCTTATATAGATATCGACCGCCAATCCTCCTTTAAACATGATACGAAGGGAAATAGGGTTTCCTAAACCCATCGGTAAACAGAAAAATTTCGTTAATTAAAACGCTCATGGATTAATTAGAATATTCTGGAATTCATTAATTAACCAAATAATCGCATTAATTGATTAATTAATATCTGACTCCATGCAATCGTTTGGGATGGCTCTACGGGCATACATATACCAACAAACTCCCACTTGCACTTAGAGCCAGTCACTCCAATATTATTCTAATCCATTACATAAACATTTTAGTAATCAATGTGATTCAGAGCAATTCCAATCAAATCCACAATTATACTCCTATTCCAACACATCCTATGTGTGTGACCCGGTAGGCTCCAAATTACGTTGGCAGTGATATCCATAATCATATTATGATTTCACAAACAATGATTGGTATCTAGCAAGACTTCATTGCTACCCAAGTAATTGGAGAAGTCGGAGAACAACTTAACCTATCATTCATGACTGGTGTTACAGTGATTGTACAGTTCCTTTGTCACTGATATCCGGATTGAACTCGAGTCATGGAATTGTTATCCTTTTCAATGTTCAATCCATGTTCCTTGAACTAGAGCAGACTGTATGAGATATATGTAAGCTCAATATCACATATTGACTCACATCAGCATGGCCATGCATTTCTCAGTCTCGCTTATCAAGTGGTCGGAATATCAAACTCCCGTAGGAAGGACAAATTCCATCTACATCACTCACAGTCATCCCCATGTGTCACAGTGCACCCAAGCACCATCTTTATGGCAATCCTTATTCAGGACCACAGTGGATGATGTCAAAGTACACCGAACGACATGTGATAAGTGTAGTGACTTCAGGTCTAAGAACCACAATCACCACCATCATTATGAGATGTGACTCTAACTACCAATCATGGTATCCATGTGTCACTCTCAAGGTGGGTCTATCCGATACACTGTTCTCTAACAAGTATCTATGTATTTGGTTTGATATCTCCATATCATGGATAATGAGATTCTTCCATCAACCAACATACATTCTAATCTTATGTGTTATTGATGTCTATGGATATTTCCACAATAACAACTGATTAGGGACAAAACAAGAATACATACTCTTAGCATACATATGATCTCACTGTTCTGGTCATCAACCCGAAGACATATGTCATTGAGTATATCATTCTATAGACATCTATAAGGTTTATGGTCATCTCACAATATAAAACACAAACATATAGATTGGAAACTTGCCTTTATTGATATGATCAATGTAGTATTACAAATCGTTTACATATTATCCCATTACAATCATCAAATGATAGTCTCTATAGGCATACATACCAACAGATTCCCACTTGCACTTATACCCAATCACTCATGAATCTCAATCCAAGTGATCGAACATGTCCGTCATGTTTCTGTTGTGAAAGTGCTTTTGTGAGCGGGTCAGCCACATTGCTTTCTGTAGGTACTCTGCAAATCTTCACATCTCCTCGTTGTACGATCTCTCATATGAGATGGAACCGTCGTAGAATATGTTTGGAACATTGGTGCGATCTTGGTTCTTTAGCCTGTGCAATTGCTCCATTGTTGTCGCAAAACAACTCAATTGCATCACCAGCGCTTGGAACAACTCCAAGTTCAGAAATGAACTTCTTGATCCACACAGCTTCCTTTGCAGCATTAGATGCAGCAATATATTTGGCCTCTGTTGTAGAATCTGCAACCGTCTCTTGCTTGGAACTCTTCCAGCTCACAGCTCCATTGTTCAGGCAAAACACAAATCCAGATTGCGATCTGTAGTCATCTTTGTCAGTTTGGAAGCTAGCATCGGTGTAACCTTTTACCACGAGCTCTTCCTCACCACTGTATACCAAGAATTGATCCTTAGTCCTTCTCAAGTACTTTAGGATGTTCTTTACGTCTGTCCAGTGACATTCACCTGGATCTGACTGATATCAGCTCATCATGCTCAAAGCATACGACACATCAAGACGAGTACATAACATCACGTACATGATAGATCCAATTGCTGATGCATATGGAATCTTACTCATGCGTGCTCGTTCATCACATGAACTAGGACATTGGGATTTAGAGATTGTAACCCCATGGGACATGGGCAAGTTACCTCTCTTAGAACCCTCCATGCTAAACCTCTTTAGCACCTTATCAATGTATGTGCTCTGGCTTAGGCCTAGAAGCCTTCTAGATCTATCTCTATAGATCTTGATCCCAAGTATATAGGATGCTTTGCCTAAATCCTTCATAGAGAAAGTCTTCCCTAGCCAACCTTTTACTATCTGAAGAGTAGGGATGTCATTTCCCATCAATAGTATGTCATCCACATACAATATGAGAAATACGATTGTGCTCCCACTAACCCTTTTGTAAACACAAGGTTCATCTTCATTTTGACTAAAGTCAAACTTTTTGACTACTTCATCAAAACGTAGATTCCAGCTCCGAGGTGCTTGCTTCAATCCATAGATTGACCTTTGTAGCTTACAGACTTTATTGGCTTCATTTGGATCAATAAAACCCTCAGGTTGTGTCATGTACACATCCTCGAGTAAATTCCCATTAAGGAATGCTATTTTAACATCCATCTGCCAAATCTCATAGTCATGATAAGCTGCAATGGCAAGCATGATCCTGATGGATTTAACCATGGCAACTGGTGAGAAGGTCTCGTCATAATCAACACCTTGAATTTGACGGAATCCTTTCGCAACCAATCTACCTTTATAGGTTTGAACATTTCCATCCATGTCAGTCTTCTTCTTGAAGACCCACTTGCACCCTATGGGTCTTACCCCTTCGGGTGGATCCACCAAGGTCCATACCTTGTTGGTGTACATGGATTCCATCTCAGATCTTATGGCTTCGAGCCATTTCTCAGATTCTGGTCCCTTAGTAGCTTCTAGATAGGAAGTTGGCTCATCTTCTATGCCCAATTTATCACTGTCTTGAGTCACGAGAAATCCAAATCTCTCAGGCTCAAGTCGTGTCCTACTAGACCTACGAGGTTCCTGTGTTACATTTGGAACTTGAAATTCCACAACAACTTGTGAGTCTTCATGTTCCTTATGTACCTCCTCAGGTTCTCTGCTTTCTTGTTGGTCTCGAACTTCTTTGAGCTCTACATTCCTCCCACTAATTCCTTTGGAAATAAATTCCTTTTCAAGAAATACAGCAGTCCTAGCAACAAACACTTTGTTGTCAGTTGGTGTGTAGAAGTAGTATCCCCGAGTTTCCTTGGGGTATCCAACAAAATAGCATTTTTCCGATTTGGGTCCAAGCTTTTCAGGAAATTGTTTCCTAACATAAGCTTCACATCCCCAAATCTTTAACATAGACAAATTGGGACGATTCCCATTCCATAACTCATATGGTGTCTTTTGAACAGATTTGGAAGGTACACGGTTAAGTATAAACGCTGCAGTTTCAAGAGCATATCCCCAGAATGATATTGGAAGTTCGGCTGAACTCATCATTGATCATACCATGTCTAATAATGTACGATTACTTCTTTCTGACACACCATTATGTTGTGGTGTACCAGGTGGAGTCCATTGTGATACAATACCACGGTCTCTCAGAAGGTCCTCAAACTCTTGGCTTAAGTATTCTCCACCTCGATCTGAATGGAGTGCTTTAATACTCTTACCAAGTTGCTTCTCTACTTCATTCATGAAAGTCTTGAACATTTCAAGAGTTTCTGACTTGTGTATCATAAGATATACATAGCCATACCTACTGAGGTCATCAGTGAAGGTAATGAAGTATTGATAGCCTCCTCTAGCATTTGATCTAAAAGGTCTACATACATCAGTATGTATGAGCCCTAGCAGATCACTGGCTCTCTCAGTGTCCAGTGAAAGGAGTTTTGGTCATCTTCCCTAATAAACATGCCTCACGTGTCTCTAATGATTCAAAATCAAAAGAGTCTAGATAACCATCCTTATGGAGTCTAGATATGCGCTTCGCGTTTATGTGCCCAAGACGACAATGCCATAAGAATGTTTTGTTTGAGTTGTCAAGTTTTAACCTTTTAGTATTTACGTTATATATGCTAGTCTCAAGTTCTAATAAGTAGATACCATAAGACATAGGGGCATTGCCATAAAAGATCTCATCTTTAGATATAGAAATAATTCCATTCTTAATGTGAAATTCAAATCCACTCTTGTCCATACAAGATACAGAAATAATATTTCTATTAATGGCAGGTACATAATAGCAATTCTCTAATTCTATTACAAGGCCCGTAGGCAAAGATAAACTAATAACTCCAACTGCGGTGGCAGAAACTTTTTCTCCATTAGCAACCCGCAACTCGACTTGGCCCTTTCATAAAGGCTTACTTCTTATCAGATACTGCATATTAGAACATATGTGAGATCCACATCCAGTATCCAGTACCCATGATGAAGAAGTATTTAAGTTTATCTCAATAACGTATATACCTGAAGTGGAGATCTCTATCCCCTGCTTCTTCTTCCTCAGTTCCTCCAGGTAGAGAGGACAGTTTCTTTTCCAATGTCCAGGCTGGTGACAATGGTGACAACTTCCTTCTTTGGAGATCCCACCTTTAGCTTTGAGCGCGGATGACTTTGGCTTCTGCCCGGCTTTAGAACTTTTCTTAGCCTTGCTTTTGCCTTTTGACTTTCCCTTTGCCTTGTTGATCATCATCACATACTTGGGCTTGTCTTTCTTCATCTGTGCTTCAGCTGTCCTCAACATGCCTAACAATTCTGACAACGGCTTGTCAAAATTGTTCATGTTGTAGTTCATGACAAAATGATTATATGATTCAGGCAACAATTGTAGAATCACATACGTGGCCAACTCTTGACCTAAGGGAAATCCCAGCTTGGATAGGCTTTCCATGTACCCAATCAAGGTGAGTATATGGGCGCCAACTGAGTCTCCCTCTTTCATCTTGCTTTTGAACAAAGCCTTTGAGACATCATATCTCTCCTGTCTTGCTTGATGTTGATACATGTTTCTTGAGATGTGTTACCATCTCCATGACATTCATGTTCTCATGCTGCTCTTGCAACTCATAGTTCATTGAGCACAACATCAGGCACTTGACATCCACGGCATAATCAAGGTGCTTCTTGTAAGCATCCTTTTCAGCCTTGGGTGCATTTACGGCGGGCTCCTCTGGCTCTGGTGTTTCAAGGACATAGAGCTTACGCTCATGTGTGAGAACAATTCTCAACGTCCTAAACCAATTTTGAAAGTTGGTTCCGGTAAGTTTGTCCTTCTCAAGGACCGATCGCAATGAGAAAGTGCGAGTGTTGGTTGCCATTTGATTGCTACAAAAGAAAAATTTGCATTTAGTCCAAAACATTTTGACTTGTAAAGATTTGATAAACGAGATTAATTAGGCCTTTAATTAATTACGCTCCCACTATTTTATTCAAATTGATATCCCTCACTATCAACTCGGAAGATTGCAACGCACAACCTCTTAGTGAGCTAAGACCCAAAATAATTGGATCAATGCCCAGCCAACGCCGCCATCAAAGACCAAATACTAAGGTAGGCAACTTTTGCCAATTGCGTCATATGCAACTCTTGGATAGATGATCATGCACAACTCCTTGCCATGATGCATCTGTGTGCCTCTAGGTACTTGATCCTATCAAGGTTCCCTAGTTAAGTCCAACCCATAAGCCAACACGATGAGTGTGCACCCTACGGAGGCAGACCCACACACCCACCATCACACTTCCACGAGATAGACAGTGTACCACGCGGAGGCGTGCCCACACATAGTCGATCAAGCTTTTCATGTGTGTTGCTTTATGGAAGGCAACTAAAACTTAATATTATTAATTGAGGGGTTTTATTAATACATATACATATCCAAACACCACATACTTATAATACGTATCATATACTACTATATTCACAACCACAAATGATAGACATGCAATCATAAACACAAATACATTGGTTATGGCCATACTATTGTAATCCTTTGGAGCAACAAAGGATTACGGTCCACCTATGGTCTTATGCATCTCATGCAACACCTGTGAATCAACCTGTAAGCCTGTAATGATCAACATTACAATGAACAACTTCATGGATGCTTCGTGAGGTTGGAACTTCAAGTTGCTTCTTGGAATGGGATCTTCTTGTTGCTTCTCCATGGACGCTCCTTGGAGTTGGATCTTCAGGTTGCTTCTTGGAATTAGATCTTCATGGTGCTTCTCCATGGACACTCCTTGGAGTTGGATCTTCAAAGGGCCTCCTTACATCAAGTTTACGAAAACTAAAACTAATCATATCTCTATTACATCATGTCAGTACAAATATAAAAGGAAAGAATTAATTACACTTTGAAATAAGAGATGAGGCTCGACATGCAAGCTGGATACTTTATACAAAGGATCAATATGTAACAATTATACATCCAAAGAATTCACAAACAAACATATCCACAAGATTGACATCCACATTCATTCACAACATTCACAAAAGGGGATATTAGGCCATAACCGTGCATGCACTCACCACATAAAACAGATTTTAAAGGCGAAGTGTATGCTATCATAGTTATATCTACATATACGTACATACATATTAAAATTGAAGTACTTTTAATGCAGGACATTCCCCATTAAATAAATTTTTTTGACTCCCACGCAGACAATGCGGGGTACACAGGGGCAGAGCCCCTGTGAGGGGATGCCGCCCCTCGCGGGGTCTCAGGGGCGGAACCCCTGAAAGGTCTACGGAATTTCACTTCCGTGCACTTAGGAAAATCAATATTTTCCATAGTCGACCCCGTCCAAAACGTCAAAAACAATAGCCCGCGGCGTATGTGGAATTAGGTTTAGATTTGCACATTAACAGGTTTAATTCACATCGTATGCAACATAAAACAGTATACAGTGATTCGATCATATCGAAACGAATCCAAATACGCCGTAGATCGACGCTGCTCTGATACCACTGTTGGGTTTTGTGGAGAAAACATGCGCGGCGGAAGCAATAAAATCCACGCAACCCGAAACAGGATCTCGTCGACAACAACATATTCAGAAATAGGTTTGCGGGATATACCTTATCGCGGAGCAAGTCCGACGATATCTCGCTGCACGACGGTGCAACGCTGCTTGTCAACACGGACGGAACTTCTCTCCCATTCGCTGTCGCGGGTTGATCCGACGGCGCTCCTTTGCGGCAGTGATGTACGCCGCTCGTAGCGTGTACAGGTGGTCGTCGACATCCTCCGAATGCAGGCGTCAATGCGTCTGCGTCTCTACTTCATCCACGCGGATGGACGGAACTCCACGTCGCACTTCCCAAGCCGGGGGGAAGGAGTCGTCTCTGCGGCGGCATGCTAGCGGCGCGTTGCTCTCCTTTCTCTCCTAAGGACGGCGACGGCTAGGTTTACGTACGTGAGCGTAAACGGAAAAGCCCCTCTCTCTATCTTATATATATATATCAGCTGTCAATCCTCCTTTAAACAGGATACGAAGGGAAATAGGGTTTCCTAAACCCATCGGTAAACAGAAACGTTGCGTTAATTAAAACGCTCGTGGATTAATTAGAATATTCCAGAATTCATTAATTAACCAAATAATCGCATTAATTGATTAATTAATATTCGACTCCATGCAATCGCTTGGGATGGCTCTACGGGCATACATATACCAACAGAACTAAGGAGTGACTTCTTGAAAACCCTAAAAGTTTATTATTAAAAATATTATGAATGATAAATCTAGAACTTGTATATGATGTTGTAAATGTAATCAAATGTTGAAGTTGAAAGTATTAATACTTCAATTGAATATAATGAGCCTTAATAATATCATCTAAGTCTAATGCATTTGTTTTAATATAATTAAGAATGATCATTATTGATTATGGGAGTGACATTAGAAGTCGATTGTAACGACAGTCGCCAAACCGACACACAAATTGTTAATAATTAAGCGGAATAAACATAAACAATGGATTAACAAAAATCGCTAAAATTTAAAACCATTTTTGCAAGGAGATCCTTGTCCAGAAAATTTTTACCGAAAGATCTAAAACTCATACATATCATGATTTACATTGTACAACATTGTTTCATCTTATCTCGAGGACAACATATAACAGTTGCTCTATCAAAACACACACTGGAGCAACATAAAACCTCGAGGCATTCAAGCCAAAATCTCATATTATTCATGAAACTAGTACAAACCAACTCTAAGGACCTGAGAGTACAGAGACGACACATAGGACTCCTATCTACAAGACATGACAGATAGTACACTCAACCTGAGCTGTCACTGTTGTCCCTGTTGTTGTTGTTCTTTCTCTACAGTACAGTCTCAATCCCCTCATGCACGTCCACCTAAAAAATGTGGATCCCATTGGGTGAGACAATTGTCGCAGCAAGAGATATAACTTTGTGCCAACAATGTTATTATCACAGTTAAATAGTATTATACTAAGTAGAGGATAAGCAATTTAGAATATTCTCATCTTTTAAAGCATTGCAACTATCTATGATAGAGCAATAAATCATCTATTCACTTTATAAGTAATATGAAGAACATGTATATCATTTACCCATCATACTATATCAACATCTCAAGCTTATCATGTGATGCTCATTATCATGGTATGACATCCATGAATCATTCTCATTTCTAACTATTGGCCTCAGTCAATCTACTAATCCAATATTGAATTGTACCAGTCATGTGAATATACATCATTATCATATGTCCAGGTATTGGCTTTGTCAATCATGTGCAACTATTCTAGGTATCGGACTATGCCAATCCTTTGATAACAAACATGTGTTGGGTTATGACCAATCATGTGATTGACAATCAGGTATTGGGTTATTACTAATCATGTGATTGACAACTAGGTATTGGACTCTACCAATCCTGTGATTAACAACCAGGTATTGTATTATTACCAATCATGTGATTAATAGCCAGGTATTGGACTCTACCAATCCTGTAATTAACAGCCAGGTATTGGACTCTACCAATCCTATGATTAACAGCCAGGTATTGGACTCAACCAATACTGTGATTAACAACCAGGTATTGGGTTATTACCAATCCTGTGAGTGTTGCATCTAGGCATCGAGTTTTCCCAATCCTTTAGTTTTATTCCAGGTATTGGTCTATGCCAATCCTATGAGTGTTGTATCCAGGCATCGGGTTTTCTCAATCCTGTAGTTTTATTTCAGGTATTGGTCTATGCCAATCGTGTGAGTGTTGTATCCAGGCATCGAGTTTTTCCAATCTTGTAGTTTTATTCTAGGTATTAGTCTATGCCAATCCTGTGAGTGTTGTATCCAGGCATCGGGTTTTCCCAATCCTATAGTTTTATTCCAGGTATTGGTCTATGTCAATCCTGTGAGTGTTGTATCCAGGCATCGGGTTTTCCCAATCCTGTAGTTTTATTCCAAGTATTGGTCTATGGCAATCATGTGAGTGTTGTTGTGACGATCTGACAAAAAACCAGATCGTAACTGTGTAATTAATTGTAGGATTAACCATAATCAACAGAATAACAAAAATCACTAAAAATTAAAACCTTTTGCAAAGAGATCCAATTCCATGAAACTCTTATAAAGAGAACCAAAGTACTGCATACATTATAGTTCACATTGTACATACCATGTACCATCTCTTCTCAAGGAATATATTTACAACAGTTGCTTTGCCAAAAATATACATAAGCAACATAAAACCTCGAGGCATCCAAGCCAAAATCTTAGACCGATCATGAAAACATTAAGTACTGACTCTAAGGACCTGAGAGTACAGAGACGATACATAGGACTCATATCTATAAGACACAACAATCAGTATCTCCACCTGAGATGTTACTGTGGTCCCTGATGGTGTTGTCCTTCCCCTGTTGTATGGTCCCTACCTGCTCATTTGCGTCCACCTAAAAATGTTGGTGACGAACGGGGTGAGACCCATGTCCCAACGAGAGATATAACTCTCTAGAAATAATATTATCATTGCAGATAAACAGTAATAAATTGAGCAGAGGATTCTTTATTATTAATAAGTAGGATAAATCACTATTTAAGCATAATAGAGCATATCATCTTTTAAAGCATTACAACTATATATGATAAAATAGTAAATCATATATTTAATAAGGAATATGAAGATCATGTATAACATTTATACATTTTAGGATATATTAAGCAATATAACATCAACCAATGATTATTGTATTTCATCCTTAAGCAAATACGCTACACGGCTTATTACATTTTACAATCACACTATGCCCTGAGGAGATGAGGTATACCGCTCATACTCCAACTGACCATGGCAGCGTAAAGCATTGGTTCCATACCTAGGTCAATGGAAGAGTCGGACTCCGTGACCTCATCCGTCTCGGTCAGTGCGAGACCACATGTAGGACATCTAGTGTCACTGCTAAATAGCTTTCTATGATATACTGGCAACTTCGCTATAGAGCTACAGCGGCGGCTGCACTCTCTTCGCAATCGAGAGATTGCATGTTTATCTCACATCGATCCGACATTAATCATTGTTGGGAGATTCATGATACATCCATCTCGACACATATAATGAAGGATTGAGAGATCTCGTGTTTATCTCATGTCAATCCCACATTAGCGCATAAGGATATTCGTTCCCATTACCCCCACATATTCACAAATATGCCCTCCAGGAGATCTTATGGGAAAACATGTTTCACCATCACCAGCTACTGACGATGATGGATCTATGGCCATGGATCTACATAATAAGATTTCACTTGATTAATTAAGTGCATTACTATATTCTTTTAGCATCATCCAAGTTTTCAAACTTGAATTATTATGACAAATGCTATAAAGAAAAATGTAATACATCTATCAAGTACTTTTCAAAACTTTATAAAACATTGGGATCTCAATCCCTTATCTCATTACCAAAAATTCTCATCCCTCAATAATATCATCATCATGTTTACTGGATCTGGGTATTCAAACCCTTAGTTCATCATTGAACATTGTTATCACTTATCAGGTAACTATTACCTCTAGGTCATCTGACCAAGGTATACTTGATACTTGTTACACAAGCATCTCACACAGCTCATAAGGCACATTAAACATCATAGCTCATACTTGGCTATGCTCATCAACTTATGATACTTGCATGGTTAGTATACTTGATAACAACCATATCAATTACATATTAACACTATGCAATACAAGGGTAACACCACTATTCCCTCATTAGGGTAAGGGTTTCCCATTCTTTATCAATTAGGGTTTCATGATCACATTATCAAACATCAAACCCTAATTCATACTCTACACTTATTAAAAGTATCAATGTATGCACATTACACAAGTATGAGTTTCTCTCTCATCCTCTCTAGGATGTTGATTACTCCATACTTTATTAAGTTGGCTCATCCTTTCACTAAAGTGCATGCACCTATGCTTATCATAGTGTATTGAGTTTATTACTTTCATAAGCATCAATTGACAATCACTCTAAGTGTACTATTCACCTAAGTACTTTAGAGGTACTTCCATTGTAATCAACCTTGAGATACTTTACAAACACTCATAGGGTTGTTTGACCTTACATGGTTTTGAGACTATTTGATCTCTAAACAGTTTGAGATTATTTAATCTTCAAACGATCTTGAAAACCCCTTTAACCTTCAAACGGTCTTGAGACCCCTTTGACCTTCAAACGGTCTTGAGACCCCTTTGACCTTCAAACGGTCTTGAGACCCCTTTGACCTTCAAACGGTCTTGAGACCCCTTTGACCTTCAAACGGTCTGGATCTCTTTGATCTCCAAACGGTTTGGAACCTCTAAACGGTTTGAAACTATTTGAACTAGATTTGGTTGAAACCGTTTGATCACTAAACATTTTGAAATCATTTGACCTAGATTAGGTTGAAACTGTTTGATCACTAAACGGTTTGAAATCGTTTGACCTAGATTAGGTTGAAACCATTTGATAACTAAATGGTTTGAAACCATTTGGCCTAGGTTGTGTTGAAACCGTTTGAACTTTAAACGGTTTGAAACTGTTTGGCCTAGGTTATGTTGAAACCGTTTGAACTTTAAATGGTTTGAAACTGTTTGGCCATACATAGTTGAAACCATTTGATATTGTTGATATAGAGGTGTGTGCTAAGATGATGTCATCATCATCAAGCTTCAGACCTCCGTTTCTACTGTCCATACAACTGATGGATTCGTTGATTCATCAATTACTCAAGAAAATTTGAGAAGAAGGAAAGATCAACATATATTGCAAGATTGAAATCAAATAATAGTATCAATGGGTTCAAGTTATATAACCCACCTTCAAAGCAACTTCAAAGCTCCAAGATTTTTATCTTTAATGGTGAAGATAGCTGCTCCAATTATCCAAGGCACGTTCTCAATCCTTTTGATGTAAAAGATTACCAAAGTTGAGCATTGGATGGAAGAGAGAAGAAAAGAAGAGTTATAAATCGATTTTAGCCTTCAACCCAAGGTTGAAGATGACCATGGATCTTACCTTCAGCTTGGGGAATTCTATCCTCCTTTTCCTTTGCTTCCTTGGTCATCGGCCTAAGTGGGGAGTGAATGTGTATTGTGAAAATAGCCTTTCAAGTAGTGGATAATTGAGTGTATATAATTGAATTCTTAGGAGAGAGAAAGTAGGAGGGAAGTCATCAACCTTCCTTGCCACATGCCCCCTCCACTTCCTTGTCTCTGAAGCTATCCTTCTTATCTTCAAATTCCTTTGAATTATCCTTGAATTATAATTGACCATTTAAGCTCTTTAATAAATATAATACTATTATCCATTAGCACCTTTATGTTAGTGGATATTACTTTTCAATTAAAAATGTAGGTAGATATTTTCACCTACTTAGGAATATCGGCACCTCTCAAGGTATTTTGGCTGACATTCCATTATAGGATTTCACCCATAGATTTTTAGTTGATGGGCACTTCATTTAATTTATATATAATTGCTACAAAATAACTTAGGGTTTCAATTATGCTTATTTCTTGATTATTTTATTATCAAGAGTATCATTTCTCAAATATGGTTCAAACAAGACACCCCTTTCTTTTTATTTTCTCTAAATGATACCAAGAGACATTATGGACACTCTTGAGGTGGTATTTTACATATTCAACCCTAGGTTTTGGGTAAATTACAAATCACACCAAAACTAGTATTCAATGTACAAGTATTATTCAAACAAGCCCCTTCTTGGAATTTAGGCTTCCACAAACCATCCCTTAGCATCCTTCTAATTCTTATGATGCTAAAGTACTTGAGGAACATTTATCATGTAACATTTTGCAAGGTAACCCTTTATATTGGGTAAATTGCACTTTAGTCCAAAATAAGCAAATATTGCTTCAACATTATTCAAATAGGACCAAAATTGAAACATAAGCTCTCCTTTAGTCTTAATTACTTTTCCAAAGATAAAGACAAGAATATAAATGACTTACTTAAGTAAAACTTCTAGGGTTAAGACGTAACCCAGGTCAGGGATGTTACAATTATCTACCCCTAACATGGATTTCGTCCCCGAAATCATCAAGAGAAAAGAGAAGGGTACTTCTTCCTCATCTCTTCCTCCAGTTCCCACATAGCCTCTTCAACTCCATGATGATGCCAGAGAACTTTCACAAGAATTATGACTTTCTTTTTCAACTTTTTGATTCTCCTGTCAAGAATCATCATTGGTCCTTCTTCATAGGATATATCTTCATTTAACTCTACCTCTACAGATTGCAATACTAACTTTGTATCAAGGTGACACTTTCTCAGCATGGATATATGGAATATTGGATGCAATCTATGTAGTTCAGGTGGCAACTCCAACTTATAGGTTACCTTTCCAATCCGTTTAGTGATTGGATAAGGCCCCATAAATCTAAGAGCTAACTTACCCATTTTCCCAAATCTAAGAACACCTTTCCAAGGTGAGACTTTGAAATATACTCCGTCTCCAACTTGGAATTCTAAAGGTGTTCACCATTTATCAGCATATGACTTCTGTCTATCCTGTGCAGTCTTTAACTATTGTTGTATTACTTTAATCTTTTTAGTTGTCTGTTGTACTAATTTAGGACCCAAAAGTTGGTATTCTCCTATTTCATACCAGCACAACGGAGATCTACAACGTCTACCATATAATGCTTCATATGGTGCCATATCAATACTGTGCTGATAACTATTGTTGTAAGTGAATTCTATTAAGCTCAAGTGTAGATCCCAACTTCCTACAAACTGAAGGACACGTGCCCTAAGAAAATCCTCCAAGGTTTGTAAAGTCCTCTCAGATTGTCCATCTGTCTGGGGGTGAAAGGCGGTACTGAATCTTAACTGCATACCCAATGCTTTATGTAGTCATTCCCAAAAATGACTCGTAAACTGGGGACCTCTATCAGAAACAATTGTGGTTGGAACCCCGTGTAACCGCACTATCTCATCTATATAGATCTGTGCAAGTTTCTCAACAGTATAAGTTATTTTGATAGGAAGAAAATGTGTTGAATTAGTCAACCTATCAACTATCACCCAAATGGAATCATGACTTTTGGTTGTTCTGGGTAAACCAACCACAAAGTCCATGGTCACGTGATCCCATTTCCACTATGGTATAGGTAAAGGTTGCATTGTTCCTACGGGATTCTGATGTTCAGCTTTAACATGCTGACACACTGGACACCGCATAGCAAACTCAGCTACATCTTTCTTCAAACTAGGCCACCAATACATATCTTTCAAGTTATGATACATTTTGGTGCTCCCTGGATGCATTGCATACATAAATGAATGAGCTTCCTCCATGACTAACTTCCTTAAGTCATTGGCATCAGGTACTACCATCCTACCATGGTAACAGACTACCTCATCATCTGACTCATGAAAACCATCCCATTTCTCATTACCGTACTATGATCTTATCTGCTGAATCACAACATCATCCTGTTGTGCTTCTTTGATCTGTTGTTTTACAGTAGGTTTCACTTACATTTCAGCTAACAGTCCAACTAACAAGGATACTTTAAGTTGTACATTGTTTTGCCTCAAAGAGACAAGCATGTCTCATTTAAAGAACATTAAAGAGTTCAACTATGCTTTGTCTATGATTGGCGATGATGATTTTCTACTTAGTGCATCAACCACTAAATTAGCCTTTCCCGAATGATAATCAATTGTACAATCATAGTCCTTGATTAACTCCATCTAGCGGCATTGTCTCATGTTCAACTCATGTTGTGAAAAGATGTATTTTAGGTTCTTATGGTCTGTGAAAATCTAGAATGTCTCTCCATAGAGATAATGTCTCCAAATCTTCAATGCATGAACCACTGTAGCCAATTCTAGATCATGTGTCAGATAATTTTCCTCATGTTTCTTAAGCTGTCGAGAAGAAAAAGAAATCACTTGTTTATTCGGCATCAACACACATCCTAGACCGTTCTCAGAAGCGTCACAGAAAACAATATACCCCTTTCCCTACTCAGGTCACACTAACACAGGCGCACTTATTAACCTTTCTTTCAACAACTAGAAAGAATGTTGACACTTGTCATTCCAGACAAAAGGAACCTCCTTCCTGGTTAACCTTATTAGGGGTAATGCTATAGAACTGAAGTTCTTAATGAACCTCCTATAGTATCTTGCCAGTCCTAGAAAACTATGTATCTCTGTTGGTGTCTTTGGCTGTTCCCACTCCAAGATAGATTCTACCTTTTTAGGATCAACACGGATACCTGAGGCAGATATTATGTGTCCAAGGAAAGACACTTCTAATAACCAGAATTCACACTTGCTAAAATTGGCATATAGCTTGTGCTCTCTCAGTAAAGTCAGGGCCTGACGAAGGTGTTGCTCATGTTGTTGAGCATCTCTACTGTAAATCAGGATGTCATCTATAAAAACTACTATGAATTGATCAAGGAATGGTCGGAAGATTCTATTCATGAGTCCCATGAATGCAGTTGGTGCATTAGTTAGTCCAAACGACATAACTATGAACTCATAGTGACCATACCTTATTCTGAAGGCTGATTTAGGTATGTCACTCTCCTTGATGCGTAACTGATGGTATCCTGACCTCAGATCTATTTTAGAGAATATAGTTGCACCACACAACTGGTCAAACAAATCATCTATTCTTGGCAACGAATATTTGTTCTTTATGGTTACTTTGTTTAGTTGTCTATAGTTGATGCATAATCACATAGACCCATCTTTCTTTTTAACAAAAAGAACAGGAGCACCCCAAGGTGAAGTACTCGGTCGAATAAAACTCTTCTCAAGCAACTCCTGTAATTGTTTCTTAAGTTCTGCCATCTCAGCAGGTGCCATTTATAAGGTGTTTGAGCTATTGGTTGTGTACCCAGGATTAGATTAATCTCAAAATCAATCTCTAGGGGTAGAGGAACACCTAGAAGTTCCTCAGGAAACACATCCTCAAACTCCCTAACAATCAGAACTTCAGAAAGACTAGGACTCTCTGCTTTGGTATCTACCACATGTGCCAAGAATGATTCACATCCTAGTCGCAACAGTTTCTCAGCTATCATTGCTGACACTAGACAGGTTGAAATAATCTTTCTGTCCCCCTGAAAGACCCATGTATCACCATTGTCTGTGAACATAGCTTGCTTGGAACCGCAATCCAAGACAACCTTATACTTTTCTAGGGTGTCCATCCCAAGGATTATGTCGAACCCATGCATCTCAAGTGGTATAAGATCCACCTGAATGCTATGTTCTAAAAAAGAAAGAACACAGGGAGAACATATCTCCCGCAACACTACAGATCCAACTAACGAGGTTTCTAATAACAAGTTATTTGCTCTATGACTGACAGTCATATTGCAGTCATGAATCACTTCTCGAGTGATAAAGTAATGTGTATCACCCGAATCAATCAAAATAGATACAAAGTAGGATGAAGACATATCATAATGAAATAATTCCATCTGACCTATCACGACTCGTGGATTGACCACTGCTTCCGGATGATTCATAGCATAGAATCTTGATGTTGTTGGTTGTCGACCACTCGCCCTATTGTTGGGTGCAGATGAACCAGCTTGGGATGCATGTCCACGTCCTCATGTGCCACTGCTAAACTGTTGCTTCTGAGAGCCTTGTTGACTCTACCTCATTGGTTGGGTTACACTCACGTCTCTAGCTAGATAATCTTTCATCAAATGTCCCATCTTCCCACATTTATAATAGCTTTTGTTCTCCCATTGTGGCCTAGATAGTCCTGTTACTGACATTGATGTTGTGTTGTGGGATCCCTCTGGTGGTAAACTACGACCTCTACCCTTGTTGGATGTCCACTACGTCTGAGTATTAAACCTTGGTGGTACTGTTGGTGCAGAAAACCTTGGTTTCTTAAAACTTTCGGACCTTTATCCTTGGAACTGTGTATACACTTTCTTACTGTTGGCTTGACGTTTCTCAATCACGGACCTTTCTATCTGCCTAACTGACTCCACAAAGGTGGAAAACCTCTCTCTATTCTCTAGAGCAAATGCAGGTGTGGTCAAATCATCGTTCAAACCCTTCTCAAAATGTTGAATCCTCTCCTCATCTGTAGTAGCCATGTGCGGACAAAACTATAGAAGCTCCATAAACTTAGCTTCATACTCACTAATGTTCATTGGTCCTTGCCTTCTCTGCTTAAACTGAGAGATTTTCTCATCCAGGTAAGTCTTGGGAAAATATCTATTAACAAACTCTCGTCAGAACTCTCTCCATTGAACCTCAACACCTTGCCTTTTGCCCTCTTCTATAGCCCACCAAAGACCAGCACTCCCTTTCAATAGGTACACTGCATGCCTGACCTTCTCAACTTCTAGGATATTAAGAATTCTGAAGGCCTTCTCCAGCTCAGTCAGCCACAAGTCTGCGTCTGCTGGGTCAGCTGTACCAGTATAATCAGTGGCTCCTACCCGTCGAATCCATTCAAAAGTCTTGCCAGCTCCATGTCTCTCATCGGGGACTGGTTCCCTAGGTGCAGGTGGTGGCATCCTATCCGCCATATGTGTCATTGTTGCCATGAACTGCCCAAAGAGGGCATGGAAAGCTGGGTTTTCTATCAAAGCTTAGTCGAGTTGGGGATTCTCATGTACTAGTTCCTCTCTAACCTGATCCCTTGCACCTCCTCCTGGTGCAGCAACACTACTTTCAGTAGCATGTTCCTCATGTGATCAAGCCATCTTTAAGTTCTTCTCCTCCTCCTATAAGAGCAGAAGTTACTATAAGATAAACTGGAGGACACTAGAACAAAATCTACTACTTAATCCTATGTCTCTGTAGACTCAGCGAACCTTAGGCTATGATACCAAAACTTTGTGATGATACGACAACAAATCAGGCTGTCACTATGTAATTAATTGCAGAATTAACCATAATCAACAGAATAACAAAAATCACTAAAAATTAAAACCTTTTGCAAAGAGATACAATTCTAGGAAACTCTTATAAAGAGAACCAAAGTACTGCACACATTATAGTTCACATTGTACATACCATGTACCATCTCTTCTCGAGGAATATATTTACAATAGTTGCTTTGCCAAAACTATACATAAGTAACATAAAACCTTGAGGCATTAAATCCAAAATCTCAGATCGATCATTAAAAACATTGAGTACTGACTCCAAGGACCTGAGAGTACAGAGACGACACATGGACTCATATCTACAAGACACGACAATCAGTATCTCCACCTAAGATGTTACTACGGTCACTGATGTTGTTGTCCTTCCCCTACTAAATGGTCCCTACCTGCTCGTCCACGTCCACCTAAAAATGTTGGTGACCAACAGGGTGAGACCCATGTCCCAGCGAGAGATATAACTCTCTGCCAATAATATTATCATTGTAGATAAATAGTAATAAATTGAGTAGAGGATTCGTTATTATTAATAAGCAGGATAAATCACTCTTTGAGCAGAATAGAGCAATATCATCTTTTAAAGCATTACAGTTATATATGATAAAGCACTAAATCATCTATTTAATAAGGAATATGAAGATAATGTATAACATTTATACATTTTAGGATATATTAAGCAATGTAACATCAACCAATGATTTTCGTATTTCATCCTTAAGCAAATACGCTACACGGCTGATTACATTTTACAATTACACTTGTGCCCTGAGGAGATGAGGTATACCACTCATACTCTAACTGACCACGGCGGCATAAATAATCGGTTCCATACCTAGGTCAATGGAAGAGCCGGACTCCATGACCTCATCTGTCTCGGTCAGTGCGAGACCACATGCAGGACATCTAGTGTCACTGCTAAATAGCTTTCTAGGGTATACTGGCAACTTTGCTATAAAGCTATAGCGGCGGCTGCACTCTCTTCGCAATCGAGAGATTTAATGTTTATCTCACATCGATCCGACATTAATCATCATCGGGAGATTTGTGATACATCCATTCCAGCACATATAATGAAGGATTGAGAGATCTCATGTTTATCTCACGTCAATCCCACATTAGGGCATAAGGATATTCGCAACCATTACCCCCATATATTCAAAAATATGCCCTCCAGGAGATCCCATGGGAAAACCTGTTTCACCATCACCAGCTACTGACGATGATGGATCTATGGCCAGGGCTCTACATGATAAGATTTCACTTGATTAATTAAGTGCATTACTATATTCTTTTAGCATCAACCAAGTTTTCAAACATGAATTATTATGACAAATGCTACAAAGAAAAGTGTAATACATCTATCAAGTACTTTTCAAAACTTTATAAAACATTGGGATCTCAATCCCTTATCTCATTACTGGGAATTCTCATCCCTCAATAATATCATCATCATGTTTATTGGATCTAGGTATTCAAACCCTTAGTTCATCACTGAAATTTGTTATCACTTATCAGGTAACTATTACCTCTAGGTCATCTGACCAAGGTATAATTGATACTTGTTACACAAGCATCTCACATAGCTCACAAGGCACATTAAACATCATAGCTCCTACCTGGCTATGCTCATCAACTTATGATACATGCATGGTTAGTATACTTGATAACAACCATATCAATTACATATTAACACTATGCAATACAATGGTAACACTACCATTCCCTCATTAGGGTTACGATTTCCCATTCTTTATCAATTAGAGTTTCTCATACCATTACCCGAAATTAGGGTTAGGGTTTCCCATTCTTTATCAATTAGGGTTTCATGATCACATTATCAAAGATCAAACCCTAATTCATACTCTACACTTAGTAAAAGTATCAATGTATGCACATTACATAAGTATGAGTTTCTCTCTCATCCTCTCTAGGATGTTGATTACTCCATACTTTATTAAGTTGGCTCATCCTTTCACTAAAGTACATGCACCTATGCTTATCATAGTGTATTGAGTTTATTACCTTCATAAGCATCAATTGACAATCACTCTAAGTGTACTATTCACCTAAGTACTTTAGAGGTACTTTCATTGTAATCAACCTTGAGATACTTTACAAACACTCATAGGGTTGTTTGACCTTACATGGTTTTGAGACTATTTGGTCTCTAAATGGTTTGAGATTATTTAATCTTCAAATGATCTTGAAAACCCCTTTAACCTTTAAAAGGTCTTGAGACCCCTTTGACCTTCAAACGGTCTTGAGACCCCTTTGACCTTCAAATGGTCTGGATCTCTTTGATCTCCAAACAGTTTGGAACCTCTAAACGGTTTGAAACTGTTTGAACTAGATTTGGTTGAAATTGTTTGATCACTAAACATTTTGAAACTATTTGACCTAGATTAGGTTGAAACTATTTGATCACTAAATGGTTTGGAACTGTTTGACCTAGATTAGGCTGAAACCGTTTGATCACTAAATGGTTTGAAACCATTTGGCCTAGGTTTTGTTGAAACTGTTTGAACTTTAAATGGTTTGAAACTGTTTGGCCTAGGTTATGTTGAAACTGTTTGAACTTTAAACGGTTTGAAATCGTTTGGCCATACATAGTTGAAACCGTTTGATATTGTTGATCTAGAGGTGTGTGCTAAGATGATGTCATCATCATCAAGCTTCAGACCTCCATTTCTACTGTTCATACAACTGATGGATTCGTTGATTCATCAATTACTCAAGAAAAAATCGAGAAGAAGGAAAGATCAACATATATTGCAAGATTGAAATCAAATAATAATATCAATGGGTTCAAGTTATATAACCCACCTTCAAAGAAACTTCAAAGCTCCAAGCTTTTCTTCTTTAATGTTTAAGATAGATCCTCCAATTATCCAAGGCACATTCTCAACCCTTTTGATGTAAAAGATTTCCTAAGTTGAGCATTGGATGGAAGAGAGAAGAAAAGAAGAGTTATAAATCGATTTTAGCCTTCAACCCAAGGTTGAAGATTATCATGGATCTTACCTTCAGCTTGGGGGATGCTCTCCTCCTTCTCCTTTGCTTCCTTGGTCGTCAGCCTAAGTGGGGATTGAATGTGTATTGTGAAAATAGCCTTTCAAGTAGTGGATAATTGAGTGTATATAATTGAATTCTTAGGAGAGAGAAAGTAGGAGGGAAGTCATCAAATTTCCTTACCACATGCCCCATCCACTTCCTTGTCTCCGAAGCTATCCTTCTTATCTTCAAATTCCTTTTAATTATCCTTGAATTATAATTGACCATTTAAGCTCTTTAATAAATATAATACTATTATCCATTAGCACCTTTATGTTAGTGGACATTACTTTTCAATTAAAAATGTAGGTAGATATTTTCACCTACTTAGGAATATCGGTGCCTCTCAAGGTATTTTGGCTACCATTCCATTATAGGATTTCACCCATAGCTTTTTAGTTGATGGGCACTTCATTTAATTTATATATTTTTGCTACAAAATAACTTAGGGTTTCGATTATGCTTATTTCTTGATTATTTTATTATCAAGAGTATCATTTCTCAAATATGGTTCAAACAAGACGCCCCTTTATTTTTCTTTTCTCTAAATGATACCAAGAGACAGCAGGGACACTCTTGAGGTGGTATTTTACATATTCAACCCTAGGTTTTGGGTAAATTACAAATCACACCAAAACTAGTATTCAATGTACAAGTATTTCTTGGAATTTAGGCTTCCACAAACCATTCCTTAGCATCCTTCTCATTCTTATGATTCTAAAGTACTTTAGGAACATTTATCATGTAACATTTTGCAAGGTAAGCCCTTATATTGGGTAAATTGCACTTTAGTCCAAAACAAGCAAATATTGCTCCAACATTATTCAAATAGGACCAAAATTTGATACATAAGCTCTCCTTTAGTCTTAATTACTTTTCAAAAGATAAAGACAAGAATATAAATGACTTACTTAAGCAAAACTTCTAGGGTTAAGGCGTAACCCAGGTCAGGTATGTTATAGTTGTATCCAGTCATCGGGTTTTCCCAATCCTGTAGTTTTATTCTAGGTATTGGCCTATGCCAATCCTGTGAGTGTTGTATCCAAGCATCAGGTTTTCCCAATCTTGTAGTTTTATTCCAGGTATTGGTCTATGCCAATCCTATGAGTGTTGTATCCAGGCATCGGGTTTTCCCAATCCTGTAGTTTTATTCCAGGTATTGGTCTATGCCAATCCTGTGACATTATTCCAGGTATTGGATTATGCCAATCATGTACAACTCATTATTGAATATGACATCACCTTCACTAGGAATCATACATTGGCCAAGCCATCATACTTATTCACATTCTTTATATAATACAAGTATTCCTATTATCTCCTTTAATCATATTCAAAACACTATAATCCTTATTTGGCTATAAGCATAAAGCATGTGTGATTAAGATTTCATTATTATTATTGTATCCATTTATTATTAATATTATGTTACTAAGTTTCCATTTCTTAGTTTATTTGAACGTTATCATTTTTGACATGATAGTTTTATAAACATCTTGTCACCTCTCACTAGGCAACAACTAACCACATGGCTCACAAGGCCCATTAAGCATCTTGTCACCTCTCCCTAGGCAAAAACTAACCACATGGCTCACAAGGCCCATTAAACATCTTGTCACGTCTCACTAGGCAACAACTATTAGGGTTAGGATTTCCCTTTATAGCCGAATAGGGTTTCAAGTTCATATGATCAATCCAAACCCTAATTCATTTCTCAACACATCTAGGAGCATACATTAATATCATAAGTATTCAATCATACTTATTTATTCTCTTCATTTATCATTAAATGATTATCAACACAAAGTATGAGTTTCTCTCTTATCCTTACTAGGATATTGATTACTTCATGCTTTATTAAGTTGGCTCAACCTTTCCTTCAAGGTACATTAGCCTACTTAATCAATATTCATTAAACTCCATACCTCTTAATGTATGACTTGATATAAGACACTTAATGTGTTACTTCATCAAGTACATTGCATCTAAGGTGCTTTCCTTCATATGGGTTTTGAGGTTCTTCCACCATATCGGGTATGAGGTGTGTGCTTGATACCCATATCACTTTAGAGGTGTATGTGTGCTTACCATATTGAGTTTGAGGTGTATGTATGCTTACCATCTCGGGTTTGAGGTGTATGTGTGCTTAACATATCACCCTTGAGGTGTATGTATGCTCAACATATCACCCTTGAGGTGTTTGTATGTGTTACCTATGTCATGCATGAGGTATTAAACCATCACTATGTCGAGCTAGAGGTGCATTCAATCACCATATCGGGTGGCTCACCATCTAGGGTTGGCTGTGACGGGCTACATGTCTTCTAGGGTTGTGTATCGGGCTGCCAAATCGGGTTACATCTTATTCTTGAATCCATACCTCATATCGTGCAATAGGGTTTACTTAAATGTTCATATCGTGCACCAGATGTGTGTGCTTCATGATACCAAGTACCAATGATATATTATATGATCATATCGTGCAATATCACTTTCTATTCTTTACTCATATCGGGTTATACCCAAATTAGGGTTCCATATCAACTTACAAGTATACACTTAACCTTGTATCGTGCATGGAGTCAATACTTGACTTCCTATCATTCAAGCAACTTGTGCAAGCATATCGAGCAAGCATCTTGGGCAAGACATATCGAGCAAGACATACCCATATCGGGTTACAGCTACTTGTATATATGCTTGAACCCGATATCAATTTTGCAAAGTGATACCATCGTATTTAAGCTCTAGAACTCCGTTCCAACAGTTATAATTCATGATAATAGGTCTAATTAACTACTAAAACTCATAATTTCATCAACTATTTCAGTAAACTTCAGAATTAAAAGTAATTCATTAAGTATAGCAATTTATGTGATGGAGTGAGTTTTTATTTTATTTTCTCTCTCTCATTATTTCTTTTCTCAATTTATTGTTGACAAAACTACCCTCAATTTAATCATTGCATGACTAAGCTTAAAATAACACTTGTGGCAAAAAGAAAGCAAACCCTAGTTTACTTGATAACTTAAACTAATGATTGAGACAAATGCTCAATTTAACTATCTACAGATCGATTTTTGCTACCAAATTTGTACACAAGGTACACTTTGACCTCACTAGAAAGCACCTAAAATTTGGTAACAATTGGGTCAACCAATTGGGAGTTATGCCCATTTTAATTTCGTGTATTATTCTCTTAATCATAAAGACTTGGACCAAGTTCGTATCATTTTAATTCAATTTAATCTGTCACGTTGGATTCTAGGCTACCTTGGACGCGGCCCACTCACTGGGATTTAATCCCAGCCGCCCGATTTAGGTGCACGCTGATCCATCCTTGATCCGAGGGCGAAGACCTCGTCTTCTACCTCCGAAAGACCCGCTCTCCGCCTAACGCTGAACAACCGATCTTCCAACGATCCTCGCGCCCGAACCCCACCTCCTCCTCGCGAGATTTTTGGAGGAAGTCTCCCTCTCACCCGGGCGAGATCAACGGTGGTGACCACGTCACCTAACTCCCCCGGATCTTGGAGAACGGTTCCCCGCTTTCCCGCACCTCCCACTGGCGGCGGCAACCAATTTAGGGCTCCCCTTCCTAGCACCCCCCATGCCTATATAATGAGCCCAGTAGCTCCGCCACCTTTCCTTTAATCGCGCTAGTACCTCAATTGCAACCGAGATCGCCCCTATCTCCCTCACCTCGAGCACCCCTGCTCACCTGCTTCCCGACCTCCCTCTCACTCTGGTGGATTCCTCCGTTCAATCGAGGACGATCACACCATCTCGGGATCCCGACGAGTCGAACGCCACCCCCAGTTGGTGTCGCGAAGGCCCAGAGCCTCGGGTCGACAAGCCGAGCAACCGAGCTCCAAGAGCTCCACCGCCGGCGAGGTTGGAACATGTTGAGGACTGAAGGAGGATCGGGAATACCTCAGCAACCTTCCGCGGAGCTTTGTGACCACTTATCTCAGCCAGAGGGGCAGGTAAACCCAACTTTCCATTTTCTTCTTCGTTTAACCTGTAAACATGGAAATCGCGGTATCTTTCACCTCCGACGATGATCTGGAGCTCGTTGAGCTCGGAAGGATCCCGCGGAGTGAATGCAACCCTCTGCATTCCTCCAGGCTTAGCTCAACTCGAGCTAGCCACCCCTTCCCTCACCTCTGTGACCTCGCTGCTACTCGAGGGCGCGAGTTTAACAATCAACCCGGTAAAATTACATATTTGCCCCGACCGTCGCGACACGATACAAACCCCAAAAGGGGCATTCCCATCCTTTACCCCGCCTTTGACCCAGTTGACTGCTACTGGCTCGCGGGTTAAGGATAGGATCCGCGTAGCCGGATCCCTCTTCTGTTCCGCGAGACCAGCGACCCTTTTTTTTTTCGTTTTATTTCCTAGAAATTCCCTGATTGGTCGATTTTCAATTAATTATAGAAAATAGTAGGATCATCAGAAAATAGCAAAACTATATATCTTTTTGACCAGAAAAACGAGACCTATTCATATAAAATATGATCAGACCCTGTTGATCATTCCTGTTCGAAAATGTAATCTAAACCCATTTTAATCAATGTTATATGATTATCTTTAGGATGATCTTAATCAAATATTGATATCTTTTATCCTGACATGAGTTAAATAACCCTGAATCTCGAAACCTTAATCCCATATGATCAATCTTCAAGAATCATATCTAGACTCTTGCATATGACTTTCTTATTTCAATACTTGTTGAAAACATCATATCAAACCCTAATCTTCTAAGATCTCTTTAAGAACCTGATTAATCAATCTCCTTTGGTCAACTCTGATCTCAAGGATCAGGAGTACCCTAATGATGACTCTAATGATCCCAATCCTATGATCTAAATCCTAAGGATCTAAACCCTAATGATCTAAACCCTAAAATTATAAGAAATGATAAAGATATTTTGTAACATAGGGTTACTCATATTTCACGAGGATCTTCTCTCAACCCTTGATCTAGGAACCTGTGAGAACCTGATCTGCTAGAAGGTACGTGGTCGTATAAGTATATGACTAGATTTCTGGTTGCATATGATATGTGTACCTTGAATGCTCATACTTGAATATTATTGCTTGTTTGATTAGTATGAGTTATACTTCGCCAAACCTAATGAAACATAAATGGTTAGGATGAGTTGTAGCTACTAGAGCACATAGCCTGGTGTGGATGTATGTTGCCTAACATGGATGTATGTTTTTCCTTGGCCCATGTTAGATGTATGATGATATTATGTTGCCCACACTAGATGTAAGTTAAGTGCAATATGTGTAGTACAACTGCATCAAAATGATTGTAATAAAAAGGATGTTTACCTGATTTTTGCCTTAAGAAATGGTTTTATCCCTCCTTTATACTTGTTCAAATATTTTTCCTTTATGCAACCTTATTAAATGTACCTTTTTCCATGTACCAGCCTTGCTGATGTTTTGTTTCTCGTATTTTCTAGGTGCAAGGAACAATTGACTACAAAATGAAATGCATGCTCAAAGTATCTGAAGGCACAAATAATAAACTTGGAGGATGTTATAGATAGATTCTTTTCCTCTTATCTCATTTCTTGTTAGATGTCAGTTTTATTCTTTCCTTAGTAATCTTGAGGATGATTGAAATCCCATGTAATAAAGTTAACTTTCTTTAGAACCATATTTCTCTCCATATGTAATGACTATACTATCTTTATGAATGAATATTTGTGTGGCTTTATCCGATGATGTGAACTAGATCTTGGCTTAATCTCTGTTTTAGTTGACTACCTTAATCTCTTATATTTTCCCTTTTGACATCTATAGATATGAGTGCATGCATATCTATGAATGTCACTATGGAAAGTATATAGAAATTGGGGGACGTCACAGTTGGTATCAGAGCCAATGTTCACACATCCACATGAACTTCATTCACCCTATTTGAATCTAGGGTAGTCCTTGAGTTAGGGATGTGAAGGGTTGAGGTGTCTAGGATCGCATCTGCCATGGGTCTGACTAAAGTCTCCGAGCCACTTAGCTTGGCAATCACGAGGCTACCTTTATGGCAGTATAAGTCTACCTGGCCGATATCCTAAGTGTCCCCCATTCTTGGGCATACCTTAATTTAGAAATTTTCTCATTTATAGATTTTTCCCTCTCATCTCTTCTATAGGAAAAATTTCTCCCTCTCATCTATGTTTTTAAGATAAATTAAATTCTCCTCTTACCCCTGTTATAAGGTTAGGTAGGAGTCTCTCTATTTAGAAAGTCCTAAGGATCGACTGATAAGGATTTTAGGATATCCTCCCTAAATCCTAACATTCAGAATATTAATCATTAAATGATGAGAATAATAAAATATCATGTGAACATAATAATGATAATGACGAAAAAAAATTGTTGAAGTAATAATCTAATACGTTCAAATTAATTTCAGGATGCCTCCTAAGACTCGCAGCTCAGGGGAATCTTCCTCTAAGAAAAGAAAAGAACGTGAACCCTCTGAAGTACCTGATCCCGATGCTGAGGCCAAGGAAAGGTGGGAAGAACAAAAGAAAATCCTTTTAGATTTTATGGAAACCCTTGCCACAAAAGGAACCCCAGAACCCAGCTCATCTAGGAAGAAAGAGGTGACGGTGATAGATTTTATTAAGCTAAACCTTGATTCTTTTTGGGGTGAGGATCAGCCTGAGGTCATGGATAAGGCTGAAGCCTGGATTTTGACCATAGAGAATGGTTTTCATACCCTAGAAGTACCTAATGAGAAGAAGGTTAGGTTCGCCACCCATATGCTTAAGGGAGGGGCAAAAATCTGGTGGGAGAACTATGGCAGGAATAGGGGTGAGGAAATAGACAACATGGAGTGGGAAGCCTTTAAAAACCTCTTCACGGATCGTTTTATGCCCATAGCCGAGAGGAAGAGGAAGGAAAAGATGTACATGGAGTTAAGGCAGGGTAGTCTTTCAGTAGCTGATTACACCTGGAAGTTTAGGCTTCTGGAACGTTATGCACCCATCAAGACTGAAGACCGCCTTACTGAACACTATGTTGACTGCCTTTCCGCCCACCTAAAAACCCTAGTCATAGCCTCTCATCCCAGAAGCATTGATGAAGCCCTAGACATGGCCCTTAAGCAGGAAAGGGAGCAAGGATTGCAAAAGCCTTCTAGCATGGGATATTTAGGATTGACTACCACTGAGGAAGAGAAGTTCAAGAAGTTCCACCCAGGCCATAATAAAGGATCAGGGAAGGGAGGAGGTTCAGGGAAGAAAGGACCAAAGAATAGCAAGCTGATGGATTACCACAGCAAATGCAAGACTTGTGGACGAGGACATGACGGGCCTTGTCGCTACACCAAGCCAGTCTGCTACAACTACAAAAAGGAGGGACATTTCCTTGCCAAATGCCCCAATGCATCTATCCTTGGCAAACCTCCCGCGGGTGCCCCGCCCCCTCAAGGACACCGCAATGCCAGGGTGTTCGCAGTGACCGCAGAAGAGGCTAGGGCAAATTCAAACCAGCTTGTCGAAGGTAACCTTAAATCTTTTTCCATATATCTAATATTTTGTTCAATGCCTTCAATTATTTAAAAATGTAATTATCATGTGTAGGCATTGTTTTCTTGAATGGACATCCTGTTAAAGCATTATTTGATTCTCGATCTACAAACACATTTATATCTCGAAATCTGGCCTCAATGTTGCACTTACATATAAGGGACTTGGGATATATTCTGGACGTGTCAACTCCTAGTGGCAAAATATTCACTACATTGCAGAAAACCGATGTCCTCCCTCTAAAATTTGAAAATCATGACATGCCCTTTGAATTCATTCTCTTAACTATGGAAGACTTTGATGTTATTCTTGGCATGGATTGGCTATACACATATCATGCTTATATTGACTGTAGAAACAAGATGGTTGTTCTCTCTCAACCTCATTCCGCTCCAGTAGTGATCCCTCGGGGAAGCGGATTTTGTAATAATATAATAATTTCCTCTCTTAAAGCTAAAAAGCTCATATCTAAAGGATGTAAAGTCTTCCTCGCATTCGTCTCAGAGACCAGTCCTGACAACGGGCCTGTAGAAAGATTGGAGGTGGTACGTGATTTTCTTGACATATTCCCAGAGGAGCTTCCTGGGCTGCCTCCAAACCGAGACATTGAGTTCTCTATAGATCTTCTTCCTGGAACCACTCCGATTTCTAGGGCACCGTATAGGATGGCACCTGCTGAGCTTATGGAGCTGAAGAAACAATTACAAGAACTTCTCGATAAGGGTTTTATCCACCCTAGTGTTTCCCCTTGGGGTGCACCTGTTCTTTTTGTTAAAAAGAAAGATGGCTCGATGCGGATGTGTATTGACTATCGCATGTTGAACCAAGCTACCATTAAAAACAAGTATCCTCTCCCTCGTATTGATGACCTCTTTGATCAACTTCGTACTGCTAAAGTCTTCTAAAAAATTCATCTCCGTTCTGGCTACCATCAACTTAAGGTCAAGGATTCCGATATATCTAAGACTGCTTTCCGGACTCGTTACGGGCACTACGAATTTCTGGTAATGCCATTCAGGTTGACCAACGCACCTGGCGTATTCATGAACTTAATGAACAAAGTCTTCCAACCTTATCTTGATGAGTTTGTGGTTGTCTTCATTGATGATATTCTGATTTATTCTGATTCTATGGAGAAACATCGTGAGCATTTGAAGTCTGTCCTTGAAATTCTTTGAGCCCAGAAATTCTATGGCAAACTTTCAAAATGTGAATTCTGGATTGACAAAGTTATGTTTCTTGGTCATGTCATTTCTGGGGGTAATATATCTGTTGATCCCGCTAAAGTATCTGCTGTACTTGATTGGCAACCTCCTCGCAATCCTTCTGAAATCCTGAGTTTCTTAGGTCTGGCTGGATATTACCGTCGGTTTATTCCAAATTTCTCCAAGGTGGCACTTCCTCTCACTAAGTTTACTCGGAAGGACGAGCATTTCATCTGGTCAGCTGCTTGTGAGTCTAGCTTCCAAGAGCTCAAGCAGAAGTTGACGTCGGCTCCTGTTCTTGTTCTACCGTCTGGCAATGAAGGGTTTGTAATTTTCACTGATGCTTCGAGGAATGGATTAGGATGTGTCCTACAGCAGAATGGTAAAGTAGTGGCATTCGCGTCTAGACAGCTAAAACCCAATGAACGTAATTATCCCACCCATGATTTGGAACTAGCTGCAATCATACATGCCCTTAAGATCTGGAGGCACTACCTGTACGGGGCAACGTTCGACATCTTCACCGATCAAAAAAGCCTGAAATACATCCTGACCCAGAAGGACTTGAATCTACGTCAACGTCGATGGATTGAATACCTTAAAGACTACGATTTCACTATTGCCTATCATCCAGGTAAGGCAAATGTAGTCGTTGATGCCCTTAGCAGAAAAAGGGCAGTGTGTGTATCTCTTTCTGTCCCTGAATGGAGGAACATGGAGGATCTAGTGGGCTGGAAACCGCAGTTTCTGTCTGATTGGTGCATGTTAATAACATTTCCATCATGTCCAACTTGCATTTTGAACTTTTAGAGGCGTAGAGAGCTAGTCCCGAGCTTGCAGAGCTCTCCTCTCTCCTGGCTAAACCTCATACACATCTGTCAGTGGGTCTTGATGGTGGTCTTCGATACAAGAACCGCATGTGGGTCCCTGAGCAGTCAGCGGTAAAGACAACCATTCTTAGCGAGGCGCATGGGTCCAAGTACACAGTTCATCGCGGCACAACAAAGATGTACAAGGACCTACAACGACAGTTCTGGTGGAGAGGCATGAAACACGACATTGCAGAATTTGTATCCAGGTGTCTGACATGTCAAAGAATCAAGGCCGAACATCAAAGACCAGGTGGTCTACTGCAACCCCTCGAGATTCCGGAATGGAAATGGGAACATATCACTATGGATTTCGTAGTGGGATTACCCAGGACCAGGAAGGGGTACGACGCTGCATGGGTCATTGTGGACCGTCTCACCAAGTCAGCTCATTTTCTACCAGTGAAAACTACTATGAAAGTTTCTGAGTTGGCTGACCTCTACATCCGAGAGATCGTACGTCTGCAGGGGATTCCAGCATCCATTGTCTCGGATAGGGATCCAAAATTTACATCGAAGCTGTGGAAGCAAGTCCAAGAGGATCTGGGCACCAAGTTGAATTTTAGCACAGCTTATCACCCACAGACAGACGGACAGTCAGAGCGTACCGTACAGATTTTGGAAGATCTTCTACGAGCTTGTGTGCTCGACTGGGAAGGCTCGTGGGACCATTACTTGCCATTGGCTGAGTTTTCGTATAATAATAGCTATCAGGCGAGTATTGGGATTCCGCCTTACGAAGCTCTCTACGGCAGGCCATGCAGATCTCCGTTACACTGGGATGATGTTGGAGAACGCACTTTGATGAAATCCGAGGAGATACAGTTGTATATAGACAAAGTTGCACTGATTAAGCAAAGAATGAAGCGAGCACAGGATAGGCAGAAATCTTATGCAGATGCTCACCGACGAGAATGACAATTCAAGGAAGGTGATCACGTATTCCTGAAGATCCGACCTATCTGAGCTTTGGCCAAGAATAAGGGAAAGCTCAGTCCTCGTTATGTGGGACCCTTTGAGATCCTTGAAAGGGTTGGAGAATGCGCCTATCGTCTTGCTTTGCCACCTCAGTACAGCGCCATGCACAATGTCTTTCACGTATCCAATCTAAAGCCGTACGTCAAAGATCCTAGTCACATTCTGAATCATGAGCCCCTTGAACTGAAAGATGATCTGTCATATGCTGAGTCACCAGTCAGAATTCTCGATCTAAAGACAAAGGAGCTTCGCAACAATCGGAGTATAGATATGGTGAAAGTTCTCTGGAGCCACCATGATCCAACCGATGCTACCTGGGAGCTCAAGTCTGAAGTTGAGCGGAAGTATCCTCATCTCTTTCAGGCTTCTTGAATTTTGAGGACAAAATTCTTTTTAAGGAGGGGAGAATGTGATGGAGTGAGTTTTTATTTTATTTTCTCTCTCTCATTATTTCTTTTCTCAAGTTATTGTTGACAAAACTACCCTCAATTTAATCATTGCATGACCAAGCTTAAAATAACACTTGTGGCAAAAAGAAAGCAAACCCTAGTTTACTTGATAACTTAAACTAATGATTGAGACAAATGCTCAATTTAACTATCTACAGATCGATTTTTGCTACCAAATTTGTACACAAGGTACACTTTGACCTCAATAGCAAGCACCTAAAATTTGGTAACAATTGGGTCAACCAATTGGGAGTTATGCCCATTTTAATTTCGTGTATTATTCTCTTAATCATAAAGACTTGGACCAAGTTCGTATCATTTTAATTCAATTTAATCTGTCACGCTGGCTTCTAGGCTACCTTGGACGCGGCCCACTCACTGGGATTTAATCCCAGCCGCCCGATTTAGGTGCACGCTGATCCATCCTTGATCCAAGGGCGAAGACCTCGTCTTCTACCTCCGAAAGACCCGCTCTCCGCCTAACGCTGAACAACCGATCTTCCAACGATCCTCGCGCCCGAACCCCACCTCCTCCTCGCGAGAATTTCGGAGGAAGTCTCCCTCTCACCCGGGCGATCTCAACGGTGGTGACCACGTCACCTAACTCCCCCGGATCAGGGAGAACGGTTCCCCGCTTTCCCGCACCTCCCACTGGCGGCGGCAACCAATTTAGGGCTCCCCTTCCTAGCACCCCCCACGCCTATATAATGAGCCCAGTAGCTCCGCCACCTTTCCTTTAGTCGCGCTAGTACCTCAATTGCAACCGAGATCGCCCCTATCTCCCTCACCTCGAGCACCCCTGCTCACCTGCTTCTCGACCTCCCTCTCACTCTGGTGGATTCCTCCGTTCAATCGAGGACGATCACACCATCTCGGGATCCTGACGAGTCGAACGCCACCCCCAGTTGGTGTCGTGAAGGCCCAGAGCCTCGGGTCGACATGCCGAGCAACCGAGCTCCAAGAGCTCCACCACCGGCGAGGTTGGAACCTGTTGAGGACTGAAGGAGGATCGGGAATACCTCAGCAACCTTCCGCGGAGCTTTGTGACCACTTATCTCAGCCAGAGGGACAGGTAAACCCAACTTTCCATTTTCTTCTTCGTTTAACCTGTAAACATGGAAATCGCGGTATCTTTCACCTCCGATGATGATCTGGAGCTTGTTGAGCTCGGAAGGATCCCGCGGAGTGAATGCAACCCTCTGCATTCCTCCAGGCTTAGCTCAACTCGAGCTAGCCACCCCTTCCCTCACCTCTGTGACCTCGCTGCTACTCGAGGGCGCGAGTTTAACAATCAACCCAGTAAAATTACCTATTTGCCCCGACCGTCGCGACGCGATACAAACCCCAAAAGGGGCATTCCCATCCTTTACCCCGCCTTTGACCCAGTTGACTGCTACTGGCTCGCGGGTTAAGGAGAGGATCCGCGTTGCCGGATCCCTCTTCTGATCCGCGAGACCAGCGACCCTTTTTCTTTTTTTTTCGTTTTATTTCCTAGAAATTCCCTGATTGGTCGATTTTCAATTAATTATAGAAAATAGTAGGATCATCAGAAAATAGCAAAACTATATATCTTTTTGACCAGAAAAATGAGACCTATTCATATAAAATATAATTAGACCCTGTTGATCATTCCTGTTTGAAAATGTAATCTAAACCCATTTTAATCAATGTTATATGATTATCTTTACGATGATCTTAATCAAATATTGATATCTTTTATCCTGACATGAGTTAAATAACCCTGAATCTCGAAACCTCAATCCCATATGATCAATCTTCAAGAATCATATCTAGACTCTTGCATATGACTTTCTTATTTCAATACTTGTTGAAAACATCATATCAAACCCTAATCTTCTAAGATCTCTTTAAGAACCTGATTAATCAATCTCCTTTGGTCAACTCTGATCTCAAGGATCAGGAGTACCCTAATGATGACTCTAATGATCCCAATCCTATGATCTAAATCCTAAGGATCTAAACCCTAATGATCTAAACCCTAAAATTATAAGAAATGATAAAGATATTTTGTAACATAGGGTTACTCATATTTCAGGAGGATCTTCTCTCAACCCTTGATCTAGGAACCTGTGAGAACCTGATCTGCTAGAAGGTACGTGGTCGTATAAGTATATGACTAGATTTCTGGTTGCATATGATATGTGTACCTTGAATGCTCATACTTGAATATTATTGCTTGTTTGATTAGTATGAGTTATACTTCGCCAAACCTAATGAAACATAAATGGTTAGGATGAGTTGTAGCTACTAGAGAACATAGCCTGGTGTGGATGTATGTTGCCTAACATGGATGTATGTTTTTCCTTGGCCCATGTTAGATGTATGATGATATTATGTTGCCCACACTAGATGTAAGTTAAGTGCAATATGTGTAGTACAACTGCATCAAAATGATTGTAATAAAAAGGATGTTTACCTAATTTTCGCCTTAAGAAATGGTTTTATCTCTCCTTTCTACTTGTTCAAATATTTTTCCTTTATGCAACCTTATTAAATGTACCTTTTTCCACGTACCAGCCTTGCTGATGTTTTTTTTCTCGTATTTTCTAGGTGCAAGGAACAATTGACTACAAAATGAAATGCATGCTCAAAGTATCTGAAGGCACAAATAATAAACTTGGAGGATGTTATAGATAGATTCTTTTCCTCTTATCTCGTTTCTTGTTAGATGTCAGTTTTATTCTTTCCTTAGTAATCTTGAGGATGATTGAAATCCCATGTAATAAAGTTAACTTTCTTTAGAACCATATTTCTCTCCATATGTAATGACTATACTATCTTTATGAATGAATATTTGTGTGGCTTTATCCGATGATGTGAACTAGCTCTTGGCTTAATCTCTGTTTTAGTTGACTACCTTAATCTCTTATATTTTCCCTTTTGACATCTATAGATATGAGTGCATGCATATCTATGAATGTCACTATGGAAAGTATATAGAAATTCGGGGACGTCACAATTTAGGTGATGAATAATAACATGGTTGAGTTCAAGTTATATAACCCGCCTCAAGAACAACTTCAAAGCTCCAAGATCCAAAGCACCATGTTCCTAAGGTTGAAGATGACTTATCAAGAGTCCAGGGATCGTTCACAACTCATTCATATACAAGGAATCACCATGGATAAGTAAGTGGTGAAGAAGAAAAGAAAGGAAGATCAAAACCCTAAAATTATGCTTCAATCCAAGGTTGAAGATGATCATGACCTCACCTTAGGGTTAAGTATTGAGCTCCTTCTTGATCTAGAACCTTTACACGATACCTCACAACCCTTGCATGATATTCCACCACTTGTGGCCGATATCCCCCTCACTTGTGGCCAAAATCACTTCACTATGGCCGATATCACCCTTCTTGGCCGATATCACCCTACTTGGGCGATATGATCTTGCTATGGGCGATACCCAAGGACCTATGCACGATACCACTTCACTCATGCACGATACATGGACCCTATGCACCATACCTTATGGAAGGAGGGTGGTAAGATCCGAACAATTTCATTAAAGGGTGAAAGAAGGGGTATATATACTTGTTGTACATGAAGGAGTGTAAAAATGAGGTGTCATCAATTTGAGATAGTAAGTGGCACGTGTCCATGCATTGGTGACACATGTACATGCATGAATCAACATTTATCTTGACTGCAAAATAGTTGAGGATAACCTAGGGATGAAAACTCGTCCATTACATATCTCTTTGAATAAGATATATCAATTAAATGATCACTTTTTCCAGTACCCGATACAACTTTTCTAAGGAAGTTGTAACCCGATACACCTCACCTCCTTGAGGTGCTTTGCACGTCATGGGATTTTCCAAGAGTCCAAAAAATGATATGGGACTCCTCCTATGGCTCCTTGGCCGATAGGAACTCATATATAAGCTTTTCAACTTGATACAACTCAAGTTAAGGTTTCATATTCAACCCTTTTCTTGGTCATTTCATCACCAAGAGTACCATCACTCATAATTGATTCAAACATGGTGGCTCCTTCTTTATATCTCCTCTAAATGATACATAGAGTAAGTAGGGACACTCTAGAGGTGTAATTTGCATATCAACCCTACATTTGGGTAAATTACAGTTTGTACCAAAATTGGTGCACAAGGTACTAGCATTATTCAAACATGTTCAAACTTGGAATTTAGGCTTTCCACAAGCCACCACCTTGCATAATTATCTCTATAATGATGCTAAAACACATGAGGCATGTTAAACATATGACATATTGCACTAGAACCCCTTATCTTGGGTAAAATGCATTTTGGTCCAAAATAAAGGAATATTGCTCAAACAACATTCAATCAGGACCAAACTTGGAACATAAGTGTGTCACATGACCACAAAACTCTATTATATTAAAGTTCTAAGCAAATTTATAGCCAAAACAAATAGGGTTACCTCATAACCCAGGTTAGGGTCATTACAAGTTATAAACCCCTAACAAGGATTTCGTCCCCAAAATCCCAGGCAAAGGGAGACAGATACAATTCATTCATCATATCATCAAGCCTCCACATAATGTCATGGAGCTTCCATAGAAATTTGGCCAACACAAAGTCCTTTCACATAGGGTTATCATAGAATCTGTCATATAGGACACATACTCCACTGTCCTTTTCATTATTGACTGTAGAGTCAACTTTCTGTTGGGTGACATTTTTTTAGCCGGAGAATCATTATACATACCTTATTTAACTCAGGTGTCAAACCTCACTAATTTGTCACCCACTTGGAACTACAGGTCTTATCATATATTTTTAGCTTTGATAAGCTTTTTCTCAAATGATTCTACCTTTATTCTTTCAATTAATATATCTTTATCAATGTTATGTTTATGCAGAGCATAAACCCCTAACATATAATTTTCCTACTAGAATTGTCACAAGGTTGCCCCTTCTAGGTAACAAAACATTACTCCTTGTCAGGAATCATGTTCTCATTTTTCTCATATCATTGAAAGTTCTTGGATACTAGGATTTTTTACCTTGGTATCCATTATTTGTGCCAAAAACACATCACATCATCATCATTTCCATCCTCTATTGTTATTACTAAAACTAAACATATAATAGGACCTTTCTTTAATCTTGGGATATTACTTAACACATATACTTTGTCTTGGAACTAAGATCCAAGACTAGATGATGCTTTTCTAAGTATCCATCAATGGATTATTTCTAATCCATGCACATCAAGTGTCATAGTACTCACTTGATTGCCATGTCCCAAAAGGGAAAGAGCACAAGGAATCATAGTCCTTTTTATCACCACACCATTAATCAAGGTTTTTTATTTAAAGAAAAGAGATTATCACCTTCTTCAAGTATTACATGAACTTTTAATTATTCATGTGTCATTCAATCTTATTTCTTCTTAAGTTCCTTGCCTTCAGCATAGGAATTATAAAGATGATTACATGTCACCACCTCTCAGTATTATCATCATCATGATTACTAGATCTGGGTATTCCAACCCTTAGTTCATCACTGAACATTGTTACCTCTCATCGGGTGACTATTACCTCTAGGTCCTCAGACCAAGGTATACATTATACTAAACATCTTCTTTTGTTTAAAAGTTGATCTATGATTAAATTAGATTCACCCATATATCAACTAGGATGTGGTAGAAATATCCATGCCACATCTTCTACCTCATTAATCTCTTTAAATTGTCTCAAAATGACTACTTGATTAGAGTAATCAGAAATATAATAATCTAAGAGTTCCATACTTACCTTTCCTTCAATAGATGAATACCTGGCCAGGGTATTCAAGAACTGAAATTAGGTAGTATGCATTTGTTTTATATTATGTTTCATACTTTTTAAGTGAGAGAAAGCTCCATCTTCTCTCTAGAAACGTCCCCTAGGTCCCATACCCCCCGCCCAGGTTAGCCTCCGTCTGGCGTGCCCCAACCATCACTCCTCTGCCCTCCACGATCAGCGCCCCAGAGGTTTGGGCCTCTCCTGGCTCAACCTTCTCCACCCAGTCTGTTGAGCTCCGCCCCCAAAATCACATCACCAGCCTCTCCACCCTGGTAAGTCCCAGTCCGACGATCCCTAGCTTCCGCACCCCCGTCCTTCTCAGTTTGCGCTTCAGAGGAGAGTGTCGATCAGTGATCGGCCTTCTCCCCCCTGTCGGGCGAGCTCAGCCTTGATCTTCTCAGCGTAGTGGGAGCGTTATCATTTTAGGTAACTAATAAGATCAGGCTCATCCTCCCCTCCCTCATCTCCCGACGTTAAATCAACTGCCTGGTGCGCTCAACGGCGGTGTTTTAAAGGTACATACTCATAACTCCTCCACCCCTTTCACTCCTCTACATTAAATCCTGAAGCTTTAGACCGCTCCTGAGGCACCTCGCTTGCAAACCTAAGATATTATAGCAACATGCAGACCTTTAAACCTTAACATGTGTTTTCTTCAACTATAGCGGTTGGGGCATTTTCACTCTCAGTGGCGTCGAGGAAAGTTTGATACTCCAAAACATCCTTTTCAAAAAGTCTCAACTAACTACATACCATTCTGCCGGCTATCACTTTCCCTCATGTTCCTTAACTGCAGTCTCATCAGTCCCGATTCTCTGCTTCCCAGAGAATATCTTTTTCCAAATGACTCACCTTCCAAGATTACATCATGAGAACGGGCGGCCTGTTCACCCTGGCCTCATGCTTAAACAAGACCCGTCTATCCAAAAAAGGCAAGACAAAAATCTTCAGGATTGCCCTAAAATAGAGTAAACCCTCGGTGTTTGACGACGGCTTGAGGGTTTTAGCAACACCTCTAGAAATGGACTCACGTTTCACCTTCATGGAGTTCCCTCTCTCAAACCCTACGTACTCTACCAGTGTTCCCCTACCGAAAGCTTGGATCTACCACAAGTTTGACCTGTCATCGGGATCTTGCATGATCAACATTGGTCACCGTTCATTCTCGGTGAAAGTCACTTGGTCTTCCCAGGCTAATCACCACTGGAAAAATAAAGCTTCAAACCTCCTCATCTCTGAGGGTTGGGACCTGTTGATCTCAGACCTCAAGCTCAAGCTGAAATGGTCTATCTTCATCAAGCCGATCGGAAATCAAACCTTCCTGATGTGGGTTAGGGATTTCAATGCCGACACACCACTTGAGCTAGCACATCTCTATAAAAAATACGACCAAGAAAGCTCAACTTCATCAAACTCGACTGACGTTTATCAACCCCCGGTAGGAACAAAGGCATGGCCCATCTCAGTCTCCTCTTACTCAGAGGAGGAAGATGTTGCAGACACAGCGACAACACCACATCAAACAAGCTCCATCGCAGCAAGGTACCATCTTTTTTCCTCCTAAAAGAAAAAAAAACCACCAAAAAACTCACTCTCTCTTTGCTCCACAAAACCCTAAACCCCCGATCCTTCACAGTGGACGAAATCATCCCAATAGACATGATTATCCTAAACTGCACTTTTCCTATTTTAGGACAAGCAAAATCTACACACCTCATCAACAAACTCCTAGAGGTAAACCACACTGCCCAAATCTGGAGAACGACCCCTCCCATAAAACCTTTTCGGGCCCTTCACTATTATCTTTGCAATAGTAAGCACCATTCGGCTTCCAGATGCCCTTCCTGATTTACCTGCTTCAGATGCCACCAAGTAGGTCACACCAAAAGGTTCTGTAAAGCTCATCCACCCCCTGTTAAGATCAAAACTCATGCAGACCCTGAGCTTTTCTTCCCTAGGTACTTCTCTGGAAAAGGTTCGACTTTTTGCGAAAACCTTCGAGTTCCAAAAAAAGAGATACAAACTTCAGACGCACAAAACAACCCCCTCCCTTTCCCCCACTCACAAGCAATGCTTTTGCATTCCTTGAAAACCTCTCGCCCAAACATGCAGGCACACCCAAAGCTTGATACCAGCATAAAAACACCAGAGTTGTGCCTATATCAAAACCCTACCACAAGCCACCAAACCACATAGCTTCTCCACCAAAACCTCACTCCTCCTACGCTCCCTATGTTACCTCCAAACACTACTCATACACCTTACATGCACCATCAGCCATGAAAACTCCAGAACACCTTGAATATGCGATAGCTCTTGACCTACCAGCAAACTCCATGAGGCTACTCAAAGTCCTCACCTTGAGAAGCATCCTCATCTCAATTGAAAACAACATAGACAACAACCCTATAAATGTCCTAGATATCACCCGCGCTCTAGCCCTCCTCATCTCGGGACAGACTATCCTCAAGCCAAAAATCTTTTTGCCAACTCAACTGATATACACTGTTCCTGAAGGTACAAAAATCAACCATCTCTTCAACCATGTTCTCACGATACCATGTGGATCTAGTTTCATTACAGCTAGATTGTTAAAATGGTCAGCTGACCTTGGAGCTTACCCAGCTCCAGCTGGCGGCTCCGACTGGGTCGCAATCACCAACCTCCCACCCCACCTCTGGGAAGTTGAGATTTTCAGAGGCATAGCCCACTCCGTCGGGGATACTCTACAATACATTATCCCAGAAACCCTGCATCCTACCCAATACATTAAAGCCTTTTGCCTCCTAGCAGTCAAAGCAGCCATTTCCTTACCACCTTCCATCAACATTAGGATGGGAGAATCAATCTATAACATCAAACTATTAGCCGAACATCCTTCTGAAAATAAAATAGCCTTCTCTGATCTTTCAAACCATCCACCTTCATGGTTTTTCCCAAATAAAGATAGAAAGACACCTTCCCTTACACATTTTACAGGTGATCGACGCCATGTTTGGGAAAGAAAGAACTCAAACAACACCTCCTCCGATAACACAAATATCCTCACAAGTAGGAAAAGAACTAGAACCTCCACTCCCTCCCTACATGGAAACACCTCTCCACCATATGGCACCATTTTTCCCTCCCCAACATCTACCAAGGAAAGATGCCAAGAACAAAACCCAAACCAAACCTCTTTAAGAAAACATAAGCTTTCCCAGCTAAAGGATGTCAGCTCTTCACAGAGTCCTCAGAAGAAGATCCCAAAACAAAGGCAAGAAGACAGCTACGCCCAGAAGCTTATGATGCAAGGTCCAAAAGAGGCAAACAAAAATATCATAGTCAACAGACCAGATTCAGGTACATCCACAAACACTTCTCTCAGTTCATCCTGTGCAAAATCTTCTATTTTTAATATCTCTTCCCCACCTTTTACAAAGTCTTTAAACTATGACATAGACAACATTGAGGACCTTGCATCATGGTCAAACATCAATAGTTTTACAAAATTTGCTAAAAATATAAGAATACATCTCGAAGATGAAGACAAGGCTCATAAAACCCTATATGATATTGAACTCTTTATGGGTTGGTCAAACAAAAGAGTTTTGGAAACTACCAAGAAAAACCTTGAACTTCTCAAAATCGACTAGCCTGCTTTTAGAGCTGATCATCTCCTGTCATATCATTTCCACCAAATATGTATCTTTCTTCTTGGAACATCTGTGGGGCTGCAAACCTCCAAATACGTAAGGAAATCCGCTCACATATATACAAAAATAAAATAGACTTGATCACTATCCAAGAAACAAAAACTAGTCTTTCCTCTTTTGCTCTCAAAACCATAGGAGGTAACAGAATCACTGACTGGGTCCAAATCCCCCCCACTGGCTTTAAAGGGGGGCTCTTAGTTGGTTTCAACAATCTTACCTTCTCCGCCCTAAACACCACCACTCTAGACTACTCCATAACCATCGCCTTTAAAAACACATCTGATGGTTTTTGTTGGAATTTTTCTGGGGTTTATGGTGAACCTGGACAAAATAAATCTGCCTTCTTGACTGAACTAAAATCGCTCATGACAAACTACCATATGTCTCCCTAGGTTATCAGTGGAGACTTAAATTTGATAACCCAAAACTCTGATAGAACAAACCCCACAAATTCCACACAAACTATGTCTGCAGTTGACAAACTTTTCAGCCATCTCCTCACAAAACATGCATTGATTGATATAAAACCATCAAATGCATCCTTTACATGGTCCAGAAATCAAACTTTCGCCAGACTCTACCATTTCATCTACTCCACCCTATGGGAAGACAAACACCCTCTCTCCACTGTTCACATCTCTCATAGAGCCATATCCGATCATTTCCCTCTAATTCTAGACACTAATACCATTTCATGGGGTTGGCGCCCTTTCAAATTTGAAAATGGTTGGCTCTCCATAAACAAATTTACCAACACGTGTGTTGAGCATTGGAAATTAGCCAACTCCCAAACCACAAACCTAGGACTCCACATTCTCCAAAAAAAAGCATCAAAATACACATCAAAAACTGGAAACTCACAAACCCAAACAAGCTCTAAGAAACACAAAAAAACCTAGAAGAACAATTCCTCTTTGTGGACAAGGACCCATCAGCAGAACCTGCTCTTGTCCTGTCCATTAGAGCTGACCTTGATTTCACAAAAAAGTGTATTGACACCAGGTGGAGACAAAGGGCTAAAATCACCTGGGCAAAGGAAGGGGATAAAAACACAAGGTTCTTTCATAAAATCTGCAACAAAAACTATCGAAAAAACTCCATCACATACCTTCAAATAAATGATAGGATCTCAACCCATAAAAAATCTATCACAAATCACATCACAGACCATTTCAAAAAAATCTTCAACAACAATCACAACCCCTCCTGCCTAAATGACTTGGACTGGTCTATGATCTGCCCTACAAACATAGAAAACCCTCAAGACCTTATAAAACCTTTTTCCCAAGGGGAATTGGACTTGGCCATATCTACATTAGGATTAAATAAATCGCCTCGACCAGATGGTCTTAATGTAGAATTCTACCTTGCAAACTGGGATCACTACAAAATTGACTTCCTATCTCTGCTTAAGACCTTCTACGAAAGTGAAAACCCCCACAACATCATGAAGCACCTAAACCAAACTTTCATTACCCTAATAAAAAAACCAATCAACCTGACCTTATCTCCCAGTTCAGACCCATCAGCCTTATCAACACTTCATACAAAATCTTAGCAAAAACTCTAGCAAATAGAATAAAACCACTCATGAACAAAATCACTCAATCAAAATGCCTTTCTCAAAGGTAGAAGCATACAAGATGCATACCTGATGGTTAACGAAACAATACATCTCTACCAAAAAATAGAACACCTCTGCTGGCCATCAAATTGGACTTTGAGAAAGCCTTTGACTTGGTCAACTAGAACTATTTAACAAAATTGCTCATTGGCTTTGGTTTTCCACACAAATGGGTCAAATGGATACATGCTTGCATTTCCACAAACCACTTTTCAACAATCATAAATGGTGTTCCATTTGGTTATTTTCATAATTCAAATGGCCTCAAACAAGGTGACCCCCTCTCCCCCTACCTGTTTATTATCATCACAACCATTCTCACTCATATGATACAACTTGGAAAAATCAGTGGCCTCATTAACTCACCAGAGGAATGCAAATAAAACATTATACAATTTGTTGATGACACAATAATCCTCTCCTCCCCAGAAGACGCCTCCTTACTCAATATCTTCAAAATCCTAGGCATTTTTCCTATATTTCGAGGCTAAAAATAAATCTCCACAAATCATCCATCTTTGGGGTTCACCTTGAACAATCTGTCTTGGAAAGATACAGAGATATCCTTAGATGCAAGATTTATGACTTCCCCATCCAATACCTAGGACTCCCAATTACCCCCCACAACATCACAAATTCTACCTGGTCTCCCATCATGGAGAAAATAAATAAAAAACTCTCTGATTGGACAAATAACTTTCTAAATCTCTCAGGAAGACTTACTCTCCTAAACAGTGTCATCACTCCTATCACCACACACTTCCTGAGTTGTATACCCCTTCCATCCAACACTAAAACACTCCTTGACAAAGTGAGATGGAAATTCCTCTGGAATAACTATCACCCAACCACAAAATCCGGAAAAAACTACCACCTTGTAAATTGGAAAACTATTGCTGCACCTTTAGACCAAGGTGGCTGGGGCATTCTAAACATCAAAACCCATGCCTTCTGCCTCATAACGAAAATCATCAAAAGTCTTGTCAAAAATAAGACAAAAATATGGTCGAGCCTGATCAACTTCAAATACTATCAAAAATCCCCTCCCTGGCATAAAGTTCCAAAAAAATCAGCCTCACCCCTTTGGAAATACATAAACAAAAACATCCAAATTATAACCCAACTCATCAACACTCCTCCACACTCCCACAAAAAAATCTCCTTCTGGAACGATCCCTGGTTTGAAAAAAATTCTGTTCTAAACCTGCACACAAATTGGACCATCCCAGACAATCTTCTCAAGATCAACATTGACAAGGCCCTCCGCCTTCTAACCAGCAACAGAACAAACTCTCTCAAAAGATTCATTCTCATGCATCTCAAACCTGACGACCTCTGTGCCTTAAAGCAAACACTTGAAAAAAAATTCATCAAACAATATCACTTGGCGATGGGGAAACTCCTACTCTGTCAAGAAAGCTTACACTTACCTATCCTTCAAAGGCTTTTCCCCACATACCACAAAAATATGGAAACAAAAATGGCAACAAAAACATAAAATCTTTCTTTGGCTACTCCTTCACAACAAGCTGCTCACTAGAGAGAACCTTTCCAAGAAGGGCTTCATTGGTCCTTCCAGATGCCCTCTATGCAAATCAGACTCTGATTCGGTAGAACACATCTTCTTCAAGTGTAACACCTCACTAAACATCATCTCACACTACACACGAAATTACCAATTAGAACTCAAATCAGTTACCTTCCCCCTTCAGATCACACTAAACAGTCACTACAACTCCTTCAGGGGAAACGACATCTTCATCGTCATCAGCTGGAACCTTTGGCTTGAGAGAAACAACAGAATATTCAACAACAATCAAAAAATGAGGCAAAATATTATCTCACAAATAGATGCAGATCTTCACTTGCTCTCAATATGCAAGTAAGCAGGTCCTAGATAGGAAGGAGGACTCCGAAGAAGATGAATTTGAAGCCCATTTTCTCTGCGACCTGAAGGCCATGGTGGACAATGAAACAGGCATCAGTTTGCTGCAACAACTTTAGTGATACCATCTGTCCAGGAGTTGAAAAACGTTTCTCAGATATTTTGGATTAGTGCTACTAGAGGCTTTTTAAGGGGTGCCTCCCCCAAACAACTAAATCATCTCTCTTTTCTTCACGCAGCAGAACATTTTTCTTTCGTATTCACACCCTGTATGAACTCGCTAAAGCAGGTGTTTGCTTGCTTTGTTTTTATCTTAATATATGCTATGACCTTTACCTTCAAAAATGTTACATACTTTTAACATCTCTTTAAATTTTACTACTTAGTATCTCAGATTTTTTTCTGGGTGTTTCTTTTACATCTCTTCCTTTTCTACATGAAGAGAGAAATTTCAAAACATATAAGAGAATATTAATCTAAATATAGGTTCTCATCCTTCTTATCTCTTCCTCATTTCCTCATAGGACTAATTAAAGGAAGCTCAACAACAACTACCTTCTTATAATTATCAGATAAAATCTAGAGAAGACGTATCAGAATGAGAAAGCTCTATCTGACTGTCACCCCTCGCAGTCATCCACCATTTCAGGTTGACTCAAACATACAGTCTAGATGTTTCATGTTGTTTCTTTTGCCTTTTTATACTATTAGGTTGTAACTTTCATAAGCCCTACCGAGTCTGCCTCAGTTTTTGGGTCATTTACTCCCTTCTTTTTGAATAAAAGGGTTTAGTATGCTTAAAATGTCCATGTTTTATCCTCTTACCATAGTCTTATTGGTCTCATTACCGATGTAGAAGCTAAGTCAGTTCTTATAGGTGGAAAGTTAGGACTTTTGCCCTCACATAATGACTACCGGTGCACTAGGCATTTATTGCACTGGTAGCACCAATAACTTTGGATTTTTAGAACAACTAGGCAAATGTCTCTAGAATGGTAGAGACCTTTCCTTCATACTCAGCTTAGTGCCCCTCCTTGGGCACTGCCATTATAGATGTACTATCTATCTATACTCATGGAAGAGTCTACTTTCTTGCCATATATCATTCCTTACCACATTTTTCACTATTCCAACATGACTATGTCATTCAGGAACTTTTTCAAAACCCAAAGTTTCTATATTGAGTACCGGTAACCTCGGTTGTAATGCTAGCATCCAGTCTATTATATGCATCACTGTTGTCCTAACTTGCCTCACAAGAGCATAAAAAGTAGGATTCTCTATCCTGATTGGGTCAAGATGGGAATTCTTAGGCACTCGTTCTTCTCTTGCCTGATCCCTTGCACCCTCTCTTGGTGCAACAACATTGCTCTCACTAATGTCTTCCTCATGTTCCCCAGTCATTTATAAACTTTACCCTTTCTTCTGCATAAGCAGAAGTCACTATAGGGTATACTGGAGGACACTAACACAGACTCAACACCTTAGTCCTATGTCTCTATAGACTCAGCCAACCTTAATCTCTGATACCAAACTTGTAATGACAGTGCCAAACTGACAAACAAATTGTTACTAATTAAGCGGAATAAACATAAACAACGGATTAACAAAAATCACTAAAATTTAAAACCATTTTTGTAAGGAGATCCTTGTCCAGAAAACTTTTACTAAAAGATCTAAAACTCATACATATCATGATTTACATTGTACAACATTGTTTCTTCTTATCTCAAGGACAACATATAACAGTTGCAAGAAGAGGATAAGCAATTTAGAATACTCTCATCTTTTAAAGCATTGCAACTATCTATGATAGAGTAGTAAATCATCTATTCACTTTATAAGGAATATGAAGAACATGTATATCATTTACCCATCATACTATATCAACATCTCAAGTTTATCATGTGATGCTCATTATCATGGTATGACATCCATGAATCATTCTCATTTCTAACTGTTGGCCTCAGCCAATCTGCTAATCAGATATTGAATTGTACCAGTCATGTGAATATATATCATTATCATATGTCCAGGTATTGGCTTTGCCAATCATGTACAACTATTCTAGGTATTGGACTATGCCAATCATTTGATAATAGACAGGTGTTGGGTTATTACCAATCCTGTGATTGACAACCATGTATTGGGTTATTATCAATCTTGTGATTGACAACCAGGTATTGGACTCTACCAATCCTGTGATTAACAGCCAGGTATTGGATTATTACCAATCCTATGATTAATAGCCAGGTATTGGACTCTACCAATCCTGTGATAAACAACCAGGTATTGGACTCTACAGCATGGTTGCTAATGCAGCAGAAAAAGTCTACATAAATAAGAAAAGAGATAAAATGAAAAAAAAAATAAGACGCGATTATTTACTCATAACTTTTAATTAATCCTTTTATCGAAACAAAAAACTATTCAATTCCTTAGAAATAATATGGAGAAATAATAATACTATAGAAGTATAATATCCGTATGGTACCTATGTTTTTATATAGTATTCATATTTAGGGCGTAGTACATTAGCAAGTAAACATTTTTAAGTAGGAGTAATGTATTCCAAAACATGGGTACTATGGCCGTGTTTGGCAATGGATTGGATCGGGATTAGGCTGTGTCGCCTAGCGCCACGTCGGCCCAATCCGGTCCGGCTTGAGCGAGAAACGTGTTTGGCAACCAACCCATTTTGATCCTTGTTTTGGGATAACGGAATCCCATTATCCGGTTTAACTCAGTCCCCCTCGAGGCAGGATTACAATTCTCAGTCTGGTTTGCCCCGACACCACCCTCCCCCCCGGCCCCCGACCCTGATCCCTCACAACCCTCCCTCTCCCTCTCGCCCTAACCTTCTCTTCTTAACGCTCTCCCTCCTCATGACGCTTAGCTACAGTCGACCATCTTCACAACTGTTGGTCCGTGTGAGAAGTAAAAGTGAAGGCGGCTACCTCGAACAGGTCGCAGATGGAGTCCAGTGGTCGTCAGGTGAAGCGTCTGCATGGAGCATCAATGCTGCCGCCTGCCACCGTCGGTCTACCTGGGCGGCTACCTCCCTTAAAAGCAAGGTACTCATGCCCTACCCTGCTCTTCTCTACTACCTGCTCTGACATTGATTTGTCTTGTCGACGCACAGAAGAAACCCTAGCTCGTCCAAGGCAACAAGAAACCCTAGCAATTGTCTGTGTGCCTTCTTATTCCTCTCCTTTTGTTGTGAGGTTCTACACTTCCACATACGCCTTTTAGAGGAGTTGTTCGCGGAAGCTGGTCGTCATCCTTTGTTGCTGAACTGCGGCGGTTCTCCTCCCTCATGCTCCGGCGGCCCTTACCAGACTGACGATTCCACACTATGTCGTCGTTCTCACCCCCTTCTGCTCAGGTTGGTCACGAATTAGGGTAGAGGGTGCTTTGTTTGTGAGGTCGATTAGGGAAGACGTACAATAATCAGGCATGTGTATGGATTAAGTGGCAAATGAGCCGACATTAGCTGCAAACATTTGAATCGTTGTGTATGACATTGATTTATTCTACTTCTAACTACTGTTGTTATCTAGAAATGCATCAATTTACCGTTATTATGTGTTTGTGTGCTAAGTTAGAGCAATATCTAGTAACCCTATAGCAAATAAAAGCAACTAGCATGCCTAATTTTTGAGATTTTTGTCGACCAGGTTATTCTGAGGATATCAATCTGTGTTAGTAGACCATAATTGGGGAGCAAATAGTTGTTAGTCTTATCGTAGATTTCCTTTTCTATCATTTATTTTTTCCTCACCCTGGTTTCTGTGACTTTTTCTTTGTTTTTCTAACATAATTGGGCAGTAATGGTCGTTAATGTCTTGGACATATCTCTTTACCATACCTTTATTTCATGTTCTATTTTTTGTGATATATTATGATATCATAATAGTAGCATCAATTGCATATGATTTTTGGAAAGAACAAGTGAACCCAATATGGCATAATTCTACAAATTTTGTTGGTTCTTTATTGAAAGCTAGCTTGAATTTTAGTACTTATTTAGTTTAATTTTATGATTTTATCAAGTGAAAAAGATGTTATTGTGAATTTTGCATATAAAATTTTGGACTCCTATCTGTTTTCATCCCAATGACTTTTTAATCAAATGAAATTAAATTTATGCGCAATCATTCATATGATTCATGTATGCATGTGTTGGTATTAAATATAGAATATGCTCACGCGGTTTCAAAGTGGATATGAATCTGAAAATTGGTATTCTGGGAAAGATCATTCATGTATAGATAAAACCCACAAAAAAGAGTCAAAACTACTCACATAAGATGCCTATCTAGCTTGAATTTTACCAATATATTCGTGATAGTCAGGTGCAACTTAATAAAGAGGGTTGATTGGTCCCAACTAAAATTATGTGTAGGCAACTTTAACAATAGTTGATGTTTTCCAAAACATGAGCTTTAATTTATAAATAATTTATATTAGAGTGATGAAGTAAATAGATTGCTTATGCTAAATTTAGTTTTCAAAAATATACTTCATGCTTACTACCTGGGATGACTGCACTTTCTTTCTATATTTATACATGAGTAGTAAATTTACTTGACAGCCTTGAGAAGTTGAGATGGGATTTCTAACACCCTAATTCTTTGCCAATTTGAAAACTGAATAGTTCTTATTTAGGCCAATTGATACATGATATGCATCTTCCTTGATTTTCCATTTCATTATCTGTATCTGATTGCTTGAGGGCATGAAATGGTTTAAGATTAGGGAATTTGATAAGTGCACTTTGTATTGCATCTTATTTGCTACCAATTGTATCACCCTTAGACGGAAATATATTTCCAATTGTATCAACCTTAGATGGAAATATATGTCCAATTATGCTATCTTGTTGCTTATTTATTATCCACATGGCTTTAATAATAGTTCCCATTATTTTGTCATATCTCCTGCTTGAGTAGGCAACATATTTGATCCCAAGAAAGAATGGTCAGAATTTGTGAAGATCATAGGACATTTGTGATGAACAAAAGATGTTATCGCATCTCCCTAAAAACATATTATGTTCCTCATTTGTTAACTAAGATAAAAATCCTTAAAAATTACATGGCATAAAAGTAACTCTAATAGCATTGATTCATTGTCATCATTGTCATCTACTAACCTACAGGCTATAGAGTCCATGTCATAATTCCCATTATATATCTACTCATGATCAACATCCCCCCAATCGATGAACTACACTCCATAAAGTCAAAACAATATGTAATTTTGTAATGGAGTAATTAAGGAAAATTGACATATTTACATCTTATTAAAAGAATTTGACCCTTGTTCAGGTTAAGGATCTAATTCATATCATATAAAAAAGATGGTAGATCGTGCCCATATCATAGTACGAGGATGAAGACATCTCCCTGGAACCCTTCTACTATGGATTTGAGCTTTCATTGATTTTACAATCAACTTTCCTCTCTATCTTGCATTTAGAGTATCCATTATTAATCCTACAATATATACCATGGACGAACCTAATTTTTGCCTACATTGGCTCACCATGAGCAGGTAGTATCTTTGATTTGGCATGCGGGAGAAGACTCATGGTTATTTCATGCTTATGATTTATTTTAATGAATTACATGTTGTATCTAAATGTCATTCTTGAGTTTTTGTGATCTTAATTTTATGTGTTGTTGATTGATCACCTATAATACATTTCTTATATCTTTCTATGTGTTTTGAGATCGTACATGGATCAATAGGTAAATTTGAATGCAAGATATCAATTTATTCTATGATAGTGGTTAGGTTAAGAGGGGAAACAACGTGAGATTTAAAACTTGTCTAACTAAATAACTGTGAGGTCTATGTTAGGTTAATCCCTGCATCTATAGAGTGATGCCTGGAAAAGTTTTTTTCCTATGCAAATGAATATTTTTTTATTGTGTGGTATTTTACCATGACATATGTGGCTAGGTGAAACCTGCTGCTCAAGATTTTTCTCTTCATTTATTAAAACACATTAGTCTATGTTTTATTTCTTCTTTGTTAAATTATTTTCAGTTCATGTAAACCACCAATTAATCTTAAAAAAGATCAAGTTTATTGAAACATTTGATCTCTTGCGCTTAACAACATTTGACTCCTCATGGAGATGACCTCTATTACATGAATTTTGGAATCTTTTAGGGAAAGTGATTTGACTTATAATAGTTATTCAAAATTCATGAAAATATACGAATAGTTTATTATTATGCATGGTATAAGCTATCAAAATGGCTGAAATTTTTATATTCCTTAATATTTTTTATGTATGCTTGGATATGATGGAAAGGGTCCCAAAATGATGGATAGAGATGGAAATTCACATCTAGTTGAATATTTTAAATAGAATTGTACTAATTCACAATAGAGCAACTGTGGTGCTACCTATATATACATCTAGTTGAATATCTATCTATAAAAATGCTTAGCACGTATCTTCTACTAGTAACACTATACAACAGACCACCTGTGGTGTTATCTTTTTGAGCTGATGCACCTGCTTACTTCTTATTTTAGTTTTTCAGTTGTTTGCTTGTGTTTCTGGTTCAGCTATGATCTTGCTCGGTTGTTGATTGAGCTTCCTATATATGCTTGCTTGGCTGTTATTTCGTGACTGGTCTATGAATTACAACACGTAATTGTATGCACATTTGTCCAATCAATTTACACATTTTAATAGTTTGTTATGGGCTAATCAGTTCATTTTATGTGTCTATAATTTAAGAAAAAGTCATCCTGTTGTCATTTGAACTGCTATTTTTTATATGTTGCATCTAGTGTTGAGTATTACAATATTCTAGGTCTGTGTGTGTTACATCAACTTAACTGTATGTACATTTGTCCATCAAGACATATTTCATACGACCCCTATGTGGTGATTGCTCGAATATGTGTTTGTGTCTCTGCAGTGTGATTGTGTGTTTATTGTCTATCCTGCAAAATTTTACTGTTTATAGTTTGGAAAGATTGTATTTAAGGGCATGTATTTAAGGCCATGCTCTGCTTTGTGCAAGGGTAGAAGTAACACATGTCAGATACTAATTTATTCTTACCATAACAATTTCGATGTGCCTCTTGAAAACCATACATGTTATATAGTAATTATCATTGTAAACACCGCTCGCTGTCATTATATACTACAGCACCTACACGAGTATGTCTTACGCAGACCCGAAGCACTGTATTGTTTGGTCAAGTGAGTCTAATGTCACTCTAGTAACAGCATTGCGGAGACAATATGACTTAGGCAGGTGTATTGACGGTCATTTTACTAAGGACTCTTGGAGGGAGGCAACTTCTGATGTGCAAAATAGGATGGGGAAGGACGCAGGTAAGTTAGAACAGTTCAAAACTCGGTGGAAGAACCTGAGGAAGGACTATGCCGCTTTGAAGCTTGTGACCAACAAGAGTGGCGTTGGATGGGATGACACAAGGGACATGCCCACACTGCCTGACACCCCTGAGTGGAGGCAAAGCATTGTGGTATGTACAGTAATCACACCCTTAACCCCAACAAAGTAATGTCCTACATCTACACTTATATTTACTAATACAAATTTTTTGAATACTTAGGTAAACAAGGACCTTGCTAGGTTTCTTAGGTGCCCCTTTCCCAACTACTACGACATCAAGATGATGGCGGGAGGAACATTGCTAGAGGACACCATGCAATGTCTTCCATGGACACACAAATCCCTTCTGACGTTGCCTCCGAGGATGATGTTACTGTCGACTTATATGTGTCTGATACAACCATGAACACAAAAACCGCATCAGGGGAACCGAACATACGCGCATCTGGGATGCAAAGTGAGGGTGACACCGGGGGAGGCGGAACAGATACCCCAAGTGTTGGGGGGAGGACTCCTCCTTCCCATAGGCACAGGAAGCGACCATCAATGGTCTAGGAGCAATGTGTTCTTTCTAATGAAGTGTTATCTGAATTCACACAGGTGTACGCCAAGGTTCACGAGTTAGGCACAGGTGTGGCAACCAGAGCCTTTGAAAAAGAAGAGTTTGCAACTATTTTACAACATTTCAATGACACTTTCCCCGATTCCCCCACTGCTATTTTTACAACACTTGTGAATGCCATAAAGGACTCGACAAACCGCAACATCTACCTCAGCCTTCAACACACCCCTCAAAAGATAACAATATGGTTACAAGACCTTTGGAAAAGGTCCCAAGTCGGCAATGCAACAACAATACCTTCAATGTCATCCTATTTTGTGCCATCTCAGCAACCATTTGTGTCACACACCCCACCACCCAACTTCAACAGCACATCAAGCATACCTTCCATGTGGTATACTCCATCCAATGATGCTAGCCCTTCAGGATCATAAGTGGGAACTACCTTTTTCCATTATGTTTTCTATGTTTCAGACCATCAATTTATATTTGCTTAACTGTTGTAATAATTTCTTTCCCGTACAGACATTTCAATTTTCTTCATTGTTGTAATAATTGATTTACCATACAGACGTTTATTTTCCGTACAATCTAATTTTTTTGTAGCCTTCAAGTCGTTGTTTCACATGTAAATTGGTTTATATTATGTTCAAGTAGTTATTATCTTGTTGATATCATTTTTCTTGTAGGCATCATGTGTGTCAGTGACCAAACACAATCACCTGACCTCCTTACACACATTTTAGATACCTTGTCTGGTCCAGTAAATCACATTGTTGATGCAATTGCTGAGTCGATTGTGAACTCCATCATAGATGACATTTCTGTTGATGCTAACATACCACCAACAATACTTAGGTTAGTTAGCATAAGGAGTGGCCACATAAAGGTCTTAGAAATATTAACCGGTCATGAACAAACAGCTTATGACCTATACCGAATGTGACCACATACTATAATGGTCCTTGTGGACAAGCTTGAGAGTCGTGGCTTGTTACAAAGTACTAGAGGCGTCACTTCAGTTGAGGATGTATGCTACTTCCTACAGATGGTTGGCCATGGACATACAAATTGTGCTTTGGCAGAGGACTACATTCACTCTGGTGAGACCATATGTAGAAAGTTCAACAAAGTGTTGGACGTTGTATGTGCGTTGACCCCTGACTATATTGTCATGCAAACCGCATCGACATGCACGACAACACATTCTCATATATTGGAGACCCCAAGGTTCTACCCTTACTTCAAGGTAATAGTTATCCCCTACAAATTTATAATAATTTTCAAATATTTTGTATGTTTACAACCTATTTTGGTGTTATAGAATGCCATCGGGGCAATTGACGGAACACACATTCCAGTCTTGGTCAAACAAGACAAGCAAAATCGCTATCGAGACGGAAAAGGGAATGTCCCTCTGAATGTCATGGTTGTAGTAGACTTCTCGATGGAGTTTACATTTGTCCTAACTGAGTGGGAGGGGTCGGCTGCTGACCATTGGGTCCTACAATCAGCAACGACCACTGGCGGGTTTAAAGTTCCGTCGGAAAAGTTTTACCTAGTTGACGCAGGGTATGCCAACACGCGTCAATTTCTTGCACCTTATTGCAACACAGCTTACCATATTTCTGAGTACCGAGGAAACAGACATCCCAACACCAGCAAGAAGGAGATGTTCAACCACCGCCACGCTCAACTATGTAATGTTGTTGAAAGAGCATTTGGAGTGTTGAAGAGGCAGTTTTTCTACCTTAAAAGGGGGGCGACATATCTTATACATTAACAGTGTCACCTCGTAATGGCTTATTGTATCCTCCACAATTATATCCAACGCCAACATGATGGTGACACTATCATGGATGAACTCCTAGATGACAGTTCAACATTTGTCGTCCCCCCTCCTGGGGTTGACCTGAGTTCACTACAACAAACAACTCTGGCTGATTCAAGGGAGGGCGATATTTTATGTGATTCCGTCTCTAATCTCCTTTGGGAAACTCGTTGACATAGGTTTGTACTTATCATATTTGTATAACATTTTTGTTAACTCATCGACCACGTGACTTTGGAGCACTACATTTTTGATTCCCGAACTGTTTTATGGATCCTAATCATAAACGTCACATTGTGTTTCGATAGGTTGTCTTGAAATGGAGAATGGAATGCCTTGTTGTCTATGCGGCCTTCAATGCACTGTACGTGTGTATATGGATGTCACAGATGCGGAAAATGGATGTTTTGAAGACAACAGCCCCCACAGATCGTATTTTACATGTGGTAGGGGTCTTGTGTCGAACATATGTCACATGAGGCTGTCCGCGTAGCGTGTTCAACCCACAGTGGCCACGCTTACTGTAGATTAGGGATGCACTGATGTCACAACTTGCAAATGCCCGCAACGAACGTAAGCTATGGTCTGAACAATGTGACTTTGTCTGTTCGACAAGAGCAGATATTGATAGGCTCCAACAATATATTTCCACTCTATGGGAGAGGTGCCAATATCTTCGCCAACGCCTTCACATCACGAGAAATAATGACTCTTCAAATGAGGATGGATACAATACATCATAGATGTATAACAACCTTTCATACTAAATTCACTTTTATGTTTCAACAAGAAGCTAGGCCTATTTTATGTTCGGAAATTTTTATTTGAAATCTATGTTCAGAAACCGACATTATTTTACTAATCATCAATCATGTGTTAGATGTCGATGAATCCATCTGAAGTTCTGAGGTGTGATTGTGGGTTAGATGCAACCTTGCGGCTTAACACTGAGGATGCAGGGTTATATGATTTTGGCATTCTGAGTGAAAGGTCAGGCGAAATGTATTACATATGTCCTTCTCGTGAGGTGCACTAGTAAATACATACATAATATGTTGTCCTTGTGTACGTTGCACATTCGTTGTCATTCACTTAAACTTGATAATACATTTTAGGGAAAAGATCGGTGCAGATACTTCCGTTGGGCAGTTGATCCCCCCCCAACAATTGATTCTTTAAAAGCTGAGATTATGTTACTAACTATCGAGTGCAAGTCACTGTGGGGCCAGGAAATGAACATGAAGGACTTTGTTGAAATGCATCACAACTACAATGATATATACACCGACAAAAAGTATGAGCATGAGGTTCTATAACGCTATGTTGCCATTCTGGAGGAAGATTGTAGTCTTCTTTTAGACATTCCTTCACCCACGATGACGCCATAACGTTGAATGGTAGAGCTACATTTTGTTTGTCTTCTCGATTTACATTATCTACCATTCGATGTTTTTAACATTAAACCTTTCTTAATTCATCTGTTGTATTACATTAACAGGCTTTTGTTATTTATCGTAATGTTGGTGTATATTTTATGGAGGGTGTATATTTTTTCATCGTGATGTTGCTAAATGTTAGTTAACACCTTAATTATGCCATACACCCTTACGTCTGAAATATATTACTTACAGAATATGTACTATAGTTGGGTCGCCAACGACGCCTTATTTTATGTGGTGTACATAGCTTGATATGGTTTTCAGAGGTATGATGAGAAACCAATATGAGTTTGGGAGATGTGTTAATGGAGTATATACTACACAGGCTTAGATGGAGGCATGGCGTGACTTTCGATTGAAGCATGGTTTTAGGGTTTTGATCTTCCTTTCTTTTCTTCTTCACCAATTTTTTATCCATGGTGATTCCTTGTATATGAAGGAGTTGTGAACGAGACCTGGAATATTGATAAGTCATCTTCAACCTTAGAAACATGGATCTTTGGAGCTTGGAGCTTTGAAGTTGTTCTTGAGGTGGGTTATATAACTTGAACTCAACCATGTTATTATTCATCACCTAAATTGCTATACATAATGAATTACTTTTAGTTATGAAATTTACTAAATAGTTGATGAAATTATGAGTCCTAGTAGTTACTTAGACATGTTATCATGAATTATAACTGTTGGAATGGAGGTCTAGAGCTTAAAGAAGATGGTATCACTTTACAAAAGTGATATCGGGTTCAAGCATATATACAAGTAGCTCTAACCCGATATGGGTATGTCTTGCCCAATATGCTTGCCAGATATGCTTGCACAAGATGCTTTCACGATATGCTTGCACGATATGCTTACACGATACGAAGTCAAGTATAAACTCCATGCACGATACAAGGTTAAGTGTATACTTGTAAGTTGATATGAAACCCTAATTTGGGTAACCTAATATGAGTAAAGAATAGCAAGTGATATTGCACGATATGATCATATAATATATGATTGGTACTTGGTATCATGAAGCACACACATATGGTGCACGATATGAACATTTAAGTAAACCCTATTGTACGATATGAGGTATGGATTCAAGAATAAGATGTAACCTGATATGGCAGCCCGATACACAACCCTAGATGACATATAGCCCGTCATGGCCAACCCTAGATGGTGAGCCACCTGATACGGTGATTGAATGCAACTATAGCTCGACATAGTGATGGTTTAATACCTCATGCATGACATAGGTAACACATACATGAACACCTCAAGGGTGATATGTTGAGCATACATACACCTCAAGGGTGATATGTTAAGCACACATACACCTCAAACCCGAGATGGTAAGCATACATACACCTCAAACTCAATATGGTAAGCACACATACACTTGTAAAGTGATATGGGTAGCAAGCACACACCTCATACTCGATATGGTGGAAGCACCTCAAAACCCATATGAAGGAAAGCACCTTATATGCAATGTACTTGATGAAGTAACACATTAGGTGTCTTATATCAAGTCATACATTAAGAGGTATGGAGTTTAATGAATATTGATTAAGTAGGCTAATGTACCTTGAAGGAAAGGTTGAGCCAACTTAATAAAGTATGAAGTAATCAACATCCTAGTAAGGATAAGAGAGAAACTCATACTTTGTGTTGATAATCATTTAATGATAAATGAAGAGAATAAATAAGTATGATTGAATACTTATGATATTAATGTATGCTCCTAGATGTGTGGAGCAATGAATTAGGGTTTGGACTGATCATATGAACTTGAAACCATATTCAGCTATAAAGGGAAACCCTAACCCTAATAGTTGTGCTCTCCAGTCATTTTAAAACTTTACCCTTTCTCTGCACAAGCAGAAATCATTATAGGGTATACTGGAGGACACTAATACAGACTCAACAACTTAGTCCTATGTCTCTGTAGACTCAACGAACCTAAAGCTCTGATACCACAATTGTAATGACTGTCTCGCGAAAACAAGATTAACTAATGCGGAAGCGTTCATCAAGCAGCGGATTAGCGAAAATCACTAAAAATTAAAACTTTTTGCAAAGAGATCCACACATAGGAAATCCTTTACAACAAGAACCATTGTATAACATTTACATTCTAGTTCAAACGTATATAACTTGTACCATCTCTTTTCAGAGACTACAACATCAACTGCCTTATGAACATTATATACCGACAACATATGAATCTCGAGGCATCAAGCCAAAACCTCAGTTTGATATATCAAAAACACTGACTGAAAACTCTGAGGACCTGAGAGTACAGAGATGACACATAGGACTTCTAGCTATATGACTTGACAGTCAGTGCCTCCACCTGAGATCTCACTGCTGTCCAAGTTGTTGCTTTCCTTTTCCTGCAAAAGAGTATCTGCCTCTTTGTCCGTGTCCACCTAAAAATGTTGGATCCCACGGGGGTGAGACAATTGTAAATTTCCCCAGTGAGAGATATAACTCTCCGCCAAAACATTATTATTGCAATTAAGGATATAAAACTGGGCAGATGATGAGCAATTTAAAGATTCTCTTAATAAGGAATAGGAAGAACATGTATATCATTTATCCTCCATATTATACCATCATATCAAACTTCTCTTGTGACACTCATTATCATGATATGTCACCCATGAGACATTCTCTTGTGACACTCATTATCTTGATATGTCACCCATGAGACATTCTCGTTTCAACTTATTGGCCTTAGCCAATCTGCTAAACAGATTTTGGTTATAATGGACATGAGAGTGTACATCAACATGTCTTATTCAGGCATTGGTCTATACCAATCCTATATAAGTATTCCAGGCATTGGATTACACCAATCCTGTGCAACTAGTACAAGCATTAGATTTATATTATTCTTGTGTATCCATTCCAGGTATTGATCTATGTCAATCCTGTGCAACCATTCCAGGTATCGATCTGTGTCAATCCTGTGCAACTATTCCAGGTATTGATCTATGTCAATCATGTGCAACTATTCCAGGTATTGATCTATGTCAATCCTGTGCAACTATTCCAGGTATTGATCTATGTCAATCCTGTGCATCTATTCGAGGTATTGATCTATGTCAATCCTGTGTTGTTATTCCAGGTATTGGGAGTTAGCCAATCCTGTGCAACTATTCCAGGTTTTGATCTATGTCAATCCTGTGCAACAATTCCAGGTATTGATCTATGTCAATCCTGTGCAACTATTCCAGGTATTGATCTATGTCAATCTTGTGTTATTATTCCAGGTATTGGGAGTTAGCCAATCATGTGCATTCCAGGTATTGGGAGTTAGCCAATCCTGTGTTATTATTCCAGGTATTGGGAGTTAGCCAATCCTGTGCATTCTAGGTATTGGGAGTTAGCCAATCCTATGTTATTATTCCAGGTATTGAGAGTTAGCCAATCCTGTGTTATTATTCCAGGTATTGATCTATGTCAATCCTGTGCATTCTAGGTATTGGGAGTTAGCCAATCCTGTGTTATTTTTCCAGGTATTGAGAGTTAGCCAATCCTGTGCATTCCAGGTATTGGGAGTTAGCCAATCCTGTGTTATTATTCCAAGTATTGATCTATGTCAATCCTATGCATTCTAGGTATTGGGAGTTAGCCAATCCTGTGTTATTATTCCAGGTATTGGGAGTTAGCCAATACTGTGCATTCCAGGTATTGGGAGTTAGCCAATCCTGTGTTATTATTCCAGGTATTGGGAGTTAGCCAATCCTGTGCATTCCAGGTATTGGGAGTTAGCCAATCATGTGCAGTTGTTATTCCAAGTATTAGACTATGCTAACCCTGTGCATCTATTCCAGGTATTGATCTATGTCAATCATGTGTAACCATTCCAGGTATTGAACTAAATCAATCCTGTATAACCTTTAAAACATTTTATTACCTCTCACTAGGAAACAACCATCCTCATAGATCATAAGGCCCATAAAACACCTTGTCACCTCTCACTAGGCAACATAACATATTACTTCATGTAATACAATAGTAACACCTCTATTCCCTCAATAGGGTTACGGTTTACTATTCATCCCCTCAAGGGTTTCTCATGGCATCACCCTCAATTAGGGTTTCACATGGAATCACCCTCAACTAGGGTTTCACATGGAATCACCCTCAACTAGGGTTTCCATTATGGTTACCCCCAACTTGGGTCTACTATTCATCTCCATTAGGATTTTATTCAATTATCCATAATTAGAGATTCACTATTCATCCCAATCAGGGTTAGAGTTCAATAGCCCTGTCAATCAGAGTTTATGATCCTGGTTAGGGTTTCATGATCTCTTTACTTAAGGATCATACCCTTAATCAGCCCATGAATCATATTCATGTATGAACTTCATGCTATCATCTTCTTAACTTGATTAGGTTACATCAACCCTCAATCATGTACATACAACTATGATTAACATAGTGTACCAAGTCATTGCTCTTATAAGAAATTAGGGTTCATCCCTTAATTGGCACTAATCACTTAGGTACTATTAGGGTTTCAACCTTTTTACCTTCATTGATTATTATTACTAATCATCATTGGATCAATAGAACATTCATCATCTTAATTCTCAAAGATTCAATCACATTGGACCTCCATTACATAAGGTATCCAATTGAATTAGGGTTTTCAATGTTGATTCCTTCAATCATTGAATGCATGGAACCAATCATCAATTGGACCTATACTCATACTTCAATTGAGTTAAATCACTGATTTGACCCTTAATTAACCCTCAATTGGTCATCAATTAGGGTTTCATTCAATGGAATTAGGGTTTGGAATTGATGATCCTTCAATACTAATCAATGTAAGACTAGTTACTTTGAAACCATTGAACCATCATCCAAATTGGGTATGACCTGACCCCAAACGGTCTTGAGGTCGTTTGGATGACCTTCAAACGGTCTTGAGGTCGTTTGGATGACCTCCAAACGGTCTTGAGACCGTTTTCCCATCAAATCAATCAAAACCAAGCCATCCAAGTAGGGTATGGATCATTGAAGTGCTCACCAATTCAGCAATTTATTGCAGATCAACTTGGTACCTTTAGGCCTTCAAACACCTAACCATACTCAACCCTAGACCTCCAAACGGTCTTGGGTGACCACCAAACGGTCTTGAGACCGTTTGGATGAGCTCCAAACGGTCTTGAGACCGTTTGGCCCATCCATCCTTTGGATTCTAGTGAAAAATCATCAAGGATTGGTCTATCGAGTTGATCAACAAATCAGCACTTCATTGCAATATGATTAGTACCTTTGGACCTTTAATTGGTCAACTATACTTGACCCCAGACCTCCAAACGGTCTTGGGGTGATCCCCATACGGTCTTGAGACCGTTTGGATGATCCCCAAACGGTCTTGAAACCGTTTGGGCTAATCAACCCAAAATCTCAACTTAACTCATTGGAATTTCAGCACTAATTCCAATTAGGGTTTGCCTAATTGATTAGCCTTCAACTCACTATTCCTTGGGAATTAACCCCTCAAATTTGGTGAGTTATTAGACAACATAATTAGTATCAGGAATCCCAAACGGTCAACGCTTGGTCAACGCACTCAAACGTTTTTGAAACCGTTTTCCCAAAAAGGTCAATTAAATCAGATTGAAAATCAGCACTTAATCCAATTAGGTTTCCCTAATTGATTAGCCTTCAACTCATGATTCCTTTGGAGTTAATCCATCAAATTTGAAGGTTCATTACCCAACATCATTATGAACAGGAATCCCAAACGGTCAATGCTTGGTCAACTCACTCAAACGGTCTTGAAACCGTTTTCCCAAACAGGTCAAGTTAATCAGGTTGAAAATCAGCATTTATTTCAATTCGATTTGCCTAATGGATTGGCCATCAACCTACGATTCCTTTGGAGTTAACCCCTCCAATTTTGTGGGTCATTAGCCTACATAATTAGGAACAAAATTCCCAAACTGTAAACGCTTGTTCAACCATATCAAACGGTTTTGAAACCGTTTTCTCCCAAACGGTTTCAAACCGTTTGCCTTTAAACGGTTTGCTGAAACCGCATAGCCAATCAAATTAAAACGATTTGGAATAGCTATCAAAACCGTTTGGCTTGGTACGTTTCTTTGGATAAGAATCTAGGATGATTTCATCATCCCCTTCCTTCGAACAACCAAGAACAGAAACCGTTCTTGATGGAAATTGCAGCAAAGAAACAAGAGTGTAGCAATTTAAAGAAAACAATCAACAAAGTATAGAGAATTGATGCAATATCAATGATTAAGGGTTTGAGTTATAAAACCCACCTCCAATTGATATAAAAAGCTCCAAGACCACGTCATAAATGGTTTATGAAGCTCTTGCAACTCCCCCTAGGCTCGTCCTCAAGATTTTGATTGTAAAAGTTGTCTAGGGTTGAAGACGAGATCAAAATAAGAAGGAATCTATAATTTATTTTCGATTTCCACCATGAAATCAAGGAGAAGGAAGGTCAAGGGCTTACCCACAGGTTGGGGACGTTCTCCCTGCTCCTCCCTAGCTCCTTGGTCGGTTTTGCAAGCAAGGGGAAGAAGAAAATCCGAAATAGGCCTTGGTTTGGGCTTGGAAATGACACTTTTATAAGGAAATTGATGAGAGAGAAAGTGCCTTATAAAAATCCAATTAATCCAAAAATTATGGCCGCCTCTTCCACCTCAACTCCATGGATACGAGGCATATCCCTTTGCCTTTAATTCTCCTTCATTATCTTCAAATTAAAGAAAAGAAAATTAAGCACCTTAATGCTTATTATATTAATATCCCATATGTGAGTGGATATTACTTTTCTTTATAATAAGGTGAGTGGAATTTCACCTACTTAAGATATTTTTGTTCCTTATCTTGGAAAAGGAACGTACATCCTTATTCAAAATTAACCAATAACACTTTGGTTGAAGGCCCTTTAATTAATACATTCATTTTTGCCCTAAATTGAATTAGGGTTTCAATTAGGATTAAATCTTGATTATTTTAATATCAAGATTCTCTCTCCTCCAACTTAATTCAAATGAGATGCCCCTCTCATTTTATTTGCTCTACCTGATGCCAAGAAACATTAAGGACCTTATTGAAGTTGTAATTTGCATATTGAACCCTGGATTTTGGGTAAATTGCACTTTACTCCAAAACTAGGTTTTAATGCACAAGGATTGCTTTACAAGCTTAATCTTGGTGTCCAAGCTTGTGGAAACCATAGCACTACATCATATTCATTCTTATGATGTCTCAACATCAGAGGAACATCTTATCATGCAACATTTGCAATTTAACCCCTCAACTTGGGTAATTTGCACTTTAGTCCAAAATAAGCAAACATTGCTTCAACATTGTTCAAACAGGACCAAAATTAAAACATAAGTTCCTCATGAGCCCTAATCACTTTTCATAAGATGAGATTAAGCATATAATCATCTTTATTAATCAAAACACCTAGGGTTAAAGCATAACCCAGGTCAGAGATGTTACACGTGCGACGGGGAGTTATTCGAAACATGTTTCGCACGCCGGCCTTCGTCGGCAAAAGACTGTTCAGGGTCCTGGAAGGAGCGATAATAGAATGTACCGACAGCAGGAAAGGTCGGTGAATGATATATAACGCCACCCCGGCCTTGGCGAGAAGTCTGATGAAGGGAGATCCAGGCTCCCGTGCGGTGGCCGACATGTTGCAGCACATTGAAGAGCATAGACCAAACCTTGTGCTGGCCCCGTATAAACACCGCAAGGTGTGGTTCCTTTGCATGCCATACCTCAGGAACCATGACCTCCAGTTACTGAGCTGTAGCCGCAACGAAGTACCATGCTCCAGGGGTGTTTTCTACTGCCCGGAGGACAGAAAGCTGAGACTCCTGCCACTGCGTCTGCTACGAGCTATAAAGCGAGGAAGCCAACGTCATCAAGGTCCTTGGAACTTCTTTTCTCTTTGAGACCTCCCCATTCAGGCAGAAGAGGGGAGTGGAAACAGCTCTATCGTCATCCTGGGTGCCATTGAGGCGCTCAACACATTTGGAAACCTGGGGGTCCTCAAAGGCACGTCCTTCTATCAACGCAGGGGCATTTACGCCATGTTGCTGATCAAGGACAAGTGCTATTTCTAGGACGTAGGGGTACCGGAGCAGCTGCTGGACAGTGACCTGGAAGAAGACTCTTCTCAATCCAGCAGCTCCTTAGAAAAAGAGGAAGTGGCGACCGTCAAACATGGGGTAGGCAAGCAGTTGATGGTCCTAAAGAAAGTGTGCGGGATGGAGGACACTGCTTCGCCTAAAGATTCAGAAGGGCTGATCTCAAATTTCGACCGCTTTTTGTGTGCAACTCTCACACAGGAGCAGGTCCATATAATCCAGCTGAAGTTAGCTGATTCTACCCCATCGGTTGTCGCCTTTCAGGCAGGCGATGTCGTAGTCCCGGTCGACGATCTAAGGGACATGGTGAAGGAAGGAGGGTGCTTGGCTGTAGCAGTTGCAGCCACTTACATCCAGTATATACAACCAAAGCTAGAAGATGCATACATAGCCCAGTCCATGCTTTTCAACGACGTCTGCCTAGCCGACGAAACAGGAGCAAAGAAAAATTTTCTGGTAGAATTGAGAGGCGGGATCCCAGGCACTATCTTTTTACCAATTCTGCATTACAATCATTGGACGCTCCTAACTGTGTACACCTGGCAGCGAGCAAGAATTTTCTACAACAGCTCGGACAGCAACAAGAACCATCCAGTGTCGTGTACATCAGAACCTTTGACACCCGTCGAACGCCTGGTCCGTAAATACTACGACGAGGTGGCAAAGATGATCCAACCATTCATGGACATGCAAGGAGGCAAATGGCACGAACTCTAGTTCTGCCACCGCAGTCCGCAACAGCTTCCCTTATCCAACGACTGCGGCATCTACGTCCTGGAATGGATAGCAAATAAGGAAACGCCTGACCAGCTCAACCACATCATCTATCACAGCAGAAGGGGCGAATATGTGTGGGAGCTTCTGTCTGATGCATGCGCAACCTCACTGGAATAAACATTACCTCACCTTATCTACTTCACAACTCTGGGACAGAGTGTGGAGCAAGTTTGGGGGGGTACCATGTACCAGTGAGGGAGGTACAAAATTTTGTCTAAATTTTCTAACTTAATCTTCTTCATTCTTTTGTCTCAAATACTTTATCCTTTTGTTCTTTACCATATCATGTGTACATATATATGTTCATGCCAAAAATTTTGAAATTTGTTTGCTTATTTTGTTCCCATACATATGTACAAAGTCGCTATATTAGTAAAAACCTGATGCAACTGATTGCAAAGTTTGTTTTCTATGTGCTTAATGAGATGCAAGTTGTTGTTATATCTTTTTGATAATGCTGCCTCAAACAAACAAAAGATTATGTTTTTCCTTGCCAAAAATTTCAAAAAATATAATAATCTCACAAACAGCTAAGAGACAAGAATGGAGAAGGAAAAAGCTGCTTAAACAGCAAGAAATCTCTTTGTTTTACCTTACCCAATGAAAATCCCAAAAAGAGAAAGAAGACTTTTGAGTGTGAATAAAAGCATGAGAGTTGTGCCCAATAAAAGAAAAGAAAAAGAAAAAAAAGTATATATACACACACTTGTTTTGCAAAAGTACCCATCTTTAGGCATGGTAGATCCGGGGCAGTGGTACGTAGGATGTGAAATCACTGCTCTAAAGCCAACTGGTTTGGACTGTAGGGACCACTTTCCCGTTAACGGACCCTTACCTAGATGGACTAATGGAAAACAAGAAAAAAATCCCAAAAAGCCTTAGCCTACCCTATACACAACTTTCTGCCCCAAAAATAAAGCTGTTTGGTGTGTAAGCTAACTTCGAAATCATACAACAAAGTCTTGCCGAAGCTGTAGAGAAGAATCTTACTTAAACAATATGGCAGGAAAAACTAAGTCTTTTATCCATAATAAGACAACATTATCCTTAAGGCATTACAATTCTTGTTTCACCTTTTGAACAGAAAACTGCGCTGAGCAAGGAGAAGCATCGCTAAATAAGCTTAAATATTGATTGAGGACAATCAAAACGCTAAGTTTGGGGGAGTTGATAACACCAAATTTGGTGACATTTTAGCCTTGTTTTCTGTTATCAAAACTGCCATTTTCTGCTATTTTCCTCTCTTTTATTAGCATTTTTGCAATAATTGGCCAAGCAATGCTCTTAATCTAATTTCTCCATCCTTGGCAGAGTTTTTCCTCATTTTTGGTGCAATAAGGCCATCCTGGCCCACAAAATAAGTCCAAGTCTGTTTCGGCCTTCCTGACGCCCGATACAACCTCTGCCTGACAGGGTGGAGTGACACAATGACACACGACAAAGGGATGCCGCACAAGAAGGAGTAGATGGACGACACACCTTCTACCCGATAGGGAGCCCAGCTCGCCCCGACAACCTAGCTTGTCGGGCGACACAGCCACCCACCGGCAGGCGCGCCGTCTGTCCCGTGACCGATAGCCGACACTCCTGCGCCGAGCAATACCTGTATCGGCCGTCCAACAACCCGCGCATAAGGAGCCACGTGGCGCTTCGAGCACCATAACTTCTCCCAACCAGCTGCCTATAAATAGCAGTTACAGGAAGACAAAAAGATAGTTCAGATACTTCAGAATTCGTACAGTTGGGAGCTTTGAGTGATCTTTGGAGGAAACTACGAGAGCAGGAGTATCGTGCCCCAGTGCTCGTGTCGGGCGATACTAGGTGAGCCCTTCCTCGTCCCGAGAGGGAGGGGATGGTTCACTTAGAACCGTCCCGGGCGACACTGCAGACCGATATCGGCCAACGATGATGAGCGACACAAGTGCCCGACAGTAGAACGCGTCGCTCCATGCCCGACACGATATCGAACCCGATACGCTTCGCCCGTCATGCATGTCATCCGAGAGGGTGTGTCGCCCGACTTGAGCGTATCGGCCAGGTCCTTGAACGATACAGTCGGTCGTTACGGTGTGCTGCTTGAGAGAGTGTGTCGCTCGACACCGTTGTATCAGGCTAGGCCCTTGTCCAGTATCGGGCGGGAGAGCCGTTGTGGTCTGTCACCCTTCTACATCAAGAAGGCGACATCTATCTTTAATTCTGTTATTTAATTCTTTATTTACGCATTGTAATTAAGACCCTTAATGTGTATGGAAATAGAAAAGCTTAATTACTTGCTGCTCTATGCTTGGGGCGATATATTGGATGACTGCTATGTTTGATATCTGAACTCTAGCTTGCATGTTTGGATCGCGTTTCACTTAGCTACTGAATCATGTTTTCCCGTCGCAAAAACTTCGAGAGTCGTGTTGTGGCTCTAGTGTTTGGTATGATTCTGGAGTATGAGAGTGCCTGGAACGGAGTTGTTTCGGTAACACTCCACCCTAACTTAAAGCCCAGCAACCTCGAGAGGGGTGTTAATGTTTGGTTAGGGGCACCCGCTCTGAGAGGAGGGGTGCATGATGTTGTCGATGCCACTTATTTTGCTGTAGTCTTATCCCTCGTACCTTGCTCTAGCTATAGTATTATCTTTCTGTTTCTGTTGCATGAAAACCCCTAAAAACTGCTAAATGACTAAAACCTTAAATCTTTCTAGTAGCTCCAGTTGGAGATAGTTTTCTTATTTTGTTTGTACCTGCCGGAGTGTAGCGTGTCGATTCTGGGTTCTCAACACTACCCCCCTTGTCCCTGTGTTCGACCCCGTATATCTACTTCGACCTCGTAAACAAAGTTGCGGGGGCCTAGAAGGATTCAGGTTTATAAAAGTAAAAGCTCGACTACCTCAAATCCGCCTCCAATTTCAGGACGCGCGATTTAGGCCAGTCAGTACAACACCATGGAGAGCGAAGAACATGTCACAACTTGGGATGTTCTCCAAGGCAAGTTCCTTGAAAAATTTTACCCCCCGTCTCTCACCTATGAACTTAGGGGTCAAATAACTCATTTTGCTATGTCCCCATGAGAGTCATTAGGTGAAGCCTGGAAAAGATTCAAAGAATTACTTAGGAAGTGCCCCCACCATGATATCTCTCAAGCCCAACTCATAGAGATTTTCTATCGTGGTGTTGATTATAATACAAAATTCTTTCTCGATTCCTCATCTGGAGGAAATTTCATGCATCAAAGTTTAACTAGCACATGGGAGGTAGTTAAACGGGCTTTCGAAACAAGGGCTAGAAGAGGGATTGGAGGAATCCTTAAGGTAGCCAAGGTAGAAGTCAATAATGATATCCAAAGCATAGCGGAAAGCCTAAAATTAATTGCCTTAAAACAAGATTGGTTAGAGTCATCATTGGTCACCCGTAGGGAGTCACCCCATCAACTAAAAGCCATGGATTCCCTTTGTGGTATTTGCCAAGGATATGACCATACCACCCTCCATTGTCAATATCTCTACAACACACCCATGCAACCTGAAGTAGGACAACAAACTAAAGACCTCAACTCAATTCATACAATACCAGGCCAAGGTTACTACAATCCCAACCAACCTAGAAATCACCCTGGTTTTCAGTACGGGAACCCTTCAGGTGCCGAGAACTCTAACCAACTTCAACAAAGACCTCCCTACCCTCAAAGTACCAATCGACCACCACCTGGATTCCCATACAACAATCAAAGAAATTTTGGAAATCACCAAAATCGACAACACTACCAACAATTCCAAAACCTAAACCTTCCACCCCAAAATCTAAACCAACCTCAACCTCCCCAACCACCTCAAAATGTCATCCCTCCTCCTCCCCCAAGTAATCCTAACTGGGAAAGCATAGAACAAACCCTCATAGCCATACAGGCCCATCAAAAGGCAACTGACGCACAATTGGCCTGTCTGTTTGCCCAACAAAAACCTCCTTGCTGGGACTTTTACAGGACAGCCTGAAAACAATCCCAAACATCTTGAACAACTCAAGGTAGTCTCTACTCATTCGGGTAAGGTGCACACCCCTCCCCCTTCAAAATAATCTTCGGACCCACCTCTAGAATTCGAGGATGAGGACATGGTAGTTGTCGAACCGGAAGTTACACCCAACCCATCCGTTCTTGAAGTCCCTCAAGTGGAAGATGAAGAACCAGTTTACAAACCCCGACCTCCCTATCAAGACCACCTCAAACAAACAAGACATGATGCCCACTTCATGAAATTTAGGGATGCTATGAAAAAAATACATGTCGACATTCCCTTCCTTGATGCTTTGGCAGACATGCCCGCCTGGTCCAAGTACATGAAATCTCTCTTGACTAGGAAGTATGTTACTAAAGAATATGAGACTGTTAAACTTGCTAGGACTACCTCTGACATTATCCTAAGTAAGATGCCTAAAAAATAGAAGGATCCAGGTTCTTTTGGAATAGGATGCTACTTAGGTGACAGTGCTTGTAGGAAAGGCCTAGCAGATTTAGGAGCTAGTATATCCATCATGCCATATAGTCTTTGCAAAAGACTAGGATTCAATGACATGTTACCCACAGCCATGACCATCCAACTGGCGGACTCATCCACAACTAAGCCCATGGGAATCATAGAAGACATTCCGGTTAAAGATGGAAATGATGCATACGTCCCTTGCGATTTTGTGATCATGGATATCAAGGAAGATTTATGCTACCCCCTCATTTTCGGACGTCCCTTCTTAGCCACTGCTCGTGCCTTAATTGATGTTGAGGTTGGTACCATTGTGTTAAGACTAGGGAAGCAAAACCTAGAGTTTAGGGTGTTTGAAAGTATGAAGGGACCTAGTCTTGAGGAAGAAGTCTACCTCCTTGATTGCATTGATGAATTAAACCAACTAAGGCAAGAATGGGAATTAGTTGATGACCCCCTATGCACTGCTCTCACCATCCCTGCCGAATGTGATTTTGATAATGAACCATCAAACCAACTTAAGATTCACTTGGACAACTTTGAGGAAATCCCATGTGCCGAGATTGAAGACCTTAAGATGATCTCCACCATAGAAGAACAACCTTAACCACCAAAGGCCCCGGAAATGAAGGCTCTCCCCATAGGTCTGAAATACGTGTTTATGGATGAACAACAATTATGCCCTATTATTATCAATTCTGACCTTACCATTGAACAGGAAAACATGCTTATGGGAGAACTTAGGAAAAGGAGAACAGCCTTAGGGTACAAAATGACGGAATTGGTTGGGATAGATCAATCCATTTGCATCCACAAAATCCCAATGATTGAAAATAGTAAACCTTCCCAAGACCCACAAAAGAAACTCAACCCAAACATGAAGGAAGTTGTCTGTCTTGAAGTGATTAAACTTTCGACTGCAGGAATCATCTACCCCATCTCTGACTCTCCTTAGGTCAGCCCTGTCCAGGTCATCCCCAAAAAGGGTGGGACCACAGTCGTTAGGAATGAGAAGAATGAGCTCATTCCCACCCGTACAGTCACAGGGTGGAGGATGTGCATTGACTACAGGAAACTCAACAAAGAAACTAGGAAAGACCACTTCCCTCTTCCCTTCCTCGATCAAGTTCTTGAACGTTTAGCTCATCAACAATACTTTTGCTATTTAGATGGCTACTCAGGTTTTTATCAGATCCCCATTCATCCTAAAGACCAAGAGAAGACCACCTTCATATGCCCTTTTGGTACATACACTTTTAGACGAATGCTCTTTGGCCTGTGCAATGCACCAGCCACTTTTCAAAGATGTATGTCTGCCATTTTTTCAGGGTTAACTGAGACTGTCATGGAAGTGTTCATGGACGATTTCTCTGTCTATGGAGATAGTTTCACTTCTTGCCTTGGAAACCTCTCCCTTTTTCTTGATAGATGCATCGAGACACATTTAGTCCTCAATTGGGAAAAGTGTCACTTTATGGTCAAGGAGGGTATTGTTCTAGGCCATAAGGTGAGCAACCAGGGCATTGAAGTTGACCAAGCCAAGATTGAGGTCATCACCAAGCTCCCCCCTCCCACCTCAGTCAAAGATATCCGAGCCTTCTTAGGTCATGCTGGTTTCTATCGGCGATTCATCCGTGACTTTTCCAAAATTACAAAACCTCTCACCAATCTTCTTCAAAAGGAGGTGCTTTTCCATTTTGATATGGCATGCATGGAGAGATTTCTATGTTTGAAAAAGGCCCTCACCACCACTCTTATCATCCATGCTCCTGGCTGGGCCTTACCCTTTGAAATCATGTGCGATGCTAGTGATTTTGTTGTAGGTTCCATTTTAGGACAAAGAATTGACAAAAAACACCATGTCATTTATTATGCATCCAAGACCTTAGATGAGGCTCAGCGAAATTACACAGTCACCGAAAAATAAATGCTAGCCATTGTCTATGCATTCGATAAATTTCGCTCATATCTTGTTGGTTCAAAAGTTGTTGTTTACACTGATCTTGCAGCTATTCGCTACCTGATGACCAAAAAAGATGCCAAGCCTCGACCTCAGTAGACTTAGCTATAGCCCGATTGATGAACACCCCATAAATGAATCCTTACCCGATGACCAATTGCTCAAGGTTGACTCCCAATTTCCTTGGTTTGTTAATTTTGTGAATTATTTAGCTGCAGGTGTATTGCATCCCGAGTATACGGGACATTCTAAAGCTAAATTTTTACATGATGTCAAAAATTATTATTGGGATGAACCTTATTTGTTTCGAATTTGCACCGATGGTTTATATCGTCGTTGTGTGTCCCATGAAGAAAGCATTGCCATTTTGGAACAATGTCACTCGGGCCCCTATGGTGGTCACATGAGTTCCCAAAAAATGACTAGGAAAGTCCTACAATGCGGATTCTTTTGGCCCACCATCTTCAAAGACTCGTATGATTATGTGCTTTCATGTGACCAATGTCAAAGGACGGGTAATATTTTCAAGTGTGACCAAATGCCTCTCACCTCTTGGCAAGAACTAGAGATTTTTGACGTCTGGGGAATCGACTATATGGGCCCATTTCCTTCTTCTTATGGGTTTACTTATATTTTAGTCGCAGTTGATTACGTGTCAAAGTGGGTTGAAGCCATACCTACTAAAACATGTGACTCTAACCCCGTTCAAAAACTTTTTAAAGATGTCATTTTCCCTAGATTTGGAGTCCCTCGCACCGTCATTTCTGACGGGGGATCCCATTTTTTGGAAAAAAGTTTTGAGGCTCTTTTGAAAAAATACGGGGTCTATCACAAAGTTGCCACTCCTTACCATCCTCAGACCAGTGGGCAGGTAGAAGTGTCCAACAGACAAATCAAATCCATTTTAGAAAAAACTGTTGGACGAACTAGGAAAGATTGGGCATTAAAAATCAATGACGCCCTATGGGCATATCGTACTACCTACAAAACACCTATTGGAACCACCCCTTTCAGACTGATCTACGGTAAGTCATGTCACTTACCAATAGAACTAGAGCATAAAGCAAGCTGGGCCATCAAAAGTTTCAATTTTGATCTTTCCATGGCTGGAGAGAAATGTTTTCTCCAAATGAATGAGCTTGACGAACTCAGGATGAGTGCCTATGAAAATGTAAGAATCTACAAAGACCGAACCAAAATGTGACATGATGGTCACATCAAGCGCAAGGACATTAGAGAAGGGGATCAAGTTTTAGTTTTTAATTCAAGATTACGACTTTTCCCTGGAAAACTCAAGTCGAGGTGGTATGGTCCCTACATTGTCAAGTGCGCTTATCCACATGGCGCTTTTCTTCTCTAGGATAAAGTTCTGGGTGCGTTTAAGGTCAATGGGCACTGTCTTAAAAGATATATCACCACTGAAGATGTTGTCGCTTCAGACTCAACCAGATTTCCACCATTGCAGGATCTGAACCTCACTGACCCTTCACCTCCCCCGGATTCCAATTAATCTGATCTTGGTCGAGCCACGACGTAAAATAAGGTGCTAGTTTGGAGGCAACCAAACACTATCTTCCCTTCTCGTTTGTTTCATTATTTTTGCTTTTTCTGTTCTGTTTTTCCTTGTTCCTTCCGTCGAGCCGATCGGTTTGAACGTCCAGACGCTCGTTTCGCGCATCCATCCGATCGTTTTTCTTTCCCAGACGCTCGGCTCGTCCGAACGCTGCCTCTGTCCTTTACTGTTTTGCTTTTGGCGGCCAATGCAGACCAACCGATCGGTTGGCTATCCAACCGATCGGCTCGAGCGTCCATTAATCTATTTAACGCACCAGATGCAACGCCTTTCTCCCCTCCTCGCAAACCCTAGCCATTCCCCCTTATTTGTTCTCTCGATCGCTCGTCAGTTCCGCCGCACGTCTGGTGCTTCAGCCGCCCGACCGGAGATGACACCGCCCGACCAACGGAGCCTCCATTGCTGTCACATCTAAGCTTCTCAGTCGGACAACTCATCTGAGCCGGCCGTCTGGTTCTACGGCCGCCCACTCTCGCCTGATCCAGCCGCCCACTGGGTTCTTCCGCCGCCCGCCCGGCTACAACCGCCGCCCGTCTTGCTCCCCAGACAATCGACGGAACCTGGGTCGCCACCATTCCAGCCATCGATCTTAGGGGCCGAAACACCCGATTCATCGCCATACGTCGTCCGCAGCAGATCCGCCGAGTGCTCAGCCGACCGACTGGTTGTTCAGCCGCCCAAAAAGCACGGAAGCTGCTCGTTTCACCGACCGACGATCGGCGTGTTTTGTTCTGCATCGCCACCTCCTCGGCTTCTTCCTCGAGCTAGCCGTCCGCTTGCCCAAACTCAACCGACCGTTTGGTAGCTACAGTCGCCCGTCTCAGACACCGAAATGACCGTTTCAACAGACCAGACAATTGTTTGGTTCTTCAGACGACTGTTTGGTTTCCCCAGAAAATCATTCTCTCCCTACCAGCAGCACCCTCCACCACAGTGACTCTTCCCTCCATCTCACTCTTAGAGTTTGCTCGGGTTGAGCAAATTTTTAAGTCTGGGGTGGGGGTGGGTGGTACGTAATTTACCCTTTATCTTCCCTTTTTCAACATTTCCTTCTGCATTTTTATTTGTTTACGTTGTTTACTTTCAAACATAAGGCCTTTATCTAGCCGGCCGAATGTTGTACTTTATCTTTAAAAATCAATTGCATTATCAATTTCATTTCAAACAACTTTGCAATATCAAGTTCCCTATGACCATGATAGCAATTTTTTGAAACGGTGTTAAGCCTTAGAGTATCAAATAGAATCAAATGCATATTTTCTTAAGTTTAGCATTAGATTAACTTATTTGTTTTTTTTCTCTTATATAATGTAGCTACATGTCTCTTCTATCTTATGCAACGACAACTAAAAAAAAGTTTTTGTTGCACGGGAAAAATAAATCGCGTGCCAAACCCTATGACCGAGGTGGCATGCCCTTCTTCCATACCCCACAAAAAGGCGTACCATAAAAAGATGCCAAAAAGAGCACACACAAAAAATTGTGTTCAATGTAATCACAAGTCCATGAAAAAAATTATATCCCAAGTCGAATAGAGGAGGAATTTTTTCCTTCACACCTCAAATTCTCTATTCCCGTACAACAATAACCCAAAAAAAAATATTTGAAAAAATGAAAAAAATGATGAGTGTCGAAGCGCAAGTTAGATCAAGATTGTCTTTACAAAGTATGAGTTTAAAAAAATAAGTTATGAAAAATGTTTTCTTGAGAAACATAGTGCTTGCAATTTGTGTTTCTAGGAGATGGGTCGCTTGGCCATGAAAAGGATAGAAGAATTGCTAACCTAGGGAGGATGAACTTGTTATTTCAAAATTCTTGGAATCTTTTTTATTTTTCAATTGCTTGAGGACAAGCAAAACTTTAAGTCCGCGGTATTTTGATGCGTGCTATTCAGCACGCCTTTTTCTGCGAATTATTAAGCTTGTCACACAGAAATTCTCCATTCATCTCTTAAAAAATTGCACAAATTGATATTTTCTCGTTCTATCACAAAATTTGACAATCACGTGCATTTTATTGCAGTTTCAGGACTTGAGCTGATCGACTGGAATCTTCAACCAATCATCTCACTACATCAAACCGATCGTCTGACTATCTGAAACGCTCGGTTTGCCTTCAAGCGTCGATCATTCATCTCATCAGACGACGGTTGAGATCGCCCGATTCCAACTACCAGACGCCCGACTGATGGCCATTGCCGAGCAGTTTCAACTGTGCCGCCACCCGAATTAGGGCTGGCAACCGATCGATGGGATGTGTGTTCCATAACCTTCCAACCGATCAGCTGGTTCCCGAACCGGTCGGTTGGTGGTGCACAGACAGCAAAAGTCCCAGCCACCAACCTCAAAATAACCCTAAACCTAAATGTACAACCCCCTCCTTCTCCTATAAAAGGAGGGGCACTTCCTCCTCTAGAAGGGGCATCTTGGATTTCTTGTATTTTGGAATTTTGCAGCAATTAATCTTGTAATCATTCTCATATTATGCAATAAAGTAGGTTTTGGTTCAAGCATAGCTCTTTCATTCTTGTTCTTGTCTTTTCCCTCTGCCTTAGTTTTAATCTCCTTCCTTCCATTCTTTATTTTAGGAGCAAGGAACAAAGAACTAAGTCATTTCATCGTCTCTAGCATAAAGATTAATCTCCTAACTTCTGGGCTAGACTATGGCTTCATTTCTTTCTTCCTCCGTCTCCCATTCCTCCATGTGTGAGTAGTATTTTATTGGGGCAAGGGGAATAACCCCTTAGCCATGGTTTTAACGACTTCTTCTTAAACGATTAGATGGTAATCGATTTTAATTGAATGATTGATCTTCGGATTGCATGTTAATCTGGATGGATATGACCATGGAAATCCAGATTTAGAACAATAAAATCTATTACATAGACATTTTGATATGACCGTGGATCTTCGTCTTTTAGGATGATAAACTAGGAAGCATGAGCACCAAGACCAATGGGCTCATGTGGAGTTTCTCTTTTGTGAGTTTTTAATTCGCAAGCCTTCATCAAATCGTCATTTAAGATTTAGTTGTTATCACCAAGGCTAAGGTGGTGAAAACCCCTACGAGCCTTGATTTCCTTCTCTTGATTTAATCACTGCATCCTTTGTTTGCTTTAATCCTTAGTCTTCCATTCATATAGTTTTGCTTGTGTTAACAATCTTTTTATTACTTCCTTGTGCATGTTTATTCTTGTTAAGTGCTTTCCTTCTTACATTAGTGTCATCACTCAAACCCCCAACTGGACTTTACTTTTTGCTTTAATAAAAAGAAAAATACCAAAAACAAATAATAAAGTTCTTCAATCTTTGGGTTCTAAGAACAATCTCTAAATAGTTGTCTTGTGGGATCGACCCTTCTATACTACCCTTAAAACTGGAAGTAAAAAAAGGTTTAAACTCTAGGATTAACCAGCTTAGTGATTGATATTGCAAAATGACGAGTATCAAAAGGTAGGAAAGAATAATACTTGTACATTGGGAAGAAGAAGGTAGAGGCTCATTATGCAAACTGAGGTATAACATGAATAGAATAAACCATTCAACCAAACAAATATTAGGGTTATTAGCATTAACCATGCTACACATCCGTCATCAAAACCAATTTTAAGGTGACACTTATAAATGGCATATATATCATATCATATATATATGTATTAGTTTGGGATCGTATGCGGTCATTAATCAAATATGCACATTAATAATTGTAAATATTCACACATGCAATAAATAAATGTGAAAAACCAAAATCCATTCACATCGATTAAATCCCAAAACATTGTAGATTGACGTGGCTCAGATACCACCGTTGGAAAATATGGCATCAGATACGTAGCAGAAAAAAAAATTCTATCCATATTCCCCATAACAAAAATATCACATTAACAACTATGTAATGGGAAGGATGATTTAATGAGGTCATACATTGTCTTGGAGCAAGTCCAACGACTAATCCTCATTGTAGTTGTGCAACTTCTTCTAGTCACATTGGGATGTCATTTGCAGCAGCTTTTGGTCTTCACCACAGACTGCACCCTAATGTTGCTCTCCTAGCAGGAAAAGGATCCACTCCTTTAGGTAAGTCCATACGTACCGCCTAGAAATCCTATCATTCAACTAGAATAGGAAGGAGGGATTTGTCCCTCCTATTAGTGTACTAGTCACCAACTTTCTCTCCCACAATTGTTCTCCCATACTATCCCTTCCTTCAGTGGGTAGGACTTGAAAAACAATTGTTAGAGGAAATTGAGTTGTCTGAGAAGCCCCCAATACCCTTCTATTTGTAAGAGGGTTAGGGTCAGGGTTCCTAGTCTGAGTGGAAGTGGAAAGGACTGGAATTTCAAGAAAATTTGCAACCTACAATAGATGAAATGGTCGGTACATGAGTGAACCGATCGGTTGGCATGTGAGCTGATCGACTCACAAAGTGAACCGATCATTTCGTCATGTTTCCCAATCATAATTGTATTAGAAATTCTAATCCAATTAATGCATGGCATGACGTCAACACTAATCCTTGATTCAATCAAATTGAACCATGAACTAGGCATCTCACTTCACAAAATGGTCATCTTCACAAACTCGAACTGATCAGTTCACTAAGTGAACTGGTTGTTACACACCCTAATTCAACTATAATTCAGACAATGTAATTTCTAATCAACTTGACACTCTAAGCGGTTGGTTCAATACTTGAAACAATAGGTTAGGAGTTTAGTCAGTTAATTTGTTTCTTATATCGGTACCTAAAACCTTTAGTTGTCAATTCAATTATCAATCATGATTAAACTCCTCTTGTAGGTGTTTCCAATGTGTGTGACCCTATAAGTTTCATGTTATGTTGACAGTGAATGTCCATAACTGATTTATGACATCACAAGCAAAGAGATGTGTCTAGCCACACATCATTGCTGCCCAAGTAAATAGGAAAATTGGAGAACAACTTCAACCTACAATCTGTGTCAGGTGTTACAATGATTGTCGAATTTCTTTGTCTCTGATATCTAGAATGAACTCAAGGCATGGAATTGTCATCCTCTCAATGTTTGATCCATGTCCATTGAACTAGAGAAATCTGTCTGAGATATATGTCACCTCAATACCATATATTGATTCACATGTTCATGCACATGCTTTTTGCAGTCTTGCTTATCAAGTGGCCTAGATATCACACTTCATTAGGAGAGACAAATCCCATCTACATCAGTCACAACCATCCCCATGTGTCATAGTTCACCCAATCATCACCTTTATGAAAACACTTATTCAAGGTCACAGTGGATGATGTCAAAGTACATCGAACGACATGTGATGATTATAGTGACTTTAGGTCTAAGAAACACAATCACTACCTTCACTATAATATATGATTATGCCACCATTAATGGTTTCCATGTGTCACTGTCAAGGTGGTTCTGTCTGAGACATTGTTCTCTAACAAGTATCTATGTGCTTTGTTTGAAATCACATATCATGACTGATGAGATTATGTCATCAACCAACACACACTCTAGTCTTATGGGTTATTTTTGTCTATCAACCTTCCAAATAACATCTAAATAAGGACATAACAAGAATGTACTTACTCTTAACATCCATATGATCTCATTGTTTAGGTCATCAACTCGATGACATACATCTTTGAGTAATCTTTCATGTTTCATCATTATCTCACAACTGATTGAAACATAACAAATAGGAAGATTGCCTTTATTTATCAAACAATTTTTATAATATGCCATCACAATCATCATATGATTGTCTCTCTGGGCATACATACTAACAAAGAAGTCATGTATTAGTGATTTTTTCTTTGATGGTAGAAACCCTACAAGTTGATTGACAAAGTTTAAAAAGAAGTTAGTCAGTACGTACTGTTACAAGTGAAGTTAGTAAGTGGTTTGAAATTAGAGCCATGATAGGTTTACTATATATACTAAAGTTTTTGTAATTTATTATAGTGATATATTTTATAACTTCAAGCTATCGTATAAGCTTGTAGAATCTGCCAAGCTATTATTTCTATTCACAAAAATCTATATATTATTTTATTATCACACGTAACCTAATTCCTTTATTCAATAATTAATTGCATTAGAATGTAAGTGAATATATTCTCATATGACAAGTATCCAACATTCTACTCCATAATTTTTTTTTCAGATCACACAAAAGGTGTGAATATTCCACCTGAAGAAGTCAAGCAATGATTAAACTATAGATTGTGTTTGCAAAGATAGCTATTTAGTTTAGATTCAGTCTCACAATCATCCATGCATCTAGGAGAATGTATAATGGGTTTAATAGCTTGCCATTTGTTGTATTAATTAGTAACTAATACTCAATATTTTTTCATCACAAATAAGAACGGTTCATGTTCTATTTCTAAAATGTAATATATTTGCTTCAATAAACACAAATAGATATGAACTTTGTAATTTTATTACTTTGTTTAGGACCTACCCATACACTTGTTAATATGATTATATAAAATGACTAAATTATAGTGGAAGTAGTAAATTATTTAAATAGACGTCCCACGTGTGGAACTCAAAGAGTTGGATTTATAGGAACGCCAAGGAAGGGTTTCCACAACTATTTTGTTGAGGATAATATTTTGGTGATTTACCAAGAAGTTGATGTTGCATGGATCTTCATTATGGCTTCCAAAGTGGTGTATGAATCCCTACATGGTAAAAAATTGAGATCCTATCATTTAGTTTTGTTCAAAATGATGTTATCAACTATCGCCTATAGCATATCAAATAGCAGTTCTCCTTAGTGTACTTTTCAGAGTTCATAGTCTCTTTCTTCTTATAGGAGTAGGAAATTTATATTTAGAGTGATATCTAAAAACACTTACTGATTTTTTTTTCAAATTGACAATTAATATTTATTGTTGTTGAGTATTTCTATATAGCTAATGGTAGGATGGAAATTCCATGTTTTCACTATCATCTCGTCAATTTGACCTTCTCCCTCTTGCTTAAGAATTGAAGTTAGATCTCAAGAGTTGTAATGAATTTCAACTCAAGAATAAGTTCTTTTACCTTAATTGGGTGGTTTATATATTTATACTCCATATGTTGGCATTATATGTTAAATTATTAGTCCCATTTGGTGACTCTAAAGGTTGTGCCTCATTTTTAATCTATTTTTGATCATGTTTATGCATATAAAATAGTCCCAATCAACTCTTCCATGATAACTACACAAATAATGAAGGCATTCATACATAAAATCATTTTACCTACCTCGAATAGACATAGTTAGTATATGCATTCTACTGAGGTCAATTTAAACATAAATTCTTACATACTATATATAGCATCGTTCCTTAGCATTTTCATCCACTCTGATGCATCAATAAACTTTGCTTTATTATGGAACTTATAGGTATTCATTCTTTGGGTGAAGTAAGACCTATATTGATTTTTTTTTGTAAACTTTGTGCAAGAGTAGCAAAAGCAAATACTTGTGAGACTAAAAAAATCTCACCAAGTTTGACTATATACTACTAACAAATGACATCAAAATAGAAAGAAACAAAAACTATGTGAGACGTAGGTGATTAAAAACTAGTAGTATCAAGATCACCAACTTAAAAAGGAGAGACCATCATCCACAAGATTAATAAAAAAGTAGTTTGACAATATTCTTCACAAATATCTAGAGCAGGGAGACCTCCATGAATTCATTCTCATACACTCTAAGATTCCTTTCCATCCAGACAAAATGTATGATAATGACCCCTACAAGATGACTGGCTTTGCTTGTCAGACCAGTAAGGTCCTCCTTCTTTCTTGGAATGCCTTGACTAAGATTATGTTCAAGAGCACACCTCGATAAGGATATGGTATATGAACAGTAGAAAATAATGTGGTGGACATTTTCACAGTCAAATTTACACATAAAATGATAGGTTGGAGTAGAGTTACCCCTCCTTCTCGCATAATAGTCAGTAGTAGATAACCTTCCATGTGCAACTTTCCATGCAGGGATAAGAAATCTTTTAGGCCAATTAAATTTCCAAATCCATAAGAAAATTAGGTCAGTCACACCACTTTCTCTAATAAGGCTCCAAACCACTTTCAAGTTCATCTTGACTTCATTGCCAATCAGAATATCATACATTCCCCCAATAGGAGCAGGGATACCAGATGGAAATTATTCAGAACATCATGCAATCTAGAAGAGGAGTAGAAGAGGAGACATTCCACTGAGTTCCAGAAATAATAGAGCTAACTTTTATTTGATAAATGTAAACTAAGCCTTATGATTTATTTACATCCAATACACTCTCTGAGAATTTTTTTATGAGGAGTCCATGGATCCTGCCATAACCAAGTACCCCACCATTACCAATTCTATAGCTGATCAAGATTTTGTAATCATCGAGGTGCCAGATCATCTGGATAAAGTAACAAGATAATTCACCAGAGATCTCTATATTCCAAATGGAATCCTTAGAGAGATATTTATCATGGATCTATTTGATCCAAAGGCTATCTTTCTTTGAGGAGACTCTCCAAATATTGAAAATAACAACCTTGCAAACATCCCTTACTCTCTTGATGGCCAAACCACCTTCATATTTAACTTTCATAACATTCGACCACTTAACAAGATACAAGTAATTCTTTCATTCAGTTTGACCCCAAAGAAAATTCCTAATGGTTTTTTCAATCTCCTCATAGACAGAGATGGATAGAAGAAATGAAGATGACCAGAAATGATGAATACTTGCTAAAGTAGAGTTTCAGAGCTCCAATATACCTAAAAAGGAAAGTTGTTTAGATTTCCAACCATCCAACCTTTTCATAAGTCTGTCAATCAATTGATAACAAAACTTCTTATACAATATGCCATTAAAGAGTTGCATCCCACGATATCTCTAGGGCAGGGAACCAGATTGGATACCTAAAATATCAGAAATCAAATATTGGCAACATCAACACTAAAAAAATTGATCTCTTCTCATGACTGGTTTTAAGACCAATGATACTAGCAAGGTTGTCAAAGACTCTTTTAAGGGGATTATATCCATCAACATCAGCTTCCATGAAGACCATGAGGTCATCAGAAAATGCAAGATGATTGATGCTAATGTCTTTGGAAGCCCTTAAAGGATTAATACAACCCTAAATAACCTCCTTATTGATAAGTTGAGTAAAGTTTTGCACAACAATGGTGAATAGGTAGGGAGCCAATAGATCTCCCTGCCTAATCCCATTAGTTGGCTTGAAAGGGGAAGTAGGTTCACCATTAAAAATTTCATAGGAAATGGTGTGAAAAGTTCATAGGAAATGGTGTGAAAAAATTCTCTAAGCTAAACAATCAATTTTTTTGGAAATTCATAAGATATAAAATCTTAAAGAGAGATTCCCATGACATAGTTTCATAAGCTTTTGTGAGATCCACCTTAACACACATTCTCCCTTTTCATTTCCTCCGATTAAAATCATGAATCATTTAATTAGAAAGAAGAATCACATCTTTGATGCTTCTGCCTCTCACAAAAGCACATTGATAACTACTTACAAGAGACGACAAACCATCCTGAAGTTTGTTTGTTGAAACTTTAGAAATCACTTTGTGCACCACATGGAAAAGGGCAATGGGTCTCTAATTCTTGATCAAATGACAGTCATCATGTTGGTATGTATGCCCATAGAGCAAGTCATCTGATGATTGTAATGGGATACTTTGTAAATGATTTGACTAATTATAAAGGTAATTTCCAATCTATATGTTTTAACTGTTTCTGAGATGATAGTGTAACATGACAGATGTCTAAAGAATTGTTTACTCAATGATGTATGCTTTTAGGTTAAGGACCTAAACAATGAGATCATACGGATGTTAAGAGTATACATTCTTGCTTAGTCCCTAGTCGGTTGTTATTGTGGAAATAACCATAGACATCAATAACACTAAAGACTAGATTGTGTGTTGGTTGATGACATAATCTCATTAGTCATGATATAGTGATATCAAACCAAGCACATAGGTATTTTTTAGGGAACAAGTGTACCAAATAAACCCACCGTGAGAGTGACACATGGAACCATGATTTGGTAGTCACAGTCAGCTCTCACAGTGATGGTGGCGAGTGTGATTCTTCAAACTAAAATCACTACACACAACACATGTTGTTGGGTACACTTTGACATCATCAAACGCAGTCCTGAAACATGGGTTGTTATAAAGGTGATGATTGGGTGGCTTTGACACATGGGGCTTTTGAGGGGTGAGTGATAGATATGGGATTTGTCCCTCCTAAGGGAGTTTGATGTCCATGGTCACTTGATGAGTAGGATTGAGAAAGGCATGCACATGCATGTGTGAATCAATATGTGATATTGATGTCACACACATCTCACCCAGTCTGCTCTGAGATCAAGGAAATGGATGAACGTTGAAAGGATGATTGTACCATGCCTTGAGTTCATTCAGGACAATTGTGAAAAAGGAATTATACATTCGCTGTAACACCATTCACGGATTGTAGGATTGAAATTTGTTCTCCAACTTTCTATTTCACTTGGGTAGCACTGATGTGCGACTAGGTACCGCTCTTTGCTTGTGAAGTCATAAGTGTTATGGACTTTCACTGCCAACGTGAAATGGACCTGTCGGGTCACACAGATAGGATTTAACCTGGAAGAGGAGTTTATCCACAAATGATGTTTAGATTGATTACTAAAGGAGTTTAGTAGTTCAATTAAACACTCAGTTGATTGATAGCTCAAAATAATAGTGTTCAAGGTGTTGGACCAATTGATTAGAGTATCAGATTGATTTGAAACTGCAATTGACTGATTTTTCACAGTCTGCACTTCCAACCGATCGACTCATGTGATGAACCGATTGGCTCAGGTTGGTGAACCGATCGGCTCAAGTACTGAGTCAATCGTCTCATGTGTCAATAAAATGATCAGCTCAATTGTTGAACCAGTCGATTCGTGTGACCAACCGAGATCGTTTGGAAAGTTAGAAGACTCTTTTTGCAAAAACATATTTGTTTCACTTGTACACATTTGATTTGAACAAGTACTAATATTTTATTAGTCGGAAACAAACATGAAAGTCAATTCGAGTTGGACCAGGACCACGAACGGATCAGCTCATGCTTGAACCGATCGGCTCAGGTGTCCCAACCGATCAGTTTAGGTGTGAATCAATCGGCTCAGGTCCCCAACTGACTATTTCATGTTTGAAATGATCGGTTCAACTGATGCAGTTGGTTGTTTTGTGGAAAATCTCAAACCTTTCTACTCCTGCGTTAATCCCGCATTGCTTGGGGTAGAGAACCCTGTCCCATGACCCTCCTATATATAGGGGTATTGGGGGCTTCTCAAAGTACAACTCAGAACACCAGTTGCTCTGCAAAGTTTTCGTTCTCACTGGTTTTGGTAACTAAGAGAGCCCGAGAAAGTGCTACCTGATAAGGGAGGCACAACAAGGGAAAGACAACTATAGAAAAGCAATTGGTTGCAAGAGAGTGTGTCAGTGACTAGTACGCCAATAGGAGGGTGCAACTCATTTCTATTCCTTGTGGGATAAGGAGATCGGAGTTCCAGGCAGTCCGTGTGGATGACTGTAGAGGTGGGAGACTTCTGTCGCTTGGAGAACAACTGTCAATCCCGGTGAGACTAAGATCTGCACAAACACCATCCAAGACCGGAGGTGAAGACCGTGCAAGCCGCGAGGTAATGTTGTCGAGAAAGCCTCGGGACAAGGTACACCTCTACAAACCATCCTTCCTATTGTATGGACGTTGACGTGATTCCTTTATTTTGGGTTTGGGAGAAGAAATTTTTGTTTCCACTACCTTCTCTGTCTCTCCTAAAACCCAACAGTGGTATCAGAGCCACATCAACTGCTCTATACTATAGGATTATCGACGTGATCGAATTTGGTTTGTCGCCTTTATTTATTGCATACGATGTGAATAGAATTGGCTTTATGCATGTCCAATCCTAAATCCACAAATCCCTATATACATATATGATATGTAATATGAATGCACTCAATACGCATCACCCTTAAATGAGTTTTGTGGTGGATGTACAACATGGTTATTGTGACACCCTCCATCGCACAGACAATGAGATGACACGCAAAAACATAAGAAACCACATATTACCGAAAACACAGGTTAATTAAAACTGATTGTGGAAAGTATAATGAGAGAACTTTTACATCCAGATCCTGTAGAGAAACATGTTATATCAACATTCACAAGCCTTGTTATAGGTCTACATCTTAACAGAACCAACTGTACTATCAGCACCAGAGTTCAACACCTGTTTATACATACATAATGGCCACATACGACCAACAACAGGATATACAAGATTACAACAACTAAACATTGTGAAACATTGTCAAACACCTCCAAGGACCTGAGAGTACATGGATGACTCTAGGAATCTACTAAAAAACCACCAAAACAACAGCATGTCCATCTCTTGCCTTCTATTACTCTTCTTGCTGCTCGGTCACAACCTCACGACCACCACCGCGTCTAGAGCGATCACCTAAAAAGGGTGTAAACCAGTGGGATGAGACACACAGTCCCAGCGAGAAACATAACTCCCGGTCGAAACTATAAAACCTCAGAAGGTTAAAGCAAAACAACAGATAACTGATAAAGCATATAACAAGAGCAGCATACTGAGCAAGGCTATAATTACCATCAAGCTTACCAAGATATCTGGGAGGCATATAACCAAGTATTTCTTTATGGAACATGATTGACAAGATAAGCATTATAAGAACTTATCACAAGATATAAGGATCGTACACACAACTGCATAGTTCAACTAGATCAGTTGTATAAGAAAGGCCTCAATCAATGTTCCGTATTATGCTTTAAGCAAGATGTACTATTCGGCTGGATTATGTTTTATTATGCCCTGAGGAAGTGATCCTTCCCTGCTCAACTCCAACCATTGGCTGTGAAGCCCAATCCGGTGCCATACAAGGTCTAAGGAGATACAGACTCCATGACCTTACCTTCCCGTGGTCAGTACATGAATCATCAAGCAAGACCATAGTCTTATGCTTATAGGGCCTCAGCCTCTGGGTCAGCTCTACAAGCTACGCATATATACATCCGAGCCATGAACACATCTTGCTCATCATCGCATATCTTGATCCATGGGTCTGTTCACCATGCTCCATATATCTTGAGTCTGCAACCATAGTTGCTCTCAAACCCTCCTATTCTAGGCTAGGGGAAACCTCACATATTCAACAATATGCGCTCCAGGTAATCTCATAAGATAAACCTATTTCACCATCACCAAATACTGATGATGATGGATCTATGGCTAGGGAAAACTACGTGATATGTTCATCTGTAATTAATTAGTATATTTTAAGCCAATTGTTGAGGCAACCACAGTATAACATAGCTTTATAGAATTACATCATAAATGCCATCATCATACTATCTTGGGATCTCAATCCCTCATAATAACAACCACTGCCCCTCAAGGCATCATAATCATGCATCAACATTCTGGGAACGCATCCCTTAACTCATCATTAGAGAATAACACCTCAACTAGGCACTCAGCCTTTATCAGTTCCTTAGACCTGTCAACTTGTTATCTCATTATCAAGGATTATCATCACATTGTGCTAGTCAAAGAACATATATATCATAGCTCTTACCAGGCTATGAATCCACATAGTATACCTACTTGGTTAGTGTACACATCCATAGAGATAACTGAAGCCATCATGGATTAACAGGATTATCATACTACCAAGTATCAAGCAACATCCATGAGTATATTGCACATAAGTTGTAGAAACATATATTATGACCCATACTTGTGACCATATACATGTGTCACATTATGATGTGGAGCAACATCATATGTAAGAACATCATGACCTTCCAAACATACCTGGTTCACAACCTATCCTCATGTCTCATTACCAACATAGATGCAGGCTCAAGGTAGTTAAATTATATCATCATTCTCATCAAAGTTGTAGTTACATGATCAAGAACTATCTGCTAGGTTCCCAGGTTATCAAGAACCATCACTAAAATCTCTTTCTACCTTCACTAGAAGTGTGGCGGGTAACACGTCCCTCACCATAGGTGGTATCGGGTAGGGTAACAACCTTCACTAAAAGCTTACCGGCCTAGGAATTTAGCCACATATTGGCCAACCCTAGAAGATATCAAACCAACGCCCAAGGTGTATCATGCAACTAGAGAACATGGTGTTAACATGAAACCTTGCCATGCATACCAGGTGCACAAGGTGTATCGTGCAACCAACTCAAGAGGTGTATCAGCTAGAACCCTAGCGGAAAGCTAGGGTTAGGGTTGAATTGGGCACCCATTCTCACCACTGTATTGGCCGAGATCATGGCGCCCCAAGCCAACACTGTGTCACCCAATATGAGGATGGCCTATAAGGCTCCATATCAGTCAAAGCATAATGGGCACCAAGCCAACCATCTCAACTCCATATTAGATCGACCAAAGATCAACACAAGGTAGGGATATTGGGCAACCTTACCTCAAGATGTATCGTTCAGAGCACAAGATATAAGGTGTGCCGCCCAAGCTCTATCTCAAGCCAAGAGAACCATCTCAACTAGGTTTAATGGTTAAGGGTACAACCCAAGACAAGGCTATCGAGCATCACTACTCCAAGGTCATATCGTGTAAGGCACAACCCAACATGGTCATCTTCAACCTCAAGCACAAGGGCAGCAAACCCTAATTGACCAATAAGATCGGCTCACCTCTCAACAACCAAGAGAGAGGGGTTTTGCACAACCTCTATCACAAATTAGGCAACCACAAGGACCAACCCTCAACATAGGTCAACACATATCCAAGAGTGCACCTCTCAAATCCATGGTGAGAGGAGGGTGTTTCCCAACCAACTAGAATATAAGCTCACCTCTCAACTTAAATGAGAGAGGGGTATTGCCCACATCACTAGAGCTCAAACTCACTTCTAATAAACCAAGGAGAGAAAGGGGTGTTGCCCCAAAAGAAACCCTAAACTATGGTTTGGCCAACTAGGTGTAAAGGCATATAAACCATCAACAACATCAACAGCATCATGCTCACTATATCCATAAGATCAACAACATGTACTAGAGCAAGGAACATAACATGGAATGGCCGATCAACCACATATATGAATCATGAAACATAGAGAAGGTAGTATAGTTAGGGTTAGAAGTTATGTAAACTGCCTTAAGCAAACTCATCAAGCTCCAAAGCTCCAAGCTTCAAGCTCCTAGCTCCAAGAACACCACTTTCGGCCACCTCAAGAAAAGGAACATGGATCATAACCACCATGGCCGAAGAGTAGGCAAGATGGAGAAGAAGATGCTAAGGAGAGAGGGAAGATGCTTACTAAAGAGAAAGACCCACCTAGGGTTCAGACACCAAGCTAGAGGAAGAAGAACGGATCTCCACCAAGGGGAAAGGATCGGCAACTAAGCTCTCCAAGGAAGGTGTGTCGTGCACACAAGGCGGGAAGAGCAACAAAAGAGCTAAAGATTTCCCAAGGAAGAGAAAGGCAAGGCATATATAGATGAGGGTCAAGGTTAAACCAAGGCAAGGTGTCACCTTACCAAGGGACACTTGTCCACACGTTTTACCACCTTGCAAAACACATGCACATGCCATGCCACCACTCAACCAAGGTTCGGCCACATGTCCAAGCTAGGGTGACACAACCAAAGGAAGGAGGTCAAACAAGGTCAAAGGACGACACACCACCACCACCTTGGCCGACACACCCATGGGCGATACCCCATGGCCGACACAAGGCATCCTTGCCCGATACAGGGCTCAACCAAGCAAGGCAAGGCCCAAACAAGGGAAAACAAGGCCCAGAAGAGCTTCAACCAAGCCCAAGGCAACTCAAGGCACGAACCCAATCCTTCCTCTCAACCCTAGATGAAGCAAAGAGAGAGAAAGACATCTCTCAAGGTGGCAAACTTGCTCTTCAACCCTAACTCAGGTTATTTTGCAAGTAGCACCTCCAACACTTAACTAAGCATAAGCAAACCCTTATCACCACTAAAGGTGATTAGCTAGCAACCAAGCACAAGGTTTAGGCAAAACAAACAGGGTAAGCCCAAAATGAAGGTCAGGGTCCTTACAAGCCATAAACCTCTACAAAGGGATTTCATCCCTGAAATCCGAAGAGAAAAGCGAGGGATACTTTCACCTCATCTCTTCCTCAAGCTCCCATGTAGCTTCCTCAATGCCACAATGATGCCAAAGAACCTTCACAAGAACTAGGTCCTTCCTCTTTAGCTTCTTTACGCTTATATCAAGGATCATTATGGGACCTTCTTCATAGATCACATCTTCATCAAGCTCAACATCAACTGGCTATATCACTGTCCCTGTGTCTAGATGACTTTTTCTTCAACATGCTGACATGGAACACCAGATGTAACCTGTGCAACTTTGGTGGCAGCTCTAACTTGTAAGCTACCTTGCCAACACATGCTATTACTGGGTATGGCCCCATATACCTGGGTGCCAGTTTGCCTTTCCGGCCAAACCTTAGCACGCCATTCCAAGGTGAGACCTTGAGATACACTTTGTCACCCACTTGGAACTCTAAAGGTCGTCGATGATTGTCTGCATAAGACTTCTATCTGTCCTGTGTCGCCTTCAACTGTTGTTGTATCACCTTGATCTTTTCTATTGTCTGCTGCACTAACTCATGACCCAAAAGATGATACTCTCCATACTCATACCAACATAAAGAAGATCTGCATTTCCTTCCATATAGAGCCTCATAAGGAGCCATGTCAATGCTCCGCTGGTAACTATTATTGTAAGCGAACCCTATCAGACTGAGATGTGCATCCCACCTACCTAGGAACTACAAAACACAAGCTTAGAGAAGATCCTCCAAGGTTTGAATAGTCCTTTCAGACTGTCCATCTATCTGGGGGTGGAAGGCAGTACTGAACCTTAACTGCATTCCCAACACTTTATGCAATTGTTCCCAGAAATGACTTGTGAATTGAGGACCTCTGTCAGAAACTATCATTGCTGGTACACCGTGTAAACACACTATATCATCTACATACACCTGAGCAAGCTTCTCTGTTGTATACGTTGTCTTTATAGGTATGAAATGAGTAGATTTTGTCAGTCTGTCCACTATTACCCAAATGGAATCATGATTCCTAGCTGTATTTGGTAGACCAACTACGAAGTCCATGGTTATATGATCTCATTTCCACTACGGTATCGGTATGGGTTGCAACATACCTGCCGGCTTCTGATGCTCAGCTTTAACTTGCTGACATATTGCACACTTAGTCACAAACTCAGCTGCATCCTTCTTCAAACCTGACCACCAATACATGTCCTTCATATTATGATACATCTTGGTGACTCCTGGATGCATAGCATACATCGACGCGTGTGCTTCCTCGAGCACTAGCTTTCTTAGATTATCACCATCGAGGACCACCATCCTACCATGATAGCAAACTAGTCTGTCCTCAGACTCAAGGAACCCATCAGGCTTTTCACTACCAATCTCTGACCTGATCAACTTCACTGTATCATCTATCTGTTGTGCATCTTTGATCTGCTATCTCAACATAGTCTTGGCTTGCATCTGTGCCAACAGTCCTTCCAACAAGGAAACTTCCAACTGCACGTTCATTTGCCGCAAGGAGACAAACATATCCCGTCTATGGCATACCAAGGAACTCAATTGTGCTCTCTTCGTGGGGAGAGGAAAAGACTTTTTGCTAAGTGCATCTGCTACCACATTTGCCTTACCAAGATGATACTCAATGGTGCAATCATAATCATTGATTAGCTCCATCCAACGACATTGTCACATGTTCAGCTCATTCTGCGAAAAGATGTACTTCAAGTTCTTATGATCTGTAAAGATCTGACACACTTCTCCATAAAGATAGTGTCTCCAAATCTTTAACGCATGTACCACCGCTGCCAATTCTAAATCATGTGTCGGGTAGTTCTCCTCATATTTCTTAAGTTGTCTTGAAGAAAAAGAAACCACATGATCCTCCTGCATCAACACGCAATCTAAGCCTTTCTTGGAAGCATCACAGAAAATAACATAGCCCTTCCCAGACTCTAGAAGCACTAACACTGGAGCACTAGTCAACTTCTCCTTCAAACTTTGGAAGGCTTGTTGACAACGATCATCCCAGATAAAAGGTACATCTTTCCTGGTCAACTTTGTCATCGGTGACGTGATTGCACTGAAGTCATTGATAAACCTCCAGTAATATCCTGCCAAACCCAAAAAACTACGAACTTCTGTCGGCATCTTTGGTTGTTCCCACTCTGCAACTGACTCCATCTTCTTGGGGTCCACTCTGACTCCTTCTGTAGATATCACATGACCCAAGAAAGTTACTTCCTTCAACCAGAACTCACACTTACTGAACTTGGCATAAAGCTGATGTTGGCGAAGAAGAGTCAAAGCTTGTCGAAGATGTTGTTCATGATCTTGACTGTCCCGATTGTAGATCAAGATGTCATCTATAAATATTACAACAAACTGATCTAGAAACAGACGGAACACTCAGTTCATCAGATCCATGTAAGCAGCAGGTGCATTGGTTAGCCCAAACGACATAACCACAAACTCAAAGTGACTATACCTCATCCTAAACGCTGATTTTGGTATGTCGTCTGCCTTAATCCTCAACTGGTGATATCCAGACCGTAGATCGATCTTTGAGAACACTATAGCACCACGCAACTAATCAAACAGATTGTCTATCCTCGACAATGGGTACTTATTCTTGATCGTGACTTTATTCAACTGCCGGTAAGCTATACATAACCGCATCGACTCATCCTTCTTCTTAACGAACAACACTGGAGCACCCCAAGGTCACGTGGTCGGTCAGATGAAACCTTTCTCCAACAACTCATGTAACTGCTTCTTCAACTCTGCCATCTCTACTGGAGCCATCCTATACGATGTTTGTGCAACTGGCTGTGTTCCTGGTACTAGATTGATCTCAAAATCAATCTCTCGAGATGGGGGAACACCAGGGAATTCATCAGGAAATACATCCGCAAACTCTCAGACAACCATCACCTCCTCAAGGCTAGGACCTTTCGCCTTGGTATCCACAACGTGAGCTACGAATGCTTTACACCCTTGCCGCAACAACTTTTCTGCCACCATCACTGACACTAGACATGTGAGAAGAAACTTCCTATCTCCTTGAAAGATCCACTTCTCTCCACCGTCATCAAACACTGCCTGCTTGGAACCACAGTCCAACACAACCTTATACTTTTCTAAGGTATCCATCCCAAGGATCACATCAAATCCATGCATATCAAGCGGCATAAGATCCACTTGTATACTGTGTCCCAAAAAAGATAAGACACAAGATGGACACTCCTCTCGAAGCATCGAGGAACCATCGAGTGGGGTTTCTAACAACAGGCTATCTTTCTTAAAACTAAGAGGTAAAGGACAGCTATCAAGCAGACTGTGTGTGATAAAAGAGTACATATCACCTGAGTCAACTAGAACAGATATAAAGCAAGAAGAAGACAAATCAGAATATAATAACTCCATCTGACCTGTCACCACTCACGGGTTGACTGTCGCCTCTGGCTGACTAATAGCATAGAATCTAGCCATTTCTTGTTGTCCACATCCTATTCTTCCTTGAGTAGATGATCCCACTTACAACGCTTGACCGCATTCTCACCCTCTGCTACCACTGGGCTGCAGTCTGTCTGACCCTTGTTGACTCTATCTCAGTTGTTGTGTTACCTCAACGTCTCTTCTTGGGAAATTTGACTTTAAATGCCCAGTATGTCCATAGTGATAGCATGAACAACCTTCTGTCTGTGGTCTAGATGGCCCTGTCACTACCACAGAAGTTGTTCTATGCACCTTCGACGGAGAAGAAACATAACATCTTTCCTTACTCGGAGACCACTGAGATGGAATGTAAGAACTCTGCATCATAGAAGGTGCTGAAAACCTTGACTTCTTGAAGCCACCAGATCTTGGTCCCTGGGATTGAGCAGGCCTTTTCCTGGTCATGGACTCCCTTTTCTCCCTAATAGATCATTCAATCATGTACACGGACTCCACGAATGTGTCAAACTGCTCCCGAGTTTCCAAGGCAGCAGAAGGTGTCAACACTCAGACCTTTCTCAAACCGCCTGATCTTCTCATCATCTGTCACCGCCACGTGAGGATAAAACCTCAGCAAGTCCATGAACCTGGCTTCATACTCGGTGATGCTCATTGATCCTTGGCGTAGATGCTCAAACTAGTTGATCTTCTCATCTAGTTACGTCTTCGGGAAGTATCTGTTGACGAACTCTCATCGGAAAACCTCCCAACCGATCTCCTCACTGGGTCACTTCTCCTCCTCTATGGCCCAACAATGGCCAGTACTACCCTTCAGAAGGTAGACAGCGTGCTTGACTTTGTTTTCTATGGGGATGTCAAGGATCTGAAAGGCCTTCTCGAGACCTGTCAGCCACAGATCAGCATCCGTCGGATCAACCGTTCCAGCATAATCTGAAGCTCCGACTCGGCGAAGCCACTCAAAGGTCTTCCCAATACTCGATGTTTCACCATGGGGAGCCTGTGCTCTTGGCTGAGGCACTAGCAACCTTTCCACCATGTGATTCATCGTAGACATCAAATGTCCCATAAGATGTTGGTAGGCAGGATTTTCGAGAATGGCTGGGTCAAGTTGGGGGACCTCAGGCACCCGATCTTCATGTTCTTGTCCTCCTGCTCCATCAACTGATGTAGCATCTCTTCTCTCAGCAACATGTTCTTCATGGTTTCCAGACATCTTTAAGCTTTATCTTCCACTGAGATCAGATGATTTTTGTAAAAAAATCTGGAAAACTCACAAGAAGAGATGAAAACCTAGTCCTAGATCCATGTAGACTCAGCGAACCTAGAGCTCTGATACCAAACCAACTTCGACATCCCGACATCACACAGACAACGAGATGACACGCGAAAACGTGTGGAACCACATATTACTGAAAACACGGGTTAATTAAACCTGATTGCGGAAAGTATACATGAGAGAACTTTTGCATCCAGATCCTGCAGAGAAACATGTTATATCAACATTCACAAGCCTAGTTATAGGTCTACAGCTTAACAAAACCAGTTGTACTATCAACACCAGAGTTCAACACCTATTTATACATACATAACGACCATGTACGACCAGCAGCAGGATATACAAGATTACAACAGCTAAACATCGTGAAACGTCGTCAAACACCTTCGAGGACCTGAGAGTACAGGGATGACTCTAGGACTCTACAACAAAACCACCAAAACAATAGCATGTCCATCTCTTGCCTTCTACTGCTCTTCTTACTGCTCGACCGCAACCTCATGACCACCACCGCGTCTAGAGCGATCACCTAAAAAGGGTGTAAACCAGCGGGGTGAGACACACAGTCACAGTGAGAAACATAACTCCCTGCCAAAATTATAAAACCTGAGAAGGTTAAAGCAAAACAACAGATAACTGATAAATTATATAACAAGAGAAGCATACTGAGCAAGGCTATAATTACCATCCAGCTTACCAAATATCCGAGAGGCGTATAACCAAATATTTCTTTATGGAACATGATTGACAAGATAAGCTTTATAAGAACTTATCACAAGATATAAGGATCATACACACAACTGCATAGTTCAACTAGATCAGTTATATAAGCAAGGAATCAATTAATGTTCTGTATTATGCTCTAAGCAAGATGTACTATTCGGCTGGATTATGTTTTATTATGCCCTGAGGAAGTGAGCCTTCCCTGCTCAACTCCAACCATTGGCTGCGAAGCCCAATCCGGTGCCATACAAGGTCTAAGGAGATCCGGACTCCATGACCTCACCTTCCCATTATCAGTACACGAATCACCAAGCAAGACCGTAGTCTTATGCTTATAGGGCCTCAGCCTCTGGGTCAGCTCTGCAATCTACCCATATATACATCCGAGCCATGAACACATCATGCTCGTCATCACATATCCTAAGATGTGGTTTTGTTCACCATGCTCCATATATCCTGAGTATGCAACCACAGTTGCACTCAAACCCTCCTATTTTAGGTTAGGGGAAACCTCGCTTATTCAACAATATGTGCTCCAGGTAATCTTGCAGGATAAACCTGTTTCACCATCACCAAATACAGACGATGATGGATCTATGGACAGGGAAAACTCCGTGATATGTTCATCTGTAATTAATTAGTATATTTTAAGCCAATTGTTGAGGCAACCAAAGTATAACATAGATTTATATAATTACATCATGAATGCCATCATCATACTATCCTGGGATCTCAATCCCTCATAATAACAACCACTGCCCCTCAAGACATCATAATCATGCATCAGCATTCTGGAAACACATCCCTTAACTCATCATCAGAGAATAACACCTCAACTAGGCACTCAACCTTTATCAGGTCCTCAGACCTATCAACCTGTTATCTCATTATCAAGGATTATCATCACATTATGCTAGTCAAAGAACATATATCTCATAGCTCTTACCAGGCTATGAATCCACATAGTATACCTGCATGGTTAGTGTACACATCCATAAAGACAACTGAAGCCATCATGGATTAATAGGATTATCATGCTACCAAGTATGAAGCAACATCCATGAGTATATTACACATAATGTAGAAATAATTGTTTTATCATTAATCATAAACATATATTATGCCCCATACGTGTGACCATATACATGTGTCACATTATGATGTGGAGCAACATTATATGTAACAACATCATGACCTTCCAAACATATCTAGTTCACAACCTATCCTCATGTCTCATTACCAACATAGATGCGAGCTCAAGGTAGTTAATTCATATCATCATTCTCATCAAAGATGTAGTTACATGATCAAGAACTATCTGCTAGGTTCTCGAGTTACCAAGAACCCTCAGTAAAAGCTCTTGCTACCTTCACTAGAAGTGTGGCGGGTAACACGTCCCTCACCACAGGTAGTATCGGGTAGGGTAACAACCTTCACCAAAAGCTTACCGGCCTAGGCATTTAGCCACATATCGGCCAACCCTAGAAGATATCAAACCAACGCCCAAGGTGTATCGTGCAACTAGAGAACATGGCGTTAACATGAAACGTTGTCATGCATATCAGGTGCACAAGGTGTATCGTGCAACTAGATCAAGAGGTGTATCGGCTAGAACCCTATTGGCCAGCTATGGTTAGGGTTGAATTGGGCACCCATTCTCACCACTGTATCGGCCGAGATCATGGCTCCCCAAGCCAACACTGTTTCGCGCAACACAAGGATGGCCTACAAGGCTCCGTATTAGTCAAAGCATAATGGGCACCAAGCTAACCATGTCAACTCCATATTAGATCGGTTAAAGATCAATACAAGGTAGGGGTATCGGGCAACCTTACCTCAAGATGTATCGTTTAGAGCACAAGATATAAGGTGTTTCGCCCAAGCTCTATCTCAAGCCAAGAGAACCATCTCAACTAGGTGTAATGGTTAAGGGTACAACCTAAGACAAGGCTATCAGGTAGGACTACTCCAAGGTCATATCGTGCAAGGCACAACCCAACATGGTCATATTCAACCTCAAGTACAAGAGCACCAAACCCTAATTGATCAAGAAGATCGTGTCACCTCTCAACAACCAAGAGAGAGGGGTTTTACACAAACTCTATCACAAATCAAGCAACCACAAGGACCAACCCTCATCATAGGTCAACACATATCCAAGAGCTCACCTCTCAAATCTATGGTGAGCGGAGGGTGTTTCCCAAGCAACTAGAATATAAGCTCACCTCTCACCTTAAATGAGAGAGGGGTATTGCCCACATCACTAGAGCTCAAACTCACTTCTCATAAACCAAGGAGAGAAAGGGGTGTTTCCCCAAAAGAAACCCTAAACTATGGTTTGGCCAACTAGTTGTAAAGGCATATAAACCATCAACAACATCAACAACATCATGCTCACTATATTCATAAGATCAAAAACATGTACTAGAGAAAGGAACATAACATGCAATGTCCGATCAACCACATATATGAATCATGCAACATAGAGAAGGTAGTATAGCTAGGGTTAGAAGTTATGTAACCCGCCTTAAGGAAACTCCTCAAGCTCCAAAGCTCCAAGCTTCAAGCTCCTTGATCCAAGCACACCACTTTTGGCCACCTTAAGAAAAGGAACAAGAATCATAACCACCATCGCCGAAGAGTAGGTACGATGGAGAAGAAGATGCTAAGGAGAGAGGGAAGATGCTTACCAAATATCAAGACCCACCTAGGGTTCGGCCACCAAGCTAGAGGAAGAAGAAGGGATCTCCACCAAGGGGAAAGGATCGACCACCAAGCTCTCCAAGGACGGTGTGTCGTGCACACAAGGAGGGAAGAGCAATAAAAGAGCTAAAGGGATCCCAAGGAAGATAAAGGCAAGGCATATATAGACGAGGGTCAAGGTATTTTGGGGAAAGTTATAGAATGAGACTCACGCTTACTGATAAAAAAAAGAGGGTCAAGGTTAAACCAAGGCAAGGTGTCACCTTACCAAGGGACACTTGTCCACATGTTTTACCACCTTACAAAACACATGCATATGCCATGCCACCACTCAACCAAGGTTCGGCCACATGTCCAAGCTAGGGTGACACAACCAAAGCAAGGAGGTCAAACAAGGTCAAAGGCTGACACACCACCACCACCTTGGTCGAAACACCCATGGGTGATACCCCATGGCCGACACAAGGCATCCTTGCCTGATACATGGCTCAACCAAGCAAGGCAAGGCCCAAACGATAGAAAACAAGACCCATAAGAGCTTCAACCAAGCCCAAGGCAACTCAAGGCACGAACCCAAACCTTCCGCTCAACCTTAGAGGAAGCAAAGAGAGAAAAAGACATCTCACAAGGTGACAAACTTTCTCTTCAACCCTAACTCAGGTTATTTTGCAAGTAGCACCTCCAATAGTCAACTAAGCACAAGAAAACCCTGATCACCACTAAAGGTGATTAGCAAGAAACCAAGTACAAGGTTTAGGCAAAACAAATAGGGTAAGCCCAAAACGAAGGTCAGGTTCCTTACAGTTATGGCCAATAAACCCTATGTATGTGTTCTTGGTTGAATGTGGTTGCTTGCATCTCGGTCTGCGTACTGATTCCCTATCTCCTATTCCTGATGTAACTCGAGATAACTCGAGATTTCTTTCCTACCTTTCCTCCCCCCGAATGTAACTTGAGGTTTTCTTTTTCAAATGTAAAATAGGATAGATTTTTATTTCCTGTTATGTCCAAGAACAATGGACATTTTGACGATCGGTTCGAGGAGCGAGATGAGCGGGTGGTGGCCTGAGGAGATGCACGACGACCAATGAACTGATCGGCTGGTGGCACCCAACCGACTAGCCTGATGGCGAGAAGATCAATCATGGAGATGAGTTGATCAAACCCAAAAAGGCAAAGGACAGAGTTCATCTTGTACAGGTTGCATGTGATGTGGACCTAGATGACCGTGATTCCTCTTGGCTCAAGGAATCACATTAGGATGGCCATAATCATTGCTTTTATCGTTTTACATGTTTTTTGTGGGATATAGCATGTATATGATACCTACTATATTGTGGTGATTGGATATGTATATGTACCTATAAAACCAAATCCCTCATTAAATATTAAAGTTTTAGATGCCTTCCAAATGTGACACCTGTGAAAAGCTTGATCGGCCAAGTGTGGGCACGCCCTAGCGTGGTACACCATATATCACATGGAAGCGTGAAGGATGGATATGTGGGTCTACCCTAGTAGGGTGCATATTCATCGTGTTGGCTTTGGGTCAGACTTAACAAGGTGACCTAGATAGGATCTAGCACCTTGAGGCATGGAGGTGATCATGGCAAAGAGTTGTGCATGACATCTTTCAAGAGTTGTATATGATGCAATTGGCAAAAGTTGCCTACCTGGAAGATCTGAGTTGTGGGTGACAACCCTAGCTGGTCTAGGACTCAGAGGATTTCAGGATCTTGACCCACTAGAAGATTGTACATTGTAATCTTCCAAATTGATGGTGAGGGATGTCAATTTGAATCAAAATAGTGGGAATGGTAATTAATTAAAGGCCTAATTAACTACTGTCAAATTTTGATTCAAATAAAATCAAATCAAAAGGAGTTTTGACACATGAAATTTTCTCTTGTAGAATGGCAAAAGAATCATCTTTTAAAATGGGAAAATTAATTGAGAATAAATTCCCTAACTGGTTGGGGATTGTGAGAAGCGTTCTGCACAATCCACAAATACCGGTAGCCTTTGAATCCACTCTATGTGTGCTTAAGAAGAAGGATAATTCATTGATGGAGATCAATGGAACAAAGTCTAAGGACAAAGGTGAGGGAGAGAAAGGTTCTCTCGCCAAACCAATGTCAGAATCTTCTGTGCTCAAAACATGGAGCGGATGGAAGGAACGATGGAAGAAGAAGCGAGAGATAGAGATCTCTACTTCTGGTGTATACGTGATAGAGATTAACTTTACTACTTTGTCATGGGTACTTGATACCATATGTGGATCTCACATTTGTTCAAATGTGAAGGATCTTAAAAGAAGTAGGCCTTTGGGGAAAGGCGAGGTTGAACTACATGTTGCCAATGGGGCAAGAGTTGCCTCCAGTGCCGTAGGAACCTATGAGTTAACTCTACCTAGTGGGCTAATAATAGAGTTGAAGAATTGCTATTATGTACCTGCCATAAATAGGAATATCATTTCCGTCTCTTGTTTGGACAAGGATGGTTTTGAATTTCTTATTAAGAATGGAAAGTGTTCTATTTCAAAAGATGGGATCTTTTATGGCAGTGCCCCAATGTCTTATGGTCTATACTTGATAGATCTAGAGACAAGGGTATACAACATAAACACCAAAAGGCAAAAACTCAACAACTCAAACAAAATGTATCTTTGCATTGTCGTCTAGGGAACATAAATTAGAAACGCATTTCTAGACTCCATAAAGATGGTTATCTAGACTCTTTTGATTATGAATCAATAGAGACATGTGAATCTTATTTGTTGGGCAAGATGACCAAGACTCCCTTTTCAGGTAAAGGTGAGAGAGCTAGTGATCTATTAGGACTCATACATACTGATGTATGTGGGCCTTTTAGAACTAATGCCAGAAATGGGTATCAGTACTTCATTACCTTCACTAATGACTTCAGTAGGTATGGCTATGTGTACCTGATGAAACATAAGTCAAAAACCCTTGAAAGGTTCAAGGATTTCATGAATCAAGTACATAACCAACTTGGTAAAACTATTAAAGAACTTCGATCCGATCGAGGTGGAGAATACTTAAGCCAGGAGTTTGAGGACCTTCTACGAGCCCATGGTATTGTATCACAATGGACTCCGCCTGGAACACCACTTTACTGGATATGGTGTGATCAATGATGAGTTTTTTTTATCTTCCGATTTCTTTTTGGGGTCATGCTCTTGAAACTGTCGCATTTACACTTAACCGAGTACCATCTAAATTGGTTCAAAAGACACCATATGAGATATGTCACAAGAAGCGTCCCGATTTGTCTTTTATTAAGATTTGGGGTTGTGAGGCTTACGTCAGGAAAATGTTTCCTGATAAGCTTGGACCCAAGTCCGATAAATGTTAGTTTGTTGGATACCCCAAGGAAATGAGGGGATACTATTTATACCACCCTACTAACAACAAAGTGTTTGTTGGTAGGACAGCTATGTTCCTAGAAAAGGAATTTATTTCCAGACAAAACAATGGGAGGAAAATAGAGCTTGAAGAGGTTCAAGCCCAACAAGAAAACATTGAACCGATAGATGTACAAGAGGAACATAGAGATTCACAAGGTGTTGTGGCATCTCAGTCTCCTCAAGTAATATAAGGACCTCGTAGATCTAGTAGGACACGCCTTGAACCTGAGAGGTTTGGATACCATATGACTCAGGAAGGCAGTGAGTTGATCATAGATGATGATCCAACTACCTATCTAGAGGCTATGGAGGGACCAGATTCTGAGAAATGGCTTGAGGCCATGAAATCTGAGATGGAATCCATGTACTCCAACAAAGTATGGACTTTGGTGGAACCACCTGAAGGGGTAAAACCCATAGGGTGCAAGTGGGTCTTCAAGAAGAAGACCGACATGGATGGAAATGTGCAAATTTATAAAGGCAGATTGGTTGCAAAGGGTTACTGGCAAGTTCAAGGTGTTGACTATGATGAAACTTTTTCTCCAGTTACCATGATTAAGTCCATCAGGATTATGCTTGCTATTGTGGCTTACTATGACTATGAGATTTGGAAAATGGATGTTAAAACCGCATTCCTTAATGGGAATATAAATGAGGATGTGTACATGATAAAACCTGAAGGTTTTGTAGATCTAAAGAATGCCAATAAAGTCTGTAAGTTGCAAAGGTCAATCTATGGATTGAAACAAGCATCTCAGAGTTGGAATCTTTGATTTGATGAAGAAGTCAAAGTGTTTGGATTTATTCAAAATGAAGATGAACCTTGTGTGTACAAGAAGGTTAGTGGGAGCATGACCGCATTCCTCATATTGTATGTGGATGACATACTATGGATGGGGAATGATGTCTCAGCCTTAGAGAAGGTAAAGACTTGGCTTGGGAATACTTTCTCAATGAAGGACTTAGGAGAAGTGTCCTACATTCTAGGTATTAAGATCTATAGAGATAGATCTAAAAGGATTCTCGGACTAAGTCAAAGCACATACATTGAAAAAGTGTTGAAGCGGTTCAGCATGTAGAACTCAAAGAGAGGCAACATCCCCATGCTACATGGAGTCACCATCTCTAGAGCTCAATGTCCCCAGTCTTGTGAAGAGAGGGAGCATATGAATGGGATCCCATATGCATCAGCCATCGGATCCATCATGTATGCTATGTTGTGCACATGCCTAGATGTCTCGTATGCCCTTAGCATGACGAGTAAGTACCAATCAGATCCCGGGGATGCTCACTGGACAACCGTAAAGAACATCCTCTAGTACTTGTGAAGGACTAAGGATTAGTTCCTTGTATACCACTGTGAGGAAGAACTGGTTGTAAGAGGTTACACCGATGCAAGCTTCCAAACTGACAAAGATGATTACAGATCGCAATCAGTATTTGTATTTTTCCTAAACAATGGACATGTGAGCTGGAAGAGTTACAAGCAAGAAACGATGTTGATTCTACTACAGAGGCCGAGTATATTGCTGCTTCACATGCAGCAAAGGAGGTTGTGTGGATCAGGAAGTTTGTCACTAAACTTGGTGTAGTTCCCAGTTGCTGTGATGCAATTGAGCTTTATTGTGACAATAATGGAGCTATTGCTCAGGCTAAGGAGCCCAGATCACATAAGCGGTCCAAGCACATACTACAGCACTTCCATCTCATATGAGAGATCATACAACGAGGAGATGTGAAGAACTACAAAGTACCAACTGAAGACAACATAGATGATCCACTGACGAAGGCCCTTTCTCAGCATAAGACTGATGGTCATGTTGAGTCACAAGGAATGAGGTTCCTAAGTGACTGGCTCTAAGTGCAAGTGGGAGTCTGTTGGTATGTATGCCCATAGAGCAAGTCATGTGATGATTGTAATGGGATACTTTGTAAATGATTTGAATAATAATAAAGGCAATTTCCGATCTATATGTTTTAATTGTTTCTGAGATGATAGTGTAACATGATAGATGTCTAAAGAATTGTTTACTCGATGACATATGCTTTTAGGTTAAGGACCTAAATGATGAGATCATACAGATGTTAAGAGTATACATTCTTGTTTAGTCCCTAGTCAGTTGTTATTCTGGAAATAACCATAGACATCAATAACACTAAAGACTAGATTGTGTGTTGGTTGATGACAAAATCTCATTAGTCATGATATAGTGATATCAAACCAAGCACATAGGTACTTGTTAGAGAACAAGTGTATCAAATAGACCCACTGTGAGAGTGACACATGGAACCATGATTTGGTAGTCACAGTCAACTCTTACAGTGATAGTGGTGAGTGTGATTCTTCGACCTGAAATCACTACACTCAACACATGTTGTTGGGTACACTTTGACATCATCAAACGCAGTCCTGAAACATGGGTTGTTATAAAGGTGATGATTGGGTGACTTTGACACATGGGGCTTTTGAGGGGTGAGTGATAGATATGAGATTTGTCCCACCTAAGGGAGTTTGATGTCCATGGACACTTGATGAGTAGGATTGAGAAAGGCATGCGCATGCATGTGTGAATCAATATGTGATATTGATGTCACACACATCTCACCCAGTCTGCTCTGAGATCAAGGAAATGGATGAACGTTGAAAGGATGACTGTACCATGCCTTGAGTTCATTTAGGACATTAGTGACAAAGGATTTATACATTCTCTATAACACCATTCATGGATTTTAGGATTGAAAGTTGTTCTCCAACTTTCTATTTCACTTGGGTAGCACTAATGTGCAACTAGGAACCGCTCTTTGCTTGTGAAGTCATAAGTGTTATGGACTTTCACTGCCAACGTGAAATGGACCTACAGGGTCACACAGATAGGATTTAACCTGGAAGAGACGTTTATCCATAAATGATGTTTAGATTGATTGCTAAAGGAGTTTAGTAGTTCAATTAAACACTCAGTTGATTGATAGCTCAAAATCATATTGTTCAAGGTGTTGGACCAATTGATTAGAGTATCATATTGATTGAAACTGCAATTGACTAATTTTGCACAATCTGCACTTCCAACCGATCAGCTCATGTGATGAACCGATCGGCTCAGGTTGGTGAACTGATCGACTCAAGTGGTGAGTCTATCGGCTCATGTGTCAATGAAACGATCGACTCAATTGTTGAACCGGTCGATTCGGGTGACCAACCGAGATCGTTTGGAAAGACAGGAGACTCTTTTTGCAAAAACATATTTATTTCACTTGTACAAATTTGATTTGAACAAGGACTAATATTTGATTAGTTGGAGACAAACATGAAAGTCAATTCGATTTGGACCAGGACCATGAACTGATCAGCTCATGCTTGAATTGATCGGCTGAGGTGTCCCAACCGATCGGTTCAAGTGTGAACCGATCAGCTCAGGTCCCCAACCGACCGTTTTCATGCTTGAAACGATCGGTTCAGCTGACGCAGTTGGTTGTTTTGTGGTAAATCTCGAACCCTTCTACTCCTGCTTTAATCCCGCATTGCCCGGGGTAGAGAACCATGTCCCATGACCCTCCTATATATATAAGTGTTGGGGGCTTCTCAAAGTACAACGCAGAACACCAGTAGCTCTGTAAAGTTGTCGTTCTCTCTGGTTTTGGTAACCGAGAGAGCCCAAGCAAGTGCTACCCGATGAGGGAGGCACAACAAGGGAAAGACAACTGTAGAAAAGAAACTAGTTGTAGGAGAGTGTGTCGGTGACTAGTACGCTAACAGGAAGGTGTGACTCCTTCTGATTCCTTGTGGGACAAGGAGATCGGAGTTCCAGGCAGTCCGTGTGGATGACTACAGAGGCAGGAGATTTCTGCCCCTCAAAGGAAAACTGTCAATCCCGACTGTCCCAGTGAGACCAGGAGCTACACATACACCATCCAAGACTGGAGGTGAAGACCACGCAAGACGCGAGGTAACGTCGTCGAGCAAGCCTCAGGACAAGGTACGCCTCTACAAACCATCCTTCCTATTGTATGGACGTTGAAGTGATTCCTTTATTTTGGGTTTGGGAGAAGAAATTTTTGTTTCTGTTGCCTTCTCTGTCTCCCCTAAAACCCAACACATCATTCTTAGGAATAAGAGTGATGAAGGGGCAATTTGCCTCAATTAAAAGCCTTCCAGAAATGAAGAAGTCCAAAATAACAACTATAACATTATTACTAATAATAGACCAACTAGTTTTGAAGAATTTTCCATTAAGTCCATCAGGACCGGGGCATTTATCAATGTTAAGATCTCCAATAATATAGAAAATTTCTTCTTTACATGTAGATTTGTCCATTTGTGCTTTCTAAGAAAAAGAAATAGAATGAAAAAAAGCTTTGTAATGGCTTCAACACAGACAATAGTCATGTTATTAAAAATCCCATTATAGAAATCATGTACATGACTTCTTATATCCATAAGATTATCATTCAAAACACCATCAATCTTCATGACCTTCAAATGGTTTATATGTTTTTGAGTTTTAATAATGGATTATAAGAATGTAGTATTCGAGTCACCATCACGAAGCCAATGAAAGTGTGACTTTTGCCTAAGGAAGGATTCCTCCATTGTGATAAAGTGAGTTTTCTAATTCTTTTATGCTTTGTTCCTTTAACCTTCAGTATATCTTAAAACCCTGATTCACCTAAAGATTAATAGATCACTCAATGATAGGAATCTCGACCCCAAACTTTACCACAATGTGGGGTATGATGTCTTGGAGCTATGGTCCAAATTTCATGTCATTTGGACATTCCTAGCTCCCTCTACGATTTTTTACAAGATTTGACTAAGTTTACCTAATAATTGTCACGATTCAAATCTTTTAACCTAAGATTTTGCCTTCTTTTTCTCTGTCACGCGGTGCTGACGTCAGCAATCCGCGGACTCTCTCTCACGAGCTATCCTCCACCGTGGGATGGCGCGCCCAGGGATCGGACGGCTAGGAGGTCGTCCCTAACCTCCGGTCAACCCGGGGAAGACGTGGCTACAGCCACGAGTTTGAACCCCAACCACGATCTCTGCCCCTACCCACTCTCGCAAGGAACTAACCGAACGAATGACTCCACCTTGTCCCCACGAACCCGGAGAGCACTCACACGTCCCCTGAAGATGACCAGGAGTGCCCCCATGATCGCGCCGACGAGCACCCCTCTCCTACCTCCACTGACCAAGATTGGGCGTTCGTGGCTCACTTGATCTCATGCTTATTTAAGCACACCAGGAGCTTCGCCAACACCCCTTTACATACTCACTCGCTCCAATTCGCCCGAAGCAAGCCGGCATCGCTCCACCCTCAAGCTTTCCCCCTTCCAGTCTATCCGCCACCGTCGAGCTGCTGGACGAGGCTCCTATCGGCCTGCTCGTCCCCAATTGGGTACACCCGAAGCTCCGAGGCACCTCCACCTACCTTGGCGGCCCCTCACCTTGAAGTTTCATCGCCTGCTCCTCCCTCTTCCTTCACCCTCCGCCGCGAGCTCTACACCTCGTCGGATTCTTGGTCGACCCAGCATCTCGCGGGGAGCTGCGACCTGCAAGCTAGCCGCCCGAGTCCGGATCCGCCTCCCGAAGGTGAACCCGACCCCTTTCTCGCGCAAGGACGAGCATCGCCTCTGCTCGAGCTCGCCGGAGTCCACTTTCCCTACCTGTTGTTCGTAAGTGGAGCAAGAAGGAGGAGGACCTGCTTGGCTTAGTTGGACCAAATCGCGCGGGTCCAGGTGGACGAACCACAGTTCGCCAAGTAAGCAACCCTTGACCCGCCACAGCCGTCTTGAACGCGTACGCGCGCAATCTCGACCGTTCGATCTGAACATCCAACGGTCCACGTTTTTCTTTTTCTTTTATCAACTCGAATTTCAGTTTATGACCTAATCTTGGGAAATTCGTAGAAAATAGTAGGAGTATCAGAAAAATATGAATAAATACTCCTTTTTGATCAGAAAAATACGAGGATCACGATTTTGACATCTGTTGACCCTAAATATGACTCGAGTAAATCCTCATGTTTAAATATGTTCATATCTTGATTAATTAATTAGAAAATACTCGAATCTGTTTAAATCACCAAAAACTTGTGATAATCATCTTTTTGCATCCTTATCATCATGGATTGATCAGATCCTTTTATCATGGCTCAATTATCACTAAAACCTATTTATTCCTCTTTTCCCTATTCTGACCTATCAAAATGTGCATAAATAATTAATATGATCTTTAAACCCTGATTCTGACCTTATGATCCTACTCTGTTGTGACAGTAATAATCTTGGACTCAACTCCATACTCTAAGACCCATACTCTAATCTCATGACTCCAAATCTATAAAGGGCCTTTTTATATACTCTTTAGAATATGTGTAATTCAAACAATATATCTAATAAATACCAAATCTCCAATAATTTCAGGAAATTGAAGGTACCAGTGAGGAGCATCTCTGGACTCCCCACTTCTGAATAGAAGGTACGCCATTACCCTCATTTGGCTTATACTAGTGATTGGTTGTATTGTACTTATAAAAGACTTGGCATATGATAATGTTGTACTAGATATCGATGTATGATTGTTTTGGAATGATATTTTGTATATGGTATATTACCACACATGAACATAAAAGGCTTGTTCCATTATATTGTAGCACTATATCTCTTTGGTAAGCGTAGTGCTTAAAGGTGATCTATCTCTTTGGTAAGCGGATCACCATATGAAATGATCTATCTCTTTGGTAAGTGGATCATGAGGCCATAAAGCATCTATCCCATTGGTAGGCGGATGCATAAGTATATAATGGAAAAATAAACCTAAAACATGTCTTTGAATTTCTATGCAAACTTTTTGGTTTAGGAATATGTCTATTTTACTATACTGTGCTAAAGTCCTAGTTTTAATTCTCCTGCCATGTCTATTATTGTTTTTGCTTTGCCAAGATATAATGAGTGGTTTTTGAAGACACGTAGGCGTACTCAGTACAATATATTTATATATTGTGCTGACGTGTACCCATTGCCAATGTTTTTCTTTAGGTATCTTCTGCTTATGATGCTTATGATGAAAGGGAGATTATGCGGTGACTCTATATGCTGGCTCACAAAAATCAGATCTATAATGGGGAATGCTAAAGCTAAATGGGACTCCTAGATTATGTGTCTTTTTCTTCTGTACTTAGTTTCTCATGTATTAAGTTTCTTCTGTAGAACTCCTATGCCTTCGGGCCCCTATGTAATGAACACTTTTGGTTTATGTATGGAAGCTTTTTATTCGGTGCATTTATATACTCATGTGTTTGATCCACTCAGGGACGGGCAATTTTAACTCTATTGTACGCCTTATGTTGGCGCCTGAGGTGTACAGTGGAGTTAGGTTGTTAACCCATGACAGATGGTATCAGAGCAGGCACATGAATCAATATAGATGTATCAAATAATTAGTAACCTTACATAGACCTAGGGTAACCCACATTTAACAGTAAATTGCCGAGGTGTCTAGAAGAGTACCTTGCGGAAGGTTCTGACATAATACTCTCCCCATCCGTTTTCATGGTGCGAGGGTTCCCGTCGCAAGCTATCTGCCTGGCTAACGCAATTATTATTAAAGTGGGCACCCTTACCTTAGAAAAATCCTTCCTCTCATCTTTTCTCAATTAAGGACTACCCCCAACCATCCTATTTTGTGAATAATATACACTAGGTTTCTCATCTACTTTCTCTCTCATGACCATGATCGATGATATACTCTCTCTAATATGTGGGTAGATTAGGAAAATGGGAACAACTAAAAGACATGAAAAATTGGAAAAAAAAATATATGCCATGATTGCTAAATCTTTAACACTTGTTTTATGATCTATCTCAAATAAATCTCTAAACTGCCTTTTATACGAACTTGCAGATGCCTCCAAAAACTAGGTCCAAGAGAACAAGGTCTAGTGATGACTCTGGTGATGAATCTCAATCACGCCCTAATAAGACCAAGGCTGTAGGCAATTGGGAAGAACAAAAGAAGGTGATGTTGGAATGCATGCATGCCCTAGCCCTAAAAGAAACCAGCAATAGTGCCTCATCCTCTAGGACCAACCATGAAACCACCATTAGTGACTTCCTTAAACTCAAACCCGAAACCTTTCATGGAGAAGACTTAGGTGAAGTCCTAGATAAAGCCGATGCATGGATCATATCTGTTGAAAATGCCTTTAGAGCCCTTAAGTGTCTTGAGGAAGATAAGGTCACCTTTGCTACCTACCAACTTAGGGGGTCCGCGAAGTTGTGGTGGGAAAATTATTACCATACACGAGAACTTCCAGATGCCCCCATAGGGTGGGAGGAGTTTAAGGGGATCTTTACCAACCGTTTCATGCCCATATCAGCTAGGAAGGAGAAGAAGAAACAGTTCAATAACCTCACCCAAGGAAACCTATCTGTTGCTGACTATGTTAGGGCCTTTAGACTCCTAGAGCGTCATGCTCGCAACCTTGATGAAGATGAAAAGATTGAACACTTCATAGATGGCCTTAACCAAGAAATCAAAGTTCACCTTTGCACCTCCACCCATCCTACCTTTGAAGCTGCCATCAACAATGCCCTCACCCAAGAAAGAACCTTAGGGAAGAGCAAAACACCAAGCTTGGGATACCTGGGTCTAACCGATGCATCCGTCACCAAGGGCAAGGAGAAGGAAAATGATAAGAAGAAGCCTAACAACCATGGCATGGGCAGAGGAGGAGGAAATCACCACAGGGGTCAATCATTCCGAGGAGGACCAAACCGGGGAGGTCGAGGTCGAGGTGGACCATACAAGGGATCATCTTCAAACCCCAACCGTTGCAGAAACTGTGGAGGAGTACATGCTGGAAAATGCAGGTTTGAGAAACCAGTGTGTTACTACTGTAAGAATGAAGGGCATATGAGGTACAATTGCCCAAATCTGGTCCAGGGGGCACCTCAGAATCGTCCTGCCCCATTACCTCAGCCTGGAGCTCCACCTGCTCAACCAGCTGTCCCGATAGCTCAGGCTCAGCCAGAACATCGTCAGGGCCGAGTCTTTGCAATTGATGCAGAGGAAGCTAAAGTCAATGATAACCGTCTGATTGAAGGTAATAATGTTAAAATTTCTTTATTGTAATAAATCTTTGAAACCATGATCTCATATAAAATCATAATGTAGGTATGATATGTCTCCAAGATCATCCTGTTGTGGCCCTATTCGATTCAGGATCAACACATACTTTCATATCTAGAAATCTTGCTTCCATGCTCAAGTTCGAGATCAATGATCTAGGTTATATCTTGGATGTGACAACTCCCAGTGGCAAAATTTATACTTCTCTTCAGAAAACCAAAACCTTGCCTTTTTCTTTTGGTGGTCATAAATTTCAATCTGCTTTTATCCTTCTTGATATGGAAGATTTTGATCTAATTTTGGGGATGGATTGGCTTTTTTCCAACTTTGTTATGCTTGATTGCCGAGGCAAGAAAGTAATCTTTTGTGCACCCAATTCAAAACCTTTGACTATTTCCGGGAGAAAAGAAAGACACCGAAATATGATTATTTCTTCTCTTAAAGCTGAAACTTTGATAGCCAAGGGATGTAGAGCCTATCTTGTTGTTGTATCCATGCCTGATCCTAAGGTGAGGCCTATAGAGAGCTTGGATGTGGTGAGAGATTACCCGGACGTTTTTCCTGAGGAGCTCCCAGGGCTGCCTCCAGATCGTGAGATTGAGTTCTCAATTGAGTTAGCACCGGGCACCACACCAATCTCTAAGGCACCTTATAGGATGGCACCTGCCGAGCTTGCAGAGCCCAAGAAACAACTAGAGGAACTTCTTGATAAAGGCTTCATCCGTCCTAGTACTTCTCCTTGGGGTGCTCCTGTTCTTTTTGTCAAAAAGAAAGATGGGTCAATGCGAATGTGTATTGATTATCGCATGATCAACCAAGCCACCATTAAAAATAAATATCCCCTTCCAAGAATTGATGACTTGTTTGACCAGCTTCGTACTGCCACTGTGTTCTCCAAGATTGACCTTAGATCAGGTTATCATCAATTATGAGTAAAAGATTGTGATATTCCAAAGACAACTTTCAGAACTAGATATGGACATTATGAATTCATGGTGATGCCTTTTGGCTTGACTAATGCTCCTGGAGTGTTTATGAATCTGATGAACACTGTCTTCCAGCCATTCCTTGACAGCTTTTTGGTGGTTTTCATTGATGACATTCTTATATATTCAAATTCTGTTGATCAACATCGTGAACATCTCCAGAATGTCCTTGATGTTTTGAGAGCCCAGAAATTGTATGCTAAATTATCTAAATGTGAGTTTTGGATTGACCAAGTCATGTTTCTTGGCCATGTCATTTCGGGTGGGAAAATTTCTGTTGACCCTGCCAAAGTTCTAGCTGTCCTTGATTGGAAAGCCCCTACCAATGCTTCTGAAATTCGTAGCTTTCTTGGCCTAGCTGGCTATTACCGTCGCTTCATCCTTAATTTCAGTAAAATAGCCCTACCCATGACTAAACTTACCAGAAAAGATGCCAAATTCGTTTGGACTCCTGAGTGTGAAGCTAGTTTCCAAGAATTGAAATCTCTCTTGACTTCTGCTCCTGTTTTGACCCTACCTTCTGGGAATGATGGCTTTGTAATTTATTCTGATGCTTCTAAAATGGGTCTGGGTTGTGTCCTCATGCAAGACGGTAAAGTTGTTGCCTATGCCTCTAGACAGTTGAAACCTAATGAGGTCAATTATCCAACTCACGATTTGGAATTAGCTGCCATTGTCTATGCTCTCAAAATCTGGAGACATTATCTGTATGGTGCTACTTTTGATATATTTACAGACCACAAAAGTCTCAAATACCTCTTGACTCAGAAAGATCTCAATCTTTGACAGAGGAGATGGTTGGAGTATCTTAAAGATTATGATTTCACTATTGCATATCATCCAGGCAAAGCCAATGTTGTAGCTGATGCTCTTAGTCGTAAGAAGTCGATTTGTGCATCAATGCATCTGGAACCTTCATCTTCTGGGTCATCTCAAGCAGAATCGAGCTCTATTATTCTGGCGAATATCAATATTATTCCTAGTCTTCTTTCTGAACTCCTGATATCTTAAAAGAACAGCCCTAGTTTGGAGGAGATGACAACTCTAGTGGCAAAGCCCCAGACACATCTATCTGTTGGTATGGACGGTGGACTAAGGTACAAGCATAGGATGTGGGTACCTGAAGAGTCAGAGATTAGGAAGCGTATCCTGCAAGAGGCACATGGGTCTAAGTATTCCATACATCCTGGATCTACTAAGATGTATAAGGACCTGCAGAGACACTTTTGGTGGAGGGGTATGAAGAATGATATCACTGAGTTTATCTCTAAGTGCCTCACTTGCCAGCAGATTAAGGCCGAACACCAACGACCCGGTGGTCTATTGCAACCCTTACCAATTCCTGAATGGAAATGGGAAAATATCACCATGGATTTCGTGGTGGGACTACCCAGGACCAGGAGGGGTCATGATGCGGTTTGGGTCATAGTAGACCGGTTGACCAAGTCTGCACATTTCTTACCTATGCGGACTACGAACAAGGTTCCTGAGCTTGCTGAGTTGTATATAAAGGAGATTGTACGACTGCATGGAGTACCAGTTTCGATAGTTTCAGATCGAGATCCAAAGTTCACCTCACATTTATGGAAGCAGGTGCAGAATGAACTGGGCACACAGTTGAACTTCAGCACAGCATATCATCCCCAAACTGATGGCCAGTCAGAACGTACTATCCAAATCTTATAAGATCTTCTCAGAGCATGTGTCTTAGATTGGGGAGGATCTTGGGATTACTACCTTCCATTAGCAGAGTTCGCTTACAATAATAGCTATCAATCTAGTATTGATATGCCACCTTATGAAGCTCTCTATGGTAGGCCATGTAGATCCCCTCTCCATTGGGATGAAGTTGGGGAAAGGAAGATGCTAAAGTCCGAGGAATTACAATTATATGCTGATAAGGTGTCTTTGATCAAGCAGAGGTTGAAACGGGCCCAGGATCGTCAGAAGTCATATGCAGATGCACACAGATCAGACAGACAGTTTAATGATGGAGACTATGTATTCTTGAAGATCAGACCTATCCGTGCCATAGCCAAGAACAAGGGGAAGCTTAGTCTGAGATATGTGGGTCCTTTTGAAGTTCTGGAGCGCATTGGCGAATGTGCTTATCGACTTGCTCTTCCTCCGCAGTACAGCATGATGCATAATGTCTTTCATGTATCCAACTTGAAACAGTATGTGAAGGATGATAGTCATGTGCTGAATCATGAGCCTCTTGAGTTACGGGAGAATCTATCTTATCCAGAACAACCTATAAAGATTCTCGACTCTAGGGTAAAGGAGCTCAGGAACAAGCAGATTCCGATGGTGAAGGTACAATGGAACCATCACGGTGCAGAAGACGCTACCTGGGAGCTACGAGCAGATATGGAGCAACGTTTTCCTCACCTCTTTCATCCAGTTTAATTTTTGAGGACAAAATTTCTTTTAAGGTTAGTAGGATGTGATAAAGTGAGTTTTCTAATTCTTTTATGCTTTGTTCCTTTAACCTTCAGTATATCTTAAAACCCTGATTCACCTAAAGATTAATAGATCACTCAATGATAGGAATCTCGACCCCAAACTTTACCACAATGTGGGGTATGATGTCTTGGAGCTATGGTCCAAATTTCATGTCATTTGGACATTCCTAGCTCCCTCTACGATTTTTTACAAGATTTGACTAAGTTTACCTAATAATTGTCACGATTCAAATCTTTTAACCTAAGATTTTGCCATCTTTTTCTCTATCACGCGGTGCTGACGTCAGCAATCCGCGGACTCTCTCTCACGAGCTATCCTCCACCGTGGGATGGCGCGCCCAGGGATCGGACGGCTAGGAGGTCGTCCCTAACCTCCGGTCAACCCGGGGAAGACATGGCTACAGCCACGAGTTTGAACCCCAACCACGATCTCTGCCCCTACCCACTCTCGCAAGGAACCAACCGAACGAATGACTCCACCTTGTCCCCACGAACCCGGAGAGCACTCACACGTCCCCTGAAGATGACCAGGAGTGCCCCCATGATCGCGCCGACGAGCACCCCTCTCTTACCTCCACTGACCAAGATTGGGCGTTCGTTGCTCACTTGATCTCATGCTTATTTAAGCACACCAGGAGCTTCGCCAACACCCCTTTACATACTCACTCGCTCCAATTCGCCCGAAGCAAGCCGGCATCACTCCACCCTCAAGCTTTCCCCCTTCCAGTCTATCCGCCACCGTCGAGCTGCTGGACGAGGCTCCTATCGGCCTGCTCGTCCCCAATTGGGTACACCCGAAGCTCCGAGGCACCTCCACCTACCTTGGCGGCCCCTCACCTTGAAGTTTCATCGCCTGCTCCTCCCTCTTCCTTCACCCTCCGCCGCGAGCTCTACACCTCGCCGGATTCTTGGTCGACCCAGCATCTCGCGGGGAGCTGCGACCTGCAAGCTAGCCGCCCGAGTCCGGATCCGCCTCCCGAAGGTGAACCCGACCCCTTTCTCGTGCAAGGACGAGCATCGCCTCCGCTTGAGCTCGCCGGAGTCCACTTTCCCTACCTGCTGTTCGTAAGTGGAGCAAGAAGGAGGAGGACCCGCTTGGCTTAGTTGGACCAAATCGCGCGGGTCCAGGTGGATGAACCACAGTTCGCCAAGTAAGCAACCCTTGACCCGCCACAGCCATCTTGAATGCGTACGCGCGCAATCTCGACCGTTGGATCTGAACATCCAACGGTCCACGTTTTTCTTTTTCTTTTATCAACTCGAATTTCAGTTTATGACCTAATCTTGGGAAATTCGTAGAAAATAGTACGAGTATCAGAAAAATACGAATAAATACTCCTTTTTTATCAGAAAAATACGAGGATCACGATTTTGACATCTGTTGACCCTAAATATGACTCGAGTAAATCCTCATGTTTAAATATGTTCATATCTTGATTAATTAATTAGAAAATACTCGAATCTGTTTAAATCACCAAAAACTTGTGATAATCATCTTTTTGCATCCTTATCATCATGGATTGATCAGATCCTTTTATCATGGCTCAATTATCACTAAAACCTATTTATTCCTCTTTTCCCTATTCTGACCTATCAAAATGTGCATAAATAATTAATATGATCTTTAAACCCTGATTCTGACCTTATGATCCTACTCTGTTGTGACAGTAATAATCTTGGACTCAACTCCATACTCTAAGACCCATACTCTAATCTCATGACTCCAAATATATAAAGGGCCTTTTTATATACTCTTTAGAATATGTGTAATTCAAACAATATATCTAATAAATACCAAATCTCCAATAATTTCAGGAAATCGAAGGTACCAGTGAGGAGCATCTCTGGACTCCCCACTTCTGAATAGAAGGTACGCCATTACCCTCATTTGGCTTATACTAGTGATTGGTTGTATTGTACTTATAAAAGACTTGGCATATGATAATGTTGTACTGGATATCGATGTATGATTGTTTTGGAATGATATTTTGTATATGGTATATTACCACACATGAACATAAAAGGCTTGTTCCATTATATTGTAGCACTATATCTCTTTGGTAAGCGTAGTGCTTAAAGGTGATCTATCTCTTTGGTAAGCGAATCACCATATGAAATGATCTATCTCTTTGGTAAGTGGATCATGAGGCCATAAAGCATCTATCCCATTGGTAGGCGGATGCATAAGTATATAATGGAAAAATAAACCTAAAACATGTCTTTGAATTTCTATGCAAACTTTTTGGTTTAGGAATATGTCTATTTTACTATACTGTGCTAAAGTCCTAGTTTTAATTCTCCTGCCATGTCTATTATTTTTTTTTGCTTTGCCAAGATATAATGAGTGGTTTTTGAAGACACGTAGGCGTACTCAGTAAATATATTTATATATTGTGCTGACGTGTACCCATTGCCAATGTTTTTCTTTAGGTATCTTCTGCTTATGATGCTTATGATGAAAGGGAGATGATGCGGTGACTCTATATGCTGGCTCACAAAAATCAGATCTATAATGGGGAATGCTAAAGCTAAATGGGACTCCTAGATTATGTGTCTTTTTCTTCTGTACTTAGTTTCTCATGTATTAAGTTTCTTCTGTAGAACTCCTATGCCTTCGGGCCCCTATGTAATGAACACTTTTGGTTTATGTATGGAAGCTTTTTATTCGGTGCATTTATATACTCATGTGTTTGATCCACTCAGGGACGGGCAATTTTAACTCTATTGTACGCCTTATGTTGGCGCCTGAGGTGTACAGTGGAGTTAGGTTGTTAACCCGTGACATCCATAACATGAGCTTCAATGGAAAGCTTTCTACTATCAAGAACACACTTCTATAAATCCATATTAATGAGACCTTTATTAAGAAGAATCTGCAAGTCAATAGTTTTTTTCTCAAGGAGATTGGCTTTTTTAGATCTGGATTACCAACAATATTTCTATTCCATTCAGAAAGAGATTTTCGAAGAATCCTGAACTTTGAGTAAAGAATGTACATAGGATAACCAGAGACATTGGTATTCCAAGAACCCCAACAAATAGAAAATCTTTCCTCCCTGCCCATGCATTGATAAATCTAAAAGGGGACAACTCTTTCCTTTTGTTATCAATCATAAGAGACATGATTCTATGATCACTCATTATGTTAGAAATAAGGAATCCATGAAATTCAGAGAATAAGTCCATAAACTCATTATTATAAAGGATCTTATCAATCTTAGACGTAGCAAAATTAGAAACACCATGGTGGTTACCCCAGGAGAAGAAATGATCACACATAAATAGTTCAAAAAGACCACAATTAGTAATACAATCATTAAAATCATTCATAGATTCTTTTATAGGTGGCTCCTTTCCTAATTTTCTCATTAAAGTTCCTCATAACATTCAAATCACCCAAAATAGTCCATGTTTCAAGAATGTTACTATGAATAATCTTGATATCATTCCACAAGGCAACTCTATCATGATTAGTGTTATGCCCATAGACAGTAGTAAGAAGGAAGCTTTTACCACCAGTTGTAACTTTAGTGTGTATAAGCTAGTCTAACTCCAACAACTTAGCAATAAAATAGAACATATCATCCACCATAATAACAACTCTCCCAATCACATGACTATCATGGTTTAAAATCCACTTACATCCAGCAAAAAACATAGCCAAAAGTTTATGAATCTTCCCAACTTGAACTTTGGTCTCATTCAAAACAATGATATGAGGTCTTAACCTTAAAACCTTCTCCTAGACTTTAGGATATTTAATGCTAAGGCCCCTCACATTCCAGGAGATGTTAGAAAGGTGTTTCAACCATTAGAATCGAGTGAGACAAGTACTTCACTGGTTTGGGACCTGTCATCAGTGGAAGCTAACTTATCAAACTTGTTAGATAGAGTAGTATTGCTTTCATCAGGAGTTCATTTCATTCCTTTACCTCATGGTTTTCTCTTCTTATTACCTTTAGGAAGTTCAAAGAAAGGTTCATAGACTTTGTGCTCAAGCAAACTTGGAGGAGTGTCAAGACTGATCACTTCACCTTGACGAGTCGACAAGGATTCAGCTACAATCAGAGAAGAATCTTCAAAAGAGTCTAGGAAGTCTTTATCCTGTGTCTCAGTACTTACAAGCATTTCATCAGTAGCTTTCAGTTTACTATCCATCCCAGAGACCAATGAACAATGAATTCTTTAGTATTATTCATAACACTTCAGATACCAAATATTCTAATAATAGAAACCACGGACACAGAAGTTGAATCGTTCACCAAAACATCCTGTGTTACCTCTACAGAATCAGACACATGTTTCTTCAGCACCCATATCATCTTCTTCTTTGACATACTCATACAATCATTATGACCAAATAAGTTTCAGATTGGACACCTACTCAGAGTCCATTCATACTCAAGATGAACGGTATGCTTCAGGCCGCTATTACTCACAACTTTCATAGAAGAAGCTGATAGCAAAACTTGAAAGTGAGCATAATCCAATCTTCAAAATTCATGGGTAAATCTATTTGTCCTCAACAGAATGCCCAAAAAGGAACAAATCCTAAAAAAAAAATTAGCATCCCATAACTCCAAAGGAAGGTCATGAACTCTAATCATATTGCAATGTCTTCCAATCTTAATCTCGACAATGTAGTTCCAGGTTTCCATTTCAGAAGTTTCAAAGTTTTGCCTCTCACAAACCACTGACCGCCTTCATCTATAGTCTCAAGATCTTCACGATTAGAAAAGCAGATCAAGAAAAACCCCTTGCCATGATTTATGACCTCAATAGAGCCTTCTAACTTCCACATCTAAGATAGATAATGTTCTAGCATCGGTAGATGGACCTTAAATCCAATGACATATCCCACAAGACAATTACTCCACCTTGCTACATTCAGATCCGCTTCTCCTGTGGGTATACTAGAGCATCTTCCCTCACCTCAATTTCCATTTTATCTAGATCTCTAACATCATTCTCAGGTTTTCTAATAAGTTCACTCCAAAAGCTTAAGGTTGATGAGTGGAAGATGACTCCAAATGAGTCAAGTGTTGAAGAAGGACTTGAGGATGACTCCTGTGAACCATTCTGAACGTTGCCTCTGGCGGTGCTAGTGCAGACATCGTTGTTGCCAGTGTGATCTCCAGATCTTCATTTGGCCCACATCATTTCTTTCTTAGCTGATCAAAATTTCTTATAGGTATTCATCATAGATTTAAATTTAAAATATCAAACCTTTCACACGGACTGATGTGTTCCCATTTGGTGGATCTAACATATTACAACTAGTCTCAATGGTTGCATAGTAGGATATGCCACAACAATGAATGTGGTCCCTTTGTTAAAGGTATTTGATAGTTGACTTTATTCCATATCTTAATGAAAGTATCATTCATTGTTATAAAAGATATTTTATTTTAATGATAACTATCAAACATGACATGAAATTAAAGACTAATTAAATTAATAAATTAAACTTTGATTGAATGAATTGTTAATAGATTTTAGGAAAAGTATCCCCGACATAGGGTTTCACCACACCATGTACCTAACATTGGACAAGAATCCTATGAATGAATGAAGGATTTCATATAGGTAAGAAATTAGTCCAAATATTACTCTCATCAATAAATGGATTAACTTAATGTTGTACCTAGCACTTCCATCACTAAAAAAGATTTAGATCTCAATCCCCGAGCCAAACTATCCACTTATATCAATTTGATCAAAGGTTGCAATGGATTCTCATTTCTTTTATAACATCCTCTCATCATACGTCAAAGAGCATAAATCATACATCAAGGGTGATCATAAATTGATATACACACAAAAATACACATTCATTGCAAAGTAAGAAGGAAGAATATGTTTGATTCATTAAATATGATTGGTTGACATGAAATGATGGATCTCATCCCCCATGTCTAGGATGAGGATATTACACGCTCATGGTTGGAATTTTCATTAAGGAATTACATTGTTATATAAGATATTGTATTTGCATCAAGGAACTACATTCAACATTCAAATTTCATCATTGTGATCTCTTAAATGATACTAGGTACAAGAAAAGAGAGAGGATGTCTTAGGAGCTGATGAGAAACCCAAGTGACCTAGGAGAATGCATGTGGGACATCCACATGTCTCCTCCTAAGATCTAAAAGGAGTAGAAGTCAATCAGTTTGTAGAGAGAGAGAGATTCATGTTATCCATCAATGAAGAAGATCCACAACCAATTCTCTTTCGATGCCTCAAATGGTATATTATGTTCCTTCCTTTCTCTGTGCAAGTCTTCTGCCACAAATAAATGACCATTGATTTGGAGAATAGTGACTTAGGCAATTTCATATCTCTTTTATATACCAATCCATAATTGTCAATTTATGTTTTTGGACACTTGCACAACATGTAAGTGAATAGTACACCCCATAAGTTTTTTATCTCCTTATAATGTTTGAGCCCGTCAGAAAATTACAAGGTGTGTAACTGAATAACACACCATGTAGTTGAAAGGTCATGACATGGTAGTGATTTGTTGATATGTCATAAAATTCCTCAACATAATGGGTGATTGTCTACATAAATTCTTCTTTGTTTATATGTCATATCACACACTGTGTAGCTGATCTACACAATATTTCTTGTCTGATTCAACCCAAATGTGATCCAATTATCATGAAATCTAACATATCTTTCCCTAAACTAGACTTTGGACTTCCCAAGTGGAAAATATCATGAATTAAAAGCATTGGCAATCCAAACCGTAGTGAAAATCTAACAAAATAAAAATACATAACTTGGAAATAATGGTCATTAAATTGAAATAAAACCCTATGATAAACGTGTAAATAAGTCAAGAAATATGGTCTAAAAAATTCTTACAACCCCCGCTAAGAATAGACTATCATTTATCTTAAAGAAATCATACTAGTAATCAAAATGGAAAATCAAAATATAGCACAACTCATGTATCTTAGTCATTTCAATTTTTCAAGGTGGTGGCAATGCTAACTCACTTTTTTATGATTCTAGATTTATTTGTCAAGTATGTGGATCTGATATAAATGGAGATATCTATAACATCAATCATACATAAATTCATGTCCATGTTATCTTAATGAAAAAGAAAAATGCAAACATCTCAAGTATGTACATGAACTAGATTGTTTGGAAAATGGATCAACAAGTGTCATTGAGGTACTTCATCAGTGTAGAAAATATGATTTGACTATTAAAAAAGGAGCTCTAACACTCAACTATTATAAGTAGGTTTGCATGGAATGCTAGTTGAATCCAATTACCCACCATATAACATAGCCTCCGATGATCAGAATAAGATTGATAATTAAATATAAATCTATATATTGTATGGGAAGCATAGCCTCTTTTGTGAGATTTTGTATAATACATGAAAAACTTATCCCAAATTCCCAAATTTTATATTTAATTTCTACTTCGCAAGAACATGTGCATGTAATAAATTTATCCCCTTCCACTCATGTACATGAATCATAAGAACTAAAAATCATGAATCAATTTTCATCTAATTAAAATATGATATGAAAGAAACTAAAAATCCAAAATAAGCATTTTTAGAATAGAATTCACATTAACATGTTATTAACGTGATAAACCCATAAAGATAAGTCCATTCAATATAATAATTTAATCAAGAGAAAGTTTAGTTGTTCATGATGAATTTCATTTAAGAACACTAAACTTTGATAAATCTTTGCAAATTGGATAGATTATATGAATTTCAAGAGGAAAATTAGCTACATGGAGAATTGATTCCATTATATTTCTTCAAATGGGGAATTAAAATCATAACAAAAATTATTTGGGTCATCCACAAAAATTAAAACATGAATCATTCTAGTCATCTCTAGAGAACAAAAGAATGTCTAGCAAGCTATAAATATTAAAAATAATAACTAAAAAAATAAAAATTACCAAATGATTGTACACTTGATCCCCTAAGTTGAATAGAATGTCCTTATTATAGGCCAAACATAGGATATGCAAGTGAGTACCTTAGTGTTGTGGTGGGTGATACTGATATGAGGCAGGTGTCCAACCCTGATCTTGTTATGGATAGGAGTGATGAAAATTTTAGTAGTCCTTATAGGCCCCATGAGTAGGTGCATTGGTAGGAAGAAATGAACATGGGATGAAATCGTGGTCATGGTTAATATACCACTAGTCAGTTCAAAGAATCACAAAGGAGGTCTATGAATCCTAGTGTTCTAGATGCTCTATATAGGCATTTTGGTGAATGGTGTTTTGATGGATATAGTTGTACAGGTAGGCATGTCAAGAGTCACCTAGATGTACTTAGTATGAGTAAAAGTGGACAAAAACATATGTAAGGTAGAAGGTTGTATAGAAGATCACACTTTGGATTTGGAGTACTCTGGTAAATGTCCCTTTTCATATACATCAAATTTGTACCATCAATTCTCCTTATTTTTTCAATTTAGTATTTTCCTCTTCTATAATCTCCAAGAACCTGTCACCATGTACGTGGAAGAATTGGAAATTTTTTACATCATCAGATCAATCTTTCACAAGTAGCCTAAAAAATAAAAAGTTTTTGGTCAACCAGAGGAGCACCTCAATCACATCAAGACAGACACCCATCTTCTAGGCAAGTTCAGTGATTATCATGCCAATCATGAGATCAACCTTGGTGGAAACATGAACCTTGATTAACTCGTGCATTAAGAAATAACATACATTAATGGTGTAATCATTTAGTATGTCCAATAAAAAAAGAGGCCATTAGGACTACAAACCCCTATTTTTCTTTCACTGCAAAAAAGTTGGTATTAATAAGGCAATGAATTCAGACAAAGATGTGGTTGTGAAGGTGGAATGATTGAGAAGTTGGAACAATGTATTTGTCTACATTAGTGATTCATTACACAAATTCATTCCTCTTGAACTCTACTAGAATTTGGATGCTCCCTCGATGAATAAATCTACGTACTCTTACAATTTTATGAAGATGAATTTCTACTTTGTGTCTGCCAAGTGAAAAATGAATAACCCAAATAGTTTTTCCATTTTGATGGGATTAGTTTGTGTCGTCATGGTGGTGAGAAATTCATATACCAACCTAGTGAATGTAGGGAAATTAGTGACACATAGCTTGTGATCTTCTTTGAGTATTCTAGGGCCTAATCAAGAAACCCTAGGATTTCCATTGTGTCTTGGAGGGTGAAATGAGTGTGTATAATCTATTGGTCACCAATTAATCATTAACAAACACATACTTGTTAGATTTGAAGGACAATGAGGCAAAGGAGGAGTATGAATGTGTTGTTGTAGAGAAAGTCGACTCAATGTGAGGAAATTTTAGAATTTTCTTCCTTGGAGTCATCACAAATGCTTTGGATAAGAAGAAGGCAACATAATCTATTATGATGTGTTAATTTTCGTTTACACTATGTAGTGTTTGAACTTTCATAGATATCTTCATGTTGCTTCATCATAGAAGATATAGACACACATCACAAAATATTCTTCTGTGTTACATGATGAGAACACTATTTGTTCCTAAATATGTTCCCTACATTTGAAAATAGATTTGATTATGTTGAGATCTTCTAGAGGCCTCTTGTGGAACCCTAGAAGCAGCTAGGATTTCTTATTGAAAAATGAAAGGTAACTGAAATTGAAAAAGGTGATAATTGATGATGATAGAAAAACATGGATGATGACTACATCCTTTGGAGGATCAAAGTAGAGATTGTTTGTGGTCATGCATGTCATCAGTAGATTAGAGAGAACACAACATAGAAGTTCAAAAAATTGGGCTATGGAAGGCTTACATGAATTAGGATTTTACCCTATTTATCAGACAAGTATATGTTATGTTCTCTCTTATTAAGTCATGTAAGTGTCATGGAACTTCTTAACCCAATCCCAATGCCAATTCAAAGATAGTGGTAGAGGGATCAAGATGCGCATCCTTGAGTGGCTCGAAGCCAATAACACATTGACATATACAATAAGAAATAACAACTTAGAACATAAATGGATTTAAAAAGAGTTAACCAACTCATTTTATGATTTTGTGGATGTGTACTTATCACCAATGATATCAAGTGCGGAAGCAATTTTAGAATTCATTTTGATTGCCTATTAGGAAAAACATCACGACATCATTGAAAATGTGATAGTACTTTTGGATATAAGGCACTATGCTTTCACAAAATATTTACTAGGGGATAATATGTAAGATAAAGGAAACTATGCCATCCAACTTCAACCTTTACAAAACACAATCATGTATTACTCATGCATTACCACATGGATTGTTATCCATACATTTGATGCGCTCTACACATAAGAGTATGGATCTCTTTTCATACCCTCTTATGCATTCAATCCTCTCTATACTCATGAGTATGGATCTATTTGTATTCACAAATCATACATTTGATTCCTCTACACCCAAGGGTGTGGGTATCTTTATGATTATTTCTTGTTCTTTTGGCCCTTCCCACACCCATAGGTGAAGATCTCTTTGCACCCATCATTATTATCAAATGTTTACTTATTGTAATGTTTGGGGTTTTAGAAGACAATATTGATATAAAATGGAACAAGTATCATAAAAGTCACTTATCTCACACATGTATCACAATTTGTGTCTGATGACTGATACATATACTACACACCCAAGAAATACGATAGATAATTTGGTAAGGAGGATAAAGAGTACCTTTACAAAATTTTATAGAAATAAGATCCTAAAGAGTCAAAAGTAGATCAGAGTCAAACCTTGACACAAAATATATGTACATTAATATCTTGGTGACACAAAAGGGATATATGTAGATTAATAGTAGGGTACAAGGACTAAAATAGGGTTTGTAAGTATTATTAGTGAACTTTAGGTGTCATATTCAACCATGATCAATATTTCATGTTTGTGAGATTATCAAGACCAGTATCAAGAATGATAATAGAAAGTCGTAGATATCAAAATTACTAGATTTGTGTTGTGAGCATCAAATGACACTAAAAGGGGTAGATCTAGTGACATGGATCCATAATCATCAAAGTCAGATTGTTCATCATTGTCATGTAACAATATTTTCTTAAGATGTCAACAATATTGAATATCAACAACACATATTGATCATGTATCAAACATCAACAAACCCATAATCTTCATCATGTTTTATGACTATATTCCAAAGTTTGAGAGAATGACAGTTCTCATACTGATTAAAGATATCTCATGATATCAAAGTGAAATTTAGATAAAGGTTCAATCTTTGGTTTCATAATCAGCACTAAAGTTTTTTATAAAGGAACTTTTAGAACATGAATTGTATTTAGTTTTTAAAAGTAATTCCATTGTGTCCATCTTACTCTCACAATCAAAATGGAGTATGGATTTGACCATTTTTGACATTATACATAGGAGTTATGGTCAAAATTATGATTCTAGAAGGGGGGGCTAACCCGAGGAGAGAGGGAGGGCTAAAAATTGAAGAAGATACTACAGAAGTAGAATGACTTCCAGCCCTAGCACTTGGGAAAAAAAGTATGATAGCACCCGAGCAAGACCTAAAGCTTTGGCTACATTTGTGGGGAGGAAAAGGACCAAAAGAGGGGTTTATATAGACCTAAACCTGTAGTTTTGGGATTGATTTCAGATCTTACATGGTCCATAGAGGCTTCCAACCTAGGATCTCTTAAATATTTGTGAATCGTCTTGACTAAAAGCTAAAAACATGTGCACAAGATCCGTGTTCAAAATAGGAAGTGAACAAAACATTTTTAAGCAAAATAAAGCACTAAAGCGCGCAATCCACAAATAAGATCATGGGCGGATGGATGCCCTACCCAATGTAGGGGGAAAACCTTGTGACTGAGTGGGCCATGTTTCTATGTGTTTGGGCCCAAAAGGGCCAATTTCTCCCAAACCAAGGAAATAGTGGAAACAAAGGTTAAAAGTGGGTTTTGATGTGATTTTCAAGAATTTTTAGAGGGAACTAGGAACCTCCATTTGTGATGAAATTTGGATGCAACACTCATCATATGTCGTAGAATATTCCAAAAAATTGGGATACATAGGATGAAGGTGAGTACATGAATGATCAAAAAATAAATACTCATTATCAAGGTGAATTGTAATGTACACGAAGCATAAATATGCATCAAATGTTCAATTAGGAGTCAAAAATTTATCAAATGATCTAGTGATGATAAAGACTAGTCTAAGGTCAATAATTCAAGAGTAAGAAAGTATTATATTTATATATTTGTATAAAGACTTAAGAAACCTCTCAAACTAGAGCTTTCAATACATAAGTGAATCAAGATGTTTCAAAATATGAGATTTCACTAGAGTTGATCATACCGATGTCATAGGTTATGGAAAATAGTAAGAGTGATGGATTCAAGTCAGTTGAGCAGTAAATGTGTGATTAGATAACAACTATTCCAAAAATCACTTTGTCACAACTTCCCCCCTAAGAGGAATCTTGTCCCCAAAATTCAAATTATTCCCAAAACATGTTGGAAACACTCTCAAAGCACATCTAACAAATTTTATTATATGGTTCGATGAAAGCTCATGATTTGGAAAGATTTTTTTGCATATCATTATGACTATGCACTCGATACACCTAAAGGTGAGGATGAAATTGTATAAGTCTAGTTCTCTAGTTCCTTCATGTGCAATACAATAGTTCACCTAAGAAACTGGAGTGGAACCTAGTACTCTCTCTCTCTCTCTACAAACACATAGACATACATATATATATATATATATATATATATATATATATATATATATATATATATGTGTGTGTGTGTGTGTGTGTGTGTGTGTGTGTGTGTGTGTGTGTGTGTGTGTGTCAAAATTTCTTAGTTTCACACTAAGCCCTAGTAATCTCTCACCTCCACTCTATTTCTTAGTATTTTTTAACTGGGTAGGTAGTCACGTCTAACAAAAGCATGAGATATTCATCATCAACGAACATCTCTCTCTCTCTTTTATGAATGGAACTCCTTCAAATAAAATACACAATTTCAAAATTCATTTTACTTAGTTAACATATTAAGTTTTGATATTTCACATATTATATTTGTTGATTATCTTATGGTGTTCTTGGAGGCAACTGAATCTAATGCGAGATCTATCAAGGATATTTTAGAATATTTTGAAGTTATTTCTGGCCTTAGAATTAATGCTAGTAAGAGTTCTATTCTCTTTATCAAGAGTTCGTCTAAATAAGATATTATGAATATTCTTGATTTTCCTGAATGTCAGCTTCCTTCAAAATATCTTGGAGCCCCTATTTTTATTGGCAAATTGAAAAGGAAATATTGCGAGTCTCCTATTGATAAAATTAGATCTAAACTTGAAGAATAGAAGGCATGTTCTCTCTCTTTAGCAGGTCGATGTGAATTGGTTAAATCCACACTGTACGCTTTGCATCTCTATTGGACTGCAACTTTTTCCCTTCCATCTTCAGTTTGTGAGTTGATTGATAGATTCTGTCAAAATTTCCTTTGAGGTAGCTCAAAAATACGTCCACCACACTGTCCACTTTGCATGTCTACTAGACTGCAACTTTTCCCCTTCCATCATTAGTTTGTGAGTTGATTAATAGATCGTGTTGAAATTTCCTTTGCGATAGCTCAGAAAATAAGTCCAACCTGCATCTGGTTCCTTGGGAAACTATTACTCTTCCTAAAAGTGAAAGAGGATTGGGTATTAGAAGTACTAAGGAGGTATCCTTAGCTTTTATTTGTTTGAATGCATGAAATCTCACAGAAAAAAAAGATATCTTATGGGTAAAATGTGTTGGTGAAAGGTATTTCAAATGCTCTTCCTTTTGGTTAGTCAAAACTAAATCAAACTTGTCTTGGATGTTAAAGGAAGTGATTAAATAGAGATCTCAGATCATTTCTCATATCCATTTTATCATTGGAGATGGAAAAGATACAAAATTTTGGCAAGATTCTTGGATAAAAGGTAATGTGTTTATAGTAATGTATTGGGCATGGAAGGTAAATTAAAACTTAGGTTTCCTTCTGATTGCTCTATTCTTAGTGTTATTATTGACTCTAAATGGTAGGTTTCAGACAATAGAATGAATAAGGAGCTATCTTCTCTTATTACTTCTCAGCCTAAGCCATCAATATCTTCTGATTCTATTGAGTTTGATAATCATTTGGTTCCAAGGTTGAAAGTATTTTGGAATGCTTTTCGTGTTATAAAGTCTGAGTCTAGATTTTATGATTGGATTTGGAAAAGCAATGTTCCTAGAAGATGTTTATGATAACCTTAACTTTTCTCTCTCCTCCTTTGTAAACCTTTACTCTCTTTGAATGACTCGTCTCAAGAAAATTGATTTTTATTTTATGAGTGGAGTGCTTTGAAGATCAAATTGGGTCACATTCATGATTCTTTCACCAATACATAAATTTAACCCCCATGATATCCTATACTCAAAATTGTTAAGGTGTCATGTATTGAAATTGTTTTTTGAACCTCTTCAATGCAATCTTCTTACTTTTCAATATATATCATGATGTATAGTTTTCCAATTTGAATTCATGGGAGAAAAAATTGCATCTTTTGGACCTATAAAACTCTAGTTATGACATTATGAAATATGGCATGTTTTAACCCCCCCCCCCGTCCTTTTTTTGCTTTTTCCTCTATGTTTTGGGTCAGCCAATCTGGGCCCATATGCAAATTGTGACCCAACAGACTTGCCCCTTTCCGTCTTTATTTTGGGAAAGAATCCCATGGCTGGAGGGTCATCTCCCTCCTCTTGCTGGATTGGGAAATGATGGAATACACAACCCCATGATGGAAAAGAGAATGTTATATCATTGAAACGTATAAGCCTCTTTGCTTCTTTTCCACACTGGTTCTGGCCACCAACTTTCTCCTCCGTCTATTCTTCATTTTCATCACTAGCCTTCTCCTGCTTCATCAGAGGGGAACTAACGCCGACAGGAGTACCTGGGTGCTAGCCTCCTTTTCTCGAGCCCCTATCCCCTCTGCCTCTAGCACAATGGTGAGGATCCATTCCATCTTTGTGGTTTCTCCTCAACCTTCAGTTCTCCTTTCCCTACTGAAGGACCGGACTAGAAGCCATGACCAACCTCAGTCAGGGATGCCCAACCGATGCCTCACCTCCTCTTGGAGAGGGCAAGTAGGATGAACCACAGTGGTCAACCTTTGTGCACCTCCCCGGACCCTTCCCCCTTCTTTTTTCCCTTTCTTTGGGTGGTAGCGGGCGGCGTTGGAGCTGGGTAACTCCCCTATTCAGCCCCTACTTCAGGCGTAGAGATAGGGGACTCCCATAAACGGGATCCCAAGAGGATGACAAGCAGTGAGTAGGGTTTCCCAACCATGGGTTCGTGATTAACAGTGATTGCGAGAGACTGGACATAGAAAAATGAAGGCATGGTTTCTTCCGCTTGATTAGAGATCAAGGGCTTGGAGCCACACTCAAATAATGTAACGCCTTGACCCCCTTCCATTAGAGTTTTCATGCTTAACTTCTAAAATACATAACTTGCTCATATTAAGGCCAAATTAGACAAATAAATATGCTAAATCGATCAGCTCGATAAGACCTACAACTTGGGCATGATCTGAGACCCTAAAACTCTCATTTGTCCCTATTTTATTAAAAATAAGATCGTTGACTAATGTTGACCACATTTAATGTGATGTTATGATGAATATTGCAACTTGGATGCATATTGACCCTCCTAAGCATCAAATCAGTAGATTTTGTACTCTTTTGAACCTAATGAATGTGTGAATCACCTTATTGGTTATAAATGACACTATTTGTGCATATAAGACTTATTGGGACAATTAATGATGTATTATGACCTATTAATACTAATCTTGTTTCCTTTTGAACCAAATGCTTAATCAACTTGGTTTTTTAATAGATTTTACCCTTATATGATACAAGGTTAGTTCCCTAATCCCCTCTTGATTACGCTTGTTCTATATGACACCTAATTCATGCTTGTGTCCCTTTTTTTGAGAATGCATGTTATACCTTAGATTATATGATGACTATTACCCCTTTTGTGTAGAAAAGCCTATTGGATTGCTAATAAAAATAAACTTGCAATGAGTGGTGAATTTTATGCCTATGATACAACATCCTACCTTCTTATGATGTTTGAAACCCTAATTTACCTAATGTGACCTATGTGACTTGAATTGTGGGTCTTATACCTTGATGCTTATGTGGATCATTTTCCCTTGTATCCCTTCTCTCAAGTAAAGGATTACTATATCTCTGTTGATATGCTGGATGTAGATGTTCCAACTTAGTCCAATGTTGAACCTTGATGGTATATATGAGCTACGTTGATGATTGAATGTATGTGGATATGTTGATACCAAGTTGGATCATAATGCCTAGACCCTAGGGGACATCCACCTATATTGGAACGTGTTTCATATGACCTTATGTTGATGATCTAAACCATCTTTGATGTTTGGTTCTCATGTATTTCTAATTATGGCCCTTATTGTCCTATTATGATTCCTTTGACCTTGTAATGCACAATGTGACATACAGCCTAATACTGATCATATATAATGCATGGAACCTTGAAATGTTATGAAACTCCAACCCTACCTTCATGATGGCCTCTAGACGAGTTTAAGATCTTTAAGCATGTAATTAACCAACCATCAACCTAACTTGGTCAAAACCCTAAAATGAAGATAGTTAGGGTTAATGATAAGAATTTGACACATGTATGTAACCTGCTATTAATCATGTGTTGCTTGTGTCTAGATGATGAAGGATAAGTTAAGTTGTGAATCTTTGAATTAGGTATGACCTTTACTAATTATATGACTATGGCTTTCTTGCTTGAATTTGATGCATATGTATGCTTGTTTACTTTCTCAAATATTTCCATGTAGTGTCCTAGTATTGTACTTGATGTTTGTCTCGTATTGTTGTTTCATAACTTACAAACATACAAAAACTCCATTATACAAACCTCATGCACATGCCTGATGTTTTGGGGTAAGGACATGAGTATGGGCGTCCTACTTGAGTTATCAAGATAGGGTAGATCGCTGATAAAAGGGTTAGCTAATCTTGAGCACCCTCATAGACTCTTCCAGTGAGAAGTTGTCCATAAAAGGCCTTATGAACACATGATATTGATGAATGCACGAAATGATGGTATAATTGGAGTGAAATGACATAAAACATGGGCTCTCATATTGTTAAACACTTAACTTTTTTATTTCTTGTTCGTTAATTCAGTGAATCTTTTCAAATTATGCAAAGCTTATATATGTATGTATCTTTCAACCCTGTCCTCGACACCTCGTGTGCTTGACTCGCCTTGTTTCATATATTTTATAGGTTCAGAGATGGCTAGAAGTTGATGGGCTTGGTGAGCTATGGAGGTGTACTTTTTGTATGATCCCTAGTATACATGAGTGGGTGTGTAAACTTTGACTCTCAAATTGTACTTGAAATCTCACAATAAAAGAATGCTTCTTAATAATACTTGTTGAATGTTGAGATTACAATTGGTGCTTTTATCTTATTATATGGCCATGTATGCTAAGCTTTACGCTTCCGCATTCATGCTTTGCTAATACCATGCTAGGGACGAACACCTATGTCCTATCACCATTGACTATGTAGTCATGTGGAGTTATGATTTGGTTAACAAATGGTTCCATGACAGATGGTATCAGAGCATGAACAATAACTACACCAATCATTTCTCACATTAAACATAAACTAAACATAACCTTACATCTCAAACTTAGAAAGTTAATGATTTGTCCTTTATGGACTAAGTTGACTTAGCCTCTAGGTTAGAACCTAGATGTTCTAGAACTAGGTGTAGACTTGTGTAATCCCTAAAACCCTTTCTTTTCTCCTCCTTCTGTCCTGAAGTATGGGTTGTAGGTTCAAGAGGGTGAGAAAAGGGAGATCTTATTACAACCCTAGACATATGTTTCAGGCATGTGCTTAGGGTAGCTACACAAGTGTGTACCATGTTCTTGCTAGTTCTCTAGGTGTCATGATACTAGACTGACTGATGAGTGTGGTATCTCGTTTTGGTTTTGGTTTTGTTTGAATGGAGTATTGGTGCTTTCATTGCTTGTTTCAACACTGGGGAAAATCTATTTAAAGTATTACTATATGTACATATGAAAAATGATGCCACACGTAGAAAGCTAGTGAGTGTTCATGTAGCCTAAGAGAAAGAGATGTAACATCAGTCTAGATAAGAGAGTTTAGATGATGGTTGTCATCTCTAGAGTTGTATAGAGCCATGATAAAGGTTAGTCTAGTAAGTAGCCTAGATGACCTAAGATGATGATGATGATGATGATGATGACGGCGACGACGATGATGATGATGGTGACGACAATGTTGATGTGATATTACGAGATATTCAAGACGATTCAAGTATGTTTGATGATAGGAGATGAGTTGATAGTGCACCCTAGCAAATCCAACACCATGTTTGATGTATATGACTTGGCTGATGTGCTAAACATAGCTAGTGGGTTGTCATGCTTGCTTGTGCCAAGTCTTGTACATGTTGAGATACAATATGTACTTACAATTTGAGACCACATGGGTCTCAATCTCTTTACAAGGAAGGAACCCTAGCATGTGACATACGAAAAGGGTGACCCTTGATATGAGTCAACCCTCCATAGGAGAAGGTCAGAGTACCTAAACTCCAAAATATGTGAAATGTTGAAAAATGTGCATGACAAAATACATGATGATGAGTCCCTAGCTAGAATACTTCTAAGTATATGAGTTGAGTCACCTAGTTTGTGGTCACTTGAAAAGGTTGAGCTCTAGGTTTCATATGAAAAGATCTACCCTAGAGAAAGGGGAAATGTAATATATGATTATTGATATATAGGTGAGGGAGATGTCCCAAGACCCTAAGATGATGTACATGACATGTGATCTCCATGATGAGCCTCATACTCAGGTTAGTGGTTTGATGTAAAGGAATCTAGTGGTTGATCTTGTTTGGTATGTTGGGTAAAAGTGTTGTCATGGGTAAAAAGTTGTGGTTAGCATGCCTTATTGGACATATATAGATTTTAGTTAGAATGGCTTGATCTTATGGAGCTCCTTTGGATACAAGTGAGATAATTATGAAATGTCGACATTGACGATAATGTTGTTCCTCAAATGATGTTTGATACATGAAATATGGCACTTATAGTAAAACTTGATATATGTGCGATAATTCATCATCATAATCCAGACGTAATATGAAAACACACATTGCATTAAAGATGTAGATTTGGAAGAATGAAATTGATACGATAATGTCATAAGATCTTAGCTTGAATAAAAGGGGTAATATGCCTAATCTTGTGCCTAAATGAGGAAAAAAATATTAACTCGATATGACAATGCTATTGGGGTCATAACTCAAATAAAAATGATGAATAAATTTCTTAATTTCATATCTAAAATGAGAAATTATGAACATCATTTGGGGATAGTTGGTAGAATTTTGCAAAAAACTAAAACATGCAAGAAATTAGTATAATATACATGTTTAATTATGATCTCATTTAGAAGTCATGATTATGAACATGTTCGTTTGGGAGTTGATAGCACAGGGTTGATAACATGACCTAGACTTGTATGAGGACACGAACAAAACCCTAAGCTATAGGGATGAGGGTTATGGACCTTGATGTCAAAATGATGTCATAATATGATAAAACACCAAGTGACATGTATGATTGGGATGAGTAAACCCTTGATGATGATAACCTTTGTGTGCATCCCATGAAGGGGGATGAGTTGAAACCTATGGGATGGTTAATGACACATGATGAATATGAACTTTGACTCTTAGCTATGATCTTAGATGAATTTCAAGGACAAAATTTCTTTGAAGGAGGAATGGATGAGATAATCCTAAGATTTCTCTCTCCTCCTTTATAAACCTTCCCCCTCTTTTAATGACCCATCTCACTCAAATTGATTTTGATTTTATGAGTGGAGTGCTTTGAAGATCAAATTGGGTCACATTCATGATGCTTTTATGAGTGGAGTGCTTTGAAGATCAAATTGGGTCACATTCATGATGATTTCACCTATACATAACTTTAACCCCCATGATATCCTATGCTCAAAATTGTTAAGGTGTCATGTATTGCAATTAGTTTTTGAACCTATTCAATGATATCTTCTTACTTTTCAAGATATATCATGATGTATAGTTTTCCGATATGAATTCATGGGTGCAAAAATCACATCTTTTAGACCTATAAAACTCTAGTTACAACATTATGAAATATGGCATGTTTGATCCCTCCTTTTTTTGCTCTTTACTATATGTTTTGGGCTGGCCTATCTGGGCCCATATGCAAATCGTAACCCAACTAACTTTCCCCTCTCCCTCTCTATTTTGGGAAAGAATCCCAAGGCTGGAGGGTCATCTTCCTCCTCCAACTAAATTAGGAAACTATGGAATACACAACCCCACGATGGCAAAGAGAACCCCAAACCTAGGTCATTGAAACTTATAAGCATCTTTGCTTCTTTTCCAAACTGGTTCTGACCGCCAACTTTCTCCTCCTTCTATTCTTCATCTTCATTGCTAGTCCTCTACTGCCACATCAGGGGGAAACCAACGCTGATAGGAGTAGCTGGGTGCTAGCCTCCTTCTTTTCCTGAGTCCTTGTCCCCTCAGCCTCCAGCGCAACAGTGAGGATCCATGCCATCTTCAAAGTTTCTCCTCAACCTTCAATGCTCCTTTCCCTTTTGAAGGACCAAACTAGAAGGAATGGCCAACCTCAGGCAGGGATGCCCAACTGATGCTTCACCTCCTGATGGTGTGGGAAAGTAGGATGAAGCAAGGAGGTCGACCTTTGTGGACCTCCCCAACCCCAACCCCCTTCTTTTTTCCCTTTCTTTGGGTGGTAGCGGGCGGCACTGGAGCTGGGTAGCTCACCTATTCATCCCCTGCTTTGGGCATGGAGATAGGGGACTCCCGTAAATGGGATCCCAGGAGGATGGTGAGCAGTGAGCAGGGTTTCCCCATCATGGGTTCGAGATTCATAGTAGTTGTGAGTGACCATACACAACAAAATGAAGGCATGGACACTGCCGCCCGATCAGAGATCAAGGGCTTGGAGCCGCCCTCAAATAATGTAACTCCTTGACCCCCTTCCATTATAATTTTCATGCTTAACTTCTAAAATACATAACTCACTCATATTAAGTTCAAATTAGACAAATAAATATACTAAATTGATTACATCGACAAGACTGACAACTTTGGCAAGATATTAGACCCTAAAACTCTCTTTTGTCACTATTTTCCTAAAAATATGATCTTTGACTAATGTTTACCACATTTAATGTGATTTTATGATGAATATTGCAACTTGGAAGCATATTGACCCTCCTAAGCATCAAATTAGTAGATGTTGTACTCTTGTGAACCTAATGAATGTCTAAATCACCTTATTTCTCATGAATTACACTATTTGTGCATAAAAGATTTATTAGGACAATTAATGATGACTATGACCTATTAACACTAATCATGTTTCCTTTTGAACCAAATGCTTAATCAACTTGGTTTTTCAATAGATTTTACCCATCCATGGTACAAGGGTAGTTCCCTAATCCCGTCTTGATTATGCTTGTTCTATATGACACCTAATTCACATTTTTGTCCCTTTTTTGAAGAATGCATGTTGTACCTTGGATTATATGTGACTATGACTCCTTTTGTACATAAAAGTCTATTGTATTGCTAATAAAAAGAATCTTGTGATGATTTATGACTTTTATGCCTATGATATACCTTCCTACCCACTTATGATGTTTGAAACCCTAATTTACCTAATGTGACCTATGTGACTTGAATTGTGGGTCTTGTACCTTTATGCTTATGTGGATCCTTTTCCCTTGTCTCCCTTTTCTCAAGTAAAGGATTACTATATCTCTCTTAATATGTTAGATGTAGATGTCCCACCTTTGTCCAATGTTGAACCTTGATGGCATATATGAACTACATTGATGATTGAATGTATGTGGATATGTTGATACCAAGTTGGATCATAATGCCTAGACCTAGGGGATATACACCTATATTGGAATGTGTTTCTTATGACCTTATGTTGCTGATCTAAACCATATTTGATGTTTGGTTCACATTTCTTTCTAATCATGACCCTTCTTGTCCTATCATGAGTCCTTTGACCTTGTAATGCACAATGTGACATAAAGCCTAGTACTGATCATATATAATGCATGGAACCTTGAAATGTTATGAAACTTGAACTCTACCTTCCTGATGGCCTCTAGATGAGTTTAAGATCTTTTAACGTGTAATTAACCAACCATGAACCTAACTTGGCCAATACCCTAAAATGAAGCTAGTTAGGGTTAATGATGAGAATCTAATATATGTATGTAACCTGCTCTTAATCAGGTGTTTCTTGTGGCTAGATGATCAAGGATAAGTTAATTTATGAATTTCTAAATCAGGTATGGGCTTTAATAATTATATGACTATGGAATTCTTGCTTGAATGTGATACATATGTATGTTTGTTGACTTGCTCATATATTGCCATGTAGTATCCTAATATGTACTTGATGTTTGTCTCGTATGGTTGTTTTATAACTTGCAAACATAATATAGAAACTCCATTATACAAACCGCATGCACATGCCTGAAGTTTTGGGGTAAGGACATGAGGATGGGCGTCCTTCTTGAGTTATCAAGATAGGGTGGATCGTTGATAAAAGGGCTAGCTAATATTGAGTACCCTCATAGACTCTTCCTGTGAGAAGTTGTCCATAAAAGTCCTTACAAACACATGATATTGATGAATGCACAAAATGATGGCATAGTTGGAATGAAATGACATAAAACATGGGTTCTCATTTTTCTAAATACTTAACTTGTTTAATTCTTGTTCGTTATTTCTACAAATCTTTTCAAATTATCCACAACTTATATATTTATGTATCTTTCAGCCCTATACTCAGCACCTTATGTGGTTGAACCGCCTTGTTTCACGTATTTTATGGGTTCACAGATGGCTAGAAGTTGTTATGCTTGGTGAGGTATGTCAGGTGTACTTGTTGTATGATCCCTAGTATACATGAGTAGACATGTAAACTTTGACTCTAAAATTGTACTTAAAATCTCATAATAAAAGAATGTTGCTTAATAATACTTGTTGAATGTTGAGATTATGATTGGTGCTTTTATCTTATTATCTATTCATGTATTCTAAGCTTTATGCTTCTGCATTCACACTTTGTTAATACCATGCTAGGGATGGATGCCTAGATCCTATCTTCATTGACTGTGTAGTCATGTGGAGTTAGGATTTGGGTAACAAATGGTTCCATGACAGTGTTCTTTTCATATTTGGATGGCTTTTCTAAACAAGTTGCCCACTAGTGATTATATCAGGAGATCTGACATACAAATGGCATCTATGTGCCCTCTATGTTGTGATGGTTATGAGGATGATTTCCATCTAATTTTTGAATGTTCTTTAGGTAGGAGAATATATAGATGTGCGGATAGTGATCTGGGGTTCCTTTTTTTGCACTCAACTTGGAAGGATATTGAAGGCTTTTCTAGAGACAAAAGAGTTCTTTTTCTTCTTATTCAATATATTCTTTAGCATGAGAGGAACATCCGTGGATATGGTAATAATTTTTCTTCTTTTGAAGTTATTTGGGTTTGCATCAAAGGGGATTTCTTGAGTCTTAAGAGTTGATATGTAGTGCCTATTAGTGTTCTCTTGATGTGATCTGATATGAGGTTTTTTCCTCTTGATCTCTCTTGGAGATTTTTATTCAGCTATACATCTAGTGATATGAGATTTTTTATCTATTTGGATGATATAGGGTCTTCTAGAGTTAAAGAACTTTTCCTCTTACTGTATTATTTGGAGCTAAGGGAACAATTTTACACATGATATAGTTTCTCTTCTTTTGAAAGGAATGTGAGGAGAAGACATGTTCAAGTTAACAATTTTTTCTTATGGTTGAAGTTTTTGGATATGCATCGAAGATGTCATGTTGTGTCCCAAGAGTTTATCTATACATCTGTGCAAATAGTAATATGGGTTTTTTCAGATGGTTGGATTTTGAAGGATCTTTTAGGATTTATTTCCTCTTACTTTTTCTTTGGAGTTAACAAACTTATACTCGGATGCAACTTCTCTTCATGTACAATTTTATCTTTCTATGTTGATCCACCAATGTACAACTTATCTTTTTCTTTTGCATTATTCTCCTTGAGTAATGATGTTTTGTAAATTTGACTTACAAAAATACAAAAAAAGTCACACAAGTTTTTTTAGACCAAAAAAACATACTAAGTTTTTCAAGATTCTATTCTAAAAAAATAGAGTACAGGCGCAGGACATAACACAAAAGTTTGTAAACTTTGAAATAGCATGTGGAGTTACATTATTCAAACAAAAAAGGGTCCATCTATGTCTCATCTCCTTAAGCCTTTTCTGCATTGAGGGAAAAGAAAGGGGCCTATTAGAGTTTGGGGTTGTTCTTTTTGGCCCATGTAGGATGTGGGTCTGAGCACTTACCTCTGAAGTGTCCTTCCTTCTTACTAAGGAAGAAGAGTGGATTTTGGTATCAGCATGGTCTGACATGCTTGCATCCACAGTTGTAACACCTGGGTTTCACCAGATTTGGATGTTGGTCATGTTATCAAACTTGACCTTTATTTTAGATGTGATGGTTTCTTTGTCTATAGTTTTCATTTTTGTTCTTTGGCATCATTTTGAGGTCCTTTCCCTAATTAACATTGTCCATTACAACATTGAAAAGTCCTATATAGACCATGTTTTGGTTATTCCTCTACACTATATTTGTGGTTCTTTCCATCTTCAGAGCATGATCAAAAGCATCTTGGAAAGTGGTAGGCTTGGAAGAGGCACCCAAAGCATGTATATCCACATTAAGTCCCTTGCATTCATGGTTCAATTTATCTTCTTGAGTCAAATTCTTAGCATGATTCTCAAGAGTGAAAATTGACACCTATATTAGAGACAGAGAATCTGCCTTGAGTCAAGGTTAAAACTTCTTCTTTTTTCCTTCAACTCATTTCCAGGAATGAAGAGGGTTATGAACATGGGTTTGAAGGCTTATCAGTTCAAAGGAATCATTTGCTGGGAGTTGGTGTAGTTTTCCCCACCATATTTTGGATCCTTCTTTAAGTTGATAAGTGGGAATAGTAACTTTATTGTTTAAAGGAAAACCTAAGACTTTAAAAGTGCTCTACATAGAGACTATCCATGCATCAAATTTATATTCCACATCCTCCTTTTATTTACTAAAGAATGATTCTAGATTCAATTTATGAAAATCAGTGATGGTGACATGCTTTGGTTCATTGATGTAGAGTCCTCTAGTGGAGGGACATTGTGTGTTTTGCCAAGTTTATCATGCCATCCATAAGTAATTTTTTGTTTACCTCCCACACATCACCCCTAAGGACCTTTATTGTTTCATCCTCTTCATCGTGCCAAATTCATTTTCCTTGTCCCTCCTTTTCCTTTGTCTCTCTCAACTTCTTTTTCTTTTACATCTTCTTTTTCCTATTCTTTTTCTTTTTCAACTTCTTTCTTAATTGCATTTTTAATCTCAGTTTCCTTCTTCTTCCTCTCATTTTCTCTTTTCTTCTCAGCTTTCCTTTCCTTTCCGTTGTCTTATCTTTCCCATCATTCTTGGTTCTAAAGGATACTAACCCTTGGTTATGGGTTCATGGGGACAGTTGTAACATACATCTCATACGAGTATTATTATTACATAGGTTGAGCCAAAAGTATATGAGATCATAGAAAGATGTTGATCTATATTTTTAATTTTTGTGTCATACTTTAGTTGTTTCCCATGGTACCAAAAATAGGGAGAGTATGCATCAAGTCAAGATTTCTAGAAAGAGAGAGGAAATATGAGGAGTCACCATAGATCAATTCTTTGGGTAATCCTTAGAAAAAAGATAAGATGATTCAAAAACTATCTCAAGTTTTGAAGGAGAACCTTTAGGCCCAATTTTGGATTCAACTAAGGCCAGGTAGAGTGGGGAACCTCAGCCATCATTGTGAGACAGATAGGTGGTGATTACATCTGGTGGGTTCATAGCATAGAACCTCGCTGTCGCCTGGTGTTGAGGTGGTGCTGATGATCCAGCTTGAGACGCTTGTCCACGTCCTCGAGCTGCTCCTTGAGATTGCCTTCTCTGTGATCCCTGTTGACTCTGTCTCGGAGGCTGTGTCACACTGACAGGCCTAGATCGGTAGTCCTTCATCAAATGTCCCACCTTCCCACAGTTGTAACAGCTCTTCTCCAGTTGTTGTGGTCTGGGTGGTCCTGTAACTGACATTGATGTTGAACTGTGAGTCTCTTGTAGTGGTAGGCTTCGTCCCCTGCCTCTACTCGGTGTCCACTGTGTCTGAGCACTAGTTCTGGGTGGTGGAGGTGTAGGTGCAGAGAATCTAGGCTTCTTAAAGTCTCTAGATGAAGAACCCTAGAACTGCGGATATCTTTTATGGGTTTGTCACTTCTCGACTACGGATTTCTCTATCCTTCGGACTGACTCAACGAAGGTAGCAAAACTCTCCCGATTCTCTAGGGCAGATACGGGAGTAGTCAAGTCGGCGTTTAAACCCTTCTTGAACCTTCTGATTCTTTCTTCTTCTGTGGCAGCCATGTGCGGACAAAACCACAATAACTCCATGAACTTAACTTCATAATCGCTAATGTTCATCATGCCTTGCCTCAATCTCTCAAAATGAGAGATCTTCTCGTCTAGGAAGGTCTTTGGAAAATATCTATTGATAAATTCCCGACGAAAATCTTCCCACGAGATCTCCACTCCAGGCCTCTTATGCTCTTCCATGGTCCACCAGTGACCAGCACTTCCCTTGAGAAGATAGACAGCATGTCTAACCTTCTGAGCTTCTGGGATGTTGAGGATTCTAAAAGCTTTCTCCAACTCTGTTAACCACAGATCGACATCTGCAAGATCAGCTATTCCAAAGTATTCGGTTGCTCTGACACGACGAAGTCGCTCGAATGTCTTATCGATACCTTGTCCTTTAGGCTGGGCAGGTGCCCTAGGTGCAGGCATGGGCATCCTGTCGGTGATGTGTGTCATAGCAGTCATAAACTGCCCGAACATAGTTTGAACAGCTGGGTTTCCCATGTCAGTTGGGTCAAACTGAGGTGGTTCTCTGGGTGGCTCAAGTACAGGTTGTTCTATCTCCGAGTTCCTTGCACCTCCTTGGGGTGAAGAAACACTACTTTCTGCCATGTACTCCTCGTGTTGTTCAGACATCCTTAATTATCTTCTTCTCCTGAAGAGCAGAAGACTCTATTAGATATGAAAGAGATACTAAGGATAGACTCGACATCCTAAGTCTTATGTCTCTGTAGACTCCGCGAACCTAGAGCTCTGATACCACTAATTGCTGGCTCTGATCTCCAAAACCAAGATATAAACTTAGCGGAAGCGATTCGATTAATAGCGGAAGACAAAAAGCACGGGAAATTAAAACTTTTCGAGATAAGAGCTTGAATCTATAAAAACTTCTTTCATAAAAGGAGATAAACTGTTTACATCTCAGATAATTACTTCTTGAGTAATTATATACAACATGGTACAAAATCTCAAGAACTCAAAACCAAAATCTCAGACCAAAAGACTCCAAGGACCTGAGAGTACAGAGAACACATAGGACTGACTATCTAACTATACAACTTAGCAGTCTGAATCTCCACCTGAGATCTACTGCTGCTACTGCTGATATTGGTCACCTGAAGATTGATTCCTTCGCCCTCGACGACCACCTAAAAAGTTGAAATCTACGGGGTGAGACAATTTTAAATAATTGTCCCAGCGAGAGTTATAACTCTTTGCCAGAAGCTTTATTATAGTAACCAAGAATAACATAGGCAATAAAAGCTTTAAGGTAATCAGCAGCAGATTGTTATTAATTAGAACAACAACATTTAAGGAATATGAAGAACATGTATACTAAGTAATGAATCTTCAACCAATGTATCTCGTAGTTCAACCTAAGCAGATATTCTACGCGGTTGATTATGTTTTACAAACATCATTATGCCCTACGGAGATGAGGTATACTGCTCATACTCCAACCGATCACTATTAAGTCGCATCGGTATCATACATAGGTCATTAAAAGAGCCAGATTCTTATGACCTCGTCTTCCTCAGTCAGTAAGAGGATCAACATGCAGGACATCTAGTGTCTCTACTACTATAGCTTACCAGGGTATTCTGGTAGTTCGCTATTAGAGTCACAATGGCATTCTGTACTCTCTTCGCTACCGAAAGATTTCTTGTTTATCTCTCATCGATGCGGTATAAAAGATTTCTTGTACACCTTCAAGTGATTAAGTATAATCAACCTTGAAGGTCTCCAATTGGTTTAGGGTTTAACCTTCAACCCATTTGATTCTTAAACGACCTTGAACTTGTTTAATCTCAAATGACCTTGAATCCATTTGAACCTTAAACGAGTGTGGACCCACTTAATCTTAAATGGGTGTGGACCCATTTAAGTCCAAACGAGTGTGGACCCGTTTGAGCCTAAACGAGTGTGAACCCGTTTGAGCTTAAACATGTGTGAACCCGTTTGGACTCAAACGAGTGTGAACTCGTTTGGACTCAAATGAGTGTGGACTCATTTGGACTCAAATGAGTGTGAACTCATTTGGGCTTAAACGAGTGTGAACTCGTTTGGTCTAAAACGAGTGTGGGTCTACTTGGGTTCAAACCGCATGAACATAAAAGGTGACACAAAGTTTATGCTTGAATAGGATTTCTTATGTTGAAGCTTTCAATTGGCCCAAGCCATGTTAACCATATACAAATTGAGTCAATTAGGATGAGCCTCAATCAACTGGACACCAAATTGACCCTCAATTGAAAGCCAATTAGGGTTAAACCTAACTCAATTAGGTTTTCCAATCGGCTAATCATCAATGTTCAACAATATGATTCAAATCAGAGTTGAACCTATCAATTGACCATCAATTGGGCCCAAACTTGGCTCAAACGGTCTTGCGGTCGTTTGGATGACCTCCAAATGATTTTGAGACCGTTTGCCCAAAGTTTGACCAAAAACCAGAATGATTTGATAAGGGTTGAGCCCTAATTAAATTAAAAATCAGCACTTTTCATCAATTTATCAACATCTTGTAATTGGACCCTCAAACCATCAAATTTCTTTAACCCTAGACCTCCAATCGATCTTGGGGTGTCACTAAACGAGTGTGAGATCGTTTGGATGAACCCCCAAATGGGTTGGAACCCGTTTGGGTCCTTCAACCCAAAACTCAACAAGATCTATATTGAAAATCAGCAACTTTCACCCGATTAGGGTTAGGTTATTGAAGTATCTTCAACTCTTAATTGGTTAGGAATTAGATTACAATTCTTTGTAGGAATGAAATTCAATACATTATGAACAGGTATCCCAAACGGTCAACGCTTGGTCAACTCACTCAAATGGGTTGGAACCCGTTTGCCCAAAAGTTCAAGTTAATTAGTTTGGAAAATCAGTACTTAATTCAATTCTATTGCCTAATTGATTGGCCTTCAACCTACGATTCCTTTGGAGTTAACCCCTCAAATTTGGTGGGTCATTAGCCTACATAATTGTGAACAGAAAACCCAAACGGTCCATGCTTGGTCAACACCGTCAAACGGCTTGGAACCCGTTTTCCCAAACCGACCTAGTGAACCCGTTTGCCTTTCAAACGGTTTGGTCAAAAAGGGGGAAAGACATAAGACCGTTTGATAAAGTAACTTTGGTAATCACGCCCATCTTCTTCTACCTCCAAATTAAGGTCTGTTCATCGTGGTTTTAGTTTGCAAGAAACCAAGGGAGGATGGGGAAAAGAAGAACAAGCTACTTTTGCAAGTACAAAGATATGCATAAGAAAGCAAAAGGGTTTAGAGTTATAAAACCCGCCTTAAGGTCGTTCCTTGAGCTCCAAGCTTCCAAGCTTCAAGTCTTTAATGGTGTATTGAGCTCCACAGGTCGGCCAAGGTCAATGCTTCAAGAAAAAGATGGGGATGGTCGGCTAGAACAAGGAACCTAAGTAAGAAAACTAGCAATTCAACCTTGTAATACGATTTCCTCCATGAATCCAAGCTAGAAGGTGGTGTTCTCTTACCTAGAATAGGTTGGTCGTCCCCTTGAGCTCCTGAGCTTTGCTTTGGCCCGTTGAGAAAGATAATAAGTGAGGAAGTGAAGGAAAACGTTTGCTTGGTTTGGAAAGAAAGGTGCTTATATAGTTTAGGCTGATTTACACCATAAAGACCTCTAGAACTTTGAAATTCTCATCCAAGTCCTTTATTATTTAAGGGAACGTCCAATCTCATATAAAACGTATGCAAAGCTCATGAAATCTCAAGATCTAGGGGTAAAGAAAGCCAACTTTCAACTAGGGTACATACATGAAAGGTTTCCTTACTCGAACTTAGTGAATTTTATGTACAAAGGTCATTTTTCTTATCTGATTATTCATTAATGTGTCCCTTTCACCATTTCTACTCTAAATGATGACAAGAGTCATAAAAGATGTTCTAGATGGTGTATTTTCCAAGTTGCACCCCTCACATTGGGTAAACTGCATTTTACTCCAAATTAGGGTTTTTAAGCATAAGGATTATTCCACAAGCTGCATCTAGATGCCCAAGTTTGGGAAATCCATCATGTCTCATCATATTCACTCATATGATGTCTCATTATCAAAAGAACATCTTAACATGTTCAATTGCAAGTTAACCCCTTAACTGGGTAATTTTCACATAAGCCCCTGCATTACCAAAATAATACTACAACTTTGTTTAAAAAGGACAAAATTGAAAGTATATGCTCCTGAGGAACTTAATTACATGTCAAAAGATAATCACCATGGTTTAATTACATATTTAGGCAAAACACCTAGGGTTAGTTTATAACCCAGGTCAGGGATGTTACAAATTATCCACCCCTACAAGGATTTCATCCTCAAAATCAACAAAACGTATTAGGAGAAAAGAGCAGGGTATTTCCTTCTCATCTCATCCTCTAGTTCCCAAGTGGCTTCTTCAACACCACGGTGGTTCCAGAGGACTTTCACAAGGCTTATATCTTTCTTCTTTAACTTTTTAGTTCTGCTATCAAGGATTGACACTGTCCCTTCCTCGTAAGATATGTCATCATTCAATTCTACCTCCATAGGTTGTAGAACTGACTCAGTGTCGGGGTGACATTTCCTCAGCATAGAAATGTGAAACACAGGGTGTAACCTCTGCAACTCTGGTGGTAACTCTAGTCTATAGGCTACCTTTCCAACCCGTTCAATGATTGGATAAGGTCCCATAAATCTAGGTGCTAACTTTCCTTTCCTTCCAAAGTGAAGGACTCCTTTCCAAGGCGAGACCTTGAGGTACACTCTGTCTCCAACTTGGAACTCTAACGGTCTACGGCACTTATCAGCATACGACTTCTATTTATCCTGTGCAGTCTTAAGTTGTTGTTGTATAACTTTGATCTTATCTATAGTTTGCTGCACAAGATCAGGACCTAACAACTGATGTTCACCAGTCTCATACCAACACAAAGGGGATCTACAACGTCTACCATACAAGGCTTCATAAGGTGCCATATCAATACTATGTTGATAGCTATTGTTATAGGCAAACTCTATCAAGCTTAGGTGTAGATCCCAACTTCCGGTAAACTGGAGAACACATGCTCTCAACAGGTCTTCCAAGGTCTGTATGGTTCTTTCTGACTGTCCATCAGTCTGTGGATGAAAAGTCGTACTAAACCTTAGCTTGGTTCCTAAGGCTCTGTGTAGCTGCTCCCAAAAGCGACTTGTAAACTGGGGACCTCTGTCAGAAACTATGGTGACAGGAACTCCGTGCAAACACACTATCTCTTGAACATACAACTGTGATAACCTTTCAGTAGAAAAGGTTGTTTTGACAGGTAAGAAATGCGTTGTCTTAGTCAACCTATCAACAACTACCCAAATGGAATCATGTCCTTTGCTTGTCCTGGGTAGGCCAACAACAAAGTCCATGGTCACATGGTCCCACTTCCACTGTGGCATGGGTAAAGGTTGCATTGTTCCTACAGGCTTTTGGTGTTCAGCTTTAACTTGCTGACACATAAGACACCTCATCACAAACTCTGCAACATCCTTCTTCATTCCAGGCCACTGATGCATGCCATTGTGGCATTAATTTTGGATAATGTTGCAGTCTTGATTTCATAGATTTTCTTTATTAATCGACTGACATGCAATAAAATAACTTCTATCACAAATAAATTGTAAGTTGATCTTATCAATATTATTTTATTGAATTCTTATAATATTTTCCTCAATTTTTAGGAATGAATGAATATAAGAAGAGATGAAGGTAGGAGGCAATTCAGTTTCCCGCAATGCTGACTTAAATGCATACCTTGCACCAAAATTGGCATAACGCTCACATCCTAGGGCGGAATTTAATGTTCAAATATGATTTGGAAAGGGAATTCAAAGACCTACAGGAAAATCATATTTTCGGGCGCACTTTAAATTCTCTGAAGAACGAAAATTCGCTCGAAATTGCTGCTGCGAGAATCTGCATTAAAGAAAGACAATCAAGAGTTTGTTGACTAATTCTGAAAATTCAAAAGGATGGCTCCCTCTCTTTTTTCCCCCTCTTTTTTTTGGATAGCCTACCCCTCCTTCTCCTATAAAAGGAGGGGCACTTCCTCCTCTCTGGGCATCTCAAGTTTTCTTATATTAGAGCGCTGAAGCAATTGTTTTTGTAATCATCTTCTTATTCTGCAATAAAGTAGATCTCAGTTCAAGCATAACTCTTTCATACTTGTTCTCGTCTTTTCTTTCCGTCTTGGTTTTAATCTTCTTTCTCCGTTCTTTAATTCTGGAGCAAGGAACAAAGAACTAAGCCATTTTATTGTATCTAGCAAAAGGATTGACTCCTAATTTTGGGCTAGACTATGGCTTCAGTGCTTTCTTCCTCCGTCTCCCCTTCTCCATGAGTGAGTAGACTTTTATCGAGGCAAGGGGAATAACCACCTTAGCCTAGGCGATAACAACTACTTCTTAGACGACGATTCAAAGAAGGTTTGCGAATTAAAAACTCACAAGAGATAAACTCCACATGAGCCCATTGGTCCTGGTGCTCATGTTTCCTAGTTTATCATCCTAAAAGATGAAAATCCACGGTCATATCAAAACGTCTATGTAATCGATTTTATTGTTCTAAATCCGAATTTCCATGGTCATTTCCATTCGGATTAACATGCGATCCGAAGATCAATCGTCAATTAAAATCGATTACCATCTAGTCGTTTAAGAAGAAGTCGTTAAAACCATGGCTAAGGGGTTATTCCCCTTGCCTCAATAAAAGTCTACTCACTCATGGAGAAAGGGGAGACGGAGGAAGAAAGCACTGAAGCCATAGTCTAGCCCAAAATTAGGAGTCAATCCTTTTGCTAGATACAATAAAATGTCTTAGTTCTTTGTTCCTTGCTCCAGAATTAAAGAACGGAGAAAGAAGATTAAAACCAAGGCGGAAAGAAAAGACGAGAATAAGTATGAAAGAGTTATGCTTGAACTGAGATCTACTTGATTGAAGAATAAGAACATGATTACAAGAACAATTGCTTCAGCGCTCTAATATAAGAAAACCCAAGATGCCCAGAGAGGATGAAGTGCCCCTCCTTTTATAGGAGAAGGAGGGGTAGGCTATCCAAAAAAAAGAGAGGGAGCCATCCTTTTGAATTTTCAGATCTAGTCAACAAACTCTTGATTGTCTTTCTTTAATGTAGATTCTCGCAGCAGCAATTTCGAGCGAATTTCCGTTATCCAGAGAATTTAAAATGCGCCCGAAAATATGATTTTCCTGTAGGCCTTTGAATTTCCTTTCCAAATCATATTTGAACATTAAATTCCGCCTTAGGATGTGAGAGTTATGCCAATTTTGGTGCAAGGTATGCATTTAAGTCAGCATTGCGGGAAACTGAATTGCCTCCTACCTTCATCTCTTCTTATATTCATTCATTCCTAAAAATTGAGGAAAATATTAGAAGAATTCAATAAAATAATATTGATAAGATCAACTTACAATTTATTTGTGATAGAAGTTATTTTATTGCATGTCAGTCGATTAATAAAGAAAATCTATGAAATCAAGACTGCAACATTATCCAAAATTAATGCCACAATGGCATGCATGAGCCACCAATACAAATCTTTCAAATTTCGATACATCTTGGTGCTCCCTGGATGCATAGCATACATCAAAGAATGAGCTTCTTCCAGAACTAACTTTCTCAAGTTATTCATATCCGGCACTATCATCTTCCCATGATAACATGTTACATGATCATATGAGTCATAGAAACCATCTTGCTTCTCATTTCCATACTCTGATCTAATCTGCTGAACTACAACATCAACCTGTTGTGCCTCCTTAATCTGCTCTCTTAGGGTAGGTTTAATATGCATCTCAACCAACAACCCGGTTAACAATGACACCTTCAACTGTACATTGTCTTGCCTTAAAGAGATAAGCATATCTCTCTTAGAGCATACTAAAGAGTTTAGTTGTGCTCTATCCATGGTTGATGTTGCTGATTTCCTACTCAAGGCATCTGCAACCACATTGGCCTTTACTGGATGGTAATCAATTGTACAATCGTAGTCCTTGATTAACTCCATCCAGCGACATTGCCTCATGTTAAGCTCATGCTGAGAGAAGATATACTTAAGATTTTTGTGATCTGTGAAAATCTGGAATGTCTCTCCGTAGAGATAATGTCTCCAGATCTTCAGGGCATGAACCACAACAGCTAACTCCAGATCGTGTGTCGGATAATTCTCTTCGTGTTTCTTAAGCTGTCGTGAAGCAAAAGAAATCACTTGCTTATCCTGCATCAACACGCATCTGAGTCCATTCTTGGAGGCATCACAGAAAACTATGTATCCTTTTCTTTGCTCAGGTAACACAAGCACAGGTGCACTTGTCAACCTCTCCTTCAACAGCTGAAAAGACTGTTGACACTTATCACTCCAGGTAAAAGGAACATCTTTCCGGGTTAACTTGGTTAAGGGTAAGGCTATAGAACTGAAATTCTTAATAAACCTTCGATAATAACCAGCTAATCCCAAGAAACTTCGAATCTCCGTTGGTGTCTTCGGTTGTTCCCACTATAGAACAAATTCTACTTTTGTAGGGTCAACACGAATACCCGAGGCAGATATCACATGTCCAAGAAAAGATACTTCCGGCAACCAGAACTCACACTTGCTAAACTTAGCATATAGCTTATGTTTTCTTAGCAGAGTTAGAGCCTATCGGAGATGTTGTTCATGCTGCTGAGCATCCTTACTATAAATCAGAATGTCATCTATGAAGACGACAACACATTGATCAAGGAAAGGTTGAAAAACTCTATTCATGAGTTCCATGAATGCAGCCGGTGCATTGGTTAGTCCAAACGACATAACCGTGAACTCATAGTGACCATATCGTGTCCTAAAGGCAGACTTGGATATGTCACTATCCTTAATACGGAGTTGATGATATCCAGACCTCAAGTCTATCTTTGAGAAGATTGTTGCACCACGCAACTGGTCAAAAAGATCATCAATCCTCGGCAACAGGTACTTATTCTTTATTGTTACTTTATTGAGTTGTCTATAATCAATGCACAACCGCATTGACCCATCTTTCTTTTTAACAAATAAAACTGGAGCACCCCACGGTGAAGTGCTCGGTCAGATAAAACCTTTCTCAAGCAACTCTTGAAGTTGTTTCTTGAGTTCTGCCATCTCAGCAGGCGCCATCCTATACGGTGTCTGGGCTATAGGTTTTGTATCTAGGATCAAATTGATTTCAAAATCAATTTCCCGAGGCGGTGGTATACCTGGAAGTTCTTCAGGAAACACGTCCTTGAATTCCCTGACTATAGGAACTTCATCAGGGTTGGGATCTTCTTTGGTAACATCTACTACATGTTCCAGGAATGCATAACATCCTTGCCTCATCAGCTTGTTAGCAACCATAGTTGATACAAGACAGGTGGGCAGAATCTTTCTCTCTCCTTGAAAGATCCATGTGCTGCTATCATCAGCAAACACAGCCTGTTTGGATTCACAATCCAAGACAACTCGATACCTTTCTAAGGTATCTATCTCGAGGATTATATCAAATCCTTGCATATCAAGTGGTATAAGGTCCACTTGAATGCGATAATCAGAAAAGAAGAGGATGCAGGGAGAGCATACCTCCTGCAAAACGGCAGACCCACTCAACGGAGTCTCCAAAAACAAGCTATCTGCCCTATGACTAATTGTCATATTGCAGTTACGAATCACTCTCCGAGTGACAAAGGAGTGTGTAGCACCCGGGTCAATCAGAACAGATACAACACAGGATTTAGACATATCAGAATATAAAAGTTCCATCTGACCTGCCACTACCCGTGGATTGACCACTGCATCTGGTGGGTTCATAGCATAGAACCTCGCTGTCGCCTGGTGTTGAGGTGGTGCTGATGATCCAGCTTGAGACGCTTGTCCACGTCCTCGAGCTGCTCCTTGAGATTGCCTTCTCTGTGATCCCTGTTGACTCTGTCTCGGAGGTTGTGTCACACTGACAGGCCTAGATCGGCAGTCCTTCATCAAATGTCCCACCTTCCCACAGTTGTAACAGCTCTTCTCTAGTTGTTGTGGTCTGGGTGGTCATGTAACTGACATTGATGATGAACTGTGAGTCTCTTGTAGTGGTAGGCTTCGTCCCCTGCCTCTACTCGGTGTCCACTGTGTCTGAGCACTAGTTCTGGGTGGTGGAGGTGTAGGTGCAGAGAATCTAGGCTTCTTAAAGTCTCTAGATGAAGAACCCTGGAACTGCGGATATCTTTTATGGGTTTGTCTCTTCTCGACTATGGATTTCTCTATCCTTCGGACTGACTCAACGAAGGTAGCAAACCTCTCCCGATTCTCTAGGGCAGACACGGGAGTAGTCAAGTCGGCGTTTAAAACCTTCTCGAACCTTCTGATTCTTTCTTCTTCTATGGCAGCCATGTGCGGACAAAACCGCAATAACTCCATGAACTTAGCTTCATACTCACTAATGTTCATCACGCCTTGCCTCAATCTCTCAAACTGAGAGATCTTCTCGTCTAGGAAGGTCTTTGGAAAATATCTATTGATAAATTCCCGACGAAAATCTTCCCACGAGATCTCCACTCCAGGCCTCTTCTGCTCTTCCATGGTCCACCAGTGACCAGCACTTCCCTTGAGAAGATAGACAGCATGTCTAACCTTCTGAGCTTCTGGGATGTTGAGGATTCTAAAAGCTTTCTCCAACTCTGTTAACCACAGATCGGCATCTGCAGGATCAGCTGTTCCAAAGTATTCGGTTGCTCCGACACGATGAAGTCGCTCGAACGTCTTACCGATACCTTGTCCTTCAGGCTGGGCAGGTGCCCTAGGTGCAGGCATGGGCATCCTGTCAGTGATGTGTGTCATAGCAGTCATAAACTGCCCGAACATAGTTTGAACAGCTGGGTTTCCCATGTCAGCTGGGTCAAACTGAGGTGGTTCTCTGGGTGGCTCAGGTATAGGTTGTTCTATCTCCGGGTTCCTTGCACCTCCTTGGGGTGCAGCAACACTACTTTCTGCCACGTACTCCTCGTGTTGTTCAGACATCCTTAATTATCTTATTCTCCTGAGGAGCAGAAGACTCTATTAGATATGAAAGAGATACTAAGGATAGACTCGACATCCTAAGTCCTATGTCTCTGTAGACTCAGCGAACCTAGAGCTCTGATACCACTAATTGTTGGCTCTGATCTCCAAAACCACGATATAAACTTAGCAGAAGCGATTCGATTAACAGCGGAAGTCAAAAATCACGAGAAATTAAAACTTTTCGAGATAAGAGCTTGAATCTATAAAAACTTCTTTCATAAAAGGAGATAAATTGTTTACATCTCAGATAATTACTTCTTGAGTAATTATATACAACATGGTACAAAATCTCAAGAACTCAAAACCAAAATCTCAGACCAAAAGACTCCAAGGACCTGAGAGTACAGAGAACACATAGGACTGACTATCTAACTATACAACTCAGCAGTCTGAATCTCCACCTGAGATCTACTGCTGCTCCTGATGCTGCTACTGCTGATATTGGTCACCTGAAGATTGATTCCTTCACCCTCGACGACCACCTAAAAAGTTGAAATCTACGGGGTGAGACAATTTTAAATAATTGTCCCAGCGAGATTTATAACTCTTCGCCAGAAGCTTTATTATAGCAACCAAGAATAACATAGGCAATAAAAGCTTTAAGGTAATCAGCAGCAGATTGTTATTAATTAGAACAACAACATTTAAGGAATATGAAGAACATGTATACTAAGTAATGTATCTTCAACCAATGTATCTCGTAGTTCAACCTAAGCAGATATGCTACGCGGTTGATTATGTTTTACAAACATCATTATGCCCTGCGGAGATGAGGTATACCGCTCATACTCCAACTGATCACTATTAAGTCACATCGGTATCATACATAGGTCATTAAAAGAGCCAGATTCTTATGACCTCATCTTCCTCAGTTAGTAAGAGGATCAACATGTAGGACATCTAGTGTCTCTACTACTATAGCTTACCAGGGTATTCTGGTACTTCACTATTAGAGTCACAGTGGCATTCTGTACTCTCTTCGCTACCGAAAGATTTCTTGTTTATCTCTCATCGATGCGGTATAAAAGATTTCCTCGAGAGATTAGTGTTACATCACCCCGACATAAAACATAGTGAAGGATTGATAGATTAAGATACATCTACATCAATTCCTACACTAGGATGTAAGGAAATTCACATCCATATTACCCCACATATTCAAAAGTATGTGCTCCAGGAATTCCCTTAGGAAAACCTGTTTCACCATCATTTAACTCCTGACAATGATGGATCTATGATCAGGGCTCTACATGGTATGATTATACTTGATTAGTTAGGTACATTTCAGTATTCTTTTATCATCATACATGTTTTCAAACATTAATCATTAGCATAGCAGCTATGAAGGAAGAATACTAAATGTAACAAGCCTAACTCTCATCAATTGTCATTTCTCAATATTCTCATCACAAGTCATCTCTTAAAGCATGACCTTGATGGTATTCATGGCTCTCACAGCCTATCAATCTCATAAGATGCTATTAACAAGGCATCAGGATATATCACTATTCATAAAGCTAATAACATGCTTTCAATGAATATAGTCTTATCATCCATACCTGGATATGATCATCCTCATAAAGGAACCTGCATGGTTAAATCAACTGATAACAGTAAATAACTCATTTAAAGAAGTTGTATCTCCCTACTCATACAAGAGCTAGGTTTCCCTGGTTTTCATCAATTAGGGTTTACTATTCACCTCATGGTGAAATGATCTCATAACATCCTCACGTATGAGAAACATCATCATTAAAGACCTCAGATAAGATTAAGATTCATCAATTATCATAATTAGGGTTTCCATGATCTCACATAAGTGGATCATACCTAAACTTGCACATTCATGTATATTGAAGGTATTTTACTTGAGTTTCCATTATAATTGGTACTTTCTCTCTCCTCTAACTAGTAGATAGTGATTACACCACTCTAGATTAGGTTGGGTTAAGTCCTCATTGATTAACACAAGTCAACTCATCACTATCATGTGATTAGGGTTTGATTAAAACAAGGTATCACTCAATTGAACCTTTCAGGGGCATTTTGGTAATTTACCCATTGACCATCATCATGGGTCAATTCATTAGCCACTTAGTCCCTTAACATCTTAGGTTTCCATTAGGGTTTAGATTAGATCATCATTGAACCATTTACACCTTCAAGTGATTAAGTATAATCAACCTTGAAGGTCTCCAATTGGTTTAGGGTTTAACCTTCAACCCATTTGATTCTTAAACGACCTTGAATTTGTTTAATCTCAAATGACCTTGAATCCATTTGAACCTTAAATGAGTGTGGACCCACTTAATCTTAAACGGGTGTGGACCCATTTAAGTCCAAACGAGTGTGGACCCGTTTGAGCCTAAACGAGTGTGAACCCGTTTGAGCTTAAATGGGTGTGAACCCATTTGGACTCAAACGAGTGTGAACTCGTTTGGACTCAAATGAGTGTGGACTCGTTTGGACTCAAATGAGTGTGAACTCATTTGGGCTTAAACGAGTGTGAACTCATTTGGTCTAAAACGAGTGTGGGTCTACTTGGGTTCAAACCGCATGAACATAAAAGGTGACACAAAGTTTATGCTTGAATAGGATTTCTTATGTTGAAGCTTTCAATTGGCCCAAGCCATGTTAACCATATACAAATTGAGTCAATTAGGATGAGCCTCAATCAACTGGACACCAAATTGACCCTCAATTAAAAGCCAATTAGGGTTAAACCTAACTCAATTAGGTTTTCCAATCGGCTAATCATCAATGTTCAACAATATGATTCAAATCAGAGTTGAACCTATCAATTGACCTCCGATTGGGCCCAAACTTGGCTCAAACGGTCTTGAGGTCGTTTGGATGACCTCCAAACGATCTTGAGACCGTTTGCCCAAAGTTTGACCAAAAACCAAAACGATTTGATAAGGGTTGAGCCCTAATTAAATTAAAAATCAGCACTTTTCATCAATTTATCAACATCTTGTAATTGGACCCTCAAACCATCAAATTTCTTTAACCCTAGACCTCCAATCGATCTTGGGGTGTCACTAAACGAGTGTGAGATCGTTTGGATGAACCCCCAAACGGGTTGGAACCCGTTTGGGTCCTTCAACCCAAAACTCAACAAGATCTATATTGAAAATCAGCAACTTTCACCCGATTAGGGTTAGGTTATTGAAGTATCTTCAACTCTTAATTGGTTAGGAATTAGATTAAAATTATTTTTAGGAATGAAATTCAATACATTATGAACAGGTATCCCAAACGGTCAATGCTCGGTCAACTCACTCAAACGGGTTGGAACCCATTTGCCAAAAAGTTCAAGTTAATTAGTTTGGAAAATCAGTACTTAATTCAATTCTATTGCCTAATTGATTGGCCTTCAACCTACGATTCCTTTGGAGTTAACCCCTCAAATTTTGTGGGTCATTAGCCTACATAATTGTGAACAGAAAACCCAAACGGTACACACTTGGTCAACGCCCTCAAATGGGTTGGAACCTGTTTTCCCAAACCGACCTAGTGAACCCGTTTGCCTTTCAAATGGTTTGGTCAAAAAGGGGGAAAGACATAAGACCGTTTGATAAAGTAACTTTGGTAATCACACCCATCTTCTTCTACCTCCAAAGTAAGGTCTGTTCATTGTGGTTTTAGTTTGCAAGAAAGCAAGGGAGGATGCGGAAAAGAAGAACAAGATACTTTTGCAAGTACAAAGATATGCATAAGAAAGCAAAAGGGTTTAGAGTTATTAAACCCGCCTTAAGGTCGTTCCTTGAGCTCCAAGCTTCCAAGATTCAAGTATTTAATGGCGTCTTGAGCTCCACAGGTCTTCCAAGGTCAATTCTTCAAGAAAAAGATGGGGATGGTCGGCTAGAACAAGGAACCTAAGTAAGAAAACTAGCAATTCAACCTTGTAATACGATTTCCTCCATGAATCCAAGCTAGAAGGTGGTGTTCTCTTACCTAGAATAGGTTGGTCGTCCCCTTGAGCTCCTGAGCTTTTCTTTGTCCGGTTGAGAAAGATAAGAAGTGAGGAAGTGAAGGAAAACGTTTGCTTGGTTTGGAAAGAAAGGTGCTTATATAGTTTAGGCTGATTTACACCATAAAGACCTCTAGAACTTTGAAATTCTCATCCAAGTCCTTTCTTATTTAAGGGAACGTCCAATCTCATCTAAACTTATGCAAAGCTCATGAAATATCAAGATCTAGGGGTAAAGAAAGCCAACTTTCAACTAGGGTACATACATGAAAGGTTTCCTTACTCGAACTTAGTGAATTTTATATACAAAGGTCATTTTTCTTATCTGATTATTCATTGATGTGTCCCTTTCACCATTTCTACTCTAAATGATGACAAGAGTCATAAAAGATGTTCTAGATGGTGTATTTTACAAGTTGCACCCCTCAAATTGGGTAAACTGCATTTTACTCCAAATTAGGGTTTTTAAGCATAAGGATTATTCCACAAGCTGCATCTAGATGCCCAAGCTTGGGAAATCCATCATGTCTCATCATATTCACTCATATGATGTCTCATTATCAAAAGAACATCTTAACATGTGCAATTGCAAGTTAACCCGTTAACTGGGTAATTTGCACATAAGCCCCTGCATTACCAAAATAATACTACAACTTTGTTTAAATAGGACAAAATTGAAAGTATATGTTCCTGAGGAACTTAATTACATGTCAAAAGATAATCACCAGGGTTTAATTACATATTTAGGCAAAACACCTAGGGTTAGTTTATAACCCAGGTCAGGGATGTTACAGTCACACAGATCCGAGAGTCCTCATATTCCGACTAGCGGTGCAGAGGAAAATATTGCCGGCCCCCGGTCGTGATCCTTTTCTAGACACCTCTATCTTTAGTATAATCCTCTAATAACTCCCTTACGTTCTATGGAGTTTGTAAAATTTAATAAGTATTAATGGTTAAGTGAGGAACCTACGCTCTGATACCAAATGTTACGACCCCACCTCCCGATTATCCCCAATTAAGGGAGACCGAGAGGTCGAAACCGCACCCATAACTTCCAGATCAAAGGTTTGGCAATTAACCAAGAATAATTATCAAATTTTAACAGACTAAATGGGAAAACTATAAGAAAATAAACTTTTGCATACCTTTTTGAAAACTTGGATCTCTAAACTTCTATCCACTTATGGATTCTATTCTAACTAATCCTCCTTGTATTTTACTTCATGTATTTCACAATATGATGATTTACTATTTTTCCTTTTGGCTTGTACCTAAAACACCGACAAACAAAACGTCGATCAGCCAAAGATGGTATGTGGGGGAAACAATAATCGTACAACAATGATAACAATGTATTGCAACCAATTACCATTTAACAAACAATTTTACGCTTTAAATATAACTGCACAATCCATGAGTAGCCTATCCTCTGTGTTATCCCTGTAGTGGACATGGATACTACCTTCCTTATGGTAGATCCCCATTAAACCCCTCATGGTCCCACCTATAGGTGAACCAGTTTCTAGGGTTGAGTCACATGGCACTGCTCGTAAGTAGCCCACTCCTTAACTCATGGCATGCTAATGGGTCTCATGGCACTACACTTGGTAGCCCAATTTCTAACCCACGATAACCTAGACCTTACTCTAGGTTACCCCTTTTTAGCCATTACAAGCCACAGAGGTGGACCCGGATCTAGCCAGTTATACATGTATATTCATAGTGATAGTCATAGTCACTCTATAGTTGCATGAAATAAAAGCATCCAACAGGTATTTCAAGCCATGAGGGAAACGTCGATGAAATCCTCAGAAAACTAGTCGGGATAATCATAAGCGTAACCACATACCTGATTTGATGATTTCACAGCATTAAGAAAATCCGACCAAGAATAGAATCCAAGCAAGCAATTCAATAATCACATAATTCCTGAAAAGAATATGTACTCTATTTATTACACACTTTATCAAGAATCTACTTTATTGACTTGGATTCACTTTCTAGGGTTTTTGTATCCATTTTAGGGTTTCATTTTGCAATTAGGGTTTCCCTTCATCTTTTATCATATTAAACCCTAATTTTATGCCATTACTCATACACCCTAATTAACTCATCTATTCTTCAATATTAAGGTTATCTTAACAACATATAACTCTATTTCCATATTAAAGGCACATTAATCATTATTTAATTTCATCAAACTTCTTTTCATTAAAGCTACTATTTTTATCCTTTTAATCCATGACAAGATTATTATGTGCATCTATCATTAATTCAAAGTTCATTAGGGTCTAATTAACATATGAACTCATTTTACCATCAATGTACCTTTTATTCATGAGAAAACCCTAATCACTACATATAGGGTATGTATCTAGAATTTAGGACTTTTATGTGCAAATAACTTAGGACCATCATTTTACAACATATTTTCACATTTTCAAATCATATACCATCTTATCTTCTTTTACCCTAAATTTAGGGTTTCTAAATACTTAATCATTCTCATATGGGGTAAAAACCCTAAATCATGCAAATTTCATCTAGATCAGGTTCAAATCTAACATTATCATTCAACATGCTATTAATACTTCAATTAACCCATTAAGCATACTAGATTCAACCTTTAATCACAAAATGGGTTTTTCACTTAACTTTAATGCACTTTTCATCAACTTATTGTACTTTTGCAATTAGGACCGGAATCAATCTTTAATAGTATTTTTATTGAATTCCTCTCGTTCTTTTGATCAAAATACATATATTATTCGTATTTATCCGAGCTACGGTTAATTAATTATGAATTTTGTAAGCATCTACTTACTCAGCCATTCAGATTGCGCCACGTCACGCAGCTCCCATGCAGCACAGCTTGCTTGGAAACATAACGGATTGACTGTTATGCCCTCAGTAAGTGATGTGTTTCTACAGCCCGTGGAGGGGCAACTTCGTCCAATCGGCCTATCTCCTTCTTCAACCTTGGGCAACACGTTGGTCGCCGCCCTAGCCGCCGAACGCAGGCCTGAGCACGGGTTTTGCTCCCAACTCTAGACCTAAACTTCGCCAGAAAAGCATCCCTTTCTTCCGCCGCTCACATGCGCACGCGGGGCGCCAACAAACCACAGCCAAGATGGCCAGTTACTTGTCCGTTTAGGCCATACACTAGAGGTCATCCCTGCAACCTAGTTGCCTCTGCTGCACATGCTCTAGGGCACAGACTTGAGGGATAGGTTTCTCCTTCGCACCGTGGTACTCCAGGAGTCCCTCACAACCCCTGGTTCCCTCTCCTTGCATCATGCTCACAGTGTTTCTTGGGGTTAGGGTTTGAAGACGAAAAATAGATAAGAAGGAGGGAGAAAGATACGTGGAACCCTTAAGAACTCAACCCTAGGCTCTTCCCCTTTATATAGGGTGCGAAATGAAGCCCTAGGTCAGCTTATACATGACTCAATGAGTCCCTTTCCAAGTAGGAAGTCAATTCCTTCAAAGATAAGGATATTCTCTCTCTTACTTTTTATCCTTTGGATATTCTCTTTTATATGGATATTAGGAATATGAAAATCCATTTTCTTATTCTCTTTAATCTTGCTTTTTAAACCATTGGCACGAATTTCTATATTTCTTTAAGTAGAAAATACTTTCTTCTTAACAAAACCACATACTTCATTAGTTAAGTATCCCCATTATCCTTTTATTTTGTAATTTTGGTATTTTATCTTTCTTTCCTCTTTATTGGGACTCCTTGGATCCCAAGGAACTCTATTATTTTGAAATCCTTTTTATTGGATACTCATTATCCTTCTAGATGCATCTAAATGCATTATTTCACATTATCTTGTTTATTTCTTATTAAAATAACTCTTTTTGATGTTTTCTCTTTATTTATCTTTTATTTTCCAAATTTGGTATTCCTTTTATCATTAGGAATCCTTGGGATACGAAATTCCACCAAGGATAACCCAATTATCCCTTTTTCCACTTATTTCCAACATTTTAACATTATTTTCAATTTCTTTTTTACTAAAGAAATACTTAATTAATCTTTTCTTTTCTTATTGCTTTCTTTTTGCAACTTTGGACTTCTTGGAATCCAAGGAACCCAAGAGGCACGAAATCCATCCTTGGATTACATCTTTTTGCCTTCTAGAGGTTTCTACCTCTTCCTTTTCCCAAAATATTCAATTATTCATTTACTAATTGAATTTTCTTATTATTTGGGCCCAATAGCCAATAAATCCCACAACACAAACATCAAGGCTATTGTAAACGAAATCCATTTATTCGAACCAAATTATATCATTATTTGTTCCAATATCTTTAATATGAGAAATTTCATTTCTCACCAAATGAACCCAAAAATTGGGGTTGTAATAGAAACTTAGTTGAGTGAACCTCTTTGGCTAAGACCATTTTTTGATGATTTTTAACAAAACAATTAGTTAATGTCGAATTAAGGTACAAGCGGTAAATATGAACAAAATGTGAGAAAATTAAAGTAAGTTTGTTCTACTCAAGGAAATTAGGAGCAAACTTAGACATGAAATATAAAAAAAATTGGATGTTATTGACCCCCCAAACTTAGAATCTAGCTTGTCCTCTAGATACTAAAGAGAATTAAAGCATTAAGGGATGACTAAGGGCTTTATTTCTATAATTTTTTCAGAATTGACCTTGTCTTTACACCATCCTTGGATCAAGGTATCTATGTGTCTTCTTGGTCTGCATAGTGTATTACCTAGCTTCATACATCCAAAGTTGCGTGACTTCTTTCATATGTTGCATTTTCTCCTTAGGAGGAGTTTATCCTTCATGTCATTCACCATTCTTCATTTCCTAGCCATACTCATGCAAGATAAGTGCTAGAGATTGTGTGCATACACAACTTTTTTTGGGTAGTCCTAGCTAGGTGTGCGGGGGTAGGTTTAGGTTGTAATTTGTTTTGTCTTTCTCAGGTTCAATCAACCATGAGGATTGTTGTATTCATAGTGTTACTTCGCCTATAATTCATCATCTAATTTTAGATTGTTATTTGAGATCACACCCTTGAAAGTTAGGCCATAATTGTTTGGCTTCCAGGATCCACTATCGAACATGACATACTTGTATTCTTGAGTGAAGTTGTATCACAGTCAAGTAGACACATTCAACATCTTTTTAAACAAATCTTTCATGGTTTCATTCAATCTCACCTTTTATTCTTACTCACAAAGCTTGTGGGCAATGAGATTTTTAGTTTGCGTGGGTCGTACAATCTCTTTTGATCCCTAGTGGGGTTTAAGCACTAGAAGGGATATATGTTTTCTTTTTACAAGATTTTTGCACTTTTCAAACTGTACTACGAGGCTAGGGTGATTGATCAGAAGTGTGGATGATTAAGTCCTCCTTATTTTAGAGAAATTGCTAGGGAGAATAGTGTTCTTTCACTACATACAATGTCTTGAGATAAGAATGGTGTAAAGACATGGTGACCTGGGTTTTATTAGGTAAACTAAATAACTCAAAACATCACTTTTGAAAAGATTTGGCTTGAAGACAAGAAGGTCTAAGGGTGGAGTGATGACAACATCTAGGAAAATTATATTCAAAATTGCCTCAATAACAAAAAATTTCCTTCATTAAGATCTTTCAAGTTAAGATATGTACATCTAGAAAGAATCTCAAAACTAAAATTTTCATGTTTGAGAGATCTTTCAGCGTAAGAAAGCATCAATTAATGGAAAAGAGAATAAAATATGCATGTATAAAGATAATGGGTTGTAGATGTAACATCCCAAGATATGAGGCTTCGAATAAAATGATCTTAAAAGGAATGAATGGACTACCAATATCACCAAGGTGCACCTCCTTTTCAGAGAGACCATCAGTATACTATGATGGATGACCAATCAGGAAGTTTATCCTAGCTTGCAGGTATGTGAGGACAAAGCACACAGTTACGGCTAGGGGTGGTATGTGGGGCCATTCTTCATTCCTAAAACTCTACTAGATTCTTGGGTAGTGTAACCATGCATTACAATATTTCGGTTTTTCTAATTTCCAATCTTCAACTGGATCACCCCTACCATATTGCTTGATCAGCTCGACGATGTGAGTTGCAACTTGTGTTGCCTTTTGTTTAATGATGATGTGAGTTGTTTTGTGATAAGTTTTTATTTTGTTGCTAAAGATTGTGTCTGAGTTGTTATATAAAATGACTATTTTCTCCTTTGTATTAATTAATAGCAAGGTATAATGCCCATCGGAAAGAATAGGCACAAAGATGAATCTTGAAACATCGGATTTATGTTTTTCAATGATCCTTACTAATTCCCTAGATTCCTTCTTCAATAGGATGTCACCTACAATTTCATAGAAGGCCATATATACATCCTAGATCCTATCATCTAGAAGAAATTATCAGGTTGTCATGACGTTAGTGTGATGTACCCCCTATAATTAGTATTTCTCGTAGGTCTACCCTCAACACCTGGACACTATTTCTTTCAAAAATTGTGATAATTTCATCCTCTTGGGGCTTCAATTCCTCCATGATGAGATTTAGATCCTCTAGAAATAGCCCTTAGCATGTCTCTTTGTCAAATTCTTTAAAGGTTTAGAGTAATTAAATTAGTGGGTGCTTGTTCATCCGCTGCTACCTCATCATGGGGAACATCATGTTCATTGCCCAAATCCTTCTATGTCTCTGGATCCAAGATTGTGGGTGGACCAGTTTCTTTGTGAGAAGATGGAATTTATTCCTTAGACTGTACAACAAGTTAAGGTTATGATGCAGTGTGGTCCTTATGGTGGATACCCTCTTCTTGTTCATCTTTGAAATATACACCCATCTATTTCCTTATTTCATATTGTAAGCATTGGAAGGGCGGGTTGTTCTCAGCTAGAGGGTGGGATGGAGATGTTGGGAAACTTTTTAGGGAGGGGATTGTAGGTTCCTTTTAGATACTCTTTAGTTGTTCTCTCCATGGTGTCTTCTGTGGGAGGGGGACTGGTGATTACATTTCCATGGAATTTCCTCCATGTGATGGTCATAGAAAAATCTATTATCATATATGATTTCCATGACATATATTCCTCTCAAAGCATGGAAGTTTTCCTTGGATAATTTTTCAAGCGGTGTCCCTCTGTTCAATGCCTATATCATTCAATTCATGATGAAGGTGACATCCCTTGGTTCTAAATTTTCTTGAGGCTCGTTGTTGTTGATACTTACTTTTGTCCAGTTGGGCCCGTACCATCCTTCTACTCCATGCACTACATGCTTCAAATGAGTAGGTATAGTTTGTATCACCTTAGTTTATGGATTTTCAAAGGACATCCTTCCACACCACATGTCTTAACAATGTAGTTGTAAATAATGGCTTTCTAGTGGAAAGATCGGCCATGGTCAATAGCCAGTGGTTAAAAGCCTTGAATGGAAGAATTATGAGATTTAGTTTTGTGGTTATTTTCAAGGTTTTTTACAACTCTTAGACTTAGGGATCCTTGTTATTTTTAGCATACAAGTGGGCAGCCTGTAACATCCCAAATTTTGACTAAAATTAGGATACAATCCTAATTATCATGTGCTTTCTATCTCTTCATGTAGCGTCATCACCATTAATATATCTATAAATCATAATTGGTCTTATTGTGTCCAAATAACTTAAAGCATTATAAGAATATACCCCTCTCACTATTTTATAGGTTTTCATCACTAATGAGAACCCTAATTGAGTTAAATTGGATTAATTAGACCTAAGTGACTATAAGTTAAATGTCGTATGAATAAGAATAAAATATTAGCCTCTTTAGATATAGTTAAGATGAAAATAATCATGTTCTACTAAATACTCATCATCTAGATGTCAAATATGGAAACTAAGAATATGAGATTGTTCTAGACCCTACGATGCATATGTGATCCAAATTTGAGTTTAAAGGAATCTTGTTTGACCCCTTAACCAAAATAGTAATGAAACATATGATTTCAGGCCAAATATTTAATTAATGTGTTTTCACAGCTAAAGTTTGTTCTTTTAATCTATCACTTAGTTGTGTTATGTGAAGAGGAGTCTAACTCGAACTCTCATATCTCCAATACCTGCAAGAAGGGTGGGGGTCATCCTCCTTCCCCAACTCCCTCTTCATGTTGAACTTTAATAGTTTGTAGGATAGTCTCCATAATCCAACACGAGTCTCCTTTTATGTAGGGTCCTAACGCGTAAAAACCTACCAAAATCTACTGCCAAATTTTCCCATTTTGTTCATCTTAAACTCCCTAGGGTTTGGTTATGTAAGGAGTACCATCTGCAACCCGACCATTGCATTTTAAGGAAACTCCATGTTGTGACATATCCATGTGACCAAAGACTCTCTTATATATATTTCAACCCCTAATAAGCAGTTAGGAACAATTAGGATCACATAAGAGTTGCTAGTTTCTCCTCCAGTTTCCTCAAAGCCTCAACCCTTGAAACTTCCTCATTGGAGTCTATCTGGTTCATTGTCTCGGCGACCCATACCGCCAAGATGACAAGGGAAGCCACAAAATAGTTCTCTTAGGACTGAAGAAGCTTCTTCACCCATGTATTTCATCAACTAACACATGTATCATTTTATTCGTGCCCCCTTTCCTGTATCTAGCAACAGACAATGATTACATAGAATTTCTCCACCTCTCCCTAAAATTTGCTCACTACTAGATTCACTTCGAGGTTTCATAATCAATTCAAGGGATTACATTAATTTTGCCAATGAATTGATGGTTGACATTGACTTTTCATTTCTGCTTCTCAAACCAGTAATGGAGGTGATGGGTTCAATAGCCATAGACCATGCTTCCTATCTTTTTAGTCTCATTGAGACCATGGTAACCTCCAGAAAATGAATATGAAGGTTTTTTCCCAAGTTTGATCACAGGAAGTTACTTCACACAATCGGCTAGTGAGTCTTTATTCCATCACAAGGAAGAAGAGGGGGGATCCCCTTGGATTTTTGCCTTTTCTCCCATGTAATTCATTTTTTTTGTGATAACACCCATTTTATGGCTATTTAGTGCCCATATTTAGTTGTCAAACCTTCCTTCTAAACTGTTTTCCTCTCCATTTTATCTTGTTATTGCACATAAGTAACCCACACTATGCTCCTGACTCTTTTCCTATCTTTTGCAGAGATTTCCCTCATTTTTTCACCCAAAGTCCGCAAAAAGGCTCGTCCTGGACCATCTACAACGAGCACCTGCACCGGCCCTTCTACTAGTTGTGTGACACACCCATTTACCTGTCGTGGTCGCTACCCGACATGACAGCAACCCGATACAGGCATGTCGTGCGAGCAACCCTAACGAGCGGTATGCTATCTACCTGACAGGGAGCTTTTCCCACCACGACTAGTCAACCCGATGGAGTTTGTCGTGGGATGAAGCCACTCATTGGAGCAGCTACCCTCCAGGGTCATTATCCCAACACGGTCAAGCGCAGTTTGCTCATAACCTGGCACGTGACGCCAGTCGTGTCGGGCGACAGAAGTGTCGACCCTCCTCTGAAGCCACATAAACAGAGACGATCATGGATACGTGTCCCCACGAGAACCGCAACCTCTACCAGCCACTGCCTATAAATAGTAGCTACAAGACTAGATGGGATGGGTCGGAACCCAACAAGAGCTAACTTTTAAAGCAGAGCTAGTGTGTCGAGTTCCCAGGCGTGCCAAGTGACACCAGGTGAGCACACCCCCAACCCGAGAGGGGCGGGAGGAGTTCACTTAGAACCCGTCCTGGTAGCCACAACAGCATGATACGACCAAGAAGGCCACCTCAATGTGTTGGGTTTCTAGATGGCCGGTAACTCGATATGGCTCTCCCCTCTACACCTGATACAAGGAACTCATGAGCCTAAGTGTTCCCTAACCCGATATGATATCGAGCCCGATACAGACCTACCATCAAGGCGTGTTGCCCGACAAGTATGGAAACCCGACACGGCCGTATCAGGAAGGGAGTCCCTCCTGGTATACCTTATCTGTCATGACTCAGAACCTGACATGGTCACGAGACTGACACGGGCGTATTGGGCAGAGCTCCTGCCCGGTATCAGGTTGGGGGAACCTTAGGGGTCCGCTGCTATATATCGACCTCCTAAATCAAGGAGACTAATACTTATCTTTCCCTTTTTACTGCATTCCACTTGCATTTCCCTATGCATTGCAACTAAACCTTTTGCTCTCTTTAAGCTTATTGGAATCTATGGAGTTCACCTCATATTGTTCTGTGTATGGCTCCTTTTTGTTGGATGATTTCTTTATAGCATCTGAACTCTAGTCTCTTCTTTTGGATCACGCTTTTGACTAGCTATTGAATCATTTTTCACGTTCTGACTCCCTTGAGAGAGGGTTGTCATAACTCTAGAGTTTGGACTGATCCAGGCATACGAGTGTACCAAAGATCGGGGATGCCCCAGTTGTATTTCACTCTGACCTATGCCCACTGCCCTTGAGAGAGGGGATTGGTGCTCAGTTGGGGGCATCCTCTTTGAGAGAAGAGTATGCTGGAAGCTTCCCGTGGCCGCTTGTTATGCCTAAGTTTTCTTCCTTTGTGCCTTATCTTGATGATAGTTGTATTCTCTTGGCTTCTGATATACAAACCCCTATAAAAATTGCTAAACCCTAAAATCATAATCTTTTTGGTAACTCCAGTCAGAGATAGTCTTTCAGTTTAATTACTTTGTGGTGTTTTCTTGTTACAACCAAACCCCTCCTTTTAACTGTTTGATGTACTTAGACAAGTGAAACTGGAGTTCTAAAGCGTCGTTCTTCCTATCCCTTCGTTCGACCCTGTGCTAGTTGTAGGTGTCTCAGGCATTCAGGTATTATAAATTATAAAAGTCTGATGACTTAGACACGTCTCCACTCTCTGGACCCGCGTCTGAGGCTGATTAGTTTGTCATGCCTCTTCATGGGCATTTTTGGACTTTCTCGCCAGGACTACTCAACGTTCGTGTTGTTTTTTTTAGAGACACTCGCTGCCAAATAGGATTTACCAATTGGGCCAACTGGATAAAGGGCCCTGTGTGTGGATAATCTGAGTCTTTGATTTGTTAGGGAATTTCCTATTTGGTTGATAATTCAAAATATCATAACAAATTATTTGTTTCTCAAAAAAATATGCAAAGACTTGTTGGAAAGATTAAAATACAAGGAATCATATTGTCCTATTTTCAAAGCTTGTTTTGAACCCATTTTCAATTAACCCTAAATGAACACTAAAACCCTAGAAATCATGTTTATGATTCATAATTAATGAATGTTAATTGTTTTAAAAGGGTAATTAGGTTTTCTTAAGACCAAGAATGCAATTAGATTTTTTCAACCTAAGAAGAGAAATTAGGTTTTCTTCAAGAGAGGTAAGTGGTTAATGTAGTTTGAACATAAGTATTGATTATTTTTAGGTATGTATATATAATAAATTCTATGAATACATTATTTACTATTTCAATTGTTAAAGGTCAATAAATTTATAATGAACTGAACATCATGCTTATTGTCAATATTTATTGTATCATATTTCATGCACATTAGAGATAAAGTTAAAAATCAGATCTATGAGAAATTTAAGAGTTTTCAAGAGAAAGAAAATGTTGAAAATAAGTTATATAAGATCCTCATGAAGAGGCTCCTAAGAGCAAAAAAAAGAGGAAATTTGGTGCATAGAGAAGAGGAACTTCAGAGAAAGCCAAGAGTACTTTGATGCATAAGAGAAGAGGAACTTATGTGCAAACTCAAAGATTCTTAGATATGTTAAGATAAAAGATATAATTTAAAAGTAATTATGACTCTTTTTTCATGTTTACTATTTTGAAGTTTGTTTTCTATTTACATGCTTTCATTAAGACATAATACATTTAATTCCACTTACCAAATTATTCGATGCGTGGTTGGGGGCATGATTCCCACATGTATTGAGAAATGTCAATGATAGAACCATGGGAAGATCAGGCTAATGAATAGATCAAGGTTTCTTAAGGTTTATCCTGGTGGGTGCCATCTACCTAGATAATATAGTCATTTATATTAGAGTTTCTTTCATGTTTTAAATCATGTTTAGAGGTTAGACTGTGTATTCATGAACTCAACTTTATTGGACTTCCTTTGAGAAATGTATGAATCTTTTAATATCAATGCATGTTGATTGATTACTTCATTTGCTATATTATTATTCTTGTGACACCCTTTTGAGCTAAAGTCCCTAATGTTATGGAAAACATGGAAGTTTCTCCCTCTGATACATGTATGTTTAAAGGGGTTTTACACAGACAAACTCAATGTAGAGTTAAATATGGCCCCTCCTTGTCTATGTACATGTATTCCTCTATGATGTGCCATAGAGAAAACCTTGAAGAATTTCTTGTTGATTGACACATTTTGTCTAAAGGCTGACTCATGTTGTCTCTAGAGAGAGTGTAATTTTCATTGGTGTAGATGACATCATCCCCATGCTTATCATCATTGAGAATGTCCTCCAGGATATGGGTGTCTCTTAGTAACATCATTGATGTCAACATCATGTCCATTGTTGCAATTTTACATGGCAACAGTGGAGGTGGTGCCAAGTTGGTGCAATCAGCTATAGATGGCTTGGGGGGAAACTTGGTTATAAGGTTTGAATGGAGATGTAGAGAGAATCTAGTCTAGATTTCCTTCATCCTCCTCCCCAACTAGTTCTACCTCTCCCTATACAAAGATATAAATGGATGTGCCCCTCCCTCTAGAGGCTCATATATGAACATATCGTTGACTATATCTCTATATTATACGGGAGGGGGAAGGGATTTTTAGTCAAAGAGGGGATCCAACCCATTCATCATGTCCTTGGTTGTCTCCCTAGTTCCTCCCCTTGGGTTATTGGTTCTTATATGATGTTGTTGTCACATGTGGCCTCGACGTCCTTCTGGCCAAAACTTGTTTCGGTACCATTGGACAAGAAGAACCCACTTCTTCTTTTTTCTTGGACTCCTCCATTGTTGTTCTCTTGTTGGTGGAGTGCCCTGTCAATGTTAGGGAATTTATATCATTGTCTTCTCTAGTAGGCACTTGCACATACTTAGTAGAGTCTTATTCTTCTTGTTCAACAAATAACTCTCTTTTGTCTTCCTTGCCTAGCAATGGTGTGATGGGTGTGATGCCTAACTTCACTAGATCCATGTCTGCATTTAAATGCACATACATCTCCATGTTTTCCTATGTTTGGGATTATTTTATTTCATTGTTGACCTGCTATTTTTTTACAGTTGATTCTATTGGGATGGTGCATTGACAGTGGCACTTTGTGGTTCTTCTCATTGGAGGCACATAGATCCTAGCTCTTGCACCTTAAGTCATCTCATTGTTGCCTTAATGAAGTGATTTCTTTGTTAATGTTAGCCACGAACTCCATGATTCTGATCTAGCTTGCTGCAAGTAGCTACATCTATTGTGGCATACTCATGAGAGGTTGGATATTCATTATTAGCTCTTTTACGTGTGACGTTAGTGACAAAACATCTATAGTTAAGTTGGAAATAGTAATACCAAAAGTAAAATGATCTCATAGATCCTTGAATTTCTTCATTGTGTGAGATTGTTCGATTGTTCATCATGTCAACACAAGCTTTCTTCTTGCCCAAACTCCTCCCTTTGGATAATGTTGATGTGTCCTTAGGTTCTATGAAAGATCCATTCCACCTCTTTGGTGCTGTTGCTGGGGATAGGCAATGAAAACCGTTCTACGTACTTGAGTTTTACTTGCACTTTGCCAAAAACCTTGTACATATGCATATAACACTACAAATATTTACTACACATAGTATTTACTGCACATAATATTTATGCAACACACTAATACCTTTTATATCTTTCTTCATTTCCAGGTACTTTTCTTCCTTTTTCTAGGTCATCCTTGCCTTTAGCAAATAATGGATGACCAACCTCCTGAAGCCCGCTCTCTATGCTCATTTTTCCAAGTGTGTGCAAATGAGGAAAGGAATATTGTTGTTATGCAACCCCTCAACGTCACCAACTTCGAGCTGAAGCCTTCTTTCCTTCAACTTCTCCAACACAACAGGTTTGGTGGGAATACCATCGATGAGAACTCATTCAACCATCTGAAAACATTCAAGAGGATGTGCAACACTTTCAGGATTAATAGGGTTCCGCTAACACATATCTATATCCAGTGCTTCCCCTTCTCGATGAGGGATAAGGTGTTGGAATGGTACACTAGTCTTCAAGATGGAAGTCTTCCTGACTGGGAGCATCTTACTAATGCTTTTATCTCCAAGTTATTTCCTATTGAGAGGACAATTAAATCCAGAACAAAATTACGAGGTACTCTCAGAAGCCATCAAAAAATCTTCATGAAAATTGGGAGAGGTTTATGAGCTATCAACGTGAATGCCCTCATCATGGTTTTTTTGAACCCAAGATGATCGCCACATTTTACAATGGAGTGTGTCCTGCATAGAGGAAGTCCTTGAATGCTGTAGTTGGTAGTGACTTCTTGGGACTCAGTGCTTAAAGGGCCAGGGAAATCATTGAAAACATGGCCAAAAAATAGTGCTAGCTCTACTAGATGTTGAAGTTCCTCCCGAAAATGAAGATCCTGTGGAGACAGTCATGTATGCTTCTCTCCGAAAAGACCCACCCAGTCAACAAGAAAAAGAAGCCCTGCTTGAATTGAAAGTTTTTCTGAGAGGCCTAGAATACCGCTTTCTAGATGAAGGGAGGATGAATCCAGTAATAATCAACTCAGAGTTGACCGATAGTCAAAAAGATCAGTTGCGCAAAGAGTTAAGGATGAGGAGGAAAGCCTTAGGGAACTCAATCAGAGACCTAAGGGGTATAAGTCCCTCTGTGTGGATGCACATGATCCATCTAGAGGAAGACTCTAGGCCGTATGCCCAGCCATAGAGAAAGTTAAATGAATAGCTTTGGGAAGTTGTCAGTAGGGAAGTGGTAAAGCTTCGAGACGCTGGTATTATCTATGCTATTAGAGACAGTATGTCGGTAAGCCCAATACAAGTAGTTCCAAATAAAGGAGGTATGTCATTGGTTAAGGGAGATGATGGAGTCGAGATCGCCACCAAGATGGTTACCGATTGGCGGATGTGTATCAATTATCATAAGCTCAATGCCGCCACCAGCAAGGACCATTTCCCCCTTCCATTCATTGATCAGATTGCAGAGCGCCTGGCTTCACATTCCTTCTTCTATTGGTTGGATGGGTACTCAAGTTTTTATCAGATCCCCATTCACCCTGATGACCAAGAAAAGACCACGTTCACTTGATATGGAACTTTTGCCTTCAGGAGGATGCCCTTCAGGCTTTGTAATGCACCTACTACCTTCTAGAGGTGTATGAATGCAATTTTTGCTGATCTCCTTGAAGACAAAATGGAAGTGTTTATGGACGATTTCAGCATGTACGACAACTCCTTTGATGATTGTCTGAACAACCTGTCTTTGGTGATGAGAAGGTGTGAAGAGAAAAACCTAACTATAAATTGGGAAAAATGTCATTTCATGGTTCGAGAAAGCATAATTCTGGGGCACAAGGTGTCCAACAAAGGTATTGAGGTCGATCCATCTAAGGTTGAGGCGATTGCCAAGCTCCCTCCGCCCACTTCAGTTATAGGTATTCAAAGTTTCTTGGGTCATGCAAGGTTGGAAAGTGGCTACTATCAGTGGTTTATTAAAGATTTCTCGAAGATAGCAAAACCACTTTCCAACCTCTTGATGAAAGATGTGAAGTTCGACTTCACAAATGAGTGCATGGAGGCATTCTCTAGGCTGAAAGATGATTTAGTATCTACACCTATTCTCCAGTCTCCTGACTAGAATCTCCCATTTGAGCTTATGTGTGATGCCAGTGACTTCTCCATTGGTGTTGTTCTAGGCCAAAAGAAGGACAAGAAGCACCACGTCATTTTCTAAACAAGTAAGACCTTGGACGAAGCTCATTTGAACTACATGACTACTGAAAAGGAGATGATGTCTATTGTGTATGCTTTCGATAAGTTCAGGTCCTACCTCATGGGTTCCAAGGTAATAGTGCATACCGACCAGGGGCTATCAAGTACCTGATGCAGAAAAAGGACGCTAATCCCAGGCTACTACGATGGGCATTGTTGTTATAGGAATTTGATGATGAGATAAAAGATAAGAAGGGTTTAGAAAATGTGGTCACCGACCACCTCTCGAGGATTTAGGTGGAAGATCACCACCCACTGCCCATCAATGAAAGTTATCCCAATGAATCCATATACGCTGCCCAGATAGCTAACCCAGAGGGGCCATGGTATGCAGATTTCTGCAACTACCTAGCTTGTAAACAACTTCCCCCAGATATGTCTTATAATAAGAAGAAGAAATTTTTCTCTGATTTAAATAATTACTACTGGGATGATCCTTTGTTGTTTAGATGTTGCACTGATGGGTTGTATAGAAGATGTATACCCGAGGAGGAAGCCCCTAAAATTATGTTTGAGTGTCACTCATATCCCTATGGAGGATACCTGGGAGGTGAGAGGACTGCTACTAAGATCCTCCAATCAGGTTTTTACTGGCCAACTTTGTTCAAGGACAAGCATGCTTATGTGAAGTCCTGCAACGAATGTCAATGAACTAGAAACATTTCTCGCCGAAATTAGATGTTGCTTTCATATTGGATCGAGGTTGAGATCTTCGATATTTGGGGTATAGATTATATGGAGCCCTTCCCTTCATCCTATGGTTTTAAATATATCCTGGTTGTGGTTGATTATGTATCTAAGTGGGTTGAAGCAGTGCCCGCCATTACGTGCGATGCTAAAGTAGTAACAAAGATTTTTACGAAGATCATCTTTCCAAGATTCAGAGTGTCGAGAACAGTCATTAGTGATGGCGTTTCTCACTTTTCATAGAAACTATTTGAATCATTGTTGTGTATGGCCTTCTTCACAAGGTTGCCATGCCATACCAGCCACAGACATCCAGACAAGTTGAAGTCTCTAACAGGCAGATCAAGTATATTTTAGAAAAGACAGTTGGCAAGTCCCACAAGGATTGGTCAGCTAAACTAGATGATGCTCTCTGGGCGTACAAAATTGCTTATAAGACACCTCTGGGTACCACACCCTACAGCCTTATATATGAAAAAGCATGCCACCTTCCCTTTGAGCTGGAGCACAAAGCATTCTGGGTGATCAAGCTCCTCAACATGGACCTGACGCTAGATGGGAAGAAAAGATTTCTTCAGCTACAGGAGCTTGAAGAATTGAGACTCCATGCCTATGAAAATGCAAGGATTTACAAGCTAAGAACCAAGATCTGGCATGACGCCCACCTGAGAAAAAAGAACATCAACGTAGGTGATAAAGTTTTGTTATTTAAATCTTCTATCTGTCTTTTTCCAAGAAAGCTACAGTGTAGATGGTCTGGGCCTTTCACCGTTGCAAACATTTACCCATCTGGGATGATGGAGCTCTATGATAAGGATGATCTGGAGAAATTTTTTCTAGTGAACGAGCATAGAGTAAAAAGGTTTTATGAAGACGAAGCTTTTGTGAGAAGATTAGAGATGGCCCTGGAAGAAGCTGGAACAACAACCACTAGAGTGGAGTAAAAGGATTTGAAGATGTTGAGCTAACAATGCAAACCACAATGCTCTTCGAGAGGCAGCCCAAATTTTTACTTTCCTAGCATAGGATGTTATTTCCCTTCTTGTAGAAAAATATTACGAACATTATCATTTGTAATAAGGCCCGAGTCAGTGCATGCGCCACATGCACAGACTCTCTCATTTTATGGGCCACCGACTTAGTTTTTACAGCCTTGGTGAGTAATACTATCTGAGGCCAAAAGTATTCTTTCTTACTAATGATGTTTTACCCATCAAACACTCTCTGATTTCAGTTTTCTACCCTTGTTTCTAGTTTTTACTCTTCTTGAGATCTTATCGGGCATGTTTCAACCTTTTTCTTTCCTTCTCGCCTTGCACGACACGTGTCGTTGGCCGGATTGCCTTCTTATCTTTAGGGTGACACCCTCAACTCCTTGAAGCAGTGTGTCGAGAAAGCTACACTATCGCTCGGCACACCCAAGCCATATCGACCAGCGCAACCCGTGGGCGACAAGAAGGGTGGAAAACATATCGAGCAGACTGTATCGTGCGACACGCCAATCCCTCGCGACATGCGTGCCGCATGGTGTGAAGCTTGCTTAGGAAGCCAAATCGCCCCCAACGTGATGGCTTAGACTGATTTTAGTATGTCCGGTGAGACGTTTCACCTCCTCACGTGACCAAGAAGGGCAGAAAACATATCGGGCAGACCGTATCACACGACACGCCAATCCCTCACGACCTGCATGCCGCGTGGTGTGAAGCTTGCTTAGGAAGCCAAATCGCCCCCCGACGTTATGGTTTAGACTGATTTTAGTATGTACGATGAGACGTTTCACCTCCTCGTGTTAAATGTGTCCCTGTCCTACCCGATTTACCCCGCTCGCCATGGCTATATATAGTAACTTCTGTTTAACTGTGTTAGGCACATAATTTACTTTTCACCTACTCATGTATCACGCATCCCTGTGCTTTCTCTAGCTCCCGTATCATGCAAGACTTTGCTCTCGTGTCGGCCAACTGACCTCTGTGTCGCCCGCAACCCAACGTTCGTACGATATAGGTATAAATCGATATGCCTTATCGTGTGGCTCAATCAACCGTATCGGCCAAGCTTATCATGCGATGTCTTTTTCTCGAGTGAGGCCCATGTTAGGCAAGGGATTTAGTTTCTTATCGAGTTTTCTTGTCTCCCAAACTGTGTTGGGCAAGACACGTGTCTTGCGACACCCTTAACACAATGCCAATACCGGGCAACAACCTTTGCTTTGTGTCAGGTTGTTCCTATCGAGCTTTCTTCATCGGTCTTTTGATCGTATCGCGCAACACGCTGGTCACGCGATACAAATGCTCAAGCAATACGAAGCATGTCGGGCAAGACTCATGTCACCCAGTATTGTTTTACAAGATGCTTTGACATGTATCGCCTGACACTTTATTGTATCGAGTGGCACTTTTTTCTTACAAACCCGTATCGAGCAAGCTTTGTTTCATTAATGTGACCTGATGTCGCCCTGCCCTATCAGCCAGACCACATACTGACTTATTATACCGGGTATTCTCGTGTCATGTGGGATTATTTTGATGTAGACTCTAACATGTATCAGTTTTTCAAGCATCACCTATCTGGTATCGGGCGACATGACTCCTTTGGTTTTCCACCCAATATCAGGTAAGGTGATCAATAGTAATCCTACTACTTACCCCACTCTTGTTTAAACATTGCAGAAATGGCCCGCACCAAGCAAACCATCATCCAAGTCGATGAGCATGGCTGAAGGATCAATCCTGAGGCCACAACCCAACAACTCTCCAGGAGAAGAAGCCCAGATGGCCACAGATGTCTACGGGGCAGGCAAGCGGATGGACATTTTGCGAGAGATACTCACCAATGAAAACTCCACTTCGCCTGCTGTTTCAGAAATGATGATCAGCAATTTCGACCGTTCCGTGTGTGCTTCACTAACTCAGGAACAACTCAACAAAATCCTCCTCAGGCTAGTTGATTCTACCCCCACAGACGTCATTTATGAGACAAACAACGTCATATTCCCTCTCAATGACCTTCGGGACTTAGTAAAAGAAGGAGGATGTCTAGCGCTGTCGGTGGCATCAACCTACATCTAGATTTTACAGAAGAAGTTTGAACATGCCTACATCACCCACCCATTGGTGTTCAACAATATCTGCCTAGATGATGAATTAGGAGTGAAACAACGGTTTCTTCCTGAGATACAACACAACATGCCACATATCATATTCTTTCCAATGTTGCATTACAACCATTGGACGCTCCTGATGGTGTACACTTGCTCGCGAGTACCAATCTTCTATAACAGCTCCGACGGCAACAAAGATCATCCAGTGCAATGTACATCAACTCCATTCACACCTCTCGAGTGCTTAACAAGGAAATACTACATCGAGGTGGTGATATTGATCCAGTCATTCCTAAAGAACACGGAGAACAAATGGCATGAGCTCCAATTTTGCCACAGCAGTCCACAACAAACCACAATCAAATGACTGCGTCATCTATGTGCTAGAATGGATCTCTAGCTCGGTGACTCTACAACAAACACCTGACAAGCTCCACCACATCGACTACCACAACAAACGTGGAGAGTATATGTTGGAGCTTCTATCTGATGAAGGTGCAAGCACCAGTTAAAACCTTCACTGACCTATGTCTACCCTTTCCTACTTATCTCACAACTTTGGGGACAGAGGGTGGGGTAAGTTTGGGGGGGGGTACTATATCAGTGAGGGAGGTACCTAAAAATTTCTTCCCCTTCTCATCTTTCTTCTTTCCCATATCCTGTGTACATATACATACATGTCTGATACAAAATAGCACATATACAACTACTTGCCTCTCAACAATTGTACAAATACACTTTATAGTAAAAATCTGTTACAACTTCTTCCATTTTGTCTTCTCTGTGTCTAAGGCAGTGCATGCTTTTGTTATGCTCCTTTCGAAAATGCAGTCTTAAATGACAAGGACTACAACTTTTCTACACCAATTTGTAAAAATAATATCACAACAGCTAAGAGATGTGCATGTGAATGAAAAAGATGCCCAAATAGCAAACTCATCTTTTCCCCTACCCACCAAAAATCCCAAAAAGAGAGAAAAGCCTTATGAGAGTGAATAAAAGCATGAGAGTTTTGCCAAAAAAACACATGTTTCTCCAAAAGTACCAATCTTTAGGCATGGTAGATCCGGGGTAGTGGTACGTAGGATGTGAAATCACTTCTCTAAAGCTAACTGGCTTGGACTGCAAGGACCACTTGGCCATTAACGAACCCGTACCTGGATGTACTGATGGGAAACAAGAAAACCCCAAAAAGTCTTAAGCAAACCCAAAAACCCCAACTTCCTACTCCCAAGCTGTTTGGTGTGAAAGATAACTTCGAAACCATGCACCAAAAGTCTCACTGAGGCTTAAGAGAAAAATTTTACTTAAATAAGGCAGGAAAAATAAAGTCTGTTGTCCATAGTCAGATGTAATTTTCCCAAGGGCATCTCAAAAATTCCTTTAAACCCCTTGTCTGAAGACTACGTCTGGCTTTGAAGAAGTATCACAAATAAAGTTTTAAAATAGATACAGATTCATTGAGGACAATCAAAATGCTAAGTTTGGGGGGAGTTGATAACACCCATTTTATGGCTATTTAGGGCCCATATTTAGTTGTCAAACCTTCGTTCTAAACTGTTTTCCTCGCTTTTTTATCCTATTATTGCACAGAAGTAACCCACTCTATGCTCCTGACTCTTTTTCCATCTTTTGTAGAGATTTCCCTCATTTTTCCACCCGAAGTTTGCAAAAAGGCCCATCTTGGCCCATCTACAATGAGCACCTGCACCGGCCCTTCTACTAGCCACGTGACATACCCATTTACCCATTGCGGTCGATGCCCGACACAACAACAACCCGATACAAGCATGTCACGCGAGGAGACCTAACGAGCAGTATGCTATCTACCCGACAGGGAGCTTTGCCCGCCATGACTCGTCAACCCGATGGAGTCTGTCGTGGGATGAAGCCACTCATCGGAGTAGCTGCCCACTAGGGTCATTATCCTGACACGGTCAAGTGCAGTTTTCTTGCAACCCGGCACGCGACGCCAGCCATGTCGGGCGACAGACATGTGGACCCTCCTCTGAAGCCACGTGAATGAAGTCGATAATGGATATGTGGCCCCACAAGAACCGTAACCTCTACCAGCCACTGCCTATAAATAGAATCTACAAGACTAGATGGGATGGGTCGGAACCCAACGAGAGCTAACTTTGGAAGCAGAGCTAGTGTGTCGAGTTCCCAGGCATTCCAGGAGACACTAGGTGAGCACACCCCCAACCCGAGAGGGGCAGGAGGAGTTCACTTAGAACCCATCCCGATAGCTGCAGCAACATGATACGACCAAGAAGGCCACTTCAATGTGATGGGTTCCTAGATGGGTTGCAACCCGAGACGACTCTCCCCTCTGCACCCGATACAAGGAACGTGAGAGCCTAAGTGTTCCATAACCTGATACGATACCGAGCTCGATATGGACCTACCGTCAAGGCTTGTCGCCCGACAAGGCTGGCAACCTCACACGGCCGTATCGGGAAGGGAGTCCCTCCCAATATAACCTAGCTATCACGGATCAGAAACTGACACAATCACGAGCCCGACATGGGTGTATTGGGCAGATCTCCTACCCGATATCGGGTTGGGGGAACCTTAGGGGTCTGCTTTTATATATTGACCTCCTAAATCAAGGATACTGATACTTATCTTTCCCTTTTTACTGCATTTCACTTTCATTTCGCTATGCATTGTAACTAAACCTTTTTCTCTCTTTGAGCTTATTGGAATCTATGGAGTTTACATCATATTGTTCTGTGTATGGCTCCTTTTTGTTGGATGATTTCTTTATAGCATCTAAAGTCTAGTATCTTCTTTTGGATCACGCTTTTGACTAGCTATCGAATTGTGTTTCCCGTTCCGACTCCCTTGAGAGAGGGTTTCCATAACTCTAGAGTTTAGACTGAACCGGGCGTACAAGAGTACCCAAGATCAGGGCTGCCACGGTTCTCATTCACTATGACCTATGCCCACTGTCCTTGAGAGAGGGAATTGGTGCTCAGTTGGGGGCATCCTCTTTGAGAGAAGAGTATGTTGGAAGCTTCCCGTGGCCACTTGTTATGCCTAAGTTTTCTTCCTTTGTGCCTTATCTCGACGATAGTTGTATTCTCTTGGCTTCTGATATACAAACCCCTATAAAAATTGCTAAACCCTAAAATCATAATCTTTCTAGTAACTCTAGTTGGAGATAGTCTTTCAGTTTAATTCCATTTTGGTGTTTTCTTATTACAAACAAACACCTCCTTTTACCTGTTTGATGTGCTTAGAAAAGTGAAACTTGAGTTTCGAAGCGTCGTTCTTCCTATCCCTGCGTTCGACCCCAAACTACTTCGACCATGTGCTAGTTTCAGGTGTCTCAGGCATTTGGGTATTATAAATTATAAAAGTCTGATGACTTAGACACGTCTCCACTCTTTGGACCCGCGTCTGAGGCTGATCAGTTTGACATGCCTCTTCATGGGCATTTTTGGACTTTCTTTCCAGGACTACTCAACGTTTGTGTTGTTTTTTTAGAGAGACTCATTGCCACATAGGATTTACCAATTGGGCCAACTAGATAAAGGGCCTTGTGTGTGGATAATCTGAGTCTTTGATTTGTTAGGGAATTTCCTAATTGGTTGATAATTCAAAATTTCATAACAAATTATCTGTTGCTCAAAAAAAGCATGCAAATACTCGTTGGAAAGATTAAAATACAAGGAATCATATTGTCCTAGTTTCAAAGCCTATTTTGAACCCATTATCAATCAACCCTAAATGAACACTAAAACCCTAGAAATCAGGTTTATGATTCATAATTAATGAATGTTAATTGTTTTAAAAGGGTAATTAGGTTTTCTTAAGACCAAGAATGCAATTAGATTTTTTCAACCTAAGAAGAGAAATTAGGTTTTCTTCAAGAGAGGTAAGTGGTCAATGCAGTTTGAACATAAGTATTGGTTGTTTTTAGGTATGTATATATAATAAATGCTATGAATACATTATTTACTATTTCAATTGTTAAAGGTCAATAAATTTATAATGAACTGAACATCATGCTTATTGTCAATATTTATTGTATCATATTTCATGCACATTAGAGATCAAAGTTAAAAATTAGATCTATGAGAAATTTAAGAGTTTTCAAGAGAAATAAAGTGTTGAAAATAAGTTATATAAGATCCTCACAAAGAGGATCCTAAGAGAAAAACAAAGAGGAAATTTGGTGAATAGAGAAGAGGAACTTTGGAGAAAGCCAAGGGTTGTTTGATGCATAAGAGAAGAGGCACTTATTTGCAAACCCAAACATTCTTAGATATGTTAAGATGAAAGATATAATTTAAAAGTAATTATGACTCTTTTTTAATGTTTACTATTTTGAAGTTTGTTTTCTAATTACATGCTTTCATTAAGATATAATACATTAATTCCACTTACCAAATTATTTGATGCATGGTTGGGGGCATGATGCCCACATGTATGGAGAAAAATCAATGATAGAACCATGGTAAGATCAGGCTAATGAATAGATCAAGGTTTCTTAAGGTTTAGCCTGGTGGGATGCCATCTACCTAGATCTAGTCATTTATATTAGAGTTTCTTTCATGTTATAAATCATGTTTAGATGTTAGACTGTGTATTCATGAACTCAACTATATTAGACTTCCTTTGAGAAATGTATGAATCACTTTTAATATCAATGCATGCTGATTGATTACTTGATTTGCAATATTATTATTATTGTGACATCCTTTTGAGCTAAAGTCCCTAATGTTATGGAAAACATGGAAGTTTCTCCCTCTGATACATGTATGCTTAAAGGGGTTTTACACAGACAAACTCAATGTAGAGTTAAATATGGCCCCTCCTTGTCTATGTACATGTATTCCTCTGTGATGTATCATAGAGAAAACCTTGAAGAATTTCTTGTTGATTGACACATTTTTTCTAAAGGCTGACTCAAGTTGTCTCTAGAGAGAGTGTAATTATCATTGGTGTTGATGACATCATCCCCATGCTTATCATCATTGAGAATGTCCCCCAGGATATGGGTGTCTCTTAGTAACATCATTGATGCCGACATCATTTCCATTGTTGCAATTTTACGTGGCATCAGTGGAGGTGCTGCCAACTTGGTGCAATCAGCTGTAGATGGCTTGGGGAAAAACTCGGTTATAAGGTTTGAATGGAGATGTATCGAGAATCCAGTCTAGATTTCCTTCATCCTCTTCCCCAACTAGTTCTCCCTCTCCCTCTCCAAAGATATAAAAGGATGTGCCCCTCCCTCTAGAGGCTCATATATGAAAATATCATTGACTATATTGTTGGTATGTATGCCCTGAGAGCCAATGATGGGATGATTGGTGGGATACATTAAGATTGATTTGATAAACATAAAAGGCAAGCTTCCAATTCTTTCTGGTTCAGTCATATGAGATAGTGATAGAATAGATTGAATGTCTAGAGAATGACAGTACTCAATGACGTATGCCTTCAGGTTCAGGACCTGAACGATGAGATCATACAGATGCTAAGAGTTTGTACATTCTTGTTATGTCCCTAGTCAGATGTCATTATGGAAGGTAGATAGACAAAAATGACACACAAGACTAGATCGTGGTGTTGGTTGATGACAGAATCTCATTAGTCATGATATAGAGATATCAAACCAAACACATAGGTACTTGTTAGAGAACAAGTGTACCAGACAGACCCACCGTGAGTTTGACACATGGAACCATGACATGGTAGTCACAGTCAGTACTCACAGTGATGGTGGTGATTGTGATTCTTTGACCTGAAATCACTACACTCAACACATGTCGTTGGGCACACTTTAACATCATCAAACGCAGTCCTGAAACATGGGTTGTTATAACAGTGATGATTGGGTGGCTTTGACACATGGGCTTTTGAGGGGTGAGTGATAGATTTGGGATTTGTCCCTCCTGAGGGAGTTTGATATCCAAGGCCACTTGATGAGTAGGATTGAAATATGCATGTGCATGCATGTGTGAATCAATATGTGATATTTATGTCATACATATCTCTTCCAATCTATTCAGAGATCAAGGAAGTGAATGAACGTTGATAGGATGACTGTTCCATGCCTCGAGTTCATTCGGGATATCAGTGATAAAGGAATTATACATTCACTGTAACACCATTCAAGGATTGTAGGATTGAAAGTTGTTCTCCAACTTTCTATTTCACTTGGGTAGCACTGATGTGTGACTAGGCACCGCTCTTTGCTTGTGAAGTCATAAGTGTTATGGACTTTCACTGCCAATGTGAAAATGGACTTGTAGGGTCACACACATAGGATTTAACCTGGAAGAGGAGTTTTGTCCACAAACAATGTTTAGATTGATTACTAAAGGAGTTTAGTAGTTCAATTAAACACTCAATTAATTGATAGCTCAATATCATAATGTTCAAGGTGTTGGACATATTGATTAGAGTATCAGATTGATTGAAACCGCAATTGACTATTTTTGCACGATCTGCACTCCCAACCGATCGGCTCATGTGATGAACTGATCGGCTCAGCTTGGTGAACCGATCAGCTCAGGTTGTGAGTCGATCGGCTCATGGTCAGGGTTAAATGATTGCTTCAAGTGTTGAAACGATCAGTTTGACTGATGAAACCGAGCAAGTTGGGAAGGTAGGATTGGTGAGAAATTTCTTTTCGTTTCACTTGCCCAATTTGATTGGAACAAGGATTGGTATTTTATACCAATTAGAAACAAAAGATGGAAAGTCAATCGGGAACTGATAAGGACCATGAACCGATCGGTTCAGAAATGAACCGACCGTTTCATGGGTCCCAACCGACCGGTTGAGGTGTCAACCGATCAGCTCAGGTCCCTAACCGAACGTTTCAGAAATGAAACGATCGGTTCAGGTTGCGAGTTGGTTGTTTTGTGGAAAATCTTGAACCCTTCTACTCCTTCTTTTAGTCCCTCTTTGCTCGAGATGGAGAACCCTGTCCCATGACCCTCCTATATATAGGGGTATTGGGGGCTTCTCAAAGGACAACCCAGTGCAACCAGTTGCTCTGTGAAGTTGTCATTCTCTCTGGTTTTGGTAACCGAGAGAGCCCGAGCAAGTGCTGCCCGATAAGGGAGGCACAACAAGGGAAAGACAACTATAGAAAATAATTGGTGGCAGGAGAGTGTGTTGGTGACTAGTACGCTGACAGGAGGGTGTGACTCCTTCCAATTCCTTGTGGGACAAGGAGATTGGAGTTCCAGGTGGTCAGTGTGGACTACTTCAGAGGCAGGAGGTTTCTGCCACTCGGAGGACAACTGTCAATCCTGAATGTCCTAGTGAGACGAGGAGTCGTCAGTCCCAGTGCGACCAGGAGCTGCACAGACACCGTCCAAGACCAGAGGTGAAGACCGCGCAAGGCGCGAGGTATTGTCGCCGAGAAAGCCTCAGGACAAGGTATGATTCCACAAAGCATCATTTCCTATTGTATAGACGTTGACGTGTTTCCTTGTTCTGGGTTTGGGGAGAAAAGTTTTTGTTTCTGCTACCTTCTCTGCCTCCCCTAAAACCCTACAGTGGTATCAGAGCCACATCAACTGCTCTATACTTGTGGGATTATTGATATGATCGATTTTGGTTTGTTGCCTTTATTTATTGCATATGATGCGAATAAAATTGGCTTTATGCATGTCCAATCCTAAATCCACTAATCCCAATTTACATATATGATATGTATTATTAATGCACTCGATACACGTCGCCCTTAAACGAGTTTTGTGGTGGATGTCTAGCGTGGTTATGTCCAATAAACCCTATATGTGTATGGTTGTATGTGGCTTCTTGCATCTCGGTCTACGCACCGATCTTCCTTCTCCTATTCCTGATGTAACTCGAAATAATTTGAGATTTCTTTCCTACCTTGCCTCCCCTGGAATGTAACTCGAGGTTTCTCTTTTTACAATGTAAAATAGTATAGAATTTTATTTCATGTTATGTCAAAGAACGGAGGACATCCTGACGACAACTGAGACGATCGGTTCAAGGCGTGAACCGATCAGTTGACGTTCGAGACGATCGGTTCAAGGAGTGAGCCGATCAGTTGATGACTGGTTCGAGGAGTGAGATGAGCAGGTGGTGGCCATGATGAGATGCACAATGACCAGGCGAACTGATCGGTTGGAGGAGCCAACCGATCGACTGGTGGCACCCAGTCGACCAGTCTGATGGTGAGCCGATCATTCATGAGATGAGTTGATCAAACCCAGAAAGGCAAAACACAGAGTTCATCTTGTATAGGTTGCATGTGATGTAGACCTAGATGACCGTGATTCCTCTTGGCTTGAGGAATCACATTAGGATGGCCGTAATCATCGCTTTTATCATTTTGCATGTTTTCTGTGGGATATAGCATGTATATGATATGTACTATGTATTGTGGTGATTGGATATGTATACGTATATAAAACCAAATCCCTCATTAAATATTAAGTTTTATATGCCTTCCAAATGTGACACACGTGAAAAGCTTGATCGACCAAGTGAGGGCACACCCTAGCGTGGTGCACCATCTATCTCATGGAAGCGTGAAGGATGAATGTGTGGGTCTGCCCTAGCAGGGTGCATATTCATCGTATTTGCTTTGGGTCGGACTTAACAAGGTGATCTAGATGGGATCTAGTACCTTGAGGCATGGAGGTGATCATGGCAAGGAGTTGCATATGACATCTTATCAAGAGTTACATATGATGCAATTGGCAAAAGTTGCCTACTTGAGAGATCTAAGTTGTGGGTGACAGCCCTACACTACTACAGAAAAATCTTTTTACAACAGTTCATTTTTCCATTTTACAACAGGTGTTAACCGTTTTATTAGATCGCGTGGTCTTATGGGGGGGGCTTTATACAACATGTGATCACATGTTGTAATAGATGTATTTTATACAACAGTTAAAACATGTTGTCTTTTGATGAATGGCCTATTGTAATATAGGTATTTTACACAACATGTGGTGCACCCATTGTACTATATATACTACAACAGTTAAACCACGTTGTCTTTTGCTATACACACACGTTGTAATATGGGTGTTTTTTACAACATGTGGTTTATCCGTTGTAATATATATTATACAACAGTTGAAGCATGTTGTCTTTCACTAAACACACATGTTGTAATAGGTAGGTTTATTACAACATGCAGTGCACCCGTTGTAATAGGTAGGTTTATACAACAGTTGAAACCTATTGTCTTTCCATACATTCAACAATTGTAATAGGGTTGTTTATACAACATGTTGTGTGTCTGTTGTAATATACACATTTTATACAATAGGTTATGCATGTTGTAGTTCACTAGAAACACCTGTTGTAATATGTGTGTTTTTTCCAGATGCACCTGTTGTAATAGGTGTGGATAACACAACATGTGTTGTTTGTTGTAGTATCATACATTTTACAACATATCATTTACTGTTGTCTTTGATTAGAGTTTGATAGGTCTTATATTGAACCAATTTTATTAATCAAATTAACTATATTATTAATAAATTATAATAAATATGACATTATACTTTTTTAATTTCATAAACAAGCACATAATTGAACAAATTTTCCATCAAAACTTGAGAGAAACTCGTACTAAATTTAATAAATATTCTATCATCCATACAAAGATTGAATAATACAAAGTATTAAGTATCCACTCTAGAATCGAACTGAAAACAAACAAATAAAATTTCACATTGTTCTGTGTTAAAGAATAAATGTCTCCCCCTCATGTCACATAATCTTATGTGTGCTCAAGAACACATCACCCACTCATTTCAGACCAAGTCGATTTCTTCTTGCTTGAAGCAACTGCCAATATACTTCGAATAATACTGCAATCATATGAAAAATATATCAACATTTTGTCTTTTTCAAATTAATAATAAATTTGAACGAACTAACATAATATAATGATAAGTAGCTTACACATTCAGGAATATTTCTAATTCTTGCATCAATGATGTCTTTCATGTACTTCAACATATAATACCCGTAATCTGTGTTGTTCGGCTACTATATATATATATATATATATATATATATATATATATATATATATATATATATGTGTGTGTATATATATATACATATATATATATATAATGCTTGAGGACAAAGGGGAAAATACAAGAAGTAACATGTTAAATCAGACAAGAGAAACAACTGTGACAAGCAGCACTATTAAGAATATAATTTATTAAACATATTAACAACAATACCAAATACATCCATTAATGTTAATTGGTGAAATCTTAGTGTACACCAATTTTATAATGATAAAATAAGAAACTGATATCTATGTGTAACAAAATACTTTATGATCTATAATTAATAGTATACTTTGTGACATGTTAAATACTTTTATATAATTTACAAACAATTACTTAAATGTATTATAAATATAACAAGTACATAGTTGTATGGTTAATGAGGAAAAGTAAACCAGTGTCTATATTTTTTTGTATACTTTATGGAATACCAAATACTTTATAAAGTATATATAAATAATTAAATATGTAACAAATATAGAAAGTACATAGGTAATATTAAAACAAAAAACCAATATCTATAATTAGTAATATACTCCATGGGATATCAAATAGTATTATATTATGTGTAAATAACTAAATGTATACTGTATATAGCAACAACATAGTCCATAGATGTATATTTTATGTGTGCGGATTTATGCTGATTCTTTTCTATTATGAGTGTAATGTATGTGAGGAAAAATAACTTCAAATGAAATATGATAGTCTTAGTAGTACATGGTTTCATAATAAATTAATTAATAACATTTTTAATATATTTGTATTGTTTTGAATTTTTATACATCAATCAATATTTGTTAAAATAATGTAATTGCATGTATCTTACGATATTAATTCTTTAAATTATACTTCTACTTGCAAGTTGTGCAAATATTACTCCTATGAATTATACATTCTTTTTCATCATGATGTCCAAGATAACATAATTTTTATATTTAAATTTCCAACGCTACATAGAAATAACAATCATAATAATCTAGTGAACGATATATTGTCACAACATTTATTGATTTTATTAGGTAAAATTAATAAATAGGTTTAACACCATTATAAGTATCTTTATTTAAAAATAAATTGCTATAGTGTTGTTTTTTTATTTTTAAATAATAATAGTAATTTTCACATTGTACTACTTATATATTCAATTTTCTTAGCGTTATGTTACTTTTTAATTACTTGAGTTGTCAAGCTCATCAAGTTGGAAATTATTTGTTTGATTAAAATATATAATAATCCACACAATCAATATTAAACACTAAATTGATGTGCTTTTTAAACGACCTATATTTATGAAAAAATAATTTAATAGAATAGTTGGTCTTATAAAAAAGAGTAAATCATTTCAATATCAGATGTCACCATTTCAAGCTCATCTTTAATGTAAGAAAATCATAAATGTATGTAGCATATTATAATATATATATACAATAATCCATATACATAGATCTAAAATTTAGTACTCCACCAAGTAATGAGTTATGTCTTCAACTTCTTTTTTTATTTGTGTAAGATACATCTATTTTCTTGCCTCGATCTAAGTAAATAGGTCAATTGAGACATTGACACTCAATATGAATTCCACATATGTACTTAACATAATTTTTATATGTGCCCCCTCCATTAGGGGGTTGTCTCCACCACTGGAAACATTAATGTTTTAAAGTTTCCTACCACTATGTGTGATTCTTCATTCTAATTTTACAAAGGTGAAAAAAATCCAATAAAAGTGGGCACATCGTTAAATGTGTTTAACTGTTAGTAGGTGAGAGAAGAAAGGCATTAGAGTATGGAAATACACCCTAACCATTAAAATTAATCCAAGTAATTTTCCTACACAAATAACTGATAAGTTTTGAACAAAATCTAAAATCCTCGCATAAACAAGTAATGTTTGAAATTATACTAGAAACTTGTCATGAAGATTATTTTTTATTAAATTTCTGATCTATTGGATAAAAATACTAAATAAACATGATGGAATAAAATATTAATTTTGAACACAATATGCAATTTTATAGTTTTAGTCTTGAGTTTTTTTCTACTAAATTGATATAGCATAAGCATAGTAGAAAAGAGAGACATCACAAATTTAAAAATAATAAATATTAACAAAGATTTCGATAAAGATAAAAAATATAAGACTGATTAAGAAGTATTCTGCCAAATTCACTTTTATAAATAAAGAAGGGAACTCAATGCTAATATTTAGACATTTTCTTAACTATAACGACATTCTAACTAGTATTACAAATGCAAGAAAATATTTATTACTAGGAACATCGTAGCTTGTTCTATGCATATAATTCCAAAGTAATCAATGAAACAAATATCAATATTTTTTTCTTTATGTTCTATTACGTCGGAAAACAATTAAAAGTAGAACTTGAAAAAGACTTGTTGAAGGATTGCCACTTTCACTTCCATCTTTCTCATGTCAAGGATAACCGGTCACAAACAACAAAGATTTAATCTTCACATGACATAAATTTGGCACATATATTCATTTATTAATGTGACTAATCGAGAATGAACTTGTTTGGGCTACAATTATGGTCACCAAAAATTAAATAATTTCTTATATAGTGATCTTATATGATAAAAAATATGCTACATTTCTAATAAAAATGATGAAAAGTTGTTCCGTTGGTAATGCATACCTTGTCAGTCTGATCTTCTTCCTTTAGCACAACAAGTCAAGAACGAAATAACTTTATATTTGTACTTGCACAGTCCAAAATTAAACCACCGGACAACAAGTTCAGAAGCAAACGATCGAACAGTAAGTCCGGAAATGATGATCAGACAACAAGTCTAGACGGGAACTCCAATACGGTATTTGCAGAGCAGCAAGTAGCAAGTTTTACACCACATAATACATAACAGGAGCAATTAACAGCCCTCTGATAACATGGATGATTGCAGAAAATGAAACAAGGATTGAAGGAGAGATACATTCGAGAAAGAAACCTGAGAAAAGAATCAAACTGGAATGGCCGAAAGCTTTGGCGGCTGGAAGACGACGGCCAACAGGAGAGCCAGCCATTCGTGCTTTGTGCGGAGTGAAGAATAGTGATGATTTGTGTTAGCGGACGGCCACCTGTAGCCCTGGGCATATGTGCTCAGCCTGCATACGGTGGTTACGACGCAGCGTGCTGCAGAACCGGCGAAGTTGACGAAAGGATGGAGCGCAGAGAAGAAACCACCGGAAGGATGGAGCGCAGAGAAGAAAAACCACCGGAAGGATGGAGCGCCTGCGGCCGTCGGGTGCGAGAAGAAACTGGCAGAAGGATGGAGCGTCGGCGTCCGTCACGTGAGAGAAAAAACCGGCGGAAGATGGAGCCCCTGCGATCGTCACGTGAGAGAGGGAAACCGGAAGGTGGACTTCGGGGGTGGGGGTGCAAGCAGGCGCTGGGTTGTGTAGCATATCAACCGTCGTACTCTCCCCAGGGTTAAACTTAAACCAACCGGCTATTAGGTCTGGGAAAATATTAAAAAGAAAAAAAAAAGAAACTTAGTCAAGGAGTCAAATTACAATAGTCAGGGTTCACAGTGGCGGAGCCAACACCCTCATGGAGGGGGGTTCATATAAAAATTATGTTAAGTACATATGTGGAATTCATATTGAGTGTCAATATGTCTCAATCGACCTATTACTTGGATCGAGGCAAGAAAATAGATGTATCTTACACAAATAAGAAAAGAAGTTGAAGACATAACTCATTACTTAGTGTAGTACTTAATTTTAGATCTATGTATATGGATTATTGTATATGTATATTATAATATGCTACATACATTTATGATTTTCTTACATTAAAGATGAGCTTGAAATGGTGACATCTGATATTGAAAAGATTTATTCTTTTTATAAGACCAACTATTCTATTAAATTATTTTTTCATAAATATAGGTCGTTTAAAAAAACACATCAATTTAGTGTTCAACATTGATTGTGTGGATTATTATATTTTTTAATCAAACAAATAATTTCCTACTTGATGAGCTTGACAACTCAAGTAATTAAAAAGTAACATAAAGCTAAGAAAATTAAATATATAAGTAGTACAATGTGAAAATTACTATTATTATTCAAAAATAAAAAAACAACATTATAGCAATTTATTTTTAAATAAAGATACTTATGATGGTGTTAAACCTATTTATTAATTTTACCTAATAAACTCAATAAATGTTGTGACAATATATTGTTCACTGGATTATTATGATTGTTATTTCTATGTAGTGTTGGAAATTTAAATATAAAAATTATGTTATCTTTGACATCATGATGAAAAAAATATGTATAATTTAGAGGAGTAATATTTGCACAACTTGCGAATAGAAGTATAATTTAAATAATTAATAACATAAGATACATGCAATTACATTATTTGAACAAATATTGATTGATGTATAAAAATTCAAAACAATACAAATATATTAAAAATGTTATTAATTAATTTATTGTGAAACCATGTACAACTAAGACTATCATATTTCATTTGAAGTTATTTTTCCTAACATACATTACACTCATAATAGAAAAGAATCAGCATAAATCCGCACACATAACATATACATTTATGGACTATGTTGTTGCTATATACATTATACATTTAGTTATTTATACATAATATAATACTATTTGATATCCCATGGAGTATATTATTAATTATAGATATTAGTTTTTTGTTTTAATATTACCTATGTACTTGCTATATTTGTTACATACGTAATTATTTATATATACTTTATAAAGTATTTGGTATTCCATAAAGTATACCAAAAAATATAGATACTAGTTTACTTTTCCTCATTAACCATACAACTATGTACTTGTAATATTTATAATACATTTAAGTAATTGTTTATAAATTAGATAAAATTATTTAACATGTAACAAAGTATACTATTAATTATAGATCATAAAGTATTTTGTTACTCATAGATATCAATTTCTTATTTAATCATTATAAAATTGATGTAAACTAATAGTTTGTGAATTAACATTAATGGATGTATATTTGATATTATTGTTAATATGTTTAATAAAAACACATTACTTGTTAATTATGTAACAATGAGATGTATTTAAAAAATAATGAAACACCACTTATTTTATAATGTTTACCCTAATTTAATGTGTTTATATTTCTAATTCTTATTTAAAATCATATTGAGAATAATGTGATTTATAAATAAAGTTTACATAATTTGAAAATAGGTTAATAAGCGTGTGAAGCAGATAAAATATGAAAAGAAAAATTAACTTTGATAACATTCTACATATATAAAACATATATATGTTAAGAAAAATTAAAATTGGAAGGGGGCACTTGCTCCTGCTTGCCCCCCCTCCCACTGCCACTGGTCAGGGATTAGCCTTGGGAACCAGTCCTAGTTTGGTCAGGACTTTTATTCCTGACCAGGTAGCCCTGACTTACAGTGGATTTTGTTAGAGTGAGGGGGTAATTATTCCATATGTATTTTAGTATGTGCATATATTGGGATTGGGTCGGTTCCGGGTCAAAATATCTACCCAGAGTGAAAAACTGTCATTCACATGACCACACAAATAGGATTTTATTCAACCTACTACTCAAACAAAAATCCACCTATATTGCCAGTAAGGTATAGCGTGTTGTGTGATAATGGTCTTTTACAACATGTAGCTAGTACAACAGGTGATATCATGTTGTGTAATAATGAAATATTACAATGGTTTAGTTTAAGTTGTGTAATGGCAGTCTATTACAATGATTTGTTATGTGTGGATATTACAACATGTCACAACATGTTGTGTAATTATAATATATAACAACAGGTTGGAGTCTGTTGTCTCATGTCGGGATATAACAACGAGTTTCAATATGTTGTATTATGGTGGTCTATTACAACACGTACCAAATACAACATGTAAAGGCCCATTGTATAATTAATACATACTACAACGGGTGAGTCTGTGTTGTGTAATGATGGTCTATTATAACATGTGTCTATTACAACGGGTCAAAATATGTTGTGTAATTAACATCTTTTACAACGGGTTTGAATATGTTGTGATACTACAGCCTATTACAACACTTTAGTAGTTGTTGTAGTATCCCCCTATACTACAATGGGTTTGGTATGTTTTAAATGACTTGTGTTGTATAAAATATACAATATACAACACAAAAACATGCTTGTTGTGATAAGTATGCTAACTACAACACAATCTTGTCTATCTCCCGTTGTAAAAAGCATTTTCTGTAGTAGTGCTAGCTGGTCCATGACTTAGAGGATTTTAGGATCTTGCCCACTAAAAGGTTGTACGCTGTAATCTTCTGAATTAATGGTGAGGGCTATCAATTTGAACTAAAATAGTGGGAGCGATAATTAATTAAAGGCCTAATTATATCGTCAACTTTTCAAATCAATCAAATAAGTCAAAAATGATTTTTTGGACTAAAATTGCATATTTTCCTTTTGTAGTACAAATGACAACAAACAACAAACAACAATCACTTTTCTTTGCGACCGGTCCTTGAAAAGGACAAGCTAAATGGGACAAACTTCCACGAGTGGTATAGGGCATTGAGAATTGTTCTCACTCAAGAGCAAAAGCTCTATGTCCTGGATACTCCAATTCCAGAGGAACCTGCTCCTAATGCACCAAAGGCAGAAAGGGATGCTTTCAAGAAGCATTCTGATGATGCCATTGATGCAAAGTGCTTGATGTTGTGCTCTATGAACAACGAGTTGTAGAGAACACATGAGAACATGGGTGTCATTGAGATGATTCAGCATCTCAGGAACATGTATGAAGATCAAGCACGGCAAGAGAGATACAATGTCTCAAGGGGACTGTTCAAGTGCGTCATGACAGAAGGAGATCCAGTTGGTCCTCACACACTCAAGATGATTGGGTATGTGGAGAACCTGACAAGACTGGGATTTCCACTGAGCAAAGAGTTGTCTACTGACGTGATACTGCAATCGTTGCCAGAATCCTACAGTCAGTTTGTGATGAACTACAACATGAACAACTTTGATAGGCCACTTTCAGAGTTTTTGGGCATGTTGAGGACAGCCGAAATACAGATGAAGAAGGACAAGCCTAAGTCCTTGATGGTGATCACGAGCAAGAAAGGCAAGCCCAAGTGTAAGGGTAAGGGCAAAGCTAAGAAAGGTTCTGATGCTAGCCAGGAGCCCAAGTCGTCTTCAACTCTCAAGGCCAAGGGAGGCGTGACCAAAAAAGGAAATTGCCACCATTGTTAAAAGCTAGGACATTGGAAAAGGAATTGTCCTCTCTATCTGGAAGAACAAAAGAAGAAGGAGGCGACGGACGTCTCTACTTAAAGGTGTCCTGAAAGTAAACTTGCAACACTTTTGAGGTATATGATACCAAGATGTAAAGTGTAAAGCACTCAATAAATGGGGCAAGTGTTACCGCCATATATAGGAGTAATTTAGTTTATTTTCAGCCTAAAAGGCATGTAATATAGTTATGAACTGCTATTTTATATTTGCCAATAGATAGAAACACTTTATTTTTGCATATTGTATGACAATGATGACAATCAATAAAGATATGTTTCAATTTCTAAAGATATGATCTTTATGGAAATGCCTTGTTTATCTTGTGGTATTTGATATGCATAAGATAAAATGATACCTAAAAGTTATAGATAACTCAAACAATCAAATTAGCATCAATCATGAGAAATTCATTTCTAGTTCCCATGTGATGGATAAATCTAGACTCTTTTGGTTAGAGAACCAGTAAGAGACATGAATATCTTGGAAATGATTAATCAATCTTCACTAAAGGTAGTGGGCGAATGATTATCCTATTAGGTATGATACATGTGATGTATTTACATACCTATTGGAACAAATGCTAATACTTCAAATGGTGTTTAGAGACATACCAATATGAATATCTTGAAGTGTTCAAGATTATCATAGATGAAGTGCAAATTTGGTAAAGTATTAATTCTTGATGAGATCAATGAATGAAATACTTAGACCAAATGTTTGAGATCATTATGCGTGATTATGATAGTGTATCATAGAGAACTCATGATTAAGGCATGGTGATGTCTAAATCAAGAAGGAATCATACTCTAAGGAGTTAGAGAATGATTATCAAATAATTGAATTCTTCTTAATAAAAGAATACCCCACACTAATAAAGGACAATAAGAATCACAAGGAGTTGTGAGTTCTTATATCCTTGACATATACACCTCAATTATCTATGTGATGAGTTGTTCATGTGATGAGTCAACTATCCATATGAATATGAGGAACCAGATTTTGAGTTATGGTATGTGACCATTACATCCTAAAAGACTTCCATGTGAACCATAAGGTATGACCTTGATGGTAGCACCCATTGGATGGAAATCCATAAGTGCAGATAAGTCTTAAGCGTTAAGATACATGGATAATATTTTGAGAAGGACGATGCTTGTTGATTGCAACTTAATGACTAAGACATTTGGCATATGGATACTAAAACTGCATTCCTATGAGGAATAAAACAAGGATGTGTATGTGACACAACCTATAAGGTTTATGAATCCACTAATGCAAATGAAGTCTATAAGTTACAATGGACTAATCAATGTGATTGATTGAGTACAAGCAACTCAGAATTGGATCTTTACTTTGATGATATAGTCAAAGGGTTTGACTGATATGTCAAAGATAAAGAAGGGATCTGTGATTTAATGGGAGCGTGTTCACATTCCACATGTTGATGTGAAATGGAAATGTTCTAGAATGGAAATCCAAAGTGGAAATTATCTTTAAGGAAGACAGAGATGTTTCCTAAGTGATAGGAATAGAGATCTATAGAGATAGTTCTCGAAAACCTCTTGACCTGAAAAGAGAAGACATACATTGGCAATCTGTACTGAAGAGTTCAGTATGCATAGATTCAGTGGGAGAAAACCTGTCCATGTTACATGGAATTAGTATCCCAAGGCCAAGTGTCCAATTCTTATGAAGAATGGGAACACTAAGAATAGATATGGATCTATCATGTATGTAATCATCCCATTATCTTGCGTGTATCGACATGGCAAGAACAAAATGCATTCATCATCTTGTATGTAGGACATGGCAATATGATGTGCTCATCCTGATAACTCGTATGTGAGACATGACTAGTGGATGTCTGTCTACTTCCAGTAAGTGTTACTGGAATACCATGAGAACTTGATAAGTACTTGAGAAGTACTAGTTCTATGGAGACAAGGAAGAGTTCAATGTAATGAGTTACATTGATACGAACTTCCGAAAGGACAGAAAATTAATCGCAAAATATATATAGGATATATATAAAAGTGAAAGTTTGTTGATAATTGGAAGTGTTCCAATAAAAGCATTTAAAAGGAAATGTCGAGTATCTATGTGTTACAGAACAGCAGTGGATACTATATGGATCTGGAAGTTCATGAAATGAACTTAGAGATATTCTGGTCATTGATGACAAGTATGGAATCCTTGATCATGCAATGTGGCTAAAGGTTAGAAAAGGAATATTGGATCGCATATTACGGCAGCTCCATCTCATACGTATGAAGTACAACAAAGAGATGTGAGACATGCAATTTATACTTACTTTGGCAAGGTGTTTCCATTACTCACTATGTTCGCACTAGAGCACAATAACATGTGGGACATGTTTGAAGATCACTATGAATATGATTCAAGGGTGATTGGCTCACAGTGCAAGTGGGAGTCTGTTGGTATGTATGCCCTAAGAGCCAATCATGGGATGATTGGTGGGATACATTAAGATTGATTTGATAAACATCAAAGGCAAGCTTCCAATTCTTTTTGGTTCAGTTATATGAGATAGTGATAGAACAGATTGAATGTCTAGAGAATGACAGTACTCAATGATATATGCCTTCAGGTTCAGGACCTGAACGATGTGATCATACGGATGCTAAGAGTTTGTACATTATTGTTATGTCCCTAGTCAGATGTCATTGTAGAAGGTAGATAGACAGCAATGACACACAAGACTAGATTGTGGTGTTGGTTGATGACAAAATCTCATTAGTCATGATATAGAGATATCAACCAAACACATAGGTACTTGTTAGAGAACAAGTGTACCGGACAGACCCATCGTGAGTTTGACACATGGAACCATGACATGGTACTCACAGTCAGTACTCACAGTGATGGTGGTGATTGTGATTCCTTGACCTAAAATCACTACACTCGACACATGTCGTTGGGCACACTTTGACATCATCAAACGCAGTCCTTAAACATTGGTTGTTATAAAGGTGATGATTGGGTGGCTTTGACACATGGGGCTTTTGAGGGGTGAGTGATAGATGTGGGATTTGTCCCTCCTGAGGGAGTTTGATATCCAAGGCCACTTGATGAGTAGGATTGAAATATGCATGCGCACGCATGTGTGAATCAATATGTGATATCCATGTCATACATATCTCTTCCAATCTACTCTGAGATCAAGGAAGTGAATGAACGTTGACAGGATGACTGTTCCATGCCTCAGGTTCATTCGGGATATCAGTGATAAAGGAATTATACATTCACTGTAACACCATTCACGGATTGTAGGATTGAAAGTTGTTCTCCAACTTTCTATTTCACTTGGGTAGCACTGATGTGTGACTAGGCACCGCTCTTTGCTTGTGAAGTCATAAGTGTTATGGACTTTCACTGCCAACATGAAAATGGACTTGCAGGGTCACACACATAGCATTTAACCTGGAAGAGGTGTTTTGTCCACAAACAATATTTAGATTGATTACTAAAGGGGTTTAGTAGTTCAATTAAACACTCAATTAATTGATAGCTCAGTATCATAATGTTCAAGGTGTTGGACATATTGATTAGAGTATCGGATTGATTGAAATTGCAATTGACTATTTCTGCACGATCTGCACTCCCAATCGATCGGCTCATGTGATGAACCGATCGGCTCAGGTTGTGAGTCGATCGGCTCATGGTCAGGGTGAAACGATTGCTTCAAGTGTTGAAACGATCAGTTTAACTGATGCAACCGAGCAAGTTGGGAAAGTAGGATTGGTGAGAAATTTCTTTTCGTTTCACTTGCCCAATTTGATTGGAACAAGGATTGGTATTTTATACCAATTAGAAACAAAAGATGGAAAGTCAATCAGGAACTGATAAGGACCACGAACCGACCGATTCAGAAATGAACCGACCGTTTCATGGGTCCCAACCGATCGGTTGAGATGTGAACCGACCAGCTCAGGTCCCCAACTGACCGTTTCAGAAATGAAATGATCGGTTCAGGTTGCGAGTTGGTTGTTTTGTGGAAAATCTCGAACCCTTCTACTCCTGGTTTTAGTCCCGCATTGCCCGGGATGGAGAACCCTATCCCATGACCCTCCTATATATATAGGGGTATTGGGGGCTTCTCAAAGGACAATCCAGTGCAACCAGTTGCTCTATGAAGTTGTCGTTCTCTCTGGTTTTGGTAACCGAGAGAGCCCGAGCAAGTGCTACCCGATAAGGGAGGCACAACAAGGGAAAGACAACTGCAGAAAGCAATTGGTGGCAGGAGAGTGTGTTGGCGACTAGTACACTGACAGGAGGGTGTAACTCCTTCCAATTCCTTATGGGACAAGGAGATTGGAGTTCCAGGTGGTCTGTGTGGACTACTTCAAAGGCGGGAGGTTTCTGCCGCTCAGAGGACAACTGTCAATCCTGACTGTCCCGGTGAGACCAGTAGTCATTACTCCCGGTGCGACCAAGAGTTGTAGAGATATCGTCCAAGACCGGAGGTGAAGACCGCACAAGGCGCAAGGTATTGTCGCCGAGCAAACCTTGGGACAAGGTATGATTCCAAAAACCATCCTTTCCTATTGTATAGACGTTGACGCATTTCCTTGTTCTGGGTTTGGGGAGAAATTTTTTTGTTTCCGCTGCCTTCTCTGCCTCCCCTAAAACCCTACATATATGTCTATATTATAGGGAAGGGGGAAGAGATTTTTAGTCAAAGAGGGGATCCAACCCATTCATCATGTCCTTGGTTGTCTCCCTACTTCCTCCCCTTGCGTTATTGGTTCTTATATGATGTTGTTGTCACATGTGGCCTCGACGTCCTTGTGGCGAACAACTTGTTTAGGTACCATTGGATAAGAAGAACCCCCTTATTCTTTTTTCTTGGACTCCTCCATTGTTGTTCGCTTGTTGGTGGAGTGCCCTGGAAATGTTGGGGAATTTATACCATTATCTTTTCTAGTAGGCACTTGCACATACTTAACAGAGTCTTATTCTTCTTGTTCAACAAATAACTCTCTTTTGTCTTCCTTGTTGGCTAAATTGGATATTATTATCATCCCTTTGTTTTGATGATGACAAACATTTCATTCTTGTGGATTTAGCGTGCTACTTGAGTGTTGCAGGAACAAAGTGGATGACTAACCTTTGGAAGATCTATATGCTCAAAATGCTTTAATTTCATGATTGTAATCAAATGTAAAAACTTGTACAAGTATATAATGTACAAGTACTTACATATCATGTAAATCAAGCGTTTAGATCTTCCCTAGCCATTCACAACACTTATATAGGTCATCCCCTACAATAGTGTCACAATTGCACACTTATACACACACTTAGTATTTATCTAGAACCACCAAAATAGAGACATTCTCGGTCGAACTAATTGTCGACCGAGACACACTCGGTCGAACATCTTCTCGACCGAGAGTCTCCCAGGTTAACTCTTCTAATAGGTTCTATAGCTGTTAGACACAACAGACAAGGTAGTTGGGAGTTGGAATATACACTTGCTCCAGACTGTCCTTCGGTCGACAAAGACTTCGACTGAGAAGGTGTCTATTTGCACTTTTCAGAATTAATTAACTTGCCATTGCTAAAGTAATTAGTGGATACCTAACAGCTAGTTGAGCACTTAGAACCCCCTAGAAAGTGTCCAGAACATCCTTAAGCGTTCATTTGCCATTCCTATAAATAGGACATGCCTTAGGACACCCTAAACACACTTGTGCAACACTTGAGCATACATACTTGCAATTGGCAATCTACTCTTGTGAGCAATTGAGAAACTCTAGCATTTGCGAATCCTTTCCATTGCTACAAATTCGTGTCCTACAGGCTAGCATCTCCTACCCACTGCACTTCCACTTCCATACACATTGGTTAGGATATCAAAATTCTTGATATAGGAAATCAAGCCTTGTGCTACAACGGTAATTGTAATTTCCATTTTCCCTTCTTGTTCTTTCTTATTGCTTGTACTCTCCTTACTACTCCTAGGGTTGGAGGTTGCGTATTGGAGAGGGTTTTATATTCTCAGTGGAGAAGGAGGACTTTGGAATACTTCAAGAAGGCTGTCTCAACGGGAAGATACTTCAAGAGGAAGGCTACTTCAAGGGGGAGCTTGAAGTTACTTCAAGGAAGGATGCTTCGAGGTTGGTGGGACTACTTCTAGGTGAAGGTTGTCCAAAGGGTGGTGAAAGTATTTGTAATTTTATGTAACATCCTTGCGAGGTAATAAAATTTAAATACTTTCAAAATCCCAATTGGAAACAATTGGGTAGTGGACTGACTCCCTTAGTTTTTTCTATGGGTGGAACCACTCTAAACACCTTTCCTCTTTCTTCTTAATCATCTAATCTAGATCAAGCAAAGTCAGATATCAAAAAGAGAATGGATGAGATTGCTAAGTTACAACAAGAAGTAGTAGCTTAGGAAACAATGATGTTCTTGATAAGATCTTAAATGATTCTCATGGTCAAATTGGAAGGAGAGGAGTAGGTTACAAGCCTAAAAGAAAGTCCTATCAAAAACCTAGTTGGGGAAGGACACAAATGCCAAAGACTCAATCTATGTATGTACCTAAAGGCAAGTATACATATGTACCCAAGAACAATCTAGATCAAATTCATAAAAAGAGAAATGAGATTGATTCCATATGTTGCCATTATTGTTTGCATCTTGGACATTATTCCTTCTCATGTCCTTACAAGAAAAACGATGTTGAGTTGGTATGGGTTCCAAAACCCCCAAACTAAATAAATTAAAATTAAGTTTAGATATGATCAACGACTCTAAATTGTATATCTTTATGTCTTTCTCAACTCAACATAATGAGATAACAAATGGATTCAAGCAATTAAAATTTCTAACTTGAAAATACACATTTTCAAATAAACCTACAGAGACACATCTTTAATAACTTGTTTTAGTTTGGGTTCCTAAAACCTAGAGATTTGAATATGATTAGTTGAGATTTGACTTAAATGTTACTTTGATACTTAAATGTCTCATCTCAACTAAAATGAGTTTTAAATTGTATAATTGAATTGGAAGTGATCTATGTTTTACTTGGAAATAACTACTGAAAACAATACAGAAACAATCTCGGTCGACAAAATCTTCGACCGAGATTATGTCGGTCGAAAAATTGGTGGACCGATAGGATTTCTGCATTAAATTTGTAATTTTTCTGGATAAATAGTAATATTGTCAGTTGAGAAAGTTTTCGACCGAGACAATATCGGTCGAGACATTTGTCGATCGAGGGATACTCTGATAGAATTATTCAGTTAAAAAAGATACTTCAATTACAATTAACTTAAGTATGTAATGAACTTTATATACTGCATATTTGAATGATCATAATTAAAAGGAAGAACATATCAAAACCTTATATCTTTCATAATTACATTGTATCTAAGAAGAAAAGATTGATTTTACTAAAATTTTGGATATACTTCTATTGTCTTATCATGATCATTGTGTTTCATCTTTTACTTGGTTTGTCTAAAATAATCTTTGATTTGTATACACAAATTGTGAATGGACATTATTTTCAAAGTGATCATAGTGATTTAGCTCTTTACATATAAAGATGATGTTATCATTGAAAATGTCATTTTTCATAAAAGTAAAACTCAATGGCACAAATGTATCTTCACATATTAAATTAATAATTATCTTGTGCTATGGAAAAAGGATATTATGTTTGTGATGTATGATTGGAAGTATATACCCTTACTACAATTGAACATGCTTCAATACAAATATAGCATAGATTGCAAGTTCATTTTAAAATTCTATGATCTTATACATGGTCAAACTAAAATTTATGAACCATGTTGTCTAGAGAAAACTTCATATATTTCTTGCATTAGTGGAATAAAAGGTCTTGTTTAGAATAAAATTATTTCAATATTCTATCTAAAAGCCTATTCTAAAGTAAATCAAGAGCAAGACACCATTTCAAAACCAAATATTTCTTACATGAATTAAGTTTTAAACAAACTTTGATCCTAAGCATAATTTTTCAAATTGATATAAAGTCTTTCCAATTGGTATCCACTTGTTACATAAAGGCTTTATATTCAATCAAGTGTATTATTGTGAATGATTAAATTGGAAATCTACAAAAATTGCCTCTCGGTCAAAATCAAAATTGACCAAGGGGCACCAAGGTCAAAGTCAAGGTCGACCTAAAATAAGCTTGACAAAATGCTTAATTGGAAATTATTTCTGTGCACTCAACATTAGTATAAACTTGCTCATCATTGGTTGACATATATTTCTTGATTCTAATGTGTTCTTAAGAGATCTCATATCATTTTTAGAATTAACATTCATAAATGAGAAATATATGAACGTCAATTATTGAATAAACTCTATTATTTCTAATGGTTAATACTATAGTATGAATGAAATTACAAGTTACTGCCCAAAATATACTCCCCTTTTCTAATGGTTATGTGTAAACATGGAAATTATATTTTGGAAAATACTCTTAATAATGTGCTCCACACTCTTAAAATTTACAGTCTTTAAGTTGCATTCATAACTATTATAAAATAGCTCAACATTTCATTCACAATGTTCAATCACAACAATCCTGTCGGTCTACAAAAATCTCAACTGAGACAAACTCGGTCGACGAGTTTGGCGACCGAAGATATCTCGGTTGGTTACCTTTCTCGACTGACACTCGCCAAGAAAATGTTGCACATTCGAACCCAGTCCGGTCGACAAAATGTTCAACCAAGTCTATCCCAGTCGACAAAATTATCAACCAAGACCAACTTGGTGAACCCCCAAATTCACTTAAATTAAAAGGCAAATTTTCTGATTAAAATAATTAAAAAAAACACAACGGCTATTTTTTGATCGACCGTTGGACGACCGAGAGGAGCGTCTGCAAAATCGACCATTGCGTTCCTCGGTCGACGAATTGTCAACCGAGAAGGGTCCTGTTTTGCTATAAATAGACCCCAAAATGGCCCCATTCTTCACCTATTCACAATCTAACTTCTCTAGCTCTTCTCTAGTGCCTTCTTGTGTGAATTTTTAGCTCTTCTCCATCCAATATTGTCTTGCTTCTTCTCCACTTCAAATCATCAAGATGGCTTCCTCATCATCACGTGGAAAGAAGCAGGTTGCGGCTAGGAAGTGAAGGACGGTCTCCCCGGTGCTAGCGATCATCAACGACATTCCATTCAATGACGTAGCTGCCGGAGATTGCTACCTCAGGCTGTCCTCAAAGACTCCTCTTCCTCGATGGTCGGTGCACGTCATGGACTTAATCAACATTGTTGATCTTGAAGAACTCTTTTAGGTGCAATATCTTTCTGAATTCCTAAATCCATCCTTACATTCCTACTCCTCCCAAGCCGTCAATGAATTCTATGCCAATCTAGCCCCACACATACTGACCATGATCATTCTTTCTCTTCTATGGTTAGTGGGTATGGATTTCACTTTTTCAAGGAGGATGTTCTTACTATGCTCAACATTAATGTAGACGAATATAAGGGGTTTATTGATCTCACCACTGGTAATAATCTAAATAAGCTATCCCAAGATGACACTACCACTAGTTTGAGTGATATCAAGAGAGCCATTTTTCTATCAAATACAACTTGCCATGAAGAAAGGGGTACCTATTATGCCATCAATTTAAAAACTAAAGCTTGGATAGTCAATCTAATTGTTGCCAAAAATATCTATCCTAGATCAAAAAAAATCCAAAGTACCCACCTTTCACATGTATCTTATTTATGCCATCCTAAATAGCATACCCATCAATTTTATTCATCATATTCTTAAGAACATGGTTGAGTTTTTTGGCAATCCACAATATGCTGATTTTGTTTGCCAAATTACACAACATCATCTTCAGAAAAGCATTGAGGACCTAGGTTTCAAATGTGATAGGAAACCCCAAAAAATCACTAGAAATACGGTAGAGAAGATGGGGATTGATTTTGGACACAAGAGGGCTAGGACTGAAGGGGAGCCATCCACCCAAGATACACCTCCACCACCTCCTTCTTCTAGCATACCTTATGATCCTATCACAAATACATTAACATACATTGTCAGTTCTCAATATCATTTAAGTAAGTAGTTAGACTACAATCATCATGCCATGTCTTACTTGAATCAAAGGATGCAAGCTCTTTCTCTTGATACACCTGACGCATATCCTTATTCACTTAATCCCGACATGCTCTACCCTTACAACCCATCCTACAACTACACTCAAATCCCATCACCACCATCTGATGACCTTAGCCACACTCAATTTTCCCCGATCCAACTCCAAGACATTGTTGTCCACTTTCGATTCGATCGTGTTCCCACCTTCTTGGAGGCTTATGCCTTGACCAAGACAGGTGCCTTGGAGTGGCAGATGCTGGTCAAATACTATGGAGTTGAGCCCTTTCTTGGGAAAGACCCACAAATTGATGTAATTCTTTGGTTTTTCCAGTGAGATCATGAGATTTATGGCTATCTTTGTAATGTTTGTAATGGCTATCTTTTTGTTATAAGCTAGTATGTCATGATTTATGGGTCATCTTATGAGTTGTATGAGCACTGAGTTATTATGAATAAAAGTGTTTCCTATGGCTTCAATTGGATATATCCTTGTTAAATAAGAATATTATAGGGGATCATAACAATCAAGGGGAGTAATATATGCCATGAACCTAAAAGGATCTCATATCATTTCAAGGCTTAACACCCTTTTTCAAATGATTGAGAAAAAGATTGTGGCTAAATTTGACAACACATGGTTTGCATTCATATTAAATCCCTTGCTTTTAAAATTTAATATCTTATTAAGGGGGAGCATGTCAATAAAACTAAGGGGGAGTAATAAAAGTCATACTTAATGATTATCTTGGTTATATTTTTTAAATGACAAAGGGGGGGAAATAATATAAAATATAAAATATAAAATAAAATGAGTTTCATAATCTCTCGGCCAACACACACTTGCAAACAAGAGAATGTCTACAAAAGGTAAACTTCAGGTATGAAACTCATCTGATTTATATTTCCTAGTTTGGAAATGTTTGTCATCTTCAAAAAGGGGGAGATTGTTGGCTAAATTGGACATTATTATAATCCCTTTGTTTTGATGATGACAAACATTTCATTCTTGTGGATCTAACGTGCTACTTGAGTGTTGTAGGAACAAAGTGGATGACTAACCTTTGGAAGATCTATATGCTCAAAATGCTTTAATTTCATGATTATAATCAAATGTAAAAACTTGTACAAGTATATAATGTACAAGTACTTAGATATCATGTAAATCAAGTGTTTAGATCTTCCCTAGCCATTCACAACACTTAGATAGGTCATCCCCTACAATAGTGTCACAACTTCACACTCATACACACACTTAGTATTTATCTAGAACCACCAAAATAGAGACATTCTCGGTCGAACTAATTGTCGACCGAGACACACTCGGTCGAACATCTTCTGGACCGAGAGTCTCCTGGGTTAACTCTTCTAATAGGTTCTATAGCCCTTAGATAGAGTAGACAAGGTAGTTGGGAGTTGGAATTGAACGTTATATACACTTGCTCCAGACTGTCCTTCGGTCAACAAAGAGTTCGATCGAGAGTCTCTCGGTCGACAAAGACTTCGACCGAGAAGGTGTCTGTCTGCACTTTTTATAATTAATTAACTAACCATTGCTAAAGAAATTAGTGGATACCTAACAGCTAGTTGAGCACTTAGAAACCCTAGAAAGTGTATAAAACGTCCTTAAGCATTCATAGGCTATTCCTATAAATAGGACATGCCTTAGGACACCCTAAACGCACTTGTGCAACACTTGAGCATACATACTTGCAATTGGCAATCTACTCTTGTGAGCAATTGAGCAACTCTAGCATTTTCTAATCCTTTCCATTGCTACAAATTCGTGTCCTACAGGCTAGCATCTCCTACCCACTGCATTTCCAATTCCATACACATTGGTTAGGAGATCAAAACGCTTGATATAGGAAATCAAGCCTTGTGTTACAACGGTAATTGTAATTTCCATTTTCCCTTCTTGTTCTTTCTTATTGCTTGTACTCTCCTTGCTACTCCTAGGGTTGGAGGTTGTGGATTGGAGAGGGTTTGATCTTCTCGGAAGAGAAGGAGGACTTTGGACTACTTCAAGAAGGCTGTCTCAATAGAAAGCTACTTCAAGAGGAAGGCTACTTCAAGGGGGAGCTTGAAGTTACTTCAAGGAAGGTTGCTTCGAGGTTGGTGGGACTACTTCTAGGTGAAGGCTGTCCAAAGGGTGGTGAAAGTATTTGTAATTTTATGTAACATATTTGCGAGGTAATAAAATTTAAATACTTTCAAAATCCCAATTGGAAACAAATGGGCAGTGGACTGACTCCCTTAGTTTTTGCTAAGGGTGGAACCACTCTAAACAACTTTCCTCTTTCTTCTTATCTCAATTGTAGTTGCTTGAGTTGAATTATTTTCTAAAATCATTATAAAACCCTATTCACCCCCCTCTAGTGGTTTTTCATTCCTTGCCTAGCAATGGTGTGATGGGTGTGATGCCTAACTTCACTAGATCCATGTCTGCATTAAATGCACATACATCTCTAGGTTTTCCTATGTTTGGGATTCATTTGCTTCATTGTTGACCCGCTGCTTTTTTACAGTTGATTCTATTAGGATGGTGCATTGATAGTGGCACTTTGTGGTTCTTCTCATTGGAGGCACATCGATCCTCGCTCTTGCACCTTAAGTCATCTCATTGTTGCCTTAATGAAGTGATTTCTTTGTTCATGTTAGCCACAAACTCCATGATTCTGATCTAGCTTGTTGCAAGTAGCTGCATCTATTGTGGCATACTCATGAGAGGTTGGATATTCATTATTAGCTCTTTTACATGTGACGTTAGTGACAAAACATCTATAGTTAAGTTGGAAATAGTAAGACCAAAGGTAAAATGATCTCATAGATCCTTGAATTTCTTCATGGTGGGAGATTGTTCGATTGTTCATCATGTCAACATGAGCTTGCTTCTTGCCCAGACTCCTCTCTTTGGATAATGTTGATGTGTCCTTAGGTTCTATGAAAGATCCATTCCACCTCTTTGGCTAATGAGGTGGGGTATTTCCTAGAGGGACCTGTATCTTCTCCCTCATTTTCAAGAACAGACACATCTTTATCAACAACCTTTTTGCTGGGTGGCTTCTCCTCCAAAATGTTTCCCTTGTCCACCCTTATGGTAGTGTGGCATTATGCCACACTTTCTTCGACTAAAGGATCTCTCCTCTTGTCGTGCACTGGCTGAAAATCTTGAGGTGTTTCCTCTAATTTTTTAAATTTATGGCTATGGGAGTAGTCACCTAATTTTCTATTGGATGTTCTATAGTTATTATTTTGGGAATGGGGGACTACTTTTTCTTTTGTTTGGTGGAAATCCTTTTGGTGAACCTAACCTTGAACTTCTTTCTCACAGACTCTACTGGTTTGTCTTCTATATGTTCAATTTGTGTTTCTACAAATGCCTGTTCATTTATTTTCTAGAGGAGCTTGGATTCGGTTTTCATTTTTAGAATATCTTCATCCCAGAACACAAGCCTGTTGTAGTCATATCTGCTCATTTTAGGGATATGAAGGAAGTCCTTTGATCTATGAAATATGTAAAAGTATGTATCCTTCTTCCTTGCTAAGATGTTTGTAGATGTCAAATATTTGTCATCCACTAGTCTTACCCTGTTATATTTAATAAAGTTCTTCAATTCATTTGGATAGCTTACCCATTGAGCAATATATGTTATGATGCCTCCTAAGTAGGAATATTGGGAGCCTTCTAAGCCAATTGCTACCACTAGCTTTCCAATTAAGATTCACCCGATATTTACTGGCTTTTTTCTAGGGTACTTGATGTGCATAAATCAAATCACTTTTTGAACCCTTTTTGGATGTATAATTCACTCATTTTGGCCATAATTCTACTCTCATTCATACTAGATTTCCCAACTTTAGTTGTTTTATTCTTTTGATGTTTGTGATTATAATTACAGAATAAAGATGAGGAGATGGGGTTAATCGATCAAAGTCTAACTTTAGTTGGATTACCTAAGAGGTTGTACACATTTCATGGAATTTCTTAAAGTTTCTAAAAGGAATTCGGTATGTGCCTATTGGCACACAGTTGTAAAGTTATAGAAAAATTTCATGCCTCCCTAATGAGCAACAAAAGAATGTGTCTCTCAGATGACATGTCGTGTCCCTATATTAAAAAATTGTATCGAAGTCCCTGCCAAACAACACAATGTGTGTTTATTAGCACAAGGCATGTTCAATTCGTGCACATTTGCTAGATCTTCACCAATTCTCGGCAACATGGTCTATCTTCCAATTGAGATGTTATGCATCCTGAAAGTGAGGTTGTTCCACTGTTAGTTACCCAGGCCAACACGTCATGTCATTTCTCAAACACCTTGTGTCAATGGCAGTTTCTGTAGTTTTTGATAGCACTCGTCCCTCTCTTTAAATACGAAAGGACATAGATGGGATGGTTACCACTCATCATTTGAAAGAACTTTTGACTAGAAAATGGATATGATAATAAAGGGGGAGATTTTGGAGAAAAGGAGGTGGTTACTTCAGAGAGAATCCCTTCCCTACTCCATTTCTCTCTGTAAATTGCAATAAAGGCATCATTTCTCCACTCCAGCCCCTCTAGACAGAATGTTGTTGGAGTTGAAGCATCATCAAGGATGGAATTTTGTCTTCAAGCCAGATTTCTTACTTCCTTTTCTTCTTTCCTATATTGCTTTGCTCTTTTCCTTCAATAATCATGTTCAAATTCACAATCTGTCACTAGTACATTTGCTTCACCACTATGTGTAAGTAGAATTTTGTTTCTTAGGCATGGGAGAGTAACTCCCATGTCATAACTTATGTTAACAAGGATTTCATACTTAATGCTAGTTGGTTTTTTGTTCTAAGATATGTTTTGATGCTTATTTGCTTGTTTGCATGACTGGCCATCATGCGTGCATGTTATATGATTCTTTCTATAATCTAGGAAGATATATTAAGAATTATGGAGTAGCTATCTTGACAACATATCCTTGAGTATGGAAGTAGTTGGGATTATGCTGAGGACCCAAGGTTTGTAGTTCGAAACTAAGCATAATCATGGGAATGCTATGTGGAGTTAGAACTGTCCCACGTCACCAGAAGGAGTGTGATGATGGCAAACCTCCTTTGTATGATTGACTAGACTGTTAGAAATTTGTGGTTGTATGTAAGTTGTGATGAGGAATTGAAATCACATATTCAAGATCTATTTAAACCTGATTTTAATCATCCCCTAAGTGATTAGTATTTGTTGTTGTCTTTTAACTTGTTAATTATAATCTAAAATCAGTCATCCTTTTGTAATTGATCTAGATTGTTGAAAGTGTAATACTCTTACACCTAGCTTTATCTCGCTCATTGGATGACCTTGATATTACTACACACACCCGTATACTTGTGGGGTAGTGTTCGAGCTTATAAATTAAAGACTTTTGCACATGACAAACAATATTGCATAGGATGTTGAGATCCATTTAGGTTACATTTCTAATGTCAGATCTAAGAAACAAGGCATTGAAAAGATGTTATGCATAATGCACATAATGTCAGAATGCATTTTGGCAGATTTGGATTGCCCATAGCAGAATTGGTCTTCCTTTGATAGCTTTTACCATGTCTAGTCAGTGAAAAATCCTCAAACTTCCCTATATCCCCTGGCTTTATTGGTCAACTCATCTTGTTCTTGTGAATCAGTGAAAATCAAGTTCACTCATTTCTTTGTTAATATATAATCTTCTTTAGTTATTCACACAGCCAGATTAAAGCTTCCCCCACACTCCTCTGCTTCTTCATCTTGGACTGGTAGTTTTTTTATAGATGACATAAACTCCAGGGTGAGGTCGTCATAGGAGATATGATATTTGAAACAAATCTTGTATATCCCAATGTTATCTAGCTTCTCCTTCACCCTTCAGTAGTTCCCAATTTAATCAAGGTGTCAACATCACCAAACCTCATCTCCTTGAAGGTCCTTTTGCTGGACATCTTTTCCCAATGATTCCCATGTGCATCATCTCTTAGGATAATGTAATTGTCAGGTTGAGGTCTAGAGATGGCATTTGTCAACTGGGGGATGCTCAAGATAGGTGCATGAATAGGAGTAATTGCCAAAGGCTAGTTGTCATGTCTCCAGTGCATTCCTATTCATTCACTCTAACTATCTTGCCTACTTTGCCTTTAGGGAAGAGATGCAACACTTTCCTCTTTTGGGGGTTTCCCATCTCAATTGAGGGAGTATATGCTGAAGTTTTTGTTCCCTTTGATTTGGGAGACTTAGAAGGCTCCTCTTTTATTGGTTGGTCAACTTTCTTAAGTCCATCTTCCTCCAAACTTACTTTTATACATTCTGGAGTTGTCTCCCAATGAAACTAAATGTAATAGACTATCTCATCCTTTAACATTTCTATTTTGTTGATCTCTTATTTTTTAGTCTTTCCTTGAGTGCATATAGCTCGCTCATTCTTTTGTATAGGCATGGTGATAGGTAGGGTCTCTCCTTACCTATATTTACTGCCATTTGAACATAATTTCTATGTACACATATTAGTATATCTCATGCAGAATGCTTAAGCTGACAGATAATATTAGAAAACATCACTAATGAATAAGAAAAACTCAGTACACAAATCATGTAAACTGATGGTGCTGAAGCACCTTCTGACAGTCAACAAATGATGGAAGACTAACTTCTAATGGTTTTAAAACCCATGGGTTTTGGGGTTTCAACAGAAATTCCTTTTGATGGTAGGTGCCTTCCAATGGTAGGTGCCTTCTTTGAAAATTAAAGGTGTCAATTCTACAAGTCGATGGTTGGTGAAAACTAGAGGTTGAGGTTTAGTACAGAACGCCCTTCTGAAGGCAGAGGTTGGTCGCACTACACAGATGGTGCACAATGTGAAGATCAGAGAACAAAGTGAAGATCAGAGAACAAATATGATGAAGAGAAGGCAAGAAGTGTTGAAAACAAAGGAAAGAGGAAAGACTAGGCACCACCTACTGATGGTAGTCTCCATCATCACATGTTCTAGGGCTAGGTGTAAGTAGAAGGAAGTTCTAGGGTAGTACCAATCGTCATTGAGGTCTGACGCACTTTTCTAGACTAAAACTTCTATCATCCTACAATCTAGGAGGTTATTCGCATTCACATACACTCTTACTTCTTTGTTGACCTGCTAGCCTGCACGACGTCAATGTCGTTGCACTCCCTTAGAGAGGTCTATGAAGGAGTATTTGACCTTCTGATGACAAAGGTAGAAGAAGATGACATACATGAACCAAGCGTAGTGAGGAAATGGTGCTAATCTTTTGTTTTCTGATGGTGTTAGATTTAAGTTCTCTCTGCTACTTTTACTCCAAATGTATGTCAGGGGTGTACAAGTGTCGCCCCCCTACTGCTTTTATAGTGGCCTCTTTACATGGATGTGAGGCCCCCATGGCCTTTGGTGTGCATCTTTCCATCTTGGAATGGCTAGATGCACCTTGAAGGTGGTTCAACTATCTGTGGGTGGTCGAGCTTACTGATGAGTGATTAATTGCACAACAAATTCATTAGTGGAAAATTCCTATATTTTAGCATAGATAAAGGCACTTAATCTACCCAAAAACAAATGGATCAAAAGTAGTATATGTAGGGTCAAACCCATGGTACAACATGCAATTCAAACTTATTGTTTTAAACAATTTTTAGTTCATGTTTTGACAGAGAGTTTTTGTACCTAAGAACAAATTAAAGATAATGAGTACATATGATTTAAAGCTAAGATTGAAAAAATATCAAGGTTTGGGATTCACACCCATAGCCGACATACCTATTGTATTTGGAAAAAAAACTATTCAAAATAAGAATATTAGATCAGGATTAGGAAAACATCCTTATGAATACAGTCACAAGATCAAGCTTCCTGCAAACCCATTGATCATGGTGTTTGCAGATCCTTGACCAATCATCCAATAGTGCTCCTTTTGATATCTCTTTTGGAGCTCTATGCATTCCATTCAATTGTTCTAAGCCTTTGGGGTCCGAGGTTTATTCACCCATGATTAACAAGCGGTAATACAAGATACTAATTTGTCAAACATGCTGTTACAACCCCAATTTTGGGTTCATTTGCTGAGAAATATAATTTCTCATATTAAAGATTTTTTTTGAATGAATAAATGAAATAATCTATTTTGGAATAAATGGATTTCATAGCCTTGTTGTTTGATTTGTGGGCTTTATTGGCCATTGGGCCCAATAACAAGAATATTCAATTAATTAATGAATAACTGAGAATTTGAGATAAGAAAGGTGTGGAAACATCTAGAAGGCAAATCTAAAGAGGATTTCGTGCCTCTTAGATTCCTTGGGTTCCAAGGAGCCCAAAGTTGCAAAGAAAAGGCAATAAGAAAAGAAAACAACAATTAAGTATTTCCTTGTTAATAAAGAAATTGAAAATATTGATGAAATCGGGAAAATATGTTAAAAGAGGTATAATTGGATAATTCTTAGTGGGATTTCGTATCCCAAGGATTCCTAATAATAAAAGGAACACTAATGAGGAAAATAAGAGAGAAATAAAGAGAAATCCACAAAAAGGAAATATTTTAATAAGAAATAAAAAAAGATAATGGGAATCAATGCATATTAATGCATTTAAAGATAATGAGTATTCCTTAGAGAGGAGTTTCGAAATAATAGAGTTCCTTGGGATCCAAGGAGTCTCAATAAAGAGGAAAGAAAGAGAAAATACCAAGATTGCAAATAATAGCATAATGTAGTATATTATTGATGAATTTTGTAATATGGATAAAAAAGGAGTATTTCCTTTTGAGGAGAATATAATTTCGTGATCCATGGATTAAAGAGCAAGAATTAAAGGGATAAGAAAAAGGAATTTCGAATTCCTAAATATCCATGAAACAAGGAATATCAAGGAATTAAAAGTTGATGAAGAGAGAGAAAGATGGTTGCTTCACAACCAAGGAAAGTGTATTTCCTTTTGAGATGGGACTTGAGTCCTCATAAGGAACGCCTTAGGGCTTCATACTCCACCCTATATAAAGAGGTAGGGTCCTGGTTCGAGTTCTAAAGGAATCCTACGTCTTTCTCTCTACACCATTGCTTCTTCACGTTTGAAACCCTAACCATGGGTTATGGAGCACGTACAGAGCGTCAAGGGACCGGTAGACAACCTTAGTTGTTGCGGCATACTCCCACGAAGCCAGAGGGAGGTTGGCCATCGTCTCCGTGCTCCTACCCCCTTCACAGCAGCAGCATCGCGGCTGTAAGGAGAGCTGCATCGTGCAGGCTTTGCACGCGCAGATCGGCCATGTTGGCCAGGTTTGAGTGACGCCCTGAGTGCGACAGGATGGGGCGGAGACGAGGGAGAAGTTCCGGCAAGTTTCGAGCTTGAGAGAGGTGGGAGGCAGCCGCAAAACGCTACAGGTCGGCGGCTACAGGAGGAGCCTCGCGAGGTTGAAGGAGATCAGGCTCATTTGATGCATCTACCCTCCGCGAGCCAAGGAAACCAATCACTTATGCATGGGCATTTCGGTCATTCAGTTATAATTCCCAAAGCAACAACCAACGTTGCATGGAAAGGCCTGCGTGGCAGCCTCTCATTGGCTGGGGTAAGTAGATTTTGTAAAATTCATAGCTAATTATCCGTAGCTCGGTTTAGCATGCATAAAATATGAAAGTTACTCAAAAAATTGAGAGGAATCTAAATAAAATATACTTGAAGCCTTATTCCTTGTGAAATTCGAAAAGTAATGGAAGATATCATCTTTATTGTATTAGTGAATAAAGAACCCTATCTTGATATTATTAAAGTGATTAGTAGGGTTCAATAGCTGATTAAAGTTGATATTAGACTGTTAATGATAAAAAGAAACATTAGGAATAATACGGATGAGTTTTGCACGTTAGTAGCTTAATTGAGAGTTCATGAGCATAAATAAGCATTAATGGGCCTTGAAACCCTAATTTTAGTGAATAATATTATTAAAGGCTTTAATTGATCAATCTGATGAGTAGAGTTGAAACATGTTGAATCTAAGCTATTAGAGTATAAAAGTCATTAATTATGGATATATACCCTAAAGGTAGTAATTAGGGTTTTCCCAGGAATAAAAGGGTAAAATTATGACAAAATGAATTCATATGCGACTTAGATCATAATGGGCTATGAATTGGTGATAAATGGTTATAATGAGTTTGCCATGGATTAAAAGGATTAAAATAGTAGCTTTAATGAAAAGAGGCTTGATAGACTTAACTGATAGATGATGGTGTTATTAGTCTGAAAATAAGATTAAATATTGTTAAAGGTTAACCTTAACATCTTTTGTGATGAATAGATGAATAATTGGGGTTTTCGTGGTCCAAACCTAATCTTAAGGACTTTAATGGAAAATAAGACAAGATAATTAGGGTTTGATGGATATTTGATAAAAGTAAGATAAAAGTAATAAAAAGGAAGTGAAACCATAATTATAGTCAAACCCCTAAAAAGGCTAGTAACCCTAAGGCACAAGTAGATCTATTAGTTTTGTGTGCCATGATCAATGATAGAAAATATTGGATGAATATTTCAGGATTGAATTGTGTACTTGCTTGATTCTGGATTACTTGCTTGTTTGGAATATTCCTGCATCTGAGTCTGCCAGGTATGTGGTTAATTATGAATAACCGCTTTAGTTTCCCGAAGGATTCTCAGATGTTTCCTCGCATTGAATGCAATCTAAACTGTTTGGATGTTCATACTGCAACTATAAAGTCACTATGGCTATCACAGTTATATAGACATGTGTATTCTTGCACCTACATGCCACCCTGATGGAAGATGCCATGAAGGTCAGGCCCAAGAGGGTAGACCGATGGGCACCATGAGAGGTGACCCCAGACACCAAGCTCGGGAATGAGAAGGTGTTCTATGATGCATGACTATGGATCACCATGAGAGATGACTCCCAGGCACCAAGCTCGGGATTGAGAAGGTGGCCTTAAAGTCAATGCCAAAAGAGAAACCCTAGAGGGGTATGCCAGGGTTAGGGCAAAAGCGGTGGAGAATGACACATTGAAAATGTAAAGTGGCTTGTTAAATAGTTTGATTGTGATTATTAAATTGTTAGCCATATGTGCAAACTTTTGGTTGTCCCCACATACCAGTATATTTCGATATATTGATCGACGTTTTGTTTGTCGGCGTTTTAGGAACAATTGAATGAACAAACAGTAAAGTGACACATCGTGAAAGTAAAACATAAAGTGCAAGGAGGATTAGTTAGAGTGGATCCAAGCTTGGATAGATAGATTCCCAAGTTTTTCAAAGGTAAGTAAAGTTTTAATTTCATACCAAATTACAGTTAGTTAGTAGAATTTCATAATTGTTATTGATTATTTGTCGAACCTTTGATCCTGTTTATTGAATAACGGCTCTGACCTTCTGGTCTCCCTTAATTGGGGGTTATCGGGAGACGGGGTCGTTACAATTGGTATCAGAGCATAGGTTCCTCATCTAATATTTAATAATTATTAAATTTTACAAATTCTGTAGAACCCAAGGGAGTTATTAGAAGATTATCCGAAAGACAGAGGTGTCTAGAAAAGGATCACGACCGGGGGCTGGCAATATTTTCCTCCGCACCGCTAGTCGGAATACGAGGACTCCCGGATCTGTGTGACTGTCTGGCCAAAGTCTTAGGGTATGATTCGAAATAAGATACCTTTAGGACTCTCTCATCTTGATCATCCCTTCTCAACTCAAATTCTATTAAGGACCTTAAGGATTAGGGTTTTCTCTCTTTCCCTCACCCTCTTGAGGTATGGGTAAGGTTGATAAGGATTAAGGAATCCTCCAGCAAATTAATAAAAAGCATGTAAATAAGATGTCATGGACATAAGCTTAATAGAGTAAGCGTAAAGGAATAGATACATGCTTAGGTCACATGACATGAGTTGTCATTGCCCTCAGGAGAGACCTGAGGATGGACCTCCTTGGTAGGAGGATGAGTAGAGAGAGTTAGTCGTGGAGGTAGAGACCTCCACTCAAGGTAGAAACCTAGAACATCCTTTGAGGATGATGTTAACCCTAACCCTAAGTGAAGGTTAGAGGGAGAGATGACATGGTGAGTTAGGTGGCATGGTTGACCGAGTGTTTGGTTGGACATCCCTTTGGAATGCCATAAGAGGGTAGATGACCTAGTACCTTTGGCGACCCAACCTTGGAGAGGGTCATGCATGCCATAGCGAAGGATAGCTCCTTCGTGGATGAGGTTAGGGGAGAACCTATAGTTACCCTATGGGCTTAGGCAAGTGGGGTATAGCTGGATGACATCCTGGTTAAGAGATCAAGATGGATGGCTTATGGAAGGACTATGGATGATCTTGAGCAAACCTAAGTTCGAGCATAGGCCTCACCCATGTGAAGATATGCTAGTAAAGCTTGATCCTTCATGGAGAAAGGACATCTGGTAGTAAGGCTGGATGTAGAGTTATCTCTAGAGAGAAAAAGCTGGACTCGAGTAAGAAGGTTGGAAGCTTAGGTTCCAAGACCTAAGGAACAGTGGATAGTAGAGGATGATGCGACCTAAGTGGATGATAGTGGTTGCCTTATGTTTGACCCCGGAAGGCTGATGATGTCTTGGTTGCCTTTAGAGGAACCAAACCTTAGAGGGAGGATGACGTTTCTGGTACCTATGGTTTAAGTGAGTACCTACTGGAAGAGATAAAGAGCGCTTTAGACCCTGAGGAGGTTCAAGTAACCAGTTGTGAAGCTTTATACCTAGTTGGTTGTCCTGGAAGAGGACTCGACCCTGAGGTGTTGCTCGAGTAGAAGGATCAGGGAAGTACATGACATATCTTGAACATGCTTGATTCATGGTTAAGAGTTTGAACATGCAGTTGGATACCCAAAAGTGAACATAGGGTTCCTAGGCCTAAGAGGGGAAGCGGTGTACCCAATGCTCATGTTGAGATTTGAGTCTCTATAGTTTCGAGCATGGTACTCTTAATGTGTAGAGGTAAAGGAAAACCCCTTCAGGTAAGGGTATGTTTGATGAACCCCACATGAATAAGTTGATCTGATGATGAGGAAAGAGAACGAGTGTGACCTAGCATGGTTTTGCGGGTGCGCTTGTGCCTTAGTAGTTGTTGGTTTAAGCATGCTCATACGAATGTAAATCCTAAGGATGGTTGTGACCTTGCTATCACGGGTTGTAGTTTCCTCCCATCCTGGGAGAGGGACCCGTTGGTAGGGTATATACCAGTTTTGTTGGTTTTGAGGTAACCTAAAGAGGTTTCATAGGATCTTGAGAAGCTAAGTGAAGAGTACATGGTACGAGAATGAACCAGTAAGCCCATACATAACCATCTCTAAGTGCATGGAGGTAGCCGGTATGGGACCTGACCAAGGTAGGCAGGTTGCCATGACCCCTATGAAGGGATGAAAGTCGAACAAGAATGCAGAGAGAGATGATGAAGGATTGGGTAAGGTTATATGTTGAACATGTACTATGATATAATCCTAAGTCTATCCTAGGGTCAGGTAGGGATAAGACCGATGGAAGAAGGAGTTGCCTACTTCCCAAGTTGCACATGACCATAGGGTCGGGAGGTTACAGCTATCATTGTCTGAGGGCCATGGGTTGGGAGATTGATCACCTTCATGAACTCATGTGACCCAAAGGGCAAATGAGTAGGGCACTCTCTGGTGCATATGGGAAGAGGGATGACCCCAAAAGTGCCGGTACCCTACAGACCTAGAGGATATGACCAAGGATTGTGTGTAAACCCAAGTAGGTTTGAGGCCAGTTTTCCATGGAAGTAACTTTGATATAATGATGATTGTGATATAGAGACATGAGTTGCACGTTTCAACGGAGATTTGAAGGTGTACTGGCGAGGTGGGCTGTACCATCCCTACTCTTGGAATAGGAAGAACTCTGTATTTGGACGACCGCCAAATGCTTATTTCTTCTTGTTATGAGAGTGAGAGATAGGACAGTATGCATGCCACACACCAAGGACAAGGATGTTGTGAGTTGGAACGTTGCTATAAGGAATAAGGATAGAGATGTGGAAGGAATGATACATGGATGGTTCGCAAACACTATGAGAGATAGTGTAGCCAGCTTATGAGGATATTTTATCAGGAACTATGTGGAATTTGTAGATTAACCAAGGTCGAGTTCGATCACAGTGAGTATGAGCTTAGAGTTTCTTGATGAAGACAAACTTACAGTTTGGGATGAGATGATAAGTAGAATACATGGAAGAGTATGTCTTCAACGTTACTTAATACCGAAGGATGTGACGTGGTAATGGATGCTCTGGTGGAGATAGTTATGCCTCGTTTGGCTAGAAGGGAGTTGTTAGGCTAACCCTACGTTTGGAAAGAAGATGTGTTTTGTCTAACACTCGGATATAATAAGATATGTTGAACAAGTTAATGTTGGTTTGGTTAGCTAGTTTAGTCCTTGGTGTAGTGAAAGGATGGTGATAGAACCTCAGATACACTTCTTTGGCTAGAAAGGTAATAAAACCCTTTTGAGAGTGATTTAGGGTTTCCAAGGTATCAAGCTTGAGGAATCATAATAGTAAGTGATGGTAGCATTCTGGATGCTTAAGACCAAGTTGCATGTAGCATGTGGCCATGCAAGCCAGGAGGTGAAGGACGAACACCATTAACCCAGTGCATGGATATAAAGCGTAAGGAGTTCCCGAGAGGGAATGGGAGTTCATCATTATGGAGGTTGTGAGTTTCTCCTAGACCAAGAAGGTCAAGATACAATATGGTTATGGTAGATTGTCGTACCTAGATGACATGAGAAAGGAAGAGTTCTGTCAAGGGACAGATCTGGTTGACCTACATATGAAAAGAGATGGTTTAACTACACCATGATGCGAATTCAAAAGTTTTTGATGTGACCCAAGGGTTCACTTCCACGAGGCAGAAATAGATACATGAAGAGCTCAGTGTTTGTACCGTTTATCGCCCCATACTAATGGTTAGTATGATCCAGACTAGAGGGTCTGATGAGAGCAAGTGTGCTTGTTCAGGGGGATACCATGAGGTAGTTCTAAAGATGTGACATTAACCACCATAGCCTTATTGGGATGCAAGAAGTTCTATGAGGAGGTTGTGTCGGTCACCACTTCATTATGATGATGTTGGTGAAGGAAGCATCACGAAGGTCAGAAAAGAACCACAGGTGTGTGCAGATGAAGTCGCTTTGATCGTGCAATGGCTGAGAGAGAGCCCAGTGGTGACATGAGTCACGAGCTGATGCAAAGCAGACTGACATGCAGTTCACTATGGAGGAATATAATGTGAAAATCCGACCCCTCTAAGCTACAACTGAGAGAGCTGAATCCCCGATATAGGGATCCATTTGAGATGGATTGGTGGAGATGGTTGTGTTTAGCCTTACCCCTCAGGATAACATGATGTGTAATGTAAGTCTGATCTAGAGCACTATGTGAGGTACCCAAGCCATGTGTTGAGCCTTGAACCTATTCAGCTTCTGAGAGGCTGAGATGTCCTGAGTCACCTATGAGGGTACGATATACCAAGGTAAGAAAGAACTCAGATGGAAGAATATGAGATGATGAAGGTTCTTGGAAAGTACCATGGATAGGGTAAAGCCACATGGTAGCCCTGATGGACATATGAATGGATTTCGTATCCCAAGGATTCCTAATAATAAAAGGAACACTAATGAGGAAAATAAGAGAGAAATAAAGAGAAATCCACAAAAAGGAAATATTTTAATAAGAAATAAAACAAGATAATGGGAATCAATGCATATTAATGCATTTAAAGATAATGAGTATTCCTTAGAGAGGAGTTTCGAAATAATAGAGTTCCTTGGGATCCAAGGAGTCTCAATAAAGAGGAAAGAAAGAGAAAATACCAAGATTGCAAATAATAGCATAATGTAGTATATTATTGATGAATTTTGTAATATGGATAAAAAAGGAGTATTTCCTTTTGAGGAGAATATAATTTCGTGATCCATGGATTAAAGAGCAAGAATTAAAGGGATAAGAAAAAGGAATTTCGAATTCCTAAATATCCATGCAACAAGGAATATCAAGGAATTAAAAGTTGATGAAGATAGAGAAAGATGGTTGTTTCACAACCAAGGAAAGTGTATTTCCTTTTGAGATGGGACTTGAGTCCTCATAAGGAACGCCTTAGGGCTTCATACTCCACCCTATATAAAGAGGTAGGGTCCTGGTTCGAGTTCTAAAGGAATCCTACGTCTTTCTCTCTACACCATTGCTTCTTCACGTTTGAAACCCTAACCATGGGTTATGGCGCACGTACAGAGCATCAAGGGACCGGTAGACAACCTTAGTTGTTGCGGCATACTCCCACGAAGCCAGAGGGAGGTTGTCCATCGTCTCCGTGCTCCTACCCCCTTCACAGCAGCAGCATCGCGGCTGCAAGGAGAGCCGCATCGTGCAGGCTTTGCACGTGCAGATCGGACATGTTGGCCAGGTTTGAGTGACGCCCTGAGTGCGACATGATGGGGCGGAGATGAGGGAGAAGTTCCGGCAAGTTTCGAGCTTGAGAGAGGTGGGAGGCAGCCGCAAAACGCTGCAGGTCGGCGGCTACAGGAGGAGCCTCGCGAGGTTGAAGGAGATCAAGATCATTTGACGCCTCTACCCTCCGCGAGCCAAGGAAACCAATCACTTACGCAGGGGCATTTCGGTCATTCAGTTATAATTCCCAAAGCAACAGCCAACGTTGCATGGAAAGGCCTGCGTGGCAGCCTCTCATTGGCTGGGGTAAGTAGATTTTGTAAAATTCATAGCTAATTATCCGTAGCTCGGTTTAGCATGCATAAAATATGAAAGTTACTCAGAAAATCGAGAGGAATCTAAATAAAATATAATTGAAGCCCTATTCCTTGTGAAATTCGAAAAGTAATGGAAGATATCATCTTTATTGTATTAGTGAATAAAGAACCCTATTTTGATATTAGTAAAGTGATTAGTAGGGTTCAATAGCTGATTAAAGTTGATATTAGACTGTTAATGATAAAAAGAAACATTAGGAATAATACGGATGAGTTTTGCACGTTAGTAGCTTAATTGAGAGTTCATGAGCATAAATAAGCATTAATGGGCCTTGAAACCCTAATTTTAGTGAATAAGATTATTAAAGGCTTTAATTGATCAATCTGATGAGTAGAGTTGAAACATGTTGAATCTAAGCTATTAGAGTATAAAAGTCATTAATTCTTGATATATACCCTAAAGGTAGTAATTAGGGTTTTCCCAGGAATAAAAGGGTAAAATTATGACAAAATGAATTCATATGCGACTTAGATCATAATGGGCTATGAATTGGTGATAAATGGTTATAATGAGTTTGCCATGGATTAAAAGGATTAAAATAGTAGCTTTAATGAAAAGAGGCTTGATAGACTTAACCGATAGATGATGGTGTTATTAGTCTGAAAATAAGATTAAATATTGTTAAAGGTTAACCTTAACAACTTTTGTGATGAATAGATGAATAATTGGGGTTTTTGTGGTCCAAACCTAATCTTAAGGACTTTAATGGAAAATAAGACAAGATAATTAGGGTTTGATGGATATTTGATAAAAGTAAGATAAAAGTAATAAAAAGGAAGTGAAACCCTAATTATAGTCAAAACCCTAAAAAGGCTAGTAACCCTAAGGCACGAGTAGATAGATTAGTTTTGCGTGCCATGATCAATGATAGAAAATATTGGATGAATATTTCAGGATTGAATTGTGTACTTGCTTGATTCTGGATTACTTTCTTGTTTGGAATATTCCTGCATCTGAGTCTGCCAGGTATGTGGTTAATTATGAATAACCGCTTTAGTTTCCCGAAGGATTCTCAGATGTTTCCTCGCATTGAATGCAATCTAAACTGTTTGGATGTTCATACTGCAACTATAAAGTCACTATGGCTATCACAGTTATATAGACATGTGTATTCTTGCACCTACATGCCACCCTGATGGAAGATGCCATGAAGGTCAGGCCCAAGAGGGTAGACCGATGGGCACCATGAGAGGTGACCCCAGACACCAAGCTCGGGAATGAGAAGGTGTTCTATGATGCATGACTATGGATCACCATGAGAGGTGACTCCCAGGCACCAAGCTCGGGATTGAGAAGGTGGCCTTAAAGTCAATGGCAAAAGACAAACCCTAGAGGGGTATGCCAGGGTTAGGGCAAAAGCGGTGGAGAATGACACATTGAAAATGTAAAGTGGCTTGTTAAATAGTTTGATTGTGATTATTAAATTGTTAGCCATATGTGCAAACTTTTGGTTGTCCCCACATACCAGTATATTTCGATATACTGATCGACGTTTTGTTTGTTGGCGTTTTAGGAACAATTGAAAGAACAAACAGTAAAGTGACACATCGTGAAAGTAAAACATAAAGTGCAATGAGGATTAGTTAGAGTGGATCCAAGCTTGGATAGATAGATTCCCAAGTTTTTCAAAGGTAAGTAAAGTTTTAATTTCATACCAAATTACAGTTAGTTAGTAGAATTTCATAATTGTTATTGATTATTTGTCGAACCTTTGATCCTGTTTATTGAATAACGGCTCTGACCTTCTGGTCTCCCTTAATTGGGGGTTATCGGGAGACGGGGTCATTACACATGCATATTAAAATAATATATCACCATCTCAATAACATGCATGCTCAGTCAATATCAAAAAGAAAAGGTACTTGGCTATGGGGATACACCTCATGTCTATATAAGACTACTTGTTCTTTATGAAAAAAGATACAAGGGAATAAGAAATGAGAAGAAGAGTCATAAGTCCATGTATAAGAAAAGAGAATCCAATAATGGACTCTGAACTAGTAGTAAAAGAGAAGGGATCTTCCTCTCCAATCTTCATTCCTTACCAGAAAATCACTAAGAAGTACAAGGCAAAATATAACAATAGATACAAAGAATCTCTAATGTTTTTTGTTCTAGGACGCCCCCTCCTTTTATAGTGGTGAATGAGGCCTTGCTTTGGTATATTTTCAATTGTTTCCTTGATAGATTTTTTCTTGATCAAAGGATAGGGCTTAAATTTTCATATAAAAGTGCATGGCCATTGACCAACTTTACTTTGTGTCTAGTTAAGGGAGTGTCATGAAACTGGAATCACAGTCCCATGGACCAAACGTATATCAAAGGTGAAATGCGGAAGCGTAAATCTTAGCACACATGAACAGATAACAAGATAAATGCACCAACATTGTCTCAACCTTCAACAAGATATATTAAGTAACATTATCATATTACATGATTTGAATTACATATTCAAGAGTCACTTTGTACAAGTCTTCTCATGTATACTATATATGGATCTTACAATAAGTACACCTAGCCTATCTCACCAAGCCCATCAACCTTCTAGCCATCTATGTACCTAAAAACAACATACGAGAAATGGGTCAACACACGAGGTGTTGAGTATGGGGCCGAAAGATACACATATATATAAGCTTTGCATACTTTTGAAAAGATTTCAAGATTAAACGAACAAGAATAAACATGTTAATTGTTTAACAAATGAGAAACCATATTTTATGTCATTTCACTCCATTATGCCAACAATATCAAACATGTTTAAGGCCTTTGACCATGTTCCTGTCGGAAGGGTCCGTAAGGGTGCTCAAGCTTAGCTAACCCTTTTATATGAGAGGGACCTCAAGGTCGTAACCAAGAGCCCTTTATCAACAATATTATAATGGAGTTCCATATATATATATATATATATATATATATATGTGTTCAAGTTATAAAACTGACGAGGCAAACATCGAGTAACACATAGCAATACTACATGGCAATATTTGAGAAAATAGACAAACAAGCATACAATATGTCTTTTTAAGCAAGAAAGTGGTATTCATATAACTAGATAAGGCCCATACCTGATTTAGAGATTCTTAACTTAACACGTCCATTACCATCTAGATCATAAGCCAACATGATTAACAACAAGATTACATATATGCATTAGATTCTCATCATTAACCCTAATTAGATGCATTTTAGGGTTTTGGCCAAGATGGGTTCCAAGTTGCTTATTGGTTCATTATATGATATTGTATTGATCTAGAGGTCATCATGATGGTGTGGTTCAAGTTTCATGCCATTATGATGTTCCATGCACTTTCTATAATCATAACAATGTTTAAGGCATTTACATGCATTCTAGGGTCAAACGACTCACAATAGAGTAATCAAGGTCAAAGGTCATCAAGGTAGTAGGACCCATCATCAAACATGGTTTAGATCAGCAACATTGAGTCATAAGAAACATATTCCAAAATAGGTGTATGTCCATTAGAAGCAAGATTTGCAATCTAGGCAAAGTTCAACATTATAGTCCAAAGTAGGCACATATGTACAATCGAGGTCATTTATGAGAAAGAATTGAGATAGAAGGACTTTCATTAGGGCTAAAAATAAATTAGTGTTACTGATTTGATGATTACAGATGGAAAAGTACATAAAATATTTCAACTTTATCATGGCAGTTCATGAAACATGGTCAAAGGAGTCAAAGATCACATATCTAGCATTATTAGAGGTTTAGAAGAAGATCCAGGGTCTCAAACCATTCTCATGTTGTAGATCTTTTCGAGTTGATCGATTTGATATATAATTTTGCCCTATTTGGCCAAAGGAAATGGGAGCTATCGATTTTAGAAGATATCAATCTAAACTATAGGTGTTACCTTGATAAATATTGGCCGATCTGGGCCATTGCTTGCTGGGCCATCAATCCGATGGTCTGCAACTATCGTGCCCTCCTGCACACCCCCTCACATCATCCTCCCTGTTCAGAATAGAGGAGGTACATGGGAGGTTTATAGTGCCCCTACCCGCCGGAAGAGGGGGGGGGAGAACTGCCACTAATCAGGGCGGCCTCCTGGGACGTGGCCGACGAGCAGCTCTGGTGAAAAGGAGTCACGAAGAGCTCCTGCCCATGCCTTCCCTTGGCGGTGATGGCAAACCCTAGGTCAGAGCAGGGTGTTGGGAAAAGCAGGTTGGATACAGGACGGCCGAATAGGTGGAGGTAGGTGTCGACCTGAGCGCTGAGATAAGTGGCAGACTGTGCATTGTGGACGACTAGGGCCGACAGCGCCCTGAATGTGCGAGTAGCGGCCGTTCATCGTCTGCGGAAGCACTCTATCCATGAGTAGGATAAAGAACAAATGAGGGAGAAGGAAAGTTGGAGGCAAGAGAAGGCTAGGGAAAATGGGAGAAGGGCAATCCAGGGAGGAGGTATATAAGGAGTAAACTAGGGTTTAGGTTTCGAGCGATTAAGATTTTGCCCTTGTTTCCCGATCTGGCTAAGGGAGGCGGATGTGTTTCCCAGTCCTGTACTTTTCCCCCAAAGCGGAAGGGGAAGGAGGAGCAAGGAATCGGGCCTACCAGTTCATTTGGGCCTAGAGCGACTAAAATCGGCCCAAAGCAACATGAAACACATAAAGAGAAACGCTAAAAAAATAAAATCTTCAAAACATCATATCTAGAGTTTCATAGGTCCAAAAGATGCGATTTTGGGGTTGTTAGATTCGTAATTGACAGCTCTATAACAATATATATACTAGGAATCCAAAAGGATAGAGTAATGAGGTTCAATATTAGATTTAAGAAGGTGACATGATATAGCATGCTACTTAGTCGAATTTCTCAAAATAGAGCAACATATCATCAACTTCGTCATCAAGGTGATCAAATTGGGTCTTCATCACACTCTAGTATTGTGATTGAACTCATATTGAGTGATGTGAGCCACTAATAGAGAAATAAAAAGTATAGTAAAGGAAAGAGAAAATCAAGGTTGTCACATCCTTCCCTCCTTAAAAGAAATTTCGTCCTCAAAATTAGTCCAAGATCATAGTCAAAAGTTAAAGTAAACATTTATCAAGTCTAGGTATCCAACCATAGTCGATAAGGCATTCGCCCATAGTATAATGCACACTTAGGTCATCATCATCATGGGTTTACTCATATCTATGATATACACACTTGCTTATTATTATTCCCTCATATTATGACATCATCATGGTATTAGGGTTTTCCCATCTCTTAGTATCCACACATTAGGGTTTTTGTTCATATCTTTATGTGAGACCGAAGGGTATCATCAAAATCTATGTTATCAATTCTCAAATGAATATATGCATGGTCATGGCTTCAAACAAGACTATCATCAAGTGTTTATCTCATCTTTACAGTAGATTTCATGCATGTTTTTTCTTTCCCCAAAATTTCTACAAACTCTATTCAATTATGTTCTTTCTTTTCCATTTCAAATTTAAAATTAGCAATTTATTCATGATGTTCATTCAGGTTATGATTCCAAGATCGTTGGCATATCGAGTTAATTTTTTTTTAGGGTATGAGATTAGGCATGTTACCCCAACTATTCTAGCTAAGATCTCGAGGCATCACCATATCGATTTCGTGATTCTCAAACAACATCCTCATGTATGATTTGATTTCATACCAGGTCTAGCTTATGAGAGTGGCTTATTGTGCAAATTCAAGTTTTTAAACATAAGTGAGATCAAGCATCATTCCAGGAACAACATTATCATCAATGTCAAGATTTTTTTTTATTCTCTTACTTATATCTAGAAGCAGCTCCACAAGCTCAAGCCACTCAAGCTAAGACATATGTTTCCAACAAGACATGTTAACCACAACCTTATACGTGTAACAAAATTTCTACCCAACTTTTGAAAAAAAACAAAGATAACCTCTAGATTCCTTTATATACAACTACTAACCCAAGTATGAGGCTCATCATGAATATCACACATCGTATAGATCATCTTAGGTCTTGGGACATCTCCCTCACCTATATATATAACAAGCATCAAATTTTCAATTGCCTCTTTCTCTAGGGTTAGATATTTTCATAGGAAAACTAGGGTTCAACATTTCAAGGAAACCATCCACTAGGTCACTCAACTCATATACTTAGAAGTATTCTAGCTAGGGACTCATCATCAAGTATTTCATCATTCAATTTATTCAATATTTCAAATATTTTGGAGTTTAGGTACTCTAACCTTTTCCTGATACGGGTCAACTCATATCAACATGTCACCATATTCATATGTCCCATGCTAGAGGTCTTCCTTTATAAAGAGATTGAGGCCCATGTTGGTCTCGAACCATATATCACATATCGTATCCCCACATGTACAAGCAAGCATGTCAACGCGCTAGCTATGTTTAGCACATCCACCAAGTCATATGTATCAACAAGGTGCTAGGTCTAGCTAGGGCCGCATGGTCAAACTCATTTCATATCATCAAACTACTTGGCCCTCTCAAGGACAAACTTAGGTCTTATCAACATCATCATCATTAATATCATTATCATCAGCTTAGGTTTCTAGGTTACTCACTTGTCTAACCTATATCATGGCTCTAGACAACTCTAGATATCATCTAGACTTGATGTTACATCTCTTTCTCCTAGGTTGCATGGAAACTCACTGCCTTTCTGTGTGTGGTAACATTTTTCATATGTACATATAATAATACTTGAAATATATTTTCTCCAACATTTAAACAGGCGATGAAAACCACCATACTCCATCCGAATAAAACCAAAACCAAAAAGAGCTACCACACTCATGAGGCAGTCTAGTATCATGACACCTAGAGAACTAGCAAGAACATGGTGCACACTTGTGTAGACATCCTAAGCACATGTCGTGAATCATGTCTAGGGAGGTAACTTACACAAGTCTACACCTAGTTCTAGAACATCCAGGTTCTAACCTAGAGGCTAAGTCAACCTAGTCCACAAAGGACATCTTATTAGGTTTCTAGGGTTGAGATGTATGGTGAGTTTAGTTTGTGTTTCATGTGAGCAATGTTTGGTGTAGTTATTGTTCATGCTATCATACCATCTGTCACGAAACCGGAATCCCAGTCCCATGGACCAAACGTATATCAAAGGCGAAATGCGGAAGCGTAAAGCTTAGCAGACATGAACATATAACAAGATAAATGCACCAACATAGTCTCAACCTTCAACAAGATATATTAAGTAACATTATCATATTACATAATTTGAATTACATATTCAAGAGTCACTTTGTACAAGTCTTCTCATGTATACTATATATGGATCTTACAATAAGTACACCTAGCCTAGCTCACCAAGCCCATCAACCTTCTAGCCATCTCTGAACCTAAAAACAACATACGAGAAATGGGTCAACACACGAGGTGTTGAGTATGGGGCCGAAAGATACACATATATATAAGCTTTGCATAATTTTGAAAAGATTTCAAGATTAAACGAACAAGAATAAACATGTTAATTGTTTAACAAATGTGAAACCATATTTTATATCATTTCACTCCATTATACCAACAATATCAAACATGTTTAAGGCCTTTGACCATCTTCCCGTCGGAAGGGTCCGTAAGGGTGCTCAAGCTTAGCTAACCCTTTTATACGATAGGGACCTCAAGGTCGTAACCAATAGCCCTTTATCAACAATATTATAATAGAGTTCCATATATATGTGTTCAAGTTATAAAACTGATGAGGCAAACATCGAGTAACACATAGCAATACTACATGGCAATATTTGAGAAAATAGACAAACAAGCTTACAATATATGTCTTTTCAAGCAAGAAAGCGGTAGTCATATAACTAGATAAGGCCCATACCTGATTCAGAGATTCTTAACTTAACACGTCCATTACCATCTAGATCATAAGCCAACCTGATTAACAACAAGATTACACATATGCATTAGATTCTCATCATTAACCCTAATTAGATGCATTTTAGGGTTTTGGCCAAGATGGGTTCCAAGCTGCTTATTGGTTCATTATATGATATTGTATTGATCTAAAGGTCATCATGATGGTGTGGTTCAAGTTTCATGCCATTATGATGTTCCATGCACTTTCTATAATCATAACAAGGTTTAAGGCATTTACATGCATTCTAGGGTCAAACGACTCACAATAGAGTAATCAAGGTCAAAGCTCATCAAGGTAGTAGGACCCATCATCAAACATGGTTTAGATCATCAACATTGAGTCATAAGAAACATATTTCAAAATAGGTGTATGTCCATTAGAAGCAAGATTAGCAATCTAGGCAAAGTTCAACATTATAGTCCAAAGTAGGCACATATGTACAATCGAGGTCATTTATGAGAAAGAATCGAGATAGAAGGACCTTCATTAGGGCTACAAAGAAATTAGTGTTACTGATTTGATGATTACAGATGGAAAAGTACATAAAATATTTCAACTTTATCATGGCAGTGCATGTAACATGGTCAAAGGAGTCAAAGATCACATATCTAGCATTATCAAAGGTTTAGAAGAAGATCCAGAGTCTGAAACCATTCTCATGTTGTAGATCTTTTCGAGTTGATCTATTTGATATATAATTTTGCCCTATTTGGCCAAAGGAAATGGGAGCTATCGATTTTAGAAGATATCAATCTAAACTATAGGTGTTACCTTGATAAATATTGGCCGATTTGGGCCGTTCCTTGCTGGGCCATCAATCTGATGGTCTGCAACTATCGTGCCCGCCAACACACCCCCTCGCATCGTCCTCCCTGTTCAAAACAGAGGAGGTACATGGGAGGTTTATAGTGCCCCTACCCACCGGAAGAGAGGGGGGGGAGAACTGCCACTGATCAGGGCGGCCTCCTGGGACGTGGCCGACTAGCAGCTCTGGTGAAAAGGAGTTGTGAAGAGCTCCTGCCCATGCCTTCCCTTGGCGGCAATGGCAGACCCTAGGTCGGAGCAGGGTGTTGGGTGAAGCAGGTTGGATACAGGACGGCCGAACAGGTGGAGGTTGGTGTCGACCTGAGCGCTGAGATAAGTGGCAGACCTTGCGTTGTGGACGACTAGGGCCGACGACGCCCTGGATGTGCGAGTAGCGGCCGTTCATCAGCTGCGAAAGCACTCTGTCTGTGAGTAGGATAAAGAACAAAGGAGGGAGAAGGAAAGTTGGTGGCAAGAGAAGGCTAGGGAAAACGGGAGAAGGGAAATCCAGGGAGGAGGTATATAAGGAGTAAACTAGGGTTTAGGTTCTGAGCGATTAAGATTTTGCCCTTGTTGCCCGATCCGGCTAAGGGTGGCAGATGTGTTTCCCAGTCCTGTACTTTTCCCCCAAAGCGGAAGGGGAAGGAGGAGCAAGGAATCGGGCCTCCCAGTTCATTTGGGCCTAGAGCGACTAAAATCGACCCAAAGCAACATGAAACACATAAAGAGAAAGGCTAAAACAATAAAATCTTCAAAACATCATATCTAGAGTTTCATAGGTCCAAAAGATGCGATTTTGGGGTTGTTAGATTTGTAATTGATAGCTCTATAACAATATATATACTAGGAATCCAAAAGGATAGAGTAATGAGGTTCAATATTAGATTTAAGAAGGTGACATGATATAGCATGCTACTTAGTCGAATTTCTCAAAATAGAGCAACATATCATCAACTTCATCATCAAGGTGATCAAATTGGGTCTTCATCACACTCTAGTATTGTGATTGAACTCATATTGAGTGATGTGAGCCACTAATAGAGAAATAAAAATTATAGTAAAGGAGAGAGAAAATCAAGGTTGTCACAAGAGTATCGTTGACAACAATAATTGCTAGCTCTGAATAAGAAATTTATTAAATTGCCTTTGTTATACCCTCATGTTTTGGTAAATTTGGAATACACAAATATAAGACTTGGTTGAATAAGCATTTTCCCAAATTATATTTGATAGAATAACAACTGTGACCACCTTGTGGCATGGGAGAACCTGATGGACCATATAAGAGCACATGAAATTATTTTTCTTTTCAGATAGATCATTGGGGCAAAAGATAAGAAAATAAGAGATTTCGTGCATAAATAAATATTAATGACTTTGTTAAACAACGAAAATATGAGATAATATGAAAGTACCCAAAATAAGAAAAAGATATATGGTGTTTTAGATAATTAAAGTAGAAATTATATAACCATAATGGAAACACAATGTTTGGGTTATAAAAAAATAATATCACAATCTAACTTTTGGTGTGCTTGAAAATAATAATGAAACGAAGAGAAATCTAGAATTTGAGAGAAAAAGGACTCTCCATGTAGAGTGGGTAATTAATTTAAGATTTTGCTAAAGAAACAAGTTTCATGCATAAATGATATTCCAATAAATCCCAAAATATAGATAAAGGATGGGAAAGACTTTAGTGAGTTGCCCTCCAATTTTCATAGAAAAAGGGGGTTCTTAGATGTGAGGATAGATGGACCTACTTGAAATAAATGAATCATATTCCTTGTTTAAGAGATAGAAAAAAGGGGCATCTAGAAGTATATTTTTGATATATAATCTTGTCCAAACCAATATTTAGTTGTTAGATGGTTTCCTTTCAGAGTTGGGATTAAGTGGGTGAAAAAGGAGATAGTTATGTCATTAATAGGTTTCCCTAAAGTGATTTGTAACATTATTATCAATTTAGGAATCTAGGTCCGACCTTCTTAAATAGTGTGTGGCTTTCTAGCCCTTAGATAACTGATCAACAGCCCCCTGATCGTCTCCTTTCTTCATCCTAAGATGGAAACTCATCTACAATAAAGTCGGCCCTCTATGATTCCCCCTCTCTCTGATCGAAGAAACCCTTCAAAACCACTCCATTTAGTTTCGTGAAGGGAAACCAAACTGATTGATCCCTTGTTTTGCCATAATGTTAAGGACTTAAGATTTCCCAAAAAGTTGGTTAGAGTTGGACTCCATGGAAGGATGGCCTACTGACATTACCTATATATATGGGGTGGTATTACTTCTGAGAGGTGAGTAAACCTATTAAGAAACCCCATCCAAACCCATGGAACTCTTATCTACCCCCAATTCACCTTGTCATCACACCATCGGGTTCCCCTATATGATTCTCCTACTCCCCGACATCTTGTATTTGCATTGCCTTGACAACGACCCTCAACCACGGGTGGGTTGAATGACTCTAGGGATCCTATGTGAAAGTACCTACAACGAGAATTTTGCCATCGGAGCTCAAGAACTTGGGGTTAACATGGGATTTCACTACGAAAAAAAGATGATTTGGCTATAATTGTGATAGCTACATATGATTTATGTATAGTTAAAGACAACTTTCATTTACAAAATTAAAAAAAATGTAGGCAGAAAATGTAGTTGATCCAATTGATTTTTTTGAAAACCATCTCCGTCTCAAACAAAATTCATTTCCCTCACACGAATCCCCTCCCATGTAGCATCTTAACCTGCATTCGCCCTCTCTACAACCACATTTTCTCCCTAATTGCCGCATTCTTCTCCCAGTCTCTCCCTCTCATTTGCTCCCATCCCGGCAACCCCTAAATCACCCCAAACCCTCCTAAGACCGATCATGCATCCACTTCTTCTCAGGGCTCTATCCCACATTCTAACGAGCATCAACGTCATGAATGATGCCTACAATTAAACCTTAATGGTTGTTAAACATGATGTGGAGCAGGTCACCAGAATCCACGACCAGTGCACCTGACAATGGTGAGATGAGGAGCCACAATGACAGTCGGCTTGTGATTGGGTCTTGGTATGATGGCCTTGGTGCGGGTGGGGGACATGTGGATCTGTGTAGCCGGTGCTCTGGCAGATGACAGTGATGAGGGTGAGTCAGTGTGTCCTGCTAGTGGATCAAAGACTCTGATTTATTCTAGTTGACTCCAATTACATGCACCCACAAGCAGTTGTGATCATTCTAGTAGCTGGTTGCAACCACCACTACCACCATTAGGAGTAGCACAATCAGTCAAATAACCCCAATTAAAGGTTGGTTATCCTGTCTCATTTGACAATCAATTCTTTTTTTCCAGAAGGAAACATATGTACAATTGCTTTGTCTATCTTCCATATATGTATCCCTCTCACCGTATGCAGAGTTTTGTTTCAATTAGTGGATCAAATAACCCCAATTGTTTGAATGTTCTTTTACACAAGATTCTCATGCTCTGTAATGTATACTATAATGATGGCTTGTTGATTTGTAGAAACTTAAGCTAATTTTTGTCAGCCTTTTCTAGTTGTTGAATTGTACCTACATTCATTAAACTTTGCAATTAGACACTAGATTTGCACCATCTGGTTTGTTCGTACTTCTACTTGCACTCATTAAACTTCACAATCAGACACTAGATTTTTACCATTTGATTCATTCCTTTTTATTTGTCTTTGCAATCTTATCTTAGCTATTATACACAAGCTAAGAAGCTACATCACTGTAAGAACTAACTATCTCTCTCAATTTATAGTATGTTTTCTGTTGGTATGTGGTTTGGACAGCTCTACTTTGTAAACACCACGACTGGTTGTTGGACAAAGGTAATCCCATGGCTCTAGTGTTATCTATACCCATGGTGTGATTTCAAAACTCGATGAGCATCAACATTCTACAAGAAGTCACCAATGCTAGTACAAAAGTATCACATCAATTTGCTTATGGTTATGTAAAGGCAAGGGGTCTTGGATACCTTGTAGTTGCTGATAAAGGGAACTCTCTTGTGTAATGGTTCCATTTTTTAGAGAAAGGATGATGAATGCACATTTCTCATTCATTGTTGATAAGATCAGAAACAAAATAACATTTTGGAAAGAAAGCTAATTTCTTTTGTAGGTAGAGTCACACTCCTCAATCATGTGTTGTCATCCATGCCTCTATAAATATATCGGCATGTTCATTATTGATGGGTATGATGAACACGATTAACAAGTTGCAAGTAGATTTTTGTGACATGAAAAGAATGGGGCTTCAAGAAAGCATTGGTTAGCTTCAGGGACTCATCTTCTTAACAGTTTATTTTCCAAGTTGAAATCTCATTTCTGAGGTATATATTAACGCCCAAGCTTTTTCTGAGCTTATGAAGATTACAGTTGGCTTTCTTTTAATGGGATGATACTATGTAAAATTGAGACCATGTTTGCTGTTTTCTCTATGCTAATGCTAATTTCCACTACATATATGGTCATGCATATAAATTTTTTATACTAGGCCATTAACCTTGCTTTGTTTCTTGCTGTGACATCAGGCACTTTTTATTTACTGTGACTCACCCTTACGTTGGAAAACATGAATGCGTGTTGACAGATTATGTGAGTAGTTTCTTATTCCATAGTAGGTGTTGGTCATGTCTTGATATTCTTGTGAAGTCAAAATATTGAATCCTTTAATGGATTTGATTTTTGGCCCCGAATTAATAGCATTTGAATTCAAATAATTGAACCATTAAAAGTAGAAATATGATTGTTTCTAATTAGCTTAATTTATATATGTATAATGTAGCAATTAATTCATAAGTACCTGAAGGATTCAATGGGGAAAATGTAGTGAATAAACTACTGGTTAAATTTCAAATGATTGTACTGAAAGGTCTAGAATGCTTCCTTAGTTTTACAACTTAGCCAAACTCAAATTAGTTTTTTTACTCTACACACCTATATGTTTATCTATGCCATTACTTTATCAATCTCTATTGATTCTACCTACTGTAATATTTTGAACTTTGATTTTGATTTCTAAACTCTCTTGGTGTCTATTCCCTGGAGCAAACATTTTTTATTAGCCCTTTGTGTCTTTATTCTACCAAAAGTTGTTTGAACAGTCCATTCTATGATACACTTTATTCATTATAGAATCATAATCAACATCATCATCTAAGCCTCCTTCCCAACCATGTTGGCATCAATTACATAGATCATTCTTTTCGTTCATCCTATTATTTGTCATACACTCATATTCTTATTAAGATGTAAGACTTCCAATCTCTTCTTATAAGATCTCCTTAGTGTTCTCTAACATTATCACTAATAAAGTTGATAGGGAAAAAGGGATGAGGTACTCTATAATTATAAGTGGGTAACATGTGTGGGATATAGGAAAATTTTTGGATCAGATTCTTCTTATGGATCCATAAATATCATCTCACTATTTTTTGTCAAAGGAACAAGGTCTATGGACATTATTGACAAATTGAAATGATAGGGGTAAAACTCTTTACCTCACTCTCCCCATTCCATCTGGACTCATACCGTCTTTGATAAAATATTGATGAACAATATAATGTCCCATAATTTAGCACAAATATTCTTTCTATAGTTGGTTTGTTCCATCAATTTTTTTGCTAAATTCTAAACATGTTAGATCAATTTGGCCATTCTTAGTCATTCACAACAATCAATTAACTTTGCATCCTAAACAGATCCAATCATGTTTGCTTCAAGACAAGTCTGCAAGAGTTGTTCTCAAAAGGGAACTTGGTAGAGTTTCCAGATATTTGTCTCATGGACATAGACAACCTTCTTTGGGTGTAAAAAGTGCTTCATCTTTTCTGTTATATTTTTGAAAGAACGAGTTATAAAATCAATGTCTATATTTTGTTGACTGATGTGATGTGACAAGGATATCAGTCTATTTATAAAGGATCAGAAGTATCTATACTGGCACCCTACACCTCCAAAATGGATAAACAAGAAAAATTAGCTATAAACCACTTCCAAACAGGCCCATGACAACATAAGACCATAAATCAGTCCTCCAAAGCACCCAAATAGGGTTCATAATACTTCCCTTTAGGCTAATATAAGGTTATTTTAGAGTCTTGGACCATAAAAATTATCTAGGTTGATTTCTATCTTCTACCATTCTTCAGCTAATAGGAAATTAGACATGGACTTTGTTGTCTTCCCATTTTAGAATGATAAGAAACATACTATTACTAGTTTGCATGGCTATATATTGTGTTTCTTAAGCATTTTATTTTAAGATTAATTTCTGGGGAATGGTTAAATGTTGCTAAGTAAGCAATAAATTTATGAAAAAAGGTGGTTATCCTCTGGTGGTATCCTAAGCTTGATTCATTGTAGATGCTGAAAAGGGTGGTCAGCTACTTGGTTTATGTCTTTTACTAGTATTTTATGCATGTGACTATGATGATTAGTTGAGATTAATATGTAATTTTGGTTTTATGTGGGTTGGCAACGACTAGTGAAGTTGGGTCTATAACTAAACCTTTTATGTTACTATCTTTTTGTAGTGTGGGCCATGTGAACATTTTGGTGCCTCATAGAGCTTAAAATTATTAGGTGATGTAGTTTTTAGGTTTGATAGGAGTAGAAAATTTGAAGATTTGGTAGGAAGGCCATGCAGCTAATAACAAGTATCTTTAGTATGACCTTTCCTACCATAGAGAGAGCACTTAGAGAATTAGGATGGTGTACCATCCCTACCACCTGTACCACTATCTCTATTAGATGTTCTACCAAATCCATAATTGTGTGTTGTGCTAGATTGTGTGATTCATATAGACCTGTTACTTGAGACCCGACATCTTTCTACTTATAAAATTGTTGAACCTAAGCACCTCTGTGTGACACTATCAGACCAGTTAGGATAATTCTTTGATCACTCGATTGCATTTTTGGATTTTGAACTATAGATCTGAAATCCTATAAATTACTATCATGAGGTGTCATATATTTCTCTTATATGTGTTTTTCTAAAGCATCTCAACCTTGATTTGAATTTTATCACAATAGATACTTTCACATTATTTTGGCAGGAGAAAAGGAAATTGTAACTAGGCTGATTGAGAAGGAAAAAAGGTTTCAAACGGAGCTTCTTAAGTAGGGTTTTATCCTTCTTCCTTTTAACTGGGGAAGTGCTAAACAGTCACCCACTCAAGGGAAGGACTTCAGTGTCTCTTTTTTTTAATATCTTTGGTATCTCTTCTAATGCTTAAAATCCTCTTCTACCTATAGGTCCTAGTGCAATCAGAGAACACTAGCTCTTTTAATGTGCCCATCACAATAAACTTTTCTGTCACTTGCCTCAACTAACTACTTTAAAGCATTAACGAGCTATTTAGTATACATTGTAGTGTTGATATAATTGATTCTCTCTTGTTACTCCTTTTTAGGATGAATTTTTAAAAGAGCTCGAGCTATAACTGCAAGTCTTTCTTGAAAGTTGAGCTGAATTTTAAAGCTGAGGTAGAATCACCGAATGAAAGGGAAAGGGTAAAATATTTTGATTTCTAATTGATATTAACCACTAGTTAATAATAATAAGAAAAACCACATGTGCAACTTGGTCTGGTAAAATAGGTTTGTGCATAGGTGTTTGAATGATTTCTGGATTATATAAGATGATCGACATCACCAAAGAATAATAATCTCCAAGAAACTCAAATTCCATGTTCTGTAGTTCAGAGCAGAAAAATTTACTATTGTCACGAATTTGTGCAAATTTCTTTGCCCCTATAACAACCAGCTTGATCCAGTTAATAGATTGTAGGAAATTTCAATGAAGAAAACAACTATGAATTCATAGGAACACTTTGATACCTCTTTCAGATCCACCCACACCAAGACCCACCTGAATGGAAGATATTACTTATTGTAACGGACGTTGTATAGAGATGAGAAGGACACGCGTACTTTAGGTATAGTTTCCAATAAAAGAGATGATACCTAGATGAGAAGCATAGACTCCCAACCAGGTATAGTTGTTACATGTCAGATTGACAAGTATAGTTAGGCTCTGATTGCAATTTTCATTGACTATATTTGTACCTTTTATGTGTTTTTCTTGGAATACTCTAGAGATTAATTCTCCAAACATAAAGGGGGGTCCCGAAATAGTTGTTGCACTCAATTCTCAATTTTTCTGTTGGGACTAAAGCCTTTTGTTATCAGAGTTCTCCCCTCTAAAACACAGTCGACAACCCTATGGTTACATGATCATAGCAATGCAATTTGGTCTATATTATTACCAAAACCATGTTTTCCATTGGGTTAATTTAATCATCATGGGTAACTACTTATTAGTCATTTTTTTAAGAGCAGGTAAGTAGTTCTTAACTACCTCATTTTCTCTACCTTTGCTGGAACCAAGTAATACAAGTTAAAAATGAGTAATTTAATTCATATCATAGATTGTTAGGACATGTTCATTTAGGTGTTTAATGACTGATAACTCTTGCCTCCTTGACTAAAGTCAACTTCTTCAAAAGTGCAAGCATCTAGAAATTCTTGCTCACCCTACTTTATATAATTTCAAGTTTGGTGTGTTGTTGTCACATGCTAGCAAGTACCAAATGAGTTACTGCAGTACACTGTAACATGTTTTGTCATTATTGTTTTGTGGGGGGTATAGTCATCCTTTTGATTTATATGAGAGGGAATCTATTTATATTTTTCACATGGAACTCTTATTCCCATCATGATATTACCATTATACCAAAAATTATTCTTATCTACTGAAGCTGTCAATTTTGTATTATACTCTTCAGTAGCAAAAGGCCCTCCGGGTTTTGTTTTATATCACTTCAGTATACCAGTACCAAAAAAAGAGAGCCATAACTTGCTTAGTATTAGCAACAGACCCTCCAATTTCCATGACTATATTATGATACCTTTGAATGTGGCAGAGGAAAGAAATGGAAGGCCAATGACTTCTCAGAGATTCTATCAATGATAGTGAACCATGAATCAATAAAAAGTACTTCTTTGCACAACTTTACCAATCATAACTTGTTGTTTTTCTATGCTTTTTGTCATGTTTGTATTACACATAGAAACTCTTGTGTGCACTATCTTGGAATGCACTAAAGGATCATGCATCCAAGGACAAAAGTGCAAGTTTTCTCATGAGGTATGTCATCTGGCTCTTCTTTTTATAAAAAAGCAACATCACTTTGGTTAATCATTCTAACATTTGGAAGTACTAATGATGTACATATTTCTGTTATTGTGGGTGTTCCTAACAGAATTTCTGATAGTAAACAAGGGCCTCCTAAGCTCTAATCAAAGAATATATGAAACATCAACTCCATCTGATTCCCAAAAACTATTTTCATCTTCCATTTAAACAAAAAGACATCCACTCCAAGTACCTTGAAGAATAGTACTGACCTGGGGTCTTTTATATTTACAATCTTCAAGAGTGTTGTGACTAACCATAACTATAGCAACATGCATGTTTAATTCAATTTGGACATGCATATTACTTTTTTCTTCTTATTTTTGCAGGGTTTCTTCCAGCAAGTTGATAAGCATGGGATTGGACTAAAATTTCTATTGCCATTTCTTTCTTATCTTTGGTTTCAATTAAAATGAGTTACTTTGTTATAATTATGTTTGCAGGGGAATCTTCCATCTTAGAATTGCTTCTTTTAGAGAGATATGGTGCAAAGTAGAAGGTGAGAGTAGGTAAAGAAAGGAAGACATGATAGGATATCTTATAAACACAAAATAGAGTGTTTATGCTAGTATAGTATGGCTGTTTGTTAACTCTCTCATCTTCAAGACCTATGTCAGTATGTGGAACCTTTGAAGTTTTGTACGTTTGTTTTTCTACTGATAAGGAATTCTTACTCAATTTCTTTGATGCTTGGATATGTCTTTGACTAGATGATATATGCAGGCTTCTTTGAAGATCCAAGTTGCAACCTTTTCTACTTCTCCAGATTTAGGTTGCACACAACCTACTTGCGGAGCTTCTAGATTAACATAAGTGAAGAAAGGAGATTTTCTTTATGGTAATCCTCATCCTTATTAAACTTTTTTACTTATAACTATTGTCATCATAATGTAATGAGTGGGCAAAGTTAAAAGTCCTACTAAGGTTGTAAAATATAAATCAGTTGACCTTCTCATTTGAACAATCTATGGATATTGTAAAGTTTTGGAATGATTTTATATCTGAGATGTTGGCAGAGCTAAGAATGTTGTCTTGACATTTTAACTTATAGTGAAGATGTATTGAATTTTCCACCTTTATTCACTATTCCTCGTCCATGGTGGCATTATGATTTTCTACTACTGGATTGAGATGATAAGATCCATCTTTTTGCAGATAAAGTTTCTTGATGGCCCACTAGCACTTTCAAATACTCAAAATCTTTCTTGTTTCCTCTCTTTGAGGTGAAGATAATCACTGATTTTATATACGAAGATGGATCTTTTCTTAGGTTTAGACCCAACATACCATTATACAGACATATTTGTTTAAACATAATGCAATTGCAAAACTAGGAAAAAGAGTACTATCACAGCTTCTATCTAACCAATTACGTATATGATAGAGAAGGAGAGCCATCAAAAATAGCTCCTATTGATGTTTTTGTAAGTATCGTGGATTCTCTAAAGGAGCCTCCTTTATTCTCTAACAATGTACTTTCCATCCTTTCTGTCGACTATCCTATTGATAAAGTCTCATGCTATGTCTCTAATGATGGATTTGCAATGTTAACATTTGAATCATTATCGGAAACTAAGGAATTTGCTAGGAAGTGGGTTCCATTTCCTAAGAAACATAGCATAGAGACTAGAGCTCCAGAGTTTTACTTTTCTCAAATGAGTGATTACTTGAAGGATAAAATTCAACCTTATTACGTCAAAGAACGTCGAGCTACAAAGGTAAGCAATCCTGATTTTAAAAGTGTATGAAATATATGCAGCCGTTATTTCAGAATTTGTAGTTATAAGTTTGCATTTTTAGAGTGAATATGAAGAATTTAATGTCAGGATCAATGCCCTTGTTTCAAAGGCACAGAAGACTCCTAAAGAAGGTTGGGTAATGCATGATGGCACACCATGGCCTGGAAACAATCCCCGAGATCATCCTGGCATGATACATGTGAGATAGACATTATAGTTCATCTGTTTATTAAATATGGATTGTTTGAGTTTTTCATTCTTAACCTACAATTTTTATATGTATGAAGGTCTTCTTAGACCACAGTGGGGGCCTTGATACTGATCGTAATGAGATTTCTCGACTTGTATATGTTTCTCGTAAAAAACAATTGTATTTCAGCATCATAAGAAATTGGGTGCTATGAATCCACTGGTGTTGCATTTATTAGTACATACCAGAAAATGGTTTCTGATAGTGGTCTCAAATTTGTTCCAATTTATGTACATAAATAGAATTAATAATGTGTTGTTTTAGCTTTCTATTTCAGGACCATTGGGTAGTATTTTGTGATGAAATATTTGTACAAATATTACATCTTGAATTGTTCTTGGAAGGAAGGCAGCTTCAATAGTTCATATCACATTCTTGATTCTCGGAGGTTTTGCAATTACTGTTTTATTGAAATAGAAAAGGCCAAAGACCTATTGTCTTTTGACACAACTGCAATACCATATATCTATGATTAATTCTTGATGTTCCAAATCTTTGGTAGGATACCATTTTGGTATGCTATTCAGAGTGGCTTTAAAACAAAGGTAATCTGAATTGAGAAGAGAAAATTTGTTTGTCGTTTGTTTGCGTTTGATGTAATCTGAATTGAGAAGCACATCATAGCACACTTGGCATTGCTTTTGCAGGAAGAAAATGTTCTATAGAGGATAAGATTTTTAGGTTCTCAACTTCAGATTATACTAGTCATTACATGGTTTCTAGGGGTCTGATTTTGTATCAAATGGCCATGAGTAAGGTGTTACATTTTTTAAGACAGACCAGCATGGTATTATTATCATCAGAATTGTCAAGAATGTAGCTGAAGATCAACTGTCGTAAAGGTAATTGTTCTTGTTTTCCCAAAATGGTTGATGCACTAGAATTTCTTTCTAGTTTATCAATAGAAATGATAGTAACTCATAGAATGAGTCATTCTATAAGCATGACTTAAATCTCAAATCTATTTGATGATTAACACTTATGTCTGTCATCATATTTTTCTTTCCACTGTAAAAGTTCTTGAAACTGCTACTTCAACATAGTCAAGAACATCTTCTTATTCATGTTTCATTTTTATAGAATGGGACACATGCCAAACTTTAGCAAAGTATATGGGGAGAAAAATTCTAGTTATATATAGAAGGCAGTTAATGGAAGGTTGGCAGTGGAGCAAAATTCAGTATTATGGAGGAGAACTGGATGAGGAAAATCATGTGTCTATCTAGTGATGACTGTTGAGCATTCTTTACTGAGAGATCGATTTTGTGCAAGGTATGCCTCCTATATTATGTCTTATCTCACTCATATAACTATTTGTCTTTTATCTTACAATTTTTGTCTTCTATAGCTACTTTTGTGTAGTTTACGTACACTGCATAAAAGAAGACAATTGAGGGGCCTCCCTACCCAAGACACATAAGAGATACAGGGAGATTACAAGGACTATAAATGTTGAGATCATCTGTTGTCTCGAGACGAGAATAAAGAGAATTAATGCTGATCGAGTTCAATCTCTTTTCCCCAAGCACAAGGACTATTGCTCGAACCTGGAACAGGTTGACAGAGGCAGGATCATGATTGGGTGGTCACTAGTTGTTGGAAGCTAGAGATTATTAACGCATCTGATCAAATGGTCACCATGAGTTGTTTTAATAGGGGTGGGTTCTCCTGCATCCTATCAGCTGTCTATGGTGAGAACCTAGGGTCAGATAGAGAATGGCTATGGCCCATAATAAAGGATACTATGTAAGAGAAGATCTCGTGGCTTGTATTGGGGGACTTCAATTGCATCCAACAAGTGAAGGAGAAACACGGGGGTAAGAGAGTGCCAGACATAATTCTAAACACCTTCAATACTACCATGGATTGTGCTGGGCTTCACCATCTCAATACGTTGGGCGGTATTACTACCTGGTCCAACAAATAAAGAAAAAAAATTGCTAGTTGCCTGGATAGGGGGCTAGTGAATAATTCCTGGCTCAATCTCATTCCCAACATGGTGATTAAGCTAGGGGCTGATATCTTCAGTGACCACTCCTGGATGAACGTAAATATTAATCACTCACCCCAACCTCCTCTCCCTTTCAGGTTTCTGAACTTTTGGTGCAAGTGGACTGGTTTCAAAGAAGAGGTGGAGGAAGCTTGGCGAACTGAGGTGGAGGGTAATCCACTTTACCGGGTCCTCAAGAAGCTTCAACTTACTAAGGCCAGAATTAAGAAGTGGTCTAGCTTGTATGTGAATATCCCTAATTTGTTGAAGAACTCCAGGGATGATTATAATAGAGATGCCCAGGTTATGTGGTTACACCCGTTGGAGGAGAATGCAATTAAATATGGAAGGCAAACTAAAAATAGAGTGAGGGAGCTGGAAAAGGCCGAGAAGGTTGGCCTTTGGAAAAAGAGTAGAATGAAGTGGATAGCGGATGGGGACATAAATACTAAAGTTTACCATTCAGCTATTAATAAGAAACAAATGCAAGACTCTATCTATGAACTTATCAACGAATAGGGTAAGGTCTTGGAAAGTTGGGTGGAGATAGATAACAAAGCCATTGACTTCTTCCAGGAGATGTACAATAATGAACATGCCTACAACAGACAGGGGCATAATCTGCCTGAGAATAGAGTCACAACTGAGATGAATGAAGAGTTGACTAGAGAGGCTACAGAGGAAGAGATCAAGGAGATTGTCTTCTTGATACATTACACCAAGGTGCCAGGTCTAGATGGCTTCAATAGCCACTTCTTTTAGGTCATGTGGCCTACCATTAAGTAGGATGTATGTGAGGTTATCCAATGGTTTCTATAGGGTGGTACGATGGTCATGGCGGTGAATCATGCATTTATCAAGATGATACCTAATCACAATCAAGCATGCTAGATGTCTGACTACAGGCTGATAGCGTGCTGCTCAGTTCTTTACAAGGTCGTTTAAAAGCTTCTCGGTAAAAGACTTGAGAAGGTGCTCCCCCATATTATCTCAGATTCACAGAATGTCTTCATGGAAGGTAGATGTATGGCTGATTGCTCCCTACTAGCGACCAAGTTTTTAAATGAGTTTAGTAAGAAAAACACTTTTGCTAAGGCTTGCATGAAGGTGGACATTAGTAAAGCCTACGATCATGTCAATTGGGATGCTCTTTGGGATGTTATGAATTATATGGGTTTCTCACAGAGGTGGATTGACTTAATGAAACAATGCATCGAAACTTGCTCTTTTTTTGTTCTCATTAATGGTACCCCTACAGGACTTTTTAGATCTTCTAATGGTTTATGACAAGGGGACCCATTGTCCCCTCTTCTATTTACCTAAGTGATGGAGGGCCTCACAAATATGATCAACCAAGCGAAAGAAGCGGGTAAAATCAAAGCTTATAAAGTGAAAGGGATCAAAGTCAAAACACACATCATATTTGTTGATGATGTGCTATTGTTCTCTGCCGGTAATGCTAAAAGACTTGGTGAGTTTAAAAGGACACTCTTACGGTTTGGAAATATCACAGGTATGTACATTAGATCCATTAAATCTAGAGTCTTCTTGTCTAAATCTTGCGAAAATAGAAGAGGTAGGTTAAAATGTGTTTCTGGCATGAATAAGGGAAATTTTCCCACGAGATACCTTGGCATCACCCTCACTACCGAGAAAGCTTCTACCAAAGACTTTAAGACGTGTATGGATAACATCAAGGCTAGATTCTAGAAGTGGAGTGGTATCAACATATCCCTTGCGGGTAGACTGGTGTGGATTAGATCAGTCATCCAAGCCGTGACTAGATTCTGGACTGATATGGGGGATATTCCTAATCCTATTATCAATGTTATAAGATCTATGATTGTCTGCTTTCTATGGGGCGGAGGTGGACACGTTGTGTCTTGGGATATCATTGCTCAAACTTTTGCTGACAGTGGATTGCAGCTCAAAGACCTGTTCTTCCAGCTGAATGTTAGCACCAAGAAAAGGGTTGATAAGTTCCTCAACAACAGGGACAATATCTGGTCTAAATAGATGGGGTGTAGATATGGCAACAGTTTGATTCTGCAGGTTGAGTCTAACCCTTCCAGGACATGGAGAAGCATGCGTAAATATCTGAACAATGATAGCTCGATGCCTATCAACTCCACACCTAACATCACGTTGACGATTGGGAGCTGGTCTAAACTCATCTGGGGTAAGAGTCACTGCCCGAAATGGAGTACTTTCTACTATAGAGCTATCCACAACAGGCTACCTACCATGGACAAATTGACTAAATGGGGTTTTTAGGTTGAGGAAGTGTGTTGTCTTTTCTTAACTGGGATGGAATTGAGATCACACCTCTTCTTCATTTGCAACAGATCCAGGACCATATGGAACATCATTTGCCTTAGGAATGAATGGGGTAGTGATGTCCCTTCTGATATGCTGGATTTTTTGCAGTGGGATTACAGTAGGATTAGTAGCAATAGACACATGTTGGGTTACACCAATATTTGTGTGACTGCTGCTGGTTTTTTCTTGTGGAAAGAGAGGAACAAGATCATCCACTCGCATCAAGGTGGTAGTGATAAAGATGTTTTGGATAATATTGCTAGTAACCTTAGATGGAATGTAAAGATTAGGCATGGTATGTATGCTAATCTTAGTTCTAACACACGCTCATACTGGGGGTTTTGTAGTTAATCCCCTTAATGTGTTTGAGGTGTTTTGGACCTGCCGTTTTTGGCAGGGGCCTCGTTTTGTAGTTGTATAGCTTGCCTATACTTGCTTTAGGAATATATTTAACTTACTCCGAAAAAAGAAAAGAAGACAATTATAATCTCCCTTGCCTCCATCATAAAACCTCTATTTCAGTAATTTGTCTCAGATAACATAGATGATTTATCACAATATGCATGGTATCTCAACACCTGCTTGCATAAGTTAGATAATTTCATAGAAGCCCTAGCCTAAGAAGCTTGGTTAAATTCTTTGTGGACTTTAGATAGAAGAATGGCCCCACTTATATAGGGTGTTGAGTAGTACGATACCATTCATGCTCTTTTAGGTGATTAGCACTAGTTTTTCTAAGATGAAATGTATGCACGATCACTGCATATAATCCCTTAAAACCAGTTGCCATCTTGGCAAATGTCCATATGTTTTCAACTAAATACTATTTTATAGGAGTGTTGTATTTGCCTAGCATAGTATGAAGATCAAGTGGATCTACTCAGCCTTCCCTACAACTACCATTTCCATATAGGATGCATCACCAAGTGGTTGCATATTAATACAATGTGTCCACTCTGCAAGTATAACATCCATAGGGGAGATAAGCTAGTATGATTTGTGAACCGTCAAAGATACATTGATTATACATATCATTCAGGTATGTGGATACATTCTTTTGTTTGACTAGAGTGGTCCTCCAGAGGACAATATGGGTGCCACAACTTAGGGCATGCATATAACACAATAAGGCCAAACAAACTTCAACCACAGAAAATCAAGGAAGGCATGCTAATTTTTGTAGTTTTCAAACATGATGCAGTAGTGCCAATCTAAAAAGAATTGAAATTTTGATTTCAACTTTGTTTTGCAAGTTGTGAGTTTTATAATCAACTTTAATTTTCATTGTTCTCTCATGAGAGATCATCTTGTAAGGTTGTTGTTGCATGTGCTCTTGCTACTTGAAAATTGCTAAGACATGTTTACATGTATCTTGATAGAAAAATAGATATAGTATTAGGCGGAGGCCACCAACCCATTAATATGAACTACTCTATTCTCTTTAATAATGATGGGAAGATAACTATATTGCACTTGGATATTTGGTTAACTTTGGGATTTCCTTGGATATTAACCTAGTAATGCCTTTGAATATTATAGAATCACAAAAGAAGTATTATTGGGAAGTATGCAAAACTAACCATTTAACTATGTCAGCCATATGCAATCCTGGAGAGGTTCTGGGATCATTGATTGCTGAATCTATTATTGACCATGTTGCATATGTTATCTCAATCAATTCTAATTATGTTAAGATAGATAAATATGCATACTTTTGAAAACATTGAAGTGTTATGTGAACACAGTGTTGGATAGCCATCTGAGTATACTAGGTCTATAACAGGGAATGTTATTTATAGATCAAACTGGAGCAACGTGACATCCTCTAAAATGGTCTTCCTACTAGGTCTGAATGGAACATCCTCGACCATGTCATTTTGCAACTTCAGTTTGAAGACGAAATAGAGAAAGAGAAGCAAGAACCAATCACATAACAATGATGATGAACCTTCTTCTCACTTTCACAGAACAAAGTAAGTCCATAGCTATAACTCATTCTATCATTGAACTCTTCATATAACAAAGGAGCAAGATCAAATCCAAGGCATAGGCTCATAAGAAAAAGCATAGGAAAATTCAATTAATGTTATGTTTCTTGTGAGTAGAGCCATTTTATGCATTTTTTTATCATTTGCCATAGTGTTTAGTTAATATTAGGCCACTTGCTGCAAATTTGTGTAGCTTTATGTGATTGCCAGCACAAGACTGTCTACGTTTCTATTCTATAAAAACTCTCAACATCCATCAAAGCTGTTAGTGTGGTAGCATAGTAGCTTTAATGCTAAGGATGGATATGATACATAAGTGCATGTGGAGCACACAAGACAAGGGATAGCCCTTCTTATTTTGAATGACAAAATTTCAAAAAAAAACATCCATGATGGTGGTTCTGATCCACATGCTATGAGCATACTATTAAAGTATGTGGCCTTGCACTTAATCATAAACATATGTTATAGAATCTGTAGTGTGTTTTGATATCTTCCTCTAGGAGGGAAGGTATCACCTATGATGCAAGATTCTATGGAACTTACATGAACACTTGGAGGAGTTCCCCTCAGTGTCATTCCTCATGCTGACAGTTCACTTGCGTTGTTCCTATATAGAAACAATATGACCACCCATGCACCTACCGATCTGGTTCCTTGCACATGTTTCACTTGGTTTCGTATTTCTCTGTGCCCTCCCTCTTTTTATCTTTTCCTGAATTCCACATCTTCTGGCTGGTGTGGCAGCTATGGGTTGGCTATAAGTGGGTCATAGAAGGGGACCTGATCAGGTTTTGACAGTGGAAACAAAATGGGGAATTGGTATGATTTGGTTGTAACTGATAAATTTGTCTAGTTGAGCTGGAGCTAAATCAGCTGGTACTGAGGGCATCAAGTGATAATCACAGTTCAGTTAATCTATTACCAGGCACAAAAGGGATTGTGGATGACATTTAGGTAAAAGGTCCTGTGAGCCTTCTTATACACAATATCTTGATCATTATTTTTATACACCACCTTGTTATAATCTGATTCATATTCTATTATGCATACTATGGGCTTCTCTTTGCTAGCCCTGATCTGTTGGTATTAGATCAGAGATTTTCTTGGTCCAATGGTCTTTTTTATCAGATGCTTGCTTGGTCTGAAGTTTTCCGACAGGTCAAACTGCCTTGGGCTATACTTTCTTATTCCCTGTTAGAACTGAGTTTGTATACTTAGAATCATGCTGCTAGCGGGTTTCTTTCTAAATTCATACTCTATTTATTAATAGTTTAAAATCCTGGAACAGAGATAATTTCTACAGATTACATAAAACAAATGGGTTACTATTATATTAATGTGAGTGCTTCTAAGCTTCCTTTCTCATTTCATGCCCATATTTTGTTTCTCTATAGTACTGGTGCTTTCTTTATTGTCTCGTATTACATTTATTTTAAACATAAAGAGGCATGGTGCCAAGATTTTGGTTGTTGTTACAATTATCTTTTGTCTACTATGAGTTACATTCTATTTGGTTCTGCATGATGTGGGTACTCAATTTCTTTTTTTATAGATTCTATCACAGTTACTTGGGATAATTTGGATCTCTCAAATTCTCATCGAGGTATTTTGAGTCCTCTTAATGCTTCTATCACTTCTTTTCCAACAATGTTAATCCTTAAATACATTTTTATGTGCTATAGAGGTCATCATGTATAGGTAGGAGCTTATTCTTAAATGCACTGGGAGAAGAAAGCTTATGGAATAGGTAAGTTATGAGTAGGAGAGACTATGTTTGCTTGTTTCTTTCGTGCGCTATATCTCAAAACTTGTATGTTTCTTTGTAGGTATCCATGGTGGTTCACACAAAGTGGATGCTACCATCAACTTGATGGCACTTGAGATCCACAACATACAAAAGTACAAAACATATAGATTATGAGAAGAAATGCCAATATGTTCTGATCCAGGGGATTCACCAACCAAAACTAACCATACATGAACCTCTACATGAGTTTCCAACTGGAAAGGCTGCAACTCTTGTGCTAAGTCTTATGTGATGAGAGCTCTAGGAGTTGATGAGGACATTGCACATACCTCTATCATGTTTGGGATTGGAAGATTCACCACTAAAGTTGAGATTCATAGGGTTGTTGAACACTATGAATTAGGTGGAGGAACTAAGGGAGATGCACCCTCTTTATATTGTGCTTTGTAGTCTGCAGTGGATAGATGTAGTTAGAAGAAGATATTGTATACATGTGTCTTTTTTCCATGCATATTGTAAAATAGGGGCCAAGTTAATGTCCTCCCCATGTGTACTCATTGTTCAAATATAAATAAAAGTATTATTGTTGACATTGTAAGCACAACTCAATCTTGATTAACATTCATCTGTTTTGTTATTGAAAGCCCCTCTATATTGGCAAGCGACTGACTTGATACATAATGTCTCTCACTACATATGTATGTATAGTACATGGTGTCTTTCACTACACACTAGCTATAATTACATGTTTAGCAAGTGCTAATTTTTTCTATGCATGAACTACAAATACAAATTGTAACCAATGTTCCCCTACATATCATAGGTACAAATTGAATTGTAGCCATACATTTGGCTACAATGAAAACGACATGTTTATGTGTAAGGACATTTTTTACCTATAATTAGGGTGAAATATGAATTTGTAACCAGAGGAATAACTAACTACAACTTTGAAAAATGTAGCCTAAACAATTAGCTACATGAGTATTAGCTATATATTACAAATGTATGGATAAATGTAGCCAAAACGTTTAGCTACAAATTTTGGCATTTTTGCTACAATTTTTTTGTATTTAAAGACCATATTTTTCGTTGTGTTTGACTACCTTCTATGGCAAGGAGGAGCAAGATCATGCAATTTTGAGAAGAATAAGTGGATAAAGGGAATTTCATAATATACCCCTAATGTTTTTCTAGTAGGTGAAGGCTTTTTACACCTTTTTTGACCCATATCTCACCCTGGCTAAGCGGGTGTGTGGCACCAAGTGCGCATGAGCCCATTGGCTTGCCCATGTGACGTGTATTTTACTACGCGCTTAAACGCAAGTATACGCGTCGAGTAATATAGGCCTTTGTGAGGCCCGAGTCGAACTCAGGGACACGTGAATTATTGGATACTTCTACTAACTAATCGCAATCAGCTAGGCCAAATAACAAAGTAAGGTTTGTTGTCTAAATTAAAAGAAAATAAAATGAAACAAAGAAAACAATCAATTAAATGTTAATTTAATCAATTTAAAAGGATATCTTTAGGATTGCGGTTTCACTGCGGGTCAACATTGTATTAGGTTTTATATAATTCCTCACTCTTCTCTCTTTATCCGGGTAGTGGCCTGAAAACATAATTACCCACTTTCGTGGTGTAATTCACTACTTAGGTCTAGGTAGATTCCATCGTCGTGGTAATCATTCCCCTAGACTAAGCGCATTAAAAACGGTCTCTCAGTTCCCACCATTAATTTTACAACTCCTTTGTCAAGGGTTTTATTGATTAATGTAGGTTTCGTCTCTTTTCAACCGTTAATCCTTCTGTCGAAGTGATTAAGGGCATTACATTATTATTATGGTGATCAAGCATAACAATATATATGGAGAAAACGAATCTATACCACGGATTTGAGAGAGAAAATATGAATTATCAATATAAAATTGTCATACAATGCATTCCCGGGCTACTCCCGGTCCTAAAGATGGAGGGTTTTAGCCTCTCATGTTCATCTCGCATGAATACATGGTAGAAATAGGGGAATTCATAAGAAAAACGTGAAACAAGTGGGAAAACCCCTGAACGGAGAAGAACCGGTAGATCCTTGGCGTAGAATGCGAGCTTCCCCGCCTGTCGGTGGTGAAATTCGTCTTTGGCAGCGTCCGAATCACCCGGGATGAGCTTCTGGCCTCCGTTCTCCTTCTTTTTCCTCTCTCGGCACTCGTGCAATGCAAAATTCAGATATCCTCTCATGTGGGCGGCCGTCATTAGGTATAAGTCCCTAATTAGGTCATCAAATAACAACAGCCGTCCGATCGAGATCAAAACAGATCCAACGCATATCTGCCGCGCGGGTCGATGGTATCGACCCAGCGTATTAGCGGCAACTTTCTTTTCTTTTGATGTGAGCGCCTGTGGTCATCTCGATACCATCGACTTGGGTCGATGGTATCGACTCTCTTTAGCGTCGGTTGTTGTCGTTTAGCGACGCTGTAGCTCTCCATGTGTCGATGGCATCGACTTGGGTCGATGGTATCGACAATTTCCTCGCCAGAAACTTGAAGGGATCTCGATACCATCGACTTGCGTGTCGATGGTATCGACTCTGTGCTGCTCCTCTCGGCTGGCAACCTGTGGCTTGGTCGATGGTATCGACTTCCGTCGATGGTATCGACGGAAGCAAATACTTGTTTTTCCTAAAATTTCACAACAAGACCAAGTAAATCCACACAAATAATAATATTATGATAATTAATGCTCAAAATAGTAAAATAGAGGGGATTTGACATAATATGAAGGCAAAGACCGAAATGAGTGAATTATGCAATATTATCCATAAAAATGAGTAATTAGAGCACAAAACACATATGAAAAAGGTCTATAAATGCGACTCAAAATCATCGCATCAAACTCCCCTAAGCTCAAACATTGCTCACCCTCGAGCGACTAATCCTTAGAATAGAATTGCAGATGTCAACTAAAAATCAACACACCAACCCACATCCCATGTGACTCCCACTGAACGTTCTCAAACCGGCCTTCTCTAACCACATAACAGTAATTACCCTAAAGGCGACAATAATCGTCAATAAGAGAAATTATCCTTCAAACCGATGAACACTATCACATAAGGCAGTTAACATAATAAAATTCGCCGATTCAGCATTGGTGCATCTTGTGATCGCCTACACTACGTTGCTCGCCCTTAACTACCATCTACATGGAATCAGTTCTCCTGATAATCATTAGTGAGGAGAAATTCACGGTGGCCTACCAATCCGAGCAACGGGTGGATGGAATGGGTGGTTCATGGAAGAACTTGAAAGTATTGCACAGTTTCAATATGCATAAAAACAAAATGTCCTAAATGATGCAAATGCACATTAGAAATGCCCTAATGCCTAAAATTGGGTGAAATGATGCATGCACTAACCTTCCACCTCAAAATAAGATGAAAATCTAATTAAGCCACATCATGTACTCAATTCTCCTGTACTGCATGTGATATCATGTTCCTTTCTCCCTCTTATTCCATTTTCTTCTAAATTCCCTTTTTTTTCAAAATGTTTTTTTTTCTTTTTTTTTTAGATTTTCAGAAATTTTTTCTTTCTTTTAGCCCACATATCCATAATTGCTTTGAGATACATGTTTTGGCTAATTTCTTCATGATTGGAAGTCTTTGCACTATTTCGAAGGTATGGAACAGTTTAGATCACTTTTTAAGAGAAATTGAGATACATGGTGTACTTTATGCATGGAAATCATGAGATTCATGAGTGCAACTACATGGCATGCACCTAAAGGTAATGTGCATAAATCCCTATATTTTTCTCTTTTTATGCAAAAGTATGGAAAATATCAATGCAATTCCTATCTAAATGCTATGCACACAAGAAGGAATTAAAACTGTGCTTTACTTCCAATTCTTAGGTGGATTATGGAAGAATGAAATGGAATGATCACAAGATTAGATGACTGAACCTTAGAAGAGTATTATGTGTCCCTCCTTACTGACATGTGTAGTGATTCAAAGGATTCTCTCTCTTATGTCCAATTAAGGTCTCATTACCATTTGGTTAGGTTAGGCTCAAACAACCGTTACTATCCACTTTTCATGAGTCAAAGGGAGTATAGGTGTGACATATTGTTTTAAAGTTGACATAATCAATCATTTTCATCGAATAAGTTCCCCAAGGACAACCAAGTCAAGCTATCCAAAAGACACAAAAATTTTAAAATTCCCTTAAATTTCCCATGAAAACACAGCGAGATGACAACTTTTACGACATCCACAGTTACACTAGATAGATGTGGATCCTAAACAAAAACTAAAACTGCAAGAAACAAATAACAAAGCAAAAACTAAAAACAACAAAAGAAAAGATAGAGCTGTTCCAGCTACCCCCCTAAGCTTGAATTCGACTATGGCCTCATAGTCAAAAACAAACCTAAGGGTGGAACAGAGATACCCTGATCAATCCTGTGGAGGCGGAGGCGGGTGTTGCGGGGCCGTAGGTTCCCAAGACGGATACTCCCCCTGGAAGCTTGGATCATATTGGGTCCTCGGCAGAGGCTGTGGATAGCCTCCAAAGTAGTCCTGACTCCAGTAATGGTCATAAAATGGCTCCTGTTGCATCTCCATCCGCTGCAACCGGTTATGTATCTGTTCTTGGTTGGCGAGGAGGAGACGTTCATTCTCGAACATAGCCCATTGATTATCAAGTAACCGGCTCGTAGTATCATGAATATCGGTATACATAGACATGTGCTGCTGCTGAGTCTGCTGTATATCCTGCAACATTGTGTACATTCCCTGCATGGAGTAGGGATCCTCGGCTGGCTGCGAGGGCTGTGGTGATGGCGGCGGGGGCTGTGATGATGAAGATGCACCCGGATGCATCCTAGGATGCTTCCGTGGCGCTACACGTGCACGAAGAGGTGTGAAAGCCTCCTCTTCCTCCTCAGCCTCGCCTCCTTGCTCGTCGTTGCCGCCTTCTTCTTCGGAGGACTTGATGGCTATGATTGGCCACCTAAAATGTTGCGCGCCCTCGATGTTGAAGATGTCGTCCGGCAGTGAGCGCTCCTGATAAGCTTGGTTGACGTGGCAATGTGCGTACGCCAACCCATCCCGAAGAAGGATAAGGTTTGAACGGTGCAAGTGTTGCACGTTCACCTTACTCTTTGTGGAAATCAGAGTCATGGACTAAAAATTCAGCCCCAAGTAGGACGCCAACTTGGTGATGAGCCCACCAAAATGGATCGGAGCCTTCCTTGTACTCCTCTTCACCGCCAGGACGCGCTGTAGCCAGAACGCCCCCCAGTTGCATGGTTGTCGCTTCAGGAGTGCGTAGAGGAAGAAGAGATCGCTCTCCTGAAACTTGCTCAACGCCAAATCACTCTGAGCGAAGAACGTCAAGCTCAACATCCGATGAAGGACCCGGACGAATGGGTGCTCAAAATCTGCTACCGCTGCATTATGGTAGCTCACAGTCTTTCCTGCCGGCACTGTAACTAGCTCGGCGAAGATCTTGTCGTAGTCGGTGCGGGAGTCCGGACGTCGATGATCATGTTGGGAGTGGTTCCAATTGAAGATTTTATTGAACTGGACCAGCATGATGTTGTAGTTGTTGTTGAACAACCGGAAGGACACCCGACCCCTGATCCACTCACGATCCGATGCCACCACGTCGTTTGGCACGACGCAGACGTCGAGGGACACCATAAACTCCGCCACCAATTCCTTGTAGGTGGCCCATTCGCCGAAAAATGGCTGCCCGTTTGCATGGCACTGCAGCTCGTCGGGACGTCGGCTGGTGTGACGTGCTTGTCCGTGAAGCACATAGGCCAAGTTGGCCTCGAAACCAAGCTCCTGAAGCATGCCCCGGTCCACATACAGGGTCGGCTCAATTTTCCGCTTCATAATCTCCTCGTAGACCTTCCTTGCCTCCATGGAAGGGTGAATCAGGCGTGGGTGAGGAACATAAGCGGTCGGGGGAGGAACGAACTCCTCGATCTCCATGGGATTTATGCGCGATGACGAAGCTCCGGCGACATGCACCATGGTTGCGAGAAGATGGGATTAGAAGAAGAGAGCTCGGTGCAGATGGAGAAGAAATTCTCCGCTCGGTGAAGATCCTCGCTCGATGTCGCTTCTCTTCAGTCTTGGAGGGCTCGGGGGAGTGCTCGGCGCAAAGGAGGATGCTTGCTCTGAAGGTGTGACGTCAAATGACGTTGCAAGTCTCCTTAAAGAGAATTGGCCGGCGCCACTGTTGACCCGTCGATACCATCGACGTGCGTCGATGGTATCGACACGTCTCGCTGGTATTCGCCTCCCTCGCGAGTATCGACGACTGACGTTTGCTGGATCGAGAAACCCGGATTGCTGACCTGTCGATACCATCGACGGAAGTCGATAGTATCGACGCAGCATCCGGATCGCTGACGTGGACTCGCAATCGTCGTCGATGCCTTGGCGCGGATCGGTGACATGGATGTCGATACCATCGACGAAGGTCGATGGTATCGACATCTTTTATTGCGACACCGCCGTTTTGTTGCATTCAACCTGTGATCATGTCGATACCATCGACGAGGCCGTAGATGGTATCGAGTTGACTGAGCAAAATTCGTCTGAACTTCTCCAGAGATCTCGATGGTATCGACTGGCATGTCGATACCATCGACATTTTGTTGCGACCTGCATGTAGGTATGTCGATACCATCGACGGGGGCGTCGATAGTATCGAATCAGTGTGATTTTTGCAGCTGTCAACCTGAACCCATGTCGATACCATCGACCAGTGTGTCGATGGTATCGACCCTGCCTGTGCCTGCACATTGAACAAACGGATCAAGGTATCTTCTTTAAACTAAAATTTAAACAAAATAAAAGCAATCTATAACTACAACTAAACTATCCTAATGTACCAATGGTTGGGTTGCCTCCCAACAAGCGCCCTTCTTTAACGTCTTAGGCTAGACGTCTTCCCAACATCTCATTCATTCATAAGTGAAATGAGTTTGACCTCATTCACTTTCCTCTTGTAGTTTTCACCAAAATACAACTTTAAGCGCTGCCCGTTCACCAAGAACGTGGCATCTCCATCACGCACGAGAATCGCACCGTGCGGTCTCACCTCTTCCACTATGAAGGGTCCACTCCACCGGGACTTCAGCTTCCCGGGATGCAATTTGAGATGAGAATTAAACAATAGAACATTGTCTCCCTTCTTGAACGTCGCATCTCGATATGTCGATCGTGGATCAGCTTTGTGCGCTCCTTATAGATGCGGGAATTCTCATATGCCGTCATGCGTAATTCATCTAATTCATTCAATTCGAACATCCTCTTTCACCCGGCTTCATCATAGCTCAAGTTCAGCCTTCTTAGCGCCCAATGGGCCTTGTGCTCCAGCTCCACCGGAAGGTGGCAAGCCCGGCCATACGCCAACCTAAAAGGCATGGTTCCTATAGGTGTTTTGTACGCCGTTCTATACGCCCAAAGTGCGTCCGGTAGTAATGCACTCCAATTTTTCCTCGTAGATGCCACTGTCCTTTCTAGAATCTTCTTGATTTCCCGATTTGAAACCTCCACCTGTCCTTGCGTCTGTGGATGATATGGGGTGCCGATGTTGTGCTTGACCCCATATTTCTTCAAAAGTGTCGAAAATTTCTGATTCCGGAAATGTGTGCCTCCATCACTTATGATCATTCGGGGTATCCCGAACCTGCAGAATATATTTTCTTTCACAAACCTGCACACTACATTCGAATCATTAGTCCTTGTGGGGATTGCTTCCACCCACTTCGACACATAATCAACAGCAAGAAAGATATACAAATTTGAATTTGAGGACACAAAGGGTCCCATGAAGTCTATGCCCCATAAGTCAAATACCTCAACTTCCTGAAATACATTCAGGGGCATCTCTTGTCTCCTTGAAATGTTACCTGCGCGCTGGCACGGGTCACATTGCCTCACAAAATCATAGGCATCCCAAAAAAAAGTTGGCCAATAAAGGCCGCTTTCCAACACTTTGGCTGCTGTCCGTGAACAAGCATGGTGTCCTCCCGTAGGCGACGCATGGCAATGGTGGAGAACACTCTCGTACTCCACCTCCGGCACACACCTACGAAGAATACCATCCCTGCACTGTGTGGGGCTCACCCACGTCGAATCTGATATAGCATATATGATCCCTGCAGCAAGAAGTTTTATGACTTCCTTCTTCACGACCTCCATCATGCTCGGATTCAAACGTCTTTGAGGTTGAATGACTGGTTTGGCTCCCTCCTCGAGCTGAATCTTGTGCTGGCAAAGTGTAGGGGAGATCCCCTTGATGTCCGCGACTGACCACCCAAAAGCTCCACGGTGGTTCTTGAGCACTATCAGTAGTTGCTCCTCCTCATCTGCACTCAAGTATGCAGATACAATCACTGGTAACTTGTCCTTCTCAGCTAGAAAGACATACTTAAGATGTGGGGGCAGTGGCTTCAACTCCAACCCCGGCGGACAAATAAGAGATGATTGCATCGGTGGGGGAAGTGTACCTAAATCTTCATAATGCCTCGTGTAGAAACATGGAAGCATCTGAAGCATTTTGGCGCACTCCTTGAGTGAAGTACTCCGCATCCAATCATAAGTGACATTTAGCAAACACGCCTCCAACGGCAATTCTGGATATGCATCAAAAACTGAAGTAATGATCGCCTCATCCTCCCAAGAAGGTGGAATGTCCTCATTTTCATCATTTGGAAATCCAACAGCCTTGCGTAAAGAGACAACTTTTGTTTTCTCTATAATGTCCACAGCTAAGGTCCCTCTATCCATCTTGCTCATCACATGAGCCATATCCAAGAATGGCTTCCCAAGACAAAGTGAGATATTGTGCTCCACATGTTTCACCATGTTACACTGTGCTTTCGCTTTAGTGGATGCATTGCTAGTGGGCATGACCATCTCAAAGCGATCATCCGCAATGCCCAAGGTCAAGCGACCTCTCCCCATCTCCAAGATCATACCAGTTGTTGCTTGGAATGGGCGTCCAAGTAGCAACTCATTGCCATGCTCGTCCTGCATTTCCATAACCACGAAATCAGCCGGAAAAACAAAGCGGTCCACCTTCACCAAGACATCTTCACAGATTCCATAAGGTTTCACCACCGAATTATCGGCCAATTGGATAGTCATATTGCTTGGCCTTGACTCCTTTAATCCCAACTTTTTAAATGTAGAAAGGGGCATCAAATTGATGCTTGCCCCAGAATCACAAAGTGCCTCTCCAAATTTGAACTTCTCGATAAAGCAAGAAATATTGAAACAACCGGGATCCTGTCTCTTCGGCGGCAAAGTGCCCATAATGAAAGCACTTACTTGCTCCTTCAGCACCACGACCTCAGTGTCGGGTATTTTCCTCTTCTTAGTGATGACATCTTTAAGAAACTTCCCGTAAGACGGGATTTTCTCAATTGCCTCTAACAAGGGAATATTCACTGATAACTTCCTAAAGTTGTCCAGAAATTTCTTGAATTGTGCATCCACCTTTCTTGCCTTTGCACTATTGGGATAGGGGACCGGAACGGTATGTGCCCTTTGATGAGGTGGCACATAGGGTGTCAATTTCTGTGGTTCCTCCTCAGTAGCTTGTTCTTCATTGCCTTTCTCAGCTATGTCTTCAGCTTGCTCAGTGACAGGTGTGGCCTGCTCCTTGATGATTGCATCTTCAACTTTGTCCTGCGGTGTGCTTGTGTCATCCGCCCTTGGATTCAACACTTTCTTACTGCTCCTCAGTAGGATGGCCTTGGCCTGCTGGTTTCCCCCGGGAACATTGGTGTTCCCCGGAAAACCTGGATGTGCTGGCTTCTTCAAGCTTGCAATTTCAGCAGCCATCTGCGCCATGGAAGTCTCTATAGTTCTCATTTGAGCCCCATGACTCTGCAAAGTCTGCCCAAATTGGTTCATGAATTCACCATGTTGCTTGATTTGTTGCCCAAATGTGTTCATTAACTCCTGGTTTTGTTTGATGACCTGATTGAGCAACTCCGTGCTCTTGTCCTCTGTGGCTGGTGCAGGCTTGGCGTCCGGATCCTGCAGAAAATTGTTCGGATCCTTCCATGAGAACTTTTTGTCCTTTCGCCATGAATAGTCATTGTTCCTATACCCTTGTTGTTGCCTCATGTACTTGACTTGAGCCTCCTCCTCGGACTCATTGTCTTCCTTCTGCAGTAATTTCTTTGCGAGAAGATCCATCTTCTCATTTAACTCTCTCATTGCCTTGGACTCACTGGAAAATCTTGCTTGCTCAACTGGGCCTCTCTCTCTTTCTCCCCAGGATTGCTTCTGTGCCATGTTCTTCAGTATTTCCCAGCATCTCGTATCAGTGTTGTTCAAGAAAAATCCTGAACCGGCCGAGTCCAAGTTGCTTCTATCATGCTCGGAGAGAGCAAAATAGAAGATCTTCACCTGTGTCTCCTTGTCCAGTCCATGATGTGGACATCTCCTCAACATGACCTGGAATCACTCCCAGGTCTCAGAATATGTTTCACCCGCCTGTTGGGTGAAATTGTGAATCCTCCTAATCATGTCATTGGTCTTCTCAGGAGGGAAAAACCTCTCGAAGAAAACATCTACCATATGATCCCATGATTCGACAAACTCATCGTCGAGGTTATGTAGCCACTCTCTCGCTATTCCTGCCAGGGAACTTGGGAATAACTTGAGGTACAGAACATCCTGTGGGAACCTATCTATCTTCACCATATCGCAATTTTCAACAAACTGACTAATGTGTGCCACTAGATCCTCATTCTTCAGCCCGTGAAATGCGTTTGATTTAACCAAATTAATCAATGCTGGATCGATCTTGTAGGTTGGAATGTTGAGCCCCTGTTTCTTTATAGGCCCCTTTGAAGCTGATGAAGAAGACGCTTTGATCTTCTCCCATATCGTCTGTGGTTCGGCCATTTCTTCTGCTTTCTCTTGCTCAGATTCCGAATCTATGTCGCTTTGGTGATCTTGCTCGTAGTAATCCTCGTCTAATGGTCCCGGAGGTGGAACCTCAGGTGTGCGATTCGCGTAGTCTGTGCTACATGTATGCACCATGCAAAGTACCTGAAATAAGAAAACCGGGGTTCAGTACTATGCTTTGAACGAGTAAACACGATTAAAGAGAAATTTAGGAATATTTAAAATTGTTTCAAAATTAAAAAAAAAATGTGGCCTAGAGTGGCCGCTCTTAGCACTCAAAGTGCCAATAATTCGCCGTGTCCCCGGAAACGGCGCCAAAAACTTGACGTGTATTTTACTACGCGCTTAAACGCAAGTATACACGTCGAGTAATATAGGCCTTTGTGAGGCCCGAGTCGAACTCAGGGACACGTGAATTATTGGAGACTTCTACTAACTAATCACAATCAGCTAGGCCAAATAACAAAGTAAGGTTTGTTGTCTAAATTAAAAGAAAATAAAATGAAACAAAGAAAACAATCAATTAAATGTTAATTTAATCAATTTAAAAGGATATCTTTAGGATTGCGGTTTCACTGCGGGTCAACATTGTATTAGGTTTTATATAATTCCTCACTCTTCTCTCTTTATCCGGGTAGTGGCCTGAAAACATAATTACCCACTGTCGTGGTGTAATTCACTACTTAGGTCTAGGTAGATTCCACCGTCGTGGTAATCATTCCCCTAGACTAAGCACATTAAAAACGGTCTCTCAGTTCCCACCATTAATTTTACAACTCCTTTGTCAAGGGTTTTATTGATTAATGTAGGTTTCGTCTCTTTTCAACCGTTAATCCTTCTGTCGAAGTGATTAAGGGCATTAAATTATTATTATGGTGATCAAGAATAACAATATATATGGAGAAAATGAATCTATACCACGGATTTGAGAGAGAAAATATGAATTATCAATATAAAATTGTCATACAATGCATTCCCGGGCTACTCTCGGTCCTAAAGATGGAGGGTTTTAGCCTCTCATGTTCATCTCGCACGAATACATGGTAGAAATAGGGGAATTCATAAGAAAAACGTGAAACAAGTGGGAAAACCACTGAACGGAGAAGAACCGGTAGATCCTTGGTGTAGAATACAAGCTTCCCCGCCTGTCAGAGGTGGAATTCATCTTCAGCAGCGTCCGAATCACCCGGGATGAGCTTCTGGCCTCCGTTCTCCTTCTTTTTCCTCTCTCGGCACTCATGCAATGCAAAATTCAGATATCCTCTCATGTGGGTGGCCGTCATTAGGTATAAGTCCCTAATTAGGTCATCAAATAACAACAGCCGTCCGATCGAGATCAAAACAGATCCAACGCATATCTGCCGGCGTCGATACCATCGACGCGGGTCGATGGTATCGACCCAGCGTATTAGCGGCAACTTTCTTTTCTTTTGATGTGAGTGCCTGTGGTCATCTCGATACCATCGACTTGGGTCGATGGTATCGACTCTCTTTAGCGTCGGTTGTTGTCGTTTAGCGACGTTGTAGCTCTCCATGTGTCGATGGCATCGACTTGGGTTGATGGTATTGACAGTTTCCTCGCCAGCAACCTGAAGGGATCTCGATACCATCGACTTGCGTGTCGATGGTATCGACTTTGTGCTGCTCCTCTCGGCTGGCAACCTGTGGCTTGGTCGATGGTATCGACTTCCGTCGATGGTATCGACGGAAGCAAATACTTGTTTTTCCTGAAATTTCACAACAAGACCAAGTAAATCCACACAAATAATAATATTATGATAAATAATGCTCAAAATAGTAAAACAGAGGGAATTTGACATAATATGAAGGCAAAGACCGAAATGAGTGAATTATGCAATATTATCCATAAAAATGAGTAATTAGAGCACAAAACACATATGAAAAAGGTCTATAAATGCGACTCAAAATCATCACATCACCATGCCATGTAGATAATATATGTGATGGAACAAGATACTAACAAGGCAAGCCCTAATTGTTTCTTTTCTATTTAATTTGTTATAATTCTAGTAATTTGTTGGTAGGTTAGAAAATAGCAAATATGTATATGGATTTGATCAAGAAAATGAGAGGAACAATAAGAAAATATATTTGGAACCTAATTATGACCCTAGTTCGAAAAGTAGTGCTAATATGTAATAAAGGAGTGATTAATACATGGACACCGTAGATTTGGAATTTAAAATGTTGAAACCTTAAAAGCCTTCTTTTGGGTTGTTATATGATAATTTGGAAAATAATGGTAGTTTCACATGATCATGATCCTAATGATAATAATTAGGGTTTCAAAAGTGGATAACCATACATGTGTTTAACTAGGGTTTTGAATCCGAAGGTCATAACTTGCGAAGTTATTAATGAACATGCATTGAATCTAGAGATCAAAATGAAAGGATAATATGGATATCATAATTAGCATCTCACCTAATATTTAACATGTGATGGAAATAGGGTTTGTACCATTATTCCTCATCCAAACCCAAACATGACCTAAATACTAGATTAGGGCATGAGTATGGTATAATAGTGAATAGCATGATGGTGACAATTTAGGATTTACATACAAGTAAATTCAAAGTTGATTGCTTGGTTTTCTTTCTTGATTATATAATATGCTTAAAGTATGATTGCGAGATCTGCATGGTTCCACAAAAGGTACATGGTTACACTTATGAATACCCACAATATAGTTTGTTAGTGTTTTCTGAGGATTTCTTGAGGATTTTTGAAATAAATTGTTGAGTGTTTATTTACATTCTATTCAATTATAATGCCACTATTGTTAGGAAACACAAGCACAAAGTACAACAACAGAAATAAATTTTTTTATCTATCTATATACCCAAACCAGCAAGATCGCATCAACTACAACAAAATAGGAAGGATGGTTTTAGCGAGTAATATGTAGTCCTAGAGAAAGTCCAGTGACAAAACTTGCTTATTTGCAAATGCTGACTAGTTTTTCTTGGATGATGGTTGTGTAGCTCCTGGTCTTCACCACAAATAACAAACAAGACAGCTTTTGTAGAGATCCTGTGATCGGGCCACAGATTGTAGGTTATCGTTGTCCTCCTAGAAGCAGCCGATGGACTCAGGCCCCTAGACTAGTCCTCATGGACCAACTTGAACTTCTTTCATTCACCAAGAAAGGACAGGAAGGAGTCTTCCCTCCTGTTGGTGTACTAGTCACCAAACTACTTTCCCACAATGCCAACTTCTCAATTGTTCTCTCCCTTTGGCTATCCCTCCCTATCGGGTAGGACTTGTCTAGGCTCTCTTAGTTACCATAACTAGAGAGGACAATGGTTGTCAGAGGAACTGATTCTCAATTGTCTGTGTTCTATCTTTGGAAGCCTCCCAGTATCCCACATTTTAAAGGAGGGGTTTCGTTCAGGGTTCCTAATCTATATGGGATTGTGTGGTAGTGGAAAGAATTGGAAGAACTTGAACTTTCACAACCCACGACATCCAAAATGGTCATTTTGCACACCCAGACGATTGTCTGGTATGAAATACGGTCATCTCACATTGCCAAATGGCTGTTTGGCAGTATCCCAATCGCACACGAATTTGGCAGTTTTGATTCCAATTAATATACATATTAATTTTACTTTATCTCCAAGTATATGCAATCAAAATATTTAGGAAACATCTCGAACATTCGTTTGGCCTCAACTGGGCCATCTCACCCAAGTGAGATGTCTATCTCACTCACCCATAAGGTCTTTTAGTGAGTTGAGATGAGCCGGTCAGTTCAAGGGAAGAACTAACCTGATTCAAACTTTGATCAGCCTGACCCCCAAACAGCTATCTCAACTTCTTGAGACACCCGTCTGGCTGCCCAAACGACCATCTCACTCAGTGAGATTGTCGCTTGGAAGACTTGGTCATCCAATCAAGCAATTTGTTGACTGAATTGAATGCCTAAACACTTTAGTAATCAATCCAATTGTTATTCAAGATCAAACTCCTCTTCAAGATGAGTTCCTATATGTGTGACCCTATAGGTCCCTTATCACGTTGGAAGTGAGTGTCCATAACTAGCTTATGACATCACAAGTAGAGAGTGGTGCCTAGTCGCACATTAGTGCTACCTAAGTGAATGGAAAGTTGAAGAATGACTTCAACCTACAATATGTTTAAGGTGTAGCAGCGATTGTATAATTCCTTTGGCTTTGATATCTAGGGTGAACTCGAGACATAGTTGGTCATCCTCTCAACATTCAATCCATGTTTCTTGAACTAAGAGCATACAATCTGAGACAATGTGACCTCAATATCATATATTGATTCACATGTACATGTGCATGCATTTCTTAGTCTCACTTAGCAAGTGGCCAGGATATCTGTAAGCACCCTGACCTCCGTTTAGGGTTTACCCTGTTTTCTTTGCTTAACCCTGATGCATAGTTGTTTGGTAATCACCTTTGGTGGTGATTAGGGTTTGTTTGTGCTTTGTTGAGAGTTGGAGGTGCTACTTGCAATTAACCCAAGTCTAAGGTTTGTGGGCAGGTTTTCCACCTTGTGAGGTGTTCCTCCCTCTCCTTGCTTCCTCTAGTGTTGAGAAGAAGGTTTGGTATTGTTTGAGCTTGTTGGTCCTTGTGGTGAGTTGCCTTTGCTCCTTTTGACCTTGTGTCGGGCAAGAGTGCCCTGTGTCGGCTTGATCTTGTGTCACCCAGGGTGTGTCGCCCATGGACTCTTTGACTCTCTTTGACCTCGTTTGTGTCACCACTAGGGGACACTTGGTTCTTGATTCTTGCATGTGGCAATGGCCTTGGACATATGTTTAGGGCATGATAGAGTGGTGGCTTTGCACATGGACAAGTGTCCCTAGGTGGGCGACACCTTGCCTTGTCTTACCTTGGTTTCTCCTCCATCCCCTTCTATATATGCATTTCCTTTCCCTTGCTAAGGATCCCTTTCGTTCCTTAGTCTTATTCTCCTTAGTGCACGACATCCCTCTCTTCTTTTGCAAGCCCGATGGCCGATCCTTCTTGGAGTCTCCTTCTTCCTCTAGTGGTGGTTGAACCCTAGAGTGCCTTGCTCTTCTTCTTGTGGTGGTGCTTGGAGCTTGGAGCTAGGATCTTGGAGCTTGCTTAAGGTGGGTTACATAACTCCTAACCCTAACTACACTACCTTCTTTTATGTTCTTATATGTTGCTATGATCATATCGGCTAGGTGTGTTGCTAGTTGGTTTCTTGCTTAGTTGTTTCTTGTTGGCCGAACGTATGTTCTAGGGTTTCTTGGTGAGCAACACTTCTTTCTCTCCTTGGTCTAGAGGAGTGAGCTTGAGTGCTAGTAATATGGGCAATACCCCTCTCTCATTAAGTTGAGAGGTGAGCTTGTGTTCTAGTTGCTTGAGCAACACCCTCCTCTCACCATGGACTTGAAAGGTGAGCTTTGTGGTAGTTGTAAACCTTATTAGGGTCGTTCCTTGTGTTGACCGATTGGTTATATGAGATGTCAAGACCCCTCTCTCTTTGTTGTTGAGAGGTGAGCCATCTTCTTGATCCATTAGGGTTTAGTGCCCTTGTGCTTGAGGTTTGTGACGACCTTGTGGAGTTGCATCTTGATCGTTATGATCTTGGGGGAGGTGCTGCCCGATACCCCTCTTGACCTAGAGTTGTGGACGATATGTTGTGGTGGCTGTGATGGATGATACACCCTGGTCCCTGACCTTGTGACGGGCATCACACCACAGTCCTTGCTTTGTGACGACCGATAGGTCACAGATAGGTTGGATGGATGACAGGTTCCTTACTGGCTGTTTGAGTTGCACCCTTAGGCGTTGTCTCTTGCTGAGTACCCTGCCTGACACACATGACTTAGATGTGGCTCGGTGTCATTATACCTTGTTGTTATGGAAGCATTGCTAGCTAATTCTATAATGAGCGTCACCCCTTGGCCTTAAGTTCGGTGTGTGTCAGCCAACAACACGACACTGGATAGGTGTTGCACGACACCTTGGTGCCCGATACATGTGGATGCTTGATATGCATGGGTGCACGATACATGATGCACCATTGCTTGACGCGCCGTTTCCAGAACATGTTCCTTTGGGCCGAGTCGTGCACCTAGTTGCCTGTTACCAGTGGTGCACAACACCATGTCGCACCTGTTACCCTGTGTTGTATGACACTGTGTTGCCCGACACACCTCAGGGTAGACCGACACCCTTTCTGCTATGCATTTAAGTTTTGGGTGATATGGGAGAGCACCTTGCCCGAAACAACCTTTTGTGAGAGCACCCTGCCTGATACAACCTTTTTTGAGGGTGCCCTACCCGATACCACCTCTGGTGAGGGTAGTGGGTGTTTTTAGTGAGGGTCATGTTCCTTATGGAAAACAATATGTTAGATGTTGTTCTTGCTATCACGTTTAGTCATGATGGTGACCCTTGATATGATTGATGGTAATCGTTATGGTAGAGCTCATCTATGTAACTTAACATGACTTTACATATGTATGTGATCATCTTGATATTATGTATAATGTTGAGCAAACGGTAAGAATATAAGATGCTTTGCATGATGATATGACCTATGTCTATAGTCACAAGTTGAGGCATGATTGATAAAGCATCAATGTCACCCTATGTTGATAATATGATCTTTCTATTAGTCTATGATGATTGTGCATACTAACCATGCAGGTGATGCATATCCAGGTAAAGGGCTATGAGGTATATATGTTTGAGTAACACTACTTTGATAATTACTCTTGATTATGAGATAACATACATGATGTGTTTTGGTCTGAGGACCTAAGTTTGGCTAAAGTATCTAAGATGATGAGAATGCCTTGAGAGGCAGTGGCACAATGTTATGAAGGATTGGGATCCCATGGCAAAGTGATGATCCTTGAGATGGATCTAGATGATTGGCAGGAGGCCAAGTGATAACATGTAATGTTGGATCCTTGTGATGGATCAAGATGATGTTGATTACAATAAAAGCATAATATTGAGTTTCATGCTATATATTCTTGTTATAACTTACATGTTATACATCTTGGTTGAATCTTGCAATCCACATAAAATATACTAATTAATCACGGTGGAATATATCATGTAGTTTTCCCTGGCCATAGATACATCATCGTCAGGAGCTAGTGATGGTGAAACGAGTTCTCCTGCGGGTTAACCCGAAGCACATATTTTTGAATATGCAAGGTTTTTCCTAGCCTAAAATAGAGAGGGAATTGAGTGCAACTGTGGTTGCAGACTCAGGATATGTATAGAGCATGGTGAACAGGCCCATGGCTCAGGATATGTGATATGATAGCATGAATGCATTCATGGCTCAGAGCACGGTGAACAGGCACGTGGCTCAGATATACTAGCATCGTGACCTGTACCGAGGCGGGCTAGAGGAAGGGTAGCCTATGGAGCTGACCCTGTGGCTGAGACCACTTAAGCATGAGACTGCGGTCCTGCTTTGGTTCTCGTGCACTGACCACAAGGTGGGAGGTCGTGGAGTCTGGCTCTTCCGTTGACCTTGTATGGCACCGGCTCCGGGTTTCGCAGTCGTCGGTTGGGTTTGAGCGGTTCGACTCTTCCATTGACTTTGTACTTTACAGACATAATTTGCATTCATGAAGAGACGAAACCTTTTAGGTTGTGTCACACACACATCCTCTAATGTATTACTTTAGGAATGTTGTTTCTATCTTCTTATGCTAAATTGCATAGTCTATTTCTACTACAACAACAAGCATGACAATTGGTAAAGGCATTTCTATCATGTTCAAAAACTTGACCTTTACTTGAAAGACTACTCAACCAATTGGTCCTTTTATGTTATCCATGTAGGTCTTGATAATAAGTTACCACTTTAGGTGTTACCCCTTTAGGTGACACTATCAAGGTCCTACCTTGTTAGCTTACATTGATTCCATATAGTTCAGAATTAGCTTGTAGTTGACAAGTTGGCATATCCTGTATGGCCAACCCATCCTAATTGTATATTCACAATCCTACAATCCCATATGTGTTCTACTAGAAATATTTCATTTTGTGTTACATAATGAACCTGAGATTCCACAACAACCTGTGATTCTCATTGTTCTCCTTGTACCCTTATTGTTGACCCCAAAAACTTTGAGTTCTACTTTTAATCCCACTAATTTGTAGAAATTCAACAATCCTATTAACAAAACATTTTTTTAATTGTATAGGGATTAATAGTAACATTCAACTATCATGGTTTATGGATAAACCTTCTCAAGAAACTACTTTCTCGGGGTGGGTTTCAATCCTTTAAACCTATTGGGACATTCCCAAATCATATCATATATGATGTCTTGCAAACCATTCATGTTGTACATTATTTAGTGATCGGTTCATATTTGTGAGGATATAAGAAGATTTGATTAATTGATAATTATATCACGACTCATCATGGTACAATTCCTTCATTTCAACACATCATCATGTTCAGACAGATTGTGTTGTGATACATTATCACAGTTCCTTCCCGAAGGTACTCATATTGATATAAAGTATTTCAACTTTTGATCACATCAAAATATCTTAATTGGATTAAGAGAGAAAGATTTCTCTCCCCCCCCGACTCTCCCATGCCCGTGGCGGAGGCCGAACGCCCGAGAGGGTGGTAAATCAAGGTGGCAACTGGGATTCGAACCCGGGTGTTATGACCCGTTTCAAAGTTAATATGTAAAGTATCATGATTAGTGCATAATTAAGTTAATTGAGCTAACTTAAGTGCTCATATGGTGGATAGTGCATCATCAAGTTGATTAAGTTGTATTAAGTACACAAAATACAATTAGTGCATAATTAAGATGATTAAGTTGAGTTAAGTGATCACAGATTCAATTAGAGTTTTGAACAAGTGAAACAGTCTAATTAGTATGCTTTCATGCCTTGAGAAGGTAGGGAGTTCGTGCTTGAAAAGTTGCAAAAGAAATCGCATTATTTGGACCTTCCAGTCAATAGTTGTGACCTTTTCTGTTTCCAGGGTCAAAATTGCAAATTTCCATAACTAATAGCCCCTTTACCCTTATCTTCTTCTTTCCCAAATTATTTCACCCCATAAAATAGGACTACCGCTTGAAAGCGGCGCACAGACCAGCTGCTAGCCCGATCGGTCGCAGCAGAGGAGAAATTAGGGGCGATTCTCGAGCCCTTAGCTCTGATTTAGCCTGGCTTCTCCTTTCCCTTCCTTCCTACCTCCTCCATGCCCTAGCAGCGCCCAACTGTGCACCCATCTTCCCCGACCTCTAGAAGCAGCCGGTCGACCACCACAGTGGCAACAGTAGTCCGATCGAGCAAGATAAGTGGAGGGGCGGGGCGGTTCTTGGCCCCTTAGCTTCGGTCAGTGACCAGCTACTCAACGACACCCTTCTTCCTCACCTTAACCTCCAAGAAGTGACGCCCAAGCAAGGGGGGTGACGCCCCTACCTAGCAGCAACTAGGGTGGTCGACCTGCTGCACAATAGCAGATGTGTATGCGACCAGTAACCAAAGGAAAGAGAAGGGCGGCTCTGGGGCACCTCAAACCAGCAAGCAACACCTCCATCTCCTTCCTCCCTAGCCTGCAGCCCGACCTCCTTGGCCAAGCGGCCGACTTGCAGCCAGCAAGCTGCTGCGGCAGCAGCCAGCTGGGCCTCCCATAGAGTGCACAAAGCTCCAGCGAAGGTTGCTCCGAACTCGACCAAGAGGGTTGGAGCAAGAAACCACAGTGACATCTGCATCCCACACCAAGAACGAACTAGTTTCTTCAACCTGTCGTGCGTGAGCACCTGTTGGGTGTAGCAGGTTTGTTCTAGGACAAATCCAAAGATAGAAGACAATCCAGCAAATGCTGAAACCGGGGCTCTGGATGCATTTCCAGACAAATTTGGACATCCCGAATCTTGGTGAGTAGGACTATCTAGGATTTAACTCTGCAAATTGGAAATTTTTGGTAAATTACGCGTTTTTCGCTGATGACAGGCGTTTGGCAGTATTTGGCGTCGCCCGAATTTTTAATTCATAAATTGCTTCTTTACACTTTCATATGATTTAGTTTAGCATCTGATCAATGTGGATTGGACCAGTGAATTTACATGGTTCATCGGAACCTAAATTGCTCAGTGTGAATGTTGAGTTTAGAAATACACGACTGATAATGGTACAGTTTGGGTATAAACCCAGACAATACATATTTTGTAAATCATCAGGTGCATGATTTCAAAGAAAGTACGATAGCATAAAAATATGCAAATAAACCTAGTTGCATGCTTCATGTTATGTTAAGGTGTGTGAATTAACATTTACATGAATTGGCACATTTCTCTGAGATATTACTAGAAATTATCAAGTATTGTTAATAATTTGTGTTATGATACGTAAGTAACTCTTAATTGAGTTATGAGATGCACAAACCAGGATTAGGGTTAATGTGCACGTTCTTCGAGAAATTTTAGATAATTGATAAATGTTACAGATGATTTCTCATATGTGAAGTAATTACTCTTATCAGTGCAATAAGATGTTCAATTGCATGAATTCAGTATGTATGTGCTAAATTGACATGAGTTTGGGTTATTTATGAATTTTAAATCTGCATGCATGCATGATATAAGGATTACTCAGTATTTACAATGATTTTGAGTATACTGCTCTGTCAGTTCTAGAATGATATCGCATTGTGATTTGAACTGCAATCAAATAGATGAGGTAACTGAAACCCTAAGGATAGGGTGTTTCCATGTGATAAGTGAATGAGTTAACTAAAACCCTAAGGATAGGGTGTTGCCATGTGATAAGTGAATGAGGTAACTGAAACCCTAAGGATAGGGTGTTCAATGAATCAAGTATTTTGATATCAAAATTCTTAGTATGAGATGTGGTGATGCTTAATAGTTCAATTGCATGATTTTAGTGTATAAAGTGCAAAATTGACATGCATTCTGCCTATGAAGAATTTTAGTTTGCCTGCATGTATAGTATGATGATTATTCAGTATTTTATAGTGTTTTGAATATACTACTCTGTCAAATTTAGAATGATTTTCATGTCATGTTGTAAAGTTCAAGTAAATAGACTCGGTACCATAGAGATACCAAAGTCCAGAACAAGTAAGAGAGAGATTGAATTGTAGTTTGAGCCTTCTTAAAATAATAAAATATTAGAATAAGGGCCCTGACACCGTAGAACCCCTTTGTGAGGTATGCACCTTAGGGGTGAAACGACCCAACCCTGGGGATACGCCCAGGTGGTCGGATCTCGTGTCCAACACTAACCAGAGACAGGATCCTAGTGGCACGAGAGTACAGTTTGTAGTGTCCAACACCAACCAGAGATAGGATCCTGGTGGCACTAGAGTATAGAAAAGCGTGTCCAACACTTACCAGAGACAGGATCCTGGTGGCACGACTTGACTCTCCGCCTGTGTACTCAGCTTAGAGAAGGAGTCCAGTTTACGACACCATGAGGATGTCGACGCTAGAGAGCCTGAGTTCCTGCAGCAGACCAGGACAACAATCAGACTTAGCTATCCCGGGGTGTCGGCTAAGTCTTGTACGGTGGGATCATAGTTCGCTACGAGTCTTCATATGTAGAGTACACTGCATATGATCAGGGCATAAGATAAAATATGTTCATATAGGTTCACAGAGTTTAATTAAGTTAAAGAGTTAAGAAAGATATGAGTTAGCTTCACAACAGTAGTTCTTTAAGTATTTTCTGTTAAATAATTGTATCTACAGCTTTGCATCAATTGTTATCATAATGAAATGTTGACATCTTCTGTTGTTTAAATTAAATTGCTTAGACCTGCTCAGTGTAGTCTTTCTTGCATATTATTCCAAATAATAAACATAAATGAGTTATCTGTGATGGTTGGTGAAATTCTATTCACTGAGCCAGTAGCTCACCAACCCACTGAAACATTTTTCAGGTCAAAGTCAGCACGAGGAGGCTGAAGGATCATATCATCTGAGTACATAGAAGGTAGTTAGTAGTTAGTTAGAGGTCTCTTAGTCCTTTCCCCTCGGTCCTTGGGCATATGGTGGGTTAGAGAGAGAATGTGGTAAAATATGTAGTTAGTTTTCAATTATTTGCTGTGTTTTATAGTCTGCATAAGAAATGTAATATGTCACGTAAACTTGTTTTTCTTCTTAGTATGGTTAATGGAAAGTCGCTTCCGTAGTTTTATTATAAATTGATGCTATTCAAGTTTTATGATTTTCTTTTAAGTTAACTTAAGTGGTTAAGAAAAGAAAAAGTTAAGAGTGGTTTACCGAGTGTGACTGCCCGGTCTTCGGGGTCATTAGGGATGGCACGGGGGTCGGGGTGTCACTATCTTTATGGTGAGGTGTGTCAGGTGTTTACATATCATAAGAGCTTGAAATATATCTTCACCCAAAAGGATCTGAATCTTAGACAGTGGATATGGTTAGAATTGATCAAGGATTATGAAGTGACAATAGATTATCATCCTGGTAAGTCGAATGTGGTGACTGATGCCCTCAGCAGGAATTCAAGTTCAACAGTTAATGTATTTTCTATGGCATGTTTCAAGAGAGACCTGCTAGTAGAAATGCAGAAGTTGAACTTAGACTTAGGGGTGACAGAGCAGAGTGGTTTGATTGCATAGATGCAAGTCAAGCCTACCTTTTATGATCAGATCAAGAAATTCTAGCAGAGTGACAGTGAGTTACGACAGATCATGCAGAATATGGCAAAGGGAAAAAGGCCAGAGTTCAGATTTTCAGATGACGATTTGTTGTATCAGCATGACAGGTTGTGTGTACCTGGATACGGTGATTTGAAAGAACAGATTCTTGAGGAGGCACATGCAACGATGTATGCTATTCATCTAGGCAACACAAAGATATACAAGAATCTCAAGGAGTTGTACTGGTGGTCAGGCATGATAAAGGATGTAGTTGAGTACATGGCTAGATGTAGTGTGTGCCAGTAGGTTAAGGCTGAGCATCAGAAACCTGCAAGTACCTTGCAATCTATTTATATACCAGAGTGGAAGTGGGAACATATCACAATGGATTTTATGGTAGAGTTGCCCAGGACACCTAGAGGTTGTGACTCGATATGGGTGATTGTGGATAGACGAATTAAGTATGCTCACTTTCTTCTTGTTAAGTCAACCTTTGGTGTCTTGAAGTTGGGAAGAACGCTTGAGCCTTATAGAGTTTGCATATAATAATAGTCACCATTTTAGTCTTGGTATGGCCCCGTATGAAGCTCTATATGGTAGAAAGTGTAGATCACCCATATGTTGATATGAGGTAAGTGAAAAATAGATTCTTGGACCAGAGATAGTGGATTTGACCACTGAAAAGATTACAGTGATCAGAGAATAGTTGAAAGTTTCATAGGACAGGCAGAAGAGTTAAGCTGAGAAGAGACGTAGACCCCTTGAGTTTGAGGTTGGTGATGAAGTGTTTCTGAAGGTTTCACCATGGAAAGGAGTGTTGGAGTTTGACAAGAGAGGCAAACTGACTCCTAGGTTTATGGGCCTGTATCCTATCATTGAGAGAATTGGACCTGTAGCCTATAGGTTGGAGTTGTCATCCGAATTGACTAATTTACATGATGTGTTTCATGTATCGATGTTGAAGAAATGTTACCCTGGTACAGAGAAGATAATGGACCCAGAACCTGCACAGCTCAGATCAGATGTGTCCTATGTAGAGGGACCAATACAAATAGTTGATCAAAGGATCAAAAAACACAAGAATCACGAGATACCATTAGTCAAAGTTCTGTGGAAGAATCATAACTTAGAGGAAGCTATGTGGGAGCTTGAATCTGAGATGTGTAACACGTTTCCTTTTCTCTTTTAGGAATTTTGGGACGAAATTCTTATAAGGGAGGGAGATTGTTATGACTCGTTTCAAAGTTAATCTGTAAAGTATCATGATTAGTGCATAATTACGTTAATTGAGCTAACTTAAGTGCTCATATGGTGGATAGTGCATCATCAAGTTGATTAAGTTGTATTAAGTACACAAAATACAATTAGTGCATAATTAAGATGAGTTAAGTGATCGTAGATGCAATTAGAGTTTTGAACAAGTGAAATAGTCTAATTAGTATGCTTTCATGCCTTGAGAAGGTAGGGAGTTCGTGCTTGAAAAGTTGCAAAAGAAATCGCGTTATTTGGACCTTCCAGTCAATAGTTGTGACCTTTTCTGTTTCCAGGGTCAAAATTGCAAATTTCCATAACTAATAGCCCCTTTACCCTTATCTTCTTCTTTCCTAATTTATTTCACCCGATAAAATAGGACTACCGCTTGAAAGCGGCGCACAGACCAGCTGCTAGCCCGATCGGTCGCAGCAGAGGAGAAATTAGGGGCGATTCTCGAGCCCTTAGCTCCGATTCAGCCTGGCTTCTCCTTTCCCTTCCTTCCTACCTCCTCCATGCCCTGGCGGCACCCAGCTGCGCACCCATCTTCCCCGACCTCTAGAAGCAGTCGGCCGACCACCACAGTGGCAGCAGTAGTCCGATCGAGCAAGATAAGTGGAGGGGCGGGGCGGTTCTTGGCCCCTTAGCTTCGGTCAGTGACCAGCTACTCAACAACACCCTCCTTCCTCACCTTAACCTCCAAGAAGTGACACCCAAGCAAGGGGGGTGACGCCCCTACCTAGCAGCAACTAGGGTGGTCGACCTGCTGCACAATAGCAGATGTGTATGTGACCAGTAACCAAAGGAAAGAGAAGGGTGGCTCTGGGGCACCTCGAACCAGCAAGCAACACCTCCATCTCCTTCCTCCCTAGCCTCTAGCCTGACCTCCTTGGCCAAGCGGCCGACTTGCAGCCAGCAAGCTCCTGCGGCATCAGCAGCCAGCTGGGCCACCCAGAGAGTGCGCAAAACTCTAGGGAAGGTTGCTTCGAACTCGACCAAGAGGGTTGGAGAAAGAAACCACAGTGACATATGTATCCCACAGCAAGAACGAACTAGTTTCTTCAACCTGTCGTGCGTGAGCACCTACTGGGTGTAGCAGGTTTGTTCCAGGACAAATCCAAAGAAAGAAGACAATCCGACAAACGCCAGAACTGGGGCTCTGGATGCATTTCCAGACGAATTTGGACATCCTGAATCTTGGTGAGTAGGACTATCTAGGATTTAACTCTGCAAATTGGAATTTTTGGTAAATTACGCGTTTTTCGCTGATAACAGGTGTTTGGCAGTATTTGGCGTCGCCCGACTTTTTAATTCATAAATTGCTTCTTTACACTTTCATATGATTTAGTTTAGCATCTGATCAATGTGGATTGGACCAGTGAATTTACATGGTTCATCGGAACCTAAATTGCTCAGTGTGAACGTTGAGTTTAGAAATACACGACTGGTAATGGTACAGTTTGGGTATAAACCCAGACAATACATATTTTGTAAATCATCAGGTGCATGATTTCAAAGAAAGTACGATAGCATAAAAATATGCAAATAAACCTAGTTGCATGCTTCATGTTATGTTAAGGTGTGTGAATTAACATTTACATGAATTGGCACATTTCTCTGAGATATTACTAGAAATTCTCAAGTATTGTTAATAATTCATGTTATGATACGTAAGTAACTCTTAATTGAGTTATGAGATGCACAAACCAGGATTAAGGTTAATGTGCACGTTCTTCGAGAAATTTTAGATAATTGATAAATGTTACAGATGATTTCTCATATGTGAAGTAATTACTCTTATCAGTGCAATAAGATGTTCAATTGCATGAATTCAGTATGTATGTGCTAAATTGACATGAGTTTGGGTTATTTATGAATTTTAAATCTGCATGCATGCATGATATAAGGATTACTCAGTATTTATAATGATTTTGAGTATACTGCTCTGTCAGTTCTAAAATGATATCATATTGTGATTTGAACTGCAATCAAATAGATGAGGTAACTGAAACCCTAAGGATAGGGTGTTGCCATGTGATAAGTGAATGAGGTAACTGAAACCCTAAGGATAGGGTGTTGCCATGTGATAAGTGAATGAGGTAACTGAAACCCTAAGGATAGGGTGTTCAATGAATCAAGTATTTTGATATCAAAATTCTTAGTATGAGATGTGGTGATGCTTAATAGTTCAATTGCATGATTTTAGTGTATAAAGTGCCAAATTGACATGCATTCTGCCTATGAAGAATTTTAGTTTGCCTGCATGTATAGTATGATGATTATTCAGTATTTTATAGTGTTTTGAATATACTACTCTGTCAAATTTAGAATGATTTTCATGTCATGTTGTAAAGTTCAAGTAAATAGACTCGGTACCATAGAGATACCAAAGTCCAGAACAAGTAAGAGAGAGATTGAATTGTAGTTTGAGCCTTCTTAAAATAATAAAATATTAGAATAAGGGCCCTGACACCGTAGAACCCCTTTGTGAGGTATGCACCTTAGGGGTGAAACGAACCAACCCTGGGGATACGCCCAGGTGGTCGGATCTCGTGTCCAACACTAACCAGAGATAGGATCCTGGTGGCACGAGAGTACAGTTTGTAGTGTCCAACACCAACCAGAGACACGATCCTGGTGGCACTAGAGTATAGAAAAGTGTGTCCAACACTTACCAGAGATAGGATCCTGGTGGCACGACTTGACTCTCCGCCTGTGTACTCAGCTTAGAGGAGGAGTCTAGTTTACGGCACCATGAGGATGCCGAAGCCAGAGAGCCTGAGTTCCTACAGCAGACCAGGACATCAGTCAGACTTAGCTATCACGGGGTGTCGGCTAAGTCTTGTACGGTGGGATCGTAGTTCGCTACGAGTCTTCATATGTAGAGTACACTGCATATGATCAGGGCATAAGATAAAATATGTTCATATAGGTTCACATAGTTTAATTAAGTTAAAGAGTTAAGAAAGATATGAGTTAGCTTCACAACAATAGTTCTTTAAGTATTTTCTGTTAAATAATTGTATCTACAGCTTTGCATCAATTGTTATCATAATGAAATGTTGACATCTTCTGTTTAAATTAAATTTCTTAGACCTGCTCAGTGTATTCTTTCTTGCATATTATTCCAAATAATAAACATAAATGAGTTATATGTGATGTTTGGTGAAATTCTATTCACTGAGCCAGTAGCTCACCAACCTACTGAAACATTTTTCAGGTCAAAGTCAGCACGAGGAGGCTGAAGGATCATATCATCTGAGTACATAGAAGGTAGTTAGTAGTTAGTTAGAGGTCTCTTAGTCCTTTCCCCTCGGTCCTTGGGCATATGGTGGGTTAGAGAGAGAATGTGGTAAAATATGTAGTTAGTTTTCAATTATCTGTTGTGTTTTATAGTCTGCATAAGAAATGTAATATGTCACGAAAACTTGTTTTTCTTCTTAGTATGGTTAATGGAAAGTCGCTTCCGCAGTTTTATTATAAATTGATGCTATTCAAGTTTTATGATTTTCTTTTAAGTTAACTTAAGTGGTCAAGAAAAGAAAAAGTTAAGAGTGGTTTACCGAGTGTGACTCCCCGGTCTTCGGGGTCATTAGGGATGGCACGGGGATCGGGGCGTCACACCGGGTCCCTTCATGAGGAGACATCGTGCTTGACCACTTGAGCCACTCCTTGTCGGAACATCAAAGTATCTTAATACTTTCATCAATGTCACACTTCAGTAACAATCTCCTTAAAAATTTTCAAGATATTAATGCTTTCATTTCATTGGGTACATATCATGATATTACTAGTAAATGAAAATGAAGTATTAGTTAATTATCTATAGCATTTATTCCATAACATCTTCATGCATCATATGTATGAGGTCTAATGGAAGACTTATCCTCCCACTACATCTTGTGAAGGATGTCATGTCATATTTGTGTGTAAATAAGATTTGCATGTTTCCTTAGGTTCAATAACCAAGGGAATCTAGATCAACAACAATATGTGTTCTAGGAATGAGCCTCTCATATTCATATAAGATTATTAATTCTAATGATAGTCTTGAGTTATCAATTATAATCCTTTGGTATAAATATTATAAACATTCATCTTTGGATCATTTTGCATAAATATCACAAGATGTTTTCGGGCCAATGTCATACAAGATCATATCCTTAAAATAAAAGAACTAATAATTCTTTATTGAAAATCATTCTTTTCCATTCAAGATGCATAAAGAAAATGTTTCTATTCTAATGGCATAATGAAATAGCAGTTCTAACAACTCTATTACATGCCCATTGGGCTAAAATAAATTTAAATATATAGTATGGCTTTCGTAAAACATGCACTGCATTTTCCATCTTTGTCGTTTTAAGAGGGGTATTACTTCTTATCTAATCCTGCACATCAGTATGTCAGATCTCTTATCTTGTATCATATACCAAAATTTCAAAAGTAATCAAATTTGTCTTATATTGTTTATACCTGAAATGGTGGCCTCAGTGCCATCCTTCTTCTTATTTATTTTTTCTAACTAGAGTGGGAAATTTCTCTTCCAATTTCTAGGCTAGTAGCAATGGAAACAATCGCCTCTTTGTTTCTTTACTCCACCTTTTTCTTTGAGATCTGAACACTTAGGCTTCTGGCTAGCTTTAGAATCTTTCTTAGATTTGCCTTTTCCTTTAGACTTCGCCTTTGTCTTCCTGATCATCATCACAGACTTTGGCTTGTCTTTCTTCATTTGTGTCTCAGCTATCCTCAACATGCCCAACAACTCTATCAATGGCCCATCGAAGTCATTCATGTTGTGGTTCATGACAAACTGACTATATGACTCTGGTAGACACTACAAAATCACGTCAGTGGACAACTCTTAACCAAAGGGTAATCCCAATCTAGCTAGGTTCTCCACATACCCAATGAGCTTGGGTACATGACGACCTACTAGATCCCCTTCTGCCATGTTGTACTTGAATAACACCTTAGAGACATGGCATCTCTCCTATCTTGCCTGATCTTGGTACATGTTCTTGAGATGTGTGATCATCTCATTCACTATGTTCTCATGCTTCCATTGAAACTCATTGTTCATGGAGCATAACATCTGACACTTGACATCCTCAGTGTCTTTGATATGCTTCTTATAAGCATCCTTGTCAGACCTTGGTGCATTTTGAGCTAGTTCCTCTAGTTCTGGCATTTCCAAGACATAGAGCTTGCACTCCTATGTGAGAACAATTCTCAACATCCTGAACCAGTTGTGGAAATTGTTCCCAGTAAGTTTTTCCTTCTCAAGGATTGATCATAGAGAAAATCTTTTTTGTTTGTTTCCATTTGGTTTTATAATAGAATTTGCAATTTTTGTCAAAACTCATTTTTTATTTGAATAAAATTTAGACAATAAAAATTAGGTCTTTGGTTAATTATCAGCCTCATTATTTTTTTCAAACTTATAACCCTCAAGTATCAATTCAGAAAATTGCAGCGTACAATTTTCTAATGAGCCAAATCTAAGATAATCCAACTATGACCTGATCAACACTGCAAACATAGTTAATCATCAAGGTAGGCAACGTTTGCCAATTGCATCATATGCAAATCTGAATAGATGATATGCACAACTCCTTTCTACGATCATCAGCATGCCTCTGGGACCAGACGCTCTGAGAATCACCAGTTAATCCCAACCCAATAGATAATATGATAATAAGGCACCCCACAGAGGTGGAACCTACATTATTTCCATCACACTTCTACAAGGTAGATGACGCACCACACCGAGGCAACCTATGCTTAGTCGAACAAGTTTTTCATGTGTATTGCTATTAGAAGATACCTTAGACTTAATATGTTTGATTGAGAGATTTCATATATATCATATATATACAAATACTATATGTAACCACCACATATATAGTACGTATCATATACATGGTATATGTCACAACATAAACATGCAATTTAAAACTAAAACCGATGGTTATGGCCATGTCTCTTTGTAATTCCTTGGAGCCATAAGGAATTACCATCACCTAGGTCAATCATCACATCACATGTATGAACCTGCAGTTGATGAAGATCTATGCTTGCCAATCTGGGTAGATCAGTTCAACCCTTGAATTGGTCATCTTGCCTCTTGGCTTTTTGGTTGGTCCTCCTGTCCAACTGATGTTTGGACTACTTCCAAACAGTCAGTTGGGCCTTTAGGGATAGATATCTAGCCTCCTATCCAACTGATGTATGTTGGGTCCACCAGGAAGTCATCTGGTTCCATCGCTCTATCCTTCTTAACCCTCTAGACGGTCGGCTCGTCACACGAACAAGTCATCTCAACTGATGATGAACATCTTCAACTTCCTTGCAAGAAAAGAAGCTATCCTATTGATACTTTATTACATTGAATTAGAGAAATCTTGAGTTACATTTGAGGGGAGAAAACATACGAAATCAATAACTTTACATTGGGAAGATAGAGGTAGAGGCTCGGTACGCAGACCGATATAAATAAGAGCCAAACCATCCAACCACACACAGATTTATGGTTTAGGCCAATCACGCTACACATCCACCATCAAAATCACTTTTAGGATGACACATGTAAATTGCATATATATACATATATATATATATATAAATATATATATACACACACACACACACACACACACACACACACACACACACATATATATATATATATATATATATAGATTCTGTGGTCTTTGATCAGATACACATATGTGAGAACTTTAAATATTCACATCGTATGCAATAAATAAATGATAAAACCAAAAATCTGATCATATCAATTATCCTAAATCATAATAAATTAACGTGGCTCTAATACCACTATTGGAAAATATTGGCACAGAGACCATCAGTAGAAACCAAATTTGTATCTATCTATATTCCCATACCAGCAAGATTGCGTCAACTACTATGAAATAGGAAAGATGGTTTTAGTGACTTATACTTGGTCCTGGAGCAAGTCCAGCGACAAAACTCACTTCTTTACAACTACTGACTAGTTTCTCTTGGACGACGGTTGTGGAACTCCTGGTCATCACCATGAACAATGAATAAGACAACTTCTGTAGTGTTCCAGTGGTCGAGCCGAGGAATATAGGCTGCAGTTGTCCTCCTAGCAGTAGCCAACAAACTCCTGCCTCTAGAGTAGTCCACACAAACCAACTAGAACTCTTGTGGTTCACCAAGGACAAACAGGAAGGAGTTGTCCCTCCCATTGGTGTACTAGTCACCAACCTGATCTCCCATAATGACAACTCAGTTGTTCTCTCCCTTTGGCTATCTCTCCCTATAGGGTAGGACTTGCCTAGGATCTCTTGGTTACCGAATCTAGAGAGGACAATAGTTGTCAGAGGAACTGATTCTCAGTTGTTTGTGTTGTACCTTGGGAAGCCCCCAGTACCCCTCCTTTTATAGGTGGGTTTTAGGTCAGGGTTTCCAATATCTATGGGATTGTGCGGGAGTGGAAAGAACCAGAAGAACGTGAACTTTCACAACCTACGACTGCCAAAATAGCCATTTCACATGCCCATACGACCATCTGGTGTGCGAGACGGTCATCTCGTACTGCCAAATGGTCATTTGGCAGTTTCCCAAATGCACACGAATTTGGAAATTTCATTCTAATGAATATACATATTAATTTTACTTTCTCCCCAAGTAAATGCAATCAAAACTATTTGGGAAACACCCAAAACCTTTGTTCGGCCCCTACCAAGCTATCTCACCCAAGCGAGATGCCCCTCTCACTCACCTAGACAGTCGTCTGGTGAGTTGAGATGAGTCAGTCAGTTTAAAGGAAGAACTAAGCCAATTCAAACTTCGATCAGCCTACCTCTGCGGCTGTCTCAACTTATTGAGACACCCGTCTGGCTGCCCAAATTGCCGTCTCACTCAATGAGATGGTTGTTTGGCAGACTTGGTCATCCAATCAAGTGTTATGTTGCATGAATAGGATGCCTAAACATTTTAGTAATCAATCCAATTGTTATTTAAGATCAAACTCCTCTTCTGGATGAGTTCCTATGCGTGTGGCCATGTAGGTCCCATATCATGTTGGCAGTTAGTGTCCATAACTAGCTTATGACATCACAAGTAGAGAGTGGTGCCTAGTTTCACATCACTTCTACCCAAGTGAATGGAAAGTTGAAGAACAACTTCAACCTACAATCTGTAAGGTGTTGTAGGGATTGTATAATTCCTTTGGCTCTGATATCCAAGACAAACTTGAGGCACAGTTCATCATACTCTCAAAGTTCAATCCATGTTTCTTGAACCAAGAACAGAATGTCTAAGATAATGTGACCTCAATATCATATATTGATTTACATGTTCATGAACATGTGTTTTCTTAGTCTCTCTTATCAAGTGGCCAGGATATCATACTCCAGTAGGAGGGATAAATCCCATATCTATAACTCATAGTCTATCCCCATGTGTCAAATTCACACAATCAACTCTATTATAACAACCCATGTTTCAGGACTGCGTTTGATGATGTCAAAGCATACCCAATGAGATGTGACAAGTGTAGTGATTTTAGGTCTAAGAGTCACAATCACCACCTTCATTGTGGGAGATGACTGTGACCACAAAACCATGTGTCACTCTCAAGGTGGGTCTATCTGATACAATGTTCTCTAACATGTATCTGTGTGCTTGGTTTGTTATTACCATATCATTACTAATGAGATTTAATCATCAACCAACTCATACTCTGATCTTATGTGTTATTGTTTTCTATCAACCTTCCACAACAACAATAAATTAGGAACATAATGAGAATATGTATATGTACTCTTAACATCCATATGATCTCATTCACAAGGATAGTAACTTGACAACATACAACATTGAGTACTATAATTCTCTAGACATTCACTATGTATCATCATTATCTCATAATTGAGTGAAACAAATGAATTGGAAGCTTGCCTTTTATATATGTTATTATTAATCAAATCCTTTTAGGTAATTATGCCATGTCAATCATCATATTATTGGCTTTATGGGATTACCTTACCAATAACTATGAGTGTCACATAAATAAAAATATCATATGTTGAACCCTAGGATGACATGCATCGAGGGGTGATGCACATAAGCCCTAGAGGGATAATGGTCACACCCAAGATAGAACATCAACTTTGGGTTAGGATATGTAAAGAAATTGCCAATTCTTATTTGCAAGTAATTGATTGATTATATGTTGTTAGCTTACTTGCACACTTTTGCATGCACCCCACATACACATATATTTTGATATACTGATATGTGCTCTTGTTCATGTCATTTTACGTACATGCTAAAAGTAAACACATGATAATCAGCTGAAATTATCTGAAGGAATTAAAGATATGTAAGGAGGCTAAGATAAATACTTCTTCTAATATCTACAGTTATGATGATACAAGTTCATGTAACTCCTTAAAGGAGCATCTTGTATACAATATTTGAATTAATGGATATTATTGGCTATTATTATTATTTGGTTAAGTTTGGATCCTTGAGAAATTTAGGTAGTGGCTCCCAACTTTTTGGGTCTTCCCTTAATTGGATGAAAAGTGAGGTCGTTACATTTGTTATCAGAGCCCCAGATTTTTCAAATAATATATAATAGTTTATAATTTCAAAAAATTCATAGAAATTTAAGGAAACTTATTAAGGCATCGTCGAATGGTAATGGTGTCTAGAAGTGGCAATGGCATTGGGGGCTAGCAATATTTTTCTCTACACCATTAAGTTGGTATATGAAGATTCCATTCGCCACAGTTTTACCTGTCTGGCCAGAACCTAGGGTTTTCTTGAAGTAATGTTTCCTCTAAGTTTCCTCATATCTAATTTCATCAACTTCTCATCTTCTTGATTAATAAAACCTAAAAGGAACTTCCCTCCTCATCTCAAGTTAGGGTTTGAGAAGGAATAGGATTAAGGCATCCTCTACCAATAAATGCACATGTAATATGAACATAATGATACAATAAAGATATTTTAAGGGGGGTTTTCCTTACAAGAGTAAACCACAGATGGAGATAGGGTTGGTTCAAGAAAACCCTAGTGGGTTAAGGGACATAGAAACCCTAGAGGGGAAGGGTGTAGTCCCTAAACCACACACTAAAACCTAATCTTGGGAAATGGGAAAAGTGTATATTATATAATAACCCTACGCATATGAGCCCTACTTAGGATAAGAGGACTAAAGCAAAACATAAATGAGTTTAGGTGACCAGTCTCCTATGCATTCATGCACATGGAGAAATTTAGTTAGGATTCATGTGAAGTGTTTTAAGATACATAAGCAACCTATTAGTAACACATGATATTAAATATAACATGCTGGAACCCCCCATGCTACCTTAGGAAGTTTTAATTTGGAAAGAAAGTCATTATAATGACTATCATCAAGCCCCAACATGGGAAGGTCCAAAATGATCAAGACCCTAAAGGGGAAGGTTAGGAAAGATCAAGCCCATAGAGGGGAAGATCAAAGAAGGTCAAGCCCCTGGAGGGGAAGGCTGACATAGTACCAAACCCCTAGAGTGGAAGGTCAAGACCATGGATGGGAAGGTCAACATGGAACCAAGCTACAAATAGGGAAGGTGGCATGAGTCTGCCATGTAGACGACCAAGCCCTAGATAGGGAAGATCACAAAAGGTCAAGCTCCAAATCAAGATGGTGGGTAAGGAACCAAGCCCCCAGAGAGGAAGGTGGATCAAGTCCACTGTAGGGACGAAAATACCATGAAAGGGTATCCCAAAGATTGAGAAAACAAGGGTTGAGACGTTATAATAAAAATAATGCATAAAAATCGAAATATGAAACCTTTAGGGATGGTGTCCTGACCTGGGGTGGGTCAATCCAAGAGTGGGAAGCAAAACTCTAAACTTGTGGGTCAGGCTATGGTTAAGAGAGCCTGACCTCCTCCCGTGAGTCAAGAAGACATTGTAGGTTAGGACCTTTCCTAGAACGATGAGTTAACGAATCAGTTTGAGCATTGAGGTAATCTTAGATGTCACCAAAAAATGGAAAATTAAATATGTGATATCTTGATAAACTTTAGACATGGTAGAACCCTAATTCAATCCTAAGGTCAAGTAGGGAGGACTAAAGGTGCATAATACTGATGAGATTAGAAAGTGATCGTGCCCTAAGTGCATAAGACCATGGGTTTAGGAGATAGCCATCCATGTTCTTTCGATGCCCATGGGTTAGGAGATTGGCCACCTTCATGATTTCATGAGGCCCAAGGGGTAAATGTAAGAGGCACTCCCTATGTGCATGAGGCCCAGAGGTGAGGATGTGATCACTCTGAAGGTACTTGTACCCCTAGAAACCTCGAGGAAGTGGCTAAGGCTCATTATACATGAGGTGTAAATATAAAATATACAAGAGGTTATGCAATAATGAAAACTTCAAGGAGTTGTGCACAAACTCAAGAGTGAGAAAGGCACTTGACTTCATTAAATACAAGAATATTGTGGAACTAAAAAGTGTTTATAGTTGGGAGTCATTGTGAGAGTGATTCAACCTAAAATATGAAATTTTGAGAAAATGTTGGGTCAACCATATCTACTCTTGGAACAAGATGAACTTTGTATTTGGGATACAACCAATGGCTTATCATCTTGTTATGAGTGAGAGAGATTGAGTGGCCACATGTTATGCTAAAAAGTGACCTATGAGAAAGAATATCCTAAGATGAGTTAAATGACTAGATCTTGTGTTTGAGGTGATACCTTACCCTTATGTGGAAATGAGTGAATAATATGTTAGGAACTTAGGTGAGAAGGTAATCACTAAGAGAAATTGAAATTACAAATGAAAGTGTAACTACCAAAAGATAATATCATGTAAATACTAAGAATGTTGATTTACTTTGAATTGAATAAAAGAATTAATCTTAGTAATAATATGAGGATTTGAGCATATAAATAAAGGTGATTTAATATAATCTAAGTACGGTTGCTAACTCTAAGTTTTGATATTAAGTTGAGTTATCATTCACCTTATCCTTACTGGGTGTGAATTTTGGGGACAAAATTCCTTTTAAGGAGGGGTGAATGTTATATCCTCAAATTTTGGTAAATTTAAAAAATATAAATACAATACTTGATTGAATAAGCATTTTCCCAAATTATATTTTATAGAATAACAATGGTGACCACCTTGTGGTATGTGAGCAACCTATGACCCATATATGAGCCCATTAAATTATTTCTTTACATATATATATGCTTGGGGAAAAAGAGAAGAAATAATAGATTTTGTTAATAATTAAATAGTAATGGCTTTGTTAAACACCTAAAATATGAGATAATATGAAAGTACCCAAAAGAAAACAAAACATATGGTGTTTTAAATTATTAAGGTAACCAAAATAGAAACACAATGTTGGGGCATCACATAAGAATATCTCGGCCTAACTTTTGGTGTACATGAAAAAATTAATGAAAATAGGAGAATTATAGAATTTTAGAGAAAAATGACTCTCCATGTAGAGTGGGTAATTAAATTAAGAATTTACTAAATAATAAATTTTCATGCATAGATTTTATTCCAATAATTCCCACAAAATAGATAAACATTGTTAAATAATTTAATGAGTTACCCTTCAAGTTTCATAGAAAAAGGGGGTTTCTAGAGTCCTATAGAAAATCCTGAAGATAGAGGTACCTACTTGAAATAAATTAATTATATTCCTTTTTGAAGAAAGAGAGAGAGAAGGGGCATCAAGAAATATCTTTTTCATATTAAATATTGTCCAATCTGTTATTTAGTTCTTAAAAGGTTTCCTCTCAAATTTGGGATTAAGTGGGTGTAGGGGTAGAGTCATGAAATCAATAGGTTTACATAAAGTGGAAGGGTTAATGGAAATGAATTGTGATTTGTCACATTATTATTAATTTAGGAACATAGGTCTGACCTTATTAAATAGTGCATGGATTTATGGCCCTTAGATCACCTATCAATGGCCCCTGCACCATCTCCTTCCTCCAGCCTAAGATGGAAATTTGGGTACAGTAAAGCTGACCCTCCCCTATTCCCTCTGTGACTCTGATCCACGAAACCCCTCAAAGCTACTCCCTTTAGTTTTTTGAAGGGAAACCAAACTGATTCATCCCTTGTTTTGCCATAATGGTAAGGAGTTAAGACTTTCCCCAAAAGTTGGATGGAGTCAGACTCCACCGAAGTCTGGCCTACTAACATTACCCATATAAGGCGTGGTAGTCCCCCTGATAGACAAGAAAACCTATTGTGAAACCTTATTCGAACCTAGGGAACTCTTATCTTCCCCCAACTCACCCCTAGTATCATCAAGCTATCAGATTCCCCTGTACGATTCTACTGCTCTCCATCTAGCTTGTAGTTGTGTCGCCTCAGCCACCACCCTCATCCGCAGATGGGTCAAACAACTTTGGACAGCCTAGGCAAAAGTACCTATAATGAGAATTTTGTCACTGAAGCTCTAGAACCAATGGTCAAGTCATGATTTGACCACCTTCCATGGAAGTGAGGAGCAAGATCATGGGATTTTGATGAAAAAGAAGGGGACAAAGGGAAATTCCTAATCTGCCCCTGACACTTTGCTAGTAGGTAAAGGCTTTTTATGCCTTTTTTACCCCTATTTCACTTCGACTGAGTGGGAGTGTGGTGCCAACTTGGAGTGAGACATTGGATCACCCATTCCATGTATACAATATGTGTGATGGAACCAATTACTGACATGGTGTGCCCTAATTGGTTCTTTATGGTTTCATTTGTTATAATCCTAGTATTTAGTTGGTAGGTCGAAATATAGTGAATATGTATATGGATTTGATTAGGAAAATGAGAGGAACAATAATAAAATATGTTATAAACCTAATTCTGATCCCAAGTTGAAAATTAGTGCAAACATGTGATAAAGTAACGATTAATACATGAAAACCCTAGATTCTGAAATTAAAATGTTGAAAATATTAAAAGCCTTTCTTTTGAGTTATTATCTAATAATGTGGGACATAATGGTAATTTAACATGATCATGGTCCTAATGACGATAATTAGGATTTATAATGTGGATAACCATACATACGCATAACTAGGGTCTTGAATCCAAAGGTCACAACTTGCTAAGTTGTTAATGAACATACATTGAATCTCAGTGATCATAATGAAAGGATAAGATGGGTATAGTAATCAAGGTCTCACCTAATGTTTAACATGTGATGGATGTAACATTTCTACCATTATTCCTTATCCAAACCCTAAACCCTAAACCCTAGATTAGGACAAAATTAGGGTTTAATGTGAATTACATGATGGTGACTCTTTAGGATTAAAACACATGTAGATTTAATGTTGATTGTTTGGTTTGCTTGATTGATTGGATAATATTCTTAAATTATGATTGTAAGATCTGTATGGTTCTACAAAATGTATATGGTTACACTTATGACTACCCGCAATATAGTATTTTTATGGTTTTTAGGGATTTCTTGAGGATTGTTGAAATAAATTGTTGAGTGTTTATTTAGGTTCTTCTCAATTATAATGCCATTATAAGTATCACATTAATAAAGATACCATATTATGAACCCTAGAATGGCATTCATTGAGGGGTGATGCACATGAGTCCTAGAGGGATAGTGGTCCCACCCAAGATAGCACATCAAGTATGGGTTAGAATATGTAAAGAAATTGCTCATTCTCATTTCTAAGTAATTGATTGATTATATGTTGTCAGCTTACTTGCACACTTTTGCATGAACCCTATTGTTACGACCCTGCCTCCCGGTAACCCCCAATTAAGGGAGACCGAAAGGACAGAGTCGTTAACCAATAACCCGGATCAAAGGTTTGACAAATAACCATTAACAATTAGTAAATTCTACCAACTATACTGAAAAATGGTAATAAAATTTTTCTTTGCATACCTTTGAAATGTTTGGAATATACTAAACTTCTAACCACAGTTGAACTATTCTAACTAGTTCCTCCTTGTTCTTTAATTCTTGAATTCACAATGTGTCTCTTTACCGTTTGTACTTTTGAGATTTGTACCTAAATCATTGACAAACAAAACAATAGTCAGCTGAAGTTGGTATGTGGAGGAAACAGATAATGTTCAACTATGTTAACAACATAATCATTCAATTAATCATTTAACAACCAAGATTATGTTTTAATCAAAACTACTCAATCCATACATATCCACAACTCTGTGTTGTCCTTGTAAGGACTTATATAATACCTCTGTAAAGGTAGAGTCGCATGGCACCACCCCAAAGGTAGCCCAATATCTAACTCACTATGGCTTGATGGACCTACCCTCTAGGTAGCCATATACTAAGTCATTCCACGACCTGATGGACCTACCCTCTAGGTAGCCATATACTAGGTCAGTCATTAAGACACAGAGGGGACCAGGATCTGAGCTAGTAGGCACATATATTATGTGATAGTCATATTCACATTATAGTTTGCATGAACTAAATTCATCCAACAAATTATTCAAGTCATCGGTGAAAATCTTGGAAAACCTCAAAAATCTATCTCGAGATATTCATAAGCGTAACCACATACCTGATTTGATGATTTCAGAAGCATTAAGAAAATCCAACCAAGCATGCAATCCAATTAATTCAACAATCACATAATTCCTGAAAAGAATATGTACTCTATTTATTACACACTTTATCAAGAACCTACTTTATTAACTTGGATTCACTTTCTAGGGTTTCTGTATCCATTTTAGGGTTTCATTTTGCAATTAGGGTTTCCCTTCATATTTTACCATATTAAACCCTAATTTTATGCCATTACTCATAAACCCAAATTATCTCATCTATTCTTCAATATTAAGGTTATCTTAACAACATATAACTATATTTCCATATTAAAGGCACATTAATCATTAATTAATTTCATCAAGATTCTTTTCATTAAAGATATTATTTTTATCCTTTTAATCCATGACATGATCATTATACGCATCTATCATTAATTCAAAGTTCATTAGGGTCTAATTAACATATGAACTCATTTTACCATCAATCTACCTTTTATTCATGAGAAAACCCCAATCACTACATATAGGGTATTTATCCAGAATTAAGGACTTTTATGTGCAAATAACTTAGGACCATCATATTTAGCTTAATACATAAATTTAAACAATTAAAGCCATTATGAACCATAATTACTAACATTAGGGTTTCAATGCCCATTAATGCTCATTCAAGTACATGGAACCCTAAATTAATCAACTTTTCATGTAAAATGGATTGCAACTTTACTTTAATATTCCATAGGTTAATATTTACCAAGTTAACCCCCTTTTTTTAAGGAAGTCAGAGGGCTCTCTATTCATCCCACCCCTCTCTTGTGGGCTAAATCATCGAAAAATAATACAACTCCTGCACCTAAGGAAGGTAAACATTAAGCAGGCATCCACCTAAAGACCAAAAAACAAAACAAGGAAACAAAGACGCATAGATACCTCAAGGCCAGCTAAAGCTTCTCCCATCTGAAGAACAGATAAGGGATGTTCTTCTTTTCAAGAAGGTTCATACCTCTAATTTTCATAGGTAATGCAGCATGATCAGTCGTGATGTAGTTTCCAATGTGAGTAGTCCCCCAAAGGCCGATCTCTCTCGGTATAGAATTGATGATCTTGGGCACCAAGTATCCTAGAATAGCTTCGTCATCGATCATTTCTTTGACTATTCTAGTAATGTGATTGATATTCCATGGTCTGTGTGCATCATGCCAGAGAATCTGTAGCACATGTGGATCATCGATCTCAATCGAGGAAATAGTGAGGTTGTTATCATCCATGATCTTAAGGGCAACCATGATGCCACTTATATAAGCAGAAATATGATCTTTAGCGTTCAGCCATGTTCTGAAGGCAAGGCGAATGATAGAATTCCTGTCTCTAATGATGCCAGCCATCCATCTTCTGCTGCTGCTATCCCCTGAAAGGTGTCTCCCAATCGTTATGTTCATCTTCAGGCAATTGATATCAGGTGGTTCCCATTTAATGTTGTGTATCTTCCTAAGCTTGATAATGGGTTGTATCATGTGCTCGTTAGTAAGCTTGGTGTACAACTCTGGGTCTTCATTACGCTTGAAGAAGAAGGTGTGAATTTTGAAATTAACAATCTTAGTGATATCTTGCCAGATTCTGTTATAGTTAACAGGCTGGTTATTGAATCTAGAGGCACATCTGGCTTTCCAAACCGACCAACAGATCATTGTGATGATCTTGATTGTGAACCAACCCCGGAGGGTGTATCTATGCTACATACTACCTTTGTGAATAATGTCAGCAATGGAATTAGGTTTAAAATCATCTTCGTTCAACAGGTTGGCCGCTTTAGTCCATAACCACGACGCCAGCTCACTATGGAGGAAAAGATGCGCATCTCTCTCTATAGATCGTTCATGGCAACATTCACAACACGAAGCAATGGGAATATTGCAACTTCTGATTCTCTCATCAGTGGGAAGAGCACGTCTGCCAAGCTTCCAGGTAATGGCACTTGCTTTTGGCAGTGAAGCGCGCCATATCTAATTCCATCTGTTCTCATTTTCATATTGCCCACCGAGATTATGCATAGCTTTGGCTGATTTGAGACTAAACTGTCCATACGGATTAGGCACCCAAATCAACTTGTCAGGACAGTGATCAATGCGCGCATGAGATCTACGGATGAGAAGGTAGCCCTCATCATCTAGAATTTGCTCGATTGTGCTCCAGTCCCAGCCCTCTTGTTGAAGCCAGAAGTCTTTAACAAGGAAGTCTTTGTTCCTGTCACTCCGATGAAGCGCAAAATCATGTAGGGGGCGGTCACACCACCTAGAATCCCAGAAGGAAATATTACCCTGCCCAATGAGCCATCTCGTGTTAGGGACGGCGCTTGGAAAAGTTTTCCAAATCCTTTTCCATCTCGGTGATGGGTTAGAACCCAATTTGAGATAAGGTGGATAGCATCCTTGGTGATTTCTGAAATGAGAAGCATATTTCTGTCTACAGAAGGTTGCCCAAAGAGATGAACCGTTAATCAATTCCCAGCAGTCTTTGACAAGGTAGGCTTGTTCAATCTGTTTGATAGAAGTAAAACTGAGTCCTCCAGACTGGGTAGGCTGCGCGAGATGATCCCAAGCTAACCACGCTCAGCGTCTATCATCTTTCCTATTTGTCCAGAGGAAGCGGGAGAACATGGCCTCAATGCGTTTTGTGATACCGACAGGGATGCCGATGGAGGCAGCAGAGTAGATGGCAGTCGACGTGAGAACATGAGAAATAAGCAGTTTTCTACCGGCGAAGGATAGAAACTTGGCCTTCCACGATGCAGTTTTTGCCTTGATTTTCTCCAGAAGATGACAGAAGTCAGATAGCTTGTTAGGTACGGCGCATAGGGGCACGCCCATATATCTAATAGCATGGTCAGTCACAGGGACATTCAGAAGACCCATCAACGAGGCAATGGTGGCGGGATCCGACTTGCCGATCATACAGGAGGATTTATGAAGATTGACGATTTGTCCAGTGGAGCTCATGTACAGGTGCATTGCTTCATTCAGATTATGCATAGATCTGTGGTCTGCATTATGAAACAAAATAAGATCATCCGCATAGGCAATGATGGGAGCCGCACTGCCATCTCCTCTAGTCTTGAATCTCGCAATGGCTCCAGTGCTCGTAAGGTGTTTAATATGTCTGCATAAAGGCTCTTCGAAAAGGATAAAAAGAAGCAGTGAAAGAGGGTTGCCTTGCTTCAGCCCCCTTTGCAACGGAAAGAAGCCACCTGAATGCTCTCCTACTGTGATAGAGACCCAGGAATCAGAGAAGAAATGAAGGCAAAGGTTTATGGAGTCTTGATACATGCCGAAGGCCTGAAGAACAGATCTGAGAATGGTCCATTCCACTCGATCGTATGCACGGGACATGTCATATTTTATGATGATATTAGGCTGATCAGTTCCTCTATTCAAGTCATGACAGATTTCCTTTGCCAACTTAATCTGACGAGTAATATCGCGGCCCTTAACATATGCACCTTGTTCTTCCGAAACGAGCCTTCCAAGCATGGATGCAAGCCTATTGCTCAGGACTCTCGCTAGAATTCGCAGGGAGACATTTTCGATGGCTATCGGGCGAAAATCGGTCTCAATATATTTTGGGTCTTCAATCTTAGGAATGAGGACAATCTTACAAGCTGCAAGGCTTCTGTGACAGTGATCACCTTTGAAGAACGCCGATGACAGCCGCATGAAGTCATCCCTGATGATGTCCCAGGCCGCAATAAAGAACTGAATGGTGAGACCATCCGGACCAGGAGCTGTATTCTTATTCATTTCTTTCATGGTGTTGTAGACTTCTTCATTGGTAGGAACGGCGGACAGGGTGGCATTATCATCAGTTGTAATAGCCTGATTAATATGAATGAGAAGGGTCACATCTAGGGGACCGTCTCTTTCAGGGATGAAGAAGCTTCTGTAATATGCAGCAGCAGCATTCGCAATGCCCACAGGGTCTGACAGATTGGTGTCGTCATCTTGAATGATGGACTGAATTTGGCATTTCCTTCTTTTATTCTGTACTATAGAATGGTAGAAAGCAGTGTTACGATCTCTGCCGGTGAGCCAATCCACTCTAGATCTTTCTTTCCAGTGCCTCTCTTCTTGCGTCAAAAGCTCTTCCATCTCATCTTCTGCCATTCTCAGCGTGAGCTCGTTTGTAGCAGTAGGGTTGTCATCATAGGCCAGCTGGGTAGTCTGCACGACGTCCTCAATATCAATAAGTTTATGTTTGATGTAGCCGAAGGTCCTCTTGCTCCAATGTCTAAGACATTTCTTTAAGTTCTTCGTTTTATTGTAGAAAAGGTAAGAAGGTTCCCCCCATTGGTGACATGTCCAGGCTGACTTGATGATGTTGAGGCAATCTGGATGTCCCAACCAGGCATTATTGAATGAAAAGGTCGTCTTGTAAGCAGTCGAAGAAGCAGCTAGAGCAGTGTTAATGAGGATTGGGAAGTGATCGGACACCCTAAATCTCGTCAGGTGTGTAGTCATGGATGAGGGGAAAAGCGTCTTCCAGTTGTGATTAAACAAGGCACGATCTAACCTTTCCCAGGTTGTCGGTGTACGGGTTTGCTTATTAACCCAGGTAAAACAACTGCCATTGAAGCTAGACTCATGAAGATCGTTATCCAGAATAAAATTATTGAATTCGAGCATCGCTTGGAAGTCAGGTAGCTCGGCTCCTCTTTTCTCATTATTGTTGCGAATGATGTTAAAGTTGCCGGCGATGATCCAAGGAGAATCACCGACCAAGTTAGCAAGGTCCATAAGGTCGTGCCAGAGTTCGCTTCTATTCTGTCTCTGGAAACTGGCGTAGGTAGCGGTAATGAACATGGTAAGATTCTGAGAAGGCTCTAGCATGATGGTGATATGTTGTCTATGACTACGGACCACTGAAAGATGCAGATCACTGTTCGCGTATATCCAAATCTTCCCATGCTCGTTCTCGTTGTCACTGGCCCAGTCCAGTCTAGTGATGTCAATAAGCTCTAACACCCTCTCGGCATGAATGAAAGGCTCGAAGAGGGCCACGAAGTGCGGTTTATGCTTACCACATAGTCTAGCGAGAACTCTTCTCGTGGGGTTATTGGCGGCTCCCCTGATGTTCCAAAACATCGACTTGAAGTCTGGCAGCATGTGATCGTCACCAAGGTCAGCGGTGGATGTCACGAAGTCGACGACTAGAAACTTCTGGTTCTAATGATTCTTCTACCTCCTTCCTCGTGATAAGACTCAGACCTTGTGTCATCATGTGTGTCTTCGAACCATTCCTCCGATGGCACCTGATTATCAAACCTGTCAGCCCATTCGAGATATTTAGAAGATTGATCTTTGAGGGACTCGTTTCTGCATTTCCTTCTTCTATTGGTAATGATCGGGGTGTAATCGATGAAAGCACTGAGACGGGTGTTGGCTAAGATAGCTCTGGTACCTTCGACATTGGTAATGATCCTCTTATCTGTATTGTGCACAGATACATGTCTATTTGCACGGGGGCTGCTTATTGTTGCTTGTGTAAATGTCTGTTGATTAACAACTTGAACCGGCAAAGAATTTATAAAGCTCCTATTCTCATTGTGCTCAAGTAAAGGAGGTTGCTGATCATTCGAGGGCGTCATGTATGGCCTTTCTTCTGCAGTATCTTGTTCTATCTCCGGGATGTCTTCATTAGGGGGAACTCGAAGAGCCTCTCTCGGGATCCCAAGATCTCTTCCGATCTCAGTGAAGGTGAATGTGCTACCGGCAATCTGACCTTTAACCTCAAAGATTCACCTTTTACCCTCCAATAGGGTTTCTAACCACACTTTTAATGTAACTAATGTACTTTTGCAATTAGAAATAGAATAAAACTTTAATATCATTTTTATTGGACTCCTATCGTCCTTCTGATAAATTTTCATGTATAATTTATCTTCATATGAGCATCCTAGCAGTTTCTATGATTTTTACAAAATAAAGCTTGATTGACCAATAAGGAATTGACACGTCCGTACTTACTTGTTTTCATTTTTCTTTTATTTTGGCTGGCAAGGCTAGCCGAAAGACATCGGTACCCCCGTGCTTTAGGGCTCAGGGCCACATGCTCCTGAGGGTAGGGCGGTACTTTCCATCTCATCTTCTACCTCGGCTCATCTCGCTCGCGAAGCAGCGCCCTGCCGCGGTCAACCCCGCAGTTGACTTCGGGCATCTGGCCTCTTCGGTCGTCGATGAAGATCCCCATTGCTCCGCCTAGCCCCGCTGAAACTCCTGGTGCCCACATCCTTTCCTGAACTGGCTGGAGATGCTGGGACAGAGGTGCTCTTTCTCTGGCGAGAAAAGCAACTGCTCCATGGTCAGTTTAAGCACCATCTCGCTTCTGATTGTTTGCAACCAATAGTCTCGTCATCGCAGATTCAAGGGTGAGGTACAGAGTTATGCACCTAGCGTGTGCCCCTCTCCCTATTTATAGGGGATGTGCATCTATACTTTCCCCTGATTTAGGGAAATCCCACATTGATCATGGAAGGAACCCAATCCCACTATGATCGGGATCGTGAGGACTACTCGGAGCCACTGGTCTCCCATCCTAGTCTGGTTATACTAGAGATCTCGAGATATCAGGAGAGGAAGGTCACCAGTTTCCTCCGTTCTGGACTCGGGGTGCTGCCCGCACTTCCCTTTTTTTTTTAAATGTTGATTTTAATAAGGAAAATAACGTGACATGTAATCCTCCCTCTTACTTTAGGATTTCCTTCAAAAATCCATATCTCAAAATTGGTACATCCTTTTGCAACCAAATTTTAAGGGAAAATTCTTTTTACCTTTATCTACAAGCATGCCAAAAATGAGGAACCCTAAAGGCACAAATGCCATCTCAGGGGATATTCCTTTACCTTTAATTTTATCCCTTCTTCCTTTCTTTCTTATTCCTTTATTAAGATATTTCTTTTCAAGGATTTCTCTTTATTTTTTTTTCATTTTCTTTTTCCTCTTTTCATATTTCTTTATTAGAAATCATATGCAAACAACTTTTACCCAATTGTGGCCATTAATGCCACTTGCTAGATATTTCCATGTACTCTCATAATTACTTTGCTTAATATCCATTATCTTGTATCTTATCTAATATTGGGACTTTTCTTCTTTTCTTCTCTTTTATATCCATTATTGGATTAATATATTAATGGGAATCACGAAATGCTTATCAAAGGAATATTTGCAAGGAAACCCATCCTTTGAAGCAAAGCTCGTAAACTTTGTAGTTAAGCCCAAATTCACAAAATCATCGTATTTCAACTATGAAAGTACATGAAAATTGGGGTTGTAACACCTACATACACATTATATTTTGATATGCTGATCTATGCTTTTGTTGCACACCATTTTAGGTACAAAATAAAAGTGAAGAGATGATAATCAGCTGAAATTACATGAAGGCATTAAAGATACTTAAGGGGGATTAGATAGATACTTCTCATATGTATGTGTCTAATAATTGAATTCATGTAAGTCCTAAGAGGAGAATCTTGTATACAATATCTGAATTGTTGGAGATTATTTTCTATTATTTGGTAAAATCATGATCCTTGGGAATCTTAGGTAGTGGCTATCAACTGTTTGGATCTTTCCTTAATTAGAGGATGCTGAAAAGTGAGGTAGTTACATCCTTCTTTTAATTACTTGGACTACTCATTAACTTTTTTGACTCTCTTTAGTGCACATTTTGGTTATAGGAATTTTCAATGAATTTCAATCTCGTAAAAAGTTTCAAAACATTTCAAAATAGATTATTTCTTGTAGAAAACAAAATTCCCTTTTCAACTCATATTTAGACATTAAAATATTGATTTCATATTCAAGAGATATATTGTATTGCTTTTTGTATGGGACACACACACACATATACACACACACAAATATATATATATATATATATATATATATATATATATATATATATATATATATGTATATATATATACATATATATATGAGATTAAGAGAGACAAATTTCTCCCCCCCCCTCCCACGCCTGTGGCATAGGCCGAACGCCCGGGAGGGTGGTAAATTAAGGTGGAAATTGGGATACGAACCCGAGTCCCTTTGTTAGGGGTCACCGTGCTTGAACCACTCCTTATCGGCTATATATATATATATATAGAATACACACACACACACACACACACACACACACATATATATATATATATATATATATATATATATATATATATAGGGTATATCTTCGCTACCCGTGCATCAATTTTGTAATGGGATGACACATATATGTAATGAGCCAACCAAATTTGTAATGAGACAACCAAAACTGTAATACAAAAACTCGTTTTGTATTACAACGTTGTTACAGTAATAAATATATATTTATTACTGTAACAGCGTTGTAATACAAAACCTGTCTTTGTATTACAATTTCGATTGTCTCATTACAAATTTGGATTGTCTCATTACATATGCATACCTTCCTATTACAAAACTGATGCACGGGTAGCGAATCTTAGTTACCCGCACGGGTAGCAAAGATATACCCTATATATATATATATATATATATATATATATATATATATATATATATATATATACTAGTAAACACACATGTGCACATGCACATGTCCATTTAAAATGTAAAAAAAAATATTAGATACTTCTGAAATTGAAAAATAAAATTACATTTTTTCTTCAAATAATTGAAAGTAAACACTTGTCATTTTATTAAAACATATATCTATATAATAGTAAACTCATTCTATTATAGTATTAGTCATGAATGAGTCTGAATCATTTAAGAAATACCATGTTGTAGGGGTAAAACTGCCAAAGAGGGGTGTAGAAAGTTAATTATTTTTCACAATCAACGTCATGTTTTCACAATTTCACATTGTAAACCAATTGGCCATAATACATGTACAAGGAAATAAAGCATATCAGAAAGAAAACATATATTGATATTAATAAATAATAACTATTTGGAGATAAAAATGATTACAAATTACAATTAAGATTGACAATATATGTCACATCTCTATCACAATGGAATGCGGGTGGCACATGGTTTACCATGCATGGAGATAAAGGGACATACAATGAGTGAGAGAAAAATAAGAAAAAATGAAGAACTGGTGAAAAAGTGAGATGAAAAAAAGTTTAGGATGGTGTTTGATTTTAAAATTCTCAACCTATTTGGTAAACACTTAGAAAATATTTTTGAAATTGAAGTAATTAGTGAAAAATTGTTCCTTTTATAGTAGTATGTATATGATAGCGTTTAATTATTTCTTAATAACTTAGAATATAATAGTTGTGGGAGAAAAGTAATGATAAGTTTGAGAAATTGAGTGAAAAGAACTAACAAATGATTGAAAAAAATGTTCAAAAAGAGAGAAGCTAAATCGAATAGCATATTCAGATTGCTACAACTTGATTTGTTTTATATTTTCTACAAAAAACCCATAAGAAATGTCTTCGTAAAAGCATGAGCTATAGATTAGGCTGTCAATCTTTTTTTATTGGAAAACCCCAAAGATTCAACAACAAAATTTGAAGATGTAGATTATGGCATTATTACGTTGTTATTCATGATATGTTGGATGCACATTAAGAGGAAATTAAATTATTAGCTAAAACACCAAAGGTATCAAAAACAAATATTAGAAAATGATGATAATTTGTTCGATAAAGTTACACTTTGTAGTATATAAATAGAATGTTTCCTTGTTTGTTTGATCCACCATATTTTTTTTGGACATAACATAGTGGATACTTTATTTTTTTATATGAATTTGGGATAACAACATTTGATGGAAATCAGGTAGTGGCAAGAGAAAAAATAGGAAGTTTGAGAGAAAATTATGCATAATTATAATGAGAGATGAAAATAGAGGGGCAGGGTGGGGGAAGGGCGTTGTAAAATCGTTGTGATAGAATCATGCAGAAAGAAAAATAACTCTAAAAAGAAAGAGATCATGACTTTGAGAAGATTTTTAAGTGTGTTATAAGAGAGATAATAATAGTGGGGAAACGGTTGAGCCAATTAATTTAAGGGGAGAGAGAGTGGGAATATCGAGGGAGTGGGTGAGGTGAGGATGTGGTTGCTTTTAAAAAAAGTAGGTACCATTAATGTTACGTCTGAAGGAAGGTGTTGAGTAGTTGCAAGTGGGATATTTACTCGTGAGAGGTGCGAGAAAAAGGACAATATAAACATAATAAAATATGAAAAAAAAAGTGAGATGAGGGTGAGCTAAGGAGAGAGTAACGTTTCGAAATTAAGTTTTTTGATTGCTAAGAAGGGTAAAACGATGTGTTTGTAATTAGTTGGAAGAATTTCTTCTTTTTGTAGTAATATAGATATATATAGTGGATAGTCAGTGGACTGGTAGAGCTACTCCTTTGACCGATGACTACTTATAGCATGTGCTTAGTGTGAACCATGATGTCTATTAATTGATGGCATCTTAAAGATATTTATCTAACTTGTGCTCATAAAAGATATGTATAATAAAAAACAAATTTGAAAAAAATGAAAAAAATTATATGATCATAATAATGAGAACAATTTTTGCTATGACAACATAGCTAACATTTAACATCGATGAAGATAAATGATGAGCACGAAACATGATATCACATAAACTCTGATGAAATCTTCAGCATTGATAAAAATAATATTATCTCTCATTGGTAGATCATAGACCGAGAAAATAAATATAAATATGTTGACCACTTTAACACACCTCGCAGCATCATTCCCTTATATTCATGTCTACAATTATGTGGATTTCTGGTATTGTAAAAAGAGTAAAGACAAAAACAATTATGGTATTTGAAAGGCAAATATTGTTGTTGATATTTTCGCCCCCTAAAAGCTTCGTTAGCTGAATGGAAGTAGAAATAAACAAACAAGTGAGATAAAATTTAAAGAGTAACCATGACAATGTATAAAGACTAAGAGCAATAATACAAGGATCAACAAACATGAAGATAAAATTTGGGCCAACTTTAACAATTTTAGCTGCAAATGAATGGTTAAATTAAGTAGACGGGTGTCTCCCCTCTTAAAATGAAGATATGAAGAATGAAGAAAAATGAAACTCTCCTTCATACATTAGTATAATTCACTCCAGTTACCCATTGATACATTGATGTTATTCTTGTATGCAGTAAACTCTATAGTGGTAGTCTCCAGCAAATAAGGATACGGTTCACGGTAGGCTGTTTTTGCTTTGTGCTATTAGGAATTCCTTGAGCCACTTTTGCTTGTACGATTTCTCCTCCGGTAGTAGGATCTTTTTACTATTTCTATTACAGTTGATCTAGACCTCATCTGCAGCCGCATCGTCAAGGATGGGACCAACTGTGATCGCGACGATGGCATCGTCAAATGTTTTAGTATAACGCACACCCTTCAATGGCGTCAACGTCGATGTGGAGGGATTTTTGCAATTGTAAGCCCTAGTCACTTTAGGGTGGAGACGGTGTAGAGTTTCTCCTTACCAAGAGGATTCATGGGAGATGGTCCGTCAATATCTGGTTCGATAGTAATTGCATCCGCTTCACTTGCAGTAATAGCTTACAGATGGAGACCTTGTGGTTGGCGTGGGACGGCTAACACGACCATGGCTGGGAGAAGTGTCAGACCAGTTTTATGGGTCAGTTGCTAGATCGTCGGTTTCACCATGATCCTAGTATCTCTTGCGATGAATGTGTAATGGCCATCAGGATGCCAGCACTGTTCTCAACGTGCCTTCCAACAGTAGGGATAGTCCATAGATAGAGAAAGGGGAAGAAGTTTTGGATGGTTTGAAAAAGAGAGACAATGATGGAAAGACAAGGTAGATGGTAAGAATTGGAATGTCAATGGGGATGGAAAGAGGATGATGGCGTGAAGGGAAAGAGTGGTGGCACGACGTGGTTAATAGGAATAGGAAGAGAGAGATGCATATGAACGTGAGTAATAGGTATGCTTTTAAGAGAGGGAGAGCAAATTGGACGTGGTTGGCTTTATCATCGGTTTTGCTTTGTTTTAAAAAGAACCGTCGATTTCAAAGATTATCTTCCAACTTTCTTTAACTAATCACGAGAAATGTGGATGGTGTTGTTTTTGTTTGAATTGGATACACCAGGTGATGTGGGAGGAAGCGTAATTGTAGTACTGGAGACGTGGTCGGTGGTTACTCTTAAGTTGTTGAAGACGTGAGGAATTGAATGGGAGGAGGTCAGAGAAAATTAGATAAAAAATAAAAAAAAATCAGGAAAAAACGTGGGAACAGAGAGAGTCAAGGAGAGAATAGCATTTCAAAATGCTGTAATCTGATTGGCTGAGGAGGCCAGAATGGCACGTTTTGTAATTAGTAAAAAAAACTCCCTCTTTTTATAATAGTAGTATATATATATATATATATATATATATATATATAATATGTGTGTGCATGTGTATCTATGTATATATATATGTATATATATAAATATGTATATATGTATATATACATATATATATGTGTATACATATATATATATATATATATATATATACATATATGTATACATATATATATACATATATGTATATATACATATATATATATATATATATACACACACACACACACACACACACACACACACACACACACACACACACATATATATATATATATATATATATATATATATAAAGAGAGAGAGAGAGGCCATTCATTCACTACCTGCATGGGTATCTAACCTTAGTTACCTATGCATCCATTTTGTAATAGGAAGATACATATTTGTAATGAGACAAACATTATTTGTAATGAGATGACCAAATATGTAATACAAACACTCTTTTTGTATTACACGTCTGATTACAATAAAAATGATATTTATGACAGAAGTTTACGCTATAATACAAAATGAGTGTTTGTATTACATTGGTCATCTCATTACAAGCTTTGTCTGTCTCATTACAAATAGATACCTTTCTATTACAAAATAGATCCACGGGTAACTAAAGCTAGTTACATGCACAGATAGTGAATATATACCCATATATATAAATATATATATATATATAAATATATATGTATATATATATAAAATATATATATATATATATATATATACATATATGGGAATACATTCAATGCCCACGCGGGTACTTTAGTTTAGCTACCCGTTTTTAAGAACACGGTGGAATCTTTGTAAATTGATACAACTTTAACTTAAGCGACTTCTTCCGGCTCCCGTCTCTGCGGTCCCAATCCCGTCGACGTCCTTAGACTCAGCACCGCAATGCGCTTGGACAGCGCTGAGAGCCTGAGATGGGTCTGGCCCTGCATAGACGCGGACTCTCGACGGGAAGTGCATCTCACACCCAGTGACTCATCCTCCAGCAACCCATTCCATCTCCAGTGGGAGGTCTGGGTCATGTCGGAGTACGCCGACTCCAACTCCTGGGTCCGCCTCGCCAAGGCCAACAACCCAATCATCATGCACCCGCTCGCCATCCTACCTCCGGGCCTCCTTGTGGGAGGGTCGCCTACTAGAAACGTCGTCAGGGTCGAGCTCCCTACGGCGACGCGGATCCCGTTGAGGATGGTGGATCTGGGCCGACAGGGGTTGAGGTTTATATTCAGTGACGTGGAAGGTGCCTTCTGCACCAATATCCCCATGTCCGGGGTCACATACATGGAAACGCTCGCCCTCGCGGAAGTCGTAAATCCTCGTTGGCTTATCATGTACAAAGCTTCCGATGAGGCCCTTGAATCGGAAGCGGCACCTCCTGAGTCGTCTGGCACAGCGAACGAGCTCGACGTGTAAGAGTTGATTAGCGCCTTCGGCGGCCTACTCGGCCAACACATCAGTGTGCTCGGAGAGGCGTTAGCTGACGAGAACAATCCAATCAGCAAGTTCTTCTTTCGCCAGAATCGCCACTGATGACTGATCGATTAGCTGACGAGAACAATCCAATCAGCAAGTTCTTCTTTCGCCAGAATCACTGATTGATTGGCTCTAGGCGATGCATCTCTCTTTTTGTTTTGCCCATCAGTATATATATGATCTGTGTGTTCTTAATCTGGGTAGGTACTTAATCGAGTAGGCATTGGGAACATAGATACAAAGAAGATTTACAGCTTAGAATGTTTTACATAACTACTATCAGGAAGGCATTTCATCATCTTGTTCTATATAACTTGTTCAAGACATATATATAGTCTAGGCATAGTGAGGAGGATAAAGCTGAGTTTGGATATTGGGTATTGCATCCCTTCTAGTAATGTATGATATTGTTTAATCAAACACATTCAATGCCCGCGCTCTGATCTGCACATGAATCTCCCGACATTGAAGAAGCTAGACACCATGCTGCTTGGGATGCTCATAATTTGATGATTGGAAAATTATGGTTTCGTTGATTTCTTATCAAACATATGTCACAGTGGTTGGTATATTGTATTTACATAATTAAACTATGGATCTGAATCTTTTTTAGAAGTCACAGAATGTCACATGAAAAAAGAAAAGAATCTTATTATAAGTATGTAACAAATGCATATGTGTTGTATGTTCTAAATTTTATATGCAACAAAGTACCTATCCGACACTTCAAGTTACACCATAACACAAAAGTAATTGTATGGTATGACAATACCCATCTGGCATAGAAAGTAACACTGGGACACAAATAGTAACTATATGGTATAAAAAGTAAGTATCTGACATAGAAAGTAACTCTATGACACAAATAGTAACTATATGGTATAAAAAGTAACTATTCGACACTAAAAGTAACACAAAGACACAAAAAGTAACTTTATGGTACAAAAAATAATTATCTGTGACAATAAGTAACATCATGACGTAAAAAGTAACTTTATGGTACAAAAAGTAACAATAATGATTTTGTCCTTATATTTTGGCTGAATGTACAACTGATTAAAATAGATTATTTATTAGTGTGTTGCAAAAAGACTGAATGTACAACTGATCTTGAATGCTTCGAATATATTTATGGTTTGAATGCTTATGTTCTTGAATGCTTTAAATACCTTTATGCTTTGAATGCTGTAAGAGTAACTCTGAAACCACTACGAGTAACTGATACAACCATGCGAGTAACTAAACTGAAAGTAACAGAATGCTTGTGTAACTGAAAAGTAATGCTTGAGTAACTGAAATTAATTCTTGAGTAACTGAGAGTAATGCTTGAGTAACTGAGAGTAATGGTTGAGTAACTGAAAAAACCCTGCGAGTAACTGTCACAACCCTGGTGTAACTGAAAAAACACTGCGAGTAACTGAAAAAGGACTACGAGTAACTGAAAAAATATTACAAGTAACTGTGACAATACTACGAGTAACCATGACAATAATGTGAGTAACTGAAAAAACCCTGCGAGTAATTGTAATAGCAGTTAGAGTAACTGTGAAAATACTGCGAGTAACTGTCACAACCCTGCAAGTAACTGAACAAACAATGTGAGTAACTGAAAAAAGCCTGCGAGTAACTGAAACAAGCCTGCAAGTAACTGAACACTGCAAGTAATGGTTGAGTAACTGAACAAACACTGCGAGTAACTATCACAAACCTATGAGTAACTGAACAAACACTGCGAGTAACTGTCACAACCATGCGAGTAACTGGAAAAACCATGCGAGTAACTGAAAAAACCGTGCGAGTAACTGAAAAAACCTACGAGTAACTGTGAAACACTACGAGTAACTATGACAACAATGCGAGTAACTGAACAAGCACTACGGGTAACTCAAATAGCAGTTAGAGTAACTGTGAAAATAATACGAGTAACTGAAAAGGCACTACGAGTAACTGTGACAATCCTGCAAGTAACTGCTATGAGATAAATTTACTTGTGTGTTACGAGATAAGCCTAAAAATACATTAACTCTAAATCATATTATAAGTAGGAGTATTTCTGGGTTTAATATATAACGTTCTATGCTTTGTCTGTGGTATTCTTGCATGAATAGCTGTTGTGGTTTTGTATGAAGATACATACTTTCAGTTAGCCTGTCAAATATACTAACTCAAGAGGAAGAGTGATGATCTCATAACCCATAAAGTAATTATAAGAACACTAAGGGTAACTGTAAGAACACTAAGAGTAACTGTAAGTACACTAAGAGTAACTGTAAGAACACTAAGAGTAACTGTGACAGTAGATAAAAGTAACCTTATGATTCAAAAAAGTAACTTTTATACTTTGTAAAAGTAACTCTAACAGAGGAAGGTAAAACATGAATCACAAAAACAATGTGTATGGAACATAGAGTAACAGGGACATCTTGTGAGTAACTTTATGAACACGAAAGCAAGCGTTCTATTCTAAAAAAAAGTATCTATATCAGAACTCACTGACAAATAAAAGGGATGAACTCGTCATCGATAAAGTAATTATAAGAACACCTAGAGTAACTGTAAGAGCACTGCGAGTAACTGTGACAACAAAAAAGTAACTCTGTGCATTCAAAAATTAATTGTTATACTTTGTAAAGTAACTCTTGTGGAGGAAGGTAAGTCAAATAGACAAAACCAGTGTATGTGAATCACATAGTAACAAACTGACATTTTGTAAGTAACTGTACAAATATGAAAGTAACTATTCTATTCTAAAAATGTAAGTATTTCAGAAGAAAGAGTATTCATTGGATACAAAGAGAGACAAATATTCTTCAAAGAGTAACATCTGATCAGAAAAGATTCTTTGTAACATAATCAATGTATACATGCAGCTTCTGGAGCTCAAGGTAACACAACAATAGATTCGAAACACAAATCAATTTTAAATTATGGATGTGTAAGTACTTGGCCATCAATTTGGACAGTAATTGCAGCAAGCAATTCATCTGACAGTTTTATAATTCCTTCGTGTAGGGTGGAAAAGTACGTGCTTTCACCTGAGCACTTTTGCATCAAATTGCTGGCTTCATGCTTTATTTTTGGGATTTGAAAACATAATGACCATCACTTCCTGGACAATGCCTCTAGATAGGAACTGCGGAATTCAAAATCATTGTCTAAACTCCCTCCCTCTCAAGTCCTCACATGACAAGAACAATATTGTGCTTTTATGAAAAGAGTCACCGGGCCAAAGGTCGAACACCTTATTGACAAACATGTGGCTTGGAGCTAATCTGAATCATATGATATTTGTCTCATCTACATGTGTTTGTCTGGTGCCAAAACTTATTGTCTATCTTCCATCAAGGTTATAGAGCATAGCCTAGAAGATAATAAAAGCAAGCTTCTACTTGATATGTCATCCTTCACAGTGCAGCCCATGCCTGGACAGGTCACATCCACAAAATCATCACCAGCCAACAGAGCAATTCATAGCTAATCAAAGAGTCCATAAGTATCTTGTGTAGACATCGTGGTGCAGGGGCATACGCCGCAGCCCATTGTGAACCCACTGCTGCGTCTGGCAAGCCAGCAGGACAAATCACAAGTGTGCCCAGTTCATTGGTGATGCCATCGCCAAGACCATTAGTTTTCGTTGTCCCATGGCCCTTTGGTTCTCTATGCAATGACCCGCCCATGGAGATGACATGTTTAATTAATCAGAGTCTCCGTAGGGATGTCTCAAAACAAGCTTGATGTGTAGTCTGTCGGCCGCCATCTCAGATGCTGGTCCATAAAATTTTTAATTAATCAAAGTCTCCGTAGGGATGTCTCAAAAACTGTGCCCACGTGAAGTCGGGGTACTTCCTCAGGCTCCCGTCTTGGACGAGCTCCGACGGCGACGACACGACCTTGTTCATCTCCGACGATAGGAAGAAGACTAGTGTCTTCCTTGGCGTTTCACTATTGACGATCGCCCTGTGTAGGCAGCTCTTATACCGGCCGTTGGAGAGCTCCATGAAGGTATCCCCGATGTTGATGACGAACAGTATGGGTTGGGCCTGACGGAGCATCGTCAGACGCCACCGGCCGTTGGTGAAGACCTGGAGTCTGGCGACGTGTTCCTGGTGGAGGCTCGTTAGAGAGGTGGGGTCGTAGTGGGGTCCCATGCCCAGTGTGAGGTTCGGGGTTCTACAGGGTGGGTAGTAGTTGAGTCGCATGATGGAGTCATGACCCTCGAAGAAGGTGGCGTAGCGTCGGTGGCCGACGCCCAGGGATGCCCAGTTATTAATAGGACTGCGAACAGATACAAGAATATACTTTGAATAGGGACAAGGACATCGTCATTTGATTATGTTCCTAGGTTGAGGTAGACTCTGAAGCATCACCGGAGCCGCAGATGCTTGGTGTGATTTTCAAAACAACACAGAAGATGCCCCTATTGTCGACGTTCGCCGGACAGGCCTACAGGACCTGTGCAAACTTGATGTGTCAGCTCCGGAATAATCGTCGGCCAGCCGCACTCCCACAAACAACCGAGTCTTCAGCAAGAATTGGGAGACCGCCGCATGAGCAGAGAGACCATTGTCAAAGGGACAGATTGCGGCGAGAGACGGTGTCGCCTCTATTGCAAGAACGGGGGATGATCTATTTACAGTCATTGCCACCGCTAATTTGAGAACGGGTAGCTTAAGTATAATACCCGTCCGGGCAATGAATAAATATCCATATATATATATATATATATATATATATATATATATATATATCAGGAATTGTGGGAAATTGTGCAAACATCTACCAAGAGTATTTTTGAGAACTTTTGGTCTTTGAAGTGAATGGGGTATTATTCTACAAAATCCAAGCAAATATAGTAAAAAAATCTAATTAAAGAGAAAAAAGCCAAACCAAGAGAATTTAATTCTAAAACTAGGAAATAATCAACAAAATTATTTTAAGGAATTATCTAAAAGATGCAATTAAAATGGATAAATATTTATTTATCAAATACCTAGAAGTTGAACGTTGCTCGAGAAGCACATAATCTTAAACATCCACTAGTTTATACTAAAATCTTGTTTGCCTTTCTTGCATAGAATTACCTTGTCCTCACCACCTTTTATGGCCAAACAACCCTAATTTCCTGGAACCACGTAACACATTTTTTCACACATTTTCCTCTCAAATTTGTTTCAAAACTTGCTTCGATTTCAAGACTTGCAAGAAAAGAGATGTTATATCCCTTCTTCCATTGGTACTTCCACATATTCTTACAAGGTTTTCACTAAACAATGGGTTCCTATTATTGGTATTTTTTTGGGTATGGAGATTCCCCTAGGTAAACAATGGAGTGAAAGAAGGTATGGAAGTAGGAAACTTCTCTTCTATTCTCATGAGGTCATTTTTATTACGATTATATTGATCGCTTTTTTTCTATGCACTTTGACATATTTTTTAAGTGGTACGTTCATATAAAATTTACATGGGGGTATGGAAGAAATAATTGAGGGAGGAGGGGGTGGCCACCCCAAACTTGGGGTTTGGCACAATTTTATGGCCCTTTGCTTTTTGTTTTGGCAGATGGAGAGATAAGAAGGTAGAAAAAGAAGTACAGAAAAGATTGGTCTTGTACATTCTTGTATTTATAATTTTAGTGCTTTGGAGTATTATATCATCATTTCAAACCATTCTATAACAAGCCAAATTTCTAGAAACTTAACAAGTTAATTCCACAAGTCTAATGAAGACACATTGTGTTTGGTTCATATCTATCCATTCAAACTTACCAACTTTTTTTAGGAATAGTGGTAGTTAAGATGTTAGATGACAAATGACTTTTAACAAAGATGGTTTTAAGATAGTATGACAAGAGATCCACTTCAATCAAGGGGGGATAAATTGATTACATGCATATAAATCATCTGTTTGACTAGATACATGACAAAACATAAGTAAAAAATGTGGAAACTTTTTAAAACTAAACTATAATACATGATAACAATTGTTGAAAAGGGAAGATAGGGTGGATGGAGTAGGTACATACCACCCACCTCCATCCTGAACTTAAAAGTTTTCTCATCCCGAGCATTACATAAATTTGGAATGGAGGGAAGAATTTCTCTAAGGGCACCAGGTGGCCCTAGTAGCTCAAAGTCTAGCTAAAAGGGATGTTGATGAGGGTTGGATCCTTGAATAGAGGATCTTCATGGTTCACCCAATGATTGGGTGGTTGTGGAAGCTCGAAGGGGCTTTCTTGTTGTTTAAGATGGTTCTTGTCACCTTGCAGTCCCTCTAATAGGATCACAAATCTTCCTTTAGTAATAAAGGAAATGTTGTTAGTATATGTGGATTAGAAAGGATTGGCTCAAGGTAGAATTGGAGCAGGTTTGGTAGCACATGTAGCACTTGATGTGCAAGATCAGGTGGAGGATCTATTATAGTTTCCCTTTGTTATATATATTTGCATATAGGAGAAATGGTGTTGATTTGAAAGGAATAACGAAAGTTAAATCATCATGATAAATATTGTCTTTCTCTTGAAAAATCATGCAATCAACATTATAGTCACAGGGACGATCACCAAGCTTATGGTTAAGCCTAGCAGCAGGAACAAAATTGATGTTGGTAGATTTTGCCTTACAACTATTTGCTTTTATGTTTGGGAGGAGAGGAACAACATGAATCATGGTAGAAAATATTGCGATGAAGAGATGGTTATTGCTAAGATAGCCATAGATCTTTCCTATGCTGTCAAATGTAGAAAAGACTTAGCTTCAGGTCTGTCTAAGCAAGCCAAAAGATATTGGTTTTTTTTAGATAATACCCCCATGTATATGTTTTGTTTCTTGTAGGTCCTATTGCTTTTGCACAGGCTCCTTTTGGAAATATATTTACCTATTTCCAAAAGAAAAAACATTATGGTCAATAAGAGTAGTGGGTTTCATTATTGACATAATATGTTGCTCTGGTTCACCATGCAAAATACTTCCAAGATGCATGTGGGTCTAGGAGAAATTAAAATAGAAAGAGCATCATCAGGACAAAAGAGTGGGGTCATGTGAACTTTTCCTAAAGGGGGTGTCTCCCCATCAAGTCCAACTATATGTGAAATGAAAATCGACTACAACAATGTATAAGGCTCTTGATTAGGAAGCCTATCTCAAAAAACATCTACCAATTCATCATGGGAGGGAGGAAGTTCATTATCCAAAATGGGTTCAACAAAGGCTAATTGGTCATTGATAATGTTTGGATCTATGTAAACAACAAGAGTTGTTGGAGCTTCAGGATCAATATCCAAACAAAGATGGCTCTCTTGGTGTGACTTTTAAGCATCAAGATTAAGGGTCAGAATACTAGTGTACTCATCACAAAATGGTTGCAACTCTTAAGTTTGTGCTATTTCTACGGAATCGAGTATAGTTGACATGATGATGGTATCATCACCATCTTTGTCAAAAATAAGCATCCTAGGTTTCTCTAAATTCCTCAGGGCATTATTGCATTGGGCCTCTAGTAAAGTATCTAGCAAGAGTTGTTGGTTTTCTAGTATTGCATGTTGTTCTTCTACTATCCTCTCAAGGGATCTAAATTGCTCCTCTTTTCGTGGTGTATATTGGTTTTCATAATCAGGTTCATACCCCTCAAAATTTGTTGATCATCTTCACCATACCCCCACAATATTGTTGGTCATAATCGCCTTCATTACCATATTGATATGTGTAGCATGGATCCTCATAATATCCTTCGAAAAAGAGTTGGTTATTATTATCATTTCCACAATTATAGGAAATTTTGATATTACAATGTTTGACTCATCACTTGAGGGGACACATAAAAATAGTCAATAGATGTATGATAGTATTAACGACACAGTTGAAACTGAAAGGAACATTGTGCTCAAGAGAAGGATTCTTTAGTTTTTTTTAATGAAATAAATTACAAAAGAAGAATCTAAGATAGAAAGAAAGGAAAAAAATCTAGAATAAAATAAATTAGTGAACAAAACTAAAAATAATGAAAAGAAACTAAAAATTACAAAAACAAGCTAAGGAGTTAACTAAAACTAGTAATTATAAAAAGAACTAAGGGTTTATACAAAACTAAAATTACAAAGATAAGCTAATAAATTATAAAATAAGACCAAAAGTTACAAAACCATGCAAAAATTACAAAAAAAGAAAAAACAATACTACTAGAATGCAGACTCGGTACAAAGAGGAGTAGCACTACCAGAATGCATATTGGTAGGAAACATAAAGAAAAATCCTAATTACCTAATGTAATTGGTTTTGAAAAATGATCCATTCTCTCTGTCATAATTTGATGTGTAATTAATTGCACAAAAAATTCACTACAGGAGAATCCCTAGATTTTAACCTAGATAACCACAATTAATCCACTTATAAGAGAACAAAATCAAAAGTAGTATATGTAGGGTCAAACCCTCAGGACAACAACAATCCAAACTCATCTCTGTATACATTATTGAGGGCTTTTATATCTAAGAAAAAAATAACAAATAACAAATAACAAATAAAAAGAATTTAAATATAAGATTAAATAAATGAATATCAAGGTTCGGGTTTCACACCCATAATGGGCATACCTATTCTATTAAAAAAAACAATTCAAACTAAGCAACTTAGATTAAGATTAGGGGAACATCCTTCCGAACACATTTACAAGATCAAGCTTCCTATAAAGTTGTTGATTCCAGTGTTTGTAGGTCCTCACCCAATCATCCAATAGAACACCTTTTGAGATGTCATATGGAGCTCTATGCATTCCATTCGGTTCTTCTAAACCTTTAGGGGGTGAGGTTTCATCACCCAATATTAACAAGAGATAATACACGAGATCAATTTGTAAAACATGTATGATAAATGAATAGAACACCATCAAACTAACAAGCATGTAGAGTTATTATAAAACAGAAAAGGTTCTTGACTATGGGGCTACACCCCATGCCTCGATATGGAAAACTACTTGTTTATTATGAATAAAATATAAGAAAATAAGAAAGGAAAAGAATAGTCATAACGCTACAAAAAAGAAAAGAGAATCCAATAATGGACTTTGTACTAGAAGTACAAGAGAATGTGTCTTCTTCTCCAATCTTTGTTCCTTACAAGAAAAACACTAACAAGTACAACGAAAAATAGAACCATAGATATAAGAAATCCTCGATACCTTTTATTCTTAGAATCCACCTCCTTTTTTAGGGGTGAATGAGAGATTTCTTTGGTAGATTTTAAATTGTTTTCTTGATAGCTTTTTTCTTGGTCAAAGGGAAGGGATTTAATTACATCGGTTGCTTTGTAGAAAAGTGTAGGGACATTGGCCAACTTTCTTTTGTCCCCGGTCAAGGGAGTATCTTTGCAACATTAATTTCTTACCCCATATAGAGAAATTGATTACATTTCCTTATTTTAATATTTTAATTTCTCATTAACTTCTTTGACTCTCTTTGTTGTTGATTTTTGTTATAGGAATTCTGAGTGAATTTTGGTCTTGTCACAAGTTCCAATGTAGTCCAAAAATATATTTCCCCTATAGTAAATTAAAGTCCCTTTCCAACACATATTGAATATTGAATTTGGAGTTCATATACAGAAGATATAGCAATTTTGGTATGAGAAATTGTGCAAACATCTTCCATGAGTATTTTTGGGATTTTTTTTGCTTTGAAGTGACTGGGGTTTATCCTATAAAATCAAAGAAAATAAAATTAGAACTTCAATTAAAGAGATAAAAGCTAAACTAAGGCAATTAATTCTAAACCTAGAGAATAATCAACAACATTTTCCTAAGGAATGATCTAAAACATGCAAATAAAATGGAGAAATATGCATTTATCACTTACTCAACCTGATGGTTGGTCATCTATTTCCTTTCAATGACATGGTAGGGAACAAAATTTGATGGTTATCGAAGCATCTGGCTTCCAATGGTATATCTGGTTACTTTATTAGAAACTAATGGCCTTCCTACTACTTGTAACTTGATGGGAGGTCAACACTTGATCTTTCGAGGAAGGAAGTTGATGGTTACACTATCCTTTTGATGGGCCCCCTGGTTGAGCAACTAATGGTTGGATAGATAACTCAACTGATTAAAGTATCTTCAGATAGTTAAATCACTTTAAACCATTCACCAATCTTATTCTATGAATACTAAAATTAAAAAATAAAAGTAAGGTTAATCTAGAAAGATAGTATAAATATAAAAAACCTAAAGGTTAAAATTTTATTAAAATAAAACCTAGTAATTGAGAAATGATGAAAACTAAAAGTTTAAAATGCATAGTTTACAAAGACAAGGGTTGCCTCCTAATAAGTGCTAGTTTATCGTCTTTAGATTGACTTTCTCTAGAATTATCAGTGATATTTTTCTTGTGTTGTTAGAGGTGGGTCATCTTTTCACCATGTGGTCATTTATATGGAAAGTTCTAGTCTTCAAATTGAATAAATTTTAGCATTCCTGACTAATATATCTTTGATACGGTAAATGGACTTGACCATCTTGATCAACGTTTTCTGAGGAAAAGTCTTATGCTTGAGTTAAACAACAAGACCGTATATCCTTCTTACATATTTTCTCTTTAGGAGGGAATCATGCTACACTTGGTCCTCTACATATAAATCCTAGCATTCTCATAGGCATGCAGCCTTAGCTCTTCCAACTCTTGTATTTGAAAAAATCTCTTCTTCGCTACTGGATCTAGGTCCATGTTGAGGAACTCAATGTCGCAGAAGGATTTATGCTCAAGTTCAACTGGAAGGTGGTACACCTTGACATATAATATTCTATAGGTTGTGGTCAATATAGGATTTTTGTAGGCCTTGTGTTATGCCCATAGGGCATCATCAAGCTTCATAGTCGAGTCCTTTCTTGCTCATCCAATAGTCTTCTAAAAAATCTTCTTCATTTTCCTATTGGACAGTTCGTCTTGTCTTGATGTTTGTGGGGGGTGATAAGGTGTGGTTATCTTGTGTTTCACTTTGTACTTTTGTAGCATGGCTTCAAGTTGTCTCTCCTTGAAATAGGGTCCCCTGTCACTAATGATGGTGTGTGAGAACCCATATCTCAGTTATATGACAATCCCGAACAACCTTATCATGGCTTTTGAATCACAAGTGGGAGTATCCACTACTTCTACCCACATAGATAAGTAGTCAACTATAGTCAGGATATAGATATTTCCCATGAAATGAGGGTTTAGGGGGATCTGGGGGCACATGTCTCAGCAACACAAAATGATGGGAAGGGTCCCATGTAATGGATTCCCTAGACATCAAAAATCTCTATATCAATCCAATCAGATAGAGGGATCTAATTTCTTATTGATATGTTTCTAGTGTGTTGATACTCCTTAGAAATCTTTGCATAAGCATGGGCATTATTTGAATAAGGTGGGCCAATAAAAACTACATTGTAGAACTTTAGAAGCAGTCATGTCACCACCCAGGTGCCCGTCAAATAGTGAATAATGGCACTAATACAATATTTGTGGTACTTCCTCCTCTAGAATACACGTCTATAAAGGTTGTCATATCATTTCCTAATATAAAGGGGACATCCCAATAATATATTTTTAGATTGGAGAATAACTTTTCTTTTATTATAGGTAATGTCTGAGGATAATTTTTGGCATGCTAAAGAGTTGCAGATATCAGCAAACCATTATACAACACCTTCTATTATCCTTGCCATCATCAAAGCTTCACCAGGGTAATTATCATTTGACTATGGGAGTTCTCATCAACCACTATGATTCTAGACAAGTGGTATGGTACTACATTCTCTGTCCCTTTCTTATCTATAATCTCATGGTTGAACTCCTACAGTAGGAGTTCCTGTTGGTATGTATGCCCAGAGGTGTTTCTATCTTGTATTCGAAGTCAACAAGGAGGTACAATGAGAACAAGTGAGAATCACAAGTTGTTGTCGTATCTCAACTCCCTTATGTAACACATAACCACATAAGTTCAAGTAGAACACATCTTACATTGAAATATTGTGAATCCAACAACTCAGATAGATTGGTTACAAGATGATGAGCCTACAAATTGACTAGAAGCTATTAAGAACCATAATATGTAATGGCTTAAGGCCATTAAGGAGTCCATGTACACTAACAAGGTATGACCTTGCTTGTGCCACCTGAAGGGGGAAAAACCCATATGGTGAAGTAGGGGAAGACCCACATGCATAACCTATAATGTCACGGGTTAACAACCTAACTCCACTGTACACCTCAAGCGCCAACATAAGGGGTACAATAGAGTTAAAGTTGCCCATCCCTGAGTAGATCAAACACATGAATATATAAATGCACCGAATAAACAGCTTCCATGCATAAACCAAATTGTTCATTACATAGGGGCCCGAAGGCATAGGAGTGCTACAGAAGAAACGTAATACATGAAAAACTAATTACAGAAGAAAAGAACATAAACTAAGAGTCCCATTTAGCTTTAGCATCCCCATGATAGATCTGATTTTTGTGAGCCAGCATGTAGAGTAGCAACCTCATCTTCCTTTCATCATGAGCATCATAAGCAGAAGGTACCTATAAAACATATGCAATTGGTATGCGTCAACACAATATATAAATATATTGTACTGAGTACGCCTCTGCGACATTTGATTGACCTCTTTTATACTTGGCAATAAGGATAAAAGTAAACTTGGCAGTAATAAGCAAACTACAACAATATATCCATATTAAGGAAGAGTTTATTAACAATACGAACATGTATCTTTTAAGCATATTTCTCCATTATGTCTTTCATGCATTTGCCACCTAAGGGAATAATGCATCATCTCAGCTGCCAAAGAGTATGAGATGTAAGGCCTTATGATCTACTACTCAAAAGTTAGATCATTGTAAAAATGTGATCTGCTACCAAAGAGAATGATCACTTTCCAAGAACTATGCTACCAAAGAGAATTAGTGCTTTCACATAATGGAATGTATATATTATGTTTGCAGGTATTATAAGATTACATATGCAAAATTCAGACAAATCATCAAAACATATTGTAGCAATTCATTCAAGCATCATACAAAACATTCATTTCATTCAATATCTTATGCCAAGTGTTCTACTACTCATATATCTCAAGCACAAAGTATAGTAAGCCAACAAGAGGTAATGGCGTACCTTCTATTCAGAAGTGGGGAGTCTAGAGATGCTCCTCACTGGTACCTTTGATTTCGTAAAATTATTGGAGATCTGGTATTTATTAGTTATTTTGTTCAAATCACCATTATTCTAAAGAGTATATAAAAAGGCCCTTTTTATAGCTTTGGAGTCATGAGAGTTGAGTACGAATCTTAGAGTATGGGTTTGAGTCCAAGATTATTATTGTCACCTCAGAGTAGGTTCATAAAGTCAGAATCATGGTCTATAGATCATATTAATTAATTATGCGCATTTTGGTAGCTCAAGATAAGGAAAGGAGTGATAAATAGGTTTTATTGATAATTGAGCCATAATAAAAGGATCTGATCATTCCATGATGATATAGATGCAAAAAGATGATGATCACAGGTGTTTAGTTATTTAAACAGGTTCGAGTATTTTTCCAAATAATTAAACAAGATATAGACAAAATAAACATGAGTAATTATTCGGGTCAGATTTAGGGTCCAAGGATGCCAGATTCATGATCCTTTCATCTTTCTGATCAAAATGGAGTATTCATTCGTATTTTTCTGACACTCCTACTATTTTTTACGAATTTCTCAAGATTAGGTCCTAACTGAATTTTCGAGTTAATAATCGAAAACTAGAAAAAGCGAGGACCGTTGGATGATCAGATCCAACGGCCAAGATCTCGCATGCATATATTGCAAAGGTTTGAGGTGGATATCGGACTGCTTACTTGGCAAGCTGTGGTTTGTCCACTTGGACTGACGTGGACTCGCGTGATTGGTCCAACTAAGCTCGAGTGCGGTCCCTCTCTTCTTTCTCTGCGCAGCAACGTAGGTTGCCAGGTCCAACTCCGGCGAGCTTGTGTGATGGTTGTGCTTCTCCTCGTGTGTGGGTGACGATCAGGTTAGCTTCGCGACATCCTTCCGCAGCTAGACGGCCAAGCCTCAGGCCGTGGCTCCTCCTGAGACGTCGGGTCGGCTAGAAGACCGGCGAGCTGCATAGCTCGCGGCAGAGGGAGAGGGTAGCGGGAGTAGCAGGCAATGGAGCTTCAGAGTGAGGGACCGTTGAGGTGGGCAGAGGTCCCTCGGAGCTCAAGGAGTGTTCGATTGGGGATGAGTAGGCCGGTAGGAGCCTAGTCCAGTAGCTCGGTGGCGGCGGACAGGCTGAGAGGAAGAGTTTGAGGGTGGAGCGATCTGAGCTTGCTTCAGGCAAAATGAAGGCAAGGGTGAACTAAAGAGGTGCCGGCGGAGCTATGAGGGGGGTTTAAGTAGGCACGAGATCAGGTGAGGAGTGAACGCCCAATTGGGCTCAGCGGTGGTTGGAGAAGGGGTCTCACCGGTGAGGTCGTGGAGGGGTTGTGGTCATTTTTGGAGGTTGTGCGAGGGGTCAGTGGGTTTGTGGAGGTGAGGTGGAGGTGTTGCCTCGATTGGATTGGCGTGAGGTGGCGCGGAATGGTGGGGAGTGGTTCGCCCTTGCGCGAGGTGGCTGTAGCCACGTCCTCGCGGGTCAAACGGAGGTAGGGGACAATTTGGTGGCCGTCCGATCCACCCTGGGTTCACAGACACGCCATACAATGGTCCAAAATGATCAGTAAGGAGAGTCTGCGGATTACTGATGTCAGCGCCGCGTGACTAAGAAGGGAAAAATCAGAACTATAGCTTAAATGATTGAAATCGTGACATGTATTGATCAAATTATTAATAGAACTTGTAAAAATCGTAGAGGGAGCTAGGAATGTCCAAATGACATGAGATTTGGACCATAGCTTCACCATAGCATACCCCATATGTTGGTAAAGTTTGGGCTCGAAATTCCAATCTTTGAGTGATCAATCATTCTTTAGGAGAGTTAGGATTTTGAATTAGATTAAAGATTAAAGGAACAAAGCATAAATAGGATGAACATGTAGAAATTCCTTTACCAATTGTCTTGCTTGTTATTGCAGTTAGTATAGACTATGAGATTTGGCACAAGAAGATTAAAATTGGATTCCTTAAAAGGAATATTTGACTGGATGTGTATGTGGCACAACCTAAAGGTTTTATAACTTCATGAAAGCAAATAAAGTCTTTAAGCTACAAGTTCAATCTAGAGATTTTAACAAGCATCTTAGAGATGGGATCATTTGACTTGACAAGATAGTCAAAGAGTTATTGGGAGCATATGCAAGATAAAAGATAAAAGATGAAATTTGTGATTGAAAAAGATTTAGTGGGAGCATATGCAAATATTCCACATGTTGATGGGGAATAATATCTCAATAATGTAAGTACTAGAATGATAGAAAGTGATCACAATATAAAATATGTTTTGAGAAAAGATTAGTGAGGCTGAAGGGTTCCAAACTACAAACCATGTATACAATTCTACAATAGAAATTGAATATCCTAAAGTTATGAACACAAGAGTGGATACTATATGGATCTACAAGTTCATATGGATGAACTTAAAGATGTTCCAACCATTGATGAAATAGTAGAGATATTGTGACAACAATGGAACTACCAGTTAGGAAAGGAATATTAGATAGCATATTACGGTAGTTCCATGTCATATGAGAAATTGTACAATAAAAATATAGGGAACATGCAGTATACTGACTATAGCAAAGTGTTTCTAGCCTGCTGGATTAGCACTTGTGTAGAAGAAACATGATGGACATGTTTAGATCGCTAAGAAAATGATTTGTTGGGGATTGTCTCTAAGTGAAAAAGGGAGTATGCTGGTATGTATGCCTAGAGAGACAATCATATGATGATTGTTATGGCATAAAGGATTTAATTAATAATAATTAATGCAAGCTTCCATTCATTCTGTTTCACTCAGTTATGAGATAATGAGGAAACATAATGAATGTATAAATAATGACAATACTCAATGAAATATGTCTTCAAGTATGTGACTTGAACAATGAGATTATAAGAATGCTAAGAGTATATATATTCTTTTTTTTAAGGAAGTCATAGGGCTCTCTATTCATCCCATCCCTCTCTTGTGGGCAAAATCATCGATAAATAATACATCTCCTACACCTAAGGCAGGTAAACATTAAGCAGGCATCCACCTAAAGACCAAAACAACAACAACAAGGAAACAAAGAAGCATAGACACCTCAAGGCCAGCTAAAGCTTCTCCCATCTGAAGAACAGATAAGGGTTATTCTTCTTTTCAAGAAGGTTCATACCTCTGATTCTCATAGGTAATGCAGCATGATCAGTCATGATGTAGTTGCCAATGTGTGTTGTCCCCCAAAGGCCGATCTCCCTTGGTATAGATTTGATGATCTTGGGCACCAAGTATCCTAGAATAGCTTCGTCATCGATCATTTCTTTGACTATTCTAGTAATGTGACTGATATTCCATGGTCCGTGTGCATCATGCCAGAGAATTTGTAGCACATGTGGATCATCAATTTCAATCGAGGAAATAGTGAGGTTATTATCATCCATGATCTTAAGGGCAACCATGATTCCACTAATATAAGTAGAAATATGATCTTTAGCGTTCAACCATGTTCTGAAGGCAAGGCGAATGATAGAGTTCCTGTCTCTAATGATGCCAACCGTCCATCTTCTACTGCTGCCATCCACCGAAAGGTGTCTCCCAATTGTTATGTTCATCTTCAGGCTATTGATATCAGGTGGTTCCCATTTAATGATGTGAATCTTCCTAAGCTTGATAATGGGCTGTATCATATGCTCGTCAATAAGCTTGGTGTACAACTCGGGGTCTTCAGTACGCTTGAAGAAGAAGGTGCGACTTTTGAAATTAACGATCTTGGTGATATCTTGCCAGATTCTGTCATAGTTAACGGGCTGGTTATTGAATCTAGAGGCACATCTGGCTTTCCAAACCGACAAGCAGATCATCGTGATGATCTCGATTGTGAACCAACCCTGGAGGGTGTATCTATGCTGCATACTACCCTTGTGAATAATGTCGGCAATGGAATTAGGTTTAAAATCATCTTCATTCAACAGGTTGGCTGCTTTAGTCCATAACCACGACGCCAGCTCACTATGGAGGAAAAGATGCGCATCGTTCTCGACAGATCGTTCATGGCAACATTCACAACACGAAGCAATGGGAATATTGCAACTTCTGATTCTCTCATCAGTGGGTAGAGCACGTCTGCCTAGCTTCCAGGTAATGGCACTTGCTCTTGGCAGTGAAGTGCGCCATATCCAATTCCATCTATTCTCATTTTCATATTGCCCACCGGGGTTATGCATAGCTTTGTCCGATCTGAGACTGAACTGTCCATACAGATTAGGCGCCCAAATCAACTTGTCAGGACAGTGATCAATGCGCGAATGAGATCTACGGATGAGAAGGCAGCCCTCATCATCTAGAATTTGCTCGATCGTACTCCAGTCCCAGCCCTCTTGTTGAAGCCAGAAGTCTTTAACAAGGAAGTCTTTGTGCCTGTCACTCTGATGAAGTGAAAATTCATGTAGGGGGCGGTCGCACCACCTAGAATCCTAGAAGGAAATATTACCCTGCCCAATGAGCCATCTCGTGTTAGGGACGATGCTCGAAAAAGTTTTCCAAATCCTTCTCCATCTCGGTGACGGGTTAGAACCCAATTTGAGATAAGGTGGATAGCATCCTTGGTGATTCTTATTATGTCCATGGTCGATTATTCTTATTATGTCCATGGTCGATTGCTACTATGGAAGGCAGAAAGACAACAATAATACTAAAGACTGAAATGTGTGTGTGTTGATGATACAATCTCATCAGTCATGATATGGGATATCTAACCAAGAACACAAATAGTTGTTAGAGAATAGTGTATTAGGCAGTCCCACCTTGAGAGTGACACATGGAAACCATAATTGGTGGTCATAGTCATACTCTTATAGTGAAGGTGGTGATTGTGGTTCTTAGACCTGAAGTCATTACACTCATCACATGTTATTTGATATACATAAAATCATCCAACATAACCCTAAATAAGGATTTCCATAACAGTGATGATTGGGTATCTATGAAATATGGGAATTAACTATGAGTGATGTAGATAGGATTTTTCCCTCCTAATGAAATATGATATCCATGCCACTTGATAAGTGAGGCTAAGAAATGCAAGCACATGCACATGTGAATGAATATATGATATTGAGGTCACATATATCATAGACAATCTGCTCTAGGTTCAAATAACATGGATTGAAGATTGAAGAGGATGACGATTCCATGCCTCGAGTTCGTTTTAGATATCAGAGACAAAGGAATTATACAATCACTACAACACCTTACACATATATTAGGTAGAAGTTGTTCTCCAACTTTCCATTTACTTAGGTAGCATTGATGTACGATTAGGCACCACTCTTTTCATGTGATGTCATAAACTAATTATGGACATTCACTGCCAATGTGACATGGGACCTATTGGGTCACACATAGAGGAATTTACCTAGAAGAGGAGTTCATCCATGAATGATGTTTAAGTTGATTACTAAAGATAATTAGGTATTCAATCAAGCAACCAATTAACTGACTGGACTTAGAACCATCAAGTTCAAGTGTCAGAGTGATTGGTTAGGGTGTCAGGTTGATTGGAGATTGAATTGGATGAATTATGCATGAGTCAAGACACCAGATTGGCTCATTGGGTGAATAGATCAACTCAAGGTTGGTGTGACGACCAGTTCACCTAGTGAACTGATCAACTCAGTTAAGCCAACTGAAGATTTTGATGATATTTCCAATTCATGACAATAGTTGATCATTTCACTTGTTCAATTTGATTAGTACACGAAATTAATGCCAGACATTAATTGGAAATGAGTTTTCATTTCAAATTTCAATTAGGAAACATGTGAAATGATCCTCTCACTGAGTGAACTGATCGACTCACTATGCTATCCGACTGGTTCACCTATTGTAGGGCAATTAATTCATGGAAATTCTAGTCCCTTCCACTCCCACACAGACTGGGAACCCTGACCCTAACTCCTCCTATAAATATATGAGTATTGGGGGCTTCTCAGACACATCAATTACATTTGGCAATTGTTTGTCTTCTCTGGTTGTGGTAACCGAGAGAACCTGAGCAAGTCCTCCCTGATAAAGGGAGGGATAATAATGAAGAACAATTATGGGAGAGAAAGTTGGTGACTAGTACACCAACGGGAGGGACAACTCCTTCTTGTCAGTTCTATTAGAACGATAACAATTCTAGGTGGTCCACGTGGACTTCCATAGAGGCAAGGTGGCCTTTTCCTGTCGCTAAGAGGGAAACATCAGCCTATGATCTGTGGTGGAGCTTCTGCAGACACTGGCCAATTCATTTGTTTGTAGTGGAGACCATGAGCTAATGCAAATGAGTCCTAGTGCAACTATAAGTGTTTCACCACTACAATGAGTTATAGTCATTGGACTTGCTCCAGGATCAGGTATGATTTTGTTAAACCATCCTTCTCATTTTATAGTAGTTGACATGATCTTGCTATTCTGGGGAATACAGATAGATAAAATTTTTATTTCTTCTACCTACTATGTGACCATATTTCCCTACAGTGGTATCAGAGCCATGTCAATTTACTATGTTTTGGGGTAATTGATATGATTGGATTCTTGATTTATATCTTTAATTTATTGCATATAATGTGAATACTTAAACTGCTTCATATGTAAATCCAATCAATGACCACATATAATACCAAACATATATATATATATGAGATATTATATATATGCAATTTACATGTGTCACCTTAAAAGCAAGTTTTGATGGTGGATGTTTATCTTGGTTATGGCCAATAATCCTAATTATTTGTCTGTGGTGGTTGTGTTTAATTTTTCTTTTATTTTGGTTTTCATACCGAGCCTCTACCTTCTTCTTCCCAACGTAAAACTGATATTATTTCCTACCTTTGATCCCCTCGAATGCAACTCAAGGTTTCTCATTACCATGTAATAAATTTAATAGCAATATAACACTTTCTTTTATTGAAATGATGTAGGTGACTATCAACATCAGGAGAGCCAACCGTTTCAATTGTTAAGCTGACCGAGTGGAGAACCGAGGAGGGTAGATCGCAGGAGGAGCGAATCAACAGTCTAGTGGTTCCATATGACCATTTGGAGGTGTCCAGACATCAATTAGATAGAAGGAGAAATGATCATTTCATATGACCAACCAACCGGCCAAGAGGCGAGGCGACTGATTCAAGGGTTGAACCAATCAACCTGGATTAAAAAGCACATATCTACACCAACAATAGGTTTGTACAACAGATGTTGACCTTAGGTTGTAGTAGTTCTTGGTGGCTACAAGGTGTTACATTAGAATGGCCATAACCTTTGCTTTAGTTCTATATTGCATGTTTACGTTGTGGGATAGAACATGTATATGATACATACTATGAATCTGTAGTGATTGGATAAAGTATATGTGTTTACATATATACAAACTCCCTCAAATAAAATAATAAGTATAATATGCTTTCCAATAATGACACACATGAAAAGTTTGATCGAATAAGTGTGGGCACCCCAAGGGTGGTGCACCATCTATCTCGTGGAATTGTGATGGTAATAATGTGGGCCTACCAAGCGGGATGTATTATTATTGGGTCAGGATTAACTGAGTGACCTTAATGAGATTAAGCACCAGAGGCATGTAGATGACTATGGCAAGGAGTTGCACACATCATCTATCTAAGAATTGCATATGATGCAATTGATAAATATTGTTTACCTTAATAGTATACTATGGATGTTGGCATTGGCTGGGTAGTAGTTGAGTTATTTTGGATCTTGGCTCACTAGAAGGCTGCACAATGTGATCTTTCAAATTGATATGAGAGGGCTATCAATTTGAACAAAATAGTGATACCAATAGCTAATTAAAGACCTAATTAACATCATCAATTTTAATCAAATCAAATCAAAATGAGTTTTTAAAAAATTGTAAATATCTTTTATAGAATCAAATGGTCGTACACAACAACAAATTTTCTCTACAGTCACTCTTTGAGAAAAACATTTAAACGGGAATGACTTCCATGACTGGTATAGGATGCTAAGAATTGTTCTCAGACATGAGCACAATCTCTATGTTCTAGAGACACGAGAGCCGTATGAACCCCTTCCCAATGTACCTAAGTCTAATAGGGATGCTTACAAAAAGCATACTAAAGATGTCATGGATGCCAAGTGTATAATGCTATGCTCCATGAACTATGAGTTGCAGAGTCAACATGAGAACATGCATGTTATTGAGATGGGAAAACATCTTATGAACATGTTCCAATATCATGCAAGATAGGAGAGATATGATGTCTCGAATGCATTTTTCAAATGTAACATGACAAAATGAGATTCAATAGGTCCTCATGTGCTCAAGCAAATTGGGTATCTGGAGAACCTGGATAGACATGGATTCCAATGGGTCAAGAGTTGGCCATTGATGTGATTCTACAGTCTTTTCCAGAGTCATATAGTCAGTTTGTCATGAACTATAACTTGAATGACTTTGACAAGCCATTCACAAAATTATTAGGCATGTTGAGAACAGTTGAGACACAAATGAAGAAAGAAATGCCCAAGTTCGTGATGATGATCAACAAGACAAAGAGAAAGTCTAAAGGAAAAGGCAAAGCTAAGAAGAGGTCTAAAGCTAGCCAGAAGCCCAAGTCTTTAGATCTCAAGGAAAAGGGAGGAGTAAAGAAAAGAGGTAATTGTTACCATTGTCTCCATTCTAGACATTGGAAAAGGAATTATCCTCTCTTTTGGAGGAATTAAAGAAGAAGAAGGAAGGGGATGAGGCCTCTACTTTAGGTATAAACATTATAAGACAAATTTGATTACTTCTTCATCTTGGTATGAGATACTAGATGTATACCTAACATATGTCTATGTGCAGGATCTAATAAGAAGTAAAGCATTTATGAAAGGACAAACATGGACTATGCGGAGCAAGAGTTTTTGTAGCTTTAATCTACACTTAAATTTATCTTCTCCCATTGGGCATGAAATAGAGTTAGTTGAATTGCTAATTCATTATGCCAACAATAGAAATTGTTTACTTGATGCATCTTGTACGATAAGAATGATGAATCAATAAAGAGTTGTTAATGATTCTATTTCAAAAAGGTGACCATGTATGGAAATGCCCAACCATTTAATGATATTTATATGAAAGTATCTAAATATAAATGTTCATAATGTAAATACTAAAGGATTATAATTGATAACTCAAACAATCTTTAGCACTGTCTTCTAGAGCACATATATGAGAAATGTATTTCTAGAATCCATATTGACATTTATCTAGACTCTTTTGGTTATTGAACCAACAAGAGACATGCAAGTCTTACTTATGACAAAAATGACTAACCACCTCTCACTAGGTGTAGTGGAGAGAGCAAGCATTCTATTATAGCTTATACATGTTGATCTATGAAGATCTTATAGAATAAATGCTAAGGTTAGTTATTTATACTTCATTATATTTACTGATGGTATAAGTTAATATATGGTTTATATTTGGTAAAATACAAACATCAATCTCTTGAAGTATTCATGGAGATTATAAATGAAGTAGAACCTTGATAAAAGTATTAAGATACTTTGATATGATCAAATGTTGAAATACTTTACATCAAGAGTTTGAGGTCCTTCTGGAAAGACATTGATAGCATATCACAAGCCAAATCCACCTGAAACATGATGATGTATCAGAATGAAGGAATTAAATCCTAATGGATCATGATGTGATTATCATATTGATGTAATCTTATGATTTCCTCATGGGTATACACTTTACACTAAAAAAAATGTACCATATAAATTGATTTGAAAGACATCATATGTGATATGATATGGGGATGTCCCGATATGTCTTATGGATCAAAACTTACACAAACAAAGTAGTTTCATGAAAAGGTTTATCCAAAAACCATAATTGTTGAATACTTCTATTAGTCTCAATCTGATATAGAAGTCTTTTGTTGCTAAAATAATTAAGTTCCAAAAGAATCAATGGGAATAAAGTAGAACTTGAAAAGGTTTGAGGTCAACAAGGAGGTATAATGAGAACAAGTGATAATCACAAGTTGTTGTGGAATATCAAGTTCCTTATGATAACACAGAACCTCATAAGCTCTATTAGAATACATTTGAGATTGAAAGACTGTGAATCCAACATCTCAGATAGGTTGGTCATAAGACGATGAGCCACCAAATCAACTAGAAGCTATTGAGAACCATAATTTGAGAAATGGCTTAAGGCCATTAAGGAGTCCATATACACTAACAAGGTATGAACTCGCTAGTACCACTTGGAGAGGGAAAGTAGGGTGAAGTTGGGTTTTTAGTGGAACACCAACATGGATAACCTATAAGGACAGATTGGTTGCCAAGGTTTTCAAATCGATTCAAATTTTGAACATGTATAAATACTTTTACCATTTTCTTGGTTTTTGTTGCGTCTAGTATAGACTATGACATTTGGAAAATGAATATTAAATATGGATTCCTTTAAAGGAATAGTTGAGAGGATGTGTATGTGAAACAACCTAAAGGTTTTATAACTTCGTGAAAGAAAATAAAGTCTATAAATTATAAAGTTCAATCTAGAGCTTGAAATAAGCATCTTATAGATGGGATCTTTTGACTTGACAAGATAATCAAAGAGTTTAACTTGACTCAATATAAAAGATGAAACGTGTGATTACAAATGATTTAGTGGGAGCATATAAAAATGTTACACATGATGATGGGGAATAACATCTCAATAATGTAAGTATTGAGATCTAGATTGGAAATCAACTTCAACAATGAAGTATTAGGTGAAACATCCTATATGATAGGGATCAAGATCTATGAGATAGTTCTGGAAAGTTTCATAGCACATATAATAGCAAGAGTTTAGTAGGAAGGATTTAGTGAGGGAGAATCTATCAATTTTACATGGAATTTGTCTCACATGAACCCTATGTTCCAATTCTTATGAAGAATAGAAACTCATGAATAAGATGCCATATGAACTAGAAATTTTATCTATCATGTATGCAATATAATGTACTCATTCCATAGTCTTGTATGTATTGAACATGACAATATGATAATTACATTCGAATGAAGGTCATTGGAATGTCAATAAGATATCCAGTAGTACTTGAGAAGAACTAAAGGATACATTGATAGATTATAGCAACGAGGAAGAGTTGGGTGTAAAGAGTTACCCTGATGCAAGCTTCCAGAATGAAAGAAAGTTATCACAATATAAAATATATTTTGAGAAAAGAGTTGTGAGTTAGATGGGTTCCAAACTACAGACCATTTATACAATTCTACAACAGAAACCAAGTATCCTCATTTTATGAACACAAGAGTGGATACTATATGGATCTACAATTTCATATGGATGAACCTAAAGATGTCCCAATCATTAATGACACAGTAGAGATATTGTGACAACAATGAAGCTACCGGTTAGGTAAGGAATATCAGATAGAATATTACAGTAGTTCCATCTCATACGAGAAATCATACAATGAAGAGATAAGGAAAATGCAATATAACGACCATAGCAAAGTGTTTCTAACCCACTAGATTAGAACTTGTGTAGCAGAAACATGATGGACATGTTTAGATCACTAATAATATGATTTGTTGGTGATAGGCTCTAAGTGCAAATGGGAGTCTATTGGTATGTATGCCCATAGAGCCAATCATATGATGATTGTGATGAAATAAATGATTTATTAATAATAACAAATGCAACCTTACAATTCACTCTATTTCACTTAGTTACGAGATAATGAGGGAACATAATGAATGTCTAAAGAATGACAATACTCAATGAAGTACGTCTTCAAGTACATGACTTGAACTATGAAATCATACATATGCTAAGAGTATATACATTCTTATTATATCCTTGGTCAGTTGTTACTATGGAAGGAAGATAGACAACAATAATACTGAAGACTACAATGTGTGTTGGTTGATGAAAGAGTCTCATCAGACATGATATGGGATATCAAACCAAGCACATAGATACTTCTTAGAGAATAGTGTATCAGATAGACCCACCTTGAGAGTGATACATTGAAACCATAATTGATGGTCATATTCATCTCTCATAGTGAAGTTGGTGTTTGTAGTTCTTAGACCCGAAGTCACTATACTCATCACATGTCATTCGGTATACTTTGACATCATCCAACATAACCCTAAATAAGGATTGCCATAACAGTGACGATTGGTTAGTTGTGACACATGAGGATTGACTGTGAGTGATGTAGATGGGATTTGTCCCCCCTACTGGAGTATGATATCCAGGCCACTTGATAAGTGAGACTAAGAAACACATGTGCATGCACTTGTGAATCAATATATGATATTGAGGTCACATATATCTCAGACAGTCTGCTCAAGGTTCAAGGAACATGGATTGAGCCTTGAAGAGGATGATGATTCCATGCCTAGAGTTCATTCCAGATACTAGAGGCAAAGGAATTATACAATAATTGCAACACCTTTCACATATTTTAGGTTGAAGTTGTTCTCCAACTTTCCATTCACTTGGGGATCACTGATGTACAACTAGGCACCACTCTTTGCTTGTGATGCCATATTCTAGTTATGGACATTCACTACCAACGTGACATGGGATCTATAGGTTCACATACAAAGGAAATCACCTAGAAAAGGAGTTTATCCATGAATGATGTTTAAGTTGAGTACTATAATTAAACAACCAATTAACTAACTAGACTTAAAACCATCAAGTTAAGTGTTGGAATGACTGGTTAGGGTGTCACATGGATTGGAAATTGAATTGGTTGAATTTTGCATGAGTGTGGACACCAACCAATTGGCTCACTGGGTGAACTGATCGACTCAAGGTTATAAGATGATAGGTTCACCTGGTGAACTAATCGACTCAGTCAAGCCAACCAAAACTTCTTGTAATTTTCTAATTCATGAGAATAGTTGATTGTTTCACTTGTTCAGTTTGAATGATGCAAAGAATTAATGTTTGGCATTAACTAGAAATGAATTGTCAATTCAAATTGCGATTGGGAAACATGTGAAATGATTGGCTGACAGAGTGAACTAATTAGCTCATTGTGTAGTGGACCAGTTCACTTGTCATAGGGCAATTAATTCATGCAAATTCTGGTCCCTTCCACTCCCACACAGACTGGAAACCTTGACCCTAATTCCTCCTATAAATAGAGGGTTAATGGGGGCTTCTCAGACACAACAATTGCCTATAACAATTGTTTGTCTTCTCTGGTTGTGGTAATCAAAAGAACCCGAGCAAGTACTACCCGATAAAGGGAGGGATAACAAGGAAGAACAATTGTGGGAGAGCAAGTTGGTGACTAGTACACCAACAGAAGGGACAACTCCTTCCTATCGAATCTAATAGAATGACTGGAGTTCTAGGTGGTCTGTGTGGACTTCCATAGAGGTGAGGAGGCCTTTTCCCATCTCTATGAGGGTGACGTCAGCCTCTAGTCCATAGAGGAGTTGTTGCAGACGTCGTACAAGTCTATTGTCAGTGGTGGAACCATGAGTTGTTGTACATGAGTCCTATTGCAACTAGAAGTATTGCACTACTACAATGATTTATAGTCATTGGACTTCTTCTAGTCCAGGTATGAACTCATTAAACCATCCTTCTCATTGCAGAGTTGTTGACGTGATCTTATTATTCTTGGGAATATGGATAGATAATTTTTTTGTTTCCATTACCTACTTTGTTCCCATATTTCCCTACAGTGACCACCTCAGAAGTCTCTTCTTTGTATCCTTTTAATGCATCAGATATTTTATAGATTCATGATCAGTATAGACCTTCACTTTTGATCTATTAGGTAGTACTTGAATTTGTCAAAGGCATAAACTATGGCCAACATCTCCTTCTTAGTTGTGGTGTAATTGATTTGAGATTCATTAAGAGTTTTTCTTGCATAGTACATGATGTGGTGCTTTTTGTCTTTCCTTTTTCCTAGCACTACTATGATTGCATAGTCTCTTGCATCACACATTAATTCAAAGAGAAGTTCCCAACCTAGAGCTTGAAGGGTCGACACAGTAGTCAGAGTGCTCTCCAAGGTTTTAATAATTTATCAATATAATCAAACAGATCATCTATAAGAAGGAGATTTGACATAGGTTTAAAATTTCCAAGAAATCTTCAATCAATCTCCTTTAGTATCCAACTTTTCCAAGAAAACTTCTTACACCAATTACAGATTGAGGAGGGTGAAGCTTAGATATGGCTTCCACCTTGCTCAAATCTACTTCAAATCCTATTTTAGATATCTTGTTCCCTTCCTTCATGTAACATGAAATGGCACTTTTCCCAGTTTAGTATGAATTGCTTTTCCTCACAACATTTTAAAACTTGAGGTAAATTTCTTAAGCAATCATCAAAATTAATTACATAAGTGGAAAATTCATCCATAGAAACTTCCATGATATCCTCTAATAAGTCCACAAACATGGAGATCATGCACCTTTGGAATGTTGCAGTTGTGTTGCATAGCCCAAATGACTTTCTCCTAAAGGCATAAGTCTTGTAACTACAAGAGAATGTGGTCTTTTCTTGGTCATCTGGTGTATGGGAACCTAATAGAATCCAAAATATCCCTCAAGAAAGGAGAAGTACTAATGGTGACATAGTCACTCTAGAACTTGATCAATGAAGGGTAATGTAAAATAATCTTTCTTTTTTATAGCATTTAATATTCTATAGTAGATACACATCCATCAGCCTGTGCCTTTTTTAGTTGGTGCCTCATCAGCCTTTTCTTGGGTACTACATGAATGGGACTTACCCAATTACTATCACTTATGCGAAAGATAATCCCCTCATCTCGGATTTTTATGACTTACTTTTTAACAACTTCTCTTATGATTGAGTTTCTTTTGAGGTTGGGCAAGAGGCTTTGTGTTCTCTTCTAGGTGAAACATGTGCATGCAGTCAGTAGGACTCAAACCTCTAATATCTTCAATAAGATAGCTAATTTCTTTCCTTCTCAGATTGAGTTCAGTTAGTAGTTTTTCTTGTTGGATTTCCATTCGAGTAGAGTTTATGATGACAAGGTTTCTTTCGTCATCATCTAGAGATCCATATTTCAAGCCTTTCGAGAGATGGTTCAACTTTGACTCAAGTTTTGGCACTATTTTTTCTTTAGGAGTTTGTTCAAGCAAAGCATATTTCATAGTTTCTATGAGTTCATCCTCATCATCATAGCATTTATCCTCTAATTTTGTTAGACAATTAACTAGTTCAAAAACCTCTAGGTTTTCTTCATTAGGAATAGGGTTATTCAAGGCTCACACTAGAGCTTCAACTAACATTCTTCTCCTGAACTTCCTTGCAGAACTGATTATAATTGTCCATGAAGTAGACGGATTCAAAGAAGGAAGGTCCCCTCATAGAATCTCAAACATGTAAATCGATATGGACTTTTCTCAATCTAACATAGTAATTCCTTCTTCAACATTGATCACAGCTCTCCCGGTAGAAAGATAGTCATCCAAAAATCATAGGGCATGTTGGATCCTCCATAGTATCTATAATGACTATATAATAGGAAATAAAGAATCTTCCAACACAAATGGGAACATCCTCTATATCCAAATAGGCTCCCTAAGGGAATGGTTATCTAGCTAAATGCACATTCTAGTCATGACCCTTTCAGTATGTCCTAGTCTAAGGGCTAATATGTGTGGCATAAGGTTGATGCTTGCTTCAAGATCAGCTAACCCTTGTCATACCTCATTGTCTCCCACGATGGATGGGATAGTGAAGGTTTGAGGGTCCTTCTATTTAGTCGGCACTATTTCTTACACATAGGCACTAGAAATCTTGGCAAGTTTCACAATTTCAACTTCATTTCTACATCTTCTCTTTGTAATAAGGTACTTGAATATTTGTTTGTGTTTTGGCATTTCTTCAAGGACATAGAGAAAGGGGACGCTGAGATGTAATTTCTTTTCAATTTCTCGGAATTTTTCATACCTCTTTCTCATATGAGCTTTTATTAGCTTGTAATGGAAAGGTACTCTTGATTCATAGGGGTCTCTATTAGTTATGTCCTCTTCAGTTGCATCAAGATTCTTCTCCTTCACTGGATTCTTTCCTCTAGCTTTTCTTTTAAACTAACCTTCTTAGAAATAACTTCAACTTTAGGTTCTTCATCTCTTATGTTATCTTCAGGTAGGGACTCAGTGATGAGAATACTTCCTTATGTAGCCATGTTATTTGACTCTTACAGAACTTTGCTTGGTCTGAGCATAGACATTTTGTAGATTTAGTTGTTGAAGGAATCTTCCCTTGTGGGTTCTTAATAAACTTAGATAGTTGTGTTAGCTATTGATGAATTTTCTTGTTGTGGACTTGCATATCAGCCATATGTTTAGGGGGACCCCCTATCAGGGATTGCATCGTATTCAGAAGACATGTATTATTGATAACACTTTGGCTTAGTTTTTCATTCATAGTAGCTAGTTTATTTGCAAAAGCGAACCTTTCAAACATCAAATCTTGATGAACAAAGTCTGGTTTAGTCTTTCATTTGTTCCAACATAGTTTTAGTTTTGGTTTTGATTCTGATTTTGTCTTTGAAAATTGTTTCCATTTTGCCGATAGCTCATATTTGAAGTGAACCTAAAGGATCAACCTCATCCACCAAACCCATGTGGTTTGTTAGGTTGGTTGTTAGGGATGTTTCAAAGTTGAGAATCTCAATTTCATCTTTGTTCCCATAAGAGAACCTAGGATGATCTGGTTTCACAAAACTGACATAGGAGACGTTCTCCATATAATCTTCTTGGTTGTCCTACTTGTTGGGAAATACAGGCACATAGTATAGCAACGGAAACAAAAAAAATTATCTATTTTTATTCCCATAACAACAAGATTGTGTCAAATCCTATGAAATAGGAAGGATGGTTTAATGAGTTATACCTGGTCATGGAGCAAGTCCAACAACAAAACTTGCTTCTATGCAACTATGAACAAGTTTCCCTTGGATAGTGGCTATGCAACTTCTAGTCTTCACCACAAAAAACAAACATGATAGCGTCTACAATGCCATTGCGGTCTCACCACAGAATGCATGATGTAGTTTTCCTCCTAGTAGCATCCAAAGGACTCCTGCCTCTAGAGTAGTCCAAACGGACCAACTAGAACTTCTGTCATTCAACTAGAATGAACAGGAAGGAATTGTCCCTCTAGTTGGTGTACTAGCTAGTCACCAACTTGCTTTCCCACAACAAAAATCCTCAATTGTTCTCTCTCATAGCTATCCCTCCCTTGATGGGTAGGACTTTCTTGGGCTCTCTCGGTTACTACAACCAGAGAGGACAACAATTTTCAGATCAACTAATTCTCAGTTGATGTTGTTGTTGTGTTTTCGGAAGCCCCCGATACCCCTCTATTTATAGGTGGGGTTTGGGTCAGGGTTCCCAGTCTGTACGGGATTTGTGAAGGAGTGGAGGGGACCAAAAGATCTTGAATTTGGCAACCTGCAAACCACAAAATAGGCATCTAGTGACCCAGACGGTCATATAGTCATATGAGACGGTCATCTCGCACTGCCAAACGGCCATTTGATGGTTTCCCAGTCACACAAGAATTTGACAATTTTGATTCCAATTAATATCACATATTAATTCCTTGAACCCCAAGTATTGTGCAATCAAAACTTGTTTGGTAAACATCCAGAACCTTTGTTAGGCCCAAACGAGCTGTCTCACCCAGTCCATACACCCTTCTCACTCACCCAAACGGCCTTCTGGTGGGTTCGAGATGATTTGACCAGTTGAATCACATTAAACTAGTCGGTTTAGGGAATAACTTAGTCAATTAAAACTTTGATCCACCTGACAACCCCAATGGACGTCTCAACACATGAGATGCATGTCTGGCTGCCGAAAGGGTTAGCTCACTCAGTGAGATTTCTATTTGGCAATGCATTCATCCAATCAGTTGATTTGTTCTGTGAATTGAATACTTAAACACTTTAGTAATTAATCCATTCATCATTCAAGATAAACTCCTCTTTCATATGAGTTCCTTTGTGTGTGACCCTATAAGATCCATATCACATTGGAAGTGATTGTCCATAACTATCTTATGACATCACAAGCAAGGAGTGGTGCCTAGTCTTACATAAGTGCTACCCAAGTGAATGGAAAGTTGGAGAACAACTTCAACCTACAATCTATGTAATATGTTATAGTGATTGTATAATTCCTTTATCTCCGATATCCAGGATGAACTCGAGGAATTAAAGGTCACCCTATCAAAATTCAATCCATGTTCCTTGAACCAAGAGTAGATTGTCTGAGATAATGTGACCTCAATATCATATATTGATTTACATGTGCATGCCCATGAGTTTCTCAGTCTCGCTTATCAAGTGTCCAGGATATCATACTACAATAGGAGGGACACATCCCATATCTATCACTGACAGTCTATCCCCATGTGTCAAAGTCACCCAATCATCACCTTTATAACAACCCATGTTTTAGGACTGTGTTTGATGATGTCAAAGCGTACCCAATGACATGTAATGAGTGTAGTGAGTTTAGGTCTAAGAATTATAATCACCACCTTCACTATGAGAGATGACTATGACCACCAATGATGGTTTCCATGTGTCACTTCTCAAGGAGGGTCTGTCTGATACATTGTTTCCTAACATATATCTGTGTGCGTGGTTTGATATTTCCATATCATGACTAATGGGATTTTGTGATCAGCCAACCCATACACTAGTCTTATGTGTTTCTAGTGACTATCTACCTTCCACGGTAACAACCAACTAGGGACATAATAAGAATGCACATACTCTTAGCATCATTCTCCAAATCTTAAACTTGAAGACATAAATCAGTGAGTATTGTCATTCTATAGACATTCATTTTGTCTCCTCATTAACTCATAACTGAGTGAAATAGAATGAATCAAAAGATTGCCTTTGTGATGTATTAGTAAAATCCTTTATGGTATATGCCATGTCAATCATCACATGATTTTCTATATGGTCATACCTTACCAATAGACTCCCACTTTCACTTTGAGGCAATCACCCAAGAATCCTATTCTTAGTGATCTAAAAACGCCCACCATGTTCCTGCTGTGCTAGTGCTAATTCAGTGGGTTAGCAACACTTTACTTATAGTCAGTATATTGCATGTTCCCTTAACTCTTCATTGTACGATTTCTCATATGAGATAGAACTTTCATAATTTAGTATCTGATATTCCTTGCCCAACAATTAGGCCCATTGTTGTCACAATATTACTACTGAGTCATCAATAGTAGGAACATCTATAACTTCATCATATGAACCTTTAGATCCATATAGTTCACGCTATGTTCATAACACAAGTATACATCAACTTCTACTATAGAGTAGAATTAATGGCTATTAGTTCGGAACCTTTCCAACTAATCAAAACTTATCCTCTAAATCAAACATATTTAATTCTCTTGCGATCATTTTTTTCATTATGGAATATTGCATTGATGTAACCCTTTACATCCAACTCTTCCTTTTATTGCTATCCTTATTGACTATCAATCTATCCTTAAGTACTTCACAAGTACTAATGGATATCTTTTAATGATTTTCTAATAACCCTTATTGGAAATATCATCATGTTTTCATATCCAATACATACAAGGTTATATGGGATAAATACATTTATAGAATTCATCATAAACCCATTATATGGCATCTTATCCATGATATTTCCATTATTCCCAAGAATCGAAACTTATGGTTCATGAGAGACTAATCTAGATTATCCCTTATTGAATCCATTTGTATTGAACTCTTTCAACACATTGCTATTATATGTCCTCAAACTTCCATTTGTGAAACATTTAAGAACTATCTCATAGGTCTTGATCCTTATCTCATAAGATGTTTCACCTTATCCTTCACTGTTGAAGGTGTTTTTATGCCAGTTCTCAATATTCAAAATATTGAGATGTTATTCCTCATCATATGTGAAATATTCATATATGCTCCCACTAAATCTTTTGTAACCACATATTTCATCTTTTATCTTGATTTAAGTCAAACTCTTTGATTATCTCATCAAGGTAATGTTCCTTCCTCTGAGATCCTTATTTCAATCCTAGATTTAAATTTGTAGTTTATGGATTTTATTTGCATTCATAAAGTTATGAAACCTTTTAGGTTGTGTTACATACACATCCTCTAAAGTACTCCCTGAAGATTCCATCCTCATATGCCAAATATCACAATCTATTTTAACTACAACAACAAACATGATAATTGGTAAATGAATTTCTATCATGTCCAACAACATGAACTTGATTTTAAATTATTATTCATCCAATATGTACTTATATGTTATCCATGTAGCTCTTATCCATAAGACCCTATTGCACCCTTTAGGTATTACCCATTAGGTGTCACTATCAAGGTCCTACCTTGTAGGTTTTCATGGATTCAATTGTTACTTAGAAATAGCTTCTAGCTGACCAGTTGGCTCATCCCATTATGACCAACCCATCTAAATTGTTGGATTCACAATCCTCCAATCTCAGATGTGTTATACTAGAACATTTTGTTATGTGTTACATGATGAACCTAAGATTCCACAACAACTTGTTATTCTCATGGTTCTCATTGTACCCTTTTGTTGACCTCAAACATTTTGAGTCTTACTCTTACTCCCACTGATAGTTTAGGAACTCAATTATCCTATTAGAAAAACAATTTTGTTATTTGATTGCAGTTAATAGTAAGATTCAACAATTATGGTTTCTGTATAAACCTTTTCAAGAAGCTGCATTCTCAATGTAGGTTTCAATCCTTTAGACGTATTGGGACGTTCCCAAATCATATCAAATGTGATGTCTTGTAAAGTCATTCAAGTGGTACATTATCTAGTGATAGGTATATATTCATCATGATAATAAGATTAGATTAATTGATAATCATACCATGACTCATCATGGTATAATTCCTTTATTTTGATATATCATCATGTTCATATAGATTTGACTTGTGATACATCATCACAGTTCTTTCAAGGTTCTCAACATATTGTTGCAAAGTATTTCAACATTTGATCTCATCAAAGTTTCTTAATTCTTTCATCAAAGTTATACTTCATTTATAATCTCCTTGAAAACTTCAAGAGATTAATGCTTCTCTCTTTCTTGGTACGTATCATCATATTACCAGTAAACGAGATGAAGTATAAGCAATTTTCTATAGCATTTATTCCATAAGACCTTCATGCATCATATGTATGAGGTCTGATGGGAGACTTATTGTCACATCCCTGACCTGTGTTAAGCCTTAACCGTAGATTTTTTTCTTAATAAGGTTGATTATATGCTTGCTCTTATCTCTTGAAAAGTAATTAAGGTTCAAGAGAAATGTATGTTTCAATTTTAGTTCTTTTCGAAGAATGTTGAAACAATGTTTTACTTGTTTTGGACTAAAGTGCAATTTACCAAGTTGAGGGGTTAATTTGCAAATGTTGCATGATAAAATGTTCCTCATATGATGAAGTATCATAGTAATGAGTATGATGCAATGGTATGGCTTTCACAAGCCTGAGCACTAAGAAAGAGCTAGTTGAGCAATGTTTATGCATTAAAACTAGTTTTGGTGTAATGTGCAATTTACCAAACACCTAGGCTTCAATATGTAAAATACCACTTCAAGAGGGTCCCTCATGATTCTTGGCATCATATAGAGAAAATAAAATGAGAGGGGCGCCTCATTTGAAACATTTTGGAAGAGAGAGAATCTTGATATTAAAATAATCAAAATTTAAGCATAATTGGAACTTTACTTCAATTTAATGCAAAAATAAATATATTAATTGAAGAGCCCTTCAACCAAAAGGTGAGGGATAATTTTGCAAAAGGTTGGAAGAGATTTTGCCTTGAAAAGTCTCGAAAATATCTTAAGTGAGTGGGGAGCCCACTCACATGAAGTTAATGAAAAGTAATATCCACTAAAAATGGGATATTGGTATAATATGATTAAGGTGCTTAACTTGTTTTTCTTTTAGATTGAGGATAATGAAGGAGAATTAAAGGCAATGTAAGGTGCCTTAGTTCACAAGGGAAAGAGGGGAGTGTGTGGCATGATTTGGACAATTGAAGGATTTCTCTTATACTTTCTCTCTCCTAGAAATTCCTTTATATATACCTCATTTCCCACTCAACCAAAGATCTTTTTTGGATTTTCTTTCTTGCTTGCCTTCGACAAGCTCAAGGGGACTAAGGAGAAATAGGAGGACGAGTTCCACCCTGTAGGTAAGCTCCTTGATCATCTTCAACCCCGAATTCATGGTGGAAATCACAAATCAATGCTTGATTTCTTCTTTTCTCCAATCAATCTTCAATCGTAGCCAATCTTTTTCCACTCAAAAGCTTGAGGACGAGCCTTGTGAAGTTGAGAAAGCTTATTACACCATTAAATACGTGGAGTTTGTAGCTTTAAAGCATCTTTGAAGGCGGGTTATATAACTTGAACCCTTAATCATTATTATTGAATTCAATTCTTCAATTTATTTGGTTCAATTGTTCTTCTTGAAATTCCTTTGATTAATTGATGATACTACCATGAGAATGGTAGTATAATTTGAGGGGTTGAAGCTTGATGATGATGACATCATCTCAAGAACACATATCAATTAATATCATAGGCAAACGGTTTCAAAATTTGAGACCAATCGGTTTCAATGGAATTGGTTAAACAGTTTCAACAAACCGTTAGAAACCAAACGGTTTCAAACCGTTTGGAGAGGCTGACCAACAGTTGACCATTTGGATAAATATTTTGATGTAATTGGATGTTGATCCAATGATTTCAATTAATTTGATCTTAAAGGTTTCAAGAATGGAAGATCTTTCAATTACAAAACTCAATCGGGTTGAAGTGTTGAAATTCTCAATTGATGGATTCAATTTTTGGGCTGACTAACCCAAACGGTCTCAAGACCATTTGGAGGTCACCCAAATGGTCTCAAGACCGTTCAGAGGTCAACCAAGACCATTTGGAGGTCTATGGTTGAGTATAATTGGATGGTTGAAGATCCAGTGATATCAAATTGAAATACAATCAATAGCTCCATTGATGATCGATTTCAATGATCTAAACCCTAATTGAATTTCACAAATTTCAATGATGGGATGGGTCAAATGGTCTTAGACCGTTTGGAGGTCATCCAAACGACCTCAAAACCATTTGAGGTCAGATCATGCCCAATTTGAATGGTGGTCCAATGATTTCAAAGTAATTAGTTCAACAATGACCAATATCGAAGGTTCATCGATTTCAAACTCTAATCCAATTGGGTTCAAAACCCTAATTGACGATCAATTGAAAGTTAAATCAATTGAAGGATGATTTATTAGTTCAATTGAGGTATGATGCATAGGTTCAATGGATGAGTGGTTACATGGATTCAATTGATAAGCGAATCAATCTTAGAAACCCTATATCAATTCGAGTGGTTGAGACCATTTTTGGTCCAATCAGTTTTGAGGAAGTTTGGACCAAACGGTCTCAACACCGTTTGGGACCAAATGATCCCAAACCAATGGAGACTCAATCGATCTCAAGAATATTTTGGTTAAACATTTTCAAGCATAAAATTTCTAAACGGTCTTAGACCGTTTGGAGGTCTAAATGGTCTTAGACCATTTGGAGGTCATTCAAGCAAGACCGTTTGAGGTCTGGTTGGTCAATACCATTTGGGGTCTAAGTGACCAAGACTGTTTGGAAAGTAATTAACCAAAACTGTTTGGACACTTAAGGTGATTAAAGGTCAATTGTTTAATTTATCATTAATTAATGTAAATCAAGGGTGATTACATTAATTGTACCCTTAATAAGATAGGGTGATTAGTACCTTTTTAAATGATTAAATCTTTAATGATTATGGAAGTAAAGACAGAATACACTGTGTCAACCCTTCATTCAAGTTAAGTTGAACTAATCTAATCAAGTTTGAAGTAAGTATCATCCTATAGAGGATGAGAGAGAGAGGATTTCCTACATGAATGATAATCATGTAGTGGTTAAGCCTCAACACTTTCAACATGAATAAATGTGTAATTAGGGTATGATCCTTGATAAAGAGATCATGAAACCCTAATTAAGAAGGTTGATGAGCCCTAACCCTAATTGAGGGCAATGATAGGTGAAACCCTAATCTAGGGTAATAATGAAACCCTAATTTGGGGAAAAGCTGTAATAAACCCTAATCAAGGGTAATGTCATATAAAACCCTAATATAAAAATGTGACGAGAGATTCCAATCCAGGGTGATGCTATGAAATGCTATCTGAAACCCTACCCTAATATAGAGGGAAGATATGTGAATCCTAATGTAAGGTGATGCTATGTAAACCCTAATTGATAAAGATGGGAAACCCTATTCCTAATAATGGAATAGTGACTAATTTACTAATAAGTGAAAAATCTAAATGGATTGGTAATGGATAACCTTATATTAATAATGCCTCAACTCAAAGATGAGTCCATATCATTGGTAATGGTTGCATATTCCAAATAAGTGACTTATGCCCAATACATTACATGATAATATGATGATATGGTGTATAAAGTATTAGGATGGGAAATACCCTAATACAAGATAAGTTGATGAACTCAAGTAAGATAAAGGTGATGAGGGAAGTGATACATCAACATATGATAGATATCACATCCAGCACCTCAAGATAGATACACCCTGATGTATCCTAAATCCAATATACTTGAAAGAGTAGTACATGAAGTGTGTCATGTCAATTGTTACATGATGGAGTAATGCACTTTGATAAGTGTAGTCTAACATACCTTAAGAAAAGGTTAAGCCAAGTTAATAAAGTATGATGTAATCATATTCTGGTTAAGTTGAGAGAGGAACTCATATCCGGTGTTGATAATTCATGTAATGATAAATGATGAGAATAAATAAGCATGGTTAAATGCTTATGTTATCAATGTTGGCTCCTAGCTGTGTGGAGCAATGAATTAAGGTTTGATCATTAATAACATGATCTTGAGAACCTAAATGGTTAATTATGGAAAACCCTAAATCTGATGAATGGTGATGATATGTAAGAGAAATCCTAACCCTAGAGAAGGGAATAGTGATGCTACTCTTACATTGCATAGTGTTGATATGTAATTGATATAATTTTTATTATGAATTGATCATGCAGGTAATCATGAGATGATGAGCATATCCAGGGATGAGCTATGATGTGTTAATTATTTAAATGCTTTATGGCCTTGTGAACCTTGTGAATAAGTTGTTACCTAGTGAGAGGTGACAAGATGTAATAGGCTTTGAGAGCCATGTGAGATGCCTGTATAGCAAGTATCATGTTTACCTTGGTCAGATGACCTGAAGTTATTAGTTACCTGATAAGTGGTAACAAGTGTTTTCTGATGAACTAAGGGTTTAAATTCCCATATTCCATAATCATGATGATGAGATGTTAAGGGATAAGAATGCCATGATGTGATAAGGGATTAAGATCCCAATGTTATATAAAGTATTGAAAAGTACCTGATAGATAAATTATACTTTTCTTTGTAGCATTTGTCATAATAATGTTTGAGAACTTGACTGATGCTAAAAGAATACAGTAAAGTATTTAATTAATCAAGTGAAACCTCATCATGTAGTGCCCTGGCCATATAACCATCAGTGTCAGAATTTGCTGAATGGTGAAACGGGTAGCTCTACGGCATAACCCAGAATGCATATTTTTGAATATGTGGGGGTGATGGGTGTGAATACCTTACACCCTAATGGAGGAATTGATGTGAGATAAACATTAAATCTCTCTTCCTTCATTATATATAAGTTGGGGTGGATGTATCACTAATCCCCTGATATCAGGATGGATGTATCACGAATCTCCCAATAATATCAATGTCGGATCGATGTGAGATAAACACGAAATCTCTCGATTGCGAAGAGAGTGCAGCATGCCACTGAAACTCTATAGAGAGGTTTCCAGTATACCCTGGAAAGATATTTATAAGAGACACAAGATGTCCTGCATGGAATCTCATACTGACCGAGATAAGTGAGGTCATGGCAGCCAGGTCTTCCATTGACCTTGTATGGCACCGATTTCGACTTCGTAGAGGTCAGTTGGAGTATGAGCGGTATACCTCATCTCCTCAGGTCATAAGTGTGGTTGTAAAATGTTATCAGCTAGATAGCATGTTTGCTTAAAGATTGAATACAAAAATCATTGGTTGAGGTTACATTTCTTTATGCATCTTTAGTTGATAGATGATATATTTATGGTTCCTTGCATTTCTTGCAAAGTAGATAGATGACATATAATTCTTTCATGGGTAGATGCAATGTTCTTCTTAATAAAGGATATTATCCTATTCTGTTCATACAAGTGATTAATACTGCTGATAATATTAAAGAACTCCTGCTCAATTTTATTCCATTAAACTGCAATAATAATGTTTTCGGAGGAGAGTTATATCTCTCACTGAGACAATTTTCAATTGTCTCACCCCCATGGGATCCAAATTTTTAGGTGAACGCAGAAGAAGAAGCAGGAACCCCATAACAAGGGATAAGCAGCAGCAGCAACAGGGACAACAGTGATAACTTAGGTGGAGGCACTGGCTGTTAAGTTTTGTATAGAAAGTTTTATGTGTCGTCTTTGTACTCTCAGGTCCTCGGAGTTAGTAGATAGTGCTTTTATCATCGATCTGATATTTTGGCTTGAACGCCTTGAGGTTTTATGTTGCTTATGTATAGTTTGACAAAGCAACTGTTGTATGTAATCCTCGAGAAGAGATGGTACATGGGTTGTACTTGTGAACCAGAATGTATATGTAATACTTTGGTTATTGTTATAAGAGTTTTCTAAAATTGGATGTCTTTGCAAAAAGGTTTGAATTTTTAGTGATTTTTAGTAACTCTGTTACAAATGATTTGCTTCCGCATAATTAATGACATTTTTGTGAGTTGGATGCCACACTTATCCTCCCACTAAATCTAGTAAAGGATGACATGTCACTTTGTGCATAAGTAAGATTTGCATATTTCCTCAAGTTCAATAACAAGGGAATCTAGATTAACATCAAGATGTATTATAGTCATGGATTTCACATATATACATACAAGGTGATTATTGTTAATAATAATTGTGAGTTAGAAATTATATTCCTTTGGTATTAATGTTATAATCATTCATTTCAAAATATTTCATATAAGTACTATTTAGATGTTTGGCATTTCCATGTAAGATCATATATTTTGAAATAGAAACTAAAATTTACTTTATTGATATATCATCCTTGTCATATAAGATGCTTTAAAGTAAATGTATCCATTTAATGGCATAATGAAATCATAGTTCTACTAACTCTATTACATGCCCATTAGTCTAAGATAAATTTAAATGTAGATTAAGGCTTCCGCAACACTTTCTCCTCTATGTCCATCTTTCTCATTCCATGAAGGCCTTTACTTCTTGTCAGATCTTGCACATTTGTATGTCAAATCTAGGTTTGGTATCACATACCAAATTGAAGAAGCAATTAAATTTATCTTATAAAGTTTATACTAGGAGAGGAGGTCTTAGTGCCTTCCTTCTTCTGCTTTAGTTCCTCTAACCATAGTGGGAAATTCCTTTTCCAATGTACATGCTATTGACAATGGTGGAAATCACCTCTTGCTTTCTTCACTCCACCTGTGGCTTTGAGATCTAATGACTTGGGCTTATGGCTAGCTTCAGAACCTTCCTTACCTTTGCCTTTTCCTTTATACTTCCCCTTTGCCTTGTTGGTCATCATCACAAGCTTGGGTTTGTATTTCTTCATTTGTATCTCAACTGTTCTGAACATTCCTAACAACTCTGTCAACAGCTTATCAAAGTTGTTCATGTTGTAGTTCATGACAAATTGACTATAAGATTCTAACAGAGAATGCAAAATCACATCAGTGGCCAACTCTTAACCCAAAGGGAATCCTAGTCTAGCTAGGTTCTCCATATGCCCAATCAACTTGAGAACATGAGGACCTAAGGGGTCGCCTTTTGGCATGGTACATTTGAACAATGCTTTGGAGACATCATATCACTCTTGTCTTGCCTGATCTTGGTACATGTCCTTGAGATATGTGACCATCTCAATCACGCCCATGCTCTCATGCTACCTCTACAACTCATAGTTCATGGATCATAGCATCAGACATTTGACATCCACATTCGCTTTAATGTGCTTCCTGTAAGCATACATATTATCTCTTGGAGCATTCTGAGGTGGTTCCTCATGTTCTGGCATTTCCAGGACATAGAGCTTTCTCTCGTGTGTGAGAACAATTCTCAGAGTCCTGAACCAATTTTGGAAGTTGTTCCCATAAGCTTGTCCTTTTCAAGGGACGATTCCAAAGAAAAGAGATTGTTGTTTGTTTCCATTTGATTCTACAAAACAATTTGCAATTTTTTTTTAAAATTCATTTTTGGTATGATTTCATTTGATTAAAATTTGGGCTACAATTATTAGGTCTTTAATTCATTATTGTTTTTATATTTTCTTCAAATTGGTAACCCTCAAGTATCAATTTAGAAAATTGCAGTGTATCAATTTTCAAATGAGCAAGATCCAAAATAATTCAACTATGGCTTGGCCAATGCCACAAAAATAGTTAATTACCAAGGTTGGCAACTTTTGCCAATTTCATTATATGCAACACTTGATACAAAATATGTGCAACTCCTTACCATAATTATATGTATGTGTCAGGGCTCATACACTCTAATAATCACCAGTTAAGGCTAACCCAATAACCAATATGATAATAATGCACTCCGCGAAGGCAGAACCTATATTATTACCATCACACTTCCACAAGGTAGACGACACACTGTGAGGATAACCTACACCTTGTCGAATAGGTTTTCATGTGTATTGCTATTAGACTTAATATGTTTTATTGAGGGGTTTTCTATATATCATATATATACATATATTGTATCCAATCACCACATATATAGTACGTATCATATACATGATATATCCCACAACATAAACATGCAAATATAAAATAAAAAAATGATGTTTATGGCCATGTGTACTTGTAATTACTTGGATCCATAAGAAATTACTACCACCTTGGTCAATCATCACATCACATGCATGAACCTGTTGTTGGTGTAGATTTGTGCTTGCCAATTTAGGTAGATCGGTTCAACCCTTGAACCGATCGTCTCACCTCTTGGCCAGTTGGTTGTATATCATGGATGGTTGTCTGACCTCATATCCAACTGATGTTTGGACTCCTTCCAAATGGTCGACTCGGTCCACCAGGAGGTCATGTAGCCTCATTGTTCTGTCCTACATGGTCCTCCAAATAGTCGGCTCATCTCATGAACTAGTCATCTCATCTGGTGATGATCATCTTCCTCGTCATTACAAGAAAAGAACCTATCCTATTGCTACTTTATTACATTGATAAAGAGAAACCTCGAGTTACATTCGATGGGATATAAGGTAGGAACGAATTAACTTTACATTGGGAAGAGAGAGGTTGAGGCTCGATATGCAGAACAATATAAACACCAATAAAACCATACCATCCAAACACACACATGTTTATGGTTTAGGCTATAACCACGCTACACATCCACCATCAAATCTGCTTTTAGGGTGACATGTGTAAATTGCATATATGTGTATATATATATGTGTGTGTGTGTGTTTATGTATATACATATATATGTATATGTATATATATATATATATGTATATATGCATAGATGTATATATATATTACTTTGGAATTATGTGGTATTTGATTGGATACACATATGAGATATTTTAGATACTCGCATCGTATGTAGTAAATAAATGATTGAATAAAAAATATAATCATATTAATTATACTAAATCATAATAAATTGACGTGGCTCTGATATCACTATTGGGAAATACAGGCACAGAGCATAGCAATGGGAAACAAAACTTTTACCTATCAATATTCCCATAATAACAAGTCGCATCAACTACTATGAAATAGGAAGGATGGTTTAATGAGTTATACTTGGTCCTAGAGTAAGTCCCGTGACAAAACTTGCTTCTATGCAATTGTGAACAAGTTTCCCTTAGATGGTGGTTGTGCAGCTCCTGGTCTTCACCACGAACAATGAACATGACAACTTAAGCAGCGCCTCTGTGGTCTCACCATGGACTGTAGGTTTTAGTTGTCCTCCTAGCAGTAGCCAAAGGACTCCTTCCTCTAGAGTATTCTATACATACCAACTAGAACTCATATCATTCAACTCAAACAGACAGGAAGGAGTTCTCCCTTTCGTTGGTGTACTAGTCACCAACTTGCTCTTCCACAACAATGATCCTCAATTGTTCTCTCCCATAGATATCCCTCCCTTGACAGCTAGGACTTGATTGGGCTCTCTCGTCTATAACAACCAGAGTGGACAACAATTGTCAGAGAAACTGATTCTAAGTTGATGTTGTTGTTGTGTTCTGGGAAGCACCCAATACCCCTCTATTTATAGGCGGGGTTTCGGTCATGGTTTCCAATCTGTACGCGATTTGTGTTGGAGTGGAAAGGATCGGTAGATCTTAAATTTTCACAACCTACGAACTATGAAACAAGCGCATTGTCATCTAGGGTAAATATGTGCACATAATTATGTATAATCAAATAATCAGATTCTACATGTCAATCTGTAATCTAAGACCAGTAACCTAATTCCAGGAAGATAAGACAACTAATCATGATGGGAATATCATAAGACTAAGTGAAACCTTAATTAAACATATTAGGGTTAAGATGATGAGAATATGATGATGGTATGTATGATCTTATCTTAATCACAGGGAGACTAAGATATAGTTGGCATCATGGATGTGATGATTAGAATATCTTGATTAAGGTACGCCATTACCTCTTACTTGGCTTATTATATAGTATGCTTGCATTATATGTGTAGTAAACACTTGGCATATGATGTTGGATGAAATGCTTGTTCTTGTATGATACTTTGCATGATTTTCCTTACTTATGGCTACGAACACATGAAACTTAATATATTTGTTCCATTATATGAAAGCACTAAATTCTTGGTAGTACAATGCTTGGAAGTGACTTAACTCTTTGGTAGTCAGTCACATTGTACATATGATCTAACTCTTTGGTAGTCGATCATATTGAGAGTCAAGAGAATGCATCAAAACCTTCGGCGGTCAATGCATGAATATATAATGGAAAATGTTCTTAAAACATGTGTTCTCTTTTATTAATAAACACCTTTGTTCAATTATGCCTATTTAGTGGATAATAAATATGAAACGATGACCCAAAATTATGAGAATGCACCAAAAACTACTAAATATGATATATAATCCATATAAGGTTAGTGATTATGATGTTGATGCACAGAATCATGTAATTTGTTCCATATGTCTAATTATGGATTTTAACCCTAAATAAAATGCAATAATTACAAGTATGCTCAATAAATCTTGAAAACTCCAGAATATGTTAATAACAGTATATGGAACACAATGTGAAACTAAAATATCAATCTTATGCACATAGTTCATGTTCTGATGATGACGACTCCTAAAGTGATATCAACCCTAATATGACTAATACATATCATCTGGGGTTAATATGTGCACATAATTATGTATAATCAAATAATCAAATTCTATATGTCAATTTGTAATCTATGACCACTAACCTAATTCCAAGAAGATAAGACAAGTAATAATGATGGGAATATCACAAGACTAAATGAAAATTAATCATATTAGGGTTAAGATGATGAAAATCTGATGATGGTATGTATGATCTTGTCTTAATCAGGGGGAGACTAAGATATAATTGATATCATGGATGTGATGATTATAATATCTTGATCAAGGTACGCCATCACCTCTTACTTGGCTTATTATAAAGTATGCTTGCATTATATATGTAGTAAACACTTGGCATATGATATTTGATAAAATGCTTGTTCTTGTATGATACTTTGCATGATTTTCCATACTTATGGCTATGAACACATGAAACATAACATATCTATTCCATTATATGAAAGCACTAAACTCTTTGGTAGTATAGTGGTTGGAAGTGACTTAACTCTTTGGTAGTCAGTCACATTGTACATATGATCTAACTCTTTGGTAGTTGATCATAAAGGTCTTAATCTGGAGTTTTTTTAGAGTAAAGAGAATGCATCAAAACCTTCGACAGTTAATGAATGGATATATAATGGAAAATGTGCTTAAAACATGTGTTATCTTTTGTTAATAAACATTCTTGTTCAGTATATGCCTTTTTTATATTCTTCTATTATGGCCAAGTATTAGTTTTATCTTATTACCAAGCTTAGTAATGAGAGGTATATAAAGACATTAGGCGTACTCAATACAATATTCTTGAATATTATGCTGACATGTACCACATGTAATCTTTTGTTTAGGTGATGTGGATATGTGATCTTGAAGAGCTTGATAGTTGTGAGTTGTGTAGCGAGCTGATGTAGAATTGGACATGTTGTCTTAACATCATGTTGTAGATGTAGTACATGCATATGTAAAAGTTTGCTATTTAATATGTAATATCAAATGTTGTAACAATTCATTATGTAATTATATGTTGAATGGTGAACATGTGTTGTATGGTTTTATTATTGTTCATGTGCATGTGCTACTGTTGTTTCCTTCTAACTTCCTCTAATTTTCTTCTTCTTAGCCTAGTGTGTGGTGTTTAAATTGGGATCCTCATAATTTATGTAAGTGTTGTTGTAAGAGAAGAGCAACGCAGGCAACGGATAGAGAGAGAAATCTCCCAACCATCTCTTAGACAGTGTGTGTGGATCTTCATGGTTGGGGCCGACCAGGCCAGAGCGGACCTCCCCGCTCTGACCTCCACCTCTTCGCCTGCTCTCGATGCTACACCACCTGGGTCTGTCACGTCTGGGGATTGGAATGACCTGAAGATGGATGTCACCATCGGTTGAGCGTGGGCAGATACCTTGTCGAAGCTGATGGTGGTTGCCCGGAATCTCAAGCGCCTTCTACTGCCTGTCGATCCTCGTCAACCCGTCTTCAAGGAGAAAGACGATAGGCCTTAGATGAGCTTTCCAGGTCTGGTGGTTGAGGCCATGGAGGAGTTCTACAAATCATCTGTAATCATATAGGTGCTCACGAAAAAGCCTGTGTTGGATCAGTTTCAAGACCGGATGCTACGATCCTGGAAACTGAAAGGGGAGCTGCAACTTTCAGTTCAAGCAGGTGGACTGCTTCTGGCGAGGTTCATATCTCCTGAGGATATGTCATCTGCCTTGGATAGAGGTCCATGGTTCTTTGACAGTGAATTGGTGCTCATCTGAAGGTGGACACCAGAGGAGGACCTCATACGATCCTCGCTCACTTCAGCCCCAATCTGGATCACACTGCCAGAGGTTGGACAACACTGGATGAGGCGGGTAATATCCATCATTGCCTACAACATCAATGAGCCCTAGGTAAGTGATTTCTGGTCAAGAGGTAGATATGTTGGAGCTTCTCATATCTGTGTTGAAGTTAAGGCCGATAGGAAACCTCCCCCGGTTGTCATGGTGGATATGTTGGACGGAAAAGGGTTGGAGGTCAAGGTCGTCTATGATGCCTTGGCAGACCGATGCAAGAGCTGTAGAGTGTTCAGACACTATGAGGAATCCTGCCAATGCGAGAGGGAGGCCAGGGTCATTTTGATGGATGCAAGAGGCATGGACACTGAAAGAAACTAGAGAAAGAAAAGGAATAGGAAGAAGAGGGGTAGCAGGAGCTGGCCCCCCCCCATCTTCAGTTGGTGAGTATCTAAATGGTGTGCTGTAATGTGAGACAGATAGGCCAACGGAGAAGAAGAAAGTTGAGATACCTCCTACAGGGGGGATGTTCTGGTGCGATCGGTTGTTCCCTCAATGCCGGAGGAGGTGCTGGAGGAGAGTGATCAGGAGGTTGCTGATACTTTTCCAAAGGGGAGTGCATGCCCTAATGATGGCTTCACACCAATGGGTCCCAGATCTACAAGGAAAGGTAAAGAGACAGAGATGGAGGTCTCGGTCTCTGATGATGGAGTGGCCTCAAACTCGTTCTCTGTTCTGGATGGTTTAGAAGGAGAGGCTGATATATCAATTGCGGTGAGCAGGGTACCACAGGTGTACCTAGGAGAACCAGAAGAGGCGGGGCTACTCCTGGAAGGGGGGGGGTCAGTCTTTTAAATGTGCATTCTATCCTGGAACCTCAAGGGTGTGTCTTGTGTGGGCAATCAGAGGAAGCTCAGGGAGATCATCCACGAGGTGAAGGCTATGATGGTGGTTGGTTTGGAGATGAGAATTAGAAGAGAAGTGGGAGACAAAGTTGTTGGGTTTTTTCTGATTGGGTGGGATTTTACAACGAACCTGGATCAGATAAAAGGTTGATGGATTGCCCTGGGCTGGAATCCATAGGTATGGGACATTTAGGTGATCTTTTCTATGGACCAGATGATGATTGCCAGCTGCATTAATCATGGTGGGCTTCATGTGATTGTATCAACTGTCTACGGATACAGTTCTGAGGTCTGTCGAATAAGATTGTGGGAGGTTATAGCTTTATCCAACCAAAGGGATCTTCCTCATATTTTTATTGGTGATTATAATCACATACGAATGGCTAGTGAGAAGAAGGGAGGGATACCAGTGTCAGACTCTTGTATTAGGAAGTTTAATGATGCCATAGATGCAGCTAATTTCATGGAACTGAATATGTGTGGAGTTATTGTAATGTGGCAGAATAAGCAAGTGGTGAAGATATGTATTGCGCGTCATCTAGATAGAGTTGTTGTGAATGAGGCTTGGCTGGATGTGTTTCCACTATTCAATGTTTAGTTGGGAGGACACCCAAATAGTTATCATGCCTGGTTGGTTGTACAACTGACCCAAGGAGATCGCAAGGGTAAACCATTCAGTTTCTTTAATAGCTGGCTGGAATGGCCTAGTTGTGTGGAGGCCATAAAGTGTGCTTGGGAGGGTAGGGTGGAAGGTAATCCTTTATATATGTTGATGGAGAAGTTGTCAAGGATGAAAAAGGCTCTCAAGAACTGGTCAAAGGGCTTGAGTGATATGCGTAAGATAGTGCTCAAGGCTAAGGACACTCATGCCAAGGCAACTAAAGTGCTGAGATATAACCCACTGATGGAAGCAGCAATCATTGATGAAGTCGCTAAAGTAGATAATCTCATCAAGCTTGAGAAATCAGAGGAGATATGTTTTTGGCAGAGAAGCCAGCTGAAGTGGATAAGGGATGAGGATAGAAACATAAAGGTGTATCATGCTGTTGTGAAGAGAAACAAGATGAGGGATAATATTCATACGCTTCTCAAGAAGGATGGGTCTTTGGTCAATTCTCTCTCAGATGTTGGGGCTCAAGCTGTGGACATCTTCAAATGCCTGTATAACAAAGATGTGATGTAAAACTTGTTGGATTGTGTGCTACCCTCTAGTAGAGTGACAGAGGATGTGAATGTGTTGATGTGTGGTCATGCATCTGATGAGGAGATAAAGGTCGCTTTATTTAGCATTGGTGCTGCCAAGGCCCCGGGGCTAGATGGGTTTAATGTGAAGTTCTTTCAATCAATGTGGATTTTGGTTAAGGATGACATAACCAGAGCAGTTAGGTGGTTTTTGGTGGGGGTAGAATGTTGAGAAGGGTTAATCATGCTTTTATACAACTCATACCAAAGAATTTTGTGGTCGAAACAATGAAGGATATGTGTCCCATAGCATGTTTTTTTGCGGTATACAAGATTATCTCAAAGCTACTAGTAGGTAGACTTAAAAGGGTTCTACCTGATGTGATCTCCCCTGCTCAGACGACATTTATTAAAGGGAGGTGCATATATGATAGTTCTCTCTTGGCAACAGGGTTCTTGCTCGACTTTGGAGTGAAGAATGGATCTAGGAAAGCTTGTGTGAAGCTTGACTTGGCTAAGGCATATGATAATGTTAAATGGGAGGCCCTATGGAAATGCATGTATGCTATGGTCTTCTGCGTCAGGTGGATTAAGCTCATTAAGGAGTGTGTTACCACTACCTCCTTCTCTATCCTAGTGAATGGTTTTCCCTTTGGCCTCTTCATAGCCTCAAATGGGTTAAGGCAAGGAGACCCACTGTCTCCATTGCTCTTTACCTTGGTGATGGAAGTTTTGACTTTTTTGGTAGATAAAGCTCAGGAGAGAAAGATGATTAATTCTTTTCAAAAGGGATGTTTTCGGGTTCTAACCCACATGATATTCGCCAACGACGTTGTATTCTTCCTCACTGGCAATAGGAAAACTCTTAGAAATTTTCATAACTTGATGAAGGAGTTTGGTGATTGTACGGGGTTGTATCTCAGCATCATTAAATCCAGAATTTTTCTTTCCCACTCTTATGACAACAGGAGAGGGCGTTTAAGAGAAGTAGTGGGTTTGCAGGTAGGCCTTCTACCCACTAAGTATCTTGGCATACCCCTGTGTGGGGGGAGGCAAGAGGCAAGGATTTCAAGTGTGTGTGGATGCCTTGCGCGACAGAATATCCAAGTGGATTAGTATAAATTTATCAATGGCAGGTAGGTTGGTCCTTGTGAGATTAGTTCTGGAGGGCATGATCAGGTTCTGGTGTTTGCAAGCTCAGTTTTTGGACTTTATGCTGAACCAAATGAGAAGTGTTTTGGTGGCTTTTTTGTGGGGGTGGGGGGTCGCGGTCATGTTTTGGCCTGGTCGACAGTAGCTAGGAGGTTTGAAGAGGGAGTTTTGAATATTATTGATCTAGGATCCTTAGCTTGGGCGGAAACCATTAGAAGGATTGATAAATTCTTAAAAAAGGACTCCCTTTGGAGTAAGTGGATGGCTGAATGATATGGACATACCTTGGAACTCAGTGGGTACAAGAATGTATCTAGAGTATGGAGGGCTATGTGTAGGGGGTGGCCGAAGGTAGAAGGGGTGTATCTATACCAAAATGGAGATGTTGCACGTTTAGAAATATTTTGAGAAGATTTCCGATAAAGGATTGCTTGCTAAAGTGGGGACTCAATGTCGACGCTAAATGGATGTTGTGCAAGATAGTGGATGAATCTCATTCTCACTTGTTCTTTGACTGTTCTTATACTCGCTATCTATGGTGTAGGTGCTGGTTGAATATGGGTTGGGGTGGGGCTCCCCCGACTACATTATTTGATGGTGTACTGGGCATTCTGGAGAATACCAAATTTAATAGTGGCTTGAGACCCTTTTTTGGTCTTTGGGTTGCAGGTCTATGATTTATGATCTGGAAAGAAAGAAACAATAGACTCCATGGGAGAGGGGATACGGATGTCCTATTGTTTTTTTTATAATTTTGTTGCCTATATTAGGGTGGCGTACAAATCCAGACCTAAGATAGTTAGAGGGGTCAGTAATGAGACTCTGGCTCGGTGGGATTTTGTAGTGTAACCCACTTGTACAGTATACGATGGCTTTTACCATCTATATGTTTTTTGGTGATATAGTAATACTTTACCTTCTCCAAAAAATAAATTGGGATGATCGCTGAGGTGAGGTTTCAATTTGGGCATCACATATCAGATTAAGTTTTAGAAAATATGGGGACGTCACACGTATGGTGACCCAGACGGTCTTCTTGCACTGCCAAATGGTTGTTTGGCAGTTTCCAATCCACAGGAATTTGGCAATTCTGACTTCAATTAATATCACATATTAATTCCTTGCACCCTAAGTATTGTGCAATCAAAACTAGTTTGGGAAATATCTAGAACCTTCATTTGGCCCAACCAAGCCATCTCACCTAGGAGAGATGACCGTCTCACTCACCCAAACGGTCGTTTGGTGAATCTGAGATGAGCCGGTTAGTTCAAGGGCAGAACTTAGAGAATTTGAACTTCGATCAGCATGACAACCCAAATGGTCATCTCAACACTTGAGACGCCTGTTTGGATGCCCAAATGACCGTCCCACCCAGTGAAATGGTTGTTTGGCTGTGTAGTTAGCCAATCAATTTATTTGTTGCATGAATTGAATACCTAAACACTTTAGTAATCAATGCCCTGGTTCCACAACAAGGAGAACCAAGGGACAATAGGCCTTTGGATGGGTGGCAGACCCCAAGGCTTGGCCTGCGGATCCTTTAGTGCCCAGCTATGGGGGGAAAATAGTTTTGAATGATAGAACTTATCCTTTCAGATAACATAACAGTTTCTATTTTGTTGGGCCTCCTTCTCTTTGTGAGAATGTCTTTTAAAAACTTGGCATAAGAAGGGATTTTGGCTATCATTTCAACTAAAGGAAGATTCACATACAACTTGTTCACGATATCCATAACTTGTTGAACTTTGCATCATCTTTTGTGTTGGCAAACCTATGAGGGAAAGCACATCAGGCTTACCAAAAGTATCATCTTATTGTGGATTTCCAACAGTTTTTTTCCTTTGAATTTCAAAAATCTCCTCCATGGTTGTGTCAATAACATTTTCAAATTTACTCTTTGAAGGTGGGAAGGATTGTCCTATCACTGCTCCACTCCTTAGCATCATGTACTTTCATGTCTCTTTAGGATTCATCTCCGGTTAACTGGGAAAGCAGTTGGAAGGTTTCCTTTGATTGTCTAGAGCTTGTTGAGAAATCAAATTCTCCAACATCTTGGTATGAGTAGTAATGTCATCCACCTTGGAAGAAAGTTGTTGGATGCTATCCTTCATGATTTGACCGTATTGGCAGAATTCCTCAATTTGCTTCAATTGAGTTGAAACAAAACCTTCAGGAAAAGACTCCAAATTTGACTTTGGTTGTTATTATTGTTGGTTGAAGTTTCTATTGACATTATTGTTGAAGCCTGAAGGATTGTTTCCCATTGATGGCATGTTCCCCACATTCAATGGTTGTTGACCTTGAGCTTGTTGATGATTTTGAGAGTTATTATTCTTACGGTAGGAGAAGTTTGGATGATCACACAAACTTGGATTGTAGGTATGGTAATATGGATTGTATAGTTGTTTGTTACCAAAATTTCCTATGACATTGCATTGCTCCACATTCTCTTCAGATGGGATGAAAGAAGTGTATCTTGAAGAAGCTACTTGTCCAATGTCTTCACTTGCATAGCAAATCATATTTACGGTTGGGATGGTTGAGCATCCAACCTCTCAAACTTTTGTGTCAAGGCATCTAACATTGTAGAAATTAGATCAACAATTTCAATAGCATGGACACATGTTGGCTTCCCAGAATAAGTATAAGATGAGAGTGGCTCATTTTTCCATTCAGTACTCCATTGTCAATGATTGATTGACGTGTCTTCTATTATAGCATAGGCCTCCCTATAATATTTGTTCATTATATCTCCATTGAATGCAACATCTATAGACATCTTGGTCTTATAATAAGTCCCATTATAGAATGTTTGAAGAAGAATCCAGTTGCTAAGACTGTGGTGAGGACAAAGACCTTGAACGCCTTTGAACCTATCCCATGAATCAAACGGAGTCTCTCCATCTTTTTGAGTGAAATTGGTCAATTGGGTTTTCAACTGATCAGTCTTACTTGGTGGGAAGTACTTGTCTAAGAGGACCTAGAGAAGCTCATCCCAACTATTGATGGAGTGCTTGGAAATGAAGAGCAACATGCCTTGTCTCTATCCCTCAAAGAAAATGGAAACAATAGTTGGTGTATGGTATCATGAGCAACACCATTAATCTGAATCTATTCAGATATTGTAAGAATTCAGCTAGATGAAGGTTTGGGTCTTCCATGGGAGTCCCTTCAAAAGGGTTCTATTGAATCATCTACATGATTGTCAGACTAATGGAGAAGTTGTTTGCTTCAATATATGGGCCATTGATAGCCCCATTGATGATGATTGCAGTTGGGATGGTGAATTCCTTGAGAGGACGGTTGTCTTCCATGATTGATCCTTGGATTTATGGTGAATATGGCATGAAGAATGTGGTGATGGTGATTGTGGGTCTCCTGAGTTTGGAGAGTCTTCACTCCTCCTTGCTCATCTATGGCTGCTAAGAGTGTGTTCAATCTCCACATCCATAAATATTGATGGTTGAAGACCATGTTTTGATCTCTACATGCAGTCCTGCAAATTCTAAAGTAGTGAGAACACTTAACAAACAGTGTAAGAATAGATAGATGGTATAAATGGCAATGGAATGAAGAAATGAGTGGGTGAGTGATCTAGCCTCTCTTACTAATTTACACCTCTTACTCTAATAAAAACATATCGATGCTCCCCAGCAACAACATTAAAAACTTGTTAGCTTAAATGCACAAGTTTTAATATTTATAACTCGAGCACTGTCTGAAAAGTATATGGGTGTGTGTAGCAATGTGATCCCCAAGGGAGAAACACACTATTAGGGTCAAGCATGTTAATGTTCAACAATCTAGATTGGTTTTCAATAGGTGATTTTTATTGTGATCTACTAAGTGGCAATAAAAGAAAGAAGTACTAAACTAAGAAGATTAAGATCATGTTGTATAAGATCTTGGTCATAGGATTTCACTTCCACACTATTACGCATATGAAACTATGAAATTAAGATGTTAATTACCTTGCAAAGAGGTATCATAATCATGCACTTCCCACTGATATAAAAAGCTTCTCATCTTTGCATAGCACTCCCATGCTTATGCTCAGATTCAAACTACAACCATTGATCCTCAATGTACCCCATCCAGTGACATAATCAAGAGTTTGTTGCTAACATAAATACTCCATACCCCCATATACATTCTCTTGAATCAACCATTTCACCATTTGTAGCTTCTAGAAGTTCTAAAATTCCATCTCTTCAACTCCCAGATCGACTGGAAACCCTAACCTTGGCCCTCCTATAAATAGAGGGGTATTGGGGGCTTCCCAGACACAACAATAATCTTTAACTATTGTTGTCTTCTCTAGTTGTGGTAAAAAAAAAGATCATGAGCAAGTCCCTCATGTCAAAGAGAAGGATAGCAAGAGAGAGACATTTGGGAGAGCGAATTAACTTTAGCAGGTTGAAGTTCGAAGGGACAACTCCTTCCCGTTGGATGTGGTGGCATAACATGGAGTTCCAGGTGGTCTGAGTGGACGGATCTAGAGGCAAGTAGGCTTTTTTCTGGTTCTAAGAGGATGTCATCAACTACTAACCATGGTGCCAGACCAGGAGGTCATTACTGACGACTACTCGAGTGCTTCTTGGAGAACAAGCATGCTACTGCAACAAGAGTAGCCGTTGCACTTTCTCTACGATCCGTATAACTCTTGTTACCTTCCTTCCTAGATACATCATTATAAATGAGATCTTACTAATTAACGAATTAGGGATTAAAATTTTGTTTAGTGTGCCTTAATAGCTTCCCCGATTTCCCTACAGTGGTATCAAAGCCATGTCAACTTATAGTGTATCAGGAATTTAAATCGATGTGATCAGGTTTATTTTTATTGCATATGATGTGAATATTAAATGGGTCAATGTGAATATCTGATTAATACCACATACGAATCCAATAATATAAATATACATATGCATGATATAATATACATGAAATCAATATGTGTCATCCTAAAAGTGTTTTGATGATGGATATATGCATGATTATGGCCAAAACCCCTATATATTTGTGATTGGTTGTTTGGTTGATTTCGTCTTGTTATTCATTTTGCATACCGAGCCTCTCCCCTCCTTTCCAAATACAAATTAATTCTCTTCTTTCTATTTCCCCTTGAATGCGAGGTATTTTCCTTTAACAATGTAATATGAAATAAGATAGTTTAAATTTATGTTTTGTCATGAGAAGGTGTTCTGCACCAGACAAACTGACTGGCTCATATGTCAAACTAATTGATTGGAGGATCAAGGAGGCTATATGATATGTGGAACTGATCGACTGGTGGCCCAACTGATTGGCTGGAGGAGTCCAGAAATCACTTGAACTAGAAACTAGAAAATTGATTCAAAATACCAACTGGCCCACTAGGATGTGAGCCAATCGATTCAAGAGTTGAATCGATCAACCCGGACTGGTTTCAACACAACTTTCTGCAAGAATAGGTTGTACATTTGATTTGGACCTTAGGTGGTAGAAATTCCTTGTGGCTCCAAGGAATTGCATTAGACTGGCCATAACCATCGCTCATATATTTTTCTAGATTGCATGTTTCTCATTTGTGGTTATAACATGTATATGATACTTATGTATAAAATCTCTCAATAAATATTAACCCTAAGATGCTTTCCATAAGCATAACACATGAAAAGCTTGATCTACCAAGCATGGGAATGCCTTAGCGTGGTGTGTCATCTATCTTGTGGAAGTTTGATGGAAGATATGTGGGCCTGCCCTAGCATGGTGCATATTCTATTATGTTGGCTTATGGGTCATGCTTAACTATGTGAGTTATTGCCTATAAGCATACAGATGGACTATGGTAAGGAGTTGTACATACCATCTATTCAATAATTGCAAGACATGATATTGGTAAATGCTACCTACCTTAATAATTGGTTATGAGCACCAACATTGGTTGGATATTACCTTAATTATTTTGCATCTTGGCTCACTAGAAAATTTTATGTTGCAATCTTCTAAATTGATAGTGAGGGCTATCAATTTGAACAAAATAGTAGGAGTGGTAATTACTTAAAAGCCTTATTAATATCGTCAAACTTATCAAATCAAAAAGTATTTTGAAAAAAGTTGCAAACTTTCTTTTTTAGTATCTAATGGAAAACACAAACACATTTTCTTTGCAATCGGTCCTTGAGAAGGACAAGCTAAATGGGAACAACTTTCTTGATTGATTTCAGATGTTGATAATCATTCTCACTCAAGAGCACAAGCTTTATGTCCTGGAGACACCATAGCCAGATGAACCTCCTCTCACCGCGCCTAAGGCTGACAAGGATGCTTACAAGAAGCACTTTGAAGATGTCATAGATGTCAAGTGCCTAATCCTATTCTGAATGAACTATGAGTTTTAGAGACAACATGAGAACATGGATGTTATTGAGATGGTAACACATCTTAAGAACATGTACCAAGATCAAGAAAAACAAGAGAGATATGATGTCTTAAAGGCATTGTTCAAGTGTAATATGGCTGAAGGAGATATAGTAGGTCCTCATGTACTCAAGTTGATTGGGTATGTGGAGAACCTTGCTAGACTGGGATTTCCCTTGGGTCAAGAGTTCGTCACAAATGTCATTCTATAGTCACTTCTAGAATCATACAACCAGTTTGTCATGAACTGCAACGTGTATAATTTTGACAAGCCATTATAAAAATTACTTGACATGTTGAGGATAGCTGAAGCATGATGAAGAAGGACAAACCCAAATATGTGATGATGATCAGTGGAGGGAAGTCCAGGGGAAAAGTCAAAGCTAAGAAGAGTTCTAAATCTAGCTAGAAATCAAAGTCTTCTACACTAAAAACTAAAGGAAGAGTGAATAAGGAAAGAAGGTGCCACCACTATCACCGCCCTAGACACCCAAAAAGAACTATCATGTTTATATATAGGATCTTAGGAAGAGGAAGGAGATAGTTAACTCCACTTATGGACCCAAGAAGAAGTAATCTAGAACTGTGTGGAGCAAGAGTGATGCCAAATATAGTTGTAATATATAATTCATGTAATGGGCATGTAATAGAATTAGTGAATTTCTATAATGTATCAACCATCAATGAAAACATCTTGTTTCTTATATAGAAATATTGTGAATATATTTGATGTTTGATGTGGTTTATTATCGCACTAACAAATTCACTCAGGGTTGAAATCCCAAAGCTTTTACTAAAACCTTGTGTAATAATACCACCCGCAAGCGGACAGGTCTTATCGCAGTATAGTTAAGGATCGAATCCCAAGGGACAAGGTTTTTAAGAATCATTACTAGTCTAGTCCAGTTCAAGTAAGGCTAATATTTAGAACAATGGTTTGATTTGAGTTTAGTTAAACTAAATGCAAGAAAGTAAAGAGAAGAATTAAAGTTGAATCTAGATTAATGATGGGGATCACTAGGGTGGTATCATGTTTCAACACCACTACACATGCAAACATATCCAATCACAAACATCCGGGCAAGATCTAACTATCCAAATAGAACTGTTGTGAACCCTCCCAGAGGGATGTTTAGGTTCGCGTAGGCATCACTTTAGGCATCATATGTCTCGTCACCATCCAGATCATGCACTTACAGTTCTGAAGATACAGATATCCAACTAAATTTGTGGCCCTCCCTAAGGGATGTTTAGGAACACAGAAGCATCATCATGGGCTAGATGGCTCATCCCCTCACGGATCATACACTTACAACCTCAAGGAATCCCTTTCTATTTCTAGTCAGGGAGTCAACCGTGTTAATCGACATTCTATCCTACATATTGAAGTTCTCGCAACATAGGAATGAACAAGATAAAAGCAAGTAGGTGATCAGTCTACAAGCAAACATCGATGATTAATAATGAAAATGAAAAGTTATATACATAGCCATGGAATGTGAAAATGAAAGGACATGTAAGCATGGGCAGCGGGGCTAGTCCCCGCACCCCATTAAAATGAAACTACTCGCTCATGACGCGAGAAACAAGAAGAACAAGAGAGAGGGAAGATTTTGCTATGAGCATGATGCAGAAGGTGGTCGCAGCTCAGTGAAGATACGATCTTCTACACCATGTCGGTGTAGATCTGGATGAGGAGCGAGGGACACCAAGACAGATTGGGTAGTCTTTCTCTCTCCACCTTCCTTCTCGTCTCATCCCCCTTGCTCGCAGCAAGAGGAGCATGTTGTGGATGCATAGGTGGAATGCATGACGGGCGGATACGTAAGTCTAATGCTCAACTTGGCTGTGGAGATCGTCCCCCACCAGGGGTCGAGTGCTTCTTAGGAACATCCTGGTGGTGGAGTGGAGGATGAGGAGAAACTGAGGTAGAGGAGCTTTCCCAGGGGTCGAGCACACTAGGTGCAGCCTGGTGGTGGTGTTGTTGTTGTAGATCGGAGGGAGCAGGGGTCAAGCTCGCAAAAGAGCAGCCTGGCAGCATCCCAAATCTGATGCCCCAAATGAGGACCCTTGTGGTTCTATTTATAGGCTTGGATGGTGTCCTTACATTTTTGGTGTGATTCAGCTCTTCACAGTTTAGGAAACCTATTTGGTTCTTCATGGTTTGGTAACCTGATATTCCCTTATAGTTCTACTTTAATGGTTTGGAAACCGATAATCATCCTCACGGTCTTGAAACTATGAGGGTCTTCTCGATTTGGTACCCTAATGGTCTTCATGATGCCAGCCTCACAGTTTCTATTCTAACTGGTCCTGCTATCACTAGGCTTCACAGTTTGGTAAACCAAGGGCTTCCTCTCGGCCTTAGACCTAGCAGATCTTCACGGTTTGGTTGTTCAAGCATTTTGGAACATTCGATCATCCTTGCGATCTAGGGATCATGAAGATCCTCATAGTCTCACCGCCCAAGCAGTCTTGTCTTCCAATTGGACCCTGGCCTAACGGTCTTGTCACGACTGTCCGCTCAGTTTGGAAATTGATCGGTCATCCTATCAGTTTGGGAACGTAGGCCACTTCATGGTTTTGGAAGGTTTGCTGCCACACGGTCTCACGACAATGCACCTTCCCACAGTTTGGAGGAGAGAGCAGTGCCTTGGCGCCTAAGCGGTTTCGAGGATCAACGGCCTCCAATCGGTCTTAAAGACATCGATCAGTGGCCTTCACGGTTTGACGCTCTCCCGGTCTGGTGATGGTGGTGTGGAGTGATGTGTGCTCGAGTGGTAGGGTGAGCGTCAGAGATGGAGGTGGTTGCACTCAGGCGAGGTGGGTGATGCCTACAGTAGGTCAATGATGGTGGATGATCGAGCAAGGGGACTGGGGGAAATAGATCGCTGGTTGCGGGGTTGCTGGTGTCGAGGTGGTTTAGGGTTGTAGTGGGGAGCATGGAGATGAGGAGGATGATGCTGAAGAGATAGTTGCAGAGCCATTGGCGATGGTAGGTGGAGTTCTTTGTTGTTTGGGGACCGTGAGGACTCACGCGATCTCAAACCCATGAGGATAAAACCGATAGGGAAGATCATGTGGAGGAGGACCGTGTGAGCAGGTGAAGGAGAGACGTCGATCTGATATCTGATGGTGTAGAAAGCTCACAGTCTTGAGACCGTGTCGGGGGTGGAAATCGTGTAGAGATGAAGACCCAGAGGGCAGACCACTAGGGCAAGATCGTTTAGGTGAAACTGAAAGAGGGTGGAGATAGATGTAAGGGTGATGTTGATGAAGATAAAAGGTGGAATGAAGCAAGCAATGATGATGATTATGTTGAAGGTGGATATGCAACCAACTGCTCCATTTAATCTGCATAAAAAGCCACAATTATAATCGCAAGTTAATAACAATCCATTGAATTGAGAAAAATCAAATATCAAAGGGTTTCAAGAAGTAAAAATGAATGTATTAATCAAAATTGGGTCCAAAATGGCGACTAAATATCATGATGAATATGCATTCATCAAAATATCCTAAACTTAAACATTGCTCATCCTCGAGTAACAAAAAATCTAAAACAGTCGCCACATGAATACTTTCAAATCGTGTGATTGCCTCATCTTCACATCACGATTGTTTCCTTTCTTCTTAGTATGAATAAGCATCTCAGCTTCCTAAGATCACTGAACACATCTTTCCATATCTTCGTTCGTGAGTTTATTTTCTGACATCGCTTCCTCCTCACTTTTTCCAACAACAAGCATTTCTAAGAGTTTTGTAAGAGTCCAGAGATACCTACAGAACAACAAGCTTGCACCTAATCTGACACTGGTGTTTTTCAGGATAGTGGAGGCATTCATTGTGCCTTTAGGTGGAAAAGGGAGTGAAGGGTGGTATGGAAGGAAGAAATAAATCTCTCCTCTATTCGACTCGAGATTTTTATTTTATGATTGCAATTTCATTGATTGTATTTTTTGTGTGAATCTCTCCTCTATTTGACTCGAGATTGCATTTTATTTTTGTGTGCACATTGGCATCTTTTCTTGGTGGTATGCCCCTATTTATTAGCGAGGGGTATGGAAGAAGCGGATATAGAGGGAAGTGGCATGCCACCCCGAACTTAGGGTTTGGCACTGTTTTGGTTATTTTTGTTTCTTTTTTATGGATGGAGGGGTACGAAGATGATAGAAGAAGTGTAGAAGAGATTTCAGATTAGAATGCAACTTGATTTACAATTCAGTGCAACAGGTCGTTCTCTTTATCATACTCTGCTCAAATAATGACTTGATGAGGATCCGGTGGGGATTCCATTTTATTGTTCCACTTATCATCAGAAGCATGACGTGTTTGATTCCTATTAGTTCGACATACACTTGTCATTTTTGCAGAAGGATCATGATGTTAGGATTCATAAGCTTCACAAGATGATTTCAATCAGTAGGCTAGTTCTCAGAAAATGGCCCTTTTGAGGATCTGCTTGAAATAAGGAGGGTATAATGATGCAAAATTGCATGGAAAAATGGGATAGCTGACTAGGTAATGGCTCTAGCATCAAAACTTCATCAAGTTTCTATACAAACTACTTTGAAAATTTTAAAATTTTAAAATTTTTTGAAAAAATTGCTCAAAAATGAAACTATGAAATCTTAAGTCTAAAACAGATAGGAGTGGGTGGAAAATGAAGTATGTACCACCCACCCTCCACCCCAAACTTAGAAATTTGATCATCCCGAGAAAACTCTAAATCTGAGATGGAGGGGAAAATTTGTGCCGATTGGTCCACCAGATGTGGTTGCGTTCCAATCAGCACGCATCCTCCATCTGCAAATCTAAAAAATGAAGACTAATCAGAATTTAAGATAGCATCTTGTGATGTGATTTTTATTCAGTGCAAAATAAAAAATAAGAAAATTTTCTGATTCAAAACTAAAAGTAAAAACAAAATTATTGATCGGGTTGCCTCCCGACAAGTGCCTTTGTTTTACGTCGATGGCTCAACGTGGATACTATCACCATGGTGGGGCTCTGGGTGGAGCTTGAGCTAGATTGACATATTCTCTTGGTGGTTACTTTCTCAGCCATTCAATTTTATCCTTGTTTTAATTCTGGCCTCTTGTATTCTTCCCCATACAGAGCGGGCAGTGTCAGAACACATTGGGAAGCAACTTGAGTTTTGTTGAATTGTTCTCTGTTGCTCAATCCAAGGTGAAGAATAGTTGTAGGGGATATGAATGACTTCATTGATGAAGTAGTGCTGTTGAGGCTCGAAGGAAAAGTTCATTTATTGATGCAGTATCCCTTCATCATAGAAACGATGGTCATTGATATCAATCAGATATGGATCTGGGGGGTGTTCTCGGTAGAAACTGCAGTCCAGATCTTATTGTGGCAGAAAGATGAAATCAGTAATCTCCATTTGCTGAGTTACCAGTACATTCCAAAGGATATTTTTTTCTAGATGAGGAGGCTCATGGACACCTGTAGAAGGTTCGGTATGTGTAACAACAGGGTCAAGAGGTGTCTCCTCCATAGTTGATGACATTTCTTTTATCTCTACATAGACTGGTTCACTCTCAATCTTCTCTTCATCATGGCCTTTTTCTGAGGGAAAATCAGATTTTGAAGAAAGGAATTCATGCTGCATTTGAGTGAATTGATTAACATAGTCGACAAAATATGTTTGTCCTTCTTCAGTGTGCTCCTTGATGCTTTTAGATGCACATAAATCAAAAGATTAGTTTCCCACCCACAGTGTCAACATTCCAGATTCAACATTGATCAGAGCTCTAGTACTTGAGAGTAAAGGTCTTCCAAAAAGGAGGGGGTAGTGTGGATTCTCCCTGATGTCCATAACTACGAAATCACACGGGACATATAGATCCCCAAGCCTTACAGGAATATCTTCTATAATGCCAACTGGCTTGATCATCAAAGAGTCAGCAAGCACTATGGACATTCTAGTGGGCAAGAAGTTGGTGAGGCCCAGTTTGTTGCATAAGATGAGAGGAATGATAGAAATGCTAGCTCCAAGATCGGCTAGGCTTGGTCGGTTGACATAATCACTTATCGAGCAGTTAATTCTGAAGGTTCCTGGATCCTTATGTTTGTGAGGCATCCTATCCATCACTAAATACGATGATGTTTCCACCAATTTCACCGCCTGATGTTCTTCAGTTCTGTATTTCCGAATGAGCAGGAGTTTGAAAAACTTTGACCATTGGGGCATCTCAGCCATAACATCCAAGAGTGGAATATTAACATACAACTTTTTCATGATTTCCTTGAATTTGTTGAACCTATTATCAAGTTGTGTAAAATTTAATCAATTCGGAAACTGCACACGGGGTTTATAAACTGGAACAAATGGCTCAGGCGAGTCTTATGCAACAATAGGTTTCTCATAACTTGTCTTGTTGGTCTTATCATTCTGAGTAGCTACAGCGATGTGCTCAGCACCTTGGACATTTGTCATGGTGACAGGGATTGTAGGTTCTGGTAGGACAAAGCCTGAACGAGTTGTCACAACTTTAAGTTATTCCACGTGCCTCAGATTGTCTTCCGGTTGCCCAGATAAAGCACCAGCAGGTGGCTTGAGGCTAGCTACGAGTTGAGCTAGTTTAGATTCAATGGTCTTCTGACTGGCTTGTTGGTTAGCTATCATCGTATGTTGTGACTGTAGCATATTCACAATGGCCGACAGTTTGTCATACGGAGAAATGGGACCGGCTTGATGTTAATAAGGGGCCTGGTTTGGATCTTGGAACTGATTCCTATTCTGGAGGTTACTTCTAAAGTTCCCTTGTTTCCTGAAATTCTGTTGTTGGATATTTGAACCAAATTGATGCGATTTTACCACTCCCGAAGGATTTCCATATTGAAAACCGGGATGGTTCCTATTATGACTTGGGTTATAGTATCCTTGACCAGGTATAGTGTTGACAGAATTTACACTTTCCATCTGGCCATTAACTCCTTGTCCATTGATTTTGCTTAAAACAACATCATAAAGAACATTGCAGGATAAAGTAGAGTGGTCATTTCCTTTACATGCTTCACAGAACAGTGAAGCTGACTTGACATGTTTTGGTTGATGTGGGAGTGAGCGTCTTCTTTCATAGGCAGCAAGAGATGATTCGAGATGATCTTATTTGGCAACTAAGAGCTTGAGGGATTCAGTGATAGACTTGTACTCAGGAGTAGCTTCAGCCATAGCTACCTTCAACACTCTTTTACCTATAGATCTACCCCAGTTGGCTTGATTTTTAGCTCCAAGGGTGACAACCTTCCATGCGCTATCATAACTCTAATGCATGAAGTTACCTCCAGATGAGGAGTCTAAGAACCTCTTGATATCGTCATCCACACCCCTATAGAAGATTTCGATGAGTTGATTCTTAGGAATGCCATGGTGTAGACACTTGATAGAAGCTCCTTGTATCTTTCCCATGCTTCAGCAAGGGATTCTCTAGGGACCTGGGTGAATTGAGTTATACATCCCCTGATTTCATAAGTGAGAGAAGGAGGGTAGAACTTTTCCACAAAGATATTTTGAAGTTGTTCCCAAGTAGTGATGGGTTCACCTTGTAAAGAATTGTTCCAACTTATAGCTCTATCAGCAAGAGAATACTTGAGGATACGGAGTCGGATGGCATTATCTATGACTCCATTTTGCTTTGTCATAGCACATAGATCAAGAAACCTCAGAGGATGTTCTTGACTATCCTCTCTTTTCTTACCATAGAATGGGCTATTTTGAAGCAAGGTGATCCAATGTGCTCGGATCTCGAAATTTGAAGCGTTGATGGGAGGAGGTTGCACCGGGTGGTGAACATTAGTAGCTTTAGGGATTGAGAACTTGCTAAGGTCTTTTTGCAGTTCTGCTGTTTGTGTTGCTGCTTGTGCTGCTCGAATCTCTATTTCAACTACAGCTTTGGCTTCATGCATAAGCCTATCTCTTTGTGCAGTAAGGGCTTGAGCAACCCTTTGGGCTATTTACTCCTCTTGAGCCATTCTCGCTTGGTTCTCTCTGTTCTGACGACAAAAAGTTATGTCTATCTTAGGATCAAAGCTAGCAGTGAGACTGGGACTGTTTGAGGGGTGCATGCACTAGTCTTTGTTGGTACCTGGGATGGAAAGATTTTTCAGAAGTGAGATTGACAGAGTAGAACCAAATTCAAATAGATGATCAATTGTTTCAAAAGAAAAGCAAAATCCTAGATTAGCCTCAAAAGAACTAGATTTGACTAACTAATTCTGTTGTCCCCATCAACGATGCCAGAATTTGACGTTGTTTATTATCGCACTAACAAATTTACTCGGGGTTGAAATCCCAAAGCTTTTACCAAAACCTTGCGCAATAATACCACCCGCAAGTGGATGGGTCTTATCGCAGTATAGTTAAGGATCAAATCCCAAGGGATAACGTTTTTAAGAATAGTAACTAGTCTAGTCTAGTTCAAGTAAGGCTAATATTTAGAACAAAGGTTTGATTTGAGTTTACTTAAACTAAATGCAAGAAAATAAAGAACAGAATTAAAGTTGAATCTAGATTAATGATGGGGATCACTGGGGTGGTATCGGGTTTCACCACCACTACACATGCAAACACATCCAATCACAAACATCTAGGCAAGATCTAACTATCCAAATAGAACTGATGTGAACCCTCCCTAAGGGATGTTTAGGTTCGCGTCAGCATCACCTTAGGCATCAATTGTCTCATCGCCATCTGGATCATGCACTTACGGTTCTGAAGATATAGATATCCAACTGAAGTTGTGGCCCTCCCTGAGGGATGTTTAGGCACACAGAAGTGTCATCGTGGGTTAGATGGCTCGTCCCCTCACGTATCATACACATACGACCTCAAGGAATCCCTTTCTATTTCTAGTCAGGGAGTCAAACATGTTAATCAACATTCTATCTTACATATTGAAGTTCTCACAACATAGGAAAGAACAAGATAAAAGCAAGCAGATGATCAGTCTACAAGCAAACATCGACGATTAACAACGAAATGAAAAGTTATATACATTGTCATGGAATGTGAAAATGAAAGGATATGTAAGCATGGGCAGTGGGGCTAGTCCCTGCACCCTAGCGAAATGAAACTACTCGCTCATGATATGAGAAACAAGAAGAAAAAGAGAGAGGGAAGATTCCGCCATGAGCATGATGTAGAAGGTGGTCGTAGCTCGGTGAAGATACAATCTTCTACGCCATGTCAGAGTATATCTGGGTGAGGAGTGAGGGACAACAAGATAGATTGGGCAGTCTTTCTCTCTCCACCTTCCTTCTCATCTTGTCCCCCTTTCTCGTAGTAGGAGGAGCAGGTTGTGGAAGTGTAGGTGGAATGGATGACGGGCGGATACACAAGCTTGCCGCTCAGGTTGTCTATGGAGATCGTCCTCTACTAGGGTCGAGTGCTTCTTAGGCACATCCTGGTGGTGGAGTGGAGGATGAGGAGAAACGGAGGCGGAGGAGCTTTCCCAGGGTCGAGCACGCTAGGTGCAGCCTAGTGTTGTTGTTGTTGTTGTAGATCAGAGGGAGCAGGGGTCAAGCTCACAGTCGCATCAAAGCAAAGGTTCCATATTCTAGAGCTTGATTCAATCTCTAGACCATTCTTTGTATCTTACATACTTTATTGGCTTAATTTGAGTGATAAAACCTTCAAGGTGTGTCATGTGCACATCCTCTAGAAGATTCATGTTAATCAAAGTTGTTTCAATATCCATTTTCAAAATCCCATAGTCATGGTAATTTGCAATAACAAATTGTTGGATTTAACCATGGAAATTAGTGAAATAGCTTTTTTTTAGTCAACACCTTGAACTTTTCTAAACCCTTTTGCAACCAACCATTTATTTATTACCATCCATGTCTATTTTCTTGTTGAAGACCTATTTGCACCCAATGAGTTTTACATCCTTAAAGTGCATCCACCAGACTCCATAATTTGTTGACATTAATGGATTCCATATCAAATATCTTGTTCTTAAGTCATTTACTTGATTCTAGTCCCTCAATAGCCTTATTGTAGGTATTCAGCTCATCATATATGACATCACATTGTCTAATTAATCCATGAGAAATCCAAATCTTTGTTGCTTCATATGAATCTTACTAGATCATATAAGTTCTTGTGCTTCATGAGGAATTTGGGATTATATGATAGTTTGTGATTCTCTTTGTTCTTCATCTACTTCCATGGGTTCAATGTTAATTTTTTGGCCTCAAACTTCTTTGAGAACTATTATTCTTATCAAGAAATACAATCATTCTAAAAACAAACATTTGTTGTTAGACAGAATACATAAGTAGTAATCCTTAATTTCCCTAAAGTATATAGCAAAGAAATAGTAATCTAATTTGGTTTGAAGGTTTTCACAAAATTGTATCTTGACATAAGCTTCACATCCCCAAGTTATCATAAAATACATATTGGTATGCTTACCATTCCATATCTCATATGGTGTTTTTTGAACCAATTTGGATGGTACTTGGTTAAATGTAAATTTGGTTGTTTCAAGATCAAGTCCCCATAAGGAACTTAGAATATTAGACAAACTCATCATTGATAGTGCCATGTCCAACAAGGTAAGATTTCTTCTTTATAAAACATCATTATGTTATTATTTTTTGGTTGGATCAACTATAATGCGATGTCAAGATCTCTCGAAAGGGCCTAAAATTATTGGTTAAGATATTCTCCACCATAATTAGATCATAGAGCTTTAGCATTCTAACCAAGTTGTCTTTATACTTCACTGATGAATTCCTTGAACTTTTCAAATAATTTTGATTTGTGTTTCATAATACATAAATATTGATATGTAATGAAACCATCAATAAATGTGATGAATTATTGTACCCACCTCTAGAACTAGATATAAAGATCCACAAACATCAATATATATGATTCCTATTAAGTCACTTGCTCTTTCACTATTTATGATGAAGTGTACTTTTGTTGTCTTGCCCAACAAGCAAGATTTGCATGTTTCTATTGATTCAAAATTAAGGGAGTCTAGATAACCATATTTAGGGATTCTATAAATGTGTTTCTATTTTTGTGCCCTAGATGATTGTGTCATATATATAATTTTTTCTAGTCCTAGAGTTTTAACTTCTTTGTATATATGTTAATACATTTTTCATAATATCCAATAAATAAATACCATAATACAATGGGGGACTTCCATAGAGATCTCTTGAAGTAGAAAGTTGATCATTTCTTGATTAGACATTTGAAATCGTCTATATCCAAAATAACCTATATAAATAATATTACTATTTATGGAAGATACATAATAGAATTTTTCCAATTCTATTATGATCCCAATGGACAGAGATAAAATATATGTTCCTACAGCTTTGGTAGAAACTCTTGCTCCATTAGCGCCACATAGGTACACCTCTCTCTTCTATGAGGATATTCTTATTTTAAGATCATGTTTATGAGAAGATATGTGAGATCTACATCTAGTATCAATACCCAAAATGTTGAAGTAAAGAGTTTACCTTAATAAAATATATACATAAAGTGGAGATCTTTACGCCCTATTTCATCTTCTTTAGTTCATGTAGATAGAGATGGAAATTTATCTTCCAATGTCCAATCTTGTCATAATAGTGAACATTGCCTTCTTAGCCAATGCCTTCTTAATCTTTAATTGTAGAAGATTTGGGATTTTGGATAACTTTTTAGAACAATTCTTAGATTTACCTTTTCCCATTCACTTTCCCTTTCCATTTTTACCATTAGCATGGAATTCTATTTTTTGTTACTTCCTTTGAGTATTTGTTGTTTTTAACATGCTAACTAACTTAGACAATGGGAGAACGAAGTCATTCATCTCATGAAAAATGGATTATACAAATTCCAACAATGATTGCAAGATTACAATAGTAACCAACTCTTGGCCTAAATATAATTTCTCTCTCTCTCTAGGCTTTCTACATACCTAATAAATTTGAGTACATGTTGCCCAACTATATCACCTTTAGCTAGTTGCACTTAAAAAGGCCTTTGATACATCATAGCAATCTTATCTTGATTGCTCTCTGAACATATTCCTCAAATGTGTGGACGTATCTAGATCACCCATGTTCTCATGTTTTTTATGAAGCTTATGATTCATTCATCATAGCATGAGTCACTTGATACCTATGTAATCATTGATTTTCATATGATAAGCTTCCCTTTCTATCATCAGTACATTTGGAGGTGGAATTTTGGTATAGGTGTTTCAAGGATGTATAATTTTCACTCATGTCTGAGAACAATTCTCAACATTCAAAAGTAGTCAATGAAATCAATTCAACCTAAATTTTCCTAATCAAGTACTGATCACAATGAGAATTTTTATGTGTGTTTTCCACTTGATCTATAAGATTACATTTGCATGAGTCAACAATTTGATTTGAAAATTAAATTTTATTTGAAAACTCTGATATAGAATGAATTTGGCCTTTAATTAGTTACATGCATATTATTTTGATCAAATAAATATCCTTCATTATTATTTGGAAGATCATAGTGATCAATCTCCTAGTGATCGAAGATCAATAATATGGTAAGTAATGAGTCAACTTTGGCTGACCACTCACAACTTAACTATTTATGTAGGTAACTTTTACCAATTGCATCCAATGAAAATCTTGGATAGATGGTTGGACAACCCTTTGTCAATAATTCATCCTATCAAGTATGTACCGTATTTATGCCTCTAGGTTTTTAGTCCTATTAAGATCACCTAGTCAAGTTCAACCCAAAGGCCATCATAATAAGCTACGAACTCTGTAGAGAAGATCCTCATACTTATTATCACACTCTCCAATGATAGACAGTGCACGATGTCGAGCATGCACACATGTAGTCTATCAAGGTTTTTATGTGTATTGTATAATATAAGGCTTTGATATTATTTTAAAGGTGTCACATTGGTATATATATCAAATATGATATTAGGTGATTAACATGGATACAATTTGCACATAATTAATCGAATGAATCATTTTTACTACAAAACTCAAATTGGCATAAACCATACAACCCTCTGATATCACGTACGATTTTGTTCAGAAAGGCACAACAAAATAACAAGAAAACTCTGATTAAACCCTATTTGTTGGGTTTGTCATAGATGTCAATATATAAAAGATAAAGAAAGTAATATATGACTCAATAGTTGTCTAATTACTAGATAGATCTCGTATTCAATGAAGAAGTAGATTTCTATATCTAGATCTTCAGCCTCGATTTTGTTGTTACTCAGTCGTCACCTTCGCATCACACCTTGTCATCATGTAGAACTAGTCATCCAAGACTCTACACAAGTGCCTTGAATTATAAGTCATTCATGTGGATGCATGAACTCTTGGTCAACCACTTTGGTCATCAAAGAACAACTAGAGTTATTGACATGCTATCATCGCTCCCACTCATATTTTCCTCCTTTCACAGGCTCTCATCCTTGAGATGACTTTCTCTCTCTCTAAGAGGGAAATCTCTTAGGAAACTTATGTCTTAATGTTTTTCAAGAGTGTGTGTCATCCCCTTGGACGTGTAACCTTTATATAGGAGAGTCATGGGGTTGGAATTTCTAAATTCCAATCTATCTCTATTTGTAGTTATTATTTAGAACAAAAATAGGATTGCCCTGAAGGAGCTTCCAGTTGATTGGTTTGTTTTCCATTCAATCAATTGGTTTCTCATTTGATTAATCAACAATGAACTGGAAATTCATGATCAAATTTAATTAAACCAATTTGATTCCAACACCCAAGACACTGTATTATAGTTCTTTTGTGATATCACCTAATCGGTTAATCAATTACCTTCCTAACTAGTGATCACTCAATTATTTAACTATCCATCAGTTCATTGATCCAAACTGCCCATTCCATTGATTGGTGCATCCCAATCAATTGGTTAGTTATTAATTAGCATTTCACATAAGTCTGAACCATGCTAGTCATGTGTGTTATTGCACACTCCAATTCCTTTATATATTCTTTTGTGTGTGACCCCATAGGTTTCTATGTTATGTTGTCAGTGATGTTCATGACCTCACAAGCAAAGAATGTTATACTTCAATACATCATTTCTACCCAAGTGATAGGAATAAATTCAAGAACAACTTAAGTCATGACCATATAATCCCTTTGTTAAAGATATCCAGATTGAATCTAAAGCGTGGATTAGTCATCCTCTTCTCATTCAATCTATGTTTCCCGATTAGAGTAGACTATTTAGATATTTTGAGATCAATATTGTATATTGACTCATATGAGAATGGCCACACATTTCATAGTCTCGTGAACTAAGTGGCCAGGAAATCACTCTGATGGAAGATAAACTCCACCTACACAACTCATAATAATCCACAAGCATCAGAGTGTACCCAAACACTAATTGTATGGCGACCCTTATTTAGATTCACATTAAGTAGTGTTAGTGTTAAAGTACACAAAATAACAAGTGATTGTTGTAGTGAATTCAAGTCTAAGGATCACAATCACTAGTATCACATTGAGATATGACTATGACTCCATGACATGGTTTTGATGTGTCATCCTCAAAGTGGGGATGTCTCATAATACTTGTTTTCTAACAAGTTCCCATCTATCTTAGTTGATATCCAATATTATGGTGAAAGATATATTGTCATCACTCATGATACACACTAGTCTTATATAGTATTGTTGTCCTAAAATTTCTATAATAATAACTGACTAAGGGCATAGTATAAATTTGATCTCATGTTCAGGTCCTCAACCCAACCCATATGTCATTGAATCAACACACTCTTAGGAAAATATTAAGTTTGTGTATATCAATATTAAAACCAACAAAAACATTAGAATTGTCTTTTATTAGCAATTAAATCATACACAAAGTATCCCATTCTAATGACTGTATGATGAATCTTATGGCACGAAACCAACAAATACCCATTTGGGTCTTTCAGAGATAGAAAACAAAGTTTACCTACAAGAGACACTTTTAGTAATGTCTTTTGAATGATATGAAGAACTCATTTCTAGTTATAGGATGCACGTGCTTCCCAAAGATCTAGAAGTAGGTCTCTAGAAAACTGATGTTTCCCTCAACACTCAACATATTTGGTGGAGAGGGTTTGACTTCTTCCTTTAATTAGAGGCAATATGTCATATGTATTGGTGTATCAATCTCATTCATGGGAGGAAGTTCCATATCCATACTAAAACTCCGGTCATTGATGCCCTATTCTCCTTTTCGATATAGATAGTTTGTTAGGTTAGTTTTGCTATTCTATAAAATTAAGGTTTTTCGCAAGATATATGTAGTTTAAATGAGGATACCACAATAAATATTTGGGGTGATGAGATAATATTATTAAAATTTTGAAAATAAGAAACTAAAAGGGCTGTAAATATTTGCTATAAACTATCCATGGGTCATGGTAAATGACATGAACATGAGAAATATAGGGCATCAGCTGAATTAGAACATGGTAAACATGGAAGAGGGACGGATGGACCAGTTTTACTTGAATCTGAAAATATTTTCACTATATCTCTCTGAGAACATCAACCAAACGAGTAAACTCGCAAGATAACTAATCTTGACCATCAAACTTGGGCAACATGTTTGACCAACTCTACATAGTCTTGTATGGTTTGGATAGGTAGTGCAATCAAATTAGGGTCAAATATTCTTCAAGCAGACTAGAATGGTCTAGTCATAGTTTGCTTGGGGTTAATTAATTAGTCAGACCACAAAGTATGCTACTGTGTCTATGTCGTGCTGAGACAAAGTTGGGCATGGTCATCCCAAATGAAAGAATGAACGGCTATAAACATCTGAAACTAGAATGGCAAATAGTTCATAGTCTTAAAACACAAAGTACAAATTAGACATCAACAATAATATATCAAAGTCAAAGTTGACCACATCACACTCAACCCTAGAGAAAGAGGGTTGAATGGAAAAGTAGAATCCAAGGCGTCAATGTGAACATCCAAACATGGTTAGGATTGAGGCTCCATTGTTGAGAGTGAGAATATTTTCCATAACCACAAATTTCTTTAGAGTTTCAAATAGGGATGAGATGAATAGTCTCCAAAATTTCCAAAGCTTATAATATTGTTATTTGAAGTATATACAAACCGTATTGACTTTTGATGTACCGCTTTTTCAAGATTGAGTTCCCTGACTAGAGTACAAATTATTTATTTGTATCTTCTCTCCGGGGTCTTTATCGAGCAATGCATCTGGCTGACTGATTCAGCCTTCTCGTAAATCATCTTCCACGAAGTTTCCAACCGGATCCGGCCCCCATGGCTGTCTTATGCACACTTGTAATGCAAAGTGTGGTGGCCCTAGCGTATTACAAAGTGATTTTTGGATAAAGAAAATTCAGAGAATCGATGGGCAATGACGTTGACTGACAATCTTGTAAGCCGAACCAGCCATTCGACGTCTTTTGGGACAGTCGCGGAACAAGATAAACAAAGCAAGAAACAATAATTTCAAATGATGCATAATACATATCATCAGTATTGACTAATGTCAATATGACGTCACTTGTTATATGCATTGAAATCGTCACTCAGCGCGTCTGCAGTTGATGAGTGAGAGTAGTTAGCCAGATATATGATAAAGTTGAATAAGGCAAAGCAGTTGTTTTCGCCAGCACATCAGCGTTCTCATCCCCAAGCATTTCTGCGCGCGACTCCTCTCCTCAACCAGAGGCACGCAGAGGAAAGCGCCATACCGCGAAACGGATAGGGAAGATCCAGAGAAACCAAAGAGTAGCGCGCGCCAAGATGCAACAAGCATAGCGATAGGCGTAAGTATCAAAGTATGGCGTGGGGTAGGAGGCCGCCTGCCGTGAAGATGGCGATGCGGTTCCTGGAGGTAGCGTTGAGCAAGGCCGGGCCGATGTCGCTGTGCTACGTCCCCGAAAACAAGTGGATCATCAGGGAGCACATCATCGACGTGGTACAGGACCATCCGACCCTCTCCTCCATGGCCGACCCCTTCACCTACGACGACGGGTCGACGGCGTACCTTCTCAAGGTCTTCGGCGTGCTCCCGTTGAAGAAGCTGGCCCAATCGGCGTTCCCGGCGGAGGTCGAAGTCGTCATCTGGCTCCATAGATCGTACCCAGTCGAGCCGCCCTCCGTCATCGTCTCATTACCCCAGGCAGCCGCGCAGGCCCCGCTCCGCCTCAACCACCCCTTCGTTGACCCAACTTCCGGCGCCGTTACAACCCCTTATCTGGTAAGATGGAGCGACCCAAATTCCGGCTCGTCCTCTCCCAACCTCTCCCAGCTGGTCCATAACCTCATAAAGATCTTCACATGCTGGCCGCCTTTTGCCTTTACCATCCCCCCGCCTGCCGCCGCTCCTATACCAGAAGCCCCGCTGCAAGACACGGATGCTGTTCCCAACACGGCTGCCGGCGCCCAGCAGGCCAATAATAGAACCCCAAGGAACCTCCGCCCGAGTACCTCCATGGCGTCCCCGAGGGAGGCTGCGGATCGGTTAGCCATGACCCTGCTGTACGGTTTCTCCCTCTTCACTGCAGAAGTTCAGCACGACATGGCAGGCCTCGACTCCGTGAAGGCCAAGCTCAAGGACAGAGCGGCCGCCTATTACCTCATCGATTCCATCTCCGCCGACGACCTCGGCCAAATACAAAAGGACGTGGACCGGGTCAACGCCCGCGTCGACGACCTTGAGAAGTGGTTGAAGAAAATGGACAAATCCCAGTTCCCCGAACACGCACCTGAGGATTTTTACACACCGGGCGAATCGAACAGGAAGCTCGAAGAGCACTCGTGCATGACTGCGATCGATGACCTCATAGACAGGCTTGACAAACTGGTAGAAACCAAGCTTCTTCCATTTGAGTCATATCTTAAGCAGGTACGAGGGCTCGCCAGAGAGAAGGCCGCCTACATCCATAGGGAGGCCGTCAACGTCTTGTTCCCTCACGGCCTACCTCAGTCGGGCTCTGCTCATAGACAAGCCCGTCCTTAATTAACATTTTATTTATTTATTTATTTATACACAGACATAGAACACAAATAGTAGGTGAGCTGTTTGCCTTTCTTTTTCCGTAGCAGGTATTATCAGCCTAATATTAGCTATATCTTTTGTCCGCGTGTAAGAGTATGCATATTGTATTTTGACAAAAATGTGACTTGATTTGTTATGGTTGTCTAAATAGGAAATTAAATTATGGCTTGCAAGCTGTTCACTGTGTTGCTGTCCTAAGTTGTCGTATCAGTTGACTCTGAGATGCATACGACGAGTCTCTAACAAGATAGATCATAGATGGGGCTTATGGCACATCGAGTGTGCACTATAAGGACTCATGAATGGTGTTGTTGAGGTTGTGTTTATGTGCAAGTGTGATGCCTCTCCATATTTCTGCATGTAAGAGTGTGCATATTGTATCATTGTATATACGCTTAACAGAATGTGACTTGATTTGTTTTTGGCTGGCTAAATTGGAAATGAAAGTATAGCGTACAAATTGTTCACTGCGGTGTTGTCCTGAGTCAGCCTCACAGTTGACTTTGAGATGCGTACAAGTCTCTCACAATACCGGGTGTGCAGAGTAAGGCCTCCTGAATAATGATGTCGAGGATGTGTTCATGTACATACGTGATGTCTTCTCCATATGTATCTATGTACATACTAGTGTTGATCTTGGTGGTGATAGAATCGTCCTTGCCACCTTGCCTCGATGATCATGGATGTTGAGATTGATGGAATCTGCGTGAGGAGTTGCATTTGCATTTACGTTAATCTCAATGATTCCATTCCTTGGTTTGGTTCATTGTGATTTGTTCCTAATGTATGCATTGTTTTCTGGAAGGTCGTTACCAAAGTTGTGGGTTACATTAGTGGCTCTTATGTTGATGAAGTCAAGCATCTAAAGTAAACATTTGCATTGCTCTTTGAATAATTCATCATTTACGTTGTTATAGATGTTGCCCAAAACTATGGTCTATTGAAGGGCCTCGTAGGGAGCACATGATGTGCTTAATGATCCACTGCGCAATCATAGAAGTCCTATAATCTGCCAAAAGGTAGTAGATAATGCTAGAGTTCTTATATGCATATCTACAATCATGCAACACATTCATGATGCTATGTTGCTCTCGCTTGCATCTAGTAGACAATGTGAAGGGGCTCAAGTGTCAACTTAATCATTCTCCATTAGTCATGATACTCCACACAGCCTTATGAATGTCTTGTTATGGGGGGAAATAGTTTTCTTATTAGATGTTGATCCATCTCCATTCTGTTTGTAGTATCTACGTTGATCTTTTTCCTAATGCAGGCATCGGGAGTGGTAGAGAACCATGAGGATTCTCATAGGCACTCGTGATGAGGTAGTAGGTGGATCAAACAAAGAAGTTGTCATTGTAGGTGTTGTTCTAACACTAGACATCCTCTCTCATATGTACCGTAGGAGGGCGTACAACTACAATTTTATTGCTCTTTGTAGAATCACAATATCGATAAACATTGTCCATCTCTTGTACATGTTGGATTGTGTGATACCATAGCCTTCATAATTAGTAGGTCGGTAGGAATTTCATATAGTAAGTGGTTGAAGGGTTTAAAATAGTTAGTAGTCATTTTTCATATCACACGTTAGTCTTATTAATCATTCATGATAATTATGGTTCGGTTATGGATTGTGAGCTTGTGGTTTATGTGAATAGTTCTTCCAAATGACGGGTTTTTGCCAAATTTGTTTAAGAGGAGGTTTTACTAGTAATATGAAACCTCGATCTATTTCACCAACCTGATTGTAACAAATTTCCATTTTTCTTGACGAGACGGTTTTCACTTAGTTCTCTCGTAGAATAATTACCTAAATTGTTTGTGTGAGCTGAGCTGACATGTGTAACAGATATTGGTATTTAGTTGGATATAAATACCTAACTCGGCTACTTATCTTGAAGTCATAGATTTATAAGTCTGACCATGTAACATTCTCTCTCAAGAACACATTATTGTAGTGGAATCTGGTATAGTCTCAAGGAATGTTGGAATGAGTCAGAAGTTCTAACAATTTTATATTAGCTAACTCGGTCAGAGTATAAGACATTGATTCTGAACTTAGAACAATAAAAATAAAAGACAAAACAAAACCTTAGTAACAAAGGAAGTTATATCATAGTCACATGTCTAATTTGGGTCTTATGGAACCTCAACTACAATATTCATCTGACCATATCAATCTCAAAGTAGATATCACTTTATATTATGTTTGTTAAGATTATTATACACAATCTTCTCTTTGATAGAGCATGGAGATTTAGTGGACAATGCCTCTCCCCATGCTAACTTCCAATAAATTTTAGTTATAGCACAAAAATCAAATGACTCAACACGACCATCCTCTATTGGGGATTGGCTACTCTACTAAGATACATCAATAAACCATCATTGATGTGATCATTTTCAAGATATGTTACATATAAAAACTTTGGTATGAGAAATCAATTGACCTCTATATATTACAATAATTGAAGTGGATGTGTATCATGATGAGGGGCGTAACCCCTGGTCTATACATGGGACTAGGTACTCATGCCTAAGAGGGAGTACAAAGCTTGAAGGTGAATCTATGCCACATCATTGTAACAGAAAGTAAAGGTAACATACAGGAAGGGGTAGGAAATGTAGAGGAACGCAAATACATTTGCTGAAGCTAGTGTGGATCTCCTCCACTATATACCACTGTCATAAAACCTTCTATTTGTGGTCAGTAGTTGATTTTTGGTGAGGTAGAATGACGGTACTTAGGTAGTTTTTTACTGACTCTATGGTAGGTATTAGTGGAAATGTGACGTTGTTGTGAGTGGAAGGTGGATGATGAGCCTAAAGAGAAAGTGGAAATGGGAAAGGAGCAGGTGATGTTTTAAACCTTGAAAAAAGTGGTGAGGTAGTTTTATTTATATGTGGAAGGTCAATTTGAAGGGTACAAGTGTCTTTTCAGCAACATCAAAGTGGCATTTAGTTGAGGATGTGTCACATTTGAGATGGATGAAATTTGATAAAATCAATTATTTCTTTACCTCTTGGGTGTTATGTAGACTGTATGCATCTTGTATTTCATCAGTTGAAAACTTCATCTGATGAATTAGAGAAGACTCTAGAGCGATGCATTTATGTATTTGACCAAGATGATTCCAATTAGTCAAATTGACTTCAAGGATAAGGAAAGTATAATTTAAAAAATAATTCTTCATTTATCTTGTTTAAGAAGGATGATTGGATTGGTCATCATGCTTTATCCACTATGCATTTGTGGAGAATCCCATCCAATCACATCCCTATCAAATTATGGACACTTTATTGATTATAGAGTTACCTCGTTCATTAGGTTCTTGCATTGTTTACTTATCATGTAAACGATTTCAAATGATAGGACATAAATCAGTTGAATAAGTCTCAGATAACACTCACATTGAGTGTAAATGATGCTTTCTTGTATATGTTGTAGTGATGTAGAGGTTACTAAGATATACTCAATAAAACTAGATATTACCTATATTCTAATGCAAGTTTGACATTGTCAATATTTAGGTGAACATCCAATATGAATGTTATCAACTAGTATTGTTCTTTGGAGTCATAAGCTTCTCCTAACCTACCCAATTTTGAGAAATTTTCTAATGTCACCTTTCCAAGTGTATTTTAAAATAAGAATATCAAATGGGTCACATAAGGACTTATATATCACAATTGTGTGAAAAATGTTCACTTTGATAAATGGTGTATACTTTTCATCAGTCCTATAGTTTTGGTGAGTGATAGACTTTTGTTATCCCAATCCATTATATTCTCCATGATGATCAACACACAAACACACCTCAAGTTTGGACAAGCTACAATGAGAAAAACCAAAACTAGAAGTCCGATATGATCTTAACTAAGTAATTCAAGAGGAGAGTCTCAAGTTAAATTTGACAAAAACATTCATATATGCCAACATAGAGAAAGACACACATTTTATATATCATCACATCGGTATACATTTTTCATCTAAGTGGCTTAAGTCATAAAATTTTATACAAAAGATATTTTTACTACTTGCAACATAAGCATCACATGCAAGTATAGCCAGAAACCAAGTCATAGATACATCATTGTATAAAAACACCTTGCATGGGACCTCACTGTATAAGAAGGACTTTAAACACTTTAAAGGATAAACTCCCACCTTCAGCTCGTTAATGACCAGTGAAGGAAACTTGTCACGATCAAACCCCTAGGAATGTTATTGAGAACCTAAAAAAGGGTGGAAACAATGAGAGTCAGATCAAAATCATATCAAGAGATAAAGCATTTGTATAGTAAGAAATTTTGCAATTTTTACTAGACATGTGAACTAGATAGTTGTATGTAAAAGAGAAACTTCTATGAAACGTATTAGTATATTAAAGAAGTATATAATAAAAGCATGTAATATGTATGAGGGAAATTGAAGAATCAATACAGTGTGGAAGGTATAAGATACCTCACAAATAAGGATACATAGTTTGATTACATATTTTTATTAATAAAACCTAAGTAGTTGGGTGTGCCGCCCAAACTATTGGTTAATGAATGTGAAGTTGTCATGACCACTACAAAACATCTTAGGATTAACTATTCTCACAAATATATGTCCACTTACCATCTGATACGAGTAGAAAAAATAGGATTCATGATCTTGTGACCTATATACTTAAAAGCATCAGGTTGGTAATTAGTACTCAGGTCATAACACATGTTACATCACATAGTTAGTATACCTTTTGTAATTTTATTACATTATTTTCAACCACATTGGAAGAACTATCATAGAAAATAGAAGATACCTCAGTTATACTCATATAAATGGATGGTTTTAGGGCATTGAGGGGATCATATCCCAATTATATTCTCAATATCCATGTAATTTTAATAATATATTATTCCAAATACCATACCATAATCCTAGATTGCTAGAAGGATACTAGTCTCGCTTCATTAACTTGTAAACACTAGGGAAGTTATAAGGTTAAGGGGCAACTACATGAATTAGGTCTTCACTAATAAATTAACCCATTTACTTTTATTTCATTGAAAATGAAGGTATAATTTAGAGTTTCATGCTAAGATATGAACAATTCAAGCATTACATATCACAAAATTGTAATTTGTAGTCAACATACTAATTTTCCAATTCCTATCATACATGGATTCTATCATAACTAGGGCTCAAAATCCACATTAATTAACTCAAATATAATTTTTAATAGTCAAAATCATTTAGCAAGTTTTGGTTAAAGAGTTCCATTGTATGTGCCCAGTAGGGCAAAAGTTGTAAAAACATCAAAATTTGCATTTTAGACCAATATACTTGTAAAGATAGTTGATTTTGCAATAGTGCAAAAAATCTCATATTTTTGTTTTATAGCAGCAAAGAATAGTTAGGAAGTGACAATCTAGAATCCCTCAAATGCATATCCAAAACAACCATAGAATTCCCATCTTTTTCCCTGATAACATGAATCTAGCCAGATTAAACGATTATATGTATGTATTTGCATTGTCAATATTACTAACAAAGGATAAATCACTCGCCTTAGGGGAACATCACATCTCCAGTAGGTGCATGCATCAACCCTAGATCCAAATTTTCTTCAAATATCACAATGTGCACTTTTGCATGTGTTAGCTCCAACTAGACCAAAGAAGGTGAAAGGAAGATATTTTAGGAGAAAAAACATAGTATCCATCGTGGGCTTCCAATAAATTTAGACAAGATAGTGGGGGAGGAGATAAAATAGTAGAAAACGTGATTAGAAGGGATGAAAATTACATGATTTATTCTCAACTTGGACAAAGAAGATTCTCTATTTCCTTTTTATTATAATATAAAAAGACAACATTTGAATTTCTCCATTGCTCAAATATACAACTTTTACATGTACATTATCCTACAATTTTTTTATAAGATTCTCTATTTTCCTTTTTCTTTTTTTACAACTATTGCCATATAGATCACATATGATGAAATTATTTAACAAACATTCTATATAGATTCTTTATTGTTAATAAGTTATATTCACGATGTTAAAAATGGGTTTTGAGCTCCAATTATGTTATGCTAAGGTAGATTCTTATAGTAGTGTTGCATTTTATCATCACATAGCATCATTTTTAATCCAGTGTCATGATTTCCATATAGCAACAGTTGATACGAATAGTCATACTCATATAAGTGGGTGACCTCAAGGCCATGAGGGGAGAATGCCTCATATGCATTCTCCATAACCCGTCCAGATTCATAAGTATACAACTCTGAGTATTTCACAAAATTTTTGTATGACTGTAAGGATAGCCATTTTTCTATCTAGAATTCTAAACACTGAGGAAGTTCTAAGTCAAATTGAAACTATATGAACTCAGACTTCACTAATTAGTTGGTCCATTTACTCATTTTTGGTCGAATAAGAAGGTAGAATGAAGAATATCAGGTTAAGGTATGAATAATTACAACATTACATGTTACAAAACCCTAATTCATTTTTTGCATGTACCAGCATAACTAGTAATTCCCAATTTTTGGGCGAAAAGGGGCGACTAGGGCTCCCATACGACATGACTAGCTTGGGGGAGGGGCTCCAGGCTGCCGGTGAGCGCCTGCCCACTCCCCCCGGGCCACTCTTCCACTCCAAGTTGCTCGGCTCCAGTTCGCGGTGACGGTTTAGTTCAGATTTGGCCTCACCTCTCCTGTCCTTTGGCGGTGAAGTTTCATACCTCGGGTCAGACTTCACTCAGGCGTCGGTAGCGGTAGAGCCTGGCAGTGGTGGTAACGACTGGGGCACGCCTCAGTGGTTTTCCTTACAGCCCCCTCGGGCAGATCTGGCCCTATCCTCCATCGAGCTGGTCCTCGCAGCTTGGATCTTTCCCCCTTTCCTCTGCTTTCTTGTTCCTTTTCTATTTTTGGGTTTTCTTCATTGTTCGGTAGGGTCAGTGGCAGTTTATCTGCCTGGTTTGTCGCCACTAGTTGGCGTTTAGTTGTCGCCACTAGTCGGAATTTTATCTATTGTGCTTTGTTGCGACCTCTCTTTGGGAGAGCGACGAGATCTCTAGCTACGGCTAGATCTCCTTTTTGCTTTGGATCAATCTTGTTACTCAGTTGTATGGCTTTGTTTGAGTTGATATACAAGCATAATCCTGTCTTGTTCCATCACCTCTACCACTACTCAATGCTTAGGTTGAAGGAATTCTTCATGAAAAGCTACTGAAGACAGCCTCAAGGAAAAAGAATCAATGTAGAAATGTCTCACTCTCATTCCAATATGAGTTGTAGTGCTATTGGGTTACTGAACTTGATGTTTGTTTTTTTTGTTTGTATCTTTCTTCCCAATTGTAGATGTCATATGGCCAACAAGTAATGAATCGATTCATTTTCTCTCAAAAAAGTAATTCCCAATTTTGTCATTTATAGGCCCAATCATAATATAGGTTCCCAATTATGTGGAAGAGAAGATGACCTTAGAATTATTTGAGTTCAAACTTTGGTTGGAAAATGATCTTGACTATTGTCAATGCAAAACCATTGCATAAAGGCATATTGTAATACTGACATGAAATTGTTAAGATGGTTCCTTAAGAAACTTTGGTAGAATAATAGACTACATATAAGATAAAGAATGTATCCAAGGAGCATGGTTTGTACATAATTTATTCTAAGTAATTTGAAATTATAAGAGACTTCAAGTTCAATTACAAATACTTGTTTCCTTAAGGGCATGCCATATAACCAATTTTTGAATAGCTTATACCCTACTATTGTTGGTTCCAACAACTCTACTGACTAATTTTGGAAATATGTAAGTTAGAACAATGAAAGTGTACTGGTTCATACAATGAGAAATTTTTTTCATAAAATTTATTTATCTAAATCATTGTAAAACTTGTATTTACCCATTTTAATGACTACTCTTAATATTGTAATAGAATTAACTCCAACGCCCCCCCTAGAAATTATGTCTTAGATAAGTCACATGAATGTAGAGTAACTAATACCTTTTATTACTTGGAGATCTAGACCCAAAATTGATTTTTAGGTTACCTTTATCTTGGTAGGATTTTCAGATGAACTCATAGTTCGACCAAGAAGGCCTCGACCAAAATCGTAGCTCAGTTGGGAGACATCTAAAGTAGAAAACATGGTTCTTGATGTCTCTCATGGGACCTTATTATTTTACTGAGTGCTATCTCAAACAAATTTTAGTTTGACTAAATGGTAGTGAAAACAAACTAAACAAACTTCCTAGTCATTGTGTTACATTTATACACATCCTTATAATTGTAATCAAACTACAGTTCAACCGAAATACATCTTGCTCAAAGTAAATTTTTCACTAGTCTTAGTCAATAATAGACTTGTATTTATAACTTCATGCTTGACCCAATCCAACGTCTCTATTGATCATGGATGCTTCTAGATGCTTCAAATTCCTTCTGTAGAGTAACCCTAAGCCATTACTATATATAGATACAATATTTGATGATTTTTACACACACTTCAATAGTAAAATAAACTTAAGAAAATGTTTCCGCCATATGATGCCTAGTGATCTCCATTGTGTTCAACTACATATTCTCTATTGCTTAAAGTAATCATATCCTTTAGAGAGTTTCATAGATAAATCATGTTGTGATTTACTAAGTATTATCTTCATCCCTATCTCTTTTAACTGTGGAGAACTATTATAGAGGTGATTCAAGGTGAGAAAAGAAGAAACCTTTATAGAATCAACGATAGTCCTCCTTTGTGTTAATAAAGAAGACAAATTTGGTGGCCTTTCATCAACCATAAGAATAAGAATGTCTGAAGGTAGTTTCCCAGATGCCCCATAAGGAAGTAGACATGGACGCGATCTAAAGGAGATAATGAATGTGATCTGATCTCTTTTTTAGTTGTTAGATATAAAATTCTATATTATATTCTCTCTTGACTATCAATAAAGATTTATCATCAAAATTAATGCTTGAAAAGACAATTAATAGAATATGAGGATACCTTAACGGTATCTAAATCCTTAAAAAAAATGTGTTGATCTACTCCTTCTTAGTACTACTTTTTTCTTGCTATAAAGTGTCTCTATTAATCCTTCTTTTTTAGAAATTACAAATTGTCATAAGAGTTCATTCATGCACCTCTAGACACCACACTTTAGTTGGTAACAAAGCAAGTATTGTGTGTACTTTTAAATGAATATATAAGTATGAGAAACAATATTACATGAATGCTCAACTTGGAAGGAGTATAAAAACACCACACCAAGCCACATCTCTTTGATGGAACAAACTACCTATAGTGGAAAACAAGAATTCAATTATAGATACAAGTGATCAACCATGATCTACAGAAGATGGTGGAAAGAGAATGCATTTTCCACAATACCAATCATTGAAAGGGATGTGGATACAAAAAAATATTCCACACTCGACTAAAGCAATAAGTATTCTTTATTTTACAATTTGTTTTTTAAAATTAATAGAATATCTTCTCGGCATAATGTATATGAAATTTGGAGAAGAGTTTAATATAGTCATGGGGGAACCAACAAAGTCAAGAAATATTTATAACATCTCTTGGTATAGAACTTTCACCAAAACAACATGTTACCAATGTATTGAGGCCCCTCACTCCAAGCTAAAAAGGTGACCATAATAGAAGAGAACATTGGTCTCAATGTTTTAAAGATTAAAGAACTGATTGGAAATCTTAATATGTGAAGTCAATATAAAGGACTAAATTGATCCAAAACAAGATAAAATCTAGAATAAAAGTATTTCCTTCAAGATTAAAAATCATCATACGAAAGAATTATTTAACGAAGAAGAAAAATATGTAAAAGGTAAGAAAGTTTTCAAAATGTCTTCTAGGAGAAGCTCTTGATTAAATGTGAAGAATGTGGAATAAGAGGACATCTTAAGAGTGAGTATCCAACACTAATGAAAGAAGGTATTATATTTGTAAAGAGAAAGGAATATATAAAGGAAAAAATGAAAGATCACACAAAATATCTTGGGATTCAACCTAGGATAATAGCCCGAATGAAGACTAAGACTCAAATAATTTCCAATAGCTACTCAATGCCTTCTAAATAGGGAGGAGTTACTAGGAAAATCAACAGTGTCAAGTATTACCAAAAATTGGTACAGTTGATGTTCAAATTCAAAGAAAAGAAATTTAACTTATCTGTAGAACAAGAAATACAAGTAAAGAGGACTTTAATAAGGTAAACCTACTTGATTTTTCAAGAAACGAACATCAAAATATGTGCTCCTTCATGTGAACTAGAATGCTACATTATATTTGTAGTCATTAGAAACTATATAAGAGAGTGGACAACTTAGTGAGAAAATAAATGAACTCACATGTGAACCTATTTATCTCAAATCTACTTTATCCACTAGTGTGATATCTCTTTAATCAACTCTAAGATATATGCTATAGAGATTGAAAATTATTGGTTGGCTCGATCAAGTACTGTTCTTATAAACAAATTACTAACTACCAATATCAACCTATCACATGCAATCATGAATATAACGATCAAATATGTGATGAAAAGAACAATGTTCTTATTAATTGTATTCCTTGAACCATAATAGGAGATCTAGTTAGAGAAAACCACAAAAATACAAAATATAAACTTTTAAATGGACAACATGTCATAGATAACCTCTTTCACTATTCCAGGAATTAAGTAAGTAGAAGTAGTCTTGTCTATAAATTGAAGAATTACCCCTAAAGAAGAGATTTATCAAACCATTTTCTAGGCCAACCACCCATCCAAGAGGTGAAGTCCTTTGTTCCTTGTATAATTATTTTGGACATGTTTTCACCAATGGAACTATATAAAGAGTGATTAGAGGCAGCTTTTTGGAACCCTAAGTTATCCCCACCTATTTAGATCATCGATTCTTGACACTAAAGTTGTGATGTAATCAAAATGATGTATGTCTTTATTTTGCACCTTTGATGTATGTTGTACACTTCTTTATTATTGGATTTTTTTATCATTGCATGATTTGATGGTTGTCCAAATGATCAAATTATCCATATTTGAAAGTTATTTTAATCAATCTTGTTGCTTAATTAAATAAATTATTGGTTAAATTTTTAGTTTGGATGAACAACGTGGTATGTCCAAAGTGGCAAGTATGTTTTTCAAATTATATTATTTGGTATATGTCATGATGTTCATATAGTATATAAGATTGCATTTTACTCAAAAATGAATAATATATTTATTTTATTAAAACATTAAGATTGATAGTGTGTCGCTCCAAACACATGATTGGAGACAAAAATATACATGATTAGATGGGTAGAATTATCAAGGACACTATTATCCTTTAAATTTGGTCATGTTGTATTATCAGTTCTTTAACACATTAACACCCTCACATGGGTATCTAAATTAGGTCATGTTGTATTAGATGATTAGTAGTTCTCCAAACATATGACTAGAGATAAAAAATAGGCATAATTTGAAGCAAGGTGGAATAGTGACCGTTGTTGGTCATGGAATATGAAAAGTCATTATTAATGGGAGTATAGGAAACCGTCTTTCTTTTAAAAAAATTACTTGTAGATAGTTTGCATGATAACCATGCTCATTTCATTTAACTATGTGATATTGGTTTTGATGTCTTATTTGAAAAGAATGCAAGTATACTTATTTCTGAAAATTCTTTTGACATAATTGGAGGGGATGAGAAATTGTTATCTATATATAATAAGCCTAAATCAACTAGTCTCATTAAAGGTAAATGTCTACAAAAGAATGAAGAAAGGAATCCCCTTGGGAAATATTACGACATGTAAACATAGATCAAGTTAGAGGTCTTCCTAAACTTCCCTTTGGAATAGAAGAATGATATAACCATTGTATAAAAGGAAATCAAACCAAACTCTCATTCAAATCTAATACAAAAGGAAACCTAAGGCTGACTGTTGTGATACTTTTGGTACAACATGTTAAAATCTAAACACAAAAGATGATAGAATTAACTTTGATTCCAAATCCTTGACTACAAAATTTCTAAGATAATCTTCAATAAGTAATAGATATAGGGTTTTTATTAGATTTCTAAAAAGCTTTGAAAATAAATTCCATATAAAGTTTATTGGAAATCTACCAAAAGATAATATTGAAGATTTGGTCCCTCAATTTGAGAACATCACACTTGAACTAGATCCACCATGTATAGAAAATACAAAGGGTGATAAAATGGAAATGTTGTTCAAACATAAGAGCCCCAACCTATTTGATCCACCTATAATCTAATTAAATACTATCGTATGGATTTAATCTTGGTATATCCTATAGATAAAGCTAATACAAGGTCTACATCTAGAGAAGAAGAAAAACAACATTTGTATCTAAAATAGAGTCAACAACCATATACTATGCTCTTGATGCCGATTGTTGGATCACAACACATGCAATAAGAATGAAATCAATTTGTTTAAAAGGAAACTTTGGGATATGGTTACTAGACCAGTCAAAAAACTATCATCAGATTAATGGGTCTTTATTAATAAGCTCAATGAAGTTGGTAATATAGTTTGTAATAAAGTTTGTCTCGTGGCGCAAGGATATAATTAATAAGAAAGAACCAAGTTTAATGAAACTTACACACCAATAGCTGGGCTAAAATACCTAAAATATGTTTTTGGAACTAGTTATCCACCTTATGAAAAAAAAATTCAAATGAACATGAAAAGATATTTTATATATGGAATTATCTAAGCGAAATTTTATGTCCCCTACCTCATGCTTTTGAATATGTAAAAGATGATGACTATTTTTGTAGACTTAAGAAATCTTTATATGGTTTTAAAAAAACACTGACATGGTATGAGTGGCTCAAAACATTATTGTTAAATAATGCTTTTCTTGTTGGACAAGTTGTAAATTATTTGTTATGATCATATATAGACGAGTTATACATTTGAAAACTTATGTTTATGATATTGTTTTGGGTCCAATGATAATATATTTTGTGTTTATTATGTTTGAAGAATGTATTTGACATGAGCTTAATGGTGGAAGTCATTTTATATCTCAATTTCCAAATAATGCAAACAATAAGATGATTTTTTTCTAACAAATATAGTATATAATTACTATAAAAAAATTAATTGTATATTTGTAAGGCATGTGCCACTCCTATGGATAGATCCTCTAAAATGAATGAATATCAAGTATTATAATCAATTGACACTCACTTATATAGAAGCATTATTGGTAGAATAATTTATATCACAACCTCCAAACTTGATATACCCTTTTTAATAGGACATTGTGATAGGTCTCAGTCTATTTTAAAGATAAAGAATTATGGGACATCAAACTACAACCATTGAATATGGCCTTTGGTATCCACAATATGAGCATTTTGAGTTTGTAGTCTGCATCAATATGGATCATGTAGGATTTAGAATTGATCAAAAAATTACTAGTGGTGCATGATTTATTTCTTCAATCTCATTAGTATCTTGGTTTAGAAAGAAATAGATCCTTATGGAACTACCAACAAATAAAGTCATATATATGGTTGTTGGAATTTTATTTCTCAAGTATTTTGGATCAAGCATGCATTGCAAGCTTTTCTTATAGATAGAGCTCCTCATTTGATTCTACAAGTGCAATAATGTTATTGGAAAATCCCATATTGTATATTCATTCTAACCATATAGAGGTCAATCATCATTTCCTTCATGATCACGATGAGAAAATTCAAAAGATCCTTGAGCATGTAGATGCCAAAAATAAATTGGAGGATTTAATAACCAAACCATTTTATAGTAGTATATTTCTATTAGGGATACATTACTAATTGGTCCTTTATAATCATTTTTAAGTATTAGATATATAATTGTTCTTTATCATTAAATTGATGACCAACTATTCTTATAAATTCATTTTCCATGGTCATTCATTGAAGTTGAATGTATGTTGGAATCTACTTCTGTGTATATTTCTTTGCCAAACTCGATGATAGTTGCATAAACATTAAATCTGTGGGTTATTGTAGTGTTTTCTAAAATGTGATGGTGTCCCATGCTGGATCACAACCACGGGCACTAGTTATATATTCCTTGGCACCATAAAATTTGTTTATGAGGAATCCTACCTGGATATTGCTCTCTAAAATACTTAAAATGCTTTATTGTTTACATGCAATGAAGACCATTGTGCAAATTGTTTCCTTATTGATTGATTTGAGAAAAGAGCCACATTGCATGGTAACAAGCACTTTGGTGATTGAGAAGATGTGTGAGCTTGTCTGAATTGGGGCATTTTATCTCCTTTTCTTTCTGTTCATAGTATCTTGTATCTGCCTTTTTATTCTTCTTCTTTTATTTTGTTTCCATTCGAAGGACAATTAGCTGCCTTGATGCTTTCCACCTTAAGTGAACATCTTTTCCATCATAAATATGGTTTCTCCTTAGGAATAGGAGGTGGTCAAGATTAGGGTCCCCCCCATCACGGCCATTGATGATGTTTCCCCTCATTACTGTATTTTGTGTGCATGTTGGTGGAGCGATTCCATTCTCCAAGATGACTATTTGAAAAGGTTAAAAGTTAAAAAAATTGGTTTGTAGTTCCAGTTTATGCATGAGTTATAGGGCTTGCGCTCATCAGAAGATGATGAAGATTGAGGTGGTATTCTATAAAAAAGTTTCCTATGTGCACATCAACTAAGAAACCAAGATGAAGTGCTCTACCTATTTCCAATCTCATCTTTGTAAGATGGTTGTTTCTTTATTCCCGACTAGGTGCCACCACATACTCATTTCTTGAAGTCTTATGGATTTTTTCATATAATGCAATCTATTTATAAATAAAGTAATTTGAGAATAATTTTGAATTGTTTTGGTATCTTTCTTTGTGAAACTTATTTTCTAGTATAAATACACCTTTACATGATAATATCATTTGTTCTACAAAATTCCCACAAATTGGGATTTTTGTGAAATTATTATCTTTCTGGGTTGCATAATAGTTTGACAAGGAATGGGGTCAGTCAAATTTTAGTTCATCATGGGAGTCTAGGTTTGGAAAAACCAACATACACAGTATATTAATTATTGTGATGGAGATCATGACTCTTCCATCAAGTTTGTTCCCCTAGAGAAAAATATATTGTTCTAGAATTCCGTCAACAATCATCTATACCATTTCTAAGGAAATTCCCGTTAACATTGTTAGGTTGGTATTTAGCAAAATGATGGAATTCCTTGACATACCTCCAGTTCTGATTTAGTATACTATGTCATCATAGAGTATGCAAACAAATCACTTTCTAAGCTCAACTACAATATTGATCATAATGCATAGGAGATGAGATAGTCTACCAATAAAAATGGGCTCATAATTTGGTTATAAAAGACCTCATGGGAATGATTTTGATGAGGACAATGATGGTCTATAAACACATGAACAAACCCCTTTTCTTTTTGGTATTTGTAACCATGGAAATGTTTTTGCCTACATGCAGAATGTTATAGCATAACAGATTCGGAGGGACTCCTATGGAAGATCCTAATTTACATATAGTTGAATTTTTGCATTACTTGAGCACCTTCAAGATAAACAGTCTTCCTACTTATGGGATTTGTTTTATTCTATTCTCAAACACTTTGAAGGACAAAGCCAAGGTGTGGCTCTCATCTTTGTCAAGGAATTCTATTAACAACTGGGAGGATCTTCTCAAAGTCTTCTTAGCCAAGTACTTCTCACCAAGAAAAGTAGCATAGTTGAGGAGCCATCTCATTAATTTTTCTCAAGGGGATGGAGAGACTCTATACGAAACATGGGAGAGATTCAAAGACATCCAACACCTTTTTCCTTACCATGGTCTCAACAATTAGCTTCTCCTTCAAATCTTGTATAATGGTTTATTTTATAATACAACAATATGCATAGATGCAGCTACAAATGGATCTCTAATGAAATAATCCTATAGGGAAGCTTATGCTATCATAGAAGACATGACAAAAAACCATTGTCAATGGATAATTGAAATGAGCAATCAACCTTCTTTTTCTTCTATTACTTCTAGGAAGCAAGTTGGCATACACTTTGTTGGTACAGTACATTTCATTGCAACAAAGTTGAACACCATGTGCTAAAAGTTTGAAGACATAAAAACTCCAGCTATTTTTCCAATCAACTCACACCTTGAAGTAAGTGAATCTCTTGAGCAAGCATCTTCCTCAAGCTATTCTTCTTTCATCCCGTTGGAGGAAATCATAGAAAGAAGTGATGTAGGCAACGACAATGCCCAAACTCCACACCGACAACCACAATCAAAATCCAACTTGGAATTTCTACTAGAAAATTTTGTTTTAAATCAAATGAAGCAAAATGATGAGTTCAATCATCACAGGCTATTGATGAAGGATGCCATTCATCACCTCCCTTCTAAAGTGGATGAAGTCGCAATTCATGCACAAATATTGGAAAATCAAATTGCTCAACAAGCACTCTCCAATCAAACAACAACTTTAAGTTCCTTTCATATATTACCGAAGATGGAATATTTAGCAACACACATGACATCTTTTGGTAGTAGACTTATTATAGGAGAACCACTTTTTCCATCAAAGAAGACATCATATGAAGCTGTTGACATCAATGAACATATGGGAACTAAAGCACAAAGAGAGATGTATGCCACAACTACTCCACTTGATGATTTTTCAAATAAGCCACTTTTCCCCTTGCAACACATTTTTCATACAATTCTTGGTGATGAGAAAATCCTCTCTGGATCATATTCTTGTTATCTTGAAGAAAAATATGAAGGGACAAACAACAATGATGTCCAGATGACTATTGCAAATCATAAATGTACATATTTGTTCCAAATCAAAATAAATTGACAAAGAGGCACAGATCGTTAGCACAACAATTTCCAACCTCGAATCAAAGCATTGGACCTCCCTCTTGAGTGAGCACATTGAAAAAGAAGAATGAAGACCATGTGGGAGTTGAGCCCACCTTCTGATGCACCCGAGGTATCCAGTTGTTCAACTCTTAGGTTTGTTATGAGTAGTGAGGACACTACAAATTTCGAGCTTAGTGGGTACAAGTGACTGGTAGTTTTAGTTTTACTTTTCATGTTATTTGCTTTTAGTCATTTTCTTATGTCATTTAGTTGTTGCTTGCATGTTTTGCATTTCTTTTCACATCATTGCATGATTATTGAGTGAAAAAATTGATTGATTTGCCCTACTTCTTGAACCATCATATTTTGCAAAGAACATGGCTATATGATGACATATTGGACATAAATCATCATAATTGAACATTTTTGAAATTTTTATCTATTTTTCTCCATATGGTGTTTGGATAAACATGATTTCCAATTCTCTCACTCATTATCTCAAACCATGTAATCATTCAAATGCTTTGAATTTTTAAACTTTAGAACTTTTAGTAATGATAAAGTTGACTTTGCCAATCTTAATGCATTTTTCTCTACTCTACTCGGAAATTTTTACAAAATGAAAATCTTCTTGCATGATTAATATAATGAAGGGTGAACTAGAATAGGACTACATTGTTACAATGAAGGTTGGGGATACCATCTAAAAGAGGGAAATTAATCCCCAAATGATATTCCACATGCACATAGGCCTATATTAGCAGTTGACTACCATACCCAAAAATCAGATTGAAAATTTTCCTTCAATAACAATGTTATAGTAGGAAGATAGAAATCAATGAGCTTTGAGGCTTATCATTATATTTTTGGCTCTATCATATTATTTTTACTGATTACTCTCTAGTTGATTCTTTAAAGCAAATTGAATACTTATTTGGACTTAAAATCTTATCTTGGGAGTTAGAATTAACTTCATGTTCAGTCACATATCTAAATGATGAAAATTGCTATTTTGAGATCTATCAATTCACTTTGAATATGATATGATTTTTGCCCATCAGTTTATTCTAGCCATTCATCCAGTTCTTTTTTCTTGAGGACAAGTAATGGTTCAAGATTAGGGGGATTCAATGTACACAAATCATATCATATGTTCATTCCCTTTTAGTTGCACATTTCACTCAATTTAACCATATTTCTACTCTGATTCATGCTAAGATGTTTGTTTTTTGTTAATTTTGCTCTTGACATGTTTTGGATTTTAGATACTCCACATTATATGCAAAAAAGGAAAAAAATCCTAAAATCTAATCTATTTGGAATTTCCCGAGTTTCCCCAAATTCTAGAGTTCATTTCTCAACAAATATCCTTTTACACCATGTAAGGACCCTTCCTTACAATGTGTAACTCTCAAATAGCAGGCTTTTCACCAAAGTTCCCTTATGTCATGTGGAAATATCTTACCTCATAAGGTAGAAAGATCAGAACTTCACATAAAAGTTTCCTTACACCTTGTGGCCTTTCCACACGCTGTAACACTTACGATCGTGGGTCGGCTGAAGCTAAAAATGGATCTCACATGTCGTGTTGACTTACTCAGACGTCATGTGAAGCATATTTTCTATCGAGTTTTATAAATAAATGCTCATTTCCTAATATATAACGAACCACACCCATTCGGAAAATGGCCACACATCATTTGGAGCGGTTCGACACTGATGACAAGGATAGAGCTCTAGAGAGGCAACCTAGGAGAGAAAGCTAGGGCTTCTCGAGGAAGAATCCATTCCTAGCCCCATTTCTCTTCTCATTTCCTTCCCAAAATTGTAAAGAGAAGGTTGTTGAAGCGAGTAGAATTTTTAGAGACTGATCTCCATCTTTTGGACGGAGATCTTCTTCTTTTCTTCACTCCCAAAGATCCACTTGTTATTCCTCTTTCTTTTCTCATGTTTATTTCAATGATTTATCATTTGTGCTTGTATTTCCTCACCATGAGTGAATAAACTTCATTTCTTGGACATGGGAGAGTAGCTCCCATGTCATAACCAAATGTGACTTGAATTTCATATCTAATATTAGTTAATATTCTACTTGAAAACAAATTATGGTGTTTATTTCCTTGTATGCATGGTTGGCCATCATGTTTACATGTTTTATGCCTATATATTAGGGGTTAAGGAATAATCATTTTGAAAGCACATCCTTGACCATGGGAATGGCTAGGATTGTGCTGAGGGTTCTAGCTTACAGTCCAAAATTGTGTATATGCATGGGAATGCTATACGAGACTATGACTATCTTTTGTCATTGGGAAATGTATTAGATAAAATCAACCCACCCTATGAAGATCAACTACTATAAGTGAATTTATGGCTCTTATTTGAGTTATGTTGTGGAAGTGAAATCCCATATATAAGATCTGCTTCATATGATCTTTAATCTTTTCCCAAGTGATTAGTGACTTTATTTTCTTTCTTTCATATTTGCAATTTAGTTTGATTAAAAACCAACCCTCTTATTTTTTTACTGATCTAGATTGTAGAAAGTTAACAATTTTTTTCTAACTAGTTTATCTCCTTGTGGTTTGACCCCGAATACAATTGATCTCGTATAATTTTGGGTGATTGACGAGTTGAGACAAATATTATTTAAAACTCACTTGCCTTTGGCAATCAACATTGTACCTAGGAGAAAATCCTAAAATAGCCTCACATATGCCATTTTCTCCTAGACCTAGGTGGTTTCAGTCACAAATCAACAAGAAATCCATGTTTTCAAGAACAAACTACAAGAAGAAATAAGGAAAGAAAGATAAAAGTAGAAGGCAATCATCATAAAATGAATCTACAAAATTTACAAGTTATTTTCCTCCAACATGGTATCAAAGTCACATTTGATCCCCCTAACAACCCACCTAGGGGGGCTTAGCTACTCATAGTATGTAAAAGAGCAAAAGAAGAGGTAGAAGAAGAGAAAGTAGGCATAGAATCTTATAGACGCTCCCTTCTCCTTCACCTCCACCAGCAAGAGCAGCACCTGATGCTTCCTTGGTGGCAAGATGACATGGAATGGGTGGTGGAAGTAGCCAAAACCCTATAAAAGTAGGATTTTGAGGTTGAGGAAGGTAGAAATGAGGTAGAGGTAGGTGGGATCTCAAGGTGTGAGTGAGAAGGAGCTAGGAATGGCCAAGAAGTAGCTAAGGGTGGCTAACCTCATGCTCCATCTACCACCCAAGTATATATAGATGGTGGGGAAGCACTAGGTTAAGTGGGGTTAGGATGGGAGATGCAGTGCAAAACTACTGCTAGGATTGCTACACACCACAATTGCGGTGGATGAGATGAGCCTGGTTGTGGTGGAGTGGCACATAGATGTGGATATGGGTAAAATGTCATATAAAATTATGATTTAGGAAATCCAATAGCACGACCATGGCAGGTGAAGGGTGGCACAGGTGAGGTGTCTAACTCGACCATTTTGGAAGGATTGGCTACAACCATTTCTTCAAGTTGGTCATCGTAGAAGCCTGTCACAATAGGTGTGGTGTCTGATAAGGCATGGTATTGCTAAAGTTCCATAACCATTTTGATGGCCACGACCATGGTGGCTGAGTTGTTGTAGCATCTTGGAAACTGGAATTTCCCTGTGATATGGGGCACTCTCACAATGGTTGTGGCAAGGTACCACAACCTGTTTTGAGGACCAAAATACACTTTTTGGCTCCAAAGTCTTTCTCTTAGATGTTCCTAGCCTTGAATCTATTTTTTCCCATTTATGGAAGGTGTGGAGATGATCTAGGGTCCAATCCTAGGGTGTAGAAACCCAAGGATCCTCTCTTCTATCCAAGACATGGTTCAAATGCCTGAAAAATACACAAAGAGCAGCCATAAGTAAAATTTGACGTTAAACCATTTATTAGGGGAAAGAACTTGCAATCTAACATGTATAAATGTGACTGAAGTGTAAGAAAACACAAGATGAAACCTTAAAATCGGATGCATCATGTCCCTATTTTCCATATGTGTAATCTTCGCCATTAACTATCCAAAAATAGTTGGAAAGGTAGGATCAACTATGGTCAAAGTGTCAAACGGAAGCAAAATGGGTTGTTTTGGCCCCATCTCAGGTACTCTTCCATTTGGTACCCTAATGCAGCCCTATTTTAGGGCTCCATCTTGTGTCATATTGCATTTCAATCATATTTATACATGTTAGAGTACATGATATTTCCCCTAATATGCATATTTTTGTAAAATGCACTTATGGAAATTATTTGCATGTTTTTCTGGTACTTGGACCACACTTAGATGGATGAGAGAGATGGAGGGGCCCAAAGAAGGCCCCAAAGCTCCCACAACCTACCCCTAGTGGCCAAGAGTCAAGCTTAAGAAAAGAAGTCCATGGATCATGAAGTTTTAAGCTCAAAGTACAAGCAAAGCCCCCAGAACGGCCTTGGTAACATGAAACAGTCGTGCTACAAATGAAGAAATCAAAAAAAAAATCTCAGTTTTGAAGCAGCTGCAAAACATACCCCAACACGGCCATGTTGCGACCCTCCAACATGGCCGTTCCACGTAGCATGACCATGCTACCACTAACCCAACACGGCCGTGCCATGCAGCACGACCGCGCCACATATAACCCAACATGGTCGTGCTACCCAACCAGCCACTCCCCCAAAACAACCTGACATTTTTCACCATTTTTCACCTCGGCCATTCCCATCCACCATGTACATTCCACTCACACCTCACCATGGCCATGCTACCCAGCATGACCGTGCTACTCACAAAAAACCTAGCCACTTTTCCACTGCATTTCCCACTTTGCCCCTACGTGACCTATTGCTTCCCCCACACCTATATATAGGGGGTTGGCGGCTGTAGGTCGAGGTTAGCTACTCTAGGGCCACCCCTAGCTCACTCCTAGCACTCCATTTTGGCCCCTTAGCAATTCCACTCCATTCCCATCTCCATTCCACTCAATTTCACCATTTCCACCACCAAAACACTAGTTTATCCTAGTTTCTACCCATAATCCCCTTCATTCCATACCCTTGCACCTTGGAGGAGAGAGGAGGAAATCTTGTAGCAAATGGAGATGATGATTTCTTCATCTACACCAAGCTCCATGGCTTCTTCTACCTCTTTCTCATTTCTTTTTATATTTTTCATTTCCATGAGTAGCTAGGCCCCTTTTGGTGGGTTGTTTGGGGTGTAAAATGTTACTTTGATACCATGTTGGGGGAAAATGACATGTAAACTTTGTAATTTCATTTGCTAATGATTATGTTCTATTTTTATCTCATTATCAATTAATTGATTGTTGGTTTGTGTGTGAAATCACCTAGGAATTTAGGGAAATTGCTTATATGTGAATTTTGGGATTTGCCCCTAGGTCCAATTCTTGGATCCCTAGGTTGCCTCCCATCTTCCTACATCCTAATCAATCTCCCTTAACCTAAGTGAGAGATCTAAGTAGCTAGATTAGATAATTCTAGTGCAATCAGCATGGAGCCTTCTCAAGGCTAGAATGTGGGGGAATTGGGGTCCAAAGCCCTAGTTTCACCTCCCCATTACTACCCTTGGCCCCTAATTGCCCTAGGAATGTCTAATATAGAAACCTAGACTTGACTAGACTCTAATTGAATTGAACCTAATCCCTAACCGAAATGAGCCTCACAAGGGTAGTAGGGAGTGTTAGGGACTAGTTCCCCTATACACAACCTAGCATATCCATGGCCAGTTAGTAGCTTAGGCTAATTCATTAGACTCTAACTTGTTGTTTGGTTTGGATACTCTAAATGGAATCATAATGTTCATATGTCACCCCCAACTTAAGTGATAAGTGCATCCCCTAAACAGCCCACGCCTTCATTAATTGCTTTAAAACCCTAGTTTTCATCTTGCCTATCTAGTGTTAGCTTAGTTAGCTTTTTTCTTGCTTAATTAGCTTCTTGCCCTATTTTTGCCTTGTTCTTGCTAGTTTAGCTCTTTACTTTCTCTTGTGCTTTTCTCTTGCTCGCCTTAGAGTAAATTTTCTTTTCATACCTAGCTTAGTCTTTTCCTGCCTAATTATCTTTAATCTAGTCTAGGGTTAACTTAGGTTTCATTCTCTCCTTTAATTGCTTTCTTGCTCACCTAGTTTAACAATCAAATCACCTTTAAACCCTTAACCCTAGTCTCCGCAGTAGGAACCCAACCAACCTAACTTAGCTCTAGTTCCCCATTTTCTCCCTATGGATCGACCCTATACTTACGACCCTCCTATACTACAACACGACCCCCGAACTTGTGGGATAGTTGTTTTAGTAGAATTAGGTGTGTTAGTTAGGTTTATAAATTTTGAAAGTGAATCTCCCGTGTGTTCGAGTCTCGTGGAGTGCATCTAGTCACCCCTTGTTGGCTAGAGTGTATACCTATGGCTTGACGCACCAAGCTTTCTGGCATCATTGTCGGAGAATAGAAAGCACCATATCTACCTAGTAGTTGTGGTGTTGACTCTCTCCTTTGGCACCGTCTTTTGCCAGTTTACTTGTGTTTGATAGGAATCACACAAAGCTTTCTGGCACCGTTGTCGAGGATAGAAAGTGTAATGACCATGACCTGGTATTGAGGTAACCCTATTTGTTTTGGATAAGTAAGTTTCTTAGAAATTTAATATAATCCTCTAAGGTGTTTTGTTATCATGTGACACACTTATGTTCCAAGTTCGATCATGATTGAATGTCGTTTGAGAGATGTTCCTTTGTTTTGGACCAAAGTGCAATTTACCCAAGATGAGGGGTTATATTGCAATATGTCACATGTTGAACGTGCCCTAAGTGTTTTAGCATTATAAGAAAGACAATGATTCTAAGTGGTGGCTAGTGGAAAGCCTAAATACCAAGTTTCAACTTGTTTGAATAATGCTAGTACCTTATGCACCAATTTGGGTACAAATTGTAAGTTACCCAAAATTAGGGTTGATATAAAAATTACCACCTTTAGAGTGTTCCTACTTCTTATATGTATCATGTAGAGGAGAGAGAATGAATGAGACACCATGTTTGAATCATTTATGAGTGGTAGTATTCTTGGTGATGAAAAGTCCAAGAAAGGGGTTGAATGGAAACCCTAATTTGAGCTTGTATCAGGTTGTAGAATCCATATGGGAGTGCCTATCGGCCAAAGAGCCATAGATGGGATCCCATATCCGTTTTTGAACTCTTGGCCTTGTCCATGACGAGCTAAGTACCTCAAGGAGGTGATCCATGATGAGTTAGATGCTCCTTGCAAAAGTTGTATCGGTTTGCATACTTTATGAGATAAAGATGAGATATCTTATCAAACAAGCTAACTAATGGCTGAAATATCATCTCTAGATTATCCTCAGGTGTTTTGTGTCAAGATAAATATTATTGCATGCAAGGAAAGGTGTCAACCATGCATGGACACGTGGCACCTAGTAGCTTAAAAAGATGACACCTCATATACACACTTTTTCATGAACCTCAAGTATATATATCCTTCCTTTCACCCATAAGTGGACTTTTTCAAAATCTATTACCCCCTTACTCTTAGATATCATGCATAGAGTCTTGTTATCATGCAAGGATGAAGGATTATCGTGCATAGAGCCTTGGTATCATCCATAGAAAAGTGATATCACCCATTGCAAAGTGATATCGGCCAAGTGAGGGATATCAACCATAAGTGAGGGATATCGGCCACAAGTGGTGAGGTATCGTGCATAGGGCTGAGGATCTCAATTCTTTGACCTTTGAGAAGCTCACCTTCAATCTTGGGAATGTGAAGCGTTGGATCTTGGAGATTTGAAGTTGCTCTTGAGGCGGGTTATATAACTTGAACTCAATTATGCTATTATTTATCATCAATTTTGCCTTAGTTAAAAGATTTACTTTCAAATAGAATTTTCTTGCATAATTGATGAATCCATGAGCTTTAGTAGTAACCCAGGACTGATGTCCATGAACTAGAACAAGTATAAACAAGGTTTAGAGCTTGAATATGATGGTATCACCTTATAAAGTGAAATCGGGTTCAAGCACATAAGCAAGCACCTCTAATCCGATATGGTGATGCACCTACACCACTAAAACGATATGGATATGAGTTTATACTTCCTTGCATGATATGGTAATGTAGTATACACCTCTTGGACGATATGAGGTCAAGCATACACCTATTTGCCCGATATGGTGTGAAGCACATACACACCTCTTTTCCTGATATGGTGTGAAGCACATACACACCTCTTTGCCCGATATGGTGTGAAGAACATACACACCTCTTTGCCCGATATGGTGTGATGCACACACACACCTCTTTGCCCGATATGGTGTGAAGCATACACACACCTCTTTTCCCGATATGGTGTGGAGCACACCCACACACCTCTTTGCCCAATATGGAAGCAAGCACACACCTCTTTGCCCGATAGGGTGGAAGCACCTCAATTAAATATACTTGATTGAGTGACACATGTAGTGTGTTATGTCATATGATACATTAATATGTAAAGAGTTTAATGCACTTTGATAAGTGTAGGCTAACATACCTTTGAGAAAGGGTTAAGCCAAGCTAATAAAGTATGATGTAATCAATATCCTAGTGAGGATGAGAAAGAAACTCATATTTTGCATTGATAATTATTTAATGATAAATGATGAGAATAAATAAGTATGATTGAATACTTATGATATCATTGTATGCTCCTATATGTGTGGAGCAATGAATTAGGTTTTGGATTGATAATATGAACTTGAAACCCTATTCGGCTATAAAGGAAAACCATAACCCTAATAATGGGAAGGTTGTTTTTCTTTTATTGCATAAGCCTTGTGAGATATGTGAAATACTTGTACAACAAGTATAATGTTTATTTAGGTCTTATAACCTAGATATAGTTGTTGCCTAGTGAGAGGTGACAAGATGTTTAATGGCCTTGTGAGCCATGTGAATAGTTGTTGCCTAGTGAGAGGTGACAAGATGTTTAATGGCCTTGTGAGCCATGTGAATAGTTGTTGCCTAGTGAGAGGTGACAAGATGTTTAATGGCCTTGTAAGCCATGTGAATAGTTGTTTCTTAGTGAGAGGTGACAAGATGTTTAATGGGCCTTGTGAGCCATGTGAAAAGTTGTTTCCTAGTGAGAGGTGACAAGATTTTTATAAAAGTCTCATGATCTAGAGATTAATGTAAGAGATGGTAATGTTCAAAATAAACCAGGGAACTAGGAAACCCATAACATAATAATAATAATAAATGGTTACAGGGATAATAATGAAATCTTGGTCATACATACATTACGGGCATAGCCAAATAAGGGCTATAATGTTTGGGATATGCTAAAATGAAACATGAGGAATACTTGAATCACATAAAGGATGTGAATGTGTATGATGGTTTGACTGAGGTATAATGCCTAGTAAAAGTGATGTGGTATTCAGTGATGATTTTTAAGGGATTGATGTCCCATAATGAAAGTGAAAGGGAAATATAAAGGTATTCCAACTACTATGGAATCCTTAGCAATATGGCCATGATCTCACAGGATTGGTATAATCCAATACCTGGATGTACTCTCAAAATGATCTTACAGGATTGGTATAACCCAATGCCTGGCTAAAATCTATGATCTCACAAGATTGGTACAACCCAATGCCTGGTTGAACTCTCACAGGATTGGTACAACCCAATTCCTGGCTGAACTCTATGATCTCACAGGATTGGTACAACCCAATGCCTGGCTGAACTCTCACAAAATTGGTACAACCCAATACATGGTTGAACTCTCATGGGATTGGTACAACCCAATGCCAGACTGAACTCTATGATCTCACAGGATTGGTACAACCCAAGACCTAGCTGAACTCTCACAGGATTGGTACAACACAATGCCTGGCTGAACTCTATGATCTCACAGAATTGGTAAAACCCAATGTCTAGCTGAACTCTCACAGGATTGGTACAACCCAATGCCAGGTTGAACTCTCATAGGATTGGTACAACCCAATGCCTGGTTGAACTCTGTAATATCATAGGATTGGTACAATCCAATACCTGGTTGTAATATCACAGGATTGGTACAATCCAATATCTGGCTGTAATATCACAGGATTGGTACAATCCAATACCTGGTTCTACTCTTACAAGATTGGTATAAAGCTGGAACATGATGATGTTATCACAAGATAAGCTTGAGATGTTAGTATAATATGATGGGTAAATGATACACATGTTCTTCATATTCTTTATAAAGTGAATAGATGATTTACTGCTCTATCATAGACAGTTGCAATGTTTTAAAAGATGAGAATGTTCTAATCTGCTTATCCACAGTGATTAACCTTGCTTATTAATATAAAAGAACCCCTGCTCAGTTTTATACTATTTACCTATGATAATAACATTATTAGCGGAGAGTTATATCTCTCACTGGGATAATTGTCTCACCTTGTGGGATCTATAATTTTTAGGTGGATGTGCACGAGGAGGTAGAGATTGTTCTGTAGAGGACGGACAACAACAGCAGGGACAGCAGTAATAGCTCAGGTTGAGTGTACTGTCTATCGTGTCATGTAGACATAAGTCCTATGTGTCATCTTTGTACTCTATGATCCTCAGATTTAGTGTGTGATGGTTTTATGAACAATCTAAGATTTTAGCTTGTATGCCTCAAGGTTTGATGCTACTTTAGTATACATTTTGACAAAGCAATTGTTATATGTTAACCTCGAGATGAGATGGTAAAGCGTATGTACAATGTGAACCCCGATGTATACAAAGTTTTAAAATGGATCTCTTTACAAAAATGGTTTTAATTTTTAGTGATTTTTTTAATCTGTTGCTTATGATTTTTTTGCATTATTAGTAATGATTTGGCTATCGATTTGGTGGAAGTCGTTACAAGTTTGGTATCAGAGTGTAAGGTTTTTTGAGTCTACAGAGACATAGGACTAAGGTGTTGAGTTTGTTCTAGTATCCTCTAGTATATCTTATAGTGACTTCTTCTTATGCAGAAGTAGGGATATAACTCAAAGATGTCCAGAGAACCTAAGGGACACGTTGTTGAGAGCAATGTTGCTGCACCAGTAGGAGGTGCAAGGGATCAAGCAAGAGAGTAATCAGTGCCTGAGAATCCCCATTTTGATTGAGACATGATAGAAAACCCAGCCTTTCATGCTCTTTTTGGGCAAGTCATGACCACAATGATGCATATGGCAGACTGGATGCCAACACCAGCACCTTGGGCACTAGTTCCCAATGAGGGACATGGGTCTGGTAAGACTTTTGAACGACTACACTGTGTAGGAGCTATAGAATATGCTGGAACAACTGACCCAGCAGATGCTGATTTGTAGCTCACTAAGTTAGAAAAGGCTTTTAAGATCCTTAGTATCCCAGATACTGACAAAGTTAAACATGTTGTATACCTTTTGAAGGGTAGTGCTGGCCATTGGTGGGCCATAGAAGAGATAAAAAGATATGATGAAGAGGTTGGGTGGGAGGAATTTCATCAAGAATTCATCAATAAGTATTTTCCACAAACATACTTAGACAAAAAGATCTCACAGTTTGAGAAGGTTCGATAGGGAACCATGTCAATTAATGAATATGAAGCTAGGTTCATGCAACTTTTGCGGTTTTGTCCTCAAATGGCTCCTACTGAATAGGAGAAGATATGACATTTTGAGAAAGGATTGAATGCTGAGGTGTCTATCTCAGCATTTGCATTAGAAAGTAGAGAGAGATTTGCCACATTCTTGGAATCCGTCCGAAGGATAGAAAGGTCCGTAACAAAGAAACATGAGACAAATCTCAAAAGAAAGTCTACACAATCACATGAACAGTTGATTAGTGGTACTAAACAACCAAAATCTTTAGTATCACTGGTTCAAGCACAATATGGTACACCATTGCAGCAGTCACCAAGTGGGGACTGAGCTTACCATAAATGTGGACAGATAGGACATCTGAGGTGCCAGTGTCCAAGAAGAAATAATAAGATGACCCCACAACTAAGACACTAGATAATATGTAAAGGTAACATGTCAGACAAAACTTTTCATTCTAAATTATCTTTCCTTTTTTCTTCTCTATACCTATTGATCATAAGAAGGTAGTTATTGTTGAGCTTCCTTTAATTAGTCCTATAAGGACATGAGGAAGAGATAAGAAGGATGAAAACGTATATTCAGTTCAATATTCTCTTATATGTTTTAAAATTTCTCTCTTCATGTAGAAAGGGAAGAGATGTAAAAGAAACACCCAGAGAAAATTTGAGAAAGTAAGTATTAAAATTTAAAGAGATGAAACAAATATAAAACAAATGCATACTACCTAATTTCAGTTCTTGAATACCCTGGCTAGGTATTCATTTATTGAAGGCAAGGCAAGTATGGAACTCTTAGATTGATATCTTTCTGATTACTCTGATCAAGTAGTCATTTTGAGACAATCTAAAGAGCATAATGAAGTAGCAGATGTGGCACGAATATTTCTACCACATCCTAATTGATATATGAAGGAATATGAGTCAATCATATCAATTTATAAACAAAAGGAAATGTTTAGTATAATGAATACCTTGGTGTGAGGACCTTGAGGTAACAGTCACCTGATGAGAGGTGATAATGTTTAGTGATGAACTAAGGTTTTGAATACCCAGATCTAGTAATCATGATGATGACGATGCTAAGGGATGATGACATGCAATCATCTCTATAATTCCTATGCTGATGGCAAGGAACCAAAGAGGAAACAAGATTGAATGAGACATGGACAATTGAAAGTTCATGCAATAGTCGAAGAAGGTGATAATCTCTTTTCTTTAATAAAAAAATCCTGAATAATGATGGGGTGATAAGAAGGACTACGTTTCCTTGTATTCTTTCCCTTCAAGAACATGACAATCAAGTAAGTCTTATGACACTTGATATGCATGAATAAGAAGTAATCTTTAGATGGATACTTTGAAAAGTATCAGCTAGTCATGGATTTTAGTTCCAAGACAAAGTATGTGTGTTAAGTAATGTTCCGAGATGAAAGAAAGGTCATATTATATGTTTGGTTTTGCTAATAAAAATATAAGATGGAAATGATAAGATGTGTTTTTGATACATGTAATTAATATCAAGGTAAGGAAGTCTAGTGTCCAAGAAATTTTAAAGGTATGAAATAGTGATAACATAACTCCTAATCAGATGATTTATGTTGGTTACCTGGAATGGCCAACTGTGAGATCAATCTAAGTTACATAACATAGTATGGACAACATATGTTAGGGGTTTATGCTCTTCATAAACATGACATCGATAAGGTTGTACTAATTGAAGGAACAATTGTAGAATTATTGTGGGAAAAGCTTACCAAGCTAAAAATAATTCCTTAGAATATCCCTATCTAGATCTGTTGAGGAAACTTATACATAACATCTAGAGATACCTCTGAGATAAGTTCTTCTTTAATAAGTGGCCTCTCCTTATGACAAGAGAATTTACAACTAGGAATACATTTGGTACAAGTCATAAGAAATTTTAGTGTTGTGTCAGCAAACTAGATGGCACAGCAGATACATGTTAAGACTTGTAGTTCCAAGTGGGTGACAGAATGTAACTCTAGTTTTTTCTTGAAGGTGAAATACTAAACTAAGTGAGGAGTATGCAAGAATCCTAAGGTCAAGAATCTTATCACATAAAAGATGTAAGTCAATAAGGTTTGACACCTAAATTATTCGAAGTATGAATAGTACTTCTCTGACTTAGAAAGTGTTACCTGATACAGAAGTGACACTGCAACCATTAATAAAAAGACAGTTGGGTATGTGTCCTGACAGATTCTATGATGACTCTGAATGGAAGGACCTTGTACTGGTCAAAGTTCTATGGCATCTCTATGACATCAAGATGTTATGGGGAGACTTGATGATATGATGCATGAATGACAATTGTCTTTCTTCATCTGAGATTTCGGGGATGAAATCCTTTTTAGGGGTGACATGACCTAGGTTATGAGGTAACCCTATTTGTTTTGGCAAAGTAAGTTTCTTATAAATTGAATATAATCCTCTAAGGTGTTTTTTTATCATTTGACACACTTATGTTCTAAGTTTGGTCCTGATTGAATGTCGTTTGAGCGATGTTCCTTTGTTTTGGACCAAAGTGAAATTTACCCCATATGAGGGGTTATATTGCAATATGTCACATGTTGAACGTGCCCTAAGTGTTTTAGCATTATAAGAAAGAGAATGATGCTAATTGGTGGCTTGTGGAAAGTGTAAATACCAAGTTTGAACTTGTTTGAATAATGCTAGTACCTTGTGCACCAATTTGGGTACAAATTGTAATTTAACCAAAATGTAGGGTTGATATGAAAATTACCACCTCTAGAGTGTTCCTACTTCTTATATGTATCATTTAGAGGATAGAGAATGAATGATACACCATGTTTGAATCATTTATGAGTGGTAGTATTCTTGGTGATGAAAAGAACAAGAAAGGGGTTGAATGGAAACCCTAATTTAAGCTTGTATCAGGTTGTAGAATCCATATGGGAGTGCCTATCGGCCAACGAGCCATAGAGGGGATCCCATATCAGTTTTTGAACTCTTGGCCTTTTCCATGACTAGCTAAGCACCTCAAGAAGGTGATCCATGATGAGTTAGATGTGCCTTGCAAAAGTTGTATCAGTTTGCATTCTTTATGAGATAAAGATGAGATATCTTATCAAACAAGATAACTAATGGATGAAATATCATCTCTAGATTATCCTCAAGGGTTTTACATCAAGATAAATATTATTTCATGCAAGGACAGGTGTCAACCATGCATGGACATGCGGCACCTAGTAGCTTAAAAAGATGACACCTCATATACACACTTTGTCATGAACCTCAAGTATATATTCCCTTCCTTTCACCCATAAGTGGACTTTTTCAAAATCTATCACCCCCTTGATCTTAGATATTGTGCATAGAGTCTTGGTATCATGCAAGGATGAAGTAGTATCGTGCATAGAGCCTTGGTATCACCCATAGCAAAGTGATATCACCCATTGCAAAGTGATATCGGCCAAGTGAGGGATATCGGCCATAAGTGAGGGATATCGACCACAAGTGGTGAGGTATCATTCATAGTGCTGAGGATCTCAAGTCTTAGACCTTTGAGAAGCTCAACTTCAATCTTGGGAACGTGAAGCTTTGGATCTTGGAGCTTTGAAGTTGCTCTTGAGGTGGGTTATATAACTTGAACTCAATTATGTTATTATTTATCATCAATTTTTCCTTAGTTAAATGATTTACTTTCAAATAGAATTTTCTTGCATATTTAATGAATCCATGAGATCTAGTAGTAACCCAAGACTGATGTACATGAACTAGAAAAAGTAGAAAGAAGGTCTAGAGCTTGAAGATGATGGTATCACCTTATAAAGTGATATCAGGTTCAATCATATAATCAAGCACCTCTAACCCGATATGGTGATGCACCTACACCACTAAAATGATATGGATATGATTCTATACTTCCTTGCACGATATGGTAATGTAGTATACACCTCTTGGATGATATGAGGTCAAGAATACACCTCTTTTCCCGATATGGTGTGAAGCACATACACACCTCTTTTCCCGATAGAGTGTGAAGCACATACACACCTCTTTGCTTGATATGGTGTGAAGCACATACACACCTCTTTGCCCGATATGGTGTGAAGCACACAAACACACCTCTTTGCCCAATATGGTGTGAAGCATACACACACCTATTTTTCTGATATGGTGTGGAGAACACACACACCTCTTTGCCCAATATGGAAGCAAGCACACAACCTCACCGTTAACTCATAACTCAAACCAGCCAGTTCGGGCTTGAACCGAACATATGCTTGTTGCCGGGAAGGTGGTCTTCCCACCTCCCACCTTCCCTAGTGTTCCCCCTTGCTGGGGGCTCGCTTCGCTCGGTACCATGTTGCTATTTTTCCCTTGAATCAGAAATCCAATCAGGGGATTTCCTCAAAAGGTGAATGTCGTATATGAGCATCTCTCCACAATCCACAAGCCACAAGCCACAAGCCCGAGCCTGGCCCGGCGAGGCGAGGCGAGGTGAGGCGAGGCGTGGCGTGACGCGCACGCGTGTGCGTGCGTTGTGATGTGGCAATCTCACCCACCAAGGAGGTGAGCATACCTCCCTCCTAGGACTCCTTTGGACACTAGTGCCCCATGTGATCCTTCATATGAGGAACATAAAAGTTCTAGGAGTGAACAATATGGGATAAAACTTCTTTGCCATTTGCACTAGAAACAACACAAAATTCTCACATGTACTTGCTGCACTACATTGGGCTTAACCCATGCAAAATAAATGATTTTCTACAGTAATGATGCTATAGTAATTACGTGCTACAGTAATTACGTGACGCTACAGTAACCATCATTTATCTAACAATCCCCCACAAAGTCCAATGTGTAGTGTGCTCTACCATTCAGTCCTCCATATTGTGCTTTTAGCAGATACCTTTCAGTTTGAATCTACCTGAGTTATCCAACTGTGACCCCCGTAGGAACTAGGTGAATAAAAGTCTTGAACTTGAACCTTGGGTACAAGAGTATAGGTTGGTAACAACACAATAAAGACATGGTAGTAAAGAAAAACAATGCATTAAGGCCATGCATACAAAATTTTATATCATGATTGATAACAGAGAACAACCCAATTCTCCTGTTGTGGCCTACACAACATCAATCACTTAGCTGGAGTCTCCAAGGATGTACTGCTAACATCCTGTCCTAAGACTTGACACCATTAAGAGACTACTCTCTTACTAACTTGCAATCATGACACTAACAGGTTTCCAGGAGATAGACACACAGATGCTAGAAGCATCAAACAAGAATACATAGTGTCATCCGATTTACCCGACAGCTTGTTATTACCACATTGAACCCAATTTGTGGGATCTCCACTCTTTTGGGTTGGTTTGCTACTGCCTGCAAATCTATAGGGGTTTCAGTCCCATCCCCAACCTGGATTTTTCCACTAAAGCCAAGGTAAGACCTTTAGTGAAAGGATCAGCTGTATTATCTTTGGTACCGACGTAGTCCACAACCACGACCCCATTAGACACTAACTCCCTTACAGATTTCAATCTGACTTGGATGTGTCTATGCTGTTTTTGATTATACTTGGAACTCTTTATCTTAGCAATAGTTGTAGTGTTGTTACAGTGAGTGAACTGAAATTGCAAGAAGCGACTTCATTACCATAGGTAAACTAGACATAAGTCCATGTAGCCATTCAACTTCCAATCTAGTTTCATCTAAAGCACACAACTCTGCCTCAAAAGTGAACCGAGACAATATGGTCTGTTTCTTAGACCTCCAGGAAACAGCTCCTCCACCCAACAGGAATACATATCATGAGACACCATTACTCCCAGAATTCACGGCAATCCAGCTTGCATCACTATATCCTTCGACTACGGAAGGATGCTTACCATAATGCAGCCCAAGGGAACGTGTTCCCTTGATATACCTCAGAACTCTATCAAGAGCTTCCCAATGGGTCTTGTCAGGACAACTGGTGTATCTACTTAACTTGTTCATGGCAAACGTAATGTCTGGACGTATATAGTTCATAAGATACATCAAACTTCTGATAATATAAGAGTATCGTAATTGAGACACTGGAACCCCATTCTCATTCTTGAATAAGGGCTTGGATGAATCGTATGGAGTCTTAACAGGTTTACGTGATGTGTACTCAAACCTCTCCAATATCTTCTCAACATAGTGAGACTGAGAGAGAGTTATACCATCAGTAGACCTTATGATTTTAAGCCCTAAAATCACATCAGCGACACCCATATCCTTCATCTCAAACTTGCTACACAAGAACGACTTTGTCTCATTTACTACTTTCATATCGGAACCAAAAAGTAGGATATCATCGACGTATAAGAATAAAAAAATGAATCCATTATTGACAATCTTACAGTAGAGACACTTATCAAATTCATTAGAAATAAAGCCAAACGATGATATCACAGAATCAAACTTCTCATGCCATTGCTTAGGGGCTTGTTTTAAGCCATATAATGACTTAACAAGTTTACACACTTTGGACTCATTCCCACAAATCCCTCAGGTTGTTCCATATATATCTCTTCTTGAAGATCACTGTGTAAGAACGTGGTCTTCACATCCATCTGATGGATATAGAGATTATAAATAAAAGCCAATGCTATGAGCACTCAGATTGTGGTTATACGGTAAACAAGTGAATATGTCTCAAAATAATCTATTCCTTCCCTTTGTGTGCAACCCTTAGCAACTAACCTAGCCTTATACTTATTTATTGTCCCGTCTCGCATTAAGTTTCTTCTTAAAAATCCATTTGCAACCAACTGCAGAACAACCAGGAGGCAAATTCACCAATTCCCAAGTTCCATTTGAGAGAATTGATCGGATTTCATCATTAACGACTTCTTTCCAAAACTTAGCTTCTGGAGATTCCATAGCTTGTTTGAAAGTAATAGGATCATCCTCAACATTGTAAGTAAGAAACTCACTTCCAAAGTCTTTGGATGTCCTAGGCCGTTTACTTCTCCTTGGTTCAACTATTTCTTCAGAATCATCGGATTTCGAAATAGCATGTTCTGAGTCGCCCCCCACATTTGTCATCCTTTCCACGTGCTCGGGAATGGAACCTGTGGTAAATGAATCTTCTTGAGAAACTTCATTGGGCACACCAGTTTTCATAGGAAACACATCCTCAAAGAATGTTGCATCACGTAATTCCACAATTGTATTGACCTCAATGCTAGAGATATCTGATTTTACAATCAGGAATCTATAAGCATAGCTTGTCTCTACATAACCTAAGAATATGGCATCAACTGTTTTCAGTCCTAATTTCTTCCTTTTGTGTTCAGGGACAAGTACCTTTTCAAGGCACCCCCACACTCGAAGATATTTAAGACTCGGTTTCCTTCCTCTCCACAACTCAAATGGACTCCTCTCTGAATGTTTATGGGAAACTCTATTCAGAATATGGCAAGCCGTATTCAAAGCTTCCCCCCACATAAAGTTGGGTAATCTAGATGTTTGGAGTAAGGTATTTACCATATCTATTAAGGTTCGGTTTTTACGTTCAGCTATCCCATTTGATTGTGGTGAATAAGGAGCAGTGACCTCATGAACTATACCATGTAATTGGAAAAATTCCAAAAACAAGTTCGAGGTATATTCTCCTCCCCTATCAAACCTTAATCGCTTAAGTACTTTATCGGTTTGAGTTTCGACTTCTTTCTTATAAATTTGAAATTTATCCAATGCCTCATCTTTACTTCTAAGTAAAAAGACATAATAGTATCTACTCACATCGTCAATAAAAGTTATAAAATAACATTTTTGATCTCTTGTAGCAACATCATTAAATTCACAGATATTTGTATGAACGAAATCCAAAATTTCTGAATTCCTATTCACATAATGAAAAGGCTTCCTAGGCAATTTAGCTTGTACATAGATTTCACATTTATTGTTGCTAATTTCAGATTTAGGGATCAAATCTAGATTCATCATACGCTTCATTGAGGCAACATTAACATGTCCCAAATGTGAATGCCATACATCAAATGAAACAAGATTCATGCAAATAGAACTATAATCATTCAAATTTCAAACAGAATTTGAAATAGGTTCAACATGAAACTTAAACAAGTTCTCCACATCACATAAGTACCCCTTGCCAAAAAAAAAAAAGAATCACAAAGGCGTGTAATAATAGCCTTATTACATTTACAGTCTACTCTATAACCTTCTCTAACTAATATGACGCCACTAAAGATATTGCATCGAATGGTTGGAACATGTCTGACCCTGTTAAGAGTCAAAACCTTCCCCAAAGGGAACTTCAAGTCCACCCGTCCTTCACCTTTGACTTCTATAGAGATGGAATCGCCCAAAGTCACAGACCGACCTCGAGAGGCCTGATAAGACACAAACAGGGATTTATCAGCACACACATGTACATTAGTCCCAGTGTCAATTATCCAATAAAGTGGTTCAAAATAGAAAGGATTTCAGGTTTAATAGATACGTACCCATCATTGAGGTTCAAGGATGTAGTCATCATGTTGACTACAGCCTCCTCAGTTGCAGATGCGGTAGCTTTCTTTGCCTTCTTAGTAGGACAATCCTTGTTCCAGTGGCCAACCTGTCCACAAGTCCAATAAGGTTTGTTCTTCGGTTTCTTTTGGATCTTTGCCTTGGGTTTATGTGCATTCTTAGATTTCTTATCTTTGGTGTTTTTCGTAGAAGTAAGATTAAAAGTTATATTTGCATCAGTAGGCACCTTGACCCCTTTCTCCTTTAAGTGTTCTTCTTGTATATTAATATTCATCACTAGTTCATCCATGGTGTGTGTCCCTTTGCGATGCTTCAGAGACATACCAAACGACTCCCAAGACTTAGGGAATTTTTCTATGATAGACATAACAACAAACTTCTCAGGCAACACCATCTTGGCATCTGAGAGTTCATGAACTAGGAGTTTTAGATCATGTGTTTGATCAGAAACTGATTTACCCTCAACCATTTGAAACTTAAGAAATTTAGACACACAGTATTTTTCAACACCTTGATTTTCAGTGCTAAAATTCTTAATTAACAATTCCCATAAAACCTTGGACGTAGTGACTGGCGGCTTTGAGTAAGAATCATACAGTTTGTTATTTAAACCAAATAGAATCAAACCGCGGGACGTTTTATCACCCTTCTTCCAATTAGTAATTATATTTGCATTATCAGGAATTGATTCATCAGATATAGGTTAAGTTTCAACTAAGTCCTGATCATAACCCGCAATATTCAGCCAAATTTCCATCCGACTTCAATGGGAAAAGTTGGTACCAGTAAATTTTCCAGGCATATTGGTTGATTCAATTTTACATCCCGAACCACCCTAACCGACCATTGTTAATTAATGACAGAAATTGATTTCTTTAAGACTGTTGTTAATATTTATTATTGTCGTTCATGCAACAGTGACAGGTGCAATGTAATTAACAATTCAGGCAGATCCAAAATAAGAAACGAAGTTCAAACAAAGCAGGAGAATAGAAAAAATAGGAGTTAGATTCGCAAACCAGATCATTCGTTGAGAAACAAACGCGTTACTTAAAGAAATCAGTGCCCGACAATCCTCACGAATAGGTACCGTTCTCCCAGTCGTGATCCGGCACGAACCTGGAACTTGCACATCTTGCTCGCGCTCGTTGCACTGCTACCAGTGCAGCACAACAACCGCAGGAACTACCGCCTGACAATTAATTACACGAGTAATTAATTACTTAGTTTTATCCTAGTGAAAAAAGAAGACGGAAGACATTCTCCACAATCTACAAGCCACAAGCCACAAGCCTGAGCCCAGCCCGGCCTGGCCAGGCGAGGCGTGGCGTGGCGCGCGCGCGCCCGCGTGCATGTGTTGTGATGTGGCAATCCCACCCACGAAGGAGGTGAGCATACCTCCCTCCTAGGACTCCTTTGGACACTAGTGCCCTATGTGATCCTTCATATGAGAACCACAAAAGTTCTAGGAGTGAGCAATATGGGATAAAACTTCTTTGCCATTTGCACTAGAAGCAACACAACATTCTCACATGTACTTGATGCACTACATTGGGCTTAACCCATGCTAAATAAATGATTTGCTACAGTAACGACGCTACAGTAATTACGTGCTACAATAATTATGTGACGTTACAGTAACCATCATTTATCTAACAAATCTAGCCTCTCTTCTATCCTTCCGAACTGGTTTGAATAACTGTGGACAATGGTTAGATGATAGCCCATGGAGTTGTTCAAAAACCAACTCCGGGATATTTCTGATAAAAGCCTCATTCTCTACTGCTCGATCCAGATGCTCCTGCATACTTCCATTCTTGTAAGTAAAATGTACCCTAAGCCTGCGTTTGGCATAAGACTGGGATTCTAGAATCTGGACTGGGTTAGTTGGGATTAGTCTGGATTCCGTTGTTGGGGTAGTCAGGATGCAGTCTGATTTTGTTTGGCAACACAGTTTGATTCTGGTCAGCTGGTCTGATTTGAGTCTGTGTGCAGTCTGAATATGTTTGGCTGCAAGTCTGATTCTGTTTGACAGTGTAGTCAGTATCTGCTTATTCTGTCATGTTCTTGCAGCACTGTTTGAACAAGTACGCAGAATGTGTATTTGTGATGCCACTTCAACCTAAGTTTAGAATATATTAAAAAATTATTTTATTTGTGTTGTGTGGGTTTTATTTTGTATAGTAATATTAGTGCAAATAAGATATGATAATGCTAATTTTTACGTGGTGATTAAAAATTAATGAAACGTTACTGTCGTCTGGAATGACATTTGCATGTGGTATATATGTAATGTTGAACATAGTTAATTGTCGTCATTAGTTAAAAAAATTACATTATCGTCAGTAACAGTCAAGCTACATGAAATATGAAATTGGCCTAATATATTTTGTTCATAACATAAACAAATTACATTATCGTCATTAAAAGCAACTGATAATAATCATATTGTCGTCATTAGTTAAACATAAATGATCACTAATAATAAAATAATTGTTTACGTCAGGGGAGAAGGAAAAAAATGGGAGAAATAAACAACCAAACAAAAGCTAAGATTTTGACAAGGCACTTTGGGGGGACATGGTTGGATGTGGATCTTGATTAAAATTGGCCAACGTTATGGCCTCATCGTACTCGTCCCATGATACTGGGCATGATTCCTGCACCGGCTGCTTGTTTTGTTGTTTGATGTCATTTTTTTGGCCAATCAAACAACAATGGCAAATGAGGAACATGTTGACTGACTCGGCCCTTGACTTGATCATCGGTCCCAATTTTGCCCTCCTCCTCCTTTGTGTGATTGCAACATGGTTTTGTGCATAAAAGGTTATCTTCAACATATTTCTAAATTTTTTCCGGTGACATCAACAGTTTTTCAAATTTTGCCCTTGCCCTTGCCTTTGCATGCGATGTCAACATCTAAAATTAATAAAAACAAAGGTATGAACAAATAACATAAGTTGTAAAGTAACGGTGGCAATAACATAATAATGAAGTAGGAAATTTGATCACATTATGGTAGCAACATATAATATTGTATCACGTAAGTAGAGCATGTAAAATGTTGTGACGCAAAAACACAACTACAACATTTAGCACATATGTTACAAGTTCACTTGTTTATTTCAATCGTCAGTGCAAAAAAAATCCCCGTGGGTAAGTGCGACGCGTCGTCAAAATGTTGCGTTCAATGCCTTGTTGCACAACCAATGTGGGGGGAGGCAATAAATCTCCCAATATGAACATATTGTCTCTTACAAACTCTCTCTTGATGTATTGCCATCGCATTTGCACCTCAGCCAATGAAATGTAAGGGCCTCCTATTATGAATAAGAACTGGTGCCATGCCTCCATCCAAGCCTGTGTAGAGTATACTCCATTTACACATCTACCCACGTGATATTGGGTTCTCATCAAACCCCTGAGAACCATATCAAGCTCGATAGACCAGATAAAAGACGGTGTCGGCGGTTGGCCAGCCATATAACAGATTCTGTAAGTAATATAATTTTCAAACGTAAGGGTGTATATCACAATTAATTGTATTATTTGATTTTACCTAACGTTAAGTAAAATTTCAATTAATAACATACATCATTAATAAAACATTCACCAAGATGAAGAAAAAATTCATAACACTTATAATATAATATGACGTTTATAAAGGTACCTAAATTAAACAAGTGTATGATGTTCATAACATCATACTTTTGCCATTCAAACAGAGAATACAATGTAAATGTATTTTCCATTCAACATTATGGAGTCATTTGAGGTGAAGGGATGTCCTGAAGCAGACGACAATCTTCCTCCAGACTGGCAACGTTGCGTTCTAAAACCTCATTCTCATACTTTTTGTTACTATATAATTCATCGTAGTTGTGATGAATTTCAATGAAGTCCTTCATGTTCATCGCCTGACCCACACTGACTTACACTCAACAGTTAGTAACATAATCTCCACTTTCAATGAATAAATTTTTGGGGGGAGATCGACTGCCCAATGGAAGTATCTGCATCGATCTTTTCCCTAAAATGTAGTACCAAGTTCAAGTTAATGGCAAAGAATGCGGAGCCTCGAAAAGGGCATACAATTATTTATTGATGTACTATCACACCTCACGAGTAGGGCATATGTAATACATTTCTCTCGGCCTTTGACTCAGAATGGCAAAGTCATATAACCCTGCATCCTCTGCGTTAAGCCATAAGGATGCATTTAGCCCACAATCACACCTCAGAACCTCAGATGGAGTCATCAACATCTAATAAAACAAAATTGATGATTAATAGAAAAATGTCGGGTTCATGACATAGTTTTCAAAGATAATATGAAGACCATTTGTTCAGGAGTAGCTAATTGTTACAACAGACAAGTGCAGTTCATTTGGACATACCATAATATAGTATATCTATGACGTATTGTATCCATCTTCTTCTGTTGAAGAGTCATTATCCCTCATTATTTGAAGTCGGTGGTGAAGATATCGGCACCTCTCCCGCATACTTGAAATTTCTTCTTGTAACCTATCGGTGTCTGCTCTTGTTGAACATACAAAGTCACAATGTTCTGACCAGAACTTCCATTCGCTACGTGCATATGCGAGCTGTGATACCATTGCATCCCTAATTGAAGTCAGCATAGCCATTGTAGTTGTACTTGGTGTGCGGGCAACCTCATATGGCATCTGGTTGGTACAAGACCCGTACCACATGTAAAATATGGCCTGTGGCAATTATTGTCTTCAAATCGTCTATTTGCCGCATCTGTGGCATCCATGTACACTCGTACGGTGCACTGCAGACCACATGGGCACGATGGCATGTCATTGTCCATTTCTAGACAGAAAACCTAATGAGACATAATTTCACATTGTTTATAAGTAGGCAAAATTGTAGCCAACAATTGAGTTTGGGAACAAAAGTTGGCCGTTAAGTTACAAAAATAAATTGGAAAAGGGAGTAAGTGAAACATGTTGTAGAACATGTTTCAATGTTTGCAAGTTAGAAATCAAATGTATAAATCACTGATTTGCCCACATAGAATTGGCAACAGTTTCGCGCAAAACATCTCCCTCTCTAGCATCGTCCTGGCTTGTTTGTTGGAGAGAACTCAATTCGTTCAAGATGTCAGTGGTAGTATGAGGCTCAACCATGTTTTTTTCCATCATAGGATCACCATCATTTTGGCTCGGGATAAAATTGTGAATGATACAACAAGCCATTACAATCCGAGACTGAGACTGCACGGGAAAAGTTTCTCCTTTACGAAAGTAGGAAAACCTCTTCTTCAACACACCAAAGGCTCGCTCAACAACGTTACGTAGTTGAGCATGTCAGTGGTTGAACATTTCCTTTTTGCTAGTGTATGAGCCTCTGTTACCCCGATACTCTGTTATATGGTAAGCAACGTTTCGATATGGTGCAAGAAATTGGCTGGTGTTGGCGTACCCTGCATCAACAAGATAGTACTTCCCAACGGGTACTTTGAACCCGCTTGTGGTTGTAGCTGCGTGAAGTACCCTTTGTTCAGCAGTAGATCCCTCCCAACCAGTCATGATATATGTAAACTCCATTGAGAAGTCTTCTATAGCCATGACATTCATGGAAACATTCCCTTTTCTATTCCTATATCGGTTCTACTTATCGCGCTTTACCAAAACGGGGATGTGTGTCCCGTCAATTGCCCCAATGGCATCTTAAGACAAGTATATAAGAAATACTCAAGTAAATACCAAACTCAACGATGACGATAGTGGTTATATTAACAATGGAATGGACAATGGTCAACTAAGTGATGGTCATACCTTGAAGTAAGTGTAAAATCTTGAACTCTCGGCCATGTGGCAGTGCGGAGTTGTGGATGTAGTTTGACATGACAATATATTCGTTGCACAAAGTACACATTGCATCCAACACCTCGTTAAACTTTCTACTTATGGTCTCACCACTGTGAATGTAGTCCTCAGCCAGAACACAGTTGGTATGGCCATGGCCAACCATTTGAAGGAAGTAGCAAATTGCGTCCACTGATGACACACCTCTGGTACTTTTCAACAAACCTCGGTCCTCAAGTTTGTCAACAAAGGCTAAAACTGTGTTGGGTAGCATACGGTACAGATCGTACGACCTCCTTTCATGGCCGGTTATTATTTCTAAAACCTTTTGATGGACACTCCTAATACTAACCAATCTCGGTATTGGTTGGTGTGTGGTTGCGGCGTATGAATTTTGCATGATATTGTGGGATATTTGGTCAGCTATTTGGTAGGATATTGCGTTAGCAATGTCATTAACCGGACCAGACATAAGATGCATTAGTTGTAGAATATCATCAGTTGTTTCATATGGATGAATACCAGCCATCACGTCTAGAATTAAAAGTGATTACCCACATCAGAAAAATTTCAATATATTGCAGAAATGAAATTAGGGCTATAGTGACAAAATAGCAAATACTGACCAAATAGCAAATAATAAGATAAACCATTACATAGTACCATAGTTCAGAGATTGTTCCCAATGGAATAAAATAGTACAACAACAACTTTTGATAAAGTTCACCAAATAAAAGGTAGGATACTGATATAGTTCTTAAATTAGACAACCTCAAAAGTACGGTGGAGATTGTGGCATGAAGGGTGATTGTGATGCAAATGTTGTGTTCTTCATTTCCCACAAGTCTTGCAACCAAATGGTAATTTTTTGTGGGGTGTCCATAAGGCTTAGGTAAATGTTACAGTTAGCTGGATCTTTTATGGTGTGCACAAGAGTGGTAAAAACTGGGACAGGGGCGTCAGGGTAGCTTGCATGAAAGTGGTACAAAATGGTTTGGTATTCGTCTTTATCATTAGACCTAGCAGCAATTCCACTACCCATCTCATGTACCTTGGAAAACACCTTTGTGAATTCGGATACGACATCATTAGACAGGACACAACTATCCTGTTAGCTTGACGCTCGCTTCCTATGTCTGATCATGGTGGGAGTCCTTGCACCAACACCTTGGTTATGTGATCTGTCATTGGTGTCCTCACTTTGTGTCCCAGAATTAACCATGTCTTTAGTGAAACCGGATGGACCGGTTGGACCAGTCGGTTCTGGGCAGACAAATGAATCATATGCATCTAGGTCAACAACAACATCATCTTCAGATGCAACATCAGAAGGAGGTTGTCTATCGGTTGAGGACATTGCATGATGGCCCCTAGCTATGTTCCTCCTCCCCATCAACTCGACGTTGTGGTAGTGGTAGAATGGTCTGTTGATCAATCTCACTAGTTACATGTTTGCCTAAAATAGGGGACAACTACTGATTAGGTCAATATTAACAAATTTAATTTAATATATAATATTTAGGGGAGTGTATATTATTAGTCATACTGCAAGTGCCTCCCTCCACTCCGGAGTGTCAGGCAATATTGGCTTGTGCCTGCTGTCATCCCATCCAACACCACTTTTGTTGGTCACTGATTTTAGCTTTGCATAGTCTCTCTTGAGGTTCTTCCACCGAGTTTTTAACTGATCCAATGTACCCTCGTTCCTCCCCATCCTGATATGCCAATCGCGTAGCATCTCCCTCCATGCGTCCCTAGTAAATATTCCATCGACGCACCTACCCATGTCATATTGTCTCCTCAATGCCGCAACCAGAGCCTCATCCAACTCTTTCGACCATACAATACAGAACCTTGGGTCGGGTGCAGCCATAGTAGCAATGACACTGCGATATATCACTTTAGTATGGGTGTTTAAACGAAACCGTTATACAAACCTAGTATGAGACTACGCAGTTGAAAGCAATAACTTGTATTGAAGTAGGCTAAGACAAGATCCATTAGCCGGACCAGACATAAGATCCAAAATGTGTACAACAAATTTGAAATTGTTGTTAAATTTGAAATGGTTGTAGAAAACACATCATCCAATATGTTCATTACAACAAAACTACATAAATAGCAAGCATTCAGCATGGCATTCACATTAAAGGTGTTTGTATTGCTCAAGAGATATACCTGGTAAGCCGAATTGAAGGTTGAAGAGAGTTGCACGACCAACGACAGGGTCAGGGACGGTACATACAAGAAATTTAGAGGGAATACAGATTAGCCTAAATTGTTGGATTATTTGCAATATAATCAACATAATACTAATGGGTGTACATTTTGGGCGTACATGAGAAATAAAATCATTCATTCAAGCTAACATTAAAATCATTCATTGAAGCTAACATATATCACAAAGCATAATTGTTTCACAACAGAACTGGCATTTGAAGTATATATCCATATACTAACATATATCACAAAATTCCTATACTAACTGGTAAAAAATTCCTAACCTCACAACACAACTGCCATTTGAAGTATATATCCCTATACTAACTATATATCCATACACTAACATATATCAAAAAATTACCCATACTAACTATAATTTTAGTTGTATATATATTTTTATTATAAAGATGGTCATGATTTTTTCTTGGAAATAGAGATCATACGATTCATGACATAACCTCATAAATTTGACCCAAACCTGGTTGACAGAGACTCGACTAAATTTTCACATGTCTTTCAGTATGTGGTAATGACCACATTTCAACAAGTTGTGTATGTGCTTATTGGTTCAAATTGTATGTTTGTTCCACCAGTCTGTCTATGTCCCAGGTGGCGGGATGAATGAAGTCTGTGCAATTGACCACAAGTCCATCTTTCAAAAATTAAAATATTTACATGTACAATTACAGGTAAGAATTAGAAAATATTGATATATGTCTGCTATATCAATAGTGTGTACAATAGTAACATTGTAAAAATATTGATATATGTCTGCTATATCAATCACGTAAAAATATTTGAGCTTAAGAGGATGTGTGTACAATAGTAACATTGTTCATAGTTAGAAAAGGGCTATAATATGTGGGTAAACTGAACAGAAAGTAAAATAACAAAAACCACCTCATGTAGACAGAGATTCTAGTGGATAATTGCAAATACAACACTACAGACCTTGGCCAATCATGTAGACGGATTAATAGTGGCACACACCTGGATCAGATTGGAATGCACGCATCATTTTGCAGACTCCAACCCCAGTTCTTATTCTTCTTTGATTGAAACTAAAAAGATGTGTACTCCCTTAACTCCCTAACTAATAAAACATGTGACAAGGCCACCTTTGAAATTATGTTTTGTAGGTTGTGAATACTTGAGCTTTGAGGAAGAAATGCTGAAGTGCATATGTAATGAAGAAGATCATTATAAATATAGTATATGATAAAATTAACGAGACTATGCCATAGTCATTGGAATGGACTTTATGATTGAAATAAGTGAAAATAATGCATCTACCATCGTAGTGTTTGAGGTATCTTCAAACACAAATATAATGAGGTCATTATGTCTATCATTCTAGAGCCAAATTTAGTGTGACTCTTGGGGGGTTGGGGGGTTGATGGAAATCAAAGATACCACATCAAGGATAGCCCAAGTAGATGACTAGAAGAACCACCTTTCCATCTCAGAAACAAAACATGCATCATTGAGAATACATGAAATAAATGTGTTATGAATCATCAACCCCCATTTATTGGATGCTTGCCTCTTATAATGTTGTTTATTGGTGACACATAAAAAAGAATCAATAAATATATCAATGGTTGGAGTAAAGTGTTTTTGGCTAACGAACATGTATTGCAAAAAAACAAGACTAGTGTTTTTCGTGTGGACAATGATAAATTTTTTAATTACAGTTCATTAGTATGTTATCAATAATATTTAACATTAGGCCAATATAAGAAAAGAGCACGATGGTCTCCTGGGCAGTACTTGGAGTGTCGACAATGTTACAAGAATAGAGAGTTTAAATACAAGGGGCATACATACAATAATTCGTGTTTTCCTGGTAACTGACCAGCAAAACTGAGCCCTACTTGTTACTCGTGTACAATACAACAACAATATCATGGCGATAATACAATAGTCAACAACCATGTGATTATACAACATCCCAATGACCCCTGTTACTCATGGACATAATACAACAACAATATTGTCTGAATCAAGCAAGCATGCAACCAGAATATGAGAAAATGTGTGTTGTTGTTTGATAAGAACAAATACATGCTCAACTAAGATGACGAAAATAGGAGCACGACCAGACATTGCCAGGGACGAAACATGTGACAAGAAATTGAGAGAGAAATACACATTAGTTTACTGATTAAATCATCTATCGTTACAAGAGTAAAGATAGGAGGCTAGCAAACAGAAAGAAAGAAAAGGGTCGGCGGAGACAAACCTTGCAAGCAGGTCGGAGACTTCCTAGTAAAGGGGCTCGGCAGCGGCGGCGGAACAGAAGACTGTGTCGAGGGTTCGAAGGTGAAAAGCGAGGAGATCGCTAATGAAGCACAAAACTATATAGCAGCCGCGACAGTGCTTGCCCTTGCTAGGGTTTACTGCACGGATTGTACACGGTGAAATTGGGCGCTTTGATGGGAGATGACAACTCGGGAGGGTTCCTTGTTCGCGTGTAGACTGCCGGTGTAGCTCGACGCTTGCAGACGAGCCACAACATCCATACATCCGCTTGATTGACCTAGTATTCCGCCTACTCCACTGGGCAGGGTTTGCCGTACGCCAGTCGCCTGCCATGGCTTTGCCGCTGGAAATGATGGGTCAGCTTTAACTCACGGATAATAGTAATGGCGAGGTCGTCTCGAGGTCTCGGGAGAGGAGGTCTCGTGAGAGAAGAGAGCACAGACCACAGAGCAGAAGATAGAGCAGGTAGAGGGGAAAGGCGAAGAATGTCGGGATGGGTGTGGGGCGAGGAGAGGATCAAATCGCAAAAACTGGTTTGTGAACCGAAATCCCGTCCCTCGTGGGACTGGGAGAACCCGGGTTAGGGGGTTCCGTTATCCCATAACGAAGGTTTTTCAGGGTTGCGAACCAAACACAAATCAGCCTCAAACCGACACTTGTTTGGTAGGGTTGGCACTAAAAGACAACACCAAACCACGTTTCGGTCCCGTGCCAAACGCAGGCTAAGAATCCCAAGTCGGATAGCCCATCCTCCATAAGTGTGTCCTTGAAGACCCTAGCTTCTGTATAGTTATATCTATCACTACCAAACTTCTCAGTGGGTACCAAAACGTCGTATTGAAGTACCCCACGACTACCCATGGGTCATTGGTTTCTTCGCTGGTATCAATCAAGTGTTTCCATAGCAGCTTCCTCATGGTAATATGTGGCTTAGCATAAACAAACGTAGCAGTCATACGCCTATTGATTTTACAGGTGACAAACTGCCTGTGGCTACTCAGGATTTGTACCTTATGCTCCTCACCTTTCCAGCATACCCAGATGCTACCGGAGAACCCTCCCGATGCGAATGTGTAAAGCCTAGACTTTTGATGGTTCTAATCGCCATCACTCCACTAATTCTTGGTTTAAGGACTGTCGTAACAGCAGGCTTATACTTATGCAGTAGACATAACATCTATCTTTGTTGATACATTCCAATACAGCAGGTTTATTAACTTGCATGATTTTTTTTTTTTTTGAAAATAGCTCAATATCATTAAAAGAAAGCCATACGGCATCTACAAGATAGACATCTCTCATCAAATAACCAAGCAGCAACTCCTTTTGCGGAAAGATATAGCACAAGGCTCAGATTGGGATGCGATAGGTACGCTTCTGCACCGTCCACCTCTAGTCGTGGCTGTCTAAAGCAACTATCTCGGATGGAATTCGTCAATCTACCAGAACCTATGAGTACATCTTGATAGGAGTAAGCAAAGCCACTGACAGAGATTACCATCATGAAGACAACGAAAAGATTACTCGATAAAGAGCTTGACCCCAAAAAATAAACGACACAAAACTAACAACACAGACACAACGCCCCACCAAACAGGACGAGAAACACAACTACTATCGACGCCACTAAGGTTGCCCACCAGCAGACTCGGGAAGGAGGCCAAAACCCAGTGATGCAGATACAAAGGAAGGATGGCTCATGCGGAAACAAAGGTGGGGAGTAGAGGGTGCCGGGAACTCCACCACCACTCCCGACCACCACTGCGAACAGGGGTTGGGAGACCCACACGAAGCCCAAAACCCAGCTTCCTCCTCCTCTGCCTAAAACACCAAGGGGTGCCCGAGCCCACCGTCTGCCAAAGAGGGAACCCGAGGCACGACACGACGAACTAACGACACAAGAAACCCACACCGAAACTGGAAATACACAAGAAGGAAAAAGGCAGACCAACCTGCCCAAACCAAGAAACGACCAAGCAAAACAAGAAACGAGAAGAGAACAAGACGCAGGAGAGGGCGCCACCTCCGCCAACACCAGGAGCAGGAGTCCGGCTCGCCAGCCTCCCAGCTCGCCACTCCAAACAGCCGCCGTGGGAACCAGATCAGAGAACCGGACCTGCCACAGCCGCCGCCAAACGGAGGAGAGACCCGAGGAAACCCAGAGAGAGGCCTGCGCCTGAAGACGGGGAAGAAGCGAACCGAGGAAGAGGCCTGGGGGGAGAAGGTGGCAGGCAAAGGCTGCCGGACCCCTCCCCCAAGCCGGGACGCCGCGCGAGAAACGATCTGACGCAAGGCCCCCTCGCAGTCGCCGCACTCGCAGTCGCCGCTAGGGCTGGGAATCTACTTCCGGCTCTGAACTGCGGGAATATACACAAGAATTAAAACGCGGCCTATGAACAATTTTTAAAACTTGCATGATTTAAAAGCAATGTAGTACCTACTGTCCTCAGTACAGTTTAGTAGCGGGTTCATCCTCTTCTCTAGCTTCGACAACAATTCCATCTTCTCGCTATTTAGTAACCGTCACAGACTCTGCGCTTGCGAGCACCTCCGAGTTGTTTTTAGTGGCAGACATCTCCTCAGAACTTGTTGATTGGTCCGTTAACCGCATGCTCCTCCTGCGAGCCGTAGCCATTTCTGGTGGTTTTCTCCTCTTCATAATTAAGTTGTTGCTTGATCCGATTTTACGTGGCATCAAGCTTCTCTCCTTCTTACGTGCTCCCTTTCTACCTTTCTTCAATCTGGATGACATTGTAGCCTTCTTAGTATCTCCATTGGTGTTGCACTTCCCCATATCCTCTTCCACTGATGCAACATCATTATCCTCATTTATTATAATCACTTCATCTACCTCTAGGTTTACTAGTGTGTGCCTCTCCTTCGACTTTTGCATTGAGTTTCCTTCTCCCCTGGCTACGTCAGTGTCCCTCATAAAAGTGTTGGTTACGTCTCCCAATACTTCTTTGTCTGATGTTTCTTTGTGGAGATGTGTATGTGGCTTCTTTTTCCTCCACACCGTCACTGTCCTCACCTGTCCTGCAGACTCCTCATTTGTGTTATGCACCACATCGTTGCTTACCTGTCCCCCCCCCCCCCCTTTTCCTCTTCCTACAGTCTTACAAAATGGTTAGACGTGTCTGCCTTAGCATTAACTTGCACGACCTTTTGTTACGGACCCAACAGTTCCACCTCGGCCGTATGAGCAGCTAAAGAGGGCTGATATACTCCAAGAGCACTCCCCCCATTGGACATGTCTTTTGGGGTGGATCCTTTGAAGCCTCTATTAATTGGTATAAGAACCTTTCAACCCAGTTAAGGCCTGAGTGAGTGATTTCAAGTCACTCTGGAGAGGGCCCATGGTGTATAAGTTGGCCTTGGTCAAGTGTTAAAGTCACTTCATCTCAGCCTGGTGTGGAAGCCAAGGCCAATTGGTATCGGTCCGCCGTGGGCGTCATACCTTAAGGGAAATGGATTGTTACAGATCCAATAGTCCCACCTCGGCTGTATGGGTAGCTAGAGAGGGCTCATATACTCCAAGGGCACTCCCCCCATTGGACATATCTTTTGGGGTGGATCCTTTACGACCTCTACCACCTTTCGCCGCCTAACACCCCCTTTCTACTTCTGAAATTGCCACCCACCTGTATTCATCTCGCATTGTGTCTGAGTAACCTCCCGATCCTCTCTTGTGGTCACTTTGCTTCCATTCCCTTCCTTCTGAATTACCCTCTTGCGGTATTTGGAGATATGTCCGTTCATCCCACATTTGGCATAGGCCCACAAATGCCCCTTGCATATAGCTTGATACTCCACACCATTAATCATAATGGATGCCCCCAGGTCCCTTGAGGTGTCTACTTCCACAACTAACCTTGCAAATCTACTTCAACACATGTTCTTTGTGTGGCAGTCAACCTTCACCAGACACCCTAGCGCCATCCCAATATATTTGAACATCGTAGGTACATATAAATGTAAGCATAGATTAACGATTCTAACCCACACGACAATGTAGTCTGGGAACTCTGTTGGTTTGAAGTTAGGGTACCATTCCCACACAACAACATTGCATTTGAATATCTTCCAATGTCCCCCTACTAATGATGTATCAAAATTGTGTAGGCATAAAAATTGTACAACAAAGTGTCCATACTCGAGTTCAAACATGTTGAATCTGTCCTTGATTTTCTAGAGCAACTTCAATTTGTCTTTGAGCATCATATAACCAATATCTATTCTGAGCATCTAACTATCTATGTAAACCTCCATGGTCAAAAAAGTTCCTCTTCGACGTCAGGTTCTATTACTAATGTTGGCACGCCATCCATCTCGCCGAGCGATACTGCTCCCAGCGGTATATCATCCTCAAACAGTTTTTCAAGGAAGTAGTTGTCTGTATCCTTGCCCGCTGGTACAGTCCTCATCGCCGCCATACTACTCATTGTTACACTTGTGTATTAGTTGGTAGTCTTTGTTACATTGACGTGTTGCTGAAAATTGGTGATCCACCCGACGTCATCTTTAGTGCTTGAGACACTTAATTCCCCCAAGTGCATATCTATTTCTACAACGATCTCCTGTGCCTCCTCGTGCATACCTACCATGGTGAACATGAGCCTGGCTTCTGGGACACTGAACATAGTAGCGCCTTTTCGGCATTCCACACACTTTATATTTGCTTCTTGCTTTGTCCATCTATTTCTACCAGTACCACATCCTAAAACACTTATGGCTTCTCTTGGAATAGCCCTGGGGTCAAAAACCAGGTCGTGTCGTCACCCCCTCATCATTTCCTTGATCGCCCCCACATGCCCCCTCAAACCCTAGTGCCTCCATCGGGAACAATATTGCTCAAAGTATCATTGAGCTTTGCAATTATGTGTTTCTAGATACCACTCTTTGATTGCAAATTCATAACAATGTTTTGTACATCACTGCCAACATAATATGAAGCATATAGGGTCACACACATAGGAAGTATTGATAAAAAGAGCTTAATTATGGACACAATTTAATTTAGTTACTAAAGTGTTTAGGTAATAAAATAAATAAAATTGGAAATCCATTTGATCAAATGGAGTTTTTAGTCAACCGACTACAGAGTCCAGTCGACTAATTAGACAATATCATCTACAACCGATAGGACCAACCAGTCAATCGAATGAAGAGTTCAATCTACCGACTAGAAAGTGTCCCCCAATAGATGACTAGAATGGTCAGTCGAATGACTAATTCAAATCGACCAGTTGTACTAGGTTAAACTATTAATGATATTCGTAGATACTCCCATTCATAATTCCATTAAAAGTAGTGTTTTTTAGCCATGGACCACAAGTCAATCGATGAATTGGACAGTCCAGTCGACCAGTTGACTGTGTCCAACCACTCTCCAACTAAGAAACTTGATTTTTTGTCTTCTGAGGGTTTGGAAACCCTAGCCCTACCACTCCTATATAAAGTTGGATGGCCAAGACTCTCAACACACTTCTGATTCACATTGTTACAATGTGAGATCCTAGCATCTTACTCATGAAATAGAGAGATAGCAAAGGAGAGGAAAGTTGATGCTAACATTTTCAACAAAGGGGTTTCTCCTTCCCAACTGCTCAAGAAGCACAACATGGAGTTGTTGGTGTTCTTTGTGGACTACATAGTGGTGCAAAAGCCTTGCTACTGTGCCAACATTGTCAACCAATGTTTGTGTGCTGCTCAAGAAGGAAGTACATATGTGTGCAAGGATAGTCGTTGGACTTTCTCCAGGACAAGGTATATCTTGCACCAAATTTCCTCACATAATTGTTGGCGTGATTTTCTAGTTAGGGAATATGAGACAAAATTTTGTTATTGCTGACTTTCTTTCACTTCCTATTTCCCAATGGTGATAACTCCTAGTGGAAATATGAATACAACATTGCAAAAATTGACATCTTACCTCTAAAGTTTAAAAAATAATGGTATCATTTTTTATTTTATAATGTTTTATATGGAATACTTTGATATTATACTTGTAGGAAATGGATATATAAGTATTAAGATCATATTGATAATAGGGAGAAGAGGGTATTCATTTATCCACGTAACTCTACTCTAGTGGCGATCCCTAGGGAAATAGATTAAGTAATAATGTTATAATGTCCTCTCTCAAATCTAAAAACTTATCTCAAGAGGATGCAAACTCTTGCTTACATTAGTCTCAAAGACCAAACCTAGTACCATAAAATGTCTAGAGGCGGTATGTGATTTCCTTAACATATTTCTAGAGGAGTTTCCTGGGCCTCCCCCTAACTAAGAAACGTAGTTCTCTATATACCTTATTCTTAGAACCACTTTGAATTTTAGGGACTTGTATAAGATGGCTCCTATTTAGCTTTTTGGGGTTGAAGAAATAGTTTCAAGGACATTTATATAAGGGTTTCATTCATTCTAGTGTTCCCTCTTGGGGTGTTCTTGTTCTACTCATAAAGGAGAATGATAGTTCTATGGCAAGTGTAATGACTACTATATGTTGATTCAATCTACCATTAAGTACAAGTATCTTGTTCCTAGTATTAATTGACTTTTTTTATTCAGCTCATTCTGTCAAAGCATTTTACAAAATTGACCTTCATTCTACATATCATTAAGTTAAGGTCCAACATTGTGATGTTAAAAAAACCTTGTTCAAAGCTCTTCGTAGGGACTACAAAATTTCTAGTGATGCCATTTGGATTATACAATTTTCCTATAATATTCATGAATCTTATGAACAATGTATCCCAACCCTATCTTGATGAGTTTGGGGTTATTTCTATTGACAATATCTTGATCTATTTAGGTTCTATAATGAAGCATGAAGAACAACTAATACTACTCTAGAAGTTCTTTGGGCTAAAATATGCAAATATATCTAAATGTGAATTAGGATTGATAAAGTTATGTACCATGGGCACATCATCTTTGGGGTAGTATATTTGTAGATTCTTCCAAAGTGTCAGCTACCATTGACTGGAGATCCCCACATAATTGTACTAAAATCTAGAGGTTCTTGGGCCTAGATTGATATTATCATATCTACATTCATGTTTCCCTTCCTGTCACTAAGCTTACTCAAAAGGATGAGTTATTCATCTTTCCAGCTGCTTGTGAGTCTAGGCTCTAGGTGTTGATAAAAATTTACATCAGTACTAGTTTTATCTCTATCTTTCGACAATGAAGGATTTGTGATCTTAACTAATTCTTCAGGGAATGTGCTAGGGTGTGTTTTGGAGAATAATAAGAAGGTATTTGCTTATGCGTCTAGGCAAATAAAATCAACATAATTAATTGTCCAACTCATGATTTGGAATTAACTGCATTATCTGCACTCTCAAGATTTGAAGGGAACTACTTGTATGTCGACCTTTTATGTCTTCACTGGCCAAAAAATGTTGAAGTACATTCGGACACAAAATACACGAACTTGAGCTAACATAGATTACTCGAATAACTAAAAGCTAAAATTTCACTATTTCCTACTACATGTTTAAGATAAATGTAATAGCATACACCTTTTTTTAGAAAAATGGTAGTGTGTGGATCATTATCTATCATTGAATGGAAAATATGAATGATTTGGTGGATTGGGAGCCACATTTTATGCATGGTCATGTTCATTTTGATAAAATCTTACAAATGGCTAGTCCCAACCATGATGAGTTCTCCTCTCTCTCTCTCACCAAGCCTTAGATACACCTATCTACGGGTCTTTGTAGTAGTTTCTTCTATAGAATAGAATATGGTTTCCAAACTTGTCCATAGCGAAGACTAAGATTCTCAGTGAGGTACATGAGTCAAAGTACAAATTTCATCCTAGAATAGTCAAAATGTACATGGATGTAATGAATCTTCTGATGGAGGAGTATGAAGCATGATATTGTGGAGTTCATATCTAGACATCTTATGTGCTAGAGGTTCAAGACATTGGACCAAAGACAAGGATGACTATTGCAACCCCTTTATATCCTAGATTGGAAATGGGAACACATTACCATTGAATTTCTTGGTGGGTCAACCTGGACCAGGAATGGACGCAAAGCTACATGAGCTATAGTAAATATTCTTACAAATCAGCTCACTTTTACCAGTGAAGACAATAAAAAAATTGTTTGATCTTTACAACATCTATGTACTAGAAATTGTACATCTACATGGAAATCTTCAATACATTCTTTTGGACAAGGAATTGAAGCTCACATTTAATCCAAGGAAGAATGTTTAAGAAGAGTTGGGCACAAAGTTGAACTATAGCACATTAAATCATTTGTAGACTGATGGTTAATCATAGCATAAAGTGCACATTTTGGAGGATCATCTGAGAGCTTGTGTTCTTTATTGAGAAGGCTTGTGGTACTATTATTTGCCCTTAGTTGAGTTTGCATGTAATAATAGCTGTTACACAAGTATTGGAATGACTGCATATGAATCTCTCTATGGAAGTACATGTAGATCTCTATTAACTTGGACATTTTTGGAAAGAATAGATAGATGAAATTTGATGAAATGCAACCTTACACAACAAGGTTGCATTGATTAGGAAGAGAATAAACCAAGCACATATAGGTAGAATAGTTGTGTTGATGCACATATAAAGGAGAGACAATTCAAGGAAGGTGATCATGTTTTTCAAAAGATCGGGCCTATTTGGGCCTTAGTCAAGAAAAATTGGAAGATTAACCCTTGTTTTGTGGTACCCTTTCAGATGTTGGAAAGAATTGATGAATATACCTATTGGATTGCCATTCCACCTTAGTACAATGAAATTCACAATTTTTTTCATGTATCAAATCTAAAATCTTATGTCAAAGATCCTAGTCATATTCTATATGATGAACTGTAGAGCTAAAAGATGATCTCTATTATATTGAGTCCCCATTCAAAATTCATGACACCAAAAGTGAATGAGCTTCAAGTAACTGACACATACATATGGTGAAATTGTGTTGGAGACACCATGATCAAAGTGACACTACCTGGGAGCTCAAGTCAGAGATTGTGCATAAACATTCAAACCTCTTTTCGGTTGCTTAAATTTTGGGGCCAAAATTCTTAAAATGAAAAGAGAATTTGATAAAGTGAGTTCTTTCATAAATTTCTTTTCTCTATTGAAAATTGAATATAACTACATTTTAATTTATTTCCTATAATACTCTCAATAGTATACTCTTCAATATATAATTGTTTTTAGACACATTTTCAGAAAATGAGAAACTTTGATTGAATATTTAGTGTGCTATACATGTTCTTTCATTTGTTAATTATATCTATGATCATACTATAGGTTTTTATATCCAAAATGTGACCATGGAAAAAAAAATTCAATTAAAAATCTACTTGAATATCATATCAATTAGATTTACAAATTAAAAGTTTTTATTATTTGAGATGTTGACATTGTTTCATTGAATATCTCAACCTAGACCTAAGTTCGGCTATATTATTAGGTTGTTACACATATATAATTGTCAAGGGGTCCTTGTTGTTGTGCATAAATTGTAATCCATAGTTTGGCACATCTAAACCCTTCATCTACCCCACCTTTCTATCCAATGTTTGGGAGATCATCTTCAACCTCTAAGGGACCCAAAAACAACCACAGACGATGTGAGCCATCCCCCTAACTCCTTTTATAACACCTAGCCAGCTTGTTATGAGTGTAGCATGATACTTTGTCTCCTCTCTCTGAGACAAGACCAGTGGATACTCCCATGTGCTCCGGTGTGCTCCAATATGGGATAACTAACTTCTTAACCTCCATGCCTCTCCCTTGCTTATGTAGATATTTGGGGATTTTCAAACTAGAGCACCCCACACATATGTTACAACATCAACATCTCTGCGACCCTCACCTTAGTCTTCCCCAGATCCAATTAGTCATGAAAGAGTTGTGTTCACCCTCACCAATCCCACATCCTACTACCTCTACCCCTATCTTGACTTCTTTGAATGACTCATCTACATGGATATTAGTCGACTCCATAAGCCTTGTGATGCTTCAATAGAGATTCTAAACCCTCTTCCCAAAATCTCAACCCTCTTCCACCTCCCTAACCACCTCCCACTAGCCACCTACTTCACACCTGTAGCAATGCAGAGCTCCAAGGGAAGATGTACTACAATACCTTGCCACTCTATCTCAAGTTCAGACCCTGAAGGTGAATTCACCCTCATTTGAGCACAAGGTAAGACATCGCTTAAGCCAATACTCACTAGAGTTGTTATCTATAAGTTAACCTCATGAGTGGGAAAGAAGGATGTGTGGAGAAGGCTAGCCGAAGTGGACCATTAGAAAATTCCACCTCAATGCCACACTGTGGGTATTATAAACCCTAGGATCAATCTGGGCCATTCATTTAGTTGAATTAGGTTATTGATCTAAGGTTAGTCTTTTGTATCCTTTTGGTTAAATAAGAAAAATTAGTTATCCTATAAAATCATAACAATTAGTGGGAATATGAGAAGCATGTGTTTACTACAATTTTCAACAGAAAAACATATAGATTGCACATAAAACATACACATTAGCTACATTCAGCCCATGCTTCAAGAATAATTGCTTAAAGCATATAAATGACTTTGCTCCCTTTTCTCAATTTAAAATTATGAACAATAATTACCATGATATGAAATTCTTTATTTCAAACTATATCTTATATGTAACATATCTGACAATTATAAACCTTGAACACATACTTTGCTACACTTTAACTTTAGCCTAGTTCCAAACCCTGATATGTAACCTTTTTTCATAACATGAAATTAGGTAATTATCCAAGTAATTACCTACATCATAGATCTACCCATACACTTTGAATATGATTCTACATCTCCCAAAAATCTTCTAGCATTGGATAGATAATGTGACCCTAGTTAAGCCCAAATATTAATTTTTGGCATTATTGGACACTTATTGATAGTGTACCCTTTATTCTATTTCTATGTTGATTAACTTAATATTTTAGTAGATCAAAAAAAATTTCAAGATCTTTTCAAGAACGTATAAGAACTTACATAAGAATATGGCTATATTTTCTTTCTTAAAACCAAAGTATGAAGTAGGCTTTCATTTAGTTTAGAATATTGCATGCAATATATATGATTGGTAGTATTGTTTTCCACATTTTCACTAAGAACATAAATTAAGAAAATGATTTATAATTATTTTGAGTTTCGTTAATCATTGTAAATTATGTTGACTAGTACCTCTCTGGAGTACATGGTATATGGAGAGATCCCCAAAGTACATGGTTCATGAGAGATGAGCGCAATAATATATGATGATGTACTAGTCCACCATAGTACTACAAATTGTCACAAAATGACTAAAAAACATATTTCCTTTGTATTTCTTTAATGCAACTATTTTCCTCTTCTCCTTTCTTTAAAATTTTTTAGTATGCGAAGATATATTGGTATATATTTATACCCATGTACTAAGACCTAGTGTGTTGATCATTTGTTTCACATAAATGTTCAAGTTCCAAGAACAACTAAGTGGTGCTAAGTAATTGTAGGAATTATTAATGGATCATCTAGTTATATCATTTCCTTCCTTCTTATTTTTTTCCTTCCTTCTTAGAATAGATATAGTTCTTTCTTTTCTTCTATGTAGAAGTTAGTTATACCATTTCCTTCCTTCTAATATGATGAATATGTTGTAAAAAAGTACCTATGTACATTCTTTTCCTTCAAATTGTTAGGATTCCACCTCAATAAGATTCAAGATATAATTTATTTTTTTGAATGATCATATATTTTGAAAACATATGTGATCTTGTGAATTGATCCACCCTTTGCATTCTTTTGAGAAACAAATGGATACCAACAATTCTCCTTATTTTTTGGTGACTTTTGTGGTGTGGATGCACACATGACAATGAAATATACCTTATGGAAAATGTATGGAAATTGAGGTCGTCATAATCACATCTACTATATAATTCAATTAAATTTGGTTTGGAAATACATTTTCTTTGAACAACTTAGGCAAATCATCTTGTGTTCAAGAAATCAAGATCTATACAGATATATCTAGAAGGCTTCTTGGCCTAAGATAGAGAAAACATTAACAAGGTGATGAAGTTTTTTAGCATGTAGGATTGTTAGAGATGTAAGTTGAACATGTATAGTGGAGTAAGTTTCTATAGATATTAATATATCAACTCTTTGTAAGAGCTGAATTCATGAGCAAATTCCATATGCCTTGGAAATTGGATCTATCGTGCATGCAATGTTTTGTAAATGTCCATATGTTTTGTATGCTTTGAGAATGGTAAGAATGTAGAAGTGAAATCTTTGTGATGATCACTAGATTTTTGCAAAGAATGTCATAAAGTACTTGATAAGAACTAAGGATAAATTCTTAATATACATAGGTGAGTAAGAGTTAGTTGTAAAGGGGCAAATTAAACTTCCAATAAAAAAGTATGATTACCAATCACACTTATGTATCATGTTTTGAATAAATGGTCAAGCTATAATATTAAAGAGTCCCTAGAAAGAGACACTTATTGATCTATAACTTGGGCTGAGTATATTTCTGCATCAAATGTAGAATAGGATGCAATATGGATCAAGAAGTTCATTAGTAAACTTGGGGTGGTTTCAACCATTAAAGACATAGTAGAACTTTATTGTGACAATAATGGATCTATTGATAGACTAAGAAACATATTTAGCATTATTTTTGTGGTAAATACATATTCATCCTAGTTTTAGTTGCCTTTTTATCTTAATTCTGCATTCATGTTCCTCAATCTATGTTAGAATTAGATAACATTAGTTTTCCTTAGTTTTACAATAATTAGTAGGGTTATGATCCAATACTTTGGTTTTCATGGCAAGTTTGAGCTTCATTCTGTACAAATTAGCATAGTAGTAATCCCACTATCAGAAGTCAAGATGTCAACTTATACAATAGCTCTTCTCGGGAGGCAACTCATGTGCTATTTTTAATTTCATTATATTTTCCATTCTGTATCTTCTTTACATTAACTAGATAGTGAATACCACGAAAATCATAAGTTATAATGATTTTGATTGTAGATTGATGAATTTTGCTCAGTGGATTACAACCACAGCTCATGGTCCAACCAACAAGGTTCTTCCCCTTCATCTCAGATTTTGTGTTTGCTTAAGGACAAGAAAATACCTAAGTTTTTGGTTGAGGGTGGGTGGCATGTACTGTACAATCCACCCACATTCATATGTCTACAATGTATGATGCCATTGTTGCATCTTCACATTGCATTTTGCTAAAAAATATTTTTTTTCTTCCTCTAGTAACCAAAGTCATTACATAGATGACTTAGGTTTGAGTTTTTTGTTTACATCCATGCATGATATCATCACTTAATCCCTTAATAAAAAAAAATCCCTCCCAATTGTTAGTTTCTTATACAAGGCAATGGCTAGAAATTACTCTAAGTGATGTAGGAACCCAAACACTGTGTTTCCATTAAAAAGTTGGAAAGTATTTGAGGAACTGAGATGGATCAGATACTTCATTCTTCTAACTGACTAATGAAAAGAATTCATGGAATCCTCACTTTTCCCCCTATCATGTCATTATTTGAGCATAGTGGGACTAGGAGCTCCAATTTATGTTGTAAATTGTAAATCACGCTATATTCTGATTTAACCCCTTTTCTACACTTATTCTTCCATCTTCTTACCTTCCATCCACTGAAAATGAAACCAAAGACCAAAAAATGTCTCAAACCCTAATTTCAGGATGACACACACCCTCCCTACTCTATCTTCTTATTCCATACCCCTCTTTGTGTAATAGGCACATACCACCAAAGATATATAAAAGACGAGAATGCTCACAACCAAAAAAACTTATCAATCATTCATGCAAAAATGCAATATTGAGTCGAGTAGAGGAGAGATTCACATCTTCCTTCTACACCATCCTCTCTATTTTCCACCCAAGGACACAATGAAAGTCTCACTTTAATATCTTCTTCACATGCCCCGATGTTTGGATCATATATCTACTTGTTGTTCTATGGGATTCTCCAAACTCTTATATAACTCTTAGACGTGATTGTCATTGGGAATAGTTGTGAAAAGTGTTTTTGGGAACAAAATAAAAAATCAAGAATGATTTTTTTTATTCAACTAACTTAGAAAGTTGGGTCTCTTGGCCATATTAGCTGGTAGTGACGATATGAAGGCAAGGCAATTGCATGAATTGAAAGTATTTGTTTGGAAAATATTTCAAATTTTGTTTTACTCGAGGATAAGAAACATCAAACTTTGCGATTGTTCGATGAATGCATATTCATCCTAGGTTTAGTTGCATTTTATCTTAGTTTTTCATTCCTCATTTTACTTTATAATTAGCTTACCTTTAGTTTTCCTTCATTTTAAGTTAATTTCTAAGGTTTTGGTCTAATACTTGGGTTTTCATGATAGATTTGAGCTTAATTCTTTATGCACCAACGAAGGAGTGGTGGTCCCATTGGCCGACCAGTGGGCCAAAGAAAATTTTGATATTGGGTATAATATCGTCGATCTGCCCCTTTTTCAGTTGATGTTTTAGCAATCAATGACTTCATTCATGCATGCCCACCAACATTCTTTTATTTCCCCCAAGATCATCATCAATCAAAAGTTCATTGGCATGTGGTCTGATTGATCAATGATACCATCAACTGATGCCACAAAGTGATGGAACACATGCCAACTAATGACTCATGGAAGTAATGTGAACACTCCATTGGTCTACCTTTCCATTGGTTGACAACTGATGCATGTCTACCAATGAGAATGATGAGCATTAACTGATTAAACCAATACATGCCACAATGATGGCCCTTCTTCCTTTCTATTGGTTGACAACTGATAAAACTTCAATGGACAATGACCGATGAAGACCCTGCACTTTCCATCCATTAGAAATCCTATTCCATCTTTCGATTAAAGTCCTACATATCATATATTGATGAGACCCCAATGTCATCTACCGATGAAAATTCTAGTGTGACTTACAATGATGCTAACCAATGTCACTTTTGCATCTTATCAATCATGATATTTGTGGCTGCTTGACCACTACTGAACCTTGCAAATTTATTAGAATTATAAAAACTATGTACCTCTCGTCTTCCTATGCATTCTCCCATTCACATTCATGGTGGATGATGACTCAAGTAGAGACATCTGAAGAGTTTCAAACCCTAACAACCATCTATATACACAAGCCATGTCCATTCAAGGAAAGAAATCTGATCTCAACACTTCCATGATTCTAGTTTTAGTTTTGATCATCTATCTCAAACTTCCGTTGGGCATTTATATTGGATGACGATCACATAAAATGACAACTACCTTCCATCACACCATCCATCTTCTCTTCCATGATTGTGACCAGTCCAAGCAGCAAATAAGGAGATTGATGACTTCTAGTTCACCCTAGAAAACATAAAGGGGTGCCCATGTTTCTTGTTTTATTTTGTTGCCTCCAAGTTTGAAGAAATGATCCTACCCATAATCCTTCTACAATGACAATGGCTATCCCCCATCTCAATATTGGACTTGTTACTATTTTCTTTGGTGTGTAATCCACTTCATATATTTGTTTCGGTATTGAGATACTGAATAAACTTGATATTGTCCTAAGAATGTTTTGCCTTGATGACATATGGTTTGAGTTGAGGATGTCAACATGAGATCATATGTTTACATAGAATATCCATTCTTGTTTTACCACTATTTAGTTAGTGTTGTGGATGTTATAGGATAAAAATAATACATAATAATAGTGTAACAACCCACACTTTTGAGTGCCTAAAAGACCTTAAAGTAACGAATCACCACTCATAAATTCTAGTATCAGATTCAAGAAATAATATAGAATAGTAAACAATTTCCATTAGTGATCAAATATTTGCATGTTTGCATCAAAAGCTCCACTAAGGAGTTACATAACTTTTAAACAGAATTAACTTTTACATGTGTGAAGATAAACCATTAAGACTAAACCTTCATGATTTAAACTATAGTGTCTTCAACATCTCTATCTGTACCCTCATGTCCACGAATCAAGTATATCTGATACCTAAAATGCCGACAAACAAATATGCGGTCAGTATATTGCTATACTGGTACGTGGGTTCAACCAATAATCATAAATAACATATAAGAAAACATCTTTATCTTGCATATAAGAACATAAACTTATTTCATATTAGAACCCATATCTGGTCAACTACCTCAAGTGTAATCACTGTCCCTCCAGGGCTCGTGTGCATTACCCTTAAGATCAGTCTAACTCAGGGTTTAGAATATTGTTATTTACTTTACATGATACTCATAGGGACTTTATAATATGAAATAAGTAAATAAACAAGAAAGCAATTAATCTTTCGTTCAATCTCATCGAGAAACATCGACAATCTTAGAATTCGATATATTCATAAGCATAAACATGTACCTTATGTCATCACAGACACCATGCAGAATATATCACTTGTACTTTAAGAGTGTATCCAAACATCCAAGCAATAAGGCATTCAATCAATAGTATCTAAAACACGCATACTAGATATGTGTCACCATGTATTCACATTACCTTAATTATATCTAGATCTGCTCCTAAACTAGGGATTCAGGTTATCTCATGTTTGGACTATAAGTTAGGGTTACAAACTCTAATCTAATCATATTATGGTTTCTAAGATTACAATTTCAGTTATGCATATCAGGTAAAACCCTAATCATCATCTTAAGCATATTAACTTATCCATGATACCTAGATCATATTATTAGCCTTAAGATCATAGCAAGATGTTCACATTGGTTTCAAAACCCTAAATCAGCATATATAAGATTATTAATCTAGCATCATCAATTATTCATCATTATCAAGGATTTCCTTATTAGACATGTCAAGATCAGGTATTAACTCAATATAACCATTTCTAAATAATTAAGCATCATATTAAAGCAAATCAAGGCTTTCTTTTCTATTAATCACATCTAAACATGTATTGCCTACACTTTTGTAACAGGAAGCACAAATAGACTCTCAAACTATTATATTTAGATTCCTCTTGTTCTCAATATCAAATTTCATATAAAACTTATTTTCATCTGAGCATTCTAGCAATTTCTATGCTTTTTACAATATTAATCATTATTGGACCAATGAGACAATGCCATGTCAGCGTAACTTACTTGTTTCTGATCCACACTGGAGACTAGTTGGTTTCGGGAAAAGACACTTGTTCCCCTAGTCCTTGAACATGCACATAGGGGCACTATGGTCATTATACCCTTTCTCTTCTTCCTCACACAAACCCATTTTGCAATGCAGTGTCGCGGATGCGTGACGTACGACCGGTACTACAAATGGTCATAGATCCAGCATCACCACTGCATTGGCCCCGCCATCTCGCCCACAACCTCCACGCGTCTCCATCCTCCCTCCTTTCTCCTCTTCCTCATGACAGGCAAACATCTTGTTGGCTCCCGCATGTCTGCGGTTGCCGTTGCCAGCATCAAAACTGGGCACCCCAGGCTGGTGAGAGGTCTGAAAGCCCTCCTCGCCTCCTTGATAGAGTTGGCAGGCTGCCTAGATAAGACAAGGGGTTCAAGTCTGAGAGAGATCTCCACTTCTTGAATATTCCTTCATCCTTGTCCCCCACCCATTGTGCGTCTATGGTCCTCCTGTTGTGGCAAGTTGCGATGTACCATGGTCGAGCCTCGACTCCTCTCATGACGGAAACCTCCTTCAAAGCACCACATCCTTTAGCACCCGTATCCCTCCTCCATGTCCTCCAACAACAAGTCCAAGCAACACCTGACCTTCGTGTAGAGCCAGGCAATGCCGACGCTGCTGCTACCCTGGAGATTGTCGGTTGTGTGAGTGAAGTCAAAGTCGTACATATACAACATGATGGTACACTTCTATCTATCCTCCCTCATCCTAGTAAGGTATTGGTTCCATGCAGCATGACATCCGCCGGTAAGGTTGTCGTTCGATCTCACATTGACAAGCCTTTGAGGACTCCATGGTTCATATATGATAAGGGTCGAGTTTCTCTGTCAAGGCGGTTCTCCTCTGTCGCTTATATAGGTGCTAGCCAAACCTTTTAGGGTTTTGAGAGGACGGTTGAGAGGGAAAGAGGTGGGCGGAAGTCCCAGGGTTTGAGGCTAGATTTCCATATGTGGTTGCCAAGGAAATAAAAGGCAAGGACTTAACTTATATTCCTTCTCCTTTTCTTTAACCCATGTTTCCTATTCCTTTTAGAAAACTTACATATTGTTCCTTTATTTGGCTTCCAAGAAAGAGGTGGATAATCCTTTAATTAATTATTTAAGCCACATATTGTTTTGGATTATCCTAGAAATCCCCTCATTTTCTTATAATCTGATTATCCACCAACCCTAACTATTTTGGATGCCTATTATGATCATCAATATGAATAATATCTAAAATCGTATCTCAGGGACCCATATGCAACATCTGATTAATCCATTAGGCTGAAAGTGTCTTCTAAGGCCAATGAACCACATCTTGGGCCTACCCAAGGTTCCATGAGCTTAGTCACATTCCTAATTACCAAACTTGATACTTTGGTAACCATTGCATCTTATATTAACCTCATATGAACAAAATCACATTATTTCCTTAAATCGGTTATTTAATCTAATTCTAGGATTTGGAATCATCAATCCAAGATCCCTCAAAACACTTCATTGTTATATGTTCCCTAATTCATTTAGGCTTGAAATTTATGAATTTCAAGGATGTAACATTCACTCCTCCTAAAAAGGAATTTTGTCCTCAAAATTTAGGCCCACTAAGCATAGGTGAATGATACCCATCATCTTCAAATCTTAGGGTTACCACCCCACTTAGATTTCTTTAACAACTTTTCTTTAGTATATCACTTTTCATTTTATTACTAAGATTGGCACCTGAATCGAAATTCAAATATATCCACATCTCTAATATTCACATCTTATCATCACTTGATGATTCTATTCTCTTTGATGACCTCATTATTACTTGGTGATTTCTCTTTTCACTTAGGTTTCCAACCTATTATTCATTATTTTTGCACAAGGGTGAGGTGACACCTCTAACCCTAGTTCAAGTCATTACACATTAAATGTAGGATATTCATCCTCATTATCTCAATTTTAAGCATAACGTGTGTCTATCCAATCTCCCTCCCTCATAATGAGATGAAATAAGTATTTGGATGCAACCCAAACACAAAGTTCATTCCATTCCAAGAACAGAGATAGTACATCCACACGTTACCTTTCTATTTTACGTATTAAGTTGAATCATACTTGATATGACTCTAAAATTACTTGTTTCTTAATTCCATAGCACCCTTATATTCCTTGAAGTCAAGTGTCCCTTTTCTTACTCTTAAGTTAGGGCAGCACTTCTCTCAAGTTTTCATGACTTCCTTATTTCTTTTCTATTTGCATCTCATGTATCATTATGAGCCTTAGCCAAATCCTTTAGGTCTCTAGGGGTATAGGTACCTTTTTGGAGTGATCTCATCCTTATGCATTGAGGTAGTGTCTTTACATTCACCCTACTGGGCCACATGAACATCAGGGAGGTGGCCAACCTCCTGAGGCATGGGCCTGAGGCAAGCCAACTGTTACCTCCCAACCACTTGGTCATGTGTATTCAGGACATATCAACTCCCAACCCATCGATCCTATGTACCTATAATACACCCTACTTGACCCTAAGATTGCATTATGTCTCTACCCTCCCTAAGGGTTTCTTTTGAGATGTCACATCTTTTAAGCACATTATTCTCTTATTTAATTCTTTAACCCGGATTGCCTTCACCTCTCACTTTTGAGTAGACATTATGTAGTGTTGTCCCAACATTAGGCTCGGGCCACCTTCCCTCCAGGGCTTGGTGCCATGTCAGTCTTCCCTCCTGGGCTTGACCTCTGTGATCTTCCCCTCTGGGGGCTTGATCCTAAACAACTACATTGTTGACTTGGGCCACCTCCCCTCCTGGGCTTGGTGCCTTTTTGGTCTTCCCTCTTGGGCTTGACGGTTTCATGACCTTCCCTCCTGGGCTAGGTCATCCACTTAGGCCACCTTCCTTCTTGGTCTTGGTGCCTCAATGGTCTTCCATCCTGGGCTTGACCTTTTCATGACCTTCCTTCCTAGGCTTGGTCGTCTACTCAGGCCACCTTCCCTCCTGGGCTTGGTTCCTTCCAGGTCTTCCCATCCTAGTCTTGACCAATTGATACACAGAGATGGCATCCTTGGGTTCAAAGAATATAAGTGCTTTTATCTTTATATTTTTAACTCTTCACTCATGTAGGTGAGGATTAAGGTTATCTCCATACTTAAATACATTTATTCAATTACCTTTTAAGGGAAAGTCCTAGCCTAGGGTGCCTTCTTGTCTCATAGGAGGGGGTTGGGCTCTATAGCCACAACTTGATCCCAAGATCTAGGTTTTTCCTCCCTCATAGGTCATCTTCCCACTTTTTGGGTTGACCCACCCCAGGTTGGCACACTAACCCTAAAGGTTTCATAGATACCTCTTTTCTTTTCATTAGGCATAACTTTTATCATTATAACATATAAACCCATGTTTGCTCAACTTCTAGCATCTCCCCTCATGATTTATATCCATTCAATAAACTTTGGTGGCCCTCCCCTCCAGGGGCTTGGTTCTACATCGGCCTCCCCCCAAGGGGCTTGGCCACCATCACCAAACTTCTAGAGACAACATAAGAGGTTTGAGAAAGTTATACAAACTTTCATTTTCTTATATATAACTATTGGGTGCATATATTTCTTAAGACCTCTTAACCAAGTATTATGCTCCTCATGCACACATGCATAGGAGACTGGGTCACCTAAACCCAACCCTTTATCTTTCTTATTCATGGTTTCAAGTTTCACATGGATAGTGTCCCATACCACCACACCATGTTTGATAATTAAGATTATAGTTTTAGGGTTAAGGTTTGGGACTATACTCTATCGCGCAGAGTTTCCCTATCCCTAGACTCTCTAGAGTTTCATATCCTAATCCAAGTCCTTCCTCTAAGAAAGGACTTACGCATACATGTATCTTTCTAGTGTCTACCCTCTTTAGTGGGACCTACAAAAAGGTTACATCTTTTCACATTTTACTTCTCTAAGTGATAATTTCTTTTCAAGGCTTTTTAAGCAACGGGATGAGAAGTATATGAAAATGTGAGATGAAGAACTTAAGTTTTCTCTTAAAATTTCCAAGGATGGTTTGAAATTACACTACTACAGAAATAGATTATAATGTCACATTTAGAGGCGTCGGTTATTACCAAAAACCGACGCCTAAACCCTACAACATCGGCTAATTACGGAGACCGACATCTATATTTGAAGACCGGCCAGACACGAGTATCACTTTTTATTTAGCGTCGGCTCCCTATAATGAATTGACGCCTAAAATAGCTCGCCAAATCCAATTTTTTGAACAAAAAAAATTGCCCCCAAAGTTTCACATACGGCGTCGGGATTTTGACCTAATAACCGACGCCTAACGACGAAAAGAATTACCTCCAAAGGTCGTCAGTTTTGGTGGAAAAACCAACGCTGATAAGGTTTTGCACGCCATCCACGTGAAAATTTTTAGGGTTAAGATTGTCCTATGGACGTCCATTTTTTCTAGAAACTGACGTTGATGGGTAATAGGTGTCGGTTTTGTAAATAACTAACACTTTTTTTAACTTAATAACCCCCGCGCGATCGATCGAGAAACAGACCACACCCCATTCTCTCTGTTTCATCGCCGCGATCCCCTACCCGATGCTATTGTGCCCCCTGCTCATCGCCGCCGCCTGATCAAGCTGATCACTACTCCTCACACCATCGTCGCCGCTGCCCCCTGCTGTCTAGCTTCTTCCTCCCACCCTCTAGATCCTCACACCACCACCGCCGATGATAGGGATGCATGGCTGCTCTCTTCTTCCTCCACGCCACTGACAGGTAGGATGCTACCTCTTCTTCTTCTTCCTCCACCCCTTCTTCTTCCTCCACCTCTTCGTCTTCCTACTCCCTCCTTTCCAAATGGATAAAAGCAAGACACAATTGACCTGTGGACTGGACACGAGTGGATGTGTTAGATGACCACGGCCGTGCTAGCCAACACATCCATGGTCATGCCCAGTGCATAGGTCGTGCCTTGCTTTTATCCATTTGGAAAGGAGGGAGCAGGATGAAGAATATACATTTGCAATTGAATACTAATGCTTGACCTAATTCTATAAATTTTGATGCATGTTGAATTAAGACATTTAACCCTATTACACATTTCACCATAATCTTGAATTAACTATATTATCTTGTGATCAATCTATCTAAGATATTAAAACCCTAATGATAAATCTCTAATTTTGTAGTGATGTGTCGCCCTACTACATGAATCCCTGTTGTATGATGTAGATTGATGATAATGCATGTGCTAGTTTGAAATTTTGAAATAAATTATGAATCTCTCCATCCCTAGGTCATACTAATTTATGTGTAATCTTTATCTTGATGATGAACATGCATGGACACTCGAAATGTTGAAATCAATGTTATAGAATGACATCACATGTATTTGTTGGCCTAGAAACTCGTCCAAGATTTACTCATTAGGAGTAAATCTTAGATAGTCCCCGGTTTGGGACTGTTCTTGAACACCTAATCTCACATAGGATGTAAGCATATAATGTGTATTGGGTTTTCAAGAAAATTGCAGTAGCATTTCCTCATTTGTTCTCTAAGTACATATGTACTTAGAGAACATCGGGGAAATGCTGCCAAAATTTTCTTGAAAACCCAATACACATTATACACTTACTAGTGAGATTAGGTGTTCAAGAATGGGATAGGTGGTACACATTTATTATATATAAGAATGACAACACATGTATTTGTTGGCCTAGAAACCCATCCAAGATTTACTCATTAGGAGTAAATCTTGGATAGTCCCCAGTTTGGGATTGTTCTTGAACACCTAATCTCACTTAGGATGTTTTAACCATTAATTATATATAATACCTTAAACCCTAAAGTTGTAACCATAAACCCTAATCTTTTAACCCTAGACCCTAATCTTATTCTAATATATACTTGTTTTCTCTTTGATCATAGAATGGATAGATCATGGATGTCCATTCCAAATCGCTGCACCCCCGAGTTTATTTCTGGTCTTGACCAGTTTATTAGATTTTCCGAGGAACATAGGAAACAACCTGGAGATAGGTTCTACTGTCCATGTAGGCATTGCGGTAACAACTTGAAAGTCAGCACTGGTGACGAAATCAAAAGTCACGTCATATGCAACGAGATTGTACAAGGCTATACAGAATGGCACTAACATGGAGAGATTTCAAACCTGAAATCAGTGGATGTCGATAGTAGTGCTTGTGTGGAAGAAGAAATTTCCTTCGATGATGTAGATGTGAACGAACCAATTCCAGTAGACATTGTTGATGCGATGTTGGATAGTTGTGGGGTAGAGCACACTGATCCACCTCTCATGTTTAGAAACATTGTGCATGATGCTGAGATACCATTATACATAGGTTGTAAGTTTACGAAGCTTAGCGCTGTGTTGAGATTGTATAAACTGAAAGCTAACAATCGATGGAGTGACAAAAGCTTCATGTCATTGTTGTCTTTGTTGAAATAAATTCTTCCTGAAGGAAATGAGCTGCCAATCTCAACATACTGGTTAAAGAAATTGTTGTGCCCAATGGGAATGGAGGCTAAGAAGATACATGCCTACCCAAATGACCATGTATTATTTCAAAAGGACTATGTGGATTTGAAAGATTGTCTGAAATGTGGTGCGTCAAGGTACAAATTGATGACTTTGGGGGAGTCCAAAACTGGTTCTCCTGCCAAGATGATGTGGTATGTACCTATAATACCATAGTTTCAACGCTTGCTTGCCAATCCTATAGATGTGAAGAATTTGAGGTGGCATGCAGATGTTAAGAAAAATAATTATGGGATCCTACGACATGCGTCTGATTCCCCACAGTGGAAGAAGATTGATTTTTGTTACCCTAAATTTGGTGAAGAAGACAGGAATCTAAGACTTGGGCTTTGTACTGATGGGATGAATCCATACAAGACATTGAGCAGCCAACATAGCACTTGGCCAATTATGCTTGTTATATACAATCTTCCTCCCTGGTTGTGTATGAAAAATAAGTATGTTATGCTGTTGTCTTTGATATCGGGCCCTAAACAACCTGGAAATGATATCGACGTTTATCTTGAACCTATGATTGATGACTTGAAGAGGCTCTGGAGTGAAGGTGTGATGACCTATGATGCTTCACAAAGAGAGACATTTTGTTTGCATGCTATGTTGTTTTGTACTGTGAATGACTTTCCAGTGTATGGGAATTTGTTTGGATATAGTGTCAAAGGATCTAAAGCGTGTCCTATATGTGAAGAGAACACTGATTCAATATGACGAAAACATGGCGGCAAGACTGTATATCTTGTTCATTGAAGGTTTCTTCCAAAATTTCATCTGTATCGTAGGTTGCGTAAAGCATTCAATGGACGGAATGAAGAATAGAGTGCACCTAAACCTATATCAGGGGAGGATGTTTATGAAAGAGTAAAAGACATCGCCAATGAATTTGGTAAGAGATCACAATGTACGATGGCCACACAGAGTGACAAGTCTTTATTCAAGAAGAAGTCAATATTTTGGGATCTTCCTTATTGGAGTTCTTTGAAAGTCAGGCATTGTATCAATTTCATGCACGTTGAGAAAAATGTATGTGATAGTGTCATCGGTACTCTGTTGAATATACCAGGTAAGACTAAAGATGGGATAAAATATAGAATGGACCTATGTGAAATGGGAATAAGGACATAATTAACATAAGTAGTTAGTAGCGATCGGAGAACATACTTACCTCCCTCTTGTTACACGTTGTCTAGAAAGGAGAAGAAAGCTTTTTGTGAATGCTTGGTAAATGTTAAGGTGCCACAGGGTTACTCGTCCAACATTCGTACATTGGTATCAATGAAAGATCTGAAGTTGATAGTTCTTAAATCTCATGATTGTCACACTCTAATGTAACAAATATTGCCCGTGGCAATTCGATCTATATTGCCAAAGCATATACAGTTTGCAATCACCAGACTTTGTTTCTTTTTTCAACAGTTTGTGCACCAAAGTTATTGACCCTGATACTCTCGATAAATTGCAAAGAGAAGTGGTTGTTACCCTATGTCAGCTTGAGATGTATTTTCCTCCTTCGTTCTTTGATATCATGGTACATCTTGTTGTCCACTTGACTAGGGAAGTGAAAATGCTGGGACCAATTTTCTTGCATTGGATGTATCCCTTTGAACGAGACATGAGCATTTTTAAAGGTGATGTTCGAAACCGTTATCGGCCTGAAGGGAGTATTGTTGAGGGTTATGTGGCGAGAGAGGTTATAGATTTTTGCAATGACTTTATGAGTGCTAATGACGCTCCTGGGAATGACAAGAATATTGAGGAGCATTTTGGCAAAGGAATTTTGGGATCACGGGTGAAAGTAATCAGCCGTGAGCAGTTGGAGCAAGGTCACTTGTACATTTTACACAACATCGACGAAGTGAGTGTTTATATCGAGGAACATACCGATTTCATCAAGAGACAATATCCTCAATCCAATTCAATGTGGCTTGCTATAGAGCATAACAAGACATTTATTAAGTGGTTTGAAGATAAAGTCTTACATCAACTATCTCAAACACCAGATATCTTACTGAAACCATCAAATGCCTCACCTTTAAACCAAAATTGAATGTTATGTCTTATGAAGGGTTTGACATAAATGAATTCTCATATTACACAACGTGTCAAGATGATAAGAGTGTCATCCAAAATAGTGGGGTCACCCTTCAAGCGTCTTCATTGTTTTTTGCAAGTGCAAAGGATAAGAGTCCACATGAAGCTAAAATGTCATATTACGGTGTCATTGAAGACATATGGGAGTTTGATTATGTAGATTTCAGAATTCCATTCTTTAAATGTAATTGGGTTGACAACAACAAAGGAGTTATAGTGGATGAATTGGGTTTCATGTTAGTGAACTTTGAAAAGATTGGCGAGAAGGATGAACCATTCATATTGGCATCACAGGCAAAAAAAGTATTTTATATCGATGATCCTACAAATGATAAATGGTCGGTTGTTCTTCATGGTAAAAGACAGTTCATTGAAGATCCTATAGATGAAGAAGAGTACTATGATAAGTATGATGACTCTAGTCCATTCTCAGTTGGGTTACCAACACCACCAAACATTAAAGTTGGGGATCACAATGACTTGTATGTTCACGGGGATCACAATGAAGGATTGTTAATTGATAAAAGATCACAATATTAGAGGCATGAATGTTTATATTTTTTATATGTTTTATTTTTATGAATGTGAACTTTACAATGTGAATGTGGACTTTACAATGTGAATTACTTTACAATGTGAATGTGAACTTTACAATGTGAATGTAAACTTTACAATGTGAATTACTTTACAATGTGAATGTCAACTTTACAATGTGAATGTGAACTTTACAATGTGAATGTGTACTTTACAATGTGAACTTTACAATTAGTGTTACTTTACAATGTGAAATTTATAATTTGAATGTGAACTTTTAGATGGCTGAGCATTCCCATGATGACCGTGCTGATGATCACCGTGAGGGTGAGGACGTGCTTGCACCGCCTGGAAATATAAGTTTTAAGAATATATCCCTGAGGTTTCTATCTATATGTTCATTTATAATTATATCATGTAAGTGTGTTTTTTTATCAAATTTTAGGTTGGTGATGTACCCCCTGAAGAAATTACAGCACTTGATGAGTAGCAAAAGAAAATTGAGAAAGTGAGGGGCATCACAATGATGAACAAGTTAATACAACAAAGGGGCAATGGACCCAAATTGGATATGGATTTCGATCATGCAGGAAATCCATATGGAGTGAACCGCAACTCATTTGTTTCATATCTTGGGGTTCTTACTCGCAGCCATTGCATTCCTATCCTAGAATCCTATCATAAAGTTCCTAAGGGGAAGAAAGACCACATATGGAAGGAACTATGTGTGAGTTATTATTATTTGTAATTCTATTTATGTAGATTACTAATTTTTAGGATACTAGTTAATAGAAATTCTATTTAATTTGCAGAGCATATTTGATCTGGATGAAAAGTTGCATCGTAAATGTGTGATGCAATGCTATGGGAGGGTCCTAAGGAACTATAGGACCAATCTCACCCAAGATTACATACACGATGCTGATAAGAGGTTCTTGATTGATTTCCAATTCTAGACATTGATCACTATTTCACTAACTCTACACTAATAATTTTTGTTTGTATTCTCTTTAAAAAATAAATTTAGGCAGAAGGAAGCCACAAAATAATGGAACTACTTGGACCCCAAAGACTGGGAAGCATTTGTTACTGATGAGTGCATACTCATCATGATTTTCAATTACCTTTTTGAACCAATTTAATATCTGTTCCACGTCTTTTCACCCTAATATGAATCATAATGCACAAAACTACTCAGTGATTCAATAATCAAGGTTTTAACTAAATATCTTTCATTTTATGCAAGTGTAGCAGGCAACTCCATGCAAACGGTCTCAAGACCGTTTGGATCCATGCGGTCTCAAGACCATTTGCTGGAATACACAAAGAACAAGACGAAACCAGTTGCCCAAGAAGTCCATGCGGTCCCAAGACCGTTTGGTCCCATGCGGTCCCAAGACCGTTTGGTCCCATGCGGTCTCAAGACTGTTTGGTCCCATGCGGTCCCAAGACCGTTTGGTCCCATGCGGTCTCAAGACCGTTTGCTCCCATGCGGTCTTAAGACTGTTTGGTCCCATGCGGTATCAAGACCGTTTGGTCCCATGCGGTCCCAAGACCGTTTGGTCCCATGCGGTCCCAAGACCGTTTGGTCCCATGCGGTCTCAAGACCGTTTGGTCCCATGCGGTTCCAAGACCGTTTGGTCCCATGCGGTCTCAAGACTGTTTGGTCCCATGCGGTCTCAAGACCGTTTGGTCCCATGCGGTCTCAAGACCGTTTGGTCCCATGCGGTCCCAAGGCCGTTTGGTCCCAAACGGTCCCAAGACCGTTTGGTCCCACGCGGTCCCAAGACCGTTCGATGCAAGCGCAAGGATCGATTGAAGAACTAAAGCCGCGCGACCACGCCAAAGCCAGGACCGATCAAAGCAAGACCGTTTGGCGCTCAAACGACCTCCAAACAGTTTGATGCCCAAACGGTTTCAAGACCGTTTGGTGCCCAAGCGGTCTCAAGACCGTTTGGCGCCCAAACGGTCTCAAGACCGTTTGGCGCCCAAATGGTCTCCAAACCATTTGGAGAAGATATTTCCAGCAACTTATCCAAACCGTTTGGGATCAGATCTGAAACTATAAATAGACCCCCAGGGTCCCCATTTCGAGGAATCGGTTCCGGACGCCGAAAGGCTGCCAGAGCACCACCCCGATCAAGTTCCACTCCACCTACTGCTGGCGTTGCGGTCAAGGAGGCCAAGAAGAGGAAGAAGACGGAGCAAGGAGCGCATCTTCTTCACCGGGCTGCGTCCACCCTCTGCACCGAGCTCATGGCGGATCTATCTTTCTCTCCTATCCTTCTTGTATCTCGCATCATGAGCGAGTAGTCCACTTTCGCTGGGGTGCGGGGACTAGCCCCTCTGCCCATGCAAACCATGTTCTTTTGTTAAACTTTCCATGGCAGTGTACATAACTCTTCATTTTGTCATTTATCGTTAAGCTTGTAGGTTGGTTATGTCCGTGTTTTCATCTTTGTGCTCCCTATGTTGCGAGAACTTCAATGCATGGGTATGAATGTCGTTTAGCATGTTAGACTCCTTGACGAGAACTTCTGATGGGATTCCTTGAGGTCGTAAGTGCGTGATCCGCGAGGGGACGAGCCATCTAGCCTTCGGTGACGCTTCTGTGCGCCTAACGCCCGTATGGGGGGTTCACAGCCTTAGTTGGATTTTGTATCTTCGTGCTTTTCGTCGATGCTTACACGTACTATAGCCGCTCATTTGCTTAACGGTTAACGCGGTTGACTCCTTGACGAGAACTTCCGAGGGGATTCCTTGAGGTCGTAAGTGCGTGATCCGCGAGGGGACGAGCCATCTAGCCTTCGGTGATGCTTCTGTGCGCCTAACGCCCGTATGGGGGGTTCACAACCTTAGTTGGATGTTGTATCTTCAGAGCCGTAAGACATGTGATCCGGATGGCGATGAGACATCGGATGCGTATGGTGATGCTTACGCGGACCTAACGCCCGTATGGGGGGTTCTGCAGCAGCTCTACTTGGAGTGTTATTTCGTGCCTGGATTGTTTGCGAAGGAGTATGTTTGTGTGTGTAGCGGTGGTCAAACCCGGTACCATCCCAGCGATTCCATATCATTGATCTAAACCCATCTTTTATTCCGCTTTTACTTTCTTGCAATTAGTTTAATCAAACCCAAATCAACCAATCGTTCTAAATATTAGTCTTACTTAAGCAAGATTTAACTGACGAAGATTCTTAAAAACGTTGTCCTTTGGGTTCGATCCTCAACTATACTGCGATAAGATCCGTCCGCTTGTGGGTGGTATTGTTGCACTTGGTTTTGGTAAAAGCTCGGGGATATAAACTCCGAGTGAATTTGTTAGTGCATTCAAAAGCCACGTCAAATTCTGGCGCCGTTGCTGGAGACAACGGAATCAGTCAGTCAAATCTAGTTCTTTTAAGACTAATCTAGGATTTTTTGTTTTCTTTTTGAAACTATCGCTCATCTTTTTGATCTTTATTCTACACCAAGGATCTCACTTTCAAACCTTTTCAAGTTTCAGGTGCTCTTTGACGATTAGTGCATGCACCGTTCGGATAGTCTCGGACTGACTGCGAGCTTTGATCCCGAAATCGATAGAACCTTCCATCGTCAGATCCGAGAGAATCAAGCCAGAATGGCGCAAGAAGAAGAAGTAGCCCGTAGGGTGGCTCAAGCCATCAATGCGCAGAGAGAAAGGTTCATGCAAGAAGCTAGAGCTGCGGTTCAACAAGAGATCTTAGCAGCACAGGCAGCAGCGCAAGCAGCGGAACTTCAGAAAGATCTTAGAGAGTTCTCTATCCCAAAGGCCGCGAATGTCTATCATCCGGTGCAGCCTCCTCCCATCGAAGCTGCCAACTTTGAGATTAGAGCACATTGGATAACCTTGCTTCAAAACAACCCCTTCTATGGTAAACAAGCCGAAGACAGCCAAGGTCATCTTCTCAGATTTATTGACCTGTGTGCTATGACGAAGCAAAATGGAGTCTCTGATGATGCTATTCGACTCCGTCTCTTCAAGTACTCTCTGGCTGATAGAGCCATTAGTTGGTACAACTCACTACAGAGTGATGTACCCATCACCACCTGGGAGCAGCTTCAAAATGCCTTTCTGGAAAAGTTCTACCCCCCATCTCTTACATATGAGATCAGGGGACGAATCACAAATTTCACTCAAGTCCCAGGAGAAACTCTTTCCGAAGCTTGGGATAGATACAAGGAGCTCCTACGCAAATGCCCACACCATGGAATTCCTAAGAATCAGCTGATAGAAATATTCTACAGGGGTGTGGAGGATGATGTTAAGATGTTCCTTGACTCCTCGTCCGGAGGGAACTTCATGCGGCAAAGTTACGACAGCGCATGGAGAGTAGTCACCCTGGGAGCAGAAAATCAAGCCAACTGGGGTAGATCTGTTGGTAAAGGAGTCTTAAAGGTAGCTATGGCTGACGCTATCCCAGAATACAAATCTATAGCTGAAACTTTGAAAGTCTTGGTTGCAAAGCAAGATCACATAGAATCATCCCTTGCTGCGATTGGAAGAGGACATTCTCCAACTAGGCAACCAGAACAAGTCAAGACCACTTCTTTGTTTTGTGAAGCGTGCAAAGGCACTGACCATTCCACACTATCATGCAATGTTCTCTATGATGTTGTTTTAAGCAATGCCTGTGGACAAGGAGATAATTGCCAGATGGAAAATCTTAATGCTATTAACACCAACCCTGGGCAGAACTATTACAATCCGAATCAAAATAGGAATCACCCATGCTTCCAGTACGGAAATCCTTCAGGAGCTATAAACTCGCATCAATTTGTTCCGAATAATCAACCAAGAGGCCCATCTGGGTATCAGTTTAACCAGCAACAGAACTTTGGGAATCAAGGAAACTTCAAGGGAAACTTTCAGAATAGAAACTATAATAATTATCAGAATAACTCTCAGTATCAAAGCTTGAACCAACAACAGGGTCAAACAGGATCCATCCCTTCTGATGACAAGCTATCTACCATTGAAAAGTTATTGCAAACACAACAAACGATGATAGCCAATCAACAGGCCCAGCAGAAGGCTGTTGAAACTCAACTAGCTCAACTTGCTGCTAGTATTAAGCCACAAGTTGGAGTCTTCGCCGGACAACCTGAGAACAATCCGAAACATCTGGAGCAGCTGAAGGTTATCGCTACAAGATCAGGGAAAAGTTATTTGGATCCCCCAACAAAGACAACTGTGGTTATTTCTGACGAGAGTGAACCTATGACAGACCAAAACTTGACAGCACCAGAATTGCAATCAAAGGAAAGCAAGACTAATAAGGGAAGTTCTGAAAAAGTTGTCGATGAAGGAGTAGAGATGCCTGAACCAGATATTCCTGTATATAAGCCTCGTGTTCCTTTCCCATCCCGACTGAGGGAAACCAAGCTTGACACTAGATTCATCAAATTTGAAGAGGCTATGAAGAAAATCCATGTTGATATACCATTCCTAGATGCTCTTAATGAGATACCAGCCTGGACCAAGTATCTAAAGTCACTCCTCACCAAGAAGTACATCACTGAAGAATATGAAACTGTAAAATTGGCTGCTACCACATCAGATATCATACTAAGCAAGATGCCAAAAAAACAAAAAGATCCAGGATCCTTCGGAATCTCATGTCACATTGGTGATTCATCATGCAAGAAAGGATTGGCAGATCTTGGCGCAAGTATTTCTATTATGCCGTTGAGTCTATGCAAGAGATTAGGGTTCGAAGAATTGCTTCCAACTGCTATGACAATTCAACTTGCGGACAATTCAGTAAAAAGACCGTTAGGTATTCTCGAAGACATCCCGGTCAAAGTAGGCAAGGACGCATATGTCCCATGTGATTTTGTCATCATGGACATAAAAGAAGACACCAAATACCCTCTCATCTTCGGTCGCCCTTTCCTCGCCACTGCTAGAGCCCTTATCGATGTTGAAGCTGGAACATTACTACTCAGGTTAGGTAAAGAAACTCTTGAGTTCAAGGTTTTTGAAAGCATGAGAAGACCAAGTATACAGGAGGAGGTCTATCTAATAGATTGTGTTGAGCAGATGTCACAGCTTACTCAAGAATATCACGAATCATGCGATCCCTTGGAAACTTCTCTATACGACCTTTTTAATGATGAACCTATTGACCAACAAGATAAGGACTGTACCGAACCTCCCGACTCTACTAAAGGAAATCCTGAAGCTACCTATGAAGAATTAAAGGTTACCGAAACCCCAGAAGAAATCAGTGAAAAACCAGAACCTCCTGAAATGAAGCCCCTACCTGAAGGGCTGAAGTATATGTTTTTAGATGATCTCAAAGTTTGTCCTGTCATTATAAACTCTGGTTTAACGACCAAACAAGAAGAGAAACTTCTGGAAGTATTAAAGGATTGCAAGAAAGCCATAGGCTACAAAATGAGTGACCTCACAGGAGTCAGCCAAGCGTTGTGCATGCACAGAATCCCCATGATGGAAGACCATAAGCCAACGATCAAGCATCAACGAAAGTTGAACCCGAATATGAAGGAAGTGGTCCGTCGTGAGATCATCAAACTCCTTACAGCTGGGATAATATACCCGATATCGGACTCACCATGGGTGAGCCCAGTTCATGTGGTACCAAAGAAAGGAGGTACTACTGTTTTAAGAAATGAAAACAATGAGCTCATCCCCACTCGAACGGTCACTGGGTGGCGGATGTGTATTGATTATAGAAAATTAAACAAAGCCACTCGAAAGGATCATTTTCCTATGCCCTTTCTCGATCAAGTCTTAGAAAGATTGGCCCATCAAGAATATTTCTGTTACTTGGATGGTTACTCTAGATTCTATCAAATTCCCATACATCCAGATGATCAAGAAAAAACAACTTTCACCTGTCCCTTCGGGACATATGCTTTTAAAAGGATGCCATTTGGCTTGTGTAATGCCCCCGCAACTTTTCAACGCTGCATGACTGCCATCTTTGCAGGGCTTACTGAAACTGTTATGGAGGTCTTCATGGACGATTTTTCTGTATACGGGGACTCCTTTGATTCCTATCTTAAGCATCTCTCCATGGTACTCAAACGTTGTGAAGAATCACATCTGGTGCTAAATTGGGAGAAATGCCACTTTATGGTAAAGGAAGGCATCGTCTTGGGCCACAAGGTTAGCAACAAAGGAATTGAAGTTGATAAAGCCAAGATAGAAGTCATATCTAAATTGGAAATTCCCACAAATGTGAAAGAAGTTCGCGCTTTCCTTGGTCACGCTGGTTTCTATAGAAGGTTTATACGTGATTTTTCCAAGATAACAAAGCCGATGACCAATCTGCTTTTAAAAGATGCTGATTTCAATTTCAATAAAGAATGCGTCAAAAGTTTCGATACGCTGAAGAAAGCCCTTACAACTACCCCCATCATTAGAGCTCCCGATTGGGACCACCCCTTTGAAATTATGTGTGATGCCAGTGATTACGCGGTGGGTGCGGTCTTAGGACAATATATAGAGAAGAAACATTATGTGATCTATTATGCGTCGAAAACCCTCGATGAAGCTCAAAGAAATTACGCTACTACTGAAAAGGAACTTTTGGCAGTCATCTATGCCTTTGATAAATTCAGATCCTACCTTACTGGTTTGAAGGTAATCGTTTACACTGACCATGCTGCTATCCGTTACCTTATGGCGAAGAAGGATGCTAAGCCAAGGCTGATCAGATGGATACTCCTTCTACAAGAATTTGACCTAGAAATAAGAGATAAAAAAGGGACGGAAAATGTTGTTGCAGATCACCTCAGTCGCATCCACACTCTGGATGCTGACGGGATCCCGATAAATGACTCCCTACCGGATGATCAACTCATGAGCGTCTCGGAAGCAGTACCATGGTATTCTGACTATGTAAATTACCTTGCTGCGGGAGTCATCCATCCCCAGTACACCGGGAACACTCTGAAGAAGTTTATGCACGATGTGAAGCATTACCATTGGGATGAACCATATCTTTTTAAACTTTGTGCTGATGGTCTATATAGACGTTGTATCACCGAAGAAGAAGCTCGATCTATTCTGGAACAATGCCACTCGGGACCTGTGGGTGGACATATGAGCTCCAAAAATACTGCCTTAAAAGTTTTGCAATGTGGATTTTTCTGGCCAACTTTATCCAAGGACTCTTACAATTTTGTTCTATCCTGTGATAGCTGTCAAAGATCTGGCAACATAACCAAAAGAGACGAGATGCCACTGAATCTATGGCAAGAAGTCGAGATATTTGACGTCTGGGGAGTGGACTATATGGGGCCATTCCCATCTTCTAATGGATTCTCTTACATCCTAATGGCGGTAGACTACGTCTCCAAATGGGTTGAAGCCATACCAACCATCACTAGCGATTCCAAACCAGTCATCAAACTATTCAAAGATGTCATCTTCCCACGGTTTGGAGTACCGTGAATCGTGATATCTGACGGCGGCTCCCACTTTATTGAAAGAAGCTTTGAAGCTTTACTGAGAAAATATGGTGTCTCACACAAGGTAGCTTCACCTTACCATCCACAAACTAGTGGACAGGTAGAGGTCTCTAACCGACAACTAAAAGCTATCCTTGAGAAAACCGTTGGACGTAATCGAAAAGACTGGTCAACAAAAATCAACGACGCCTTATGGGCTTATCGCACTGCTTATAAAACTCCCCTTGGGACTACTCCTTTTCGATTGATATATGGAAAAGCTTGCCACCTGCCAGTCGAACTAGAACACAAGGCATGGTGGGCAATTAAACAATTGAATTTTGATATGAAAGAAGCAGGGCAAGCCAGAATTCTGCAACTCAACGAGTTGGATGAACTTAGAATGACAGCTTATGAGAATGCACGAATCTACAAAGAACGTATTAAACTCTGGCACGATGGACATCTGAAAAGAAAAGACATACAAGTGGGAGATCAAGTTCTGGTTTTCAACTCAAGATTACGGATATTCCCAGGAAAACTCCGTTCCCGCTGGTCCGGACCCTTCATCGTCAAAAACATCTCACCACACGGTGTCTTCTCTCTATGGAGTGAAGCGACAAGGGAATTCATAACAAACGGCCACCGATTGAAGAGATATTTTACCTCGACTGACATTGGCGCTGATACAACGATAGAACTGGCAAATCCAAAAGACCCACCATGATGCTAAAAGACTCTGTCAAGCCAACGACATAAAACAAAGGCGCTTTTCGGGAGGCAACCCGACCAATAAATCTATTTTACTTCTCCTTTTCAAAATTCTGTTTCTTACCTCATAGTTAAAATTTCCTTAAATAAAATTTGCCTTACAAGATAGTTCTTTTTCAGGATACGAGATCGGAGTGGCGCTGATCAGAACGAAATCATTCTCGGCAGTCATACCTGGTGTCTCCTTTCCCCTCCATCTTGAATTTAGGGTTTGCTCGAGGACGAGAAAATCTCTAAGTTCGGGGTGGAGGGTGGGTGGTACGTATTCCACTTCCACATACACACCCTCTTTTCATACTCAATATGTCTCTATCATAAAAATTTTCAAAATTTTGAACAGATACCTGATGAAATTTTGACTTTTGTTGATAAAAATATAATTTTTTGCTTGCATCTTCTATCATAACATCCTACTTATCCAAAGTGAATCCTCAAGAGGACTTACTTTTGAAACTTGCCTCTTGCCTGAAACCATCCTGTGAAACTTATGATTCCTAACATCATAATACTTTTTACAAAATGATAAGTATCTGTCAAACTGATAGGGATCAAACACGTCGTGCTTCCTAACTGGCTAGTGGAACAATGGCTCGGAAACCTCACTGGATCCGCATTAAGTCATTATTTGAGCAGAGTATGACGAAGAGAATAACCCGGTTTTGAATTGTAAATCAAATTGCATTCCGATCTGAACTCTCTTCTACACTTCTTCTATCATTTTCGTATCCCTCCATCCATCAATACCACCAAAATAGCCAAACTTGTGCCAAACCCTAAGTTCGGGGTGGCACGCCACTTTCCCCGTATCCGCTTCTTCCATACCCCTTCCAATAAATAGGGGCGTACCACCAAAAATGCAATCTCGAGTCGAATAGAGGAGAGATCTGCAACAAAAAGATGCCAAAGTGCACATAAAAAGAAAATGCAATCTCGAGTCGAATAGAGGAGAGATCATCAATAAACGATGCCATAGTGCACACAAAAAAATGCAATAAATGAAATTGCAAAACAAATAAAAATCTCGAGTCGAATAGAGGAGAGATTTACTTCTTCTTTCCATACCACCTTTCACTCCTTTTTCTACCTAAGGGCACAATACATCCCCTACCATCCTGAACTACACCAGTGTCAGATCAAATGCATACTTGTCGATTCTACGGGTATCTCTGAACTCCTACAAAACTCTTCGACATGCTTGGTGTTGGAAAAGGCGGGGAGGAAGCGTTGTTGGGAAACGAACTCAGGAACGAAGCTATGGAAAGACGTGTTTCGTGGTCCCAGGAAGTTGAGGTACTCACTCATACTGAGCAAAAAGAAAACATTTGTGATGTGAAGATGAAGAAATCACACGGATCGAAAGTATTCCATCAGGCAACAGTTTCAAATTTTATGTTACTCGAGGACGAGCAACGATTTAAGTTCGGGATGTTTTGATGAGTGCATACTCATCATGATTTTCAATTACCTTTTTGAACCAATTTAATATCTATTCCACGTCTTTTCACCCTAATATGAATCATAATGCACAAAACTACTCAGTGATTCAATAATCAAGGTTTTAACTAAATATCTTTCATTTTATGCAAGTGTAGCAGGCAACTCCATGCAAACGGTCTCAAGACCGTTTGGATCCATGCGGTCTCAAGACCGTTTGCTGGAATACACAAAGAACAAGACGAAACCAGTTGCCCAAGAAGTCCATGCGGTCCCAAGACCGTTTGGTCCCATGCGGTCCCAAGACCGTTTGGTCCCATGCGGTCCCAAGACCGTTTGGTCCCATGCGGTCTCAAGACCGTTTGGTCCCATGCGGTCCCAAGACCGTTTGGTCCCATGCGGTCTCAAGACCGTTTGGTCCCATGCGGTCTCAAGACCGTTTGGTCCCATGCGGTCCCAAGACCGTTTGGTCCCATGCGGTCTCAAGACCGTTTGGTCCCATGCGGTCCCAAGACCAATTGGTCCCATGCGGTCTCAAGACCGTTTGGTCCCATGCGGTCTCAAGACGGTTTGGTCCCATGCGGTCCCAAGACCGTTTGGTCCCGCGCGGTCCCAAGACCGTTCGATGCAAGCGCAAGGATCGATTGAAGAACTAAAGCCGCGTGACCGCGCCAAAGCCAGGACCGATCAAAGCAAGACCGTTTGGCGCTCAAACGACCTCCAAACCGTTTGATGCCCAAACGGTCTCAAGACCGTTTGGTGCCCAAGCGGTCTCAAGACCGTTTGGCACCCAAACGGTCTCAAGACCGTTTGGCGCCCAAATGGTCTCCAAACCGTTTGGAGAAGATATTTCCAGCAACTTATCCAAACCGTTTGGGATCAGATCTGAAACTATAAATAGACCCCCAGGGTCCCCATTTCGAGGAATCGGTTCCGGACGCCGAAAGGCTGCCAGAGCACCACCCCGATCAAGTTCCACTCCACCTACTGCTGGCGTTGCGGTCAAGGAGGCTAAGAAGAGGAAGAAGACGGAGCAAGGAGCGCATCTTCTTCACCGGGCTGCGTCCACCCTCTGCACCGAGCTCATGGCGGATCTATCTTTCTCTCCTATCCTTCTTGTATCTCGCATCATGAGCGAGTAGTCCACTTTCGCTGGGGTGCGGGGACTAGCCCCGCTGCCCATGCAAACCATGTTCTTTTGTTAAACTTTCCATGGCAGTGTACATAACTCTTCCTTTTGTCGTTTATCGTTAAGCTTGTAGGTTGGTTATGTCCGTGTTTTCATCTTTGTGCTCCCTATGTTGCGAGAACTTCAATGCATGGGTATGAATGTCGTTTAGCATGTTAGACTCCTTGACGAGAACTTCTGATGGGATTCCTTGAGGTCGTAAGTGCGTGATCCGCGAGGGGACGAGCCATCTAGCCTTCTGTGACGCTTCTGTGCGCCTAACGCCCGTATGGGGGGTTCACAGCCTTAGTTGGATTTTGTATCTTCGTACTTTTTGTCGATGTTTACACGTACTATAGCCGCTCAATTGCTTAACGGTTAACGCGGTTGACTCCTTGACGAGAACTTCCGAGGGGATTCCTTGAGGTCGTAAGTGCGTGATCCGCGAGGGGACGAGCCATCTAGCCTTCGGTGATGCTTCTGTGCGCCTAACGCCCGTATGGGGGGTTCACAACCTTAGTTGGATGTTGTATCTTCAGAGCCGTAAGACATGTGATCCGGATGGCGATGAGACATCGACTGCCTATGGTGATGCTTACGCGGACCTAACGCCCGTATGGGGGGTTCTGCAGCAGCTCTACTTGGAGTGTTATTTTGTGCCTGGATTGTTTGCGAAGGAGTATGTTTGTGTGTGTAGCGGTGGTCAAACCCGGTACCATCCCAGCGATTCCATATCATTGATCTAAACCCATCTTTTATTCCGCTTTTACTTTCTTGCAATTAGTTTAATCAAACCCAAATCAACCAATCGTTCTAAATATTAGTCTTACTTAAGCAAGATTTAACTGACGAAGATTCTTAAAAACGTTGTCCTTTGGGTTCGATCCTCAACTATACTGCGATAAGATCCGTCCGCTTGCGAGTGGTATTGTTGCACTTGCTTTTGGTAAAAGCTCGGGGATATAAACTCCGAGTGAATTTTTTAGTGCATTCAAAAGCCACATCAGTTACCCAAAGAAAAATAGATGAATTCAAGGTATTAAGCACCACTCCCAATTTAATTAATATACATTTTTATGTATTCACCTATTCAAGATTAACCTTTAGTGTTACTAACCAAATAAATGTGCTAACGAAATAGGCTCTCAGTGAGGCGCAAAGAGCAAGGCGTGCACTGAATGTGCACAACCACACAATGGGTCCAAGAGGATATACAGGCATTCACCAAAGACTACAGGCTGAGTCTGCTCAGCCTACTACTACTCAGGAGACTACAAAGTCCTCTACTACTGCACCCGCACATCTGCCTCACCATGCTATGTGGATAGCTGGGAGGAAAAACAAGAAGGGAGACATACCGAAGCCCGCAACTGCTGAGGCAGCTACAAAAATGGTAAAAATAAACTCTTAGAGCAATTGATCGATATTGATTATTGTTATGTTTACTTACTAATTTTTGTTGATGGTGATTAGCGGGAGCTGCACGAGCAGAGGAAGGAAGGCAAGTTCATCCCTCAGGGAACAAGGGATGAAGTGACATTTCCTCTGGGTAACCCAGAGCATCCTGGACGTGTTCGGGGTGCAGGCGCTGGTGTGGGCATCAAAGCGTTCTTTGGGACATCCCAGCGCAAACCTGTCCCAAAAGCGGGACTTTCACAAGCTGAGGTAACCTATTTTTATTTTAGAATGTTATTGCAAAAGGGAATTCAATAATCAGAAGCTAGCATTTCTTTTATCCATAGGTAGATTCGTTAATTGAGAAGAGAATCCTAGAAGCAATGGAAAAGTGGCAGGCGTCTCAGCCTGCCACTCAGACAGTACCTATGGCGGGCCGCTCTTCTCCTACTGTAGAAGTGGTTGGGAGTAATCCTATAGACCCACCACCTAGCACGTCCTCTTTAAGTATTTTTATGACATAATAGCTAGTCTATTCAAGATGATATGTTTTTGTAAATATGCATATAACATTCTTTACATAAATTTGTAGGGGTTGAAGCCATGCCGACTAAAAAGTCAAGAATATATCGTTGCAGAGGCATCGACTTACCCACCCCTTGAAGGGTGCATGTTTCATGGGTATCCAGTACCAGATGGTGTGGTACGTGTGAGCCTGATACATGTATTCCCCGACTGGCCAGATCTTGCACTGCCTCATGCACACCCAGATGCTGAAACACTTAGTGAGGCAGTAGGCCGAGTGATACTATGGCCGGAAGTGGATGTCCTCTATACTGATATTGTATGATAAATTTCCATTACTTTAATTTGTTAGTGTGTATATATGAGTCAATTGATCTGAAATTATATATACAGGTCAAAAAGATGAGACCCGCTACATCTCAGCCTCCACCTCCTCGACTACCAAGTTGGCTTCCAAGGGACCTACATGCCTCGATAGGTCCTAATTGTAGAGGTGTGGTAGTATGGATCGGCGAACATGATACAAATTGCCCTATAATTGTTACTATTCTGGAGGATGTTGTAGGTAAATCATAAGATAACAATCTATTTATACAAGTTTGGCATATGTATTAATGCATATGTAGTACAAGTTCTGCATACATACGTATTAATGCATAAGTATTAATGCATGTCAATCATACGAAAACAAGATATTTATACAAGATATTTTGGAGTTGTTTAGTTATCAATGGTTGAACACATCTATGATAGAGGTGTGGATATGGTGAGATCTTGTTTATACATCCATATACCTTGTTTTATATACGGTGATCTGGTTTCTTATATATTAATGCATACATAATACATGTTTTGCAACCACTTACACAAGATATGTAGAGATTTTGGGTTTTCCCAAGTGGGATTTTTGGTTCCATCTTTGATTAGTCTTGTAGACACAGACCCTTCTTCAGTTACTTCATACTGCTGTGATGTTTTTGAATATTTTGGTAAAAATAAGAAGACGGTGATAATAGCTCCATTCAATGTCGAGTAAGTTTACTTTGCATATAATTTGGACTTAAGAAAATTACATTTTTATTGTGAATTTGAGTTATTAATTTTTAACTTTCTTACCTATAGTGGTAGGCATTGGGAGTTACTAGTTATTGTCCCCAAGACGTTCCCTATCTATTATCTAGATCCTACGGGGAATGAGTTGGAATTTTATGGACATGCAATTAAAAGGCCATTATTCTCGTGAGAAATATTTCATGTTTTTATATCTGTTAACATATGTTACTACATTACTATTTAATCATGCAATTTAATGGGTTACATTAACATGTGTAGGGCTTTACAAGAGTAAAAAAAAGCTGGAGGAAAGGTCCCCAAGAAAAAGGATCTGTCACTAATTTGGGAGAATGTGAAAGTAATTTCCTGACTCCAATGTATATATTATTTATGTGAACTGTGCTTATTTGTATTTGTGAATATTTTGTATGTTTCAATTTATAGTGTGCTACACAAGACAATGGTTGGGCATGTGCCTACTATGTGATGCTATTTATGGACCTAATCATCAAACATGTCGTAATGGAAATCGATAAGATACAACATGTATTATACATAGTCTCATTAGATAATATGAAATATATCAATCTTATTATATATTATTAATTATATATATACATCATTCTCTTTGCAGGTCATTAAATCTGCTGTCTTTAGCACAGGTGGAAAGCGTTTCGATGTACATGCTCCCTATACGAGAGATGAATTAGATGATGTAAGAGAAGAATGGGCAAAATCCCTACAAAGAGTGGGAATTTTTAGATTTAATTTTATTGACAATGAATAAAGAATAACTTTGTTCTCATAATTATTTTTGTGTGAATGTGAATGAATTTTTATGAATTGTCATATGTGTGTGAAGATGATCAATACATAAATGTTTCTACATGTGTCTGAATGTGAAAAGAGATGAAATGAATGGAACTGCAGGTTGCTACTGGTTTCAAGATGTGTGTGATGAAAAAATAATATGAATTAAATGTGCTTATACATGTGTGTGAATCACATATATATAATATTGTCCATCTTGTTAATTTTGTAGGTTTTTGGCCTGTTGTTGGCTGATATTAATGGATGTCATAAACCTGCAGTTCAAAATTGAATTGTAGGTTCTCATCCTACTGATCAACCATACAGTAGGCCTGCAAACTAATTAAAAAAATCTTAACATAGGCGTTGGTTATTTGAACAAAACCGACACCAAAGACATACGGCGGCGGTTTTTGATAAAAAAACCAACGTCTATGTGGCCAGGAACCACAGTCGTGCTGGGAAGAAGGGCTGTGGTGGCAGGCAGGGGATATGGCGTCGATTATTAGCACAAAACTGACGTCGGTTCAGCTGATATGGCTGGGAAACACGACCATGCTAGGAAGCATGACTGTGGTGGCAGGGGAGATGGTGTCAGTTATCTTACAAAACTGACACCTATAGGCCCTTTGCTGGTGCATTTTCAGTGGAGGGAAGTGTTGTGATGTCAGTTCTTTTAATAACAGTGTTTGTAACAATTCTATAGTGTTGGTGTTCGTAAAAAAATCGACGCCTATAGTCCCTTTGTTGGTGCGTTTTCGGTGGCGGGAAGCTTTTTGGCGTCGGTTGGGAACCGATGTCGAAGGGGTCCACCTTTAGCGGCGCCCACTTGGGTGTCTCTTAGAAACCGACACTAAAGCCCTTAATTAACTGACGCTAAAGGCCTAATATGTAGTAGTGTTATAAACTATTAAGTATTAGTTGATGAATCTGTTCTGTGTTATCATTTGTAATGCTCGGGCCCACTGCCCAAGGCTCTAGTAGGGCTTCAAGAATGACGAATGGCCCCACAAACAACCACTAGCCTTAACTACACACTTTAATCTCACTCACACACAAGCCAGGATCAACTTCATGCCTGGTCACACATCCTAGTACTACTCCAAGCTATGCATGCTTAACTATGGAGTTCTTTAGTGATGGACTCCCAAAAAAGGTGCACCTTGGTGATATGGGTAGTCCAATCATTTCTTATAAGATCATTTTATCTGAGGCCTCAAATCCTGGGATGTTATAATCTCCCCCACTTAGACTCTTGACATCCTCGTCAATGCTCAATTATATGGCCTCATAATATCACCCCATTTCAGTGCAGACCCAGAATGGCCCATGGACACCCAACTCCCGATCACGCAATACCAGTGCAAGGGGTGGCTATGTCAACCATGGACAGCCCTTTCCAACATGCATGGACTGCACAACTCAAGACTGGCATGCCACATGCCCATGTGGGCCCCACCTAATGGAGGGGTTATGGCTCTGATACCAAATGTAACGACCCACACTTTTCATTGTCTAAAAGACCTTAAAGTTACGAATCATCACTCATAAATTCTAGGATCAAATTCAAGAAATAATACAAAATAGTAAACAATTTCCATTAATGATCAAATATTAACATGTTTGTATCAAAAGCTCCTGTAAGGAGTTACATAACTTTTAAATAAAATTAAATTTTACATGTGCGAAGATAACCATTAAGAATAAACCTTCATGATTAAACTGTAGTGTCTTTAACATCTCTATATGTACCCTCATGTACACGAATCAAGTATATCTGATACCTAAAATGCCGACAAACAAATACATAGTCAGTATATTGCTATATTTGTTGTGGGTTCAACCAATAATCACAGATAACATATAAGCAAACATCTTTATCTTGCATATAAGAATATAAACCTATTTCATATTCTAACCCATATTTGGTCAACTACCTTAGGTGTAATCACTATCCCTCCAGGGCTCATGTGCATTACCCTTAAGATCAGTCTAACTCGAGGTTCAGAATATTGTTATTTACTTTAAATGATACTCATAGGGACTTTATAATATGTAAGAAGTAAATAAACAAGCAAGTAGTTTATCTGTCATTCAATCTCATCGAGAAACATCGACAATCTCAGAATTCATTACATCTATTCATAAGTGTAACCACATACCTTATGTCATCACAGAAACCCGGAAAAATATATCACTTTTACTTTAAGAGTGTATCCGAACATCCAAGCAATAAGGCATTCAATCAAAAATATATGAAACACGCATACTACATATGTTTCACCATGTATTCACATTACCTTAATCATATCTAGATCCACTCCTAAACTAGGGTTTAGGGTTATCTCATGTTTGGACTATAAGTTAGGGTTACAAACCCTAATTTGATCATATTATGGTTTCTAAGATTACAATTTTAGTTATGCATATCAGGAGAAACCCTAATCATCATCTTAAGAATATTAACTTATCCATGATACCTAGATCATATTATTATCCTTAAGATCATAGCAAGAGGTTCACATTGGTTTCAAAACCCTAAATTCGAATATATAAGATTATTAATCTAGCATCGTCAATTATTCATCATTATCAAGGATTTCCTTATTAGACATGTCAAAATTAGGTATTAACTCAACATAACCAAATCTAATCAATTGAGCATCATATTAAAGCAAATCTAGGCTTTCTTTTCTATTAATCACATATAAACATGTATTACCTATACTTTTGTAACAATAAGCATACATATACTCTCAAACTATTTTATTTGGATTCCTCTCATTCTCTTGATCAAATTTCATATAAAACTTATTTTCATCTGAGCATCCTAGCAATTTCTATGCTTTTTGCAATATTAATTGTTATAGGACCAATGAGACAATTCCATGTCAGCATAACTTACTTGTTTCTGATCCACGCTGGTGACCATCTGGTTTTGGGAAAAGACACTTGCACCCCTAGTCCTTGAACATGTGTGCTGGGTCACTAGGGTCATTATACCCTTTCTCTTCTTCCTCGCACAAACCCATTCTGTGATGCATCTTCGCGGATGCATGACGCACGACCGGTGCTGCAGATGGCCATAGGTCCACGTCTCCACTGCATTGGCCATGCCATCTCACCCACAACCTCCACACGTCTCCATCCTCCCTTCTTTTTTCTTCTCTTCCTCATGATAGGCAAACATCTCGTTGGCTCCTGCACGTCTGCGGTCACCGCTGCCACGGCAGGAGTTCTTCCAACATCAAAGTTGGGCACCCCAGGCCGGTGAGAGGTTTGAAAGCCCTCCTCGCCTCCTTGTCGGAGTTGGAAGACCACCTAGATAAGACAAGGGGGTCCAGACTGAGAGATATCTCCACTTCCTAAATCTTCCTTCATCCTCGTCCCCCACCCGTTGTGCGTCCGCAGTCCTCCTGTAGTGGCAAGTTGCGTAGTACTACCATGAACACAGGTTGATCCTCGACTCCTCTCATGACAAAAACCTCCTTCAAAGCACTACATCCTTCAACACCTGTCTCCCTCCTCCATGTCCTCTAACAGCAAGTCCAAGCAACACCTGACCTCTATGTAGAGCCAGGTAACGCCGACACTATTGCTACCCTGGCGATTGTCGGTTGTGTGCGTGAAGTCAAGCTCGTACGTACTCAACACGATGGTACACTCTTATCTATCCTCCCTCATCCCAGTAAGGTATTTGTTCCGTGCAACATGACATCCATCGGCAAGGTTGTCATTCAATCTCACATTGACAAGCCTTTGAGGACTCCATGGTTTGTAGAGGACAAGGGTTGAGTTTCTCTTCCAAGGTGGTTCTCCTCTATCGCTTATATAGGCACTAGCTAAACTTTTTAGGGTTTTGAAAGGACGATTGAGAGTTAAAAAGGTGGGTGGAAGTCCTGGGGTTTGAGGCTAGATTTCCATATGTGGTTTCCAAGGAAATAAAAGGCATGGACTTCAATTATATTTCTTCTCCTTTTCTTTAACCCATGTTTCCTATTCCTTTTAGAAACTCACATATTTTTCCTTTATTTGACTTCCAAGAAAGAGGTGGATAATCCTTTAATTAATTATTTAAGCCACATATTATCCTGGATTATCCAAGAAATCCCCTCATTTTCTTCTATTCTGATTATCCATCAACGCCAACTATTTTGTATGCCTATTATGATCATGAATATCCATAATATATGTGATCATATCTCAGGAACTCATATGCAACATCTGATTAATCCATTGGGTTGAAAAGTGTCTTTTAAGGCCCATGAAACACATCTTGGGCCTTCCCAAGGTTCCATGAGCTAGTCACATTCCTAATTACTAAACCTGAGACTTTGGTAACCATTGCATCTTATATTAGCCTCATATGAACACATATGCTCAAAAGAACATTATTTCCTTAAATCGATTATTTAATCTAATTTTAGGATTTGGAATCATCAATCCAAGATCCCTCAAAACACTTCATTGTTATATGTTCCCTAATTCATTTAGGCTTGAAATCTAAAAATTTCAAGGATGTAACAAATAAAGTGTATTCTAAGTGACGACTATGTCATTTTAGTAATGGTATTGCATATTAGATCAGACACATGTGTACTTGTTAGAAAACAAGTTGTCCTGGACAATACACCTTGAGAATGACACTTGGAAGACATGCCATGGTAGTCAAAGTCATGTCACAAGGTGCTAGTGGTGACTTTGATCGTCAGATCTTAGGTCACTACAATAATACTTGTTGTGTTTACTTTAAAACTACCCAATGTGACTTCAAATAAAGGTTGACATATATGTAGTGATTGGTGCACTATTACACCTACAAATTATTATGAGTGATGTAGATGCATTTTATCCCTCAATTAGATGAATATCATGACGACTTGATATGTGAGACTATGAAATGCATGGCCATGCTCATGTGATCCAATATATAATATTGAGCATACAATATCTCAATAATCTACTATAAATCAAGGGACATACATCAGATAATCATAGTACTACTACTACATGCTCCTAGATAGATTTATATATCTCTAATAAAGGGATTATACGATCATGATAACATCGATCATGTGATATACTTGATTTTTGGATTTATTTCGAGGATGAAATTTGTTTTAAGGTGTGTAGGATGTGATGAAGTGAACTTTTGGAACCTTTTAAATGCTTAATGACATAAGTGAATTCATGTGTTTGGGATATTTGAGAGTTTCAAGTGTTCTTATAAGACATGGATGTTACTTTGTGTTGATATCATGATAACACCCCTAAGTATGTGAATTCTCATATTATATTTTGGACTGACAAGATAGTGGTATTTTGGAGCCAAACTTCAATGGAATGTACCTTGAATTGTGATAAAGCAATGGTTAACATTTCATGAAGTTTGGAGGATCCTAGCGCAAGTTATGTAGGTTTGAAATTTGGGAACTAATAAGCATGTATTAATGACTTTAAAATTATGCCTATTGATGATTCTAGCCTAAGTTGTTGATCATTCAGCGTAACACACCCACAGGGTAGAGAACCCATAGATCCACAATGTGGATTCTGCCCCAACAATTGGATGGGTCAGATCTAATGGCTAGAAACATGTCTACAAGATCAGTTAGACATGGAATCGTGGGCAAGCAGAACTGGAGACCATGATTGCCAATTTGTGGGTGATTGTGGATCTAGAGGGGAAACTAACTGAGTAGTTGTCTTCATACTACCATAAGCTTCCATTTGACTCCTTGAACAAACAGTGATGCCTTTTATTAGGGAGAACAAACCATCCAAATCCATCACTTTTCCACTTCCTATTGCGAGTGTCGTTAGAGAGAAGAATAGAGTTGAAGAGAGAGGATATAGGAGTTGAATCTGGCATTCTCGTGCCCTTCATAGTCTTTTCCATGGTTAATGGACCTCTTTTCAAGGTATCCGAAGGGGGATCTTAATGGAGGTATCTACTACTTTTCTGATGAGTTTTGATGCATCGGTTAAATAGAAGAAGCCATTACAATGCTTTTGGTTGCATCAACATCGAGTGTTTCCATGAGTAATGGTCTTCCCCTTTCCACCCACCGCAACAATAGCTATCACCAACAAGCTTGACCAAGTAGATGCATCCTAAACCTACAATCTTGAAGCTTCAGAATCCAAGAAGCTAATGACAATATGAGAGGCTCACAATGAATATCTGAGAGGAGGATTCATTTCTTAGAACCCTTGCATCGATTGTGGCACTGACAAACACAAGTAGCACTTGAGAGGAGGCAGTGTTCCCCTTTACCTCCACCACAACATTCCAGGTGACACTTCTGTAGCCTGACCATCATGGATCAAAGAGGAGCATGTTGTTCATTCTGTAGAGGTGATGCAGACTGAGCTAATGCTTCTTTCGCAAGGCAAAGATGTCTGGATCACCATGGAAACCTCACGAAAGAGGCTGCTTGAGGCGGTGCTCTATTTCATAGAGGAAACAGAGGAAGTCGCGGCCTGGGAAAAGGGGAGGAGGCATATCAGTTTATATCACAGACCGCCCAGGTCAAGCATAGGAGCCAAGTGTTACATAGCCATGTGGCAACATCAGATTGGCCCATAAAGGTAATAATCTTCAGTAATTTGTAGAACTTCAATAATTCATAGTAATTAGTTCTGTTGTCAGAAAAATACAAATAAGGTACCGAAATTCTAAAAAAAAGTAGTATAATAATACATACCTATCTAATTTCTTTGATGTTTTAATTAGACGAATATCATAGAAGTTGTAAAATGCACATGTCACACATTATAAATATTAAATGATGTTCACAAATTTTGGAAACGTTCCACTAAGTCCTAAACATGATATATAATACATATTATATCAGATATGATGATGTTTGTACATAAAATGATGTAATTTTCTTAATGTGGCTAACTAGAGCTAATAACCTTAATTAATGTGCAATAATTACAAATATGCTCAAGAAACCTTAGAAATTACAGAGTAAGCTCACATAAGTAATTAGAATCTAATATGTAATTCAAAGATTATGACGATGCACATAATTCATGTTATGATGATAATGAATCATAATATATGGTCTTGAAACCCTAGTTTGGGTTAATGTATTTAACCTAAGGTTAATATGAGCACACAATTATATGTAATCAAATAATCAAATTATGTATCCTAATCCAGAATATAAGATCAGTATCCTGATTCCAAGAGTACAAGACAAATAATAATTATTGGAATATCATAAGACTAAGTCAAACCCTAATGAATATAATTAGGGTTAAGATTATGAGAATCTGATGATGGTACATGTTACTTTGCCTTTATAATGGTTGAGAAAGATATAGTTGATATGAGAAATGTGAGTACTAGAATATCTCTTGGAAGGTACACCCTTACCTCTTACTTGGCCTACTATGTAATATGGTTGTATTATGTGTGTATAAATACTTGGCATATGGTATTGAATTAAATGATTATTCTTGTATGATGTCTTGCTTGATTTTTCCATACTTATATGGCTATGAACACATGAAGCATAAGATATGTGATCCATCATATGATAGCACTAAACTCTTTGGTAGTACAGTGCATTGAACTAATCTAACACTTTGGTAGGAGATCGCATTGTATATATGATCTAACTCTTTGGCAGGAGATCATAAGGCCTAAAAGAATCTATGCCTTTTGTGGCATACACATGAGATATATAATGGAAATGTGCTTAAAATATGTGTTCTCTTTTGTTAATAAACACCTTTGTTAAATTATGCTTTTTGTTATATATTTCTGTTGTTACTGCCAAGTATTAGTTTTATCTTATTTCCATGTCTTAGTAATGAGATGTATATAAAAAGATATGTAGGCATACTCAGTACACTATTCTTGAATATTGTGTTGATGTGTACCACATGTCTTGTTTAGGTGATATGGACATATGATCTTGAAGAACCAGTATAATTCTAGAATGTAATATATGCATATGCAAAAGTTTATCATTCAATGTGTAATATCAATTTATAATAATTCATTTTGTAAGTATATGTTGAATGGTGAGCTTGTGTTATTGTGATGTTTGTTTATTGTTCATGTGCATCTGATACTGTTGTTTTATTATGACTTCCTATGATTTTCTTCTTCTTGGCCTAGTGTGTGAGTTTGATTTGGGATTCTCACTGAGGTGAGGGTTTCAGTTTGGACTTCACACGTTAGATTAAGTTTTAGAAAATTTGGGGACGCCACCGATCACATATTGGTTGAAGTCATTCTCCAACTTATTCCTATTACTTGGGGTTCAAATGATCAATTTCCACATACCAATCTTTCCTTGTTAGGTTATACACATCACTTCCTATTGAACCTACATGGTCATACACTTAATCACTGAGGAATTGATGTTTAAAATAAAAGACATAATCAAATTTGTTTTAAATAATGTGGTGCTGATTTATAACTAACTGATCAATCATATGGATAATTGACTGATTGGGATAGCCAAAGGATTGAATGCTCACCATTGATTAAATTGATCAAATGACCAACTTGATGAGAAATCCTTTGACTTGGTCAAATCAAAAGATAAACCACATTGGATAGCTTCCATAATTTTCAATCGAATTGTTTCCAATTGAAAGATTGGTAAGACAATCGATGAACTATAATATCAATTAGGAAGACATGTTTTGGTTTGGAATGTGAGTTGTATATAAGAAAAAGTTATAATTAGGGAATTCCATTTCCATAAATCTCCTATATAAAAGTTGCACATCCAAGGGAATAATACACAAACTTGGGAAACATTAAGACATAAATTTCCTAAAAGATTTCCATGTTATATATAGAGAGAGAGCAAGTCATCCCAAGGACAACAATTTTTGATAGGAGGAAAGTAGAAGTGTGAGAAACACTAGCATGTCCATGATCCTGAAACTAGTACATCTAGAAAGCAAGATGTTACTCCAAGAGTTCTTGCATCTACATGGAAAACATATGTCCCGAGGCACATGTGTGAAGGATTGAGGACTAGTTCTACAAGATGACAAGGTGGTATTGTGAAGGCAAAGACTGAGTAGCAACACGAATGCGACTTTCAACCCAGATGTGGATGTTCAAGTTTTTCTTAAGGCATATCTAGTTGTTGAACAACTAGTTTGAACCAAGGTATATTCATATTCCTTTCATTGTCCTCTATATACCAACATCTTACGACCATGATGAATCTAATGTCTAGAGTTTATGAGTTGGTTTTCTTATTGTATTGTATCCCCTCTCCCCAAGACCCTACACTATTAACTAAAAATTAAGTTGGAAATACATAATGGGAATAAATAATATGGGATAATATATTTCCTATTCATTTTTGTGAAAACTTTATATATTTCATCTTTTCAGGTTATGTTTGCACTTAGTTTAGGTTTTACCTCCATTTGATATGCATGTTGTCAAGCTGTGACTTTTGATTTATATTATTTTTATCTAATTTTTGGATTGCATGTACCTTTAATTCATGATATTTCCCACTTGAAAAGTCACAAAATCTTATTTTGAAAAAGGTACATTAGATTCCATGCTGACCATATAACATTTGAGAAAAATTAGAGCTAACCACAATGCGTAGACCACTACATGGCATGTAACATGTTAATAACCAAATAATAATCTTTGCAGACAATAAAACACGATATTGAGAAATCACATGGTGTCTCTAGATACCATTCTACTACATGGTGTTTTATTGATATACGGAAAATGTCATTTGTTGACTGACTCAAGCATTATAAAGAAATTGACAAAGTACATGTCATATTATTGACATGCACACATGTAAGTTTGTTCCTAATAAAAATTCATGATTAATTCATAGGTTGACAAATAAAAGGGGTTAGCAACCATCCATGTCATATCTCCAATTCATGTTAGGTTCTTTGTGGTGATCGACACATAGAGATAAAAGTACACATAGAATCTACCATTCTATAGAATGGTAAGACAAGAGAGAGCAAGTATTCTTAACTGAGAATGTCCATTTTCCTACCTCTTCATACATTTATGAATTTCTAGATCGAAGGAGGAGAAGAGGGGATGTTTGACATGCGTTGTTTAATGCATCTTGGGTTTCTTATCATGTCCTAAGACATTCTCCCTCTTTTCTTATATCTAGGATAAGGTTAGCTATTACTATGATGAACTTGAGTGTTGTATTTAATTCCTTCCTAGAAGTATAATCTATAAGGGAGTGATATCCTCATCTTGAACATGATGGAATAACTATAATGTCATTTCATGTCAAAATAATCAGTTTCTATGAACCAAGTGCATGTTTCCTTCTTATTTCACAATGGATATGTGTTTTTGTGTGTATATTAATGATTCGTACCCCATAATATATATTTTGTGTTCTTTGACGTGCATTGATAGGGTGTTAGAAGAGTAAGGGAAAATCTATTGTAACCATTACATCTAACCATAAAAGGTGGTTAATTGGATAGGGCATATTAAGATATCTAAATCTTGGATAGTGATAAAAGTACTAGGCATCATCATTGGTTAATCCATTTACTTATGAGAGTGGCTTCCCTATAAAATTGCTTACATTTGTTTAGAGAACTATTCTGATTTGATCTAGTTGGTGTGGCTAAACCCTAAATCTAGGATTTTTTTTTGAAATCTATAAACCATTCAATCAATTAAAGTTTAATATCACCTTTTAATTAATTAGGTTTATTAGTCTTTCGATCTTATGCAACCAAAATATCTATTTCAAATATTACTTGTTAAAGACAATCCATACCTACATCTAGTAATGATAGGTTCCCTTGAGAGATGGCCTTAGATAAAATAAATCGTATATACTTATGGGGCAATAGAGTTAAGTTAAGATACAAATTCAACACTTGTTGCAAACATAACAAGTTTTTGGCAGTGTTTCTGTAGCCCTTTGGTCATGTTAGAGTAAGGATTCTAGTGAGTAAGTGAGACAAAGTTGGTTTAGAATTCTATGTCATGTTAGTCCTTTTATAAATATCATTTTATGTACTTCATCTAGTATTCGATTTTACTATTTATTTACTTTTCTCATTCCATACAATATTGTCCAATAGTCATTATATTTATTTCTCTTTACAATTATTTACTCTCTTGTGTATGTCACACACTAGGAGTAGCAGTCCCCGAATCTCACTCATGTTTGACACAAACATCAACCAGAATTTGAGTCATATCCCAACTATAAGTAGAAACACTTTTGCTGCCCCACAACCATATTTCATCCAATAAGAAACAATAGTGACAGTGGTAGAAAATCTCCTATTGAATGATTTTTCCATACATGTTTCTATCAAAATCAATGGAGTTATCAATATCCTGGAGATCAAGGCAAACAATTTGTCTCTCAGACATGAGTACATGCATATGTTGCAACGATACCATTTTGGAGGAACATGTTTAGAAGACTTGAACCTCCATACTGTCGATTTTTGTTATACATGCACAATTCAAGGTCGTTGGTGTTCCAACAAATGAGATTCACATATTGTTGTCCTCATTCACATTTAAAGAAAGAGCCCAAGCATGTCTATGCTCCCATTCTATAAAATACAACAACAATTGGAAAGATCCACTGAAAGTTTTTAGGAAAGGTATTACACATTGAGAAAGACTGCTCAATCGAGTAATCACCTGGTAACATCTAATTTTTTGTTGTTTCATGCCTAATTTTGCCCCTAATTTCCTTTACTAGCACAAAATTGCTTTAATTTTCCTACATTTTGTTCATATTTACCATTTTTGCTTTAATTAGGTATTTACTATTTCTTTTGTGCAAAACAATCATTAATCTATGGTCTTATCCAAAGAGATCCACTCAACTAAGGTTCTCCATCAGTTCCCACAACCGATGGTCACTCCTTATCCAACTGTCAAGAGTGCCAACTACTCCATCGACCCTAGAGGACCAACAATATGGTCACCCATATGTTCCCACACTGAAAGATCACAATTTGGGTGGCCTTCCAATGGTGAGGCAGGATAGATCCACCTATGAAGGTGGGCGTAGTGTCCAACTATAGATGTATCAGATGAGAGTCATCAACCAATGATCTGTCCACATGCACCTTAAGATGGCTCGAAGGGGTCCCACACTCCTAGAGACCAGCAACCACCCATCTTCTGATGGCCTAATAGTGTCCATCAAGAAAGGATGCATCCCCCTCTCCTCCTCGAATGGTTTTCTTGTGAGTCAAAATCAAAGGTTGGGCAGACCGTTTCAATTGATGGTGGGACTTTCCACAACATCTGCTAGGATTAGGTAAGTGTGTGCCCCGAGGTACGTGCTCAAGAGACCTAGGGTGCATTTGAAGCTCATCATGAGAACCTCAAGACCTTCTTCAAACTCCATAAATTGCAAACCCCTTGCCACTATTAAGGGGTCTCTCATCATTGGAGTTGAAGACAAAGTGTTGCCCATGAGCTGGCTCACCATCAACCTCCAATTGCTCCCATCTGTTCATTGCACCTAAGGACAAAAGTCTAAGGGTCTAGGGTTCCTTCATTGTCACAATTAACACTTGAAGTCTTCTTGGGGAGAAGGATGATGAAGGAGTTGACAACCATCTCCAACGAGTCATCATAAAAATTAGAGATGAAGGGCGTCTCCATCAACATTAATTCCAGAAAGAGTTGATGTTTGGTGTATCTTCCATCTTCTTCTCTGATCCATTCACTTTCTTCCATCTAACTGTCACGATGTCACCTTACACTTGCAATTTTGGGACGTCACTTGCCACCATGAGTGGATGATCCATTTAACTTGTGTTGGGAGTATCCATTAAGGATCTCCCAACATGTAAATATGTATATCCATTGAATCTATATTCTTTTAGCAATTTTTATCCCCATACTCTTGTTCTTAATACTTTACTTGCATGAATAGATACCATCTTGTATTTTTTGATTGTTAATACCTCAAGAGAGTATTACTAACCTATATCTAAGAGTTATGGAGTTTCATGAAAGCATGAGAATGTTAGAATGCTTAAGGCAATGATTATATGATTTTATATTGATTGTTTGTTTTCCGTATTGTGAGAGATAACCTTATGATCTAGATATATCCTAAGCTCGAGAGAGGAGGGAATAGATACTTATGATAGTTTCTTATAAACTTTCTAAGGTTATACAATGGGCATGAGTATTTCATGTTGGTGAGAGACCTCAGATGATGAAACTCAATCCAAGTTTCCCACCCATGTTATCTTTTCTCATTTAGCATTCTTATTATGTTTTGTTTGATCTTATGTATACTTGTTTGTAATCTTTCTCATTGAAACATCACCATTCCATTAGCAACAGTTACCTTACTTTTTGGTTGGTATAACTAAGCTATGGATTTCAATCATAACACATACCCCACTTGCCCCTATGTTGGACCCTGATTTATTACATCTGACCTTGTTATTATCATTGCGGGGCCTATGTATCATGTATAAATTGAATGCTTGATTATTGTAGATCCACTTCTTTTTGGTGCGTGATTTAGGCCAATCAACTTTTGTCCCCATTTCCAGGGACAAGGAAACTGGTACTGTTAAGAACCCGAGTCTACTTCGCATACCCTTGTGTCTTAAATCTAGCAATAGGCTTACCCACACATTTTAGTTCTGATGCTCTTTCTTAATTGAATACTTTGTATCATTTCTCCAACTTCTAAACACGCTCATACAATTTATTTTAGGAAGTTATCATGAATAGGGCCACCATCACTAGTAACTACAAGAATCATGCCTCCCCAAAGGATACCGACTCTCCTCAACTAGAACAACAAGGAGAACTGTGAGGAACATAACAAAGATCGCAATGTCGATCATCATGAGGAAGAAGATGATGATGAACATTTGCATGAAGCATAAGGACCTCAACCCCATGATGGTCAAAGGAACATAAACAATAACAACAAAAATGACAACAATGATGAAGATGATGAATATGGAAGCTCATCCCTTTGTGATCTAGACACCACATGGGAAAATGAATGATTCCCATTCATCATCCCTCAGTTCAATGCTACAAACTTTAATTTGAATTCATCAATTATAAATCTTATCTAACAAAGGACCTTCATAGGAAACTCTCAAGATGAGAATTTGTATCACCACCACAATGCTTTTAGAAATATTTTTGATACCATTAGGATGAACTGAGTACCACATCAAGTTATCTAATACAAAGGATTCAATTTATCCCTGAGGGATAAGGCCCCATCATGGTATTAAGCTTTTCCAGACAAAATCATAAATGGGTGGGGACCTTTTGTCGACATTTTTCTCACCAAGTTCTATCCAATGGAGAAGACTCTTCTTACCAGACATAAGATCACATGTTTTAGATAGAATCCAAGTGAGAACTTGTATGAGGCATGGGAGAGATTCTAGAATATCAAAGGGATTGTTCTCATCAAAATTAAGACAAACGATTCTAGGCAACCACCTCAAGCCATATTTTGATAAATTTAATTATCTAAATTGCATGTTTAGGCTACATTTTGGACTTTGTTTGCATATTTAGTATATTTAGATATCTTATCATAATATAGACTAATCAGAGGTATTTTAACACAAAGGCATGTTGTTTAGTTCATATAAAAACCAATGAGAACTTCATCACAGACAAATGGACTAAATAAGTCAAGATTCAATATCTCACACATATACATGACATGCACCCATTCCTGCACATCATGTCCACCTTCTGCATCTTCCTTAGTTTTCCCAACATCAAACACAAACACAAAATGCCTTCCCAGATGTACGATGTGCTTGACATCAGTAACATGGTTGTTGTTTACTCCAATGAGAACATTGTGCTTCTCTTGAGCATGATGTGCCCAACATCAGTAGCTGCATCCAAATCAATCAAACACAACATGGCATGTCCAACCGAAAGTATGTCATGCGGTCTTATTAAAAACTATTTGAAAAAGTATTTGATACATTGTGTTGATCCCTTGACATGAATTGTTGAATGGTTATGGAGCTTAACTCTTGGAAAATGCAGAGGGAAATGTTGGTTATATTCCATGAGAGATATGATATGATGATTGTAAAAGAGATATTTTTTAGTTGATTTGATTATTAATAAAAGGTAATTCCACTTATTATGTAAATATTGGCATAATGAATAAACATAATAATGACCTAAGAAAACTTTGACTCGATACATATGGTTTTGGTTAAGGACCTAAACATGAGATCATATGTATACTTAAGAGTACACATTCCTATTCCGGTCAATTATTATAATGGATTTTATAATAAAACATTAATACATATGACTAGTATGTATGTTACATCATGATTAGGTTTCTTTGGACATGATATTGGACATCAACTCAGATACATAGGTACTCGATAGAGAACAAGTTGATTGGATAGACCCAACGTGAAAATGACACAAGAAAGTCATGTAGTGACATACTAGAGTCATATCTCAAAGTGAAAATGGTGACCATGATCCTTAGACCTGAAGTCACTACATTGATCACATGTTTCTCTATGTACTTTGACACTAGCCCAACATGGTTCTAAATAAGGGTTTCCAGTAAGGTAGGGATTGGGTCCATTGTAGCACTTGTGGGCTACTGTGAGTGATGTAGATGGAATTTATCCCTCCTTGAAAGCGATATCCCATCCACTTGATAAGCAAGACTATGGAAATGCATGTTCATGCTCATGTGAGCCATTATATGATATTCAGCTCACAATATCTCAAATAGTTTGTGTAAAGACTGGGCCCACTGCCCAAGGCTCTTGTAGAGTTTCAAGAATGATGACTGGCCCCACAGACCACCACTAGTTTTAACTTTGTGCTTTTTCCTCACTGACGCGCAAGCCGGGGTCAACTTCCCGACTGGTCACCCATCCTAGTACTACTCCAAGCTGAGCACACTTAACTATGGAGTTCTTTAGTGATGGGCTCCCAGAAAAGGAGGTGCACCTTGGTGATATGGGTAGTCCAATCATTCCTTATAAGATCATTATATTCGATGCCTCAAATCCTGGGACGTTACAATCTCCCCCACTTAGACTCTTGACGTCCTCGTCAAGGCTCAACTATAAGGCCTCATAACATCGCCCCATTTTAGTGTAGACCCAGAATGGCCCATGGACACCTAGCTCCTGATCACAGAATACCCATGGACAACCCTTTCCTACATGCCTGGACCGCACAGCTCAAGACTGGCGTGTCACATGTCCATGTGGGCCCCACATATTGGAGGGGTTATGGCTCTGATACCATTTATAAAGTCTGGGCCCATCGCCCAAGGCTCTTGTAGAGTTTTAGGAATGACGATTGGCCCTACGAACCACCACTAGCCTTAAACGTGTGCTTTTTCGTCACTAACGCGCAAGCCGGGGTCAACTTCCCGACTGCTTACCCATCCTAGTACTACTCTAAGTTGAGCACGCTTAACTATGGAGTTATTTAGTGATGGGCTCCTAGAATAGGAGGTGCACCTTGGTGATATGGGTAGTCCAATCATTCCTTATAAGATCATTATATTCAAGGCCTCAAATGTTGAGACGTTACAATTTGCTCCAATCCAAGGAAAATAGATTGAATGATAAGAGGGTGACAATTCCATGACTTAATTTCAATCTAGATACATGCAAAAAAGGGATTATTCAATACACTGATCATAATACCAAGTTGAAGTTTTTCTCCAACTTCTCCAACTACTTCGATGGTAATGAAGTCTTTCTAGATAGAAATAATTGTTTGTGAAATCAAAATATGATTATTTATATCACTACATTTGGAGCCTCTAGGACTGAACACAAAGATTGAATAGGAGAGATTAGTATAATCATGAGCATATTATTAATTGGTTGCTAAAAGGTATAGGCATTTGTGGAGAGAGATATCATTCTTGGAAATATGGTCTCTCAAGAAATAATGTCTGATCTCAACGTGCTTAGCATGACTGTGTAAAATGGGATTATGAGCCAAGTTTATAGCACTCGTATTATTACAGAAAATTGGCTTAGAGGAAAAAGTAAAACCACAATCATTCAAAACTTGTTGCATATAAAGCACTTGAGAACAACATGAGCCTGCAACAATGTATTCAACTTTAGTGGTAGATAAAGCAACTATATTTTGTTTCTTACTAAACCAATAAACTAAGGCTTTTTCTAGCAAGAAACAACCACCACCTGTGCTTTTTTGATGAAGATGGAAACCGGCATAATCGGCATTGGTGCAAACTTTTAGATCCAATGATTGACCTTTAGGATACCAAAAACCATAATTTATAGTGTCAACAAGATATCTTAAAATTCTTTTGATGGCTTGAAAATGAGAATGCATCAATTTTGATTGAAACTAGGACAAAGTCCAATGGCAAACATAATATCCGGTCTAGATGCAGTCAAGTATAGCAAGCTACCAATCATATCCCTATATAAGGAATCATCAATGGGTTCACCATCTTCATCCTTGTCAAATTTAGAAGAAGTGGTCATAGGTGTAGTAGCATGTTTGCAATTTTTCTTATTAAATCATTTTAGGAGTTCCTTGTTGTATTTCTCTTGGCTTAGAAAAAATCCAACATGCGTTTGTTTTATTTGAAAACCAAGAAAAAAATGTTAATTCACCCATAAGACTCATCTCAAATTCCTTTTGCATGATATCACTAAATTGATTACACAATGAATCATTTGAAGCATTGAATATAATGTCATCAACATATATTTGAACAACAAGAAAATATGATTCATATGTTTTGAAAAATAATATGAAATCTGATTTTCCAATAGAGAAACCATTATCAAAGAGATAATACTTAAGTCTTTCATACCAATTTCGGGGTGCTTGTTTTAGACCATAAAAAGATTTCTTGAGTTTACAAACATGGTCAAGCTTGTTAGGGATTTCAAAACCAAGTGGTTGAGCAACATAGACTTCTTCTTCTATGATTCCATTTAAGAAAGTACTTTTTACATCCATTTGAAATAGTTTGATGTCTTTATGGGCAGGTAGAGCTAATAACATTCTAAAGGCTTCAAGTCTAGCTATAGGTGCATAAGTTTCATCACAGTCTATCCCTTCTTGTTGATTATATCCTTGAGCAACCAAACTACTTTGTTTCTAACCACTTCCCCGACTTCATTAAGTTTATTTGAAAAAACCCATTTAGTTCCAATGATGGTTTTGTCTTGAGGTCTAAGTACTAGGTCCCATACATTATTTTTATTGAATTGATTTAGCTCTTCTTGCATAGACATTATCCAATATTCATCTTTTAGAGCCTCATTTATTTTCTTAGGTTCAACAATTGATACAAAAGCCATGTTTGGAACATCTCTAAATGATGATGGATTTTTACTTTATAAAAAGGATTTCCTATGATTAAGTCTTGAGGATGATATTTAATTATTCTAGGAATAGATTGTTGTGTTTCATCATTATGTTTTTCATTTTCAGAATGTTCATTATTTTTTGTTGATATAGATTGATTACCAATTTGATGTGTTATATAATTCAAGTTTTCATTTTCAATTTCTTTTTCAACACTTTGTGTTGTTATTTCATGAAATGTGTTATGAATTGATTCCTCAACAGTTTTGTAGATTTTAAATGCCTTACTAGAAGTAGAATAACCCAAAAACAATCCTTTTTGTGATTAGGATCGAATTTGTCTCTTTCATCCTTAGTGTTTAAGATGTAACAAGGTGTTCTTAAAGGTATGAAAGTAGTCCACTCATGTTTCTTTTCAAAAATGAGTTCATAAGGAGTTTTCTTAAGATGAGAATGGATTGACACATGATTTATTACATAGCATGTTGTATTTACTACTTCATCCCAAAAGGTTTTAGGTGTATTATATCAACACCCATTGTTCTAGCCATTTCTTGTAAGGACCAATTTTTTCTCTCTACTATCCCATTTTGTTGTGGGGTAGGTGGAGCTGAAAAATTATGAGTATACCCTTTAGATGTACAAAAATCTTCAAATATGTGATTTTCAAACTCCCCACCATGATAGCTCCTAAGGGTGCATATTTTGTTTTGTTGTTGATTCTTAATCTTAGAGAAAAATTGAATGAATATTCTAATAGTGTCGTATTTTGTTGTGAGAAAATGAACCCAAGTATATCTACTATAATCATCAACAATGACAAAGTAATATCTTTTACCACCAAAAAATTGAGTCCTCATGGGACCAAACAAATCCATGGGAATAAGTTCGAATGATCTAGTAGTACTAAGCAAGGCTTTAGATTTGAAAGAAATTTTCTTTTTCTTGACTAGAGTACATGGTTCATTGTTTTTAGGTTTATCAAAAGAAAGTTTAGGTAAACCACGAACAAGATCATAATTAATTAACTTTTTGATAACATGAGAGTTTGCTTGACCTTGCTGTCTATGCCATAAATGTAAATATTCATCATTTGCAAGAAGACATTTTCTGACAATGGCTTTCATAGAGTTAGGTCTAAGTATATAAATATTTTCTATTCTTTTTCCTTCATAAACAACATCATTAGTGTTTTCTATGAGTAACTTGTAGCAAGATTTTTTATATAGAATATCATATGTTTGGAACAACCATTATCAACCACTCAATCCTACAAAATATTTAGATTTTGGTACCCACGTGGTGGTCCTTTTAGTTAGGTGTATTAATTAAAACATTTCAAGTTTTAGAATTTCTTAATATGAACATTTATTTACAGTATAAAGCACCAAAGTCAAAGTAAACAAGTGTTTTTGATTTCAATGAATATTTATTGATAGAATTATCCTCGGTCGAACATATCTTTGACCGGAAGAGTTCTCGGTTGAACTATTTATCGACCGGGAAGACTTGTCAGTGAATACAAGTTTTGGCAGATTTCCCTTTGGTTGATTATTTCTTCGACCAGAAGCAGTTTCATTCGAGATCTTTGTCGACCGAGAGAAGTTATGTGTTTTTTTAGTAAGTTTATTTTTTCCAATGAAAACAAACTTGTTATTATTTTCAATTGAGTAGTCAAATCATACAAGAATATACAGATTAAAGATTATTTTAGTTCAGATGAGACATTGTGGGTTTAAAATGTAGTTTAGGTCAAATATCAACTAAATGTCCCATATTTCTAAGTTTGTGGTTTTGGAACTCAAACCAATTCTTTGTCCTTATTTTTCTTGTAATTTCATGAAATTGAATAATGTCCAAGTCGTAAACAATAATGACAACAAATGCAATCAATTTTATTTCTCTTCTTAGTATTGTGGTCATAAGCTAGATTGTTTTTAGGTACATACATGACTTTGGTTTTAGGTACTTGTGTCCTTCTAGATCTAAGGTTTTGATAGGATTTATCTTTGGGTACATAACCTAGGGCTCTTCTTCCAATTTGACCAGCTGAGCTTTCTAGGATTTTATCAAGAATATCATTATTTTTCAAGCTATTAATATATTTTTGCAACATACCAATTTCATCCATTTTCCTTTTAATGTCTAACTTTTCTTGATTTAAAGTAAATAACAAGATATCTCTTTCTTTTACAATAACATCATAATCCAAATGAGTACATAGAATAGGTTGAGTTTGAAGATCATTTGTTTTAGCAAGCAATTCAACCTTTTCTTGAGAAAGAAGGTTGTAGTTAGTTTCTAGAGCAAGAAACTTGATATTGTGATTGATAGATGATTTCAAGGTATCTTTTTCAAATATAAGACTTTCATTTTTATAAGAAAGCACGTACAATTTAGCATGCAAATCATCATTTGTTTTTGTACGCTTCTTCAATTTCTTCTTACAATCAACATATTTATCATGAACTTCTTCAAGACTAGTAACCAGTTCTTCTTTACATATTCAAGAATACTTACCACTCTTGAGTCTTCATTTTCATCTTCCTTTTCCATGAGACCTTCCACTTCTTCTTCTTCTCCACTTCTTCTATCATCACTTGATTCATCCCAAGCTGCTTTATAAGCTTTATCTCCCTTGTCTTTCTTCTTGAAGGAAGATTTCATCACTTTCTTGAGTGATGACTTTTAATTGAGCCTTGGTTGTAGATTTTAATGCAATGTCCTTCCTTGTGCCTTTTTGAAGTTTGGCCTCTAGTCTTTCTTCTTCTTCAAGGGTGACTTCATGAATCTCTAGATTGCCAATGAGTTGCTCCATCCTCATTGTGGTAAGATCATTGGCTTCTTCAATGGTCGTCACCTTTGGCTTGTATTTTGGAGGCAAGGACCTAATGATCTTGGACACCTGGTCTTCTTCACTTATATACTCACCTAATGCATTCAAACTATTAACAATAGAATAAAACCTTGCATACATTTCACTAATAGACTCATTAGGTTGCATACAAAATTGTTCAAAGTTCTGTTTAAGCATGTTAATTTTGGTATTTTTAACTTAAGTGGTACATTCATGTGTAATTGAAAGTTTATGCCATATTTTATAAGTTTTTTCATGTGAAGATATCCTTTTAAACTCACTAACAGAAATGAAACAATATAAAATTGTTACCACTTTTGAATTCAATTGAACTTGTTTTACTGTATCATGATTCCATGTTTCACACTCAGTAGTAGTGAGTGCATAAGGTGAGGATACCATTCTCCAGAGCTCTAGGTTGATCCATTGGACATAAAACTTCATACTTCTTTTCTAATAGGTGTAGTTGCTTCCATCAGTGGGTGGTGGCCGAGTCACATGAGTTCCTTCAAGGTTGAGGCTACTAAGCAAGTTGTCCCTCATTCTTCAAGACCTATTAAGGCTCCTTGAAGACCTACTCTGATACTAATTGAAAGATCTCGAGAGGGGGTGAATAGAGATTTTTGTAACTTTAACATTAATTGAAAACTTAAAATAAAGACGAAGGAGGAAGTAGGGGAGAAACTTCAATGTAGAGTGGTTCTAACCTTTGAGGCAAAAGTTCTCAGTCCACTGCCCAATTGTCTCCAAATGGGATTTTGAAAGTGATTAATTTTATTTACCTCTCAAGAATGTTACAATAAAATACAATCACCTTCCTTGAATTAGCCTTCACCTAGAAGTAGACTCAACCTTCTTGAAGCATCCTTCTTGAAGTAACCCCAAGCTTTAAAGCAACCTTCACCTCCTTGAAGTAGCTCCACCACCTTGAGATAGGCTTCACATGGAAGTAGCTTCTACCTCCCTTGAAGCAGCCTTCTTGAGGTAACCTCAAGCAATAGCCTTATCTACCAAGAAGTAGCTCCAATCCAGCTCCCTCATGCAGCCTCTACAACTTGGAGTAGCCAAGGAGCGCAAGTAGCATAACTTGTGAATGAGGATTTAAGAAAGGAAGTACACCAATGGAGTATTGCATTTTGATCCTATATCAAGCGTTAGACCTCCCAAACCACTTAGGATGGACGTTTCTTGGATGATGGCTAAGAGGCTATGGCTATAGGAGATGAACTTAGAGCTTAAAGAACAAGATGGCAAGTGTTGCGTAGCTTTGTTTCTCACTAGAATGGATTCTCACGTGTAGATTGTGTGGTTTAGGTGTCCTAAGGCATCTTCTATTTATAGGAATAGTTTCCAAGTATTTCAGGATGTTTTAGGAATTCTCTAGAGTGTTCTTAGTGCTTAACTAGCAGTTAGGTAGAAGGTAGTTGGCTAACAATGGCTAATTTGTTCGAGCTTGGAAGAATAATCCAGAACCCTGCTCGGTCGAAAAGTTTGTCGACCAAACCGTGTATCAGTTTAAATTTTCTTCAATTGAGCATGGGTTGAATGAAAATGTGTGCCAACGTCTATTTCCAACTCCCAACTCCCAACCAATTGGTCTAACAGTCATATGCTTTGGACTGAGGTTGGGTCGGTAGATAATATTTTCAATCAAAACACATTTTAGACCACAAATATGTAAGTTTTCTATAGTGCTCAATATGTTTGACTGAAGTGGTTCTTAGTCGACAAAAACTTCAACTGAGGGTGTCTCGCTCGACTAGTTTCTTGAATGAGGGTGTTCCTATTTTAGGTTTTTGAATCACCTATTAAGTGTATGTTCTAGTGACTTTAATCTATAGGGGGATCCTAACTAAGGGTTATGAGTGGATAGAGAAGATCTAACACTTGATTTACATGATATCTAAGTACTTGTACATTATATCTTTGTACAAGTATTTACATTGAGTAGAATCATGAAAATATAAACATTTAAGCGCATTGATCTTCAATTTGTATTGACCTTCAGTTATCCACTTAGTATGATTTCCCTATTTCCTTTAACCCTGAAATACTCAGGTAGCATGTTAGATCTGCAAGAATGAAATGTTTGTCATCATCATCATCATCAAAACAAAGGGTTTGTTAATGTCCAATTTAGCCAACACCCTCCGATATGTAGTTAGGACTCCTAATTGGGTGACAAATGATAGGAAAATACAATATCCACCAACCACTTAGAGTAATCCTCATCAACATGTTGACATTGTTCCTGCTCTATCAATACCACATAAATATCATTGCAACTGTCATTTGTAATTGTGTTGTAGTATTTTTTGTCATCATTCTTCTTATCCTTGAATGTAGGACCATTTTTTTCCAGGCCTAACAATCATTCTTTAAGTGACTTAGCTTGGTGTGATGAAATCAACCTTTATTCTTTGACTTGGATCTATCAGGAGCCTTCTTACACTCTCAAGATTCACTGTGACTTTAAGATATACCATATTATCTTGTTTAGTTAGCCCTCCTACTCTCACTAAAACCTTTGGTTGACTATCTTCTTAGGTGTGTTGTCGAGTCTCTTCATTTAGGAGGCTGCTCTTGACATAATCAAGTGTCAACTTTCCTTCTTATCTAACATTGCTAATTGTCACAATGAGAATCTCCTAGTTGTCAAGTAGTGATCCCACAAGAAGTAGTACATGGCGTTCATTGTCAAGAACTATCTTCATTGACCCCAGTTGATCGACAAGATTTGCATTTATTTGCACATCGATTCTAGTATTGTGCTCATACTTCAAGTTCACCAACTTATTGATCAAGAATTCATTGTTTATTCTAGTTTTTTACATGTATGATTTTTGTGCTTTTCTCATAGATATTTGACATTGTCTTCCTCAAGGACGTTGTGAAGCATCAAAAGGTCAAGTCCTTTAGAAATATTCTAAATGTCTTCCTATTTATTTTATTTTCAATATGCATCACAAGTATCACTTGGCTTTCGTATATACATACTTGCAATACAATATATCCCCATATTGAGTTTATAAATTCTCCAATTTCTACTCATCAACTTTAGTATTGACACAAATGCATCGTTCACCATCTAGACATTTATTTGTAGCACATTATATGATACTACTTGTTAGATACATGTATGCATACTATTGTGATACATTCAACATAGATGATACAAGAAAAACATAATTCTTACAAATGAGCATATAAATTCAATGTGAACCACAAGAATATAAAGAGTGAACATTAAATTTGATATAAAAACCTCATAGAGTATGAGGAAAAAATTATAAGATAATTATGCAAAACAAAATAAGTATACAAGTTTTCTTGAGTTTGCCTAAAATGAAGAATATACAACTAGAGGGAGACACTTATATTGATATAGGGAGAGAATCATACAATATACTACATGAACACTTCATGGGGAGACACCCTTCTACCTAGAGATAAAAAACAGTGGATATCCTAGAAAAGAAAACCTAGAATCTTGGGAAAACTTGTCTTGCCTTCTTTCTTCTCCTTTCCTTTCTTTCTTCTCCTTTCCTTTCTTTCTTATCTCCTCTCCTTCTTTTCCTTTTCTTCACATTCCAAAATGCACCAACAACTATCACCATAATTTATGTTGTCATCTTTTGCCTCAAGTCTATGCCTATGTATGATGTTGGGACTCATTAAGGTACTAAACCTCTTGTGGTTGTATTAGCAAACCCTAATGCCCCACCCACATAAGAAACAATTATGTTGGATACTATATTGGCCACACACACACACACAGATATATATATATATATATATATATATATATATATGCATGTATGTATATATGTATATATAGACATCCAGCTGCTGGCGCAACTAGTTAAAGAGGATGCTCCCCATCCAGTCCTCCTTGGTTCAAATCACTCTAGGCACAAACTCGATCAAAATAGATGTTTGGTTGGTGCTCTAACCAGACAATACTTGTGATGACATATCACATTATCAGGTGTGCTATGGGCTCTTCCTTCTTCCTCCTCTCTTCTTTGTCATGGCCACATTCATATAACCCTAGCCACCCATCGATGTACTTCTGTCATCATACATGAAATGATATTATAATCCTACCTGTGACATCCATATTCTAGAATCTTACCCCATTCCATGATTAGAAGGTAAGTAAGCTTGGTTCCATATATTTGACCAAACAAGGGTGATGTTATACCTTAATGAATATTGTTAATGCATGTAACATGAATAACTCGAAGTTAACCCGTAAAATTTATAGGCTTGAAAATAACACATTAAGTGGCATTAGGTTCTATAATTAACATCACATATCATGATCCATTCATAGTAACCTAATTACCTAAATATGTGCTAACATACAAGTGAGTTCATGAAATTTGTCACATATGTTTTCTTGATTAACTAATATGCACATAATGGCTAAAGTATGTCTACTGAGAGGTGAAATATTCCTAATACATGAATTGGAATAACAATTGGAGTTTTCGTGTCCATAAATATGAATAATGTGTCATAATATAAATGAATACCCGATTTAATGGACTTAATAGGTGGAAATTTGTGCATAATGATATAAGGAAACTCTTTTTGTAACAATGCAAAGATAAAAGGACTCGTTCCACTTAAAGGTGTAATAATGATGAATAATATAAGAAATATAAAAAGTATGATACTACAATTTAGTTGTATTAGAACTCATAAAAGGATCTTCAAAACCATAGTATGATGGTAAAATTTGTGTTCCTTGGGTCCCAGTTAGCTTGGGTTCCAAGTTTTAAATAATCATAACTATCCTAAATTCACTAAGATAAGGAAATATAAGATAATGCCAATAAAATTAAATTAATTATTGAATGAAATCAGAAGTGAAAACAAAAATTTAAATTCAGATTCTTCATGTCCTATTGGTCTAGGTATCAAATTTGGTATTCTGAAACATACTTTTTAATAAATTGGTTTATCTGTCCTTTGAGAATTTTTTTTGTGTGTTTGGCATATGGGATGTTTCATTTTATTTGCTTTAGTAGGGAGTGGATCTCCTCTCAGGTCCCACTCCTTACAATATGGTATCAGAGACAATAGTGGTCGGTTAATCTAACTATTTCAATATCATATTCCTTAGCATGTTTACCTTTTACATAGGCCGCCTATACCTAGTACCCTTGTCTTGTGCAAGCATACCCTTATGGCTGGAGATAACTCATATGTTAATAACTTAGCTGGTTTTGAGACACCAGACCCCAAAGTACAAAATGTCAAGGATGGATCCTCCTTTTACCACTCCGTTGTCTCAAGTTACCCCTATAGTAGAGAGTTAGCCCTCAGTGGGTCAGGCTATCTCGACATCTATTGTGGCTAACACGGGATCAGGTATCTCCCTTGAGCAAGAGGTGTCTTATCTAATATAGTTTCTTTATACAATCCTAATGGGGAAGGTTAATCTAGTTTCTACTCCTGAGAAACCCAACGAGTACACCCTTTATTAGTTCATGAATATGCAACCCACATGCTTCAAAGGTGAAAGTGAGATCATATTGTGGATAAGGTTGATGACTAGGTTCTCATCATTGAGCATACTTTCTAGGGTATGACATGTCTTGAGTACCAGAAGGTAGGGATGAATCTGACTACGTACTTGATGGGACTACTCTCCACTGGTGAAACATGATTTGCAAGGACTCGAGATATCTTTGTTATGTCTTGGATGTAATTTCTAGTTATCTTTCATGAGAAGTACATCTCAGTTGCTGCTCTAACGAAGAAGGAAGTAGAGTTTTACAACCTAAATTAGCACTCCTTCTTTGTAGTGGAGTATGTGTAGAAGTTTCTCTTATTAGAAAGATATGCCAAGGGTTTGATTGAGGAGAGGCTTGATAATATGTTCCTTGAAGGATTCAACTACAACATTATATGTGATCTAATGACTCCAAGTTCCTTGGACTTTCCAAAAGTTGGTGGAGAAAGCTAAGGTCATTTAGGATTATCCAGGATATTAACCCCAAGACCATAATAAGAAGAAGTTACCAGGTGAACATCAAAAGAGGGATAGGTGTGCAAAGTTTCATGGATATCATCCTTCGAGAATGTGTCCTTCTGTGGGGAGTCGAGATATACCACAACCTAACTTCCAAGTTATATGCCATCATTGTAATGTTTCTGGACATATCTAACCTAGATGCCCCCAACTTCTGGATGGTCATGCACTGGCTCAACAATAAAAACCTAAGGCACCTCCACAAAATAATAATAATGGAAAAATATCTATTGAGAGATGGATGGCCTAGAGTTTCATGAAGAAGTGAATAATTAAGGTAACCATATTCTCTCTTTTTGCTATGAAAGCCACACATTCAAATAAATTCTATCAACCAAAGAAACATGCAGTTCATCTGTGAACCTCAACAGAACCTCTGGGTTAGAACTTGTTGTTAGGGAGCCATCTACAACTCTCTTAGCCAGACAATGGGCTAATTTATTAGTAGATCTGTAACATCCCAAAATTTAAAGAATAATTTAAACCTTAAAATGTGGTTTTACTTAAAATGAAATAGTTTAAGGTCTTAATACAAAAAGAATAATAAAATATTCCTATTAACCAATTTTGAAATTATAAGATGAGTTAGTCTCTTTAGCTAATAATGTGTAATGTATTGGTATAATTTCCTTTATGGATCTTTGTGTGTCAATCAAGTAAGAGTGGTAATTTAGTACTTAAGGGACACACATGGTCACCATATTGGGAATCTTTTCCTTTTAACCACACACACCTTTCCATGAGAGTTATCATATTAATGAGAGAGAAAGAGAAATATGGGGAGTTGTTAGTTGTGCCTCATGGGTATCATGGTGTGCTTTCTTCCATAATAAGCGACAAGTTAGTTTTGTCACTATGGAATACGTTTTGGCAAGTCTGTTTGGCCTAGGATACGTAAATAGTGTAGAATACATGAAGGATGTAGAAAGAACTCTGAAGCCTTAGTATATAAGGGTATGAATACCTTCACTATCTTTATCTCTTTAGTACAGCCGCTAGGGTTTCCCCTAGGTTTACATATTTTCCAGGATTCTTCCGCCCCCTCATCGCCATAAGGCCATAGCATAGGGTCACCTCCACGTTCTGCCAACCGAAAGCCTGGAGAGACAAATGCAGTTGCAAACCCACCAAGGCCGACCAGGTCCAAGACCCCTACGTATCACCATTAGGTTGGCCCTATTCCACGTCCTACGACCTTTGACAGTAGCACACTAAGATCCATGGACCATGCACCAGCCTCGAGAGTAGATGCAGGTGGAGGAGCCACCGTGGAGATGGCGTACCTAGGTCAGGGCCACACCCTAGGTGCCCCAAGGACTCACCCCGGTCCTCTTTCACCCTCGTGCCTTCCAGTCAAGCCAGCCATCACAATGCTCCCCTGGTAGAGAGTCGATGTCGAGGTAGCGTGAGGGGAAGATTGTCGTCTAGATTAGCATGCCTTGTACAAGTAAACAGGACATCAGGGTTTGGGCATGCCCTACGCAAAGAAGGGGAGGTCGATCTAGACCACCATAGGAAGTGGCGGGAGGTAGAGTGAGTTCGGCGGAGAGGGACGAAGCCATGGGGAAGGTTGTGTGAAGATCTGATGTCGTGAGAGTGTTGATCCATGGCAGGATGAATCATCTACAACGCAACACAACATTGCGAGAAAGGAAGGCGGAAGGTAGAAGAGGATAACATATGATATTACTCACATGCCCCTGAGTCCAGCGTTTCAAGGTAAGGGCAGTTTTGCCTTTTTCCTATCTTTTTTCATCTAGAGCCAAGCAGAACTGGGGGCCACCATAGAGAGAGCTGATTGGCTTTTCCATGGCCCCACCACACACGCCCTGGCTTAGTAAGATGCCTAGGTGGCAAACCTAGATTGGTTCAAAATGATTTATTTTATAAAAATGCTAGTAAATCATAGGATTATCCAATGATGGAAAGTTATATATGAAAATTTATCAAAAAAATATGAGTTCAATAAAATTAGTTTTATAGCCTAATTTCCATCCTAACTCCAAAAGTATATAAAAGTGCTTTCTTTGATGTGATTTCATATGAGAAAAACCATAATAGCATGAAATTAATGAAATTTATGATGATAACTTGTTAAATTGGACATTATAAGTGAAGTCTAACTTATTTACATAAAAATATCATCTTGGATCTAATTTAAGATTAAGAATTCATGTATTACCAAAATTAGGGTTAGATAGTTAAGATGGTATTTGATATAAGATGTATTGACTACAAGACATTAATGTTTCTACAAATCTCAGGAGATTTGGGATTTGACTCAAGATCAGAGAGACCAATTTAGGATGTACTTTGATCCAGGTAAGTGGGTCATGCCACTATACATATGTACTTTGGTTGAATTGTTTGTTCTGTATGATGTATGAATTATGCTTTCTATTTCAAGATCAATGCTCAAATCATGTTCATCATATTAATTGATTGATGTTTGCTATATATTATGTCATATGGTTATCATGTTCATCAAGATTAGAGATTATGATTAATGATCAATGATTAATGGATTTTAAAGTTCATGTTCAAGAGGGAGAAATCCCATCATGTTAAGTTCAAGGATCATGTTATTGTTAATACTAATGTAATGTTAATGATCAAGTTAATTAGAATTGAATCAATTTTTATATGCTTCTTGAATCATGGACCTCAAGGGGTAATTATGGGCATTCGTGCCAATTATGGGCTTTTATAGCCAAATCATGGGCATTCATGCCGTTATGGGCTTTCTTAGCATTATGGGCTTTCCTAGTAATCATGCTTAAATGGGCATCATAGAGAGAGGTATATATTAATTGTTCAATTCTTCATGTTATAAGATTTATTTAATCAAGAATGCTTAAGTTTAATTCATGTCAAGGTTTTCTCTCAAGTCAAGTATATATGTTTATTTATGAATTCTTATAAATGTATAATGCCTCTTATTGATGTATGCCTCTATTTTCTCATGGTCGTGGGACTAGATGTCCCTAGATGAAGGAGCAAAGGAATTTGAAGTGAGTTCTTCAAAGTAGCAGTTTCTAGGACTTAGCTTGGTGGGGCGCCATCTACACCTTAGAAGATCCACTATCAAGTTTCCAAAGAGGATTTATGCCATAAATTTGTTCTACCTTTCATGTATTAGATTTTAGTTCAAGGATGAGATAGTTTATGTTATTAGTTTTCTCTTTTAAAGAACAATGTATGAATCTATATTTCCAACAAATTCAAGGTGTTTCATTTATCTTATTGCTATTGAATATCATGTTTTGTAATGGTCCTCCAAGCCAAGTGACCCACGTTATGGACAACATACGGTTTGCTTCCGCTATCATATATATGCTTGGAGAGGCGTTACAAGATCTATAAACATGAAAGAAAAAAATGACTGAAAAGAACCTACTTAGCATGGCTGTGTGATCTACTATCAGACCAACATGATCATGCCTCCCATATTGGTCATCAATAGCCTTCATAAAATTGAGAGAATCAGATTCCTTGTGAATATGAGTGTACCCCCAATATTTAGCTTGCTCCATGGATTGACACATGGCTAGTGACTCACCTGCCTCTGTTGATGTCGGGCCTGGTGCCACCTCCCCCACAACTATGAGCAACTTGCAACACTCATGCCACTACTCGCCTGCCAATCCCACCTTGCCATCTGCACCCATAGCTAAGTATGTATTCACCTTTACTGTGCCGTCCTCTGGTGTTGTCCACTTTCACTCAGCCTCAGTCCTCACCTTTTGCTTCAACCTATTTGCTCCCTCTTTCTCTTCCTATAGTCAGTAATTAGGCTCAAGAAGGACTGGATAATGTAAACTATATCCTTCCTTTGTGTTCTAAAAACAATCCCGTTGTGGTAGTTCTAGATTTCCCACATTGCTACCGCCACACAATCCATATGTTCAGAATCCAGGGATGCCTGAATTTATATTAGAGCCTCACATGAGCATAACACCCAAACTTCTTCAATTTGTGAAAATTTGGTCACACTTTGCTCACTTCCATATAGATGAAGGTTGTGTGCACAATGGTTTCCCTCTCCTCCTCATAGATCGGGTAGGTCCCTGTCTCATGGTGGTGCCGCTCCCACAGTCACCCCACTCTAGCAAGGCTCCCAGTGCAGAATCTCCATAAAAAATGGGCAAGCTTGGGTGGTTATCTTGATCCCTAGACTAACTTCTTTAGTTTATCACTGCTTTAGTCCCTGCTAGCCATACACTCTATCCTTCCTATATGGCTTTACCAATAGGCAGTTTTGCAGAGAAAACACCTCTATTTTTTGGCGAATAATATAGAACATCCTCTAGCATCATACTAGTGATAAGTGTAGCAATAATAATTCTATAAACAGAGGGAGGAATACCACATGTATTTTCCGTGTATCCCAAAATCCAGAGAGTCTTCCTATGGTGTCCTCCACCCAAATAGGTAGATCTACATTATTGGTGTAGAAGTCATTCAGAGCATCATCCCTTCTTGCATACCCATCAATCCTTCCAGACATTGATCAAATTTCCACCACCAAATCTTATCTTGAGCCCCTCTGAAAGGAACCTTTTGCACCCTAGAAACTCCACCAAGTGAAACTGAGATTGTATCCCCAACTTGGCTGCAGAATTTAACACTTCAGAAAATACCATTCTTTTATAACTTTGTGAGTGAGCGATTCAAGTTTTGTTAGAAGCCTCCAAAGTTTCTTGGCCAACATTGCTTTATTAAAAGACTAGATATCAAGGAATCCCATCCCTTCACACTTTTTTCAGTTTGCATAATTGTTCCCAATACTTCCATGAGATCTTTCTTTGTGTACCTTTTGCACCCCACTAGATTTTGGCAAGACAACTTTGAATACCATGTAAAATGTTGAACACAATTTTGAAAATAGTCATGACATATGTTGGTATCACCTGGGAAATTGCCTTAATGCGCACCTCCTTCCTTGGTTTAGATAAAAGATTCTCCTTCTAGCCTTGAAGATTTGTTTAGATTCTCTCCTTGATGAAGCTGAACACATGTTTCTTAGATCTCTCAATTGCATTGTGAAGACTAAGATATTTTGCATGCTTGTCCACCTTCCTAACCCAAAGGAGCTCTTTCATAACCGCACGGGTATGAGAGCGCAATCATTTTCTGAAAGAAACCTTCATCTTGGCTAGATTTATTTTTTAGCCCGATGCTTGTTCGTATTGGGTAATAATATTAGCTAATCAGGAATTCTTCTTAGTTGACTCTAGCAAAAAGAATATTGTTGTCTGCAAAGAAAATGTGAGAAATACAAGCAGCATATCTACTGACTTTTATCCCACGTATCACATTTTTTTAAGAAGCTAAAGTAAGAGAAGTAGAGACCTTGGCACATAAATAAAAAGGTAAGGGGAAAGAGGGTCTCCTTATCGCAAATATCAGGAAGGTTGAATCTTTTTGGATTGATATTTGTTGATGGAAATATAATGACTAATATAGGACACACACTCCATGACTCTCATCCTTTGTAACTCTTCAAACACCATCATCATAATAAACTCCAAAAAAACCACTCCATACTATCATAGGCTTTAGACTTATCCACCTTCACATCAAATGGTCGTGTTTAGCATTAGGGCCTGACTTCATTCTATGCAAGAGTTAATAGGAAATCAATGTGTTGTCAGTTATCATCCTCCCTGAAATAAAAGCACTCTAATTTACAGTCACAATGTTATCTGTGAGAGGTTTCATCATGTTTTCTACTACTTTAGAATCTATCTTGTAAATAACATTGTTGAGCCTGATCAGTATATATTCAACAATCTCCTTTGGCTGGGAAAATTTTGGTATAATCAACAAAAGAGATTGGTTCACCTCCTTTAGATCTTTATAGCCCTTCTACCACCCATTTATGTAATTAGATACTTCCTTCCCTAAAATATTCTAACACTTCTGATAAAAAAGAATCTTCATACCGTTAGGTCTAAGTACTTTTTTGGGATGCATCTTCATAATAGCTCCCTTTATCTCCTCATAAGAAATATCCCTCTCTAGGATCCCTCCCATTTGAGAATCGACAACCTCCCTGATTCCTTCGTTATCTCTACCAAATCAAAATGGATGAGAAGTAAAGAAAAGCTCAACATAGAAGTCCAGGATAATCTGTTCCGTATTATTCTCCTATGTCCACCAAATTTCCTACTATCTCTTAAGCCTAACATCTTATTTATTTTATTTCTTTGTGATGCCTTGTGATGGAATTATGCATTATTTTTGTCCCCGTCCTACATTTGATTCACTCTGTATCTTGGTGCCAATAAGTGTCTTCCTGTAAATGCCATTACTTAGGTCATTCACTAACTCATCACGTATTATGAGGATGTTGTTACCAGGTGTCTTTTTTGCTCCTTCCCAGTGCCTTTTCTCTATCCTTAATGGTCTTATTCAATCCCCCAAATTGAATATCAACCCAGCTCTAAAGCTTCTCACTACACCCTTTAATCTTCCTTAGGAGGTTGTTGTTAGGAAAACCGTTCCACTATTCTTTAATTAGCTCTTCACAGATGCTCTCAAATGTCCACATTGGCTCAAACATAAAGGGTCTTTTCCTAATTTTTTTACACTTCCCTCCTGCCAGTAGAGATAACAATAGGAGCATGGTCTGACTTATACATAGGTAGATGTATAACTTTGCAGAAAGTTAACTGTTGGCATCAACTAAGCGAGACTAAGTTTTGTACAGTCTCCCTTTAATTAAGGTATCCATTTCTCTCCCTTTCATCCATGTGAACTGGCATCCTACATATCCCAGGTCCAGTAGCTCACATGAATCAACTACATCTCTAAAGTTATAATACCATATGTCTGGCTTAGGATCATCCCAAACTTCTCATTGTTGGATAATGTTTCATTGAAGGCCCCTGTAAGTAGTGGAACCCAAAAGGGGATCCACTCCCTACAAAAATAACCAAACACCAACATAAATTTTTCACAAAGGTATGGTAACCAATTCATTCAACATGTATGTATCATAACACCTAAAGTAGCATCGGAATATATAGTATCTAACCATTAAAAATCTTTTTATCATCACTATCATTCACCATGCAAGGTGAGATAAAAGAAAACATAACTAAACATATGACTATATAAGGATCACCTAACCACTTCGAGAAAGTCTCCCACAAGGTTTCAGTTAAACTTGATGAGGTCCTGGTCCAACTTGGTTGTCTCCGCCTTGACATATACCTGGGGTTAAAAGCATACCCCGGCAAAATGGAGAAAAGTAGACACATCAACAAAATGCTGGTATGTGCATACTAAATTGAGTATTGAGCAATGTTAAGAAATAAAGGACGTCAAATAAAAGGCTTCCCAAAGGAAAAGAAAAGGACCACCCAACTAGTCATAAAGGAATATGAGTATCAAAAGATGTTAAACAAGAGAAACATTTTCCATTAAATCAAACATAAAGATTATGCCACACAAGCACATAAAAAATATTTGGCACAAAATCTATCACAATAATAACAACCTGCATGCATGTGATATAAGCATAGCACTAGAACATTATAAATAACAATGGAGGACAAGTCTCACAAACTTGAAACTCGATAGAGAATGATGTACTGCCAGACTCCCAATATATAAGTAAAAATGGGCATCACCACCAAGGTATGGGGCAGACAACCACCATCCCAATAATAATACATGGGCACACAACCCAAAAACCAATGTACTTATACTAATCTAGGTATATTGAATCACATAACATGCTTAATGTAGATGCAAGTGAAAAGTATGGTCAGATTAAATAAGATTGTCATCACACAAATAGACAACATAAACATCCACCACATAAGTGACAAAAGTAACACATTTCACCATGTATAAGTTCCATCATGATTCATGTATAATATTGAGTCAAAAGAATATCCACTAGAATAGGATGATCACAAAATTAGAGTAAACACAAATATTTTACATGAAATCATATTCTCAAAAGAAGAAGAGATATTATGTTGGCTATTGTCCATAGGACCAAGAGAAAGATAATTTCCGTGAATTGCTCAAAAGGAATAATATGGGATGCATACATACGTAGAAATAGACATGGAATCTTACTTTAGACTTTAGAATTCTGCTTCTTTCTTCTTTAGGTCACCAATATAGATATACTTGCCACAAAATAGTGCCAAAACTTTCTCCCATGTCATAGTCGAGATGTCACGAGTACATGATATTCTGTTCCACCAAACACAAGTTGGTCCATCTAGCACATAATATGCAAGCCTAACCTTCTGTTGCAGAGGACATGCCATAGCAACAATAGTCCATTCCATGGCTAAAACCTAGTTACCAGCTTTATCTACCATATGTAGTTCATCTTTACCCTTGAACTTGGGTGGTTGCATCTTCATGAAGTTAGCTAACGAGTACTCCTTCGATGTATCAGATACAAGAGGCGTGTTTATCTTTCCCAATTCAGTAGTGGTAAGGAACTATTGTAACAAAGCTTACTCTTATTTGGGAGAGATTACAACACCCACATTAGCAGTTGCAGTAGTCGGGGTATCCTAACCCGTCGATGAGCAATTTCTAGTTGGAGGGGTAACTTGAGTCACTAGAGGGGTAAAGGGAGGATCCATACTTGACATAGCATACCTAGGGTTATGGGTGTATCTCATAACCAGATAGGTTGTCAATAGATCAGTTATCTCCCACCGTAAGGGTTTTACCTACACAAGGAAAGGGTACTAGGTATAAGTAACCTATGAAAAAGGTAAACATCCTAGGGAGGTAAAATCGAAATATTTAGATAAACAACAACCATTGGCTCTGATACCATGCTATAAGGAGTGAAATCCGAAATCCCTATAAAAATAAAAAGACATCATCCCTTATAACCAAACACAACATAAATTTTTCACAAAGGGATGGGAACCAATTCATTCAACATGTACATATCATAATAATAGTGAAATATATAGTATCTAACCATTACAAATATGTTTATCATCACTATACTTCAACATGTAGGGTGAGATAAAAGAAAAACTAACTAAACATAGGACTAGCTGAGGATCACCAAACCACTTCAAGAAAGTCTCCCACAAGGTTTTAGTTAAACTTGATGAGGTCATGGTCCAACTTGGTTGTCTCCTCCTTTACATATACCGACGGTTGGAAGTGTACCCCGGAAAAAGGAGAAAAGTAGATACATCAGCAAAACGCTGGTATGAACATACTAAATTGAGTATTGAGCAATGTTAAGAAATAAAGGACATCAAATAAAAGGATTCCCAAAGGAAAAGGAAAGGACTACCCAACTGGGCATACAAGAATATGAATCTCTAAATATGTTAAATAGGATAAATACTTGCCATTAAATCAAGCATAAACATATAAAATCTTGGGTACAAAACCCATCACAATAATAACAACCTGCATGCATGTGAGATAAGCATAACACTAGAACAATATAAATAACAATGACAACCAAGTCTCACAAACTTGAAACCTAATAGATAATGATGTACTGCCAGACTCCCATAATATAAGAAAAATGGGCATCACCACCTAGGTATGGGGCACATAACCTGCATTCCAATAGTAATACATGGGCACACAACCCAAAAACAAATCTACTTACACTACTCTAGGACTACTAAATCACATAACATGCTTAATGTAGAGGCAAGTGAAAAACATGGTTAGATTAAACAACATTGCCATCACACAAATGGACATCATAAACATCCACCACATAAGTGGCAAAAGTAACACATGTCACCATGTAGAAGTTCCATCATGATCCATGTATAAATTAAGTGAAAAGAATATCCACCAGGATAGGATGATCACAAGATCAGAGTAAACACACATATTTTACATGAAATTATATTCTCAAAAGAAGAATAGATATTGTGTAGGCTATTGTCCATAAGACCAAGAGAAAGATGATTTTGGTGAATTACTCAAACAGAATAATGTGGGATGCATACATACCTCAGTTTAGAGTCTAAACAAGTCCAAAGTCTATCCTAGATCCAAACCTAGGTCTCCTAAGCACCTATTAATCATATATATAGAATTAGGATTTTATAAAGCATAATGTGTAAAGAAACCTTAATGTTAGACCTATTTGGAAAACCTCATATTTTGGTCAATAAATTAGATTGAACGATTCTTATGTTTTTCTAATCAAGAACACATATTTATTTGCTTTATTTGGAGTTTATATGATTAAGTTACAAATTTTAAGGACTTTTTATATAATTTATTAGATTCACGGAAACCAACCTTCAAAAACATGGAAATCAGACTCTAGAAATATTTTTATTAGAAAGATCTCATTTTTCCAATTCTAAAACATATTTTAATAGATTTTTTCGACAAGTGGATCAAAAGATACAATTTTTGCAATTTTGACCAATTAGAAAGGTCCAAAATTCCATATAAGCATAGATTATTTGTGAGAGAGGATGAGAGGGGATGGGTCCACATGGCTTGGCCCAACTGCATGTATCCAAGTCACTGGTCAATGCCCACATGCCCTCATCCAAGGTGAAAAACAAAACAGGCAAAGAGACTAATATGCCCTTGGCAAGAAAACAAAGAAAGAAGAGCGTGAGAGTGGTAGAATAGAGAATCCACTAGGGAGATTCATCCCCTTCCTTGATCTATCTATGCCTGTGAAGTAGCATGGCTGAAGTTTGACGAAATTTGGATGAATCTACAGATCACGATCATTTGTCAAAATGAAGGTAAAGGAAGATAGAAGAGAGCTAAATGAACTCACCTCGACAAACAATTGGCATGTTAGTGCCACCAAGATCCCAAGAACAACATCACAATGTTGAGACAAAGGATTCAATCTTCAATAGTTGAAACAACAATGTGCAACAACATTTGAGAGGAGTAGAGGGCTAAGTAAAGGGAGACGAAGCTCCGAGTAGGGTTAGTTATAGGTGTGGTGTATTTCTAGGATTTATCCAATGTGATCTTCAGAGACTTGTGCACCAAGTTTTGGGTGTTTATTGGATTGGCACCAAAAGGACTCGAGCAAGGTATAGTTGGGTGTGGAATCAAATTAGGAAAGTATAGGAAAAAATCTCGAGCAAAGACTGACTACAGAGGGAGAAATCTAAAATAAAAAATTGTGTGTACCAACACCTATTTCCTTTTCAGGCTCGAGGTTGAGGATGACCTCTGAGCCCTCTGGTCCAAAATCCAAATGTTGATATTTGATGTGAGATTTGCAAAATGAAAATAACCACATGACACATAAACACATTCCTAATCTAATTCAACTATAGTTTTATTCAAATGATTTTTTTCTCTCTCTCTTCATTTGAGGGTGCAAACCATCTCCAAGTTAAATGAAATTTGATACCTAGAGTACTTTGGATATGTAGAATCCGAATATGCATTATTTCACTTTTGAGGACATTAAGTATTTTATTTAATTCTTTTAAAGTTCATATTTTCTCTTTCTCCATGCATTAGAGACATCTGGAATTACCCAATTAATGTGAAGCTTCACTCTCAAGCCAACTTAAACTTATGGAACATGAATTTGTCATTAGTTTTATCTATTGAGATTATTTTACAAATTATTTAATATTTTGGGCTTTTACATACTTTCTCTCTCCTAATCTACACATGTACATTAAAGATGATCCAAATTAGATGAAAATTTACCCATGGACTAGTTTTAATGTCTAGATTATGAATATAAGATTGGTTGCCACTTTTGGAGTCATTTAATGTCATACTTCATACTTTGGGCTTTACTCCTAATTTCTTTTCCAAAATTGAAAGATATTTATTATGATGCAAATAATGTGAAACTTGATTCTAAATGAAATAGTCAGCCAAGGAACATGTTTTCAATATTTTATTTTGATTTTGAGATTTCTTTTTATGAGTTCTGGCACAATTAGGAATTTTGACACATTATCATTATGTTTATCAAAACATTATATCAACACTTATTTAATTAAGTCCTACTAATGTCTCATTGTTACAAAAAGACATATATTATTATTATGCACGAAATTTTATATTTTACTCATTCCACACATTATGTGCATTAATTCCTTATTTATTTAAATTATGAGACATTGCTAATATTTATGAATTCACCTCTTGTTACTCCAAAGCATATTATTTAATTTCATTTAGACATTATGTTAGTAAAGAAAATATATGTAATATATTGCATGATTTCATTTACATGTTTCCAGATAATTGAATTATTATGTAAAGGTTTTCTAAATTGTAGTCCTTGTTTGTTCACAAACCTAACTATCTTTTTAATTAGGGGATAGGGTAGGATCTAAGTTCTGGTTCATTACAAAAAAATGGTAAATCTATACCATGCTTTAGTGTTTGTATAAACTCCCAATTCTTTGAATTATGTTGTAGTTCTTCCCACCTATAAATCCCTATCGCCTTCCATAGGTGAATGCCATCACTCTCTATAACAATGCCTTCCACATGATGTTGTGAGAAAGATAAAGATCCACATCAATGTCTTTCCACTATAAACCCAAACCACCTGAATTTCCAATGCTAGATATGCATATGCCTTCAGTAAAACCACATGTCCTTTTTGCAATGTCTAGTTTAGTATCAACAATCTTGGTTTCCAACACAAAAACCAAGTTTGGGATCTCCCTCCAATACCATGTTCTGAGAGCAGTCCTACTATCAGGCTTGTCGATCCCTCCATAGTTCTAGACTATGATTTTTATGGATGTTCATGGGGTTGATCCTAGACAACTCCACTACTTGAATCTCTTCACTCCTTGGGTTGCCCACTGTTATCTGCTCCCTAACATACTACTTTTTCTGGACAAAAATGATGTTGAGCTCATCCATGTCCATATCATAGTTATCACTATCGCAATTCTGATTTCCATTACCTGTAAGGCCCCTAAACCCTGCTTAATTCATAAACATAATTTGTTTGGCTTAGTTGGAATAATTAAATGCTTATTTTTGAAATTTAACTATGATTTGTGATGTCACACTGGATGATGGATCTATCTTTAAAATTTTAAGCAAATTAACTTTGTTTGATAAAGTTATACAAATTTATGTAACTTGTGAATATTTATATAAATTACTCTTTTCTAGTAGTATGAACAATAATTATGAAACATGCTTGAGTTGCTTCATGATGTACATAAGAATTTTATAATTCTACTTCTCCTTTGGATGCTTTTGAGTTTGCTTTGATCGAGTTTACATAAGCTTGGTGAGATGATAAATGTAGTGCTTTTCATATGTCGATGGTTTTCTCGATGAGCGATGAATCCTGGGTGGTCAATGTGTTTTTGGTGCCCAATGGGCCGCTAGCTACCCTACCAGGGCTTTTCATCCACTAACAAAGTCTCAGCGCCTGAAGGGGTTTCTGAGTGTCGGGGCCATTATGTGTTGATCGACAAGATTGATGTGTGTGTGAGGGTGATTGATAGAATTTCAGTGACTAGTGGATTTTCATATCAACACTTTCTTGGTTCCCGATGAATCTTCCAAGTTGTCTCCCGATGGGTTCTCTAGGATTTGACCAACAAACATTCTACCGATGAGAGAGAATTTCTACCCCTATGAATACCCCCCTTCTATATTTCCTTTCACTCTTTTGGCAGAGCTCTAGTTGCAACCAAAGGAGTCTGACGAGATTTCCTAGAGGGTGGAGGTTAATGAAGGTCCATAGAGTTCGGTGATCACATGATTTTCATGAATGCATGTGCAAGAATCAAGGTTCCTTGGTCTGATCTAAGGCCATTGATCATGTTTTTTGCTTCCTTCGTGCATGATGCTTGCTCTTCTACTCATTTACTTGATGTTCTTTTCCCTCCTTCCTCTTGCGATGAGTTCTATGGTGTCTCTGGGTGTTTTCTTGCTAGAACCCTATGCATGTCGGTTGAGAGCTCTCTTTTATTCCTTTCTTTCTCTAGTTCGACCATATTCATGGAAATAGGAGACATTCTTGGAGATTTGGTGGGTCGAGCTTGACATTTTGTTTGCTGATTTTGGGAGTTTTCACCTGGGATTTTGGATTTTTTCTCTCTTCCAGGCGAGTTATATAACTTTGAATGCATTTCCTGCCTACCTTCTATAGGCATGCCATTTATCTTAATTTAGAACTCTCAAAATGTTAAATGATGGCCCTTATAAGTATTTTTTCTTATGCCAAAGTGATGATCCAAGCATGTCAACTATATTCCTTATCAACATTATTTGTTGAACATTGAGCTAATATTTAAGTATGGAAGATCTGAAATTTGAGATACTAGTGCTTGAAATACTATTCTGGTGATGTACAAATGGTTGGATGAAACCCTAAGAGAGAAGGTAATTTATTCATGATGAATGCTGAATGTTGATGATGTCATTACATGAAGTGGAATTGTTTTGCTCATAGTGATACTTATGACTTGATACAGTCTAGCCGGTGGTCAGTCCTTTAATGATCAAGGACAATTACATCCTAGTGAAGGAGTGTTATGGAACTATTTAAATATGTTTAATATCTTCTGAGGTTGCAAATTGCAATGACTTTAGTAAGAAACTTTTTGGTGTTTTTACATAACTTGATTGATGAAACCGCAATGAAATAAATTGACTTAAGTAATCAAGTGTAACTCTAAACAAGTAGTTCATTGAGCCCTTAGAGCTATTCCAGTGTTAGAACTTGTTGTATAGTGAAACAATTAATCTTAAAGGATCTCAGAGTTGTATATTGTTATAGTATATGCAGGCATAGTGAGGGTATATCCATGTCATCTTGATCCCAATGTTTTGTAGAGCGGTCGAGGTTGTGTCTCGGATGTGGAACTAATTGAGAGAGACTACGGCCATAACTCAGATATGAGGGTTTATAACCTAGTTTCTAGTGTTGTGGCCTGTTTACTTGGGACAAACTAGGTTGTTTTAGTAGTTGGACTGATGTGCCACTACAATTGTCACTCATACTAATTAAGGGGAAGATATCTTAGGATCATAGTCATCCTAGATCCTATACGGATCCAATTTTGATTTTGCAATGATCAACTAGTAGTTTGAGTGGTACACCTCAAACTATCCAAGTATTAATAAAATATGTAATCCAATTGTGTAGAATAACTTAAAGCTTACTTGGTGAATCATATTGGAAGATGATCCATGCTATGTTTCTTTTGATATGTAGATGATTTATAATGTGGTAAGAGGAACTAATTGTACTTATGACTCTATCTATGTCTGATCTTTATGTAGGTCATATAGTCTTTCAACTCTATAATACTACCTACTTTTACTTCTTAAAAATACATAACCCTGGTAGGCAATATATGTTTTTGGAGTTATATTTGTTGTTGGGACATGGGTCACACCTCGTGGATCACCACTTCTTTTTAGGTGACCGGTAGTGCTGTCAGACGTAGAGTGGGAAGGAGGTGTAGTTTGAAGATTGGTAGTGGTAGGAGGTTGGTGTGGTTAGGATAGAGTCCTAGATTCATCGCTATACTATCAAGTCCAGGGAGGGAGTTTTATATCTCATTGATATCAATTCAAGATTTTGCTTGTGCCTTGAGAAATGTAAATGTTGTAATTATTTAGACAACAGTCTTTTCATATACATGTTGTGGTCGGGGCCACTAAACTCTTGTAAATATTCTCTGGCATGTTTGGGAATTTTATTCAATTTTGATTATGTATCTTTTTATAATGTGATTGATTAGTCATTGATCAATGTTTTGGTTTTGAGTAATCTCATTTAGCATGGTAGATTACCACATTTGGTGTTATTAGAGCCTTAGGTTCATAGAGTCTACATTGTTGTATCTAATCTTACATATCCAACATATCTAACCATGGTTTATATTTATGCATATATTTCTGGAGAATGGGAAGAGCATGCAAAGAGTAGTTTTTTTTGGGTTTTTATGGGGAGGCAGATAAGGCAGTGGAAACAAAAATTTTCTCCTCCCCAAACCCAGAACAAGGAAACGCGTCAATGTCGATATAATAAGAAGGGATGGTTTGTGGAATCATACCTTGTCCTGAGGCTTGCTTGGCAACAATACCTCACGGCTTGCACGGTCTTCACCTCCAGTCTTAGACGGTGTCTGTGCAGCTCCTGGTCTCACCGGGACTGTCGGGATTGACAGCTATTCTCCGAGCGGCAGAAATCTCCCACCTCTGAAGTAGTCCATACGGACCACCTGGAACTCCAATCTCGTTGTCTCACAAAGAATTGGAAGGAGTCGCACCCTCCTACCAGCGTACTAGTCACCGACACACTCTCCTGCCACCAGTCACTTTCTGCAGTTGTCTTTCCCTTGTTGTGCCTCCCTTATCGGGTAGCACTTGCTCGGGCTCTCTCGGTTACCAAAACCAGAGAGAACGACAACTTTACAGAGCAAATGGTTTCACTGAGTTGTACTTTGAGAAGCCCCCAATACCCCTATATATATAGGAGGGTCATGGGACTGGGTTCTCTATCTCGGGCAATATGGGACTAAAGCAGGAGTAGAAGGGTTCGAGATTTTCCACAAAAACAACCAACTGCGCAACCTGAACCGATCGTTTCATTTCTGAAATGGTCGGTTGGGGACCTGAGCCGGTCGGTTGACACCTCAGCCGATCGATGGGACCCATGAAATGGTCGGTTCACTTCTGAACTGGTCAGTTTGTGGTCCTGATCAGTTCCCGAATGACTTTTCCTCTTTTGTTTCAAATTGGTACCAAATACCAATCCTTGTTCCAATCCAATTGGGCAAGTGAAATGAAAAGAAATTTCTCACCAATCCTACTTTCCCAACTTGCTCGGTTGGACCGTTGAACCGATGGTTTCAACATTTGAAGCGATTGTTTCACCCTGTCCATGAGTCGATCGACTCACTACCTGAGCTGATCGGTTCACCAAGCTTAGCCGATCGGTTCATCACATGAGCCGATCAGTTGGGAGTGCATATTGTGTAGAAACAGTCAATTGCAGTTTTAATCAATCCAATACTCTAATCAATCAGTCCAACACCTTGAACATTATGACACTAAGCTATCAATTGATTGAGTGTTTAATTGAACTACTAAACTCCTTTAGTAATCAATCTAAACATTGTTTGTGGACAAAACTCCTCTTCCAGGTTAAATCCTATGTGTGTGACCCTGCAGGTCCATTTCACATTGGCAGTAAAAGTCCATAACACTTATGACTTCACAAGCAAAGAGCGGTGCCTAGTCACACATCAGTGCTACCCAAGTGAAATAGAAAGTTGGAGAAAAACTTTCAATCCTACAATATGTGAATGGTGTTACAATGAATGTATAATTCCTTTGTCACTGATATCCCGAATGAACTCGAGGAATGGAACAATCATCCTGTCAATGTTCATTCACTTTCTTGATCTCAGAGTAGATTGGAAGAGATATGTTATGACATCAATATCACATATTGATTCACACATGCGTTCACACCTTTCTCAATCCTACTCATCAAGTGGCCATGGATATCAAACTCCCTCAGGAGGGACAAATCCCATATCTATCACTCACCCCTCAAAAGCCCCATGTGTCAAACCACCCAATCATCACCTTTATAACAACCCATGTTTCAGGACTGCGTTTGATGATGTCAAAGTGTGCCCAACGACATGTGTTGAGTGTAGTGATTTCAGGTCAAAGAATCACACTCACCACCATCACTGTGAGTACTGACTGTGACTACCATGTCATGGTTCCATGTGTCAAACTCACAGTGGGTCTGTCCGGTACACTTGTTCTCTAACAAGTACCTATGTGTTTGGTTTGATATCTCTATATCATGACTAATGAGATTCTGTCATCAACCAACACCACAATCTAGTCTTGTGTGTCATTGTTGTCTATCTACCTTCCACAATGACATCCGACTAGGGACATAACAAGAATGTACAAACTCTTAGCATCCGTATGATCTCATCGTTCAGGTCCTCAACCTGAAAGCATACGTCATTGAGTATTGTCATTCTCTAGACATTCAATCTGTTCTATCACTATCTCATATGACTGAACCAGAAAGAATTGGAAGCTTGCCTTTGATGTTTATCAAATCAATATTAATGTATCCCACCAATCATCCCATGATTGGCTCTCAGGGCATACATACCAACAAACTCGCACTTTCACTGCGAGCCAATCACCCTTGAATCATATTCATAGTGATCTTCAAAACATGTCCCACATGTTTTTGTGCTCTAGTGCGAACATAGTGAGTTATGGCAACACCTTGCCAAAGTCAGTTTTTAACTACATGTCTCTCATCTCTTCGTTGTACGTCACACGTATGATATGGAGTTGCCGTAATATGTGATCTAGTATTCCTTTGCTAACCTTTAGCCACATTGAATGATCAAGGATTCCATACTTGTCATCAATGAGCGGAATATCTATAAGTTCATCTCATGAACTTCCAGATCCATATAGTATCCACTGCTATTCTCTAACGCATAGATACTCGGCATTTCCTTTTAAATGATTTTATTGGAACACTTCCAATTATCAACAAACTTTCACTTTTATATATCATATATATATTTTGCGATTAATTTTCTGTCCTTTCGGAAGTTCGCATCAATGTAACTCTTTACATTGAACTCTTCCTTATCTCCATAGAACTAGTACTTCTCAAGTACTTATCAAGTTCTCATGGTATTCCTGTAACCCTTACTGGAAGTAGACAGACATCCACTCATCATGTCTTACATATGAGTTATCAGGATGAGCACATCATATTGCCATGTCCTACATACAAGATGATGAATGCATTTTGTTCTTGCCATGTCGATACATGCAAGATAATGGGATGATTACATACATGATAGATCCATATCTATTCTTAGTGTTCCTATTCTTCATAAGAATTGGATACTTGGCCTTGGGATACTAACTCCATGTAACATGGACAGGTTTTCTCCCACTGAATTTGTGTATACTGAACCCTTCAGTATAGATTGCCAATGTATGCTTTCTCTTTTTCAGGTCAAGAGGTTTTTGAGAACTATCTCTATAGATCTCTATTCCTATCACATAGGAAACATCTCTATCTTCCTTAAAGATAATTTCCACTTTTGGATTTCCATTCTAGAACATTTCCATTTCACATCAACATGTGGAATGTGAACACGCTCCCACTAAATCACAGATCCTTTCTTTATCTTTGACATATCAGTCAAACCCTTTGACTATATCATCAAAACAAAGATCCAATTCTGAGTTGCTTGTACTCAATCAATCACATTGATTAGTCCATTGTAACTTATAGAATTCATTTGCATTAGTGGATTCATAAACCTTATAGGTTATGTCACATACACATCCTTGTTTTATTCCTCATAGGAATGCGGTTTTAGTATCCATATGCCAAATGTATTAGTCATTAAGTTGCAATCAACAAGCATCATCCTTCTCAAAATGTTATCCATGTGTCTTAACACTTAAGATTCATTTGCACTTATGGATTTTGTCCAATGGGTGCTACCATCAAGGTCATACCTTATGGTTCACATGGATGTCATTTAGGATGTAATGGTCATAAACCATAACTCAAAATTAGGTTGCTCATATTCATCTAGATAGTTGACTCATCACATGAACAACTCATCACATAGATAAACGAGGTGTATCCGTTAAGGATATAAGAACTTACAACTCCTTGTGATTCTTAATGTCCTTTATTAGTGTGGGGTATTATTTTATTAAGAAGAATTTAGTTATTTGATAATCATTCTCTAACTCCTTAGAGTATGATTCCTTCTTGATTTAGACATCACCATGCCTTAATCATGAGTTCACTATGATACACTATCATAATCACTCATAAGGATCTCAAACATTTGGTCCAAGTATTTCATTCATTGATCTCATCAAGAATTAACACTTTACCAAATTTGCACTTCATCTATGATAATCTTGAACACTTCAAGATATTCATATTGGTATTTCTCTAAACACCATTTCAAGTATTAGCATTTGTTCCAATAGGTATGTAAATACATCACATGTATCATACCTAATAGGATAATCATTCTCCCACTACCTTTAGTGAAGATTGATTAATCATGTCCAAGATATTCATGTCTCTTACTGGTTCTCAAACCAAAAGAGTCTAGATTTATCCATCACATGGAAACTAGAAATGAATTTCTCATGATTGATGCTAATTTGATTGTTTGAGTTATCTATAACTTTTAGGTATCATTTTATATTATGCATATCAAATACCACAAGATAAACAAGGCATTGCCACAAAGATCATATCTTTAGAAATTGAAACATCTCTTTATTGATTTCCATCATTGTCATACAATATGAAAAAATAAAGTGTTTCTATCTATTGGCAAATATGAAATAGCAGTTCATAACTGTATTACATGCCTTTTAGGATGAAAATAAACTAAAGTACTCCTTACTATGGCGGCAACACTTGCCCCATTTATTGAGTGCTTTACACTTTACATCTTGGTATCATATACCTCAAAAGTGTTACAAGTTTACTTTCATGACACCTTTAAGTAGAGACGTCTGTCGCCTCCTTCTTCTTTTGTTCTTCCAGATATAGAGGGAAACCTCTCATACACCCTTTCCCCATGTGCCTTGAGGCTGAAGATGGCTTGGATTGCTGGCTAGCATCAGAACACTTCTTTCCTTTGCCCTTGTCCTTTCCCTTAAGAATTACCTTTTCTTTGATCATATCAAAGATTATGGTTTGTCTTTCTTCATCTTTGCCTCTACTATCCTCAACATTTCCAACAACTTTGTCAACGCTTGTCAAAGTTGTTCATCATGAATTGTATGATTCTCGCAACATTTGCAGTATCATACCAATAGCCAACTCTTGGCTCACAGGGAATCCTTCTTAGTCAGGTTTTCCACATACCCAATCACATTGAGTGTGTGAATACCTTACTGGATCTCCTTCTGTCATGACATACTAGGATAGTGTCTTGGAGACATCATATGTCTCATGTTGTCTCTGCAACTCATAGTTCAGAGAACACAACATCAAGCACTCCTCATCAATGTCATCCTCGGTATGCTTCCATAAGCATACTTTCAGCCATTGATGTGGTGGGATCAAGTTCATCTGGTTCTGGTATAACTAGGACTTAGAGGTTTCACTCTTTGATTGAGAACACTTCTCAACGTCCTAACCAATCGTGGAAATTATTCCCATTTAACTTGTCCTTTTTCCAGGACGGATCGCAAAGAAAAGTGATTGTTGTTTGTTGCCATTTGTAGTACAAAAGGAAAATATGTAATTTTAGTCCAAAACTCATTTTTGACTTATTTGAAAAGTTGACAATATAATTAGGCCTTTAATTAATTATCGCTCCCACTATTTTACTTCAAATTGATAGCCCTCACCATCAATTTAGAAGATTGCAGCGTACAATCTTCTAGTGGGCAAGATCCTGAAATCCTCTAAGTCATGAACCAGCTAGGGCCATCACCCATAACTTAGATCTCTCAGGTAGGCAACTCTTGCCAATTGCATCATATGCAACTCTTGATAAGATGTCATATGCAACTCCTTGCCATGAGCATCTCCATGCCTCAAGGTGCTAGATCCTATCTAGGTCACCTTGTTAAGTCCGACCCAAAGCCAACACGATGAATATGCACCCTGCTTGGGAAGACCCACACATTCATCCTTCACGCTTCCACGAGATAGACGGTGCACCACGCTAGGGCGTGCCCACACTTGGTCGATCAAGATTTTCACGTGTGTCACATTTGGAAGGCATCTAAAACTTAATATTTAATGAGGGGTTTGGTTTTTATATACATATACATATCCAATCACCAAAATATACAGTATGTATCATATACATGCTATATCCCATAGAAAACATGCGAAACGATAAAAGCGATGATTATGGCCATCCTAATGTGATTCCTCGATCCAAGAGGAATCACGGTCATCTAGGTCTACATCACATGCAACCTATACAAGATGAACTCTGTGCTTTGCCTTTCTGGGTTTGATCAACTCATCACATGAATGATCGGCTCGCCATCAGACTGGTCAGCTGGGTGCCACCAGCCGATCGGTTGGATCCTCCAACCGATCGGTTCGCCTGGTCATCATGCATCTCTTCATGGCCTCCACCCGCTCATCTCGCTCCTCGAACCGGTCATCAACCGATCGTCTCACTCCTTGAACCGATCGTCTCGAACGTCAACTGATCGGTTCACTCCTTGAACTGATCGTCTCGGCTGTCGTCAGGATGTCTGCCGTTCTTCGACATAATAGGAAATAAAATTCTATCCTATTTTACATTGTAAAAAGAGAAACCTCGAGTTACATTCGAAGGGAGAAAAGGTAGGAAAGAAATCTCGAATTATTTCGAGTTACATCGGGAATAGGAGAAGGAAGATCGGTGCACAGACTGAGATGCAAGCAACCACATACAACCATACATAGATAGGATTTATTGGCCATAACCACGCTATACATCCACCAAAAAACTCATTTAAGGGCAACGCATATCGAGTGCATTAATAATACATATCATATATGTAAATTGGGATTTGTGGATTTAGGATTAGACATGCATAAAGACAATTTTATTCGCATCGTATGCAATAAATAAAGGCGACAAACCAAAATCGATCATATCGATAATCCTAAAGTATAGAGTAGTTGACGTGGCTCTGATACCACTGTTGGGTTTTTATGGGGAGGCAGAGAAGGCAGCGGAAACAAAAATTTTCTCCTCCCCAAACCCAGAACAAGGAAACGCGTCAATGTCTATATAATAGGAAGGGATGGTTTGTGTAATCATACTTTGTCCTGAGGCTTGCTCGGCGACAATACCTCGTGACTTGTGTGGTCTTCACCTCCGGTCTTGGACGGTGTCTGTGCAGCTCCTGGTCACACCGGGACTGACGACTCCTGGTCTCACCGGGACTGTTGGGATTGATAGCTGTTCTCGGAGCGGCAGAAATCTCCCGCCTCTGAAGTTGTCCACACGGACCACCTGGAACTCCAATCTCCTTGTCTCATAAGGAATTGGAAGGAGTCACACCCTCCTGTCAGCGTACTAGTCGCCGACACACTCTCCTGCCACCAATCGCTTTCTGTAGTTGTCTTTCCCTTGTTGTGCCTCCCTTATCGGGTAGCACTTGCTCGGGCTCTCTCGGTTACCAAAACCAAAGAGAACGACAACTTTACAGAGCAACGGGTTGCACTGAGTTGTACTTTGAGAAGCCCCCAATACCCCTATATATATAGGAGGGTCATGGGACAGGGTTCTCTATCCTGGGCAATATGGGACTAAAGCAGGAGTAGAAGGGTTCGAGATTTTCCACAAAAACAACCAACTGCGCAACCTGAACCGATCATTTCATTTCTGAAACGGTCGGTTGGGGACCTGAGCTGGTCGGTTGACACCTCAACCGATTGGTTGGGGCCCATGAAACGGTCGGTTCACTTCTGAACCGGTCAGTTCACTTCTGAATCGGTCGGTTCGTGGTCCTGATCAGTTCTCGATTGACTTTTCCTCTTTTGTTTCAAATTGGTACCAAATACCAATCCTTGTTCCAATCAAATTGGGCAAGTGAAACGAAAAGAAATTTCTCACCAATCCTACTTTCCCAACTTGCTCGGTTGGACCATTGAACTGATCGTTTCAACATTTGAAGCGATTGTTTCACCCTGTCCATGAGCCGATCGAATCACCACCTGAGCCGATTGGTTCGCCAAGCTCAGCTGATCGGTTCATCACATGAGCTGATCGGTTGGGAGTGCAGATTGTGCAAAAATAGTCAATTGCAGTTTCAATCAATCCAATACTCTAATCAATCAGTCCAACACCTTGAACATTATGACACTGAGCTATCAATTGATTGAGTGTTTAATTGAACTACTAAACTCCTTTAGTAATCAATCTAAACATTGTTTGTGGAAAAAACTCCTCTTCCAGGTTAAATCCTATGTGTGTGACCCTGCAGGTCCATTTCACGTTGGCAGTGAAAGTCCATAACACTTATGACTTCACAAGCAAAGAGTGGTGCCTAGTCACACATCAGTGCTACCCAAGTGAAATAGAAAGTTGGAGAACAACTTTCAATCCTAAAATCTGTGAATGGTGTTACAGTGAATGTATAATTCCTTTGTCACTGATATCCCGAATGAACTCGAGGCATGGAACAATCATCCTGTCAACGTTCATTCACTTTCTTGATCTCAGAGTAGATCGGAAGAGATATGTTATGACATCAATATTACATATTGATTCACACATGCGTGCATGCCTTTCTCAATCCTACTCATCAAGTGGCCATGGATATCAAACTCCCTCAGGAGGGACAAATCCCATATCTATCACTCACCCCTCAAAATCCCCATGTGTCAAAGCCACCCAATCATCACCTTTATAACAACCCATTTTTCAGGACTGCGTTTGATGATGTCAAAGTGTGCCCAACGACATGTGTTGAGTGTAGTGATTTTAGGTCAAAGAATCACACTCACCACCATCACTGTGAGTACTGACTGTGACTACCATGTCATGGTTCCATGTGTCAAACTCACAGTGGGTCTGTCCGGTACACTTGTTCTCTAACAAGTACCTATGTGTTTAGTTTGATATCTCTATATCATGACTAATGAGATTTTGTCATCAACCAACACCACAATCTAGTCTTGTGTGTCATTGTTGTCTATCTACCTTCCACAATGACATCTGACTAGGGACATAAACAAGAATGTACAAACTCTTAGCATCCATATGATCTCATCGTTCAGGTCCTCAACCTGAAAGCATACGTCATTGAGTACTATCATTCTCTAGACATTCAATCTGTTCTATCACTATCTCATATGACTGAACCAGAAAGAATTGGAAGCTTGCCTTTGATGTTTATCAAATAAATCTTAATGTATCCCACCAATCATCCCATGATTGGCTCTCAGGGCATACATACCAACAATTGTGTGGTTATAGGAGGTGGTGATAGGAGACGGGTATGATGCAACCTTATTTTAGGGCTCCATCTTGTGTCATATTGCATTTCAATCACATTTATACATGTTTGGGTACTTGATATTTCCCCTAATATGCATATTTGTGTAAAATGCACTTATGGACTTTATTTGCATGTTTTTCAGGTACTTGGACCACACTTAGATGGACGAGAGAGATGGAGGAGCCCAAAGAAGGCCCCAAAGCTCCCCCAACCTACCCCTAGTGTCCAAGAGTCAAGATTAAGCAAATAAGTCCATGGATCATGAAGTTTGAAGCTCAAAGTGCAAGAAAAGCCCCCAGCACGACTGTGGCAACACGGGACGGTCATGCTGCAAATAAAGAAATCACAGGAAAAATCTCAGCTTTGAAGCAGCTACAAAACATACCCCAATATGGCTGTACTACACAACACAACCATGATACGACCCTCCAACATGGTTGTGCCATGCAACACGACCATGCTACCACTAACCCAATACGGCCATGCCATGCAACATAACCGTTCCACATATAACCCAACACGACCATGCTACCCAACACAGTCATGCTACCAGCCAGCCACCCCCCCAAAACAATCTGACATTTTTCACCATTTTTCAGTTCATCTATTTCCATCTGCCATGATCGTTCCATCACACCCACCATGGCCGTGCTACCTAGAATGGCCGTCCTACTCACAAAAAACCTAGCCACTTTTCCACTGCATTTCCCACTTTGCCCCTACTTGACCTATTGCTTCTGCCACACCTATATATGGGGGGTGGCGGCTGTAGGTTGAGGTTAGCTACTCTGGGGCCACCCCTAGCTCACTCATACCACTCCATTTTCGCCCCTTAGCCATTCCACTCCATTCCCATCTCCATTCCACTCCATTTCACCATTTCCATCACCAAAACACTAGTTTATCCTAGTTTCTACCCATAATCCCCTTCATTCCATACCCTTTCACCTTAGAGGAGAGAGGAGGACATCTTACAACAGCTAGAGAGGAGGATTTCTTTATATATACCGAGCTCCATGGCTTATTCTACCTCTTTCTCTTTTCTTTTTGTATTTTCCATTTCCATGAGTAGCTAGGCCCCTTTTGGTGGGCTGTTTGGGGTGTAAAATGTTACTTTGATGAACGACCCTTTACCCTACTATTTGAAACTTCTATTTCATGTTGAGGACAACATGATTTAAAAGTTTGGGGTGTTAGGGCAATAAGACCTTCTTTCACTGCATTTTTATCTATGTACCTTGTGCTAAATTTTTGCAAGATGATCAAACAATTTGACTAACATTCATACTTGTCTATCCCGACCTTGTGTGTCTGCTTGCATTCTTGCATAGCATGTAGTTAATTTCATGCAATTTTTGCCTAATTTAAAAAAAAATCTCCTTTTTGCCATGCATTGCATTTCATGTAGATTTTTGGTAGTTTTTGCATGTTTTAGCTAGGATTTGCCTATTTTTATGCTTTAGATTCCCTAAAAGTTAGGTTTAGATGTGATGGAAGGCAAATGACACCATTTTGGCCAGTTTTGCCCAAACTTGAGTGTTCTTGCCCAAAAAACATGTTTTAACTTAATCTCCACTGTTTGAAATGAAATTTTTAATCCTTTGACAAATTCATGCCGTTCTCTTCAATTTTATTGCTATAAGGTCTTGATTGTTGACTTTTTACATGTGCACCACCTCTCTTAAGTTTGTGAATGTTTTGGTTGAACCATGAAGTGAGCAAGCTACAAATTCTTAGAGCCTATGTAATCACTTGATATAAATATGGATTTCATGTTATTCTCTCATGTGCTGTGATATCATTTGATGAAGTGTTGGATTAGCTTTCATGTAAAGAATTTTATGTTGAAGACTACACTAATGACCCCTCTTTGATCTGACTATTCTTTCACCATCTTCATAGCTCTCTTCCTCATGAAAGGATGCCCTAGTGCACACAATCAGCCTTGGCCACCTCCAAAAGTTTGGGGTGGCCATATCTTTATCTCCCCGCTTCACTCTATCCACCATATGCCCTATCTACACCAAGGGAAAAGAAAAGAAAGAAAAGAAAATAAAAGAAAAAAGAAAATAAAAGGATGCTCCTATTTAAGAGCATTCAAATAAAGAAAAAATGAGTGCTCTATGTAATAACACTCCAAAAACCTTTCCGCAACCCTTTCATCTATTTTCACACCCATTGAGCTAGAAAACATCAAATCTAGCTCACTTTACCCTTTTCTACAGTCAAGTGGGTCATCTAGTGTGGTTTGAGGCATAAGAGTGAATGCATGAAAGCGAAACAATACTCCTAGTCATCTTTGATTAACACCAACATGAAATGGTTTACCCAGAATGACATGAAGGACATATGGACAACTTGTGTTTTCTATGCTTTATATTTGAAGTTTGTATGCTCAGTGATCATTTCATGATTGGTATGTGAAAGAGGAGAGGAGAGAGATGGAACACATGCAGTTAGTCACTTCCAAGACCATGTCGTCAATAATTTTCTATTGCTATGCATTTGTCACTCTTGTTTATTGAAAGAAAACTGAAAAGAGAGATTAAGTTGGAGCATACTTGAGGACAAGTATGTTTTAAGTTTGGGGTGGTGATTTGGCCCTATTTTAGGGCTTCATTTTGTGCCATTTTTTACTTAAATCAAATCACATCTATACCTATTAGATTACAAGCTAATTACCCCAATATGATTATCATTTCCAAATGAACTTATGGACGTTCTTTGCATTCATTTCAGGTACTTGGACCATGATTAGGATGAATGAGAGAGAAGGAAGGAGTCCTAGGGTTCCTCTACTCATGGAGGGGCCCAAAGAAGGCCCTAAAGCTCCCTCAAACTACCTTTAATGGCCAAGGATCGACATCAAGCAAAGAAATCCATGGATGATGGTGATTTAAGCTCAAATTGCCTATGAAGACCCCAGCACGGCCGTGGTGCCACAGAACGACTGTGCTGGTTGTTGCAAAAGTTACAGAGAGAACTTCAAAATTTACAAGCTACATCAACTCAGCCACCACGGCCTTTCTACCTAGCACGACCATTCTATGAAGTCCCCAATACAGCCGTGCTACCCAGCACGACCGTGCTAGTTGAAGAATGGAACAAGCATGCTCTTGGGAACAACCTCCCCTCAAACACCACCACGGTCGTGCTACCCAACACGACCGTTCTACCTAAACCCCACCATGGCCGTGCCACCCAGCACGGCCGTGCTACCAGCCTTCACTTCGCCCCATCCAACTTGTGATTTTACACTTCATCATAACGGTCATTCCCCTCCACCACGGCCATTCTCACCTCCATTCACCACGGCCGTGCTGCCACCCAAAACCTACCACTTTCTACACTGATTTTCCCACAATACCCCTACTTACCCTAGTGTTTCCACCACCACCTATATATACATGGGTGGTGGCCACAACACTAGGTTAGCTCCTCCTAGCCATCATTACTCCTCTTCACCCACTCCTTGAGCATTTAGTGCATTCCCCTTGCATTTATGCTCTCCACCCACCATTTCCATCTCCATTTCACCTTGGAAATCTAGTTTTCTAGGTTTTCCTCCATAATCCCCCATATCTTCATGCCCATTTTCACCTTTGGAGGAGAGAGGACGTCCCCAAGCATCTAGGAAGTGAAGGAGGCTTCTTCCATGAGCTCCATGGAGTTCTTCCCCTTCTTCCCAATTTTTTTGCCATTTCATTGATTATTTGTAGCTAAGCCCCTAGTGGTGGGCTGTTTGGGGATAAAATGTGACTTTGATACCATGCTGGGGGAATTTTGGCTTATACTGAACTTATTTTTATCTATGATGATTGCTCCATGTTTTTTTCTCTTATCCCATTGCCATGCTTGTGATTTATGTTTTTTGCTATGAATTGCTTGTTTGATAGTGGTTGATGATACCATGTTTCTAGGAGAATTGGGATGCATGTGGCAGTCTTAGGTATGACTCCTAGGACCCAATAGGGGATCCCTAGCTAGTCCCCTTCGTTCCTACATGCCTACCCCATCTCCTACTATTTGGTATGAGACCTAAGTTACTAGTATAAGTGGGATTGATGTGATTGCCTAGGGTTTTCTAAAGGATAGAATGGCTAGTGGCATGAGGTCAAATACCCTCATCTCTACTCCCATTTGTACCCTTGGCCCTCAATTGCTCAATACCACTTATCCTAGAAACCTAGATTTGGCTAATCCTATTAGAATTACACCTAACCATAGTCTTCCACTAGTAGTATAGGGTACATTCTAATAGCATTTGCCTTTTTGTTTGGTTTGGTAATCTAGATGAAAGATGAGAACCATGCTTGTCCAATAACCTCTCCCAAATAATATTAAAATTATATCCCCAAACGGCCCACCTACCTTAATCATCTTGTTTAAAACTCAACTTGCTCTGTTTGCTTGCTTTTGCTAGTATAGTCTAGTTGTTTTTGCTTAACCTAGTCAATTGCTCAGTTTTTATAGATAGGGTTAATTTAGATCTTTTCTTGCTTTAGTGGTTAACTTAGTTTCTAAATTACTTCTTGCTCCTCTAGTGTAGTGTAACTTACCTTTGCTCTTGCTTAGTTAGTTGGTTAACCTAGATTTTTAAACTTTCTTGTTTAAGATACCTTAGGTTCAATTCTTCCTTTCTTGCTTGTTTGCTTAGATTAATCACAAAACAAACCCCTTTTAAACCCTTCAACCCTAGACTCCACATTAGGAACGTAGCCAACACTAGCCTAGCTCTAGTGCCCCCTCTATCCCTGAGGATCGACCCCTACACTTGCCCTTCACCTATGTTACAATAGTACCCCATGCGCTTGCGGGTGACCTATTTGGTACTGTGATCGACTTGGTTAGGGCTAATATAAAATTTGAAAGATCCACACATGTGCTCGAGTCCCGTGGAGTGCATCTAGCTACCCCTTGTTGGCTAGTGTGTACGTTGGTCAGGATACTCGGCTCTAAGAAATCTTGGTATGTTTCTCAAATGCAACAAACAAACTGGCAAAAGACGGTGCCAAAGGGGAGAGCCAACACCACAACTACTAGGTAGATATGGCACTTTCTGTAAAGATTGCCACCAAACCAACAACCAAATCATTACCAATAATGCAGAATAATCATAAGAAGCAGATTAACAAAAATCACTAAAAATTAAAACCATTTTTACAAAGAGATCCATTTCAAAACTTTATATGCATCGGGGTTCACATTGTACATACACTTTACCATCTCATCTCGAGGTTAACATATAATAGTTGCTTTGTCAAAATGTAAACTAAAGCAACATCAAACCTTGAGGCATAAAAGATAAAATCTCATATTATTCATAAAACCATCACACACTAAATCTGAGGACCTGAGAGTACATAGACGACACAAAGGACTTCTATCTACAAGACACAATAGACAGTACACTCAACCTGGGATATTACTGTTGTCCCTGCTGTTGTTTTCCTTCCTCTATAGAACGGTCTCTACCTCTTTGTGCACGTCCACCTAAAAATTGTGGATCCTACGGGGTGATACAATTGTCCCAGCGAGAGATGTAACTCTCTACCGACAATGTTATTATCATAGGTAAACAATATAAAACTGAGCATGGGTTCTTTTATATTAATAATCAAGGTTAATCACTGTGGATAAGTAGATTAGAGTATTCTCATCTTTTAAAACATTGCAACTGTCTATGATAGAGAAGTAAATCATCTATTCACTTTATAAAGAATATGAAGAACATGTGTATCATTTACCCATCATATTATACCAACATCTCAAGCTTATCCTGTGATAATATCATCATGTTCCAGCTTTATACCAATCTTGCAAGAGTACATCCAGGTATCGGATTGTACCAATCCTGTGATATTACAGCCAGGTATTTGATTGTACCAATCCTGTGATATTACATCTAGGTATTGGATTGTACCAATCCTGTGATATTACAGAGTTCATCCAAGCATTGGGTTGTACCAATCCCGTGAGAGTTCAGCCAGGCATTGGGTTGTACCAATCCTATGAGAGTTCAGCCAGACATAGGGTTGTACCAATCCTGTGAGATCATAGAGTTCAGCCAGGCATTGGGTTGTACCAATCCTGTGAGAGTTCAACCATGTATTGGGGTTTACCAATCCAGTGAGATCATAGAGTTCATCCAGGCATTGGGTTGTACCATTCCCATGAGAGTTCAGCCAGGTATTGGGTTGTACCAATCCTGTGAGAGTTCAGCCAGGCATTGGGTTGTACCAATCCTGTGAGATCATAGAGTTCAGCCAAACATTGGGTTGTACCAATCCTATGAGAGTTCATCCAGGCATTGGGTTGTACCAATCATGTGAGATCAAAGAGTTCAACTAGGCATTGGGTTGTACCAACCCTGTGAGATCATTTTGAGAGTACAACCATGTATTGGATTATACCAATCCTGTGAGATCATGGCCATATTGCTAAGGATTCCATAGTAGTTGGAATACCTTTATGTTACCCTTTCACTTTCATTATGGGACATTAATCCCTAAAAAATCATCACTGAAAACCACATCACTTTTACTAGGCATTATACCTTAGTCAAACCATCATACACATTCACATCCTTTATGTGATACAAGTATTCCTCATGTTTCATTTTAGCATATCCCAAACATTATAGCCCTTATTTGGATATGCCCATAATGTATGTATGACCAAGATTTCATTATTATCCTTGTAACCATTTATTATTATTATTATTATTATGTTACGGGTTTCCTAGTTCCCTGGTTTATTTTGAACATTACCATCTCTTACATTAATCTTTAAATCATGAGATTTTTATAAACATCTTGTCACCTCTCACTAGGCAAAAACTTTTCACATGGCTCACAAGGCCCATTAAACATCTTGTCACCTCTCTCTAGGAAACAATTATTCACATTGCTTATAAGGCCATTAAATATCTTGTCACCTCTCACTAGGCAACAATTATTCACATGGCTCACAAGGCCATTAAACATCTTGTCACCTCTCACTAGGCATCAACTATTCACATGGCTCACAAGGCCATTACACATCTTGTCACCTCTCACTAGGCAACAACCATATCTAGGTCATAAGAATAAATAAACAGTATACTTGTTGTACAAGTATTTCAGATATCTCACAAGGCTTATGCAATAAAAGAAAAACAACCTTCCCATTATTAGGGTTAGGGTTTCCTTTATAGCCGAATAGGGTTTCAAGTTCATATTATCAATCCAAACCCTATATCATTGCTCCACACATCTAGGAGCATACATTGATATCATAATTATTCAATCATACTTATTTATTCTCATCATTTATCATTAAATAATTATCAATGCAAAATATGAGTTTCTCTCTCATCCTCACTAGGATATTGATTACATCATACTTTATTAACTTGGATTAACCCTTTCTCAAAGGTATGTTAGCCTACACTTATCAAAGTGCATTAAACTCTTTATATATTAATGTATCATTTGACATAACAAACTACATGTGTCACTCAATCAAGTATATTGAATTGAGGTGCTTCCACCCTATCGTGTCTTCCGTCTTCTTTTTGCACTAGGATACAACTAAGTAATTAATTACTCATGTAATTAATTGTTTCTTTCCTATTCGGATTTCTTAATCCTAACCGAAAAGTGTTTCTCTTTTCGGTTTTTATTCCGTAATGTGTACAAGAGCAACCGAATGTTTGCGTCTTAGGGAATAGGATTAGGGACGTGTGCGGCTATATATATGCCTCCGGTCATTAGGGTTAAACACACACCGAAACAGTCTTCTGCCGCCGTGTGTTTTGTGAGCCCTAATCCAGAGTGCGAGAGCTGTCGTCCCGGAGTCACTTCGTGGAGTCGTTCTCCTGTGCGAAGCGTGACTTCTTCTTCCCTTCACCGACGCAACTGTCAGGCGGTGGTTCCTGTAGTTGTTGTGTTGCACTGGTAGCAGTGCAACGAGTGCGAGCGAGACGTGCAAGTTTCAGGTTCGTGCCGGATCGCGACTGGGAGAACGATGCCTATCCGCGAGGATTGCTGGGTACTGATTTCTTTAAGTAACATGTTCGTTTCTCAATGAACGATCTGGTTTGTGAATCTAACTCCTGTTTTTTCTATTCTCCTGCTTTGTTTGAACTCCGTTTCTTATTTTGAATCTGCCTGAATTGTTAATTACATTGCACCTGTCGCTGTTGCATGAACGACAATAACAAATATTAACAACAAGATTTTCTGCAAAGACCTCTTGTAATAAAGAAGAGTAGTTCAGAAGGATGAGGGAGAATGAATGGCAGAACTCAAACAATTCTACGATACATTACACAAGGCCAAACACCATATGACGAAATGGGACCAGCATGCGAGGAAGGCCAGACATCGGGATAAGGAAAGGCTTTTGAACAATATCACAAACTTGTAGAAAATTCTAGCAGAGCAGTATGATGAAATTACTGATAGAATGTGCCTAGACATGCAGGCTGACCTACAACACATTATCTTTTTTGGATAAGGTAAAATATTACTAGAACAACAACAAAAACGTATAGGGGTAAACCAACCCGTATACTATACACAGTCACTTAAGACCCCACCTCAAAATGTGACCTCTGGATTAACCTTCAGCAGGCAACCTGGGTTCGCTTTACAATGCGAAGCCAGCCTATCAACAAAAACATCAAAAACTTGGTACTTATCCCTCTCTATTTTGCCATGCGTTCTGTTGTTCCTCTCCTGCCATATATGAAACATGAGACCAGTCCAAACCAGGCCGGCAAGCCTCATGAGTTGTCTGTCCCCTCTGGATCTACTAAGAATCCATAACAAACTGTTATTGATGTGTGTGGGTGGGGCGCCACCCCACATAAGTTTGAGAGAGGACCGGGTCCACATATACTTGGTGAAATCACACTCAAAGAAGAGATGCTTCTGTGTTTCGTCGACCTGGTGGCACAAAGGGTAGTCGCGCACACTGCCATTGAACCACCTGCTAGTTCTATCGCTGGTGGGTAGTCGCCCCAAGATCACCTTGTAAGCACAGAAACTCCATTTGGGACAGTGGAAACTCCCCCAAAGAAGCTAATACCAAGGAACTTGAGGTTGATTGTGGTTGATCTTCCAAGGTACCCCACCCGCAATCACGCTCCAGTTCCCATGTACCTCAACATAACTCAACTTGCAATGTTCCCAAGCACCACACATTCTCCTCCAAACTCTAGAAGCACCAGCAAAATCATCTCCCATATCAAGACATTCACCATACCGAGCTCTCATCCAAACACCCCAGGTAGAACGCGGTTGTACAAGGAATTCATGGACCCTTCTCGATATAGCTTCCAACATAATATCTGAGGGATCAAGCAGCCCCAACCCTCCTCCCTGTCTAGGTTGGGCAATCTCCGTCCATGCAACCGCATGGTGTCTACCACTCCACAAAAAACCACCCAAAATCGATCTCATTTTCCCCAAAACGAACTCGGGTATCACCACGAGTCTACACCAATACTGAATCATACTAGTCAGAACATACTTCACCAACACAGCCCTACCGGCTAAGGACACCTTCAACCCACTCCACTTCTCAACCCTTGCCCGCAACTTATCTAGGCACTCCTGGAAATCAGCCCCTTTCCCCACACCCCCCGACAAAGGAACACCCAGATACCTGGTCGGAAAGCAGCCGGTCTCCAAAAGGATGGCGTCTTTTAATCTTCCTCTTCTAGAGTCAAAATATTTTGATAGAAACACATGTGATTTAACATCACTGATGTGTAGACAAGTTAGATCTGCAAACTTCTCAAAAATTTGTCTCACTCCACGGAACACCTTAGCATGGGCCGCCACAAAGAACATGAGGTCGTCCGCAAAGATCAAGTGTGACATGACTTTAGTACCATGGACTTTGTATGTCCTTATAGAACCATCTTCTTCAGCTTTAACCGTGAGATGAGACAGGTTCTCCATAATAAGAGTGAACAACAAGGGTGACAGAGGATCACCCTGCCTCAAACCATTCGATGCTTGGAACATACCTTTTGGAACCCCATTCACCAACACCGAGAAGGAAGTCGTCTGTATACATTGTTTAATGATGTTGATAAACCGCTCGGAGAAGCCAAAAGCCTCCATCGTGCTCCATAAACCCCGCCAAGACACATGATCATAAGCTTTAGCTATATCCACCTTGATACAAGCCTGCTTGGATCTCCCCTTGACTTGGAAGTCTCTCAAGAATTCCGTAGCCAGCAACACATTATTAGCAATATCTCGTCCTTTAACAAAAACCGCTTGGTTAGGTGAAATAATATCAGGGAGAATACTCTTCAGCCTACCCGCCAGCAGCTTCGCAATAATCTTATAGACTACCGAACAACAAGCGATAGGGCGGAAGTCATTCATGGCAGCAGCACCAACTTTTTTCGGAATAAGTCTAATAAAAGCATGGTTGACCTGACGGACCATCCTCCCCCCCCCACAAGAAACCACCTCACCGCATTGCACACTTCCCTTCCAACAATATGCCAACAGCTATGAAAAAACTTCGCATTAAACCCGTCGGGGCCCGGAGCTTTGGAAGCGCCTATGGAGAAAGCCGCTTGTTTAATCTCTGTGTCCGTAGCTAATTTCAGCAGCCCGACATTCATACTAGCACTGACTTTTCTCTCAAGAATAGCAGCCCGTCTTTCCCTGTTGCTCTCCTCACTGTTGTACAACTCGGTGAAGAAATTAACAGCCATCTCCTCCACTTTAGCCTCCTCGTCAACGAGTTCACCTTTATCATTCAACAGATTATGGATGTGGTCCTTCATGTTGTTTCTTTTGACAGTCGCGTGGTAAACTTTAGAATTATTGTCTCCATCTTTTAACCATTTGAGCCTGCTTCTTTGCCACCCATAGATTTCATAGGCCTTTTCAAGCTGATCCAATCTCGTGCTAACCGCAGACTCCTCCACCATAAATAAATTATTACTCGGCTGCATTCTTAACTTCTCCGCAACAATGTTGTATCTCTGCTTCTCCTTTTTTATGAGATTCGGAAGGTCCAGAAGACTGTTGGACCAGTCTTTCAGAGCCACCTTAACCTTCTTCAGTTTTTCCACCACCACAAAGAGTGGGTTGCCATCAACCCTCACATTCCAAGCCTCACTAACCACCCCCTCAAAGGATGGACAATTCAGCCAATGGTTGAGAAATCTGAACGGTCGATTCGTCTTCTTTTTTTCACAAAGTTGAACTTTCAACCAAGCATGGTCACTATTAGGATGGGCCCCCAACCTGAGAGAGGCCTCTGGGAAAGTCTCAAGCCACACATTATCAATAAGGAAGAGGAGTAATAGAAACAGAAGATACATATCATTTGGCTTCAAAATGGAGACAACAATACTCGGTTCTATCTAACTTCAGTGAACCGGAGAAGAAAATACAACACTATCACAACCCATAAATATTTAGTTGGGAATTGGGTGTCTAATAAGTCTGATGTTATGAACCTGGTGGTGGCTCACTATGAGGGGGTTCTTACTGAACCGGTCACAAGGAGACACAACAACTGTGCAGTCGTCCCAAGCTACTTCTACAAAGTAAAGACAGCGGAGGCGGCGGCTTCTCTGACGGTGAAGCCAATAGCGGAGGAGGTGGAGTCCATTCTAAAACTCATGATGTCATATAACGCTGTGGGATCCGACGGGGTCACAACTGAGTTTATGCAGAGCAACTGGCACATTGTGGGTAAGCGACTGACAGGGATGATACAAGACTGATCAAGGGGAACCCAATAAGGGAGGAAGTTTGTGATGCCATCATTATTTTAATCCCCAAGGTTGCAAAACCAGATAGATGTGAGCAGTTAAGACCGATGTATCTGAATAATCTAATGCTAAAGCTTGAATCTAAGATAGTGGTGGAGCGTGTGAAGACGTACATCCCGAGATGGGTCTTTCCTGAACAAAGTAGTTTTGTTTCGAAAAGGCGGATCATAGAAATATTGCTATGGTACAAGAAGTAATACATGGCATGAAGGGAAAAAGGGGCAAAGATTATGGCAACAAAGATTGATTTAAGAAAGCCTTTGTAAAGAACCAAAACTTAGATGATATCTTATCCTATAACCAGAAAGATAATTAGATTGTTCTTTAGATGTGACCAAACAAGGGTTAAGATATAGATCACATTTACATGATAATTTAATTATGTGTCAACATGTAAATAAAATATAGAAATACATTACATATATTTTCTTTACTAATATAATGACTAAATAGAAATAAATAATATGCTTTGGGTAACAACTGGTGAATGTGTTCATAAATATTAATAATGATACATTATCCAAATAAATATGAAATTAATAAACATAATGAGATAACTGATAAGATAAACTCATTCTAGAATTTTATACAACCTTTTGGAACAAGGAAGAGATAAATAATAAGTCCCTAAACAATATAATGTGATATTGAATAATTTAATATGAGAAATATTGGTAATAATGGATAATAGGCTGAATGTCATAAAAGAAGACTAATTGATTAAGAATAACTTCAGATTTATTTTCTTTGGGTTTGATTTGCCTTGGAAGCCAAGTTTCACAATTTTGGGATAATAATATTTATATCAATTATCTAGAAAAGAAAAGGTGATTTTTATCCAAAATATGAAATAAGTCATTAAATGACTCATAAAGTGGCAACTAATCTTAGGCTCATAATAAACATATTAAAATTAGATTATGGGTAAATTTACATGCAATTTGGATAATCTTTAATGTTCATGTGTAGATTAGGAGAGAGAAAGTATGTAATTGTCCAAAATGATAAATATTATTCACAATAATTTCTTAGGATAACATTAATGGCAAATTTTTGTTTCACAAGTTTAAGGTTGCTTAAGGGTGAAATTTCACATTAATTAGTGGCTTCTAGATTTCTCTAATGTGATAGGAAAGAGAAAATATGAATTACTTTTAAAAGAATTAAATAAAATATTTAGAGTCTTCAAAAGCAAAAAAATGCATGATTCAGATTCTACATGTCCTAAATAGTCTAGGTGTCAAATTTCATTAAATTTGGATTTCATTTGCACCCTAGATGGAGGAGAGAGAAAAAGACAAATAAATATACATGTCACTTTAGTCCAATTTGGATTTGAAAACCGCATTAAATGTCATGCGCCATTTTCCTTTTATTTTTTCCTTTTCGCATTGATAGACGGCTGAGATTCACCTGCTCCTTGGATCGAGGGCTCCCGTTCATCTTCTAGATCATGCCGAATCGGGAAATAGGTTCCCTTTACACGCGATATTCAAATCACTATAACATCCTCATTTCTTGCTCTTTTTTAATGATTTCTTTGCCAACAACTTTCAAAAAAGATTTATGTCTTTTGATCCTAAACTTGTGTTGATTCGTCAAGTTTTTGAGAAATGCCCAAATCTTATGCCACAAGCTTCTCAGTCCCTCTTGGCTTTTGCTTGTATACACCCTCTCACCTATAAATAGGGGTGCCTCTATCTCCATTACCACCTAATAGATTGTTCCCTCATGTGGCGACACATCCCGCTATCACATAGACAATGAGGTGCCACGTGAAAACATGCGGAAAACACCATAAACCACCTATTACCAAAAACACAGATTAATTAAAACTGATTTTAGAAAGTAGGTAAACCAAGAAACTATTACATTCAGATCCTCATCCTGCAGGAAGACAGGTTATATAAACATTTACAAGTCTTGATAAGTGTCCACAACTTAATAGATTATTTGTCTTGTCATCACCTAAGTTCATCACCTGTTTATACATACATAACGTGCCACATCTGGCCAGCAGCAGGATATACAAAGCTTTAGCAACTACATATCGTAAAACAACGTCAAAACACCCCGAGGACCCAAGAGTACAGGGATGACTCTAGGACTCTACTACAAAACAACCAAAACAGCAGCGAATCCATCTCTTGCCATCTACTGGTCTGCTTGCGGCTCGGCCGCAACTCCGCGACCACCACCACGTCTAGCGCGAACACCTAAAAAGGTTGTAAATCAACGGGGTGAGACACACAGTCCCAGCGAGAAACATAACTCCCCGCTGAAACTATAAAACCTCAAGAAGGTTAAAGCAACAACAGCAAGTAACTGATAAAATGTACGATAAGAGCAGTATATAGAGCAAGGTTGTTATTACTATCGAACTTACCAAGATATCTGGGAGGCATATAACTAAGCATTCTTTATGGAACATGATTGACAAAATAATCTTTATAAGAACTTACCACAAGATAAAGGATCGTACACACAAATGCATAGTACAACTAGATCAGCTATATAAGCAAGGCCTCAGACAATGTTCCGCATTTTGTTCTAAGCAAGATATACTATTCGGCTGGATTACGTTTTATTATGCCCTGAGGAAGTGAGCCGTACCACTCAAATCCAACCTTTGGTTACAAAACCCAAGCCAGTGCCATACAAGGTCAATGGAAGAGTCGGACTCTATGACCTCCCACCTCGTGGTCAGTGCACGAGCTCAACACAAGTAGGACCGCCGTCTCATGCTTAAGTGGCCTCAGCCACATGGTCAACTCCCGTAGGCTACTCTTTCTCTAGACCGCCTTGGTACAGGTCTCGGCGCTAGTATATCTGAGCCATGGGCCAGTTCACCATGCTCCCTGATCCATGAACGCATTCATTCTCTATCACACTGATTCATGGGCTTGTTCACCATGCTCTTATACACATCTTGAGTCTACAACTGAAGTTGCAATCTAACCTCCTCATTTTCGGCTAGGAGAAACCATACTTATTCAATAATATGCGCTTCCAGGTTAACCCACAGGAGAACCTGTTTCACCATCACCAGCTACTGACGATGATGGATCTATGGCCAGGGCAAACTACATAATATGTTCTACTGTAATTAGTTAGTATATTTTAAGTGGATTGTTGAGGCAACCAAGTTGTAACACATACATAACATTAAGTTACATTACTATTACCACCATCACATTATCCCGAGATCTCAATCCCTCATCATAAGAAACCACTGCCTCTTAAGGCATTTTCATCATTTGGGATAACAATCCCTGATTTCATCATCAGAGGATAACATCTCAGGTCCTCAAACTTAAACACATCAAACTGGTGATGCAGGTTATCTCATCAATAAGAGTGACCATCAATGTAGTGTTATTCAATCATATATACCTCATAGCCCATTACCTGGCTATGAATCTGCATGAAATACCTGCATGGTTAGTATACACATTCATAGAGATAAGTGAAGCCATCATGGATTAATAGAAAGATCATGCAATCAAATATAGAGCAACATTGATGATTATACGCTTTATCATTCATGCCTCAAACATGTGACCATAGACATGGGTCACATCATCATGTGAAGCAGCTCATATGCTTCCAAGCTTATCATTTACTCATCATTATATATACAGGATTCAAGGTGATCATAAACACATGTAATATCATTATTAACATGGAACCATCATCTATATACAACCCAGGTTATCAGAACCCTTACTAAAACTTCCACAGCCCTCACCAAAAAGGGTGGCAAGCAGCGTGTCCCTCACCACAGCTTGTAATGGGTAGGGTGGCATCCCTTACCAAAAGCATACCGGCCTAACTATATGTACAAACACATATCGGCCAACCCTAAACGGTAACGAACACCACCCAAGGGTGTCATGCAACCAGAGATCAAAACATATCGTGCAACTCTTATGCACATGCCAGGTGTACAAGACACTATCGTGCAGCTAGGTTAGGAGAGGGTATCGTGCAAGAGGATAAGCATGAAACAGCTATCTATCCATGTCGACTAAGCCCTATCACCCATCTAGGGTGAAGGTACCTATCAGGAAGCCACACCACTCACCCCAGGCTAGCTCTGTCAAAACGTAGCATCCCAGCACAACATGGTATTGCCCAACATACTCACAACTCAGGAGACACCAAAGCACTCCAAAGAAGCCTATCGGTCAAGGGCAGCATCTAGGGTTTCTATATGTCACCATATCGGGCATCACCACCACCAACCATGACGCCCAACACAAGGATAGCCCACTGAGCTCTAAAACGTCCAAGGTACATCAGGCACCAAGCCAACTACCTTAGCTAGGTGTAACGTGCAGGGCACCCAACAAGGCATATCGCCCAACACACAAGGGTATCGGCCACCAACCAAACTCCAACTAGGCATAACAGCCAAGGGTACAACTCAAGATTAAACAAACGGGAAGCACTATCCCAAAGTCATATCGTGCAAGATACAACCCAACAAGATCGTCATCAAGCTCAAGCATAAGGGCACCAAACCCTAATTGATCAAGAAGATCGGCTCACCTCTCAACAACCAAGAGAGAGGGGTCTTGTACAACCTCTATCATAAATCGGGCAACCACAAGGATCCACCTCAACATAGGTCATCCAAAGCTCACCTCTCAAATCCATGGTGAGAGGAGGGTGTTGCCCAAGCATCTAGGATGTAGACTCACCTCTCAACTTAAACGAGAGAGGGGTATTGTCCACATTACCTAGAGCTCAAACTCAATCCTCATAACCAAGGAGAGAAAGGGGTATTGATCAACCATGGTTCGGCCAACAAGGTACAAAGGTACAAAACCTCTACCATAACAACAAGATCACTATATCCACAAGGCTAAAGGTGCAACTAAGCAAGAAACTTATCTTAGAACTTACATGGACGATTATGATCATATGAAAACATACAAAAATATAGAAGAAGGTAGTATGGTTAGGGTTAGGAGTTATGTAACCCGCCTTAAGTAGGCTCCAAGCTCCTAGCACCAAGCTTCCAAGCTCAAGCACCACCACAAGAAGAAGAACAAGGCACTCTAGGGTTCGGCGACCACTAGAGGAAGAAGAAGACTCCAAGGAGAAGGAGGAGGATCGGCCACTAGCTTGCAAAGGAGAGGTGTCATGCACCAAGGGAGAGGGAAAACTAAGGAACTAAAGGTATCCTTAGCAAGATAAAGGGAACACATATATAGAATAGGATGGAGGAGAAACCAAGGTAAAACAAGGCGAAGTGTCACCCACCTAGGGACACTTGTCCATGGGTAATGCCACCCTCACTTCTTGCCCCTTACACATGTCCAAGGCAATTGCCACATGCAAGCATCATGCACTAAGTGTCCACTAGAGTGGTGACACAAATGAAGCCAGGAGTCAAAGGTGGTCCAAGGCCAATACACCCACACCTACCCGACACCACCCCATGGGCGACACACCCATGGCAACCACAACCATGGCTGGCACACCTATGGCCGACACAAGGTCCAACTAGGTTAGGCAAGGCTCAAGAAAGGCATAATAAGGCCCAACAAGGCTCATCCAAGCCCAAACCAACTCAAGTAACGAGCCCGACCCTTCCTCTCAACACTAGAGGAAGCAAGGAGAGAGAAGAATACTTCTCAAGGTGCCAACATGCCCATCAACTCTAGACTTGGGTAAATTGCAAGTAGCACCTCCAACACTTAACAAGCACAAGCAAACCCTAATCACCACTAAAGGTGATTAGCAAGCAACTAAGCACCAGGGTTAGGCAAAGCAAACAGGATAACCCCAAAATGGAGGTCGGGGTCCTTACACCTCATATCAATTTGCTCAGAGATTCCTTGCACATCCACCACAATCTAGTTCTTTAACCTGACCTTGTGGCAACGACCTAGGGTTCGTGATTGTGTCAGGACTCAAATTTTTGGGTTACCTGAGTTCAAGTTACCCTCGGCAATCTTTCTTCGCCTTCAATTTGATCAATGATCATGATTTGCAATTTTGTCCAAAATTGAAGCTAGCACCTGCTTGTTGTTCAACACCATGATGCGGAGCTAGCTAGGGGATGATTCCCCAATGTGTTTTCCCAGATCTACCCTCCTTGTTTCACTTCTTTCTTTGTTTTATCGCACAAGGATTTAATCATCTTTTCTCCCCCTGCTTCTTTTCTTTAGATAAGTCCAATCTGAGGCTGTAACATACTGAAATTTGGGACTAAATTCAAATTTTGAACTATGATTTGTAATCCTTCAAAAAAATTGAATTTTCTCTTCCTAAATTGCACTCACATTTGTCTCCCATTGGAAATATCTTGAAACTCAAGCTCTAGAATACAATTTATCCTCATTTGGCATAGTCATCCCTCTTGGAACCCACAAGTGAATAAGTGAATTCCAATACAATTTCTTGGCTTTGGAATCATATAAAATGGTACTAAGAATTTTAGTATTTATTTGTAGAGTAAATAATTCCTTTTACTATTTTAAACTAGTAAACTAGAAAAGTAAATACTTTTAGTAATTAGACCAATTGCTATTAAACCACCATTCAAAATTACATTAGAAACGGAGTAATGAATTAGGAGAAATAAATAGTGGTAGTAACACCATTGCATAAGGCAATTTACTAGTATTTATTTGCAACCTAATTAAGGGGCTTAATTGGGGCCCATTTAGAACAAGGTCTTCTGCCCTAACCTCACGCCCACGCGTCTGGGATACGGCTGTTACCACTGCAACACAGAATCGGCAGGGAAACGCCCGACGTCCTCACCTCTCACCTCTCCACAACCTCGCTTTCTCTCCCTCTCCCTCACCGTCTGGCCTTGTGCCATAATTACTGATCAACCGTTGCAAGGTAGAGAGACTGTGACGATGGGGCGTTGCAGACAACGATCAAGGATAAAACAACCAGCGTTCCATGTGCAGCGCCATCCAACCCCTACGCCGGCTTCCCTGGACGCACACCCTAGGGTCGGTGCCTCTATAAAACCTTGGCCATCCACTAGCTACAACCACAGCCACCTCCTCCCTGACCACCTGCATCTCTAGCAACAATCTGGTCCTTAATCTGCCGCTGAAAATCCCAGCCGCCCAGCATCCTAGGTTTGTAGCCAGCGCCGAATCCTTCCTCCCTCCAAGATTCCATGCTCACAGATCTGCAGGCCATCAACCTACTCAAGTCCGACATGCAGCACAAACGGACCTCGACGCTAGCGCCCTGTGTTGGATCTCGCCAGCCACCACGACACACTTGCACCGCCACCATCACTCCATGATAGCCGCCCAACATCTTCCAGTATCTGCCCTATACTCCTTCGGCCACCACGGTGCCGTACAGATCCTAGAAGTACCTCTCAACGCCGCCCTTTGTCTCTCATCTTCAGACCCTCGACACTCCCCTGCCCTGCGACCCGCCTGGTCTGCTACGTCAAGTTGGATCACCGCCACTGCCTAGGCCTCTGCCTCTCTTCATCACCACCATCGAGTGCCTGAACCCTGTTGCCTCACGACATCTTGCCACCACTCCGAAGCCACCCATATGCCTCTTCATCGCCTCAACACCCTCGACGACATCACCTCAACCGGCAACTCGTCGGGCTTATGAACATCTCCTCTGATGGCCATCCAAGTCATCTGCAGACACAACTGCATCACCACCGTGCTCGTATGACCTGCAGATCCCGGTCTCCTCCCCTCCTTCACCCTTCGATCTGATGATGCACCCCTCTATCCAGCCATCAACTCCCACCGCAGTGCCATGGTCGGTGCCACCAGACACCGCCCGTCCAACGTTCCACGCTCGACTTGACCCCCTTCCGCTTCCTCATCTTAGACCATCTATGCGAGACCTGGAACTAACCCCTCCAAGAATCGCCAGCTCCTGAGGAAGGAGTCCATCCCCTCCAATTTGCATGCCACAACCTGGAGTCCAGACTACTCCACACCTCTGCCGAGGTTGAGTCTAATGTCTTCCGATGCATCTGCTCATGGGCGTCGATCTTCCTCTCACCATGGCCATCGAAGGGACTCACACGATGAAGGTTCATCCCTGGATCTAGGAGACACCATGATCAAATTTCACGAGGCCATTGCTCTCAGCCCCAAAGCCTGCCTAATAGTCCTTCTGTTGTTTATGGGAGTGCCTCAGATCGTGGTACCTGCACATGGAGCATCTACTGATCAATCAATTAGAATCTTGTCACACCTCAACCATGCGTAGGTTAGTACTTCATTGCATTTAGTTTATGGTATTAAGAAGAGGTATAAATGTGATATACTGGATGCAAACTTGAAAGTATAAACAATAAGCCCATCTATACAGCTACGTATGAAACTGATGTGTATATATATATATATGTACACTACTAAATATTAATAAAATAGGTGATGAAAGTTATGTTAGACTATATCCAATGTTCCTATATTAGTATATTAATGATTCATGTTTTGATTAACCTAAATAGTGGAGACCTAGGTAAGACTGTATAACTAGTATGCATCAAACATAACCCTAAATATTGGTAAATAAACATAATTGATCTTAGTGAATAAATGGAGTTATTCTATATAAGAGAGAGTAACATTATCAAATTCAGAGGAAAAGTGATAAAGCAATTGAGTATGCATTATTGATTCTATATACGACCTACATATTAGTCCATTCTAAATTACTATGTTTATAATCTTGGAAGAATATATGCATGACAACATATAATACTCTAAAGGTAGACATGCATTAACTACTCACATGGATAGTAATACATATATAATAGATTATATGTTGGCTTAATACAATTAGAAACCATTGAATGAGATTTGAATGAAATCTTGGCAAATAATGTGGCACTTATCTATATTATAGTTACATACATAAACATGTGACATTTATTATAGATGTGCAATCCAATTATAAATTTAGAAAGAAACTAATGGGAGAACCATGAAATAGTAATAAAGAAAATCCTAATAGAAAATATTCAACAAGTAGTTGATTCCAAGCCAAGTGATGACACCATTACCATACTTTGTAGATTTCTCACTCTTGGATGCATTCTTGGTGATTGTGCAACCTATGGAGACTTAGATAATTGAGGTACTAAATCTTCTATTTTATTGTTGAACTTTTTTCCCTCTTGATGGACATACATATATCTTGATTCATTGTGAATTCCATATAGTTTTGAAACCTTTATTTATTCTTGAAGTTCACCACTCTTTTTGCAATTGATGAAATGTTGTTGATAAAATATTTTGGCACTGGACTTGATCTATTTGGAGTTTTGACTCTCTGTGGACTTTGGTCCCTTGGGCTTTGGCCCTATAGAGCTTTGGCTCACTTGAGTGGGCCAAGTACCCCACAACCCTGCGCAGTGGATAGGGATTAGTTGTCCCCCAGTTAACTGGAATAGCTAATAAGGCACTAGTGTCGTTCTCTCCTAGAGTGTGAGAACACAAGACACTTAGCCCTAGAAAAGATATGATAGAAAGGTGCCAAAACTTCTCAAATAGAATATCTTGAAATTGATATACCTTATGAATAGCTTGGATAAATTTTGCATACTTGAAATATTGAATCTTGCTTAGTAATGATTTTGTGAAAGAATTACCATCTTGGAATTGATATTGAAATTTCTACTTGATAGCCTTTATTCCACCAAATATTCCTTTCCTAATTTTTATTCTACATCTAAATCTATCTTGTACATAGTTCAATGATTGGATTTAGTACCAGCTTTGCTGACCCTTTTATTTTCCCTTCAATGGGGTCCATGTGTGGTTTCGTTCCCTTTGGGAACTCATGGGCAGGTAGTAGATGGAAGAGCTTGAAGAGACATGCACTGGGTAGTCCTCCGTTGAAGACTAGATAGTAATGAAATTTTAATCTTAAACTTGAAATCATATTTGTAAGCTTCCGCGACTCTGATGTACAAGCATGAATGTAATAAAGATTGTTTATGATTGTGATATTATTTTGTAAATATTTGATCGTAAAGATCGGGTCTTTACAACATGGTATCAGAGCCATAAACGGTCGACACTCATGCATGTATTGTGGAAATTAGGTTAGTCAGAAATATAAATTAAGTAGTGAGGATTTAGAAAATAGTTGACAACAAATTCTAGTCTTACTTTCCCTAACTACCAAGGATAGAAATAAAAGCATAAGTGACCATATATGTACCTTGTCCTAGAAGTACTTAGAATATAATTCCATCATCTAATAGATTTTGAATTCTCTATCTAGACATAGACTTATTTTGAATTAGGGATGAAGAATAATAGTTGAGGTAGAAGTGTATACTCTTACAATAGTCTAGTAGAACATCACTTTGATCCCTAGGTATACAAATGTGATAGAGTACCCTAGATTACCTCCTTAGTTTGGGACATCCAAAATAATTATAAATATGTAAAATAGAATGAATAAATAACATAAGTTAAAAATCCTTTGAATTCATTATCATTATAATACTTTGAATATTGAAGAAGAAAAGAAAATGTTGAAAATCTGGAAAAGAAAATGATTAATATTACCCCCTATATAATTTTGTAGTTACATCTTTTGGAAGAAAAAAAAAAGATAAGTACCTACAGAATCTATGACACTTGGAATAAAATTCAACACTAGATCTACATAAGTAGACAATTGGGAAAAAAAAAGTTGCATCCCATCCCATAGAAATATAATTAAATGGGTAGATGTGATGAGTGTTAGGTCATATAGATTTTTGATAAAAGTTTAGACAATCAATGTTGCATCAAGCATTATATTGATGTAAAACCCTACTCACTGAAAGAAATGATTTTTTATGACACAATAAAGAATCATATAAAGATTACTGAGTAAAATTTGAATGTTCTAAGCTTGGTTATGATAACTATAGTTCAGGGTGTAAGGAAATATTTTGATATTCATGATTTAGAATTCTTGACCTAGACATTGGTACATGACTCTAGAGGGATTATATGGGAAAACTAGATTTCTAAGATGTCTCTAGTAATTGGGATGACAGAGTAATAGTAATTGAAATGTAGGCATGAGGTGATTGTGACTTGGTTCTCGCATCGATTTTGGCCATATTTTTAGTTTTTTTTTCCGACAAGTTTCTCACCGAAAATTATGTTCTTTATAATACTATATGTACAAAAAAAATGATTTTTGTGGAATTTTATCGATGATTTCTTAGCTAAGTCACAATCAAGTAGGTATGAGAAAACCCTGGAGGAAAAACCTAGAGTTGGTGAAGGATCTTAGTTGACGTGCCTTTAGATTTCTAGATTGAATCCTTTTATTTTAAAGGGGTGGAGTTAGTAGACCATGGATAAACTGATTTCAAGGACGAAATCTCTGTAAGGGTGGTAGTGTTCTAACATACTCAGTTTTGGCTACTACATCTATATCGAACTATTTTACCCAAAACTTGAACTTATTTATAATGTTGAATTTCATATTAAATCATTGTCATGGTCTTTGATAAAGTTCAGTATCCAATACAAGTCCTTTTGTCAAAATGTATCTATTGTCCTCATTTGATAAAATATGTCCATAAAGTCCCTAAGTTAAAAATCAATTATCATACTTTGATATCATATAGTCTAATTTGATATTATACTTCTTGAATTCTTTGCTTAGATATTGAACATCTAAGCTCTCATATTAGGATATGATATTAGAATTCTCATGGACTAGTAATCATTAAGAACCAAATCCAATAATAGATATACTTTTGCAATTAGCATTTGCACCTAAAATTAGTTCAGATTTTTGAAGATAGAATAGTAATTGATCTGGTTGGTCACCCTGGCTAAGGCATAGGCCAGTCAAATGAAGATTAGAGTTGTGTGCATTAGCAAGGTTGACATTTTTGCAAATAAGAGTGGTACAATAGAAATTTGGAATTAGAAAGAATTAGTTGTCAAGAAAGATAAGATTTCGGGGACGAAATCCCTTGGAAGGGTGGTAGAGTTGTAACATACTGAAATTTGGGACTAAATTCAAATTTTGAACTATGATTTGTAATCCTTCAAAAAAATTGAATTTTCTCTTCCTAAATTGCACTCACATTTGTCTCCCATTGGAAATATCTTGAAACTCAAGCTCTAGAATACAATTTATCCTCATTTGGCATAGTCATCCCTCTTGGAACCCACAAGTGAATAAGTGAATTCCAATACAATTTCTTGGCTTTGGAATCATATAAAATGGTACTAAGAATTTTAGTATTTATTTGTAGAGTAAATAATTCCTTTTACTATTTTAAACTAGTAAACTAGAAAAGTAAATACTTTTAGTAATTAGACCAATTGCTATTAAACCACCATTCAAAATTACATTAGAAACGGAGTAATGAATTAGGAGAAATAAATAGTGGTAGTAACACCATTGCATAAGGCAATTTACTAGTATTTATTTGCAACCTAATTAAGGGGCTTAATTGGGGCCCATTTAGAACAAGGTCTTCTGCCCTAACCTCACGCCCACGCGTCTGGGATACGGCTGTTACCACTGCAACACAGAATCGGCAGGGAAACGCCCGACGTCCTCACCTCTCACCTCTCCACAACCTCGCTTTCTCTCCCTCTCCCTCACCGTCTGGCCTTGTGCCATAATTACTGATCAACCGTTGCAAGGTAGAGAGACTGTGACGATGGGGCGTTGCAGACAACGATCAAGGAGAAAACAACCAGCGTTCCATGTGCAGCGCCATCCAACCCCTACGCCGGCTTCCCTGGACGCACACCCTAGGGTCGGTGCCTCTATAAAACCTTGGCCATCCACTAGCTACAACCACAGCCACCTCCTCCCTGACCACCTGCATCTCTAGCAACAATCTGGTCCTTAATCTGCCGCTGAAAATCCCAGCCGCCCAGCATCCTAGGTCTGTAGCCAGCGCCGAATCCTTCCTCCCTCCAAGATTCCATGCTCACAGATCTGCAGGCCATCAACCTACTCAAGTCCGACATGCAGCACAAACGGACCTCGACGCTAGCGCCCTGTGTTGGATCTCGCCAGCCACCACGACACACTTGCACCGCCACCATCACTCCATGATAGCCGCCCAACATCTTCCAGTATCTGCCCTATACTCCTTCGGCCACCACGGTGCCGTACAGATCCTAGAAGTACCTCTCAACGCCGCCCTTTGTCTCTCATCTTCAGACCCTCGACACTCCCCTGCCCTGCGACCCGCCTGGTCTGCTACGTCAAGTTGGATCACCGCCACTGCCTAGGCCTCTGCCTCTCTTCATCACCACCATCGAGTGCCTGAACCCTGTTGCCTCACGACATCTTGCCACCACTCCGAAGCCACCCATATGCCTCTTCATCGCCTCAACACCCTCGACGACATCACCTCAACCGGCAACTCATCGGGCTTATGAACATCTCCTCTGATGGCCATCCAAGTCATCTGCAGACACAACTGCATCACCACCGTGCTCGTATGACCTGCAGATCCCGGTCTCCTCCCCTCCTTCACCCTTCGATCTGATGATGCACCCCTCTATCCAGCCATCAACTCCCACCGCAGTGCCATGGTCGGTGCCACCAGACACCGCCCGTCCAACGTTCCACGCTCGACTTGACCCCCTTCCGCTTCCTCATCTTAGACCATCTATGCGAGACCTGGAACTAACCCCTCCAAGAATCGCCAGCTCCTGAGGAAGGAGTCCATCCCCTCCAATTTGCATGCCACAACCTGGAGTCCAGACTACTCCACACCTCTGCCGAGGTTGAGTCTAATGTCTTCCGATGCATCTGCTCATGGGCGTCGATCTTCCTCTCACCATGGCCATCGAAGGGACTCACACGATGAAGGTTCATCCCTGGATCTAGGAGACACCATGATCAAATTTCACGAGGCCATTGCTCTCAGCCCCAAAGCCTGCCTAATAGTCCTTCTGTTGTTTATGGAAGTGCCTCAGATCGTGGTACCTGCACATGGAGCATCTACTGATCAATCAATTAGAATCTTGTCACACCTCAACCATGCGTAGGTTAGTACTTCATTGCATTTAGTTTATGGTATTAAGAAGAGGTATAAATGTGATATACTGGATGCAAACTTGAAAGTATAAACAATAAGCCCATCTATACAGCTACGTATGAAACTGATGTGTATATATATATGTACACTACTAAATATTAATAAAATAGGTGATGAAAGTTATGTTAGACTATATCCAATGTTCCTATATTAGTATATTAATGATTCATGTTTTGATTAACCTAAATAGTGGAGACCTAGGTAAGAATGTATAACTAGTATGCATCAAACATAACCCTAAATATTGGTAAATAAACATAATTGATCTTAGTGAATAAATGGAGTTATTCTATATAAGAGAGAGTAACATTATCAAATTCAGAGGAAAAGTGATAAAGCAATTGAGTATGCATTATTGATTCTATATACGACCTACATATTAGTCCATTCTAAATTACTATGTTTATAATCTTGGAAGAATATATGCATGACAACATATAATACTCTAAAGGTAGACATGCATTAACTACTCACATGGATAGTAATACATATATAATAGATTATATGTTGGCTTAATACAATTAGAAACCATTGAATGAGATTTGAATGAAATCTTGGCAAATAATGTGGCACTTATCTATATTATAGTTACATACATAAACATGTGACATTTATTATAGATGTGCAATCCAATTATAAATTTAGAAAGAAACTAATGGGAGAACCATGAAATAGTAATAAAGAAAATCCTAATAGAAAATATTCAACAAGTAGTTGATTCCAAGCCAAGTGATGACACCATTACCATACTTTGTAGATTTCTCACTCTTGGATGCATTCTTGGTGATTGTGCAACCTATGGAGACTTAGATAATTGAGGTACTAAATCTTATATTTTATTGTTGAACTTTTTTCCCTCTTGATGGACATACATATATCTTGATTCATTGTGAATTCCATATAGTTTTGAAACCTTTATTTATTCTTGAAGTTCACCACTCTTTTTGCAATTGATGAAATGTTGTTGATAAAATATTTTGGCACTGGACTTGATCTATTTGGAGTTTTGACTCTCTGTGGACTTTGGTCCCTTGGGCTTTGGCCCTATAGAGCTTTGGCTCACTTGAGTGGGCCAAGTACCCCACAACCCTGCGCAGTGGATAGGGATTAGTTGTCCCCCAGTTAACTGGAATAGCTAATAAGGCACTAGTGTCGTTCTCTCCTAGAGTGTGAGAACACAAGACACTTAGCCCTAGAAAAGATATGATAGAAAGGTGCCAAAACTTCTCAAATAGAATATCTTGAAATTGATATACCTTATGAATAGCTTGGATAAATTTTGCATACTTGAAATATTGAATCTTGCTTAGTAATGATTTTGTGAAAGAATTACCATCTTGGAATTGATATTGAAATTTCTACTTGATAGCCTTTATTCCACCAAATATTCCTTTCCTAATTTTTATTCTACATCTAAATCTATCTTGTACATAGTTCAATGATTGGATTTAGTACCAGCTTTGCTGACCCTTTTATTTTCCCTTCAATGGGGTCCATGTGTGGTTTCGTTCCCTTTGGGAACTCATGGGCAGGTAGTAGATGGAAGAGCTTGAAGAGACATGCACTGGGTAGTCCTCCGTTGAAGACTAGATAGTAATGAAATTTTAATCTTAAACTTGAAATCATATTTGTAAGCTTCCGCGACTCTGATGTACAAGCATGAATGTAATAAAGATTGTTTATGATTGTGATATTATTTTGTAAATATTTGATCGTAAAGATCGGGTCTTTACAGAGGCTTTACCCCATGACTTGGCCATCATTGATTGGGCTATGTCATGGGGATAGCCCCGCTCTCTCTCCCTCTCTCGAGCCTTTCTTTGCTTATGTGGATTTTTAGAATTTTCAAATTGGTTGAAATTGTAAAATTCATATCTTTTGCTCTGGTTGTCTAAAAATTTAGTAAAAATATGTTTTGGAATAGAAAATTTGTGTTCTCTCTAATAAAAATAGTTTTATAGTCTGATTTCCATATTTTTGGAGGTTTATTTTTGGGAATCTCATAAATTATATAAAAAGCTATAAATTTTGAAACTAATTCATATGAACTTCAAATGAAGTTAATAAATATGTTTTCTTGATCAGAAAAACATAAGTAATCATTTGATTTAGGTTTTTTTGACTTAAATCCCAAGTTTTCTAAATAGGTCAAAAGTTAGGGTTTCCTTACATAAATATATTATAAAACCCTAATACATGGGAATAAATTGTAATTAGGAAATTTTGATCTTGGAAACAACTAGATTAGTGTAGAGTGTTTCCAGGACTCTAGATTAAGGTATATTTACAATCCCTATTATTCACATTAATCAATTTTCCTACTTTTATCTTTCTCTTGGTCCGCTAGACAATGGCCTACACAATATCTCTTTTTCTTTTGAGAATATAGTTAAATGTGAATTATTTGTACTTACTTTGATCTTGTGATCAACCTATCTTGATGGATACTCTTTTGTTCTCAATCTTATACTTGGTTCATGATGGTATTTTTACATAGTGACATGTCCTACTTTTGCGCACTTATGTGGTGGGTGTTTATATTGTCCATTTGTGTAATGACAATCTTTCTTAATCTGACTATACTTTTTACTTGACTCTACTATGAATGTTATGTGATTTAGTAACCCTAGAGTAGTGTAATTTCTTTGGGTTTTGGAATATGCGTCCTTATTATATTTTTGGGATGGAGGCTATGTGCCCCATACCCGATTTTTGTTCCCACACTTTATATTGGGGAGTTTGGTTATGTGCCATTCTCTATTAGGTTTCAATTTTATGAGGCATGGCACCATTGTCTTTATATTTTTCTAGTGATATGCTTATCTCACATGCATGTAGGTTGATGTTATTGATGGTGGGTTATGTGCCCTAATTTCATGATGTGTGCTTATGTGGCACAAACTTATTGTTTAAAATATGGAAAGTATCTCTTTTGTTATCATATATTCGAAATTCATCTCCTTGATGTCCACTTGGGTATTCCTTTACTTTTCTATGGGGGGCACATTGTTTACTTGATGTCCTTTACTCCATACATTACTCAATTCGAAATTTAGTATGCACATACCAATGTTTGTTGATACATCTACTTTTCTTGTTTAGTTGGGGTAGGCTTCTAACCCCAGGTATAGGTCAAGAAGGAGATAACCAAGTTGGACCAACACGTCATCAAGTTTAACTGAAACATTGTGGGAGACTTTCTTGAAGTGGTTAGGTGATCCTCAGTTAGCCCTATGTTTAGTTAGTTTTTCTTTTATCTCACCATGCAAAGTGAAGGATAATGATGATAACAAGATTTCTAATGGTTAGATAGTATATATTCCACAGTTACTTTTGGTGTTATGATGCATACACAATGAATGAATTGGTTATCATCCCTTTAGAGAAATATTTATGTTGGTGTTTGGTTATATGGGATGTTGCAATTTTATTTTATTAGGGAGTGGATCCCCTCTGGGATCCCACTCCTTACAACATGGTATTAGAGCTTGTGGCTTTTAGTTATCCAATTATTTAAATCTTGTCTCCCTTGGGATGTTTATCCTTTTCATAGGTTGCTTATACCTAGTACCCTTTCCTTGATCAGGTAAATTCCTTATGGAAGGCGATAACTCCTCTATTCACAACCTATCTAGTTATGAGACACCCCAAACCCTAGGTATGGAATGCCAAGAATGTATCCTCTCTTTACCCCTCTAGTGACACAAGTTATACCTCTGGGAACCCCTCTAGGACCCCACTCCTTAAAGCATGGTATCAAATCTTGTGATTGTAAGTTATATAATTATTTAAATCTTGTCTCCCTTAGGATGTTTATCTTTTTTGTAGGTTTCTTATACCTAGTACCCTTTCCTTGTGCATGAAAAATCCTTATGGTGGGTGATAACTCCTCAGTTGACAACCTAGGTTATGAGACACACCAGAATCCTTGGTATGGGATGCCAAGGATGGATCCTCTCTTTACCCCTCCAGTGACTCAAGTTACCCCTCCAACAAGAAGTCAATCATGGATGGGTCAGGATGCCCCAGCTTCTATAGCTGCTAATGTGGGAATTGGCATCCCTCCTGAACAAGAGTTGGCCATGCTGTGATAGCTTCTTACCATAGATATGATAGGGAAGCCGATCAACCCACATGTGCGTGATAAACCTAAGGAGTACTTAATCACCGAATTCATGAAGATGCAACCACCCTACTTCAAGGGTGAAGGTGAACTAGAAATGGTAGATAAAGTTGAAGAATGGGTGTTAGCCATAGAGATGACTTCTAACTAGGTGTTAGCTATAGAGAGGACTTCTGACTGTGTGTTATTTTGCTTATATGTTCTGGACTGACTCGAGTTTGGTGGAATGGGATAGCAAGGACTTCTGATATCTCTAACATGACCTGGGAGCAGGTTTTGGTGCTTTTTGATGGGAAGTATGTCTACACTTCTACCCTAAAGAAGAAGGAAGAAAAATTATATAGTTTGAAGAAAGGTTCCCTATCTTTTTTTTCTTATGAACAAAAGTTTTTTTATTGAACGCTATGCATTTGGACTCAGTGAAGAACATAGAGCTGACCTATATCCTCAAGGACTTAACTACCCTGTGGGTTGTGCTATTATTCCACAACATCCCCTAATTTTTCATCATATGGTTGACAAAAGCTTTGGTTGTAGAGTCTTACCCAGGGTTTCAATCAAGGGATCTTTATAAGAAGACAAAGTTCTCAGGTGAAGATCAGAAGAAGGATATGTGTTCTAGATGTGGTGGATATCATCATCCAGGGAAGTGCTCTCGAGATAGGAATAAAGTAAGATATCAACTTGACTTTCGAGTTGTATGCCACCATTTCTATGAACCTGGGCATATTCTCCCTAGATGCCCACAACTTCATAATGGACATGCACCAGCTCAACAACAACAACAACCTTAGGTACCTAATCAAAATAATGGTAATAATAATGGAAAAAAGACCTATGAAAAGACGTGTTGGTCGCAATCTTTGTTTTAGATGGTCAAGAAGTTAATGAAGAAGACCATGTTGAAGGTAACCCATAATCTATTAGTTAGACTTTAAAGATATGTTTTCTATTTTGCATGAGTACCTTGAAGAGGAAAGTGTTGCAGTACATGAGTTTTAGAAAGACTTTCTTTTAACCTATAGCATTATGAGACTTGGTAGGAAAAACCTTTTAAAGGGGTGGAGTATAGGTGTTTATTGGATGGTTAGATTTTGAGGATGAAATCTTTAATGGGGTGGATTCTTGTAACGAACCAGAACTTAGATCCTATCCTATCCCATAATCAGAAAGCTAGTTAGGTTGTTCTTTAGATGTGACCAAACAAGGATTAAGATTTAGAACACATTTACATGGTAATTTAATTATGTGGCCACATGTAAATAAAATCATGAAATACATTACATACATTTTCTTTATTAACATAATGGGTAAATAGAAATAAATAATATGCTTTGGGTAACAAATGGTGAATTTGTGTTCATAAATATTAATAATGTTACATTACTCAAATAAATATTACATTAATAAACTTAATGAGATAAATGGTAAGATAAACTCATTCCAGAATTTTTTATAGCCTTTTGGAACAAGGAAGAGATAAATAAGAACTCCAAAAACAAGATATTATGATATTGAAATATTTAATATGGGAAATAGTGATAATGATGGATAATAGGATATAACTCATAAAAGGAAGATTAACTGGTTAGGAATTACTTCATATTCATTTTGTTTGGGTTAGATTTGACTTGGAGGCCAAGTTTCAAAATTTTGGAATAATAAAAATTATATCAATTTTATTTAGAAAAGAAAAGGTTAGTTTTCTCCAAAATATCAAATAAGTCATTAAATGACTCTAAAAGTGGCAACTAATCTTAGATTTGTAATAAATTTACATGCAATTTGGATAATCTTTAATGTTCATGTGTAGATTAGGAGAGAGAAAGTATATAATTGCCAAAAAATGTTAAATAATGTGAAAATTGACTTCAAAGTATAAAATTGATGGAAAAATTTGTGTTTCACAAGTTTAAGGATGCTTAAGGGTGAAGTTTCACATTAAATGGTGGTTTCTAGATGTCTCTAATGTGATAGGAAAGAGAAAATATGATTTAATTTAAAAGAATCAAATAAAAATATTAGAGTCCTCAAAAGAAAAAATGTATTTGGATTCTACATGTCCTAAGTAGTCTAGGTGTCAAATTTCATTAAATTTGGGATTTGTTTGCACTCCCAATGGCGGAGAAAGAAAAAAATAAATAAATATACATGTCATTTTAGTCCAATTCAGATTTGGAAACCGCACTAAATGTCACATGCCATTTTCCTTTTATTTTTTAATTTTCACACTGACAGAGGCTGAAATTCACCTGCTCCCTGGATCAATGGCTCCCAGTCATTTTCTAGATCGCATTGAATCGGGAAATAGGTTCCCTTCACACGTGATTTTCAAATCGCCATGCCTTGCTCATTTATTGCACTTTTTTTGTGATTTCTTCACGAACAACTTCCAAATACGATTGTGCATCTTTTGATCCTAAAATTGATCCAATTCATAAAGTTTTTTAGAAACACCCAAATCTTAGGCCACAAGATTCTCAGCCTTGCTTGGCTTTTTCTCGTATACACCCTCTAACCTATAAATAGGGGTGCCTCTATCTTTGTTAGAACCTAAGCAACTGTTACCTCCATGTAGCTGACCCCAACATAGTTGGGATTGAGGCTTAGTTGACGATGATGATGATGATGATGATTCGTTGCACATCCACCATAATCCAGCTCTTCGACCTAACCTTACAGTGATAACCTAGGGTTTGTGATTGTGTCAGCACTTGAATTGTTGGGTTAGGTGAATTCAAGTTACCCTCTTCTAACTTTCTTCACCTTCGATTTGATCAATGATCGTGATTCACAATTTTTCCCAAAATCAAAGCAAGCACTTTATTGTTGTTTGATGCCATGAAGCGGTGCCAACTACTGGATGATTCCCTGATGCATTTTCCCTGATCTACCCTCCTCATTTCACTTTTTTCTTTGTTTTATCACGCAAGGATAAAATCTTCTTTTTTTCCTACTTCTTTGTTTTCGATAAGTCAAAGATGATGTTTGACCCCTTGACTTGGCTTCCTCTGATTGAGCCAGGTCAGCAAGTCGGCCCCACTCTCCCTCCCTCTCCCAAGTCTTTATTCCTTATGTGTATTTTTTGAATTTACTAATTGGTCAAAATTGTAAAATTCATATTATTTGCTTTGATTGTCCAAAAAACTAATAAAAATATGTTTTGGAATCGAAAAAAAATGTTCTTTCAAATAAAAATAGTTTGGGAGTTTGATTTCTATGTCTTCAAAGGTTGATCTTTAGGAATCTAATAAATCAAATAAAATCCCTAAAAATAAAACTAATTCATATGAACTCTAAATAAAGTAAATGAATATGTTTTCTTGATCAAAAAAACATAATTAATCGTCTGATTTATGTTGTGTGACCAAAATATGAGGTTTCTTAGATAGGTCAGAAGTTAGGGTTTCTTTTCATACTTTACATTATAAAACCCTAATTCATGGGAATAAATTATAATTAGGAAAAGATGATCTTGGAAACAACTAGATTGGTGGAGAGTGTTTCCAGGACTCTGGATTATGGTATGTTTGCAATACCTTTTATTTACATTGATCAATTGGCCTACTTTTATCTTTCTCTTGGTCCTCTGAACAATAGCCTACACAATATCTCTTATTCTTTTGAGAATACAGTTTCATGTGAAATATTTGTATTTACTCTGATCTTGTGATCATCCTATTTTGATGGATACTCTTTTGTTATCCATCTTATACTTGGTTCATGATGGTAGTTTTATATGGTGAAATGTGCTACTTTTGCCCACTTATGTGGTGGGTGCTTATATTGTCCATCTGTGTAATAGAAATCTTATTTAATCTGACTATAGTTTTTACTTGACTCTACACTAAGCATGATATGTGGTTAAATAGACCTAGAGTAGTGTAATTGCTTTGGTTTTTGGGTTATGTGCCCTTATTATATTTTTGGGATGGAGGTTTTGTGCCTCATACCCAGTTTTGTGCCCACACATTATATTGGGAAGTTTGGTTATGTGCCATTCTCAATTAGGTTATAAGTTAATGAGGCTTGGCACCATTGCCTTTATATTGTTCTAGTACTATGTTTATCTCACATGCATGTAGAATGATGTTATTGATGGTGGGTTACGTGCCCTAAATTCAGGATATGTGATTATATGTCACAAACTTATTGTTTAAAATATGGAAAGTGTCTCTTTTGGTATCATATGTTGGAAAGTCATCTCTCTTGATTCCCAGTTGGCTATTCCTTTAATTTTCTATGAGAATCATTGTTTACTTGATGTCCTTTACTCCATACATTGCTCAATTCCAAATTTAGTATGAACATACTAGTGTTTGCTGGTACATCTACTTTTATTCTTTTGTTGGGGTACGCTTCGAACCCCAGGTATAGGTCAAGGAGGAGACAACCAAGTAGGATTAGGACCTCATCAAGTTTAACTAAAATCTTGCGGGAGACTTTCTTGAAGTGGTTAGGTGATCCTCAGTTGGCCCTATGTTTAGTTATGTTTTCTTTTATATCACCCTATGAGGTGAAGGACAGTGATGATAGCAAGACACTACTACAAAAATGGCTTATAAAGCCACTTTTCAAGGTGTCGGTTGTTTACAAAAACCGACACCTAATGTCTACAGTGTTGGTTGATAACATAAACCGACATCCAATCCGCTTAGGGAGCCCAGACATGGGTACCGCTTTTAATAAGTGTTGGTTAATTAATAAACAACCGACACCTAAACTCAACCGCCAAACCCAAAATTCCTGTAAAAAAATTGGCTCCAAAATTTTACATATGGCGTCGGTTCATAACTAAATAACCGACACTATAGGTTTAGTTGTCGGTTTTCTTAAATAACTGACACTTAGTATAGGTGTCAGTTCATAACTAAATAACCGACACTATAGGTTTAGTTGTCGGTTTTTTTAAATAACCGACACCTATTGTGAACTTAATAGCTCACCAGCGACCGATTCTTCCCCTTTCCCTATTTCATTCATTCCAGATCGATTTCCCTAACCTCCTAACCTCCGGTGATTTCTTGCTGCTCCCTGCCGCCGCCGCCGCCCCTCCCTGCCCGTCGCCGCCGCTCCTTCGTCGCCGTCGTCGCCATCGCTGTGAGAAGCTGTCGCCGCCCGCCCGCCGCCCGCCCTCTCCGCCGTCACCGATAGCAGCTAGGACCGTCCACTCCTCTCCTCGCCTCGTCGCCCTCTCCGCCACTCCTCTCCTCGCCGCCGGCAGTTGCTAGGACCGGCCGCTGCTCCTCTTTCCTCAAGGTGCCCACCCTAGCCTGCCTTCTTCTTCTTCCTCTGCTCCTCTTCTCTCAAGCTGCCTACCCTGCTGCTGGGTGTTTTTTTTTAATTTATTTACTTCTCTCAAGGTGCCCGCCTGGTCATACACATATTGATGTACATAGAATAAATGCTAAAAAGGTGTGATTTTAGGGTTTAGGTACTTATTTTGTGCTTCTACTGAGCTGAATCCTCTATTGTCTATACAATATATACATGTTCTATGTAACTAATCATGACATAGATTTTAGAATGCATACTTTGGTTAAATGTACTGCTGTAATTTTTGATCAAGTGATGATATGTAAATGTAGCAATAAGTTAGTAAGGTATCAATGATAAGTCTGTTGTAATGTGATGCAAAATAGTTATTGTATCATGCATATATACTTAATAATTTTTTGTTTTATAGTTGTATAGGGTGTTTTATGTGTGGCAAGTCTATTGTTTAATAGTTTAGCTATAATCATTGTTTAATAGTTTAGCTATATTCTTGGTGACAATCCTAATCACCCTTCTTTTGCTTAATGATGAACTGTAATGCACACATGTGACATGCTTGGAATGTAAATGATGAACTTTTCCCTAAATTGCCAATCATTCTTTTAAAGACATCAATAATCACCCTAACTTGAAGAACTAGGATTTTAGGTATAAGAATGACAACACATTATTTGTTGGCCTAGAAACCCATCCAAGATTTACTCATTAGGAGTAAATCTTGGATAGTCCCCGGTTTGGGACTGTTCTTGAACACCTAATATCACTTAGGATGTAAGTGTATATAATGTGTGTTGGGTTTTCAAGAAAATTTCCGCAACATTTCCCAGTTTGTTCTCTAAGTACATATGTACTTGGAGAACATCATAGAAACGCTGCCGAAATTTTCTTGAAAACCCAATACACATTATACACTTACTAGTGAGATTAGGTATTCAAGAATGGGATAGGTGGTACACATTTATTATATATAAGAATGACATCACATGTATTTGTTAACCCTAGACCCTAATGTTGTCCTAATATATACTTGTTTTCTCTTTAATCATAGAATGGATAGATCATGGATGTCCATTCGCAATCGCTGCACCCCAGAGTTTATTTCTGGTCTTGACCAGTTTATTAGATTTGTCGAGGAACATAGGAAACAACCTGGAGATAGGTTCTATTGTCCATGTAGGCATTGCGGTAACCACTTGAAAGTCAACACTGGTGACGAAATCAAAACTCATGTCATGTGCAACGGGATTATACAAGGCTATACAGAATGGCACTGGCATGGAGAGATTTCAAACCCGAAACCAGTGGATGTCGATAGCAGTGCTTGTGTGGAAGAAGAAATTGCCTACGATGACGTAGATGTGAATGAACCATTTCCAGTAGACATCGTTGATACGATGCTGGATAGTTGTGGGGTAGAGCACACCGATCCACCTCCCATTTTTAGAAACATTGTGCATGATGCTGAGATGCCGTTATACACAGGTTGTACTAAGTTTACGAAGCTTAGCGCTGTGTTGAGATTGTATAAGTTGAAAGCTAACAATAGATGGAGCGACAAAAGCTTCATGTCATTGCTGTCTTTGTTGAAAGAAATGCTTCCTGAAGGAAACGAGCTTCCAATCTCAACATACCAGGTAAAGAAATAGTTGTTCCCAATGGGAATGGATGCCAAGAAGATACACGCATGCCCAAATGATTGTGTATTATTTCAAAAGGACTATGTGGATTTGAAAGATTGTCTAAAATGTGGTGCATCACGGTATAAATTGACGACTTCGGGGGAGTGCAAAACTAGTTCTCCTGTCAAGGTGATGTGGTATCTACCTATAATATCACAGTTTCAACACATGTTTGCCAATCCGATAGATGCGAAGAATTTGAGTGTGGCATGCAGATGTTAAGAAAAATAATAATGGGATCCTACGACATGCGTCTGATTCCCCACAGTGGAAGAGGATTGATCTATTGTACCCTGAATTTGGTGAAGAAGTCAGGAATCTAAGACTTGGGCTTTGTACAGACGGGATGAATCCGTACGGGACATTGAGCAGCCAACATAGCACTTGGCCAGTCATGCTTGTTATATACAATCTTCCTCCCTGGCTGTGTATGAAAAATAAGTATGTAATGTTGTCGTTGTTGATATCGGGCCCTAAACAACCTGGAAATGACATCGATGTTTATCTTGAACCTCTGATTGATGACTTAAAGAAACTCTGGGGTGAAGGTGTGATGACCTATGATGCTTCACGAAGAGAGACATTTCATTTGCATGCTATGTTGTTTTGCACTATTAATGACTTTCCAGCATATGGGAATTTGTCTGGATATAGTGTCAAAGGAGCTAAAGCGTGTCCTATATGTGAAGAGAACACTGATTCAACAAGACTAAAACATGGCGGTAAGAATGTATATCTCGGTCATCGAAGGTTTCTTCCAAAATTCCATCTGTATCGTAGGAAGCGCAAAACATTCAATGGATTGAATGAGGAACGAAGTGCACCTAAACCTATACCAGGGGAGGTTGTTTATGAAAGAGTAAAAGACATTATCAATGAATTTGGTAAGAGATCACAATGTACTACACAGAGTGACAATTCTTCATTCAAGAAGAAGTCAATATTTTGGGATCTTCCTTATTGGAGTTCTTTGACAGTCAGACATTGTATCGATGTAATGCACGTTGAGAAAAATGTCTGTGATAGCATCATTGGTACTCTGTTAAATATACCAGGTAAGACTAAAGATGGGATAAAATCCAGACTGGACCTACGTGAAATGGGAATAAGGTCAGAATTAACAGAATTATGTGAAATGGGTAATAAAAGAACATACTTACCTCCCGCTTGTTACACGTTGTCTAGAAAGGAGAAGAAAGCTTTTTGTGAATGCTTGGTAAATGTTAAGGTGCCACATGGTTACTCATCCAATCCGTAGTTTGGTATCAATGAAAGATTTGAAGTTGATAGGTCTTAAATCTCATGATTGTCACACTCTAATGCAACAAATATTGCCCGTGGCAATTCGATCTATATTGCCGAAGCATGTAAGGTTTGCAATCACCAGACTTTGTTTCTTTTTCAACAGTCTCTGTAGCAAAGTTATTGACCCTGAGACTCTCGATAATTTACAAAGAGAAGTGGTTGTTACCCTATGTCAGCTTGAGATGTATTTTCCTCCTTCATTCTTTGATATCATGGTACATCTTGTTGTCCACTTGACTAGGGAAGTGAAAATCTTGGGACCGGTTTTCTTGCATTGGATGTATCCCTTTGAACGATACATGAGCGTTTTCAAAGGTGATGTTCGAAACTGTTATCGGCCTGAAGGGAGTATTATTGAGGGTTATGTGGCGAGAGAGGTTATGGATTTCTGCAATGACTTTCTCAGTGGTAATGACACTCCTGATAATGACAAGAATATTGAGGAGCTATTTGGCAAAGGAATTTTGGGTTCACGTGTGAAAGTAATCAGCCGTGAGCAGTTGGAACAAGGTCATTTGTATATTTTACACCACATGGATGAAGTGAACGTTTATATCGAGGAACATACCAATTTCATCAAAAGACAATATCCTCGAGCGAATACAATGTGGCTTGCTAGAGAGCATAACAAGACTTTTATTAAGTGGTTTGAAGATAAAGTCTTACATCAACTATCTCAAACACCAGATGATATTACTGAAACTATCAAATGCCTCGCCTTTAAACCAAAGTTGATTGTTATGTCTTATGAAGGGTATGACATTAATGGATTCACATATTACACAAAGCGCCAAAATGATAAGAGTGTCGTCCAAAACAGTGGGGTCACCCTTCAAGCATCGACTATGTTTTTTGCAAGTGCAAAGGATAAGAGTCCACGTGAAGATAAAATGGCATATTACAGTGTCATTGAAGACATATGGGAATTTGACTACATAGATTTCAGAATTCTGCTCTTCAAATGTAATTGGGTTGATAACACCAAAGGAGTTATAGTGGATGAATTGGGTTTCACTTTAGTGAACTTTGAAAAGATTGGCGAGAAGGCTGAACCATTTATATTGGCATCACAGGCGAAACAAGTATTTTATATCGATGATCCTGCAAATGATAAATGGTCAGTTGTTCTTCATGGTAAAAGATAGTTCGTTGAAGATCCTATAGATGAAGAACAGTACTATGATAAGTATGATGACTCCAGTCCATTCTCAGTTGGGTTGCCAACACCAACAAATATTGAAGCTAATGATGACTTGTATGTGCGCGGAGATCACAATGAAGGATTGTTAATTGATAAAAAAATCGCAATATTAGAGGTATATATGTTTTGTTTTATACGTTTTTATTTTTTCTGAATATGTGAACTTTACAATGTGAGCTTAATTTATAATGTGAGCTTAATTTTTCTCTTTGATCATAGAATGGATACTTTACAATTTGAATTACTTTACAATGTGAATGTGAACTTTACAATGTGAGCTTTAATGTGGATATGTACTCATTAGCCTAGAACCCCATCCAAGATTTACTCATTAGGAGTAAATCTTGGATAGTCCCCAGTTTGGGACTGTTCTTGAACACCTAATCTCACTTAGGATGTAAGTGTATAATGTGTATTGGGTTTTCAAGAAAATTTCAGTAGCATTTCCATGTTTGTTCTCTAAGTACATATGTACTTGGAGAACAGCAGGGAAATGCTGCCGAAATTTTCTCGAAAACCCAATACACATTATACACTTACTAGTGAGATTAGGTGTTCAAGAATGGGATAGGTGGTACACATTTATTATATATAAGAATGACATCACATGTATTTGTTGGCCTAATCTTGTCCTAATATATACTTGTTTTTCTCTTTGATCATAGAATGGATACTTTACAATTTGAATTACTTTACAATGTGAATGTGAACTTTACAATGTGAGCTTTAATGTGGATATGTACTCATTAGCCTAGAACCCCATCCAAGATTTACTCATTAGGAGTAAATCTTGGATAGTCCCCGGTTTGGGACTGTTCTTGAACACCTAATCTCACTTAGGATGTAAGTGTATAATGTATATTGGGTTTTCAAGAAAATTTCAGTAGCATTTCCACGTTTGTTCTCTAAGTACATATGTACTTGGAGAACAGCAGGGAAATGTTGCCGAAATTTTCTCGAAAACCCAATACACATTATACACTTACTAGTGAGATTAGGTGTTCAAGAATGGGATAGGTGGTACACATTTATTATATATAAGAATGACATCACATGTATTTGTTGGCCTAATCTTGTCCTAATATATACTTGTTTTTCTCTTTGATCATAGAATGGATACTTAACAATTTGAATTATTTTACAATGTGAATGTGAACTTTACAATGTGAGCTTTAATGTGGATATGTACTCATTAGCCTAGAACCCCATCCAAGATTTACTCATTAGGAGTAAATCTTGGATAGTCCCCGGTTTGGGACTGTTCTTGAACACCTAATCTCACTTAGGATGTAAGTGTATAATGTGTATTGGGTTTTCAAGAAAATTTCGGTAGCATTTCCCCGTTTTTTCTCTAAGTACATATGTACTTGGAGAATAGCGGGGAAATGCTGCCGAAATTTTCTCGAAAACCCAATACACATTATACACTTACTAGTGAGATTAGGTGTTCAAGAATGGGATAGGTGGTACACATTTATTATATATAAGAATGACATCACATGTATTTGTTGGCCTAATCTTGTCCTAATATATACTTGTTTTTCTCTTTGATCATAGAATGGATACTTTACAATTTGAATTACTTTACAATGTGAGCTTTACAATTTGAATTACTTTACAATGTGCGCTTTACACTTTGAATTACTACTTTACAATGTGAACTTTACAATTTGAATGTGAATTTGCAGATGGCTGACCATTCTCCTGATGACCGCGTTGATGACTACCATGAGGGTGAGGATATCAATGCGCTGCCTCACAATGTAAGTTTTAAAAATATATCATATATTTATATCTATATGTCCATTTATAGTTATATCTTGTAAATGTGAATTATTTTGTCAAATTTTAGGTTGATGATGCACAGGTACCAGCTGAAGCACTTGAGGCACTTGATCAACAACACCAAAAAGTTGACAAGAGAAGGGGCATCACTATGATGAAGAAGTTAATTTTGCAAAAGGGAAATGGACCCAAACTTGTTGTGGATTTCGATAATGCAATAAATGCATGTGGTGTGAATCGCAATTCATTTATTTCATATCTTAGGTTTGTTACTCGTAGCCATTGCGGTTGTCGCTTAGATTCTTGGCATAAAGTTTCTAAGGAGAAGAAAGATTTAATATGGAGGGATTTATGCGTGAGTTATTATTAATTTGCAATTCTATTTTGTAGATTACTAAATTTTTGGATACTAGTTAATAGCAATTCTATTTTGCAGAGTATATTTGAATTGGATGAAAAGCTGCATCGTAAATGCGTGATGCAACGCTGTGGGAGAGTCCTAAGGAACTATAGGACAAATCTCACCAGAGAATACATAAAAGAAGCCGACAAGAGGAAGAAGACAGCCATTGAACAGTGGAACTTCCTGGACAAAGAAGAATGGGACGCGTTTGTCGCTTCAAGACAAACTGATGAATTCAAGGTATTAGCCGTCAATCTCATTAATTAATATATGTTGTATTCACTTATTCAAGATTAACATTTAGTGTTACTAACCAAATCATTAATTTGCATACTAACTAGGCCCTCAGTGAGGCACAAAGATCAAGGCGTGCATTGAATGTGCATGACCACACAATGGGTCCAAAGGGGTATGTAGGCATTCGCCAAAGACTACAGGCTGAAGCTACTGCTGCTCAGTCTGCTGCTACTCAGGAGTCCTCTACCATAGGTAGCACACCTCTGCCTCGCCATGATGTCTGGATAGCTGGGAGGCAAAATAAGAAGGGAGAAATACCTAAGGCCGCAACTGCTGAGGCGGCTGCAAAAATGGTAAAATACAACTCTTACAGCAATCATTTGAATATTGATTATTTGTGTTGTTTACTTAAGTACAAATTTTTGTTTTGGCGATTAGCGGGAGCTGCACGAGCTGAGGAAACAAGGAAAGTTCATCCCTGAGGGAACAAAGGATGAATTGACAATTGCTCTGGGTAACCCAGAGCATCCTGGACGTGTCAGGGCTGCAGGCGCTGGTGTGGACATCAAATCTTTTTTTGGGTCATCCCAGCGCAAACATGTCCCAAAAGTGGGACTTTCACAAGAAGAGGTAACATATTCTTTCTTTATAATGTTACTGTAAAAGAGAATTCAAAAATCAGAATTTGACGTTTCTTTTATCGATGTATAGGTGGATAAGCTATTTGACAGGAAACTCGAAGAAAAACTCGAAGAAGCAATGAAAAAGTGGCAGGCATCTTAGACTGTCACTTACCAGACAATACCTACTGCAGACTCTACTCCTACTCCTACTGCAGAGGTTGGGAGTAATCCTGTAGAACCACCACCTAGCACATCCACTGTAAGTATTTTTATGACATAGTAACTAGTTTTTTAATTCAAGATGATACGTATATATGAAATTGTAGTCATTTAAGAAAAAGATGATATGTATATATGTATATAACATTCTTTACACAAAAATTTGTAGGGGTTGAAGCCATGTCGTCTTAAAATTAAAGAATATGTCGTGGCAGAGGCGTCGACTTACCCATCCCTACTAGGGGAAACGTGTCACGGGTCTCTAGTACCAGCTGGTTGGATTCGGGTGAGCCCGATACATATATTCCCCCAGTGGATGGATCTTCCACTGCCATATGCCCACCTCGATTGTGAAACGCTTAGTGAGGCAGTAGGCGGAGTGATATTGTGGTAAAAAGCGTATGTCTTCTTTACTGAAAGGTGTGGTAAATTTACATTACGTTCAATTGTTAGTGTGTGTATATGCTGGAAGTTGATCTAAAATTTATATATATATACAGGTTAAAAAGAAGACACCCACAGCATCTAGGCCTCCACCTCCACCTCCTGCATTACCTAGTTGGGTTCCACAGGACCTACCTGTCCCGTTAGGTCCTAACTGTAGGGGTATGGCAGTATGGTTAGGGGAACATGATATAAACTCCCCTATAATTGTTTCTTCTGATTCAGATTCTACAGGTCAGTCATACGAAACAAAACTATTTATACAAGATATTTTGGATTTGTTTCGATATGATTGGCTAAATACATCTGTGATAGAGCTATGGATAAGGTGAGATATTCTTTATACATCCATATACCTTGTGTATGATCTGGTGATCTGGTTTCTTATTTATTAATGCATGCGTAATTAATACATATTTTGCAGCTACTTAGACAACATATGTGCAGATTTTGGATTCGAACATGTAGGGTTTTTGATTCCATCCTTGATTAGTCTAGTAGCTAAAGACCCTACATCAGTTCAACAATAATGTTGTGAGGGTTTTTCAATTTTTGCTGTAAAAAAGAAGATGGTGATAATGGCTCCATTCAATGTAGAGTAAGTTTACTTTGCTTATTATAATTTGGACTTAAGAAAATTACATTTTATTGTGGATTTTGAGTTATTAATTTTTAACTTTTTTTCCTCTAGGGGTAGGCATTGGGAGTTATTGGTTATTGCCCCCGAGACGTTCACTGTGTATTATCTAGATCCTAAGGGGGGTAAATTGAATACAAGATTTGGACACATAATGAAAATGGAAATATTCCGGTGAGAAATATTTCATTTTTCATATCCGTTAACATATGTTATTACATTACTATTTAATTGCAATGTTCTGTGTTACATTAACATGTAGGGGTTTTGAGGAGTACAAAAAGGCTGGAGGAAAGGTCCCCACGAAAAAGAACCAGCCAATAATTTGGAAGAACGTGAAAGTAAGTTCCCGACTGCAATATATGTATATATTATTTATGTTAATAATGCTTAATTAGTTGTATTTGTTAATATTTTGTATGTTTGAATTTATAGTGTGCTACACAAGACAACGGATGGGCATGTGGATACTATGTCATGCGATATATGCACATGATTATCAAACATGCCGCACTGGATATCGAATGTATTGCTCAGGTATTATATAGTCCCATTAGATAATATGATCGAAATATATCAATCTTATTTATAGCTCATTAATTATATATATACATCATTTTCTTTACAGGTGTTTAAAGTTGACCCCATTATAGGAAATGACTTACTAAATGTTAATGCTCCCTATACGATGGGAGAATTAAATGAAGTAATCGAAGAATGGGCAACATCCATACAATTAGTGGGGGCTTTAAAATATAATTGGGATCCTGATAGCGAATAATGACTAAACAATGATACTTTGTAAATGAATTTCTGAATTATAATATATGTGTGAATGTTTCTACATGTCTGGATGTTTCTACATGTGTCTGAGTGAAAATGAATGAAAGTGTTCGTTGCTATATGAATGTTTCTACATGTGTGAATGTGAATGAATGGAACTACAGATTGCTAGCATGTGTGAATGTTTATAAATGTGTGAATGAATAGAACTCTTTTATTGTTAATTTTGCAGGTTTGTGGCCTGTTGTCGGATGATATCAATGGATGTCGTAAAACCTGCAGTTCATAACTGAACTGAACATGTTTCTCATCTTGCGACCAGCCACAGCAGGTCTGCAGACTGACAGAAAAAAAAACAATAGGCGTCGGTTATTTGTAAATAACCGACACATAATGATATAGTGTCGGTTTTCCTACAATAAACCGACGTCTATTTCCTTAACAACACGGCCGTGCTGGACAGCACGGCCGTGGCCAAGATGGCGCGGGTTTGGGCATCAGTTATTTGTAAAAAACCGACACATAATGTTCTAGTGTCGGTTTTTTACAAATAACCAACGTCTATTTCCTAATATATGGCGTCGGTTATTTGTAAATAACCGACACTGATAGTGGCCAAGATGGCGCCCTTTCTGTGGCATGAAAGTTTTGGGCGTCGGTTTCTTATCTAATAACCGACGCCTATTGTCCCCTAATGGCGCGCTTCCGGTGACGCGCGAAGAGTTTGGGCGTCGGTTTTGGAACTGACGCCTAATGGGTAGACTTTTAGTGTCGCCCACATAGGTGTCGCTTAGAAACCGACACTAAAGGCTTTAAATAACTGACACTAAAGGTAGGTTTTGTAGTAGTGAGATTTGTAATGGTTAGATATTATATATCCTACTGCTACTTTTGGTGTTATGATACATACATGTTGAATGAATTGGTTATCATCCCTTTTGAGAAATTTTTATGTTGGTGTTTTGTTATATGGGATGTTGCCTTTTTATTTTATTAGGGAGTGATCCCCTCTGGGATTCAGATTATACATATCCTAAATAGACTAGGTGTCCAATATCATAAAATTTGGGATTTGTTTTCACCCTCAATGGAGGAGAGATAAATAGATAAATAAATATACATGTCACTTGAGTCCAATTTGAATTTAGAAACCACATTAAATGTCACACGCCATTTTCCTTTTATTTTTTCCTTTTCACACCGATGTATGGTTGAGATTCACTCACTCCTTGGATCGAAGGCTCCCAGACATCTTCTAGATCACGCCGAATCGAGAAATAGGTTCCCTTCACACACAATTTTCAAATCACCATAACTTCCTAGTTTCTTGCTCTTTTTCCATGATTTCTTCACCAATAGCTTCCAAATAAGATTACACATCTTGTAATCCTAAAATTTCTCCAATTCATTGAGTTTCCAAAAAACACCCAAATCTTAGGCCAAAAGCTTCTCGATCCCTCTTGGCTTTTGCTTGTATGCACCCTCTCACCTATAAATACGGGTTCCTATATCTTCATTTTCACCCAAGTGATTGCTCCCTCACATCAATTTGCTCAGAGATTCCTTGCACATCCACTACAATATAAACATTGGATCTAACCTTACAGCGACAACCTAGGGTTCTCAACACTCGAATTGTTGGGCCAGGTGAGTCTAAGTCACCCTCTACTATCTTTCTTCACCTTCTATTTGATCAATGATCATGATTCACAGTGTTTCCAAAAATTGAAGCAGGCGTCTTCTTGGTGTTTGACTCCATGATGCAGTGCAAACTAGGGGATGATCCCCTGATGAGCTTTCCCTAATCTACCCACCCTGCTTCACTACTTTCTTTGTTTTTTTGTGCAAGGATATAATCGTGTTTTATCCCCTGCTTGTTTGTTTTGGATAAGTCAAAGTTGAGGTTTGATCCCTTGACTTGGCCACCCTTGACTGGGCCAAGTCAGTAGGTTGGCCCCTCTCTCCCTCTCTCGAACCTTTCTTCAGTTGTGTGGATTTTAAGAATTTTCTAATTGGTCAAAATTAAACAATTCATATCTTTTGCTTTGGTTCTCCAAAAATTAAGTAAAAATATGTTTCAGAATTAGAAAAATGTCTTCTTTCTAATAAAAATAGTATGATACTCTGATTTCCATATTTTAGAGATTGATTTTTGGGAATCTAACAAATCATATAAAGCCTCAAAGTTGTAACTAATTCATATGAACTCCAAATAAAGTAAATAAATATGTTTTCTTGGTCAGAAAAACTCAAGTAATTGTTTGGTTTAGGTTTTTTTGACAAAAATCCATGGTTTTATAAATTGGTCAAAAGTTAGGGTTTCTTTACACATTACACTTTATAAAACCCTAATACACGTGAATAAATTGTAATTAGGAAAAGATGATCTTGGAAACAACTAGATAGGTGCAGAGTGTTTCTAGGACTTGAGATTAAGTATGTTTGCAATCCCTATTATTCACATTGAGAAATTGGCCTACTTTTATCTTTCTCTTGTTCCTTTGAACAATAGCCTACACAATATCTCTTTCTCTTTTGAGCATACAATTTCATGTGAAATATTTATATTTACTTTGATTTTGTGATCATCCTATTATGGTGGATACAATTTTTGATTTTGTCTTATACATGGTTCATGATGGTACTTTTACATGGTGACATGTGCTACTTTTTCCCACTTATGTGGCGGATGTTTAGATTGTTCATATGTGTAATGGAAATCTTGTTTAATGTGACTATACTTTTTATTTGCCTATACATTATACATGTTATGTGATTCAGTAGCCCTAGAGTAGTGCAATTGCTTTGGTTTTTGGGTTATGTTCCCTAATTATATTTTTGGGATGGAGTTTGTGTGTCCCATACCCGGGTTTTGTGCCCACAGTTTATATTGAGGCATTTGGTTATGTGCGCTTCACTTTCAGGTTTCAAGTTTATGAGGCTTGGTCACCATTGTCTTTATATTGTTCTAGTGCTATTCTTATCTCACATGCATGTAGTTTGATGTTATGGATGGTGGGTTATGTTCCCTAATTTCGTGATATGTGTTTATGTGTCACAACCTTATTGTTTCAAAAATGGCAAGTATCTATTTTGTTATCATATGTTGGCAATTGATCTCTCTTGATGCCCACTTGTGTAGTCCTTTACTTTTCTATGGGAATAATTGTTTACTTGATGTCCTTTATTCCATACATTGCTTCATTCCAAATTTAGTATGCACATACTAGTGTTTGTTGATACATCTACTTTCTCCTTTTGTTGGGGTACACTTCCAACCCTAGGTATGGGTCAAGGAGGAGATAGCAAGTTGGACCAGGACCTCATCAAGTTAAATAAAACCTTATGGGAGACTTTCTTGAAGTGGTTAGCTGATCCTTAGTTACCCCTATGTTTAGTTAGTTTTTCTTTTATCTCAGACAGTAAGGTGAAGGATAGTGTTGATAACAAGATTTGTAATGGTTAGATATTATATATTCTGCTGCTACTTTTGGTGCTATGATACACACATGTTAAATGAATTGGTTATCATCCCTTTTGAGAAACTTTTATAATGGTTTTTAGTAATATGGGATGTTACCTTTTTATTTTATTAGGGAGTGGATCCCCTCTGCGATCCCACTCCTGATAGGCTTATGATTAAATATTTTGGGGTTTCATTGAGGACACTTTAGAACAAATGGCACTACCTATAAACATCAAAAAAATTATCATCAACTCCATCATTCATGACAATTCTAGGACTGTCTACAATGGGAAGTAGTCTAGGCCTATCAAAGCCAGTCGAGGGCTACGGCAGGGCGACCCTTAGTCTCCTACATGTCTATGCTATGTCTAGAGAGGTTGTCTCAAATGATACAATATAGGGTCACAGATAAATGATGGAGGCCAGTCAAGTTAGGGAGAACTGGAGTAGCTATAGCACATTTGTGTTTTGTCGATGAATTGATCATGTTTTCATAGGCAAGCAATTCCTAAATTAAAACAATTTTGTAGTGCTTTTATGAGTTCAAGAAAGCTTCTAGATAGGCAATATGGATTGCAAAGTCACAAGTATTTTTCTCCAGAAGTGTGTCGAGGGTTACTAAAAGACACATTCAAAGGTTAAGCAAGTTTCAAATAACAGATAACCTGGGGAGATATTTGGGCATCCCAATAATACATTCTAGAGTTACAAAAGCTACTTACTCTAATATAGTCGACAAGATGGAAGGGAGAGTTAATGCTTGGGCAACTAAATGTCTTTCTTTGGTGGGGAGAGTGTGCCTAGCTAAATATACATTAACTACCATTCCGACCTATGTTATGCAAATGGTGGTTTTACATCTAAGCTTGTGCGAAAGAATCAACAACATAGTTCAATGCTTTATATGGTAAGGGAGATGCAATACCAAACTGATATCACTGGTAGCGTAGGATAAGGTGATGAGTCCTAAAAAGACTGGCAGGTTGGGCATAAAGTCCATGTGAGATTGGAACAAAACACTTGTTTGCAGAAATTCATGGGAGATGATGTTAGGTAGAGCCTCGATCTGGGGCGAAGTGATGAAAGATTAGTTTAAAAGACATGATCTAGGGAAACTGATTATAGCATGCTACCTTGAACAGACAAATATGGAGTGGAAAGAATTCATTATTGATAACTCCATGATGATAATGGTAGGAGGTACTATTGGTATGTATGCCCTGAGAGCCAATCATGGGATGATTGGTCGGATACATTAAGATTGATTTGATAAACATCAAAGGCAAGCTTCTAATTCTTTCTGGTTCAGTCATATGAGATAATGATATAATAGATTGAATGTCTAGAGAATGACGGTACTCAATGATGTATGCTTTTAGGTTCAGGACCTGAATGATGATATCATACAAATGCTAAGAGTTTATACATTCTTATTATGTCCCTAGTCGGATGTCATTGTGGAAGGTAGATAGACAACAATGACACACAAGACTAGATTGTGGTGTTGGTTGATGACAGAATCTCGTTAGTCATAATATGGAGATATGAAACCAAACACATAGGTACTCGTTAGAAAACAAGTGTACCAGACAGACCCACTGTGAGTTTGACACATGGAACAAATGACATGGTAGTCACAGTCAGTTCTCACAGTGATGGTGGTGAGTGTGATTCTTTGACCTAAAATCACTACACTCAACACATGTCGTTGGGTACACTTTGACATCATCAAACGCAGTCCTGAAACATGGGTTGTTATAAAGGTGATGATTGGGTGGCTTTGACACATTGGGCTTTTGAGGGGTGAGTGATAGATATGGGATTTATCCCTCCTGAGAGAGTTTGATATCCATGGCCACTTGATGAGTAGGATTGAGATAGGCGTGCGTACACATGTGTGAATCAGTATGTGATATTGATGTCATACATATCTCCTCCAATCTACTCTGAGATCAAGAAAGTGAATGAACGTTGACAGGATGATTGTTCCATGCCTTGAGTTCATTCGGGATATCAGAAGGAATTATACATTCACTATAACACCATTCATAGATTGTAGGATTGAAAGTTATTCTCCAACTTTATATTTCACTTGGGTAGCACTGATGTGTGACTAGGCACCGCTCTTTGTTTGTGAAGTCATAAGTGTTATGGACTTTCACTGCCAACGTGAAATGGGCATGCATGGTCACACACATAGGATTTAACCTGGAAGAGGAGTTTATCCACAAATGATGTTTAGATTGATTACTAAAGGATTTTAGTAGTTCAATTAAACACTCAATTGATTGATAGCTCAAAATCATAGTCTTCAAGGTGTTGGACCAGATGATTAAGAGTATCGGATTGATTGGAACTGCAATTGACTAATTTTCACAGTCTACTGCCTCAACCGATCAGCTCATAGGGTTGAACCGATCGGCTCAGGTTCATGAACCGATCGGCTCAAAGTGGTGAGTCGATCGGCTCATGTGTCAATGAAATGATCAGCTCAATTATTGAACTGGTCAATTTGTGTGACCAACTGAGATCGTTTGGAAAGTTACAAGACTCTTTTTGCAAATACATATTTGTTTCACTTGTACAAATTTGATTTCGACAAGGACTAATATTTGATTAGTTGGAAACAAATATAGAAAGTCAATTCGAGTTGGACCAGGACCATGAACCGATCGGCTCATGCTTGAACTGATCGGCTTAGGTGTCCCAACCGATCGGTTCAAGTGTGAACCGATCGACTCAGGTCCCCAACCGACTGGTTCATGCATGAAACGATCGGTTCAACTGGCGTAGTTGGTTGTTTTGTGGAAAATCTTGAACCCTTCTACTCCTGCTTTAATCCTGCATTGCCCGGGATAGAGGACCCTATCCCATAACCCTCCTATATAAAGGGGTATTGGGGGCTTCTCAAGTACAACTCAGAATACCAGTTTCTCTACAAAGTTGTCATTCTCTGTAGTTGTGATAACCAGGGGAGCCTGAGCAAGTGCTACCCGAAAAGGGAGGCACATCAAGGGAAAGACAACTGCAGAAAAGCGACTGGTGGCAGGAGAGTGTGTCGGTGACTAGTATGCCGATAGGAGGGTACGACTCCTTCCGGTGCCTTGTGCGACAAGGCGATAGGAGTTCCAAGAAGTCTGTGTGGATGACTATAGAGGCGGGAGACTTCTGCCACTTGGAGGACAATTATTAATCCCGATAGTCCCGGTGAGACCAGGAGCTGCACAAACACTGTCCAAGACTAGAGGTGAAGACCGTGCAAGCCATGAGGTAACCTCGCCAAGCAAGCATCGACACAAGGTATGTCTCTACAAACCATCCTTCCTGTTGTATAGACGTTGACGCGATTCCTTTATTCTAGATTATGAATATGATTCAAGGGTGATTGGCTCACAGTGCAAGTGGGAGTCTATTGGTATGTATGCCCTGAGAGCCAATCATGGGATGATTGGTGGGATACATTTAGATTGATTTGATAAACATCAAAGGCAAGCTTCCAATTCTTTCTGGTTCAGTCATATGAGATAATGATATAATAGATTGAATGTCTAGAGAATGACGATACTCAATGACGTATGCTTTCAGGTTCAGGACCTGAACGATGAGATCATACAGATGCTAAGATTTTATACATTCTTATTATGTCCCTAGTCAGATGTCATTGTGGAAGGTAGATAGACAACAATGACACACAAGACTAGATTGTGGTGTTGATTGATGATAGAATCTCATTAGTCATGATATGGAGATATCAAACCAAACACATAGGTACTTGTTAGAGAACAAGTGTACTGGACAGACCCACCGTGAGTTTGACACATGGAACCATGACATGGTAGTCACAGTTAGTTCTCACAGTGATGGTGGTGAGTGTGATTCTTTGACCTGAAATCACTACACTCAACACATGTCGTTGGGTACACTTTGACATCATCAAACACAGTCCTGAAACATGGGTTGTTATAAAAGTGATGATTGGGTGGCTTTGACACATGGGGCTTTTGAGGGGTGAGTGATAGATATGGGATTTGTCCGTCCTGAGGGAGTTTGATATCCATGGCCACTTGATGAGTAGGATTGAGATAGGCGTGTGCATGCATGTGTGAATCAGTATGTGATATTGATGTCATACATATCTCCTCCAATCTACTTTGAGATCAAGAAAGGGAATGAATGTTGACAGGATGATTGTTCCATACCTTGAGTTCATTCGGGATATCAGAGAAAAAAGAATTATACATTCACTATAACACCATTCATGGATTGTAGGATTGAAAGTTGTTCTCCAACTTTCTATTTCACCTGGGTAGCACTAATGTGCGACTAGGCGCCACTCTTTGCTTGTGAAGTCATAAGTGTTATGGACTTTCACTGCCAACGTGAAATGGGCATGCAGGGTCACACACATAGGATTTAACCTGGAAGAGGATTTTATCCAAAAACAATGTTTAGATTGATTACTAAAGGAGTTTAGTAGTTCAATTAAACACTCAGTTGATTGATAGCTCAAAATCATAGTGTTCAAGGTGTTGGACTAGATGATTAAGAGTATCAGATTGATTGGAACTGCAATTGACTGATTTGCACAGTCTACTGCTCCAACAGATCGGCTCATAGGGTTGAACCGATCTACTCAGGTTGATGAACCGATCGGCTCAAAGTGGTGAGTCGATCGGCTCATGTGTCAATGAAATGATCGGCTCAATTGTTGAACTGGACGATTCGTGTGACCAACCGAGATCATTTGGAAAGTCAGAAGACTCTTTTTGTAAATACATATTTGTTTCACTTGTACAAATTTGATTTCGACAAGGACTAATATTTGTATAGTTGGAAACAAACATGGAAAGTCAATTCAAGTTGGACCAGGACCATGAACCGATCAATTCATGCTTGAACCGATCGGCTCAGGTGTCCCAACTGACCGGTTCAGGTGTGAACCGATTGGCTCAGGTCCCCAACCGACCGGTTCATGCATGAAACGATCGGTTCAGCTGGCACAGTTGGTTGTTTTGTGGAAAATCTTGAATCCTTCTACTCCTGCTTTAATCTGGCATTGCCCGGGATAGAGGACCATGTCACATGACCCTCCTATATATATAGGGGCATTGGGGGCTTCTAAAGTACAACTCAGAACACCAGTTGCTCTGTAAAGTTGTCGTTCTCTCTGGTTGTGGTAACCAGGAGAGCCCGAGCAAGTGTTATCCGACAAGGGAGGCACAATAAGGGAAAGACAACTGCAGAAAAGCAACTGGTGGCAGGAGAGTGTGTCGGTGACTAGTATGCCGATAGGAGGGTACAACTCCTTCCGAAGTCTTGTGCGACAAGGTGATCGGAGTTCCAGGCAGTCCGTGTAGATGACTACAGAGGCAGGAGACTTTTGTCGCTCAGAGGACAGCTGTCAATCCCGACAGTCTTAGAGAGACCAGGAGCTGCACAGACACCGTCTAAGACAAGAGGTGAAGACCGCGCAAGCCACGAGGTAATGTCGCCAAGCAAGCCTCGGGACAAGGTATGTCTCTACAAACCACCATTCCTATTCTATAGACGTTGATGTGATTCCTTTATTCTAGATTTGGGGAGAAGAAAATTTTTATTTCCGCTGCCTTCTCTGCCTCCCCTAAAACCCAACAGGTACAGCAATGAATGTTTGGAGTGATGTTTGGGTGAAGCCATGTGTTCAATTAAAAAACTATAATAAGAGGCCAGTTCCAATTGAGTTAGAGGATATTTAGGTAAGTAGCTTGGTTCTGGACACTGTAGAATGGGATGAGGAGTTCTTGAGCTACTAGCTTTAAGACAACATGGTCCAGGCCATCCATAGAAAAGGTGTGTCAATCAAAGGTGAACAATTAGACTATCGGGTATGGCTTCATCATGCTGACGGATGATACTCATCAGGCTCGACATACAAGCGCGATCCATGCACAACAAGTAAATGGAAGTCAAGGTGAATGGAAGAGTGTCTGAAGGTTGAAATCAATAGTGAGGATTAGGATGTTCGGATGGTTGGTCTAGCACGACACATTGCTTACAAACGAATGGCAATGAGTGAGACACATGACAAAGATGGTAAATGCTCAAGTTGCAAACTGTAGATGAATCAATCCTTTAAGCATTGTGAAACTATGATGGCGTAAGGGAGGTATGGTACAAGCTTGTTATACCGGAGGAGCAGGTGCAGGTCTTCAGTCCTATGAGAATGGAGGGGTAGATCAAGACGGTGTATGGGAAAACTAAGCTACCGAAGGACACATTTTGGATCACGTATCACAGTCTATGGAGACATAGGAATGAGCAGACTTTCAAGGGTGAGATCAAGTGTGTAGAACATCAAGTCAAATGTATAAAATAGTTAATACAGCTCAACAATGAAACCAGGAGGAAGGAGATTGGACCAAAAAAGGTGATCAAGGGGGGAAGATGGAGTCGGCCAGATCATGAGATGATTAAGATAAACATCAACACTATAGTTAACCGGTTAAATTTTGTGGTGGCAGACGTAGCCAGGAATGTTCAAGGCAATTGGTTGGGTGGATGGACAAAGAAGATCAGTACCTCATTTGTCACAGAGGCAGAGCTAGTTGTGATTCATCTAGCAGTTTCTCAAGCCTGGTTGAATAGATGGCCAAAGGTAACAATTGAGACTGATTTCCCGATGATTATGAAGATAATAAAAGAAAAGGTTGAACGTTTTCTAAAGTATGTGTATTGTTTGGCCAAGATAAGGAAGGAGATGTCTGGTAACATTGTGTTACTATAAATTTGTAGAGAAAGCAACATAGTGGCATATGCCTGGCTAAGCTACAACAAAGGAGCAAAATAGACCATGTCTTTCATGAAGATCCTCCCGATAGTGTCCTGAGAGAGTTTCATTTGGATATGCATGTAGATCGTAATACAGATTTAGGTCTTTTGTATGATGCTTTTAACTTAGCTCATTCAGGGCTGCATGAAGAATAAGTAGATACTCATTTACTCCCAAAAAATAAACACATTATTGCTACCCAAGTAATTGGATAAGTTGGAGGACAACTTCAACCTAAATTTGTGATTAGCATTTCAATGATCATATAGTTCCTTTGCCAGACATATCTAGATCGAACTAAAGTTTTGGTATCTTAATCCTCTTAATATACAATCTATGTTTCTTGAACTAAAATATATTATTGAGAGTCATGTGAGATCAATATCACATATCGACTCATAGGAGCATTTCTGTGTGCTTCTCAGTCTCACTTATCAAGTGGCCAGGATATTACTCTGATAGGAGGGACAAATTCTATCTATATCACTCACAACAATCCCCATGTGTCATGATGTTCCCAAGCACCATCTGTATAACAACCCTTATTCAAGGTCACGTTTAATGGATTAAACATGCATTGAACTCCATGTGATTATTGTAGTGGCTTCAGGTCTAAGAGCTACAATCCCCACTATAACATTGAGGCATGATACTCAATAACATTCAATGGTTTCCGTGATCATTCTCAAGGCAGATTTGTTTGGTATACTTGTTCTCTAACAAGTACCTATGTATATGACTTGATATCCAATATCACGACTAATGATATTTAGTCATCAGTCAACATACATTTCAGTCTTAAGTATTATTATTATATATACAGTTCCCACAATAACATCTAGCTAGAGACATGACAAGAATATACATCTACTCTAATTATACATATGATCTCATGTTTAGGTCCTCAACCCAAACCATATGCCATTGAGTTATACTATTCTTTAGACATCTATTATGTTATATCATCATCTCATATTTGAACAAACATAACAAATGTAAATTTCCTTTATTATAAATCAAATCAATTCCCAATACAATCATCATATGACTAGCTCTTAGGGAATACATATCAACATATTCCATTTTCACTTAGATCTAATCACTCATGAATCTAATTCCAAGTGATCTAACATGACCATCAAGCTTCTACTGAGAAAGTGCTTCTGTTCGTGGGTCAACAACATTGATCTCAATCAGTACTCTACACCTCTTCACATCTCCTCATTGTATGATCTCTCATATGAGATGGAAACACTAAAAAATGTACTTAGAATAATGATGTGATTTGGGTTCTTTGGTTTGTGTAATGTGTCCATTGGTGTCACAATATGACTCTACTATGTGTCAATAGTTGGAACCATCCCAAGTTCACTAATGAGATTCTTGATTCATATAGCTCCCTTTGTTGTGGTGGATGCAAAAATGTACTATCTTTTTTTGTAGAATCAACAATTGTATCTTTCTTGGAATATTTACCGCTTAAAACTCCATTTTTGAGGCAAACACAAATCCACATCATGATCGATATTCATCCTTTTCATTTTGGAAGATCACATCATTGTAACCCTTTACAACCAACTCTTCGTCACAGCCATAAACAAGGAACTAATCCTTAGTTCTTCTCAAGTGCTTAAGGATGTTCTTTATGATAGTCTAGTGACCTTCATTAGGATCTTATTGATGCATGCTCATCATGCTTAAAGCATATGAGACAATGGGATGAGTACATAACATTGCATACATAATAAACCCAATTGGGGATGCATATTGAATCTTACTTTTGCATCCCCTTTCATTGGAAGACTTGGGACATTGGTCTCTATAGAGACTAACACCATGAGACATGGGCATGTTTTCTCTCTTTGAGTCATGCATTTTAATCCTTTCCAGCACTTTGTCAATGTATGTACTTTGGCTTAGGTAGGTGATCCTTCTAGATCTATCTCTAAATATCTTGATTCCTAAGATATAGGATTCTTTGCCTATATCCATTGTAGAGAAGGTGCTTACCAACTATTTTTTTATCGTTACTAGGGTAGGGATATTGTGGGCTCCGATCTCCAAACCACGAATTAATCCTGATTTAATCATGTGCGGAAGCAATCGGTAAACAGCGGAAGACAAAAATCACGGGAAATTAAAACTTTTCGAGACAAGAGCCTGAAACCACAAACCTTTTCCATAGAAAAGGATTTAACTGTTTACATCACTGACAATTACTTCTTGAGTAATTATATACAACATGATACCAAAATTCTCAAGAATTCATACTCCAAAACACTCCAGGACCTGAGAGTACAGAGGACACATAGGACTTGACTCTAACTACACCATGAAGCAGGCTAGATCTCCACCTGAGATATTTACTGCTCCTGATGCTGCTGTTGCTGGGATTGGTCACCTGTGTTCTTGTTCCTCCGTCTTCGACGACCACCTAAAAAGTAGAAGTCTACGGGGTGAGACAATTATACATAATTGCCCCAGCGAGAGTTATAACTCTCCACTAGGCTTTATAAGCAAAGCAAGGAATAACTAAAGCAATAAGAGCCTTCAAGATATTCACTAGCAGTTCTGATGATGAGCAAGAGTTCAATCAATATTAAAATATGAGAACATCTATGCTATTCAAGATAACATCAATCAAATAACTCGTAGATAACTCTAACAGATATACTACGCTGTTGATTATGTTTTTCAAACATTATTGTTATGCCCTGTGGAGATGAGGCTTACCACTCATACTCCAACTGATCGCTAAGAAGTCACATCAGTATCATACATAGGTCATTAAAAGAGCCGGATTCTTATGACCTCATCTTCCTCAGTCAGTTAGAGGATCGAATGTTAGATATCTGGCGGGATATCTTTTGTTATAGCTCTCCAGGGTAAACTGGACCTTCGCTATTTTAGAGTTACAGTGGCGTTCTGTACTCTCTTCGTCATCGGAAGATTTCTTGTTTATCTTTTATCGATGCGGTGTTTGTGTCTTTAAGGGAGTGTAGATATACATCTCACCTTTAGGACTTTATGGTGGGGTCTGATGGACTACTAGAATCTACATCATCCTCTCACCTTTTCTTTTATAGTGAAGGTATGACGGACTACAAGAATCTACATCAAAAACCTACACTAGGATGTAAGGTTCTACACATCCATGTACCCCACATACTCAAAAGTATGTGATCCAGGAGTTCCCTGAGGAAAACCTGTTTCACCATCATTTAGATTCTGACAATGATGGATCTATGATCAGGGCTCTACATTTCACTTGATTAGTTAGGTACATTCAGTATTCATATCATCATACAAAAACACTAGCATCACAGCTATATATGAGAATACTAAAATGTAGCAAGCCTAACTCATTTCAATTACCAGTTCTCAACTATCTCATCACAAGTCATCTGTTAAGCATGACCTTGATGGTGTTTATGGCTCTTACAGCCCATAAATCACAAAAGATGTCACTTAGCAGTGCATCAAGATGATTCACTATTCATAAAGCTTAAGACATGCTTCCAATGAATATAACATGGTATTTCATACCTGGGTATGACCATTATCTCATAATAACCTGCATGGTTAGTTCAACAGATAATAATAAACAATTCAATAATTAGGGATGCATTCCCAATTAGGGTTTCACTTGGAATCACCCTCAACTAGGGTTTCACATGGAATCACCCTCAACTAGGGTTTCACATGGAATCACCCTCAACTAGGGTTTAATTCAATAACCCTGTCAATTAGGGTTTACTGTTCATCTTTCATGCCATCACCCTAAAATTAGGGTTTACTATTCACTCCATGGTGAATTGTACTCATTACATCATTATGTAAGAGAAACATCATCATTAAGGCTCTTAATTAGAATTAAGATCCATTAGATATTATAAATAGGGTTTCCATGACCTCACATAGGTGGGTCATTCCCTAATCATGCACATTCATGTGTAATCAAAGTATCTCACTTGAGTTTCCTCCTTAAAAGGGTACTTTCCCTCTCTAGGATACTTTCTCTCTCCTCTCACTAGTAGATGGTGACAACACCACTCTAGATCAGGTTGAGATAAGTCTCCATTGACTAACATAAGCCAAAACATCAACATCATGTGATTAGGGTTTGATTAGAACAAGGTTTTACCCCTTTAGACCCCTCAAGGGTATTTTGGTAATTTGCCACATGATTACCATCATGGGTTAACTCACTAATCACATAGTCCCTTAATGACCTAGGTTACCATTAGGGTTTAGATTGAATCATCATTGAACTAATTACATCATCAAATGGTTAAGTACAAACCATCATCAATCTCCAAACGGTTTCAACCTTCAAACGGTTTCAACCACCCAAACGGTCTTGAGACCGTTTGGAGGTGAAGACCGTTTGGAAAGGTTGACTTCCAAACCGTTTGGAGCTTCAATCGGTTTGAAACCGTTTAATCAAAATTTCTTGAGATCGATTGAACCAAACGATCCTGAGGTCGTTTGAGCCCAAACGGTCTTGAGACCGTTTGGTCTGAAACGGTCTTGAGACCGTTTGGTCCAAAAAGGGCTCAAACCGTTTGGACCTCCAAAGTGGTTCAAAGGTTACCAATGTTCATGGATATGTGTGTTGAAGTCCTCAAATGGTCAAAGATATGCTAACCACTTATAATTTGAGTTAGTTAGGGTTAGCCTTAACCACTTAGACATCCAATTGACCCTCAATTGCAAGCCAATTAGGATTCAATCCTCCTCAAATAGGGTTTCAATTCGATTGGTCATCAATGTTCAACAATGTGAATCAATTCAAGGTTGAACCTATCAATTGACCTCCAATTGGGCTCAAACTTGGACCAAACGGTCTTGAGGTCGTTTGGACATCATCCAAACGGTCTTGAGACCGTTTTCCCAAAGTTTGACCAAAATCCAAGTCGTTTTGACTAAGGTTGAAGTCCAATTAGGTCATCAATTTCCTACAATTGGACCCTCAAACCATTAGATTAACTTAACTCTAGACCTTCAAACGGTCTTGGGTTGTGCCCAAACGGTCTTAGGACCGTTTGGAGGAATCCCCAAACGGTCTTGAGACCGTTTGGGTCCTTCAACCCAAAACTCAACAAGATCTATATGTCAAAACAGCACTTTTTCACCCGATTAGGGTTTCATGTTGAAGTGCCTTCAACTCTCAATTGGTTAAGAATTAGACTTTGATTCTTTGCAGAGATGAAATTCAACATGTTAGGAACAGACCCTCAAATGGTCGTCCCTTGGTCAACTCTTTCAAACAGTCTTGAGACCGTTTCAATCCAAACGGTCTTGCAAGACCGTTTGAGAGCAAACGGTTTGAAACCGTTTGAGCCCAAACGGTTTGCAACCGTTTGGACCGAAAGGGTCCAAGGTCGTTTGAAAAAGTAACATAGGGAATCACGCCCCTCATCTTCAACCTCTTGCAAGGTCGGTTTCTCCACTGATTTTCTTGCAAACGTGCAAGGAAGAAGGGTGGTAGAAGGAGAATTTACCAAGTAAATTGCAAGAATTGAGCATACATATAAAGCATAAGTTTAGAGTTATAAAACCCGCCTAAAGGTTGATCTTAGAGCTCCAAGCCTTCAAGCTCCAAGCTTTAATGGCGTCCTTGAGCTTCCACAACTTGGTCAGAGGTGAATTCTCCAAGGAAACGTTGCTTTGGTCGGCTAGAACAAGAAGACTAAGTAAGCTAACCATAAAACCAACCTTAGAAAGTGAATTCCTCCATGAATTCGAGCTAGAAGGTGGGGTTCTCTTACCTAGAACAGGTTGGTCGCCCCCCCTGAGCTCCAGAGCTATCCTTGGTCGTTTGAGCAAGAAAGGAAGAGAAATGAAGGAAAGAAAGTTCGTTCACTTAATTGCAAGGGAAAAGGGCTTATATGCTTTAGCCTCTTTTACACCCTAAGGACCTCACAAGATTGGAAATCACATCTAGGTCCCTCCTTGCTCAAAAGCACGACCAAACCTATCTATCCTTATGCAAATCTCATGAAATCTCAAGATCTAGGGGTAAAGGAATCCAATCCTTCAACTAGGGTACATTCATGAAAGGGTTTCATACCCATTCTAGGTGATTTCTATCACAAAGGTCATTTTTCTCATCTGATTATTAAATGATGTATCCCTTTCATCATTTCTACTCTAAATGATGATAAGAGTCATAAAAGATATTCTAGATATTAAGAATTACAACTTGGACCCCTCAATTTGGGTAAATTGCACTTTACCCCAAATTAGGGTTTCTAAGCATGGGAATTGCTTCCACAGCTGCACCTTGGTGCTCAAGCTTGGGAAATCCCTCACTTTACCATAACCATTCTCATGATGTCTCAACATCAAAGGAACATCTTATCTTGTGAATTTTGCAAGTTCAACCCTTAAACTGGGTAATTTGCACATAGGTCCCTGCATACAACATAATGCTACAACCTTATACAAAAAGGAGCAATATTGAAAGTAAATGTTCCTGAGGAACTTAATTACATGCCAGGGAGTGTTCACAAGTATATTAATTACATATTTAGGAAAAACTTCCAGGGTTAGGTCATAACCCAGGTCAGGGGTGTTACAAATTCTTTACCCCTTCAAAAGGATTTCGTCCCCGAAATCGATAAGGCATATTATAAGAAAAGAGCAGGATATTTTATTCTCATTTCATCTTCTAGTTCCCAAGTGGCTTCTTCAACACCACGATGGTTCCAGAGGACTTTTACAAGGCTTATATCCTTCTTCTTTAACTTTTTTGTTCTGTTATCGAGGATTGACACTGGTCCCTCCTCATACGTTATATCTTCATTCAATTCTACTTCCATAGGTTGTAGAACTGACTCGGTATCTGGATGACATTTCCTCAACATGGAAATATGAAACACAGGGTGCAACTTCTGCAACTCCTGAGGTAACTCTAGTTTATAGGCCACCTTTCCAACTTTTTCAACAATCGGATAAGGTCCCATAAATCTAGGAGCTAACTTTCCTTTCTTCCCAAAACGAAGTACTCCTTTCCAAGGTGAGACCTTGAGATACACTCTGTCTCCAACCTGGAATTCTAGGGGTCTACAACGTTTATCGGCATATGATTTCTGTCTATCTTGTGCAGTCTTAAGCTGTTGTTGTATTATTTTAATCTTTGCTGTAGTTTGCTGCACAAGATCAGGGCCTAACAACTGGTGCTCACCAGTTTCATACCAACACAAGGGTGATCTACAACGTCTACCATATAAGGCTTCATATGGTGCCATATCAATGCTATGTTGATAGCTATTGTTATAGGCAAACTCTATCAAGCTTAGATGTAGATCCCAACTCCCGGTAAACTGGAGAACACATGCTCTCAACAGATCTTCTAAGGTCTGTATAGTCCTTTCTGACTGTCCATCAGTCTGGGGATGAAAGGTTGTACTAAACCTTAGCTTGGTGCCTAGGGCTCTGTGTAGCTGTTCCCAAAAGCAACTTGTAAACTGGGGACCTCTGTCAGAAACTATAGTGACAGGAACTCCGTGCAAACGCACTATCTCTTGAACATATAACTGGGATAACCTTTCAGCAGAATAGGTTGTTTTGATAGGTAAGAAATGTGCTGTCTTTGTCAACCTATCAACAATTACCCAAATGGAATCATGTCCTTTGTTTGTCCTGGGTAAGCCAACAACAAAGTCCCTGGTCACATGGTCCCACTTCCACTGTGGTATGGGTAAGGGTTGCATTGTTCCTGCAGGTTTCTGGTGCTCAGCCTTGACCTGCTGACACACAGGACACCTCAGAACAAACTCAGCTACATCCTTCTTCATCCCAGGCCACCAATACATATCTTTCAAATTTCGATACATCTTGGTGCTTCCTGGATGCATAGCATACATCGAAGAATGAGCTTCTTCCAGGACTAACTTCCTCAGGTTGTCCACATCTGGGACTATCATCCTTCCATGATAGCATGCCACCTGGTCATCTGACTCATGAAAACCTTCTCGTTTCTCATCACCAAACTCAGATCTAATCTGCTGTACAAAAACATTTACTTGTTGTGCCTCCTTTATTTGCTCTCTTAAGGCAGGTTTAATCTGCATCTCAGCCAATAAACCAGCTAACAATGATGCCTTCAACTGCACATTGTCTTGCCTTAACGAGATAAGCATATCTCTTTTAGAGCATACTAAGGAACTTAGTTGTGCTCTATCCATGGTTGATGTTGCTGATTTCCTACTCAGGGCATCTGCAACCACATTGGCCTTGCCCGGATGGTAATCAATTGTACAATCGTAGTCCTTGATTAACTCCATCCAGCGACGTTGCCTCATATTAAGCTCATGCTGAGTGAAGATGTACTTAAGGTTCTTGTGGTCTGTGAAAATCTGAAAAGTCTCTCCGTAGAGATAATGTCTCCAGATTTTCAAGGCATGGACCACAGCAGCTAACTCTAGATCGTGTGTTGGATAATTCTCCTCGTGTTTCTTAAGCTGTCGGGAAGCAAAAGAAATCACTTGTTTATCCTGCATTAACACACATCCAAGTCCATTCTTGGAGGCATCACAAAAGATTATATATTCCTTTCCTTGCTCAGGTAACACAAGCACAGGTGCACTCGTTAACCTCTCTTTCAACAGCTGAAAAGACTGTTGACACTTATCATTCCAAGCAAAAGGAATATCCTTCCGGGTTAACTTGGTCAAAGGTAAGGCTATAGAACTGAAATTCTTAATAAACCTTCGATAATAGCCAGCTAACCCCAAGAAACTTCTAATCTCCGTCGGTGTCTTCGGTTGTTCCCACTGCAGAACAGATTCTATCTTTGTAGGGTCAACACGAATTCCCGAGGCAGAAACCACATGTCCAAGGAAGGATACTTCAGATAACCAAAACTCGCACTTGTTAAACTTAGCGTATAGCTTATGCTTTCTTAGCAAGGTCAAAGTCTGGCGAAGGTGTTGCTCATGCTGCTGAGCATCCTTACTATAAATCAGTATGTCATCTATGAAGACGACAACACACTGATCAAGGAAAGGTCGAAAGACTCTATTCATGAGTTCCATGAATGCAGCCGGTGCATTGGTTAGTCCAAACGACATAACCGTGAACTCATAGTGACCATATCTTGTCCTAAAGGCAGACTTAGATATGTCACTGTCCTTAATGCGGAGTTGATGATATCCAGACCTTAGGTCTATCTTAGAAAAGATCGTTGCACCACGCAACTGGTCGAAAAGATCATCAATCCTCGGCAAAGGATACTTATTCTTAATTGTTACTTTATTGAGTTGTCTATAATCAATGCATAACCGCATCGATCCATCTTTCTTTTTAACAAAAAAAACCGGAGCACCCCAAGGTGAGGTACTCGGTCGGATGAAACCCTTCTCAAGTAACTCTTGAAGTTGTTTCTTGAGTTCTGCCATCTCAGCAGGCGCCATCCTATACGGAGTCTGGGCTATGGGTTTCGTATCTGGAACCAAATTGATCTCAAAATCAATTTCCCGGGGTGGTGGTATACCAGGAAGTTCTTCGGGAAACACATCCTCGAATTCCCTGACTATCGGAACTTCAGCAGGGTTGGAACTCTCCTTGGTAACATCTACCACATGGGCTAAGAATGCGTAGCACCCTTGCCTCATCAACTTATCAGCAACCATAGCTGATACAAGACAGGTGGGCAGAATCTTTCTTTCACCTTGAAAGATCCATGTGTTGCTTTCATCAGCAACCACTGCCAGCTTGGATTCACAGTCCAAGACAACTCGATACCTTTCCAAGGTATCCATCCCTAGGATTATATCAAATCCTTGCATATCAAGCGGTATAAGATCCACTTGAATGCGATGCTTAGAAAAGAAAAGTACGCAAGGAGAGCATACTTCTTGCAGAACAGCAGACCCACTCAACGGAGTCTCCAACAACAACTTATCTGTCCTATGACTAGTTGTCATATTGCAGTTACGAATCACTCTTCGAGTGATGAAAGAGTGCGTAGCACCCGGGTCAATCAAAACAGATACTACACAAGATTTAAACATATCAGAATATAAAAGTTCCATCTGACCTGTCACTACTTGTGGATTGACCACTGCCTCTGGTGGGTTCATAGCATAGAACCTTGCCGTAGCCTGTTGTTGAGGTGGTGCTGATGATCCAGCTTGAGACGCTTGCCCGCGTCCTCGACCTGTTCCTTGAGATTGTCCTCCCTGTGATCCCTGTTGTCCTTGTCTCGGAGGCTGTGTCACACTGACAGGCCTAGATCGGCAGTCCTTCATCAAATGTCCCACCTTACCACAGTTGTAGCATCTTCCTTCTTGCGGTCTTGTGGTCCGGTAGCAGACATTGATGCAGAACTCTGTGTCCCCCGAGGTGGTTGTCCTCTTCCTCTACCTCTACTAGGAGACCACTGAGTCTGAGGACTAGATCTAGATGGTGGGGGGTTAGGCACAGAGGATCTAGATTTCTTAAAGTCCATAGATGAAGAACCCTGGAACTGTGGATACCTCTTCTGTGTTTGCCTCTTCTCAACCACAGATCTCTCTATCCTTCGGACTGACTCAACGAAGGTAGAGAATCTCTCTCGGTTCTCTAAGGCAGACACTGGGGTAGACATGTCAGCATTCAACCCCTTCTCAAATCTCCTGATTCTCTCTTCATCTGTAGCAGCCATGTGCGGACAGAACCGCAACAACTCCATAAACTTAGCTTCATACTCGCTAATGTTCATCATACCCTGTCTCAGTCTCTCAAACTGAGAGATCTTCTCATCTAGGAAGGTCTTTGGGAAATATCTTTGGACAAACTCCCGCCGAAAATCTTCCCACGAGATCTCTATTCCAGGTCTCTTCTGCTCTTCCATGGTCCACCAGTGACCAACACTTCCTTTGAGAAGATAGACAGCATGTCTAACCTTCTCAGCTTCAGGGATGTTGAGGATCCTAAAAGCCTTCTCCAGCTCTGTCAACCACAGATCAGCATCTGCGGGGTCAGCAGTCCCATGGTACTCGGTAGCTCCGACACGACGTAGTCGCTCGAACGTCTTCCCGATACCTTGCCCCTCAGGCTGGACAGGTGCCCTAGGTGCAGGCATAGGCAACCTGTCGGTTATATGTGTCATGGCAGTCATGAACTGCCCAAACATTGTCTGGACTGCTGGGTTACCCATGTCAGCTGGGTCAAGCTGGGGTGGCTCTCTAGGTTGTTCTGGTACAGGCTGTTCCACCTCTGGTACTCCTGCACCGCCTTGAGGTGCACTGGCACTACTTTCTTCCACATACTCATCATGTGGCTCTGACATTCTTAAGTATCTTCTTCTCCTGAGGAGCAGAAGATTCTATTAGATGAGGAAGGAGTACTAAAAGTAGACTCGACATCCTAAGTCCTACGCCTCTGTAGACTCGACTGAACCTGGAGCTCTGATACCACTTAATTGAGGGCTCCGATCTCCAAACCACGAATTAATCCCGATTTAATCATGTGCGGAAGCAATCGGTAAATAGCGGAAGACAAAAATCATGGGAAATTAAAACTTTTCGAGACAAGAGCCTGAAACCACAAACCTTTTCCATAGAAAAGGATTTAACTGTTTACATCACTGACAATTACTTCTTGAGTAATTATATACAACATGATACCAAAATTCTCAAGAATTCATACTCCAAAACACTCCAGGACCTGAGAGTACAGAGGACACATAGGACTTGACTCTAACTACACCATGAAGCAGGCTAGATCTCCACCTGAGATATTTACTGCTCCTGATGCTGCTGTTGCTGGGATTGGTCACCTGTGTTCTTGTTCCTCCGTCTTCGACGACCACCTAAAAAGTAGAAGTCTACGGGGTGAGACAATTATACATAATTGCCCCAGTGAGAGTTATAACTCTCCACTAGGCTTTATAAGCAAAGCAAGGAATAACTAAAGCAATAAGAGCCTTCAAGATATTCACTAGCAGTTCTGATGATGAGCAAGAGTTCAATCAATATTAAAATATGAGAACATCTATGATATTCAAGATAACATCAATCAAATAACTCGTAGATAACTCTAACAGATATACTACGCTGTTGATTATGTTTTTCAAACATTATTGTTATGCCCTGTGGAGATGAGGCTTACCACTCATACTCCAACTGATCGCTAAGAAGTCACATCAGTATCATACATAGGTCATTAAAAGAGCCGGATTCTTATGACCTCATCTTCCTCAGTCAGTTAGAGGATCGAATGTTAGATATCTGGAGGGATATCTTTTGTTATAGCTCTCCAGGGTAAACTGGACCTTCGCTATTTTAGAGTTACAGTGGCGTTCTGTACTCTCTTCGTCATCGGAAGATTTCTTGTTTATCTTTTATCGATGCGGTGTTTGTGTCTTTAAGGGAGTGTAGATATACATCTCACCTTTAGGACTTTATGGTGGGGTCTGATGGACTACTAGAATCTACATCATCCTCTCACCTTTTCTTTTATAGTGAAGGTATGACGGACTACAAGAATCTACATCAAAAACCTACACTAGGATGTAAGGTTCTACACATCCATGTACCCCACATACTCAAAAGTATGTGATCCAGGAGTTCCCTGAGGAAAACCTGTTTCACCATCATTTAGATTCTGACAATGATGGATCTATGATCAGGGCTCTACATTTCACTTGATTAGTTAGGTACATTCAGTATTCATATCATCATACAAAAACACTAGCATCACAGCTATATATGAGAATACTAAAATGTAGCAAGCCTAACTCATTTCAATTACCAGTTCTCAACTATCTCATCACAAGTCATCTGTTAAGCATGACCTTGATGGTGTTTATGGCTCTTACAGCCCATAAATCACAAAAGATGTCACTTAGCAGTGCATCAAGATGATTCACTATTCATAAAGCTTAAGACATGCTTCCAATGAATATAACATGGTATTTCATACCTGGGTATGACCATTATCTCATAATAACCTGCATGGTTAGTTCAACAGATAATAATAAACAATTCAATAATTAGGGATGCATTCCCAATTAGGGTTTCACTTGGAATCACCCTCAACTAGGGTTTCACATGGAATCACCCTCAACTAGGGTTTCACATGGAATCACCCTCAACTAGGGTTTAATTCAATAACCCTGTCAATTAGGGTTTACTGTTCATCTTTCATGTCATCACCCTAAAATTAGGGTTTACTATTCACTCCATGGTGAATTGTACTCATTACATCATTATGTAAGAGAAACATCATCATTAAGGCTCTTAATTAGAATTAAGATCCATTAGATATTATAAATAGGGTTTCCATGACCTCACATAGGTGGGTCATTCCCTAATCATGCACATTCATGTGTAATCAAAGTATCTCACTTGAGTTTCCTCCTTAAAAGGGTACTTTCCCTCTCTAGGATACTTTCTCTCTCCTCTCACTAGTAGATGGTGACAACACCACTCTAGATCAGGTTGAGATAAGTCTCCATTGACTAACATAAGCCAAAACATCAACATCATGTGATTAGGGTTTGATTAGAACAAGGTTTTACCCCTTTAGACCCCTCAAGGGTATTTTGGTAATTTGCCACATGATTACCATCATGGGTTAACTCACTAATCACATAGTCCCTTAATGACCTAGGTTACCATTAGGGTTTAGATTGAATCATCATTGAACTAATTACATCATCAAATGGTTAAGTACAAACCATCATCAATCTCCAAACGGTTTCAACCTTCAAACGGTTTCAACCACCCAAACGGTCTTGAGACCGTTTGGAGGTGAAGACCGTTTGGAAAGGTTGACTTCCAAACCGTTTGGAGCTTCAATCGGTTTGAAACCGTTTAATCAAAATTTCTTGAGATCGATTGGACCAAACGATCCTGAGGTCGTTTGAGCCCAAACGGTCTTGAGACCGTTTGGCCCCAAACGGTCTTGAGACCGTTTGGTCTGAAACGGTCTTGAGACCGTTTGGTCCAAAAAGGGCTCAAACCGTTTGGACCTCCAAAGTGGTTCAAAGGTTACCAATGTTCATGGATATGTGTGTTGAAGTCCTCAAATGGTCAAAGATATGCTAACCACTTATAATTTGAGTTAGTTAGGGTTAGCCTTAACCACTTAGACATCCAATTGACCCTCAATTGCAAGCCAATTAGGATTCAATCCTCCTCAAATAGGGTTTCAATTCGATTGGTCATCAATGTTCAACAATGTGAATCAATTCAAGGTTGAACCTATCAATTGACCTCCAATTGGGCTCAAACTTGGACCAAACGGTCTTGAGGTCGTTTGGACATCATCCAAACGGTCTTGAGACCGTTTTCCCAAAGTTTGACCAAAATCCAAGTCGTTTTGACTAAGGTTGAAGTCCAATTAGGTCAAAATCAGCAATTTTCATCAATTCATCAATTTCCTACAATTGGACCCTCAAACCATTAGATTAACTTAACCCTAGACCTTCAAACGGTCTTGGGTTGTGCCCAAACGGTCTTAGGACCGTTTGGAGGAATCCCCAAACGGTCTTGAGACCGTTTGGGTCCTTCAACCCAAAACTCAACAAGATCTATATGTCAAAACAGCACTTTTTCACCCGATTAGGGTTTCATGTTGAAGTGCCTTCAACTCTCAATTGGTTAAGAATTAGACTTTGATTCTTTGCAGAGATGAAATTCAACATGTTAGGAACAGACCCTCAAATGGTCGTCCCTTGGTCAACTCTTTCAAACAGTCTTGAGACCGTTTCAATCCAAACGGTCTTGCAAGACCGTTTGAGAGCAAACGGTTTGAAACCGTTTGAGCCCAAACGGTTTGCAACCGTTTGGACCGAAAGGGTCCAAGGTCGTTTGAAAAAGTAGCATAGGGAATCACGCCCCTCATCTTCAACCTCTTGCAAGGTCGGTTTCTCCACTGATTTTCTTGCAAACGTGCAAGGAAGAAGGGTGGTAGAAGGAGAATTTACCAAGTAAATTGCAAGAATTGAGCATACATATAAAGCATAAGTTTAGAGTTATAAAACCCGCCTAAAGGTTGATCTTAGAGCTCCAAGCCTTCAAGCTCCAAGATTTAATGGCGTCCTTGAGCTTCCACAACTTGGTCAGAGGTGAATTCTCCGAGGAAACGTTGCTTTGGTCGGCTAGAACAAGAAGACTAAGTAAGCTAACCATAAAACCAACCTTAGAAAGTGAATTCCTCCATGAATTCGAGCTAGAAGGTGGGGTTCTCTTACCTAGAACAGGTTGGTCGCCCCCCCTGAGCTCCAGAGCTATCCTTGGTCGTTTGAGCAAGAAAGGAAGAGAAATGAAGGAAAGAAAGTTCGTTCACTTAATTGCAAGGGAAAAGGGCTTATATGCTTTAGCCTCTTTTACACCCTAAGGACCTCACAAGATTGGAAATCACATCTAGGTCCCTCCTTGCTCAAAAGCACGACCAAACCTATCTATCCTTATGCAAATCTCATGAAATCTCAAGATCTAGGGGTAAAGGAATCCAATCCTTCAACTAGGGTACATTCATGAAAGGGTTTCATACCCATTCTAGGTGATTTCTATCACAAAGGTCATTTTTCTCATCTGATTATTAAATGATGTATCCCTTTCATCATTTCTACTCTAAATGATGATAAGAGTCATAAAAGATATTCTAGATATTAAGAATTACAACTTGGACCCCTCAATTTGGGTAAATTGCACTTTACCCCAAATTAGGGTTTCTAAGCATGGGAATTGCTTCCACAGCTGCACCTTGGTGCTCAAGCTTGGGAAATCCCTCACTTTACCATAACCATTCTCATGATGTCTCAACATCAAAGGAACATCTTATCTTGTGAATTTTGCAAGTTCAACCCTTAAACTGGGTAATTTGCACATAGGTCCCTGCATACAACATAATGCTACAACCTTATACAAAAAGGAGCAATATTGAAAGTAAATGTTCCTGAGGAACTTAATTACATGCCAGGGAGTGTTCACAAGTATATTAATTACATATTTAGGAAAAACTTCCAGGGTTAGGTCATAACCCAGGTCAGGGGTGTTACAAATTCTTTACCCCTTCAAAAGGATTTCGTCCCCGAAATCGATAAGGCATATTATAAGAAAAGAGCAGGATATTTTATTCTCATTTCATCTTCTAGTTCCCAAGTGGCTTCTTCAACACCACGATGGTTCCAGAGGACTTTTACAAGGCTTATATCCTTCTTCTTTAACTTTTTTGTTCTGTTATCGAGGATTGACACTGGTCCCTCCTCATACATTATATCTTCATTCAATTCTACTTCCATAGGTTGTAGAACTGACTCGGTATCTGGATGACATTTCCTCAACATGGAAATATGAAACACAGGGTGCAACTTCTGCAACTCCTGAGGTAACTCTAGTTTATAGGCCACCTTTCCAACTTTTTCAACAATCGGATAAGGTCCCATAAATCTAGGAGCTAACTTTCCTTTCTTCCCAAAACGAAGTACTCCTTTCCAAGGTGAGACCTTGAGATACACTCTGTCTCCAACCTGGAATTCTAGGGGTCTACAACGTTTATCGGCATATGATTTCTGTCTATCTTGTGCAGTCTTAAGCTGTTGTTGTATTATTTTAATCTTTGCTGTAGTTTGCTGCACAAGATCAGGGCCTAACAACTGGTGCTCACCAGTTTCATACCAACACAAGGGTGATCTACAACGTCTACCATATAAGGCTTCATATGGTGCCATATCAATGCTATGTTGATAGCTATTGTTATAGGCAAACTCTATCAAGCTTAGATGTAGATCCCAACTCCCGGTAAACTGGAGAACACATGCTCTCAACAGATCTTCTAAGGTCTGTATAGTCCTTTCTGACTGTCCATCAGTCTGGGGATGAAAGGTTGTACTAAACCTTAGCTTGGTGCCTAGGGCTCTGTGTAGCTGTTCCCAAAAGCAACTTGTAAACTGGGGACCTCTGTCAGAAACTATAGTGACAGGAACTCCGTGCAAACGCACTATCTCTTGAACATATAACTGGGATAACCTTTCAGCAGAATAGGTTGTTTTGACAGGTAAGAAATGTGCTGTCTTTGTCAACCTATCAACAATTACCCAAATGGAATCATGTCCTTTGTTTGTCCTGGGTAAGCCAACAACAAAGTCCCTGGTCACATGGTCCCACTTCCACTGTGGTATGGGTAAGGGTTGCATTGTTCCTGCAGGTTTCTGGTGCTCAGCCTTGACCTGCTGACACACAGGACACCTCAGAACAAACTCAGCTACATCCTTCTTCATCCCAGGCCACCAATACATATCTTTCAAATTTCGATACATCTTGGTGCTTCCTGGATGCATAGCATACATCGAAGAATGAGCTTCTTCCAGGACTAACTTCCTCAGGTTGTCCACATCTGGGACTATCATCCTTCCATGATAGCATGCCACCTGGTCATCTGACTCATGAAAACCTTCTCGTTTCTCATCACCAAACTCAGATCTAATCTGTTGTACAAAAACATTTACTTGTTGTGCCTCCTTTATTTGCTCTCTTAAGGCAGGTTTAATCTGCATCTCAGCCAATAAACCAGCTAACAATGATGCCTTCAACTGCACATTGTCTTGCCTTAACGAGATAAGCATATCTCTTTTAGAGCATACTAAGGAACTTAGTTGTGCTCTATCCATGGTTGATGTTGCTGATTTCCTACTCAGGGCATCTGCAACCACATTGGCCTTGCCCGGATGGTAATCAATTGTACAATCGTAGTCCTTGATTAACTCCATCCAGCGACGTTGCCTCATATTAAGCTCATGCTGAGTGAAGATGTACTTAAGGTTCTTGTGGTCTGTGAAAATCTGAAAAGTCTCTCCGTAGAGATAATGTCTCCAGATTTTCAAGGCATGGACCACAGCAGCTAACTCTAGATCGTGTGTTGGATAATTCTCCTCGTGTTTCTTAAGCTGTCGGGAAGCAAAAGAAATCACTTGTTTATCCTGCATTAACACACATCCAAGTCCATTCTTGGAGGCATCACAAAAGATTATATATTCCTTTCCTTGCTCAGGTAACACAAGCACAGGTGCACTCGTTAACCTCTCTTTCAACAGCTGAAAAGACTGTTGACACTTATCATTCCAAGCAAAAGGAATATCCTTCCGGGTTAACTTGGTCAAAGGTAAGGCTATAGAACTGAAATTCTTAATAAACCTTCGATAATAGCCAGCTAACCCCAAGAAACTTCTAATCTCCGTCGGTGTCTTCGGTTGTTCCCACTGCAGAACAGATTCTATCTTTGTAGGGTCAACACGAATTCCCGAGGCAGAAACCACATGTCCAAGGAAGGATACTTCAGATAACCAAAACTCGCACTTGCTAAACTTAGCGTATAGCTTATGCTTTCTTAGCAAGGTCAAAGTCTGGCGAAGGTGTTGCTCATGCTGCTGAGCATCCTTACTATAAATCAGTATGTCATCTATGAAGACGACAACACACTGATCAAGGAAAGGTCGAAAGACTCTATTCATGAGTTCCATGAATGCAGCCGGTGCATTGGTTAGTCCAAACGACATAACCGTGAACTCATAGTGACCATATCTTGTCCTAAAGGCAGACTTAGATATGTCACTGTCCTTAATGCGGAGTTGATGATATCCAGACCTTAGGTCTATCTTAGAAAAGATCGTTGCACCACGCAACTGGTCGAAAAGATCATCAATCCTCGGCAAAGGATACTTATTCTTAATTGTTACTTTATTGAGTTGTCTATAATCAATGCATAACCGCATCGATCCATCTTTCTTTTTAACAAAAAAAACCGGAGCACCCCAAGGTGAGGTACTCGGTCGGATGAAACCCTTCTCAAGTAACTCTTGAAGTTGTTTCTTGAGTTCTGCCATCTCAGCAGGCGCCATCCTATACGGAGTCTGGGCTATGGGTTTCGTATCTGGAACCAAATTGATCTCAAAATCAATTTCCCGGGGTGGTGGTATACCAGGAAGTTCTTCGGGAAACACATCCTCGAATTCCCTGACTATCGGAACTTCAGCAGGGTTGGAACTCTCCTTGGTAACATCTACCACATGGGCTAAGAATGCGTAGCACCCTTGCCTCATCAACTTATCAGCAACCATAGCTGATACAAGACAGGTGGGCAGAATCTTTCTTTCACCTTGAAAGATCCATGTGTTGCTTTCATCAGCAACCACTGCCAGCTTGGATTCACAGTCCAAGACAACTCGATACCTTTCCAAGGTATCCATCCCTAGGATTATATCAAATCCTTGCATATCAAGCGGTATAAGATCCACTTGAATGCGATGCTTAGAAAAGAAAAGTACGCAAGGAGAGCATACTTCTTGCAGAACAGCAGACCCACTCAACGGAGTCTCCAACAACAACTTATCTGTCCTATGACTAGTTGTCATATTGCAGTTACGAATCACTCTTCGAGTGATGAAAGAGTGCGTAGCACCCGGGTCAATCAAAACAGATACTACACAAGATTTAAACATATCAGAATATAAAAGTTCCATCTGACCTGTCACTACTTGTGGATTGACCACTGCCTCTGGTGGGTTCATAGCATAGAACCTTGCCGTAGCCTGTTGTTGAGGTGGTGCTGATGATCCCGCTTGAGACGCTTGCCCGCGTCCTCGACCTGTTCCTTGAGATTGTCCTCCCTGTGATCCCTGTTGTCCTTGTCTCGGAGGCTGTGTCACACTGACAGCCCTAGATCGGCAGTCCTTCATCAAATGTCCCACCTTACCACAGTTGTAGCATCTTCCTTCTTGCGGTCTTGTGGTCCGGTAGCAGACATTGATGCAGAACTCTGTGTCCCCCGAGGTGGTTGTCCTCTTCCTCTACCTCTACTAGGAGACCACTGAGTCTGAGGACTAGATCTAGATGGTGGGGGGTTAGGCACAGAGGATCTAGATTTCTTAAAGTCCATAGATGAAGAACCCTGGAACTGTGGATACCTCTTCTGTGTTTGCCTCTTCTCAACCACAGATCTCTCTATCCTTCGGACTGACTCAACGAAGGTAGAGAATCTCTCTCGGTTCTCTAAGGCAGACACTGGGGTAGACATGTCAGCATTCAACCCCTTCTCAAATCTCCTGATTCTCTCTTCATCTGTAGCAGCCATGTGCGGACAGAACCGCAACAACTCCATAAACTTAGCTTCATACTCGCTAATGTTCATCATACCCTGTCTCAGTCTCTCAAACTGAGAGATCTTCTCATCTAGGAAGGTCTTTGGGAAATATCTTTGGACAAACTCCCGCCGAAAATCTTCCCACGAGATCTCTATTCCAGGTCTCTTCTGCTCTTCCATGGTCCACCAGTGACCAACACTTCCTTTGAGAAGATAGACAGCATGTCTAACCTTCTCAGCTTCAGGGATGTTGAGGATCCTAAAAGCCTTCTCCAGCTCTGTCAACCACAGATCAGCATCTGCGGGGTCAGCAGTCCCATGGTACTCGGTAGCTCCGACACGACGTAGTCGCTCGAACGTCTTCCCGATACCTTGCCCCTCAGGCTGGACAGGTGCCCTAGGTGCAGGCATAGGCAACCTGTCGGTTATATGTGTCATGGCAGTCATGAACTGCCCAAACATTGTCTGGACTGCTGGGTTACCCATGTCAGCTGGGTCAAGCTGGGGTGGCTCTCTAGGTTGTTCTGGTACAGGCTGTTCCACCTCTGGTACTCCTGCACCGCCTTGAGGTGCACTGGCACTACTTTCTTCCACATACTCATCATGTGGCTCTGACATTCTTAAGTATCTTCTTCTCCTGAGGAGCAGAAGATTCTATTAGATGAGGAAGGAGTACTAAAAGTAGACTCGACATCCTAAGTCCTACGCCTCTGTAGACTCGACTGAACCTGGAGCTCTGATACCACTTAATTGAGGGCTCCGATCTCCAAACCACGAATTAATCCCGATTTAATCATGTGCGGAAGCAATCGGTAAATAGCGGAAGACAAAAATCATGGGAAATTAAAACTTTTCGAGACAAGAGCCTGAAACCACAAACCTTTTCCATAGAAAAGGATTTAACTGTTTACATCACTGACAATTACTTCTTGAGTAATTATATACAACATGATACCAAAATTCTCAAGAATTCATACTCCAAAACACTCCAGGACCTGAGAGTACAGAGGACACATAGGACTTGACTCTAACTACACCATGAAGCAGGCTAGATCTCCACCTGAGATATTTACTGCTCCTGATGCTGCTGTTGCTGGGATTGGTCACCTGTGTTCTTGTTCCTCCGTCTTCGACGACCACCTAAAAAGTAGAAGTCTACGGGGTGAGACAATTATACATAATTGCCCCAGTGAGAGTTATAACTCTCCACTAGGCTTTATAAGCAAAGCAAGGAATAACTAAAGCAATAAGAGCCTTCAAGATATTCACTAGCAGTTCTGATGATGAGCAAGAGTTCAATCGATATTAAAATATGAGAACATCTATGATATTCAAGATAACATCAATCAAATAACTCGTAGATAACTCTAACAGATATACTACGTTGTTGATTATGTTTTTCAAACATTATTGTTATGCCCTGTGGAGATGAGGCTTACCACTCATACTCCAACTGATCGCTAAGAAGTCACATCAGTATCATACATAGGTCATTAAAAGAGCCGGATTCTTATGACCTCATCTTCCTCAGTCAGTTAGAGGATCGAATGTTAGATATCTGGAGGGATATCTTTTGTTATAGCTCTCCAGGGTAAACTGGACCTTCGCTATTTTAGAGTTACAGTGGCGTTCTGTACTCTCTTCGCCATCGGAAGATTTCTTGTTTATCTTTTATCGATGCGGTGTTTGTGTCTTTAAGGGAGTGTAGATATACATCTCACCTTTAGGACTTTATGGTGGGGTCTGATGGACTACTAGAATCTACATCATCCTCTCACCTTTTCTTTTATAGTGAAGGTATGACGGACTACAAGAATCTACATCAAAAACCTACACTAGGATGTAAGGTTCTACACATCCATGTACCCCACATACTCAAAAGTATGTGATCCAGGAGTTCCCTGAGGAAAACCTGTTTCACCATCATTTAGATTCTGACAATGATGGATCTATGATCAGGGCTCTACATTTCACTTGATTAGTTAGGTACATTCAGTATTCATATCATCATACAAAAACACTAGCATCACAGCTATATATGAGAATACTAAAATGTAGCAAGCCTAACTCATTTCAATTACCAGTTCTCAACTATCTCATCACAAGTCATCTGTTAAGCATGACCTTGATGGTGTTTATGGCTCTTACAGCCCATAAATCACAAAAGATGTCACTTAGCAGTGCATCAAGATGATTCACTATTCATAAAGCTTAAGACATGCTTCCAATGAATATAACATGGTATTTCATACCTGGGTATGACCATTATCTCATAATAACCTGCATGGTTAGTTCAACAGATAATAATAAACAATTCAATAATTAGGGATGCATTCCCAATTAGGGTTTCACTTGGAATCACCCTCAACTAGGGTTTCACATGGAATCACCCTCAACTAGGGTTTCACATGGAATCACCCTCAACTAGGGTTTAATTCAATAACCCTGTCAATTAGGGTTTACTGTTCATCTTTCATGTCATCACCCTAAAATTAGGGTTTACTATTCACTCCATGGTGAATTGTACTCATTACATCATTATGTAAGAGAAACATCATCATTAAGGCTCTTAATTAGAATTAAGATCCATTAGATATTATAAATAGGGTTTCCATGACCTCACATAGGTGGGTCATTCCCTAATCATGCACATTCATGTGTAATCAAAGTATCTCACTTGAGTTTCCTCCTTAAAAGGGTACTTTCCCTCTCTAGGATACTTTCTCTCTCCTCTCACTAGTAGATGGTGACAACACCACTCTAGATCAGGTTGAGATAAGTCTCCATTGACTAACATAAGCCAAAACATCAACATCATGTGATTAGGGTTTGATTAGAACAAGGTTTTACCCCTTTAGACCCCTCAAGGGTATTTTGGTAATTTGCCACATGATTACCATCATGGGTTAACTCACTAATCACATAGTCCCTTAATGACCTAGGTTACCATTAGGGTTTAGATTGAATCATCATTGAACTAATTACATCATCAAATGGTTAAGTACAAACCATCATCAATCTCCAAACAGTTTCAACCTTCAAACGGTTTCAACCACCCAAACGGTCTTGAGACCGTTTGGCCCCAAACGGTCTTGAGACCATTTGGATCCAAACGGTCTTGAGACCGTTTGGAGGTGAAGACCGTTTGGAAAGGTTGACTTCCAAACCATTTGGAGCTTCAATCGGTTTGAAACCGTTTAATCAAAATTTCTTGAGATCGATTGGACCAAACGATCCTGAGGTCGTTTGAGCCCAAACGGTCTTGAGACCGTTTGGCCCCAAACGGTCTTGAGACCGTTTGGTCTGAAACGGTCTTGAGACCGTTTGGTCCAAAAAGGGCTCAAACCGTTTGGACCTCCAAAGTGGTTCAAAGGTTACCAATGTTCATGGATATGTGTGTTGAAGTCCTCAAATGGTCAAAGATATGCTAACCACTTATAATTTGAGTTAGTTAGGGTTAGCCTTAACCACTTAGACATCCAATTGACCCTCAATTGCAAGCCAATTAGGATTCAATCCTCCTCAAATAGGGTTTCAATTCGATTGGTCATCAATGTTCAACAATGTGAATCAATTCAAGGTTGAACCTATCAATTGACCTCCAATTGGGCTCAAACTTGGACCAAACTGTCTTGAGGTCATTTGGACATCATCCAAACGGTCTTGAGACCGTTTTCCCAAAGTTTGACCAAAATCCAAGTCGTTTTGACTAAGGTTGAAGTCCAATTAGGTCAAAATCAGCAATTTTCATCAATTCATCAATTTCCTACAATTGGACCCTCAAACCATTAGATTAACTTAACCCTAGACCTTCAAACGGTCTTGGGTTGTGCCCAAACGGTCTTAGGACCGTTTGGAGGAATCCCCAAACGGTCTTGAGACCGTTTGGGTCCTTCAACCCAAAACTCAACAAGATCTATATGTCAAAACAGCACTTTTTCACCCGATTAGGGTTTCATGTTGAAGTGCCTTCAACTCTCAATTGGTTAAGAATTAGACTTTGATTCTTTGCAGAGATGAAATTCAACATGTTAGGAACAGACCCGCAAACGGTCGTCCCTTGGTCAACTCTTTCAAACAGTCTTGAGACCGTTTCAATCCAAACGGTCTTGCAAGACCGTTTGAGAGCAAACGGTTTGAAACCGTTTGAGCCCAAACGGTTTGCAACCGTTTGGACCGAAAGGGTCCAAGGTCGTTTGAAAAAGTAACATAGGGAATCACGCCCCTCATCTTCAACCTCTTGCAAGGTCGGTTTCTCCACTGATTTTCTTGCAAACGTGCAAGGAAGAAGGGTGGTAGAAGGAGAATTTACCAAGTAAATTGCAAGAATTGAGCATACATATAAAGCATAAGTTTAGAGTTATAAAACCCGCCTAAAGGTTGATCTTAGAGCTCCAAGCCTTCAAGCTCCAAGCTTTAATGGCGTCCTTGAGCTTCCACAACTTGGTCAGAGGTGAATTCTCCAAGGAAACGTTGCTTTGGTCGGCTAGAACAAGAAGACTAAGTAAGCTAACCATAAAACCAACCTTAGAAAGTGAATTCCTCCATGAATTCGAGCTAGAAGGTGGGTTTCTCTTACCTAGAACAGGTTGGTCGCCCCCCCTGAGCTCCAGAGCTATCCTTGGTCGTTTGAGCAAGAAAGGAAGAGAAATGAAGGAAAGAAAGTTCGTTCACTTAATTGCAAGGGAAAAGGGCTTATATGCTTTAGCCTCTTTTACACCCTAAGGACCTCACAAGATTGGAAATCACATCTAGGTCCCTCCTTGCTCAAAAGCACGACCAAACCTATCTATCCTTATGCAAATCTCATGAAATCTCAAGATCTAGGGGTAAAGGAATCCAATCCTTCAACTAGGGTACATTCATGAAAGGGTTTCATACCCATTCTAGGTGATTTCTATCACAAAGGTCATTTTTCTCATCTGATTATTAAATGATGTATCCCTTTCATCATTTCTACTCTAAATGATGATAAGAGTCATAAAAGATATTCTAGATATTAAGAATTACAACTTGGACCCCTCAATTTGGGTAAATTGCACTTTACCCCAAATTAGGGTTTCTAAGCATGGGAATTGCTTCCACAGCTGCACCTTGGTGCTCAAGCTTGGGAAATCCCTCACTTTACCATAACCATTCTCATGATGTCTCAACATCAAAGGAACATCTTATCTTGTGAATTTTGCAAGTTCAACCCTTAAACTGGGTAATTTGCACATAGGTCCCTGCATACAACATAATGCTACAACCTTATACAAAAAGGAGCAATATTGAAAGTAAATGTTCTTGAGGAACTTAATTACATGCCAGGGAGTGTTCACAAGTATATTAATTACATATTTAGGCAAAACTTCCAGGGTTAGGTCATAACCCAGGTCAGGGGTGTTACAGATATCATTCCCCATCTATAGTATTACATCTTCATACAATTTGAGGAGTATAGTTATGCTCCCACTAACCTTCTTGATAACGCAGGGTTCCTCATTTTGACTAAAGTCAAACTCTTTGACTTCCTCATCAAATCAAAAATTCTAGCTTCAAGATGCTTGCTTCAATCCATAGATTGACCTTTGTAGCTTACAAACAATATAGGCTTCAATTGGAAGTCTAAAACCTTCAGGTTGTGTCATGTACACATCCTCAAGAAGATTCTCATTAAGGAACGTAGTTTTAACATCCATTTGCCACAACTCATAGTCATAATAAGATGCAATGACAAGAAAAATCTTGATGAATTTAACCATGGCAACTAGTGAAAAGGTTTCATCATAGAAAACACCTTGAACTTTTACAAAACCTTTTGTGACCAATTGACCTTTATCGGTTTGCACATTACTCTTAGTTTGGTCCCTTTCTTGAAGACCCATTCACACCCTATCTGTTTTACCCCTTCCAGTGGATCCACTAAGGTCCACACCTTGTTCATGTACATTGATCCCATATCAGATTCATGGCTTCAAGACACTTCTCAGATCTGGTCCCTCAATAGATTTTAAGTAGGTTGTTGGCTCTTTTTTATTTATGACCAACTCATCGCCTTTTTGATTCATGAGATATCCAAATATCTCTGGCTCAAGGTGTGTCTTACTAGATCTATGAGGTTCATGTACTACAAGAGGAACTTGAGATTCCACAGCTACTTGTAATTCTCCTTGTTCCTTTTGTACCTCTGTTGGTCAATGTTTTCTTGTTGATCTCAAAATTCTTCATGTTCTACTTCACTCCCACTAGTTCCTTTGGTATAAGTTCTTTTTCAAGAATACAATAGTCATGGAAACAAACACTTTATCGTAAGATGGAATACAAAAGTAGTATCTCTTGGTTTCCTTAAGATATCCATCAAAGTAACATTTATCTGATATGGGTCCACATTTTTTGGAAAATTGTTTCCTAACATAAGCTTCACATCCCCAAATATTCATAAAAGACATATTGGGATGTTGTGTAGTCTATATCTCATATAGTGTCTTTTGAAACGATTTAGAAAGTACATAATAATCGTAAATGTTGCAGTTTCCGAAGCATAACCCTAGAAAGAAGTTGGAACATCAACAAAATTCATCATTGAACGTACCATGACCAATAAGATGTGATTCCTTCTTTCTGATACACCTATATGTTCTAGTGTTCCAGGTGGAGTACATTGTGATACAAAGCCATAGCCTCATAGAAGGTCCTCAAACTCTTGGATAAAGTATTCTCCACCTGGACCAGATCAAAGTGATATAATACTTTTACTAAGTTGGGTTTATACTTTATTCATAAAATCATTGAGGCTTTCAATGGACTCTGACTTGTTTTTCATTATATATGCATAGACATATTTACTGAGGTCATTGGTAAATGTGATGAAATCACCTCTAGAATTTGTGCTAAAAGGTTCACAAACATCAATATGTATGAGACCCAATAGACCAGTCACTCTCTCACTGTTTTTAGTGAAAAATGTTTTGTCATCTTTCCCAACAAACATGACTTGCATCTCTATATTGATTCAAAGTCAAAAGAGTCTACATAACAATCTTTGTAGAGTCTAGAAATGTGTTTCTCATTTATGTGCCCTAGATGACAATGCCAAAGGTATGTTTTCTTTGAGTCATCGAGTTTTACAATTTTTATATTTATGTTAAATACACTTTTCTCAAGATCTAATAAGTAAATACCATAAGATATAGGGCACTATCATAATATATCTCATCTTTATAAATAGAACATCGGCAATTCTTTATATAAATTTGAGTCCAATATTGTCAAAATAAGAAATAGAAATGAAGTTCCTATTAATGGTAGGGTACATAATAGTAGTTCGCTAACTCTGTTACAAGAAAATGGGTAGAGATAAATCATAGGTTCCAACTATAGTGGCAGCAACTCTTGCTCCATTTGCAACACAAAGTTCCACCTCACACTTTTTCAAGGTTTACTTCTTTTTAGATCATGCATATTAGAGCATATCCACATCAGGTATACAATACCCATGATCAAGAACTAGACATACTTATCTCAATAACATATATACCTGAAGTGGAGATCTCTATAACCTACTTCTTCTTCCTAAGTTACTCTAGGTAAAGAGGGAAATTCCTTTTCCTATGCCCAACCAACTGACAGTGATGACAATTTCCTTCCTTACTCACCCCTCCTTTCACTATAAGTGCAGAAGACTTTGGATTCTAGCCAGCCTTACAACCTTTCTTGGTTTTTCCTTGCCCTTCGAATTACCCTTTCCTTTGTTGACCATAAAAACAAACTTGGGTTTGTCCTTCTTGATTTGTGCCTCACCTGTTATCAACATACCAAGCAACTCAAACAACAGTTTAGCAAAATAGTTCATGTTGTACTTCATGACAAATTGGCTATGTGATTTAGGAAATGATTCCAGAATCACATTTGTGGCCAACTCTTGGCTTAAAGGAAATCCCAGTCTCTCTAGGTTTTTCATTTACCCAATTAATTTGAGCACATTGGGGCCTACTGGATCTCCCTCTGCCATATTGCACTTAAAGAGTGCCTTGGAGACACCATACCTATCCATCCTTACTTATCCTAGTACATATTCTTAAGATGTGTCACAATATCAAGAACACACATGTTCTCATGATGCTTCATAATTTCATAGTTCACGGGGCAAAGCATGAGGCATTTGATGTCTATGGCATCATTGGAATGCTTACGACAATCCTCCCTCTCAGCTCTAGGTGCATTGGGAGTGGATTCCTCTACTATTGGTGTTTCCAAGAGATAGAACTTACTCTCATGAGTGAGAAAAATTCTCAAAGTCCTAAACCAATAATGGAAGTTGTTCTTGTTCACATTTCCTTCAAGGAATGATCGCAATGAAAAAGTTTTTTCATTTTCCATTTTTTTCTACAAAACAAAATTTTCATAAGTCAAAACATTTTTTATTTGATTTTAAAAATATTGACGATAATAATTTGGCTTTTAATTAATTATTCCTATCATTATTTTTCCACAAATTAATCGCCCTTGCTATTTATTTGGGAATCTTGGAGCATTCAATTTTCTAGTAGGTCAAGATCCATATTTCATCAAATCATGAGCTGGCTTTGGCTTATCATCCAAAACCTACTTATTTGGGTAGGCAACATTTTCCAATTGCAACTAATACAATTCTTGATAGATGGTATGCACAACTCATTTTCATATTCAATCTCTATTCTTATAGGTACTTAATCATATTAAGGTCGCCTAGTTAAGCCTAGCCCAAAAGCCATTACGATAGAATATGCACCCTACATTGGCAGACCCACATATCTATTCTCACATTTGCACATGATGCTTATGCATAATTGATCGAGTTTTCATGTGTTCTTATTTTAAAAGGCATCTAAGGCTTAATATTTGATTGAGGGGTTTTATTTATATATAAATATATATATTTGTAGTCATCACATACTTATAATATGTAGCATATACATACTACATCCACAAACAAAACATACAATCACAAACATATGAGCAATAATTATGACCATATTAATGCAATTCTTTGGAGCCATAAAGAATTTCTATCCACCTAAGGCCAAACATCATATGTATCTACCTACATAGGAAAACTTATCTATTGAATATAACTTGGTTGGTTGGTCAATGGGAATACTCTATTTGATCAGTTGGGCCTCTTTCTCTCTAGTTCACCAAATCCTTAAGACGATTGGTAGGCTCTCCCATTCAGTTGTCTAGACTCTTGCTTAATCGATCGAATGAACCTTTCAATCGGATGATTGGGCCTCCAATTGATGGTCGGGGTTCCTGCTTAATCGGTCGGTTGGTCTTCTAGTCAATCGGATGTGCTCCTACTCAATCGATTGGTTGGCCTCCAACTGGTCGACTCATTTGTGAAAAAGAGATCCTCTTTTTATGTGATTTCTAAAATTAATGATATTCCTATACACTATTACACATTGTAATTCAATACTTTGAGTTACATTTTAGGGAAGGAAAGAGATTAAGCATTATTTACATTCAGAGCGGCGTGAAAATCAAATTTATTAAATAGGAAATTAAACGATTCACCATTCACACAAGAATCCAAGGGGTTTTGGCCATAACCATGCATACATCCACCAAAAAAACACATTTTAAGTAGATGAGTATGATTTATATATATTATATTAGACATTCACTAGAGTATGTGGTATTTAATCAGATATACACATTAGCCATTTAATTTTTCACAATGTATGCAACTAAATAAAGGATGAACAAAAACCAATCGTATCATTTAACTCCTAATATATTGTAAATTGATGTGGCTCGGATACCATTGTTGAGATGTATGGAGTGAGAAAATTTAGTGGAAACAAAATTTGGTTCCATATTCCCTAACTAGCAGTTTGTGTCAACAACGATGTATAGGAAAGAGGGTGTAAGACATAAGTTGTCCTGGAGCAAGTTCAGCGACTAACGTTGCACACAGATGTGCTTACTTCTTGAGCATCACGCATATGGCGGTTTATGACATCCTCATTGTATCTCTACATTGTCCACACAGACCATTAGGAACTCCATGTTGTACTTCTTGAGTCGTCATCAAGGAGAATCCTCTTCATTTGTCGACATGCTAGAGTCAACTTTCTTCTCCCTTGATATCTCCCCTTTTCACGGGTAAGATGCTAGTCTCTTCATTACCACAAAGTGAATGAGAAGTGTGTTGAGATCCTTGTCCATCTCTTATTATATTAGAGTGGTAAGGCTAGGGTTTCTAAATCCCCCACAAGATGAAGGATCAAGTTTCTTGGCTAGATATTGGTTGTGCATAGCCTATCATTCCACTGGGATCTCCAGTCTTTCGACTAGCCTATAGGCTATGCACATCTAGTATATCGAATAAAATGTCCAGTCTATCGATTGGATTGTGGTTAGAGACACAATAACACTATCTTTTAAATTGAATAATTAAACTGTGTAATTGTAGCTATCATTAATTGTTTGACCCAGTCCATCTAGTCTATTTGAATCAATCCACCGAATGACCATTCCAGACATCCATACAGGTGACACTTTCCAGTAGGTTGAATGACATGTACTATCAGCTATAGATGATATTGCATTTGCTCAACGAAACACTCCATTTGGTTGACTGGATATTCTAGTTGGTCGATTGGGTTCCCATTTGGTCGATTGGATTGTGAGTATTGTTTAGTTTGATTACCTAAAAACTTTGGTAACCAAATTAAATCATTTCCATATTCAAACTCCTCCTTCAGTGTATCCTATGTGCATGACCCTATAGGCTCCAAATTATGTTGGCAATGATGTCCATAATCATAATACGAATTCACAAGCAATGTTTGGTATCTAGAAACACATCATTACTACCAAAGTAATTGATAATTTGGAGGACAACTTCAACCTAAACTTGTGACTAGTGTTATAGTGATCGTATATTTTGTTTGTCATAGATATCCAAATTGAACATGAGGCATGGAATCATCATCCTCTTAATATTCAATCTATGTTACTTAAACTAAAGTGGAATGTTGATGTGTGTCTGGGCTCAATATCACATATTGACTCTAATTAGAATGGTCATGCACTTCTCAGTATTGCTTATCAAGTGGCTAGGATATCAATCCGACATGAGGGACAAATTCCATCTACATCAGTCACAACAATCCCCATGTGTCACAATGTATCCAAGCACCATATGTATGGAAACCCTTATTCAAGGACACATTGAATGGTGTTATAGTGCATTGAATACATGTGATTATTGTAGTGACTTCAGTTCTAAGAACAAAAGCCACCACTATCACATTATGACATAGTCTGATTGTCGTTCAATGGTTTCCATATATCATTCTCAAGGTGGTTCTTTCTAGTACACTTGTAATATAACAAGTAACTATGTTTATGACTTGGTATCCAAAATCATGACTAATGATATTTAATCATCAGTCACCACATATTCTAGTCTTAAGTAGTTTTGTTTTCTATATAGTTTCCACAATAATATCCAGTCAAGGACGTGACAAGAATATATATCTAATCTAATTATACATATGATCTCATGTTCATGTCCTCAACCCAAACCATATTTCATACAATATAATAGACATCTATTAGGATATATCATTATCTCATATTTGAACAAACATAATAAATAGTAATTGCCTTTATAATTGATCAAATCAATTATATAATGTCATAGCAAAATTATGAAATGATTGACTCTTAGGGCATACATACCAAAAATCACATCTACAATATATCCCTATTCCTTTATTTTTAGGTGTAGCATTGATGCTACATTTCAAAAAATTGTATTTGTAGATCATTGAAAATAGTACCTTGTATCTACTAATTTGGATTCTATAATAGGTTGATCATTGAGAAAAATAGTTTCTACGAAAATATTTTTCATAAATATTTAAGAAATAGGTAGGATATAGAATGAACATGATTTAATGGGTACCTTCAATAAACTGATTTGGATTTTCCGTAACCTACTCAACATTTATAGCAAACATGCTTGCATTGTGGATACCCAATGGGGATGGGGCACCCGCTTGAGGGTTGTTGAAAGGAGTGGTTAGGAAATGTAGGGATGAAGTGACCCTCTTTATTGAAATTATAGAAAACAAGCTTGGTATGATGCCACACTTTGATGTGGTCTCACCTACAAATTTTACACTTTGGGTGAGAAGGGTTATACAGATTTTAGTTATTCCTATCACCTTTTTTTCTTGGATTTCCTAATGATAATCCTTTGTTATGGCCAGGGGAGAACTTTTTAGATCTAGATTCACTAGTGGTGGTCAACCCTAGGTATTATTAGCTTAAATATGCAACCTTTAATATTTAACAGTCGAGCACTTCCCTAGAAGTATACGGGTGCATGTAGAAACAAGATTTTCCAAGGGAGCAAGGCACTATTAGGCGCAAGAGTGTTACTGTTCAACAATCTAAATCAACTTGCAATAGTCAAGTTTGATTTTGATCTACTAACTGACAATAAAAGGAATAAGAACTAAACTAAGAAGATTAAGATCAAATTTATAAGATCTTGGTCATAGGATTTCACTTCCACACTGTTACTCATATGAAACTACAAAATTAACATGTTAATTAATTCACTCTAGGTTTTCATAATCATACACCTCCCGATGACATGAAGAGGTTCCCATATTTACATAGCACTCCCGTTCTTATGGTAAGATTTGAACCGCAACCTTGGTCCTCAATGTACCCCAACCACTCCCATGGTCAAGAGTTCATTGCTAAGAGAACTACTCCGTACTCCCCTATACATTCTCCCGAATCACATAATGAAGCAAAAAACATGCAAGTTTTATGACCACAAAAACATGCAAGCAAATAACTTGGAGAAGCAAATTAACTAACATTAGTTTAGAATTATGAGTTTACATGAGTAATAGCATGGGAGCCACTCTCCCATACTGAAGAAGAAAGGTTCTACTCATACATAGTGAAGAAACACAAGTAAAAGGCACATATTTCATAATAGCCATGATTAGAGAGAGGAAAAATAAAGGAAACCAACGAGTAAAGTGAGACGAGGTAAAACTCCAGCTTGAGGATGGAATTTCGCCCATGTAGCTACTTCCACTTAGACTGCTTTCCCTCTCAAGAAGTCTAGATGGAGTAGAGAAGCTCTGCTACACTCTTTAGAGAAGAAATGGTGAAGAATAGAGGTTCTTTCCCAAGAAACCTCTTCTTCCTCCCCAAAATTGCCCTCCTTTTTTATGCATTATTCTCTGGTCATAGTATGTTTCAAATGAAGAGAGATAACCACCTCATATGGTTGTTCTCATATTTAAAATGAGGGACAGTTCTTTCCAAAATTTTCAAAAACTAACAAAGAAATAACGTGTTCGGTGGCAGACACATTGTGTCACAGTGCGTAACTGTTGGGTGAAACTGCCTCTGTGAAGAGTACACAGTGTGTCATTGAAAGACACGCCTTGTCTCTACAACTTTCCTGAGCAAATGACACATGACATGTCTGAATAAATAGATGTCGTGTGAGTCTCCGGAACTTTCAAGTGTGGCTTTTGAACACATGTACACACCATGTTTTAGTAGCAACACACTGTGTCTTTTTCTCTACAACTGGGACGTGAGTCTCTATAACTGTGTTATCTTCAATTTCTTCAAATATACTCTATCAAGCATGCAAACTCTTAGAGGATCCAACTATGGTTGGACTTTGGTTGGATTGACCACAGTTCTTCATCAAAATCATGTACCTGTGATCACAAACACAAGGAGAGTAAAATAACTAAAAGGGTGGTAAATCAAGAATGATTAGAGGCCAAATGGAGTGAAAAATGGACTGAATTTGTGTGTGAAAGTGCACAAAAAGCATATATAATATGTGCACATCAAATCCCCCTAAGATTGAACTATTTCTTATCCGAAAGAAAAAAGAGCATAGAACACAAATGAAGGAATTGTCAAGTTCATTGCTAGATCAAATGAATTGAAAGATGTATATGAGACCAAACCAACCATAATCAAAAGTTTTATGCCCATAGACATGAATACAACTTAAATGTCCAAGAAAGATTTAGTTCAGCAGGGGTGGTAACAATTTAGATGAATCAATCAACTAACAACACTAGGTAAAATTTGGATGATCAAGCCAAACAACTTGTGGATATGCAACCATTCTATCAATTATTAAGGATTTAAATGATGGAATCTCAACTAATATTAACAATTTTAGTTGTGCCCTCCTTCTTTCCCAAAAAGGATATGACAATGGATTACAAGTTCTGACACTCGACAACTAATGTAGGCTTATGCACACGTGGAGTGTCGATTGGGGTATTTTACCCTCTTTTAAGACATACCACCTAACCATCATGGCCATATCAGCCTTACACTAGGTTAGTATAATATGTGGGCGGTTTAGCCATATTTTATGGGGTATGAAACTGAAATAAGCCAAAATTTTATGGAAAAATGGATCAAGTTCCACTTTAGAACCACGAGGCCTCAACTAAGTTTTTCTCAAAATAGAGGAGAGTTGACTAAATTGCAACATTAACATGATTTCATTCATTTAATATGAAAAGTTTTCATTGAGAGAGTGGTTGAAAATGCACTAAGAGATTGGAACAGGAATCTCGGGTTCTAAATGATGTTGTAAAGTTGATTTATTCACAAACATTGAAACCATTACATGTGTTATGAAACCAAGGATGTGAAAGATGATTGTTCAGGCTCTAAAGCATAAACCCAAAATTAAAAACATTTTGGTTTACATGAAGTTTCATTTGATTGATGCATGCCTTTTACAATTTATGCAAATGATATTTGTCAACTATGAGAGGACAATCATTTTAGCACATAAGGGATCCAATCCACTCATAAGATAAGCCTCATATCATACTGAATTTTGCACCAAAAGAACAAAAACTAAAACAAGAACTAAGAAACAAATGGTAAAAAGGAAACTACAACTGCATTACTGGTCAGTTGCTCCCCCCTAAGCTTAAAATCTACAGTGTCCTCATTGCATCATTCAAACCCAAGTTGGTAGGAACTAGTAACCTGCCATGGCAAAATCAAGATGAAGGGCCAACACCCTCATGACCAACTGGGAAATGCTTGTTGAGAAGATCATCATCGACATGGATGTCTGTAGGAGTCATCTCTAGATGAGGTGTAGGTGGTGGTGTAGGCATGGCATTGTGGCACTGGGAAATGTGCCACATGTCCATCCTCTAAATCATTCCATGCATGATAGAGTATTTTTGGCTCATAAAACTAGATGGCTTTCATGTTGATCTATCTATGTGCCAGTGGAGGGGGTGGTGGTGGTATAGTTGTTGTGGTGGGGGCTTCCATTGTCATCAGAACTAGATAGATCAAACTTCCAGTTGTCCTTGTTTGTTAAAGTAATGAGCTCCAAATTAGTTAGTTCAATGAATTGATCTTCATCAAGACACTATATGAATTTAGTATCCTCATTTGAAATATGAACAAGGAGACCAGAAGAAACAAGCAACTGAGGATATCAACAAGTTTGTTTCTAGGTGTATCCTCCAGACCTATAAAATTTGCACCAACTAAGCGATAAATGTGGGTTATCAAACCCCCACACATGATATCACCTGATTCCCTCTTCTTGATCTTTTTTCTATCAAAAAACCTGGTAAGAATGAAATATCTTGTATGGATTTTTTATTTTTTTACCATTCCCACAAAGCGAAGAGGTTCAACTTCCTACACAAACCCTAGGTTTCCTTTTTGGCAAAAACCCATGTACTAAGAAGACAATGGACATAGAAGAATAAGGGATTATGAATGCATTGTGACCTGGCCTTCTTAGCATCATGGATGTGGTCATCTATCAATTCCCTCCAGAAAACATCACTAATGAACTATGGAGGATAAGATAGCCCACCCCCATAATGGCATTGGAATGCCTCAGAGAACAAGTTGAATGTTAACTTGTAACTTTGAACCAAAAGAAGAAACTGAATAATATCGTAAGGATCATGAGTCTTCTTTGGGTCATTCTCAACTTGAGAGTAGTAACAAACTTATAGGTCATCATAGGGTAGGTATTTCTTATCGTGCAACATGTGTATTTGAGTCCAACCTCCTCTAACAGCCCTAAGACCTCACTTTAACACCAATGCCTCCATAGTTCTATTCACATGTGAAGCATGTAAGGAGGACCCTACAAGGGATCAAAAATTGATATGTGGTGTCTTCTGCCTCTGTGACTCTAAATTGAGTGTTAGAGATGTAGTTTGGAGTTGGGGAAGAGATCTCCCCCCATCTGCAATTGAATTCTTGCTTGATCGGTGCCATTGGTGTTTTGATTGAGCTTCATAACACTGAGACACAGATTGTCATTTATGGGACACTATGTGTCTTCTGGGAAGAGGTAGGTGTCAAGTTCAGAGAAAAAGAATGGATGAACATGACGTGTTCTAAGAAACACATGACATGTTCCCGCTCGATTAGGCACTTCTGAAGGTTGAGGACGATGAGGGTGTATGACGTGTTCTTGCTTGATCATGACATGTCCAACTGGCTGGTAGTGAGCTCTAGGTTGGTGGTGATCTAGACTAAGCATAGGATGTGTGCTCCAAGATTGATGGTGGCGACAATGCAAATCGGGTGGAATGTAGTTGGCTTCAGTTGCGGTGCAGCACTATCGTGTGGAGGATCGATGGTAGATTGAGCTTACACGGTTGTTGATGCTTCTTGAGGAGACAATGATGGCATGTATATATGGAGGTGAGGTTGAGGAACTTCATATCTCGATGATGTGCGATGGTAGGAGCGGAATCCTGAGGCAAGCATACTTGAGGAGGCATTGGTAGTGCACGACTGGAGAGGAGGGGTGTCTCTTATTGTCGATGATGGATTAAGGAGCAAAGGTGACAACTATTGCAGATGGAGAGAAACATACATGGATGGAGGAGTCTTGCACACAACGTGAGAAAATGAGGGTGACGACTGAAGATTAGGGCATAAACCCCTATTTTTGACTTATAGACACAGTATGTCCTTTGGAGAAGATGGTGTGTCCCAATGCACATTTTGGATGCCCCTGTTTATTTTTAGTTTGCTTGATGATGACACATCGTGTTTGAATAAAGACACGACATGTTTTCTTCTGGCAAGAGCCCTTGCTATGAAACACACGTCGTGTGCAAATTTACACACAGACTGTGACTTTCCAATGAACCCTCTAACTTTCAAAACTGACAACGACACACTATTTTGAATTTAGACATGGAGTGTAAGTTTCCAGAATATATTAGCATATGAATGAACTAGCTGACACACTGTGATTGAATTTTCACATGTTGTGTGAGACTCTAACAACTCATTTCTAGAATGGCACACATTGTATTCCAACTGGAGATATTTTTGAATCTCTTTTTTGTGAGTGGGGACACATCGTGTGATATGTAACACATGTCGTGTATCATTGAATATTTGTAGAACTTGTTTTTCTTTTTCTCACCACCTGCAAAAATGTTGATATATGTTTATGACGGTCTAAATTATTACATTCATCCATGGATAATTTATTTTGGAAAGAAAAAAGTTCTTGAGCTAATGATAGTAAATAAAACTATCCTAAATGTGGGATCAACTCCCACAAGGTTCTCCATTTTGAGTCTGGAGTGAGACTGTAGATAGTAGCTTCAAGCATCTGAGTGAGAGCACGAGGCTCCCAGGTCTATCTTCTCTCCTTCAGTGTACAATTTACAGTGTTGACCGTTGACTTTGAATGAGGCTTCTTTTCCTTAAAACTCCACGGTTCCATAGGGGTAGACCTTCAACACTAAAAAGGGGCCTGACCATTTAGAATACAGCTTTTGTGGAAACAATTTCAGCTTGGAGTTGAATAGCAGCACTAGATCTCCTTCTTTGAAGTCTTTGGTACGGATCCTTTTATTATGACATCTGTTTGTCTTTTCCTTATAGATCTTGGTGTTTTCGTATGCATTTAATCTCAACTCTTCCAGTTCTTAGAGTTGTAGCAACCTTCTTTCTCTTGCTTTCTTCATGTCATAGTTGAGAAATTAAATTGCCCATGATGCTCTATGTGAATTTCTGTAGGTAGATGACAAGATTTCCCATAGACCAACTTGAATGGAGTAATACCGATAGGTGATTTATAAATTGTCCTATAAGCCCACAGTGTGTCATCTAGTTTCAATTCCCAATTTGTTCTTGAGTTAGGGATTGCCTTCTATAACTTTTCCTTCAATTGTCTATTTGAAACCTCAACTTGCCCTAAAGTTTGTGGATGGTATGGCATAGAGATCTTATGCTTGACACCATATTTTCTCAGCAGACTATTGAAGTTTCTTTCATTAAAGTAACTTCCTCCATCTGAGATGACTACTCTTGGAACTCCAAATCCTAAAAAGATAATCTTATGAAATAGCTTCATCATAGATTTTGCATCTGGAGCTAGAGTGGGAATATCCTCTACCCACTTTGATACATAGTCACACACCACTAAGATGAACTTATAGCTGCATGAAGAGGGAAATGGTCCCATATAGTCTATGCCCCATACATCAAAAACATCAATCTCTAGGATTGAGTTTAATGGCATCTTGTCCTTCTTTTAGATCCTTCTGATCTTTTACACTTATCATTAGATCTAACAAATGCATGTACATCACAGAATAGTGTTGGCCAATAAAAACCTACTTGCAGATCTTAGTTGAATTTTTTTCCACTCCAAAGTGTCGACCATAAAGAGAGGAATGGCAATCTGAAATCACACTTAAAATCTCTTCATTCAGGATACATCTCCTAATCAACCCATGAACATTGCTTGAACAATATGGGATCATCCCAATAGTAAAATTTGACATTGTGAAGGAACTTCTTTTTCTATTAATATGTGACATCATGAGGAAGGTGCCCTATGGATAGATAGTTTGTGAAGTCATCAAACCATGGAATAACAAGTGAGTTTACCACATACAACTTCTCAATGGGAATATTTTCATTAATAGGAACCTTATCAATAGCACTTGTGGAGAGACGTGAAAGGCGATTAGCTACATTGTTTTTTTGTCCCCTTTTTGCCTTTGATTTCCAAATCAAACTCTTATAACAACAATATCCAACAGATAAGATGAGGCTTGACATCCTTCTTGATCATGAGATGTCTAATTGCATCATGGTACGTATATACAATGACTTAGGATCCCACAAGATACTATCATAACTTATCAAAAGCATAGACTATAGGAAGCATCTCCTTTTCTTTAGTGGCATAATTGATTTGAGATTCATCTAAGGTCTTGCTTACATAATGAATATCATGGCGATTGTTGTCTTGCCTTTGGCGTAGAACTTCCCCTATGGCGTAATCACTAGCATCACACGAGATTTCGAAAGGAACATCCCAGTCTGGTGGTTGAATGATGGGAGGTAAGATAAGATCATCTTTCAATTTCCATAAGGCTATTTTGAAATATTCATTGAATATGAATTCAACATCTTTAGCTAACAAGGAGAAGAGAGGCTTTGCAATCTTTAAAAAGTCTTTAATGAATCTTCTATAAAACCATACATGTCCCAAAAAGCTTCAAACTTCTTTCACTGTTGTTGGAGTTGACATCTTCTCAATATCTTCAAATTTTTCTTTATCAACCTCAATCCCTTTGTTTGAAATGATGTGGCCAAGTACAACTCCTGATTGCACCAAGTACTTCTCCCAATTTATCACAAGTTTGGCTTCTTTACATCGGTGCAAAACTTCAGTTAAATTCAACAAGAAATCATTAAGGCTCCTATTGGTTTGGTGTAAGTCATGAGTTTCGTGGAACTCATTTTGTGGGAAGTCTAGTTTAGTTTCTGGAACTTAAGTTCCATTCACTTCCATGTGATTGGTTTGTTGTAAGTGTAAATATGGAAATAATTAAAAATATTGTTAATTTTTATTGTATAATACAAATAAGTGAGGATGGCAAAGACATAAAAAAAGGAATCATATCCATAAAAACATAATATTCTTAAATCATAATAACCACAACAAGTAGTTATGGTGCAAATGTTTCTCCTTTAAAAATATTTTATAATGGTACAATTATAATCTTCATAAAAATATCACGATTAAAATCACATTAATATATTTTTATGTCACTTTATGTATACAAAGTATTTTAATAATATCAGCATTTCCTGTGCTTATAAATATAAATTTTGGTTCATCAATGTTTAACACAATGTAGAATATTAATTTTTACATTATTTCTATAGGGAATTTTTACTATATTATTCGTGTATGGTTACAGTTAATTATCACTTTTTGCATCATATTGTTTAAACATGAAGAATAAAAATATATTACGTAAATCACATTGTTTCTACATGATGCGGTGTTTATTTTTTCATGATGTTTGTATTTTTTATTTTTTAGATTGTACTTATAATGGTGGTTATAGTGTACATAGTGCGATTATAGTGTATAATATTTTTTCATATTATGTCTTGGTTTTAGCAACAAACTATATCCTCACCATTAATATTTTTACATGTATCACTTATAATGAATAAAGAATATAATTGTATAAAAATGTTGTTAGTTGTCCTAGAAATCATTTTTCGCTCTTTTTAAGAGGGAACTCGGGAACTGTGTTTTGTATGTAAGTTTGTAACTCCTCAGAAGTCACAGAACTCAAGTTCCAACACTTACTTCAAACCAATCATGAAAAAATGCTCAAGGAACTCCAGTTCATGTGTTTTTTAGACCAGTTATGACAAACCAATTGGATCCTAAAGGAATTACCATAAACACTAAAATCATCAATAAAATTTCCATAATCTTTTCTATGAATTCATAGAATATGGTTGTCACGCATCTTTGGAAATTAATGGGTGCATTACACAACCCAAAAGTCATTCACCTATAAGCATATGTTCCATAAGAGCATGTGAAGGGTTATTTTCTTGATCAAGCAAATAGATCATAATCTGAAAAATCCAAAATATCCATCTAAATGACAAAAATAAAAGTGATTAGCATATCTCTACAAAATTGAGTCAGTTAAGGGAAAGGGGAAATGGTTTTTTTCTTGTTTCATTGTTTAGTATTCTATAATCGATACACACTAGCAACCTAGTTACTACCCTTGTTTGAGTCAATTCATTATTGTCCCTTGCCGTTATAGTTGTTCCTCCCTTTTTAGTTACAACATGTATAACACTTACCCATGGCATTTCATCGATAGGATATATTATCCATACATCCTTTAACTTAAATATTTCCTATTAAACAACTTCCATCATGTTTTGATTTAACATTCTTGGCAGTTCTATGCATGGTTTAGCATCTTCTTCTAAGGCTATGTGGTGTATGCAAATGGAAGGGTTAATTCTTTTTAGATCATCAATTGAATAACCCATTACCTCTTTATACAATCTAATCTCTATCAAAAACTTATCCTCTTGTTCTTGTGTTAAATCAACATTTATCATATAGGGGAAGAAAATTTTGGGTGCACGAAAGCATACCTTAGTCCCGGTGGGAGGAGTTTAAGTTCTACCCTTTTTCTGAAGTGGTGGTGGTGTCACTTGCCTCCTTCTCGATTGGTATTTTTTGGATGATAAGTTTGATGCAGCTTCCACATTTTCTTCATTGAGAACAATCATTGAGTCATCTTTGTGTTCTTCACCTTCAGTATCATCAAAAATCTATTCAAGATTGGTTTTGTCTTATTCTAGCAAATTGTCAATGTTATCTATCAAACAAAGTTACTCTTTGGTGTTGGGATCCTTCATTGCATCATAGATAGAAAATACTAGAGCATTCTATCCAACTCTAATAGTTAGTTTCACTTCTCTAACATCTACAACACAACATGTAGTCTGGAGAAATGGTCTCCCAAAAAGGATTGGATTTGTCAAATATTCATGCATGTCTTGAACTAAAAGTCACAAGGGGCGTAGAACTTCCCTATCTGCATGGGAATGTCTTCAACAACCCCTCTAGGATATTTCACCAAAATATCAACTAGTTTTATCATCATTGATGTTGGTTTCAAGTCTCGCAAGTCTAACTTCTTCCATAGAGAAAATGGAATAAGATGGATGCTAGCGCCAAGATCAACTAAGTCTTTGTCAAAAGTTGAATCTCTAACTTTCTAAGGGATAGTGAATGTGTGTTCATCATTTTACACTCTCAAACATATTACTATCTTGCGCCCATGAGTGACTATGTCATCTTTCGATCAAGATGGTGAACACATAGTTGTGAATTCCCCTTATTCAAAATGCCATAACCCAGCCTGGATACCATATACAATAATATTTAAATCCAATCATATAAATTCAAAAATTTATTATACCACTTTCAAATATTTAAAAACCTAACATGATTCCAAATTCACAACATGTCTATGATATTTGAGAAAACAACTTGTTACATACACATTAGTTCAAGAAGATATGTTATAGGCGTGCTAATACACACATCATACACAACCAATTTACATCCCAATATTTGGAAAAAGTTAGTACATATTTAAATAAGTGTCATCCACCCTCATAGGAATACTTTATTCTATTCTGCAAATTGTACCTAACAATTTTCTTCTTCGTTATATATCTTAGAGAATATGCAAAAAAAGATGTCATCAAGTTATTTTTCTACTTGTATATTGAATTTTAGATACAAGAGTAAGTACACATACATGACACGCACTGAAACATATTAGGAATAATATTTTAATTAATATTTTTAAATATTATTGGATTTGTTAACTTGGTTTCTAAATCAGGTAAGACATTGAGATGCTTGTAAAATATTTTTGTGATGGTTATAGTTATTGTCATTGTAGGCTTAATCTTATGAGCAAATTTTAGCATTGTGTAGTTTGATTCATTTTTTGATTTTGTGAGTGACAAGTAAACTTAATTTGTTTGACTTGTAGAGGGGAATCATTGGTTATAGTGTATTAAGAGAATTTGTATCTAAAGTTCCATTATGAATCATGTTACAAGTTTTCTTGATGAAAACAATACTCAATTCAACTCTATTATAATACAACTACAAGATTCACTACTACAGAATACGCCTTTGGCGTCGGTTATTTAACCCCCTTTGGCGACGGTTTTCAAGCGACGCCTATGTGGGCGCCGCTATAGGTCGAACTCTTCGGCGTTGGTTTTCTAACCGACTCCTATATGATCTATAAGCGTCGATTATATATAGTTGGCTGACGTCTATAGGGTTCGCGCCACAAAAAAGGGCACCACCTAGGACACTTTCTGCGTTAGTTAACAACTGAACAATCGACGCCATACTCCCATACGACACGGTTGTTCTTCATCGCACGGCCATGTTTAGTACTATAGGTGTCAGTTTTATACGAATAAGCGACGCCTTTTCCACCACGGTCGTGCTTTCCTGCACGGTCGGGTTGTTTGTCATATTAGGCGTCGGTTTTTATCTAATAACCGACGTTGTAGGCCTTTGATGATAGTGTTTTATAAATAACCGACGCCTATACTTTAATTTTTTTTTCTTATCAGTTTGCAGGCCTGCTGTGGATGGTCAGCAGGATGAGAACCTATAGTTCAGTTTTCTAAACTGCAGGTTTACGACATCCATTGATATCAGCCTACAAACAGGCCACAAACCTGCAAAATCAACAAATATTTTTTCACAGAAGTAGATACATTCAGACATCAATTCAATTCTCACATTCACACATGTAGAAACATTCAAATACATGTAGAAACATTCAAACATGTATAAACATTCAGAAATATTCATTTACAAAATATCATTCAGCATCGCTATCAGCATCCCAATTATATCTTACAATCGCCACTGCTTGCATGGCTTTTGCCCATTCTTCTCTTACTTCATTTAATGCTTCCATCGTATATGGAGCATGTACATTTTTTAAGCATTTACCTATAGTGTGGTCAGTTTTAAACACCTGCAAAGAGAATGATGTATATATATAAGTAATAATATAAAAATAAGATTGATATATTTCATACTAACTAATGAGACTATATATAATACCTCATGTATGGTATTAATATCCAATGCGGCATGTCGGATAATCATCTGCATAAATCGCATCACTTAGTATGTGCATGCCTAGCCGTTGTCTTGTGTAGCGCACTATAAATTGAAACATACAAAATATTAAAAAATACAACTAAGCACAGTTCACATAAATAATATATACATTGGAGTCGGGAACTTACTTTTACGTTCTCCCAAATTATTGGCTGGTTCTTTCTCCTTGGGACATTTCCTCCAACATTTTTTAATGCATCTAAACCCCTACATGTTAATGTAACACAGTAAATTGCATAATTAAATAGTAATGTAATAACAGATGTTAACGGATATAAAAATGAAATATTTCTCACCAGAATAATGGCATTCTCAATATGTGTCCAATTTTAGTGTTCAATGTACTTCCCGCAGGATCTAGTTAATAAACAGTGAACGTCCCAGGGACAATAACTAGTAACTCCCAATGTCTACCGCTAGAGGTAAAAAAGTTAAAAATTAATAACTCAAAATGCACAATAAAAATGGAATTTTCTTAAGTCCAAATTATAAATAAAGTAAACTTACTTGACATTGAATGGAGCTATTATTATCGTCTTCTTTTGCTGACCGAAAATTGTAAAAGCATCTATACAGTATTGTTGAACACTATCAAGGTCTTTAGCTACCATACTAATCAATGATGGAATCAAAAAACCCACATGATCAAATGCAAATTGTTTGCATTGATCTTCGACTAAGTAGCTGCAAAACATGTATTACGTATGCATTAATATATAAGAAACCAGATCACCAGATCTTACACAAGGTATATGGATGTATAAACAAGATCTCACCTTATCCATGTCTCTATCATTGATGTATTCAGCCAATCATACATAAATAGCTCAATAATATCTTGTATAAATAAAGAGTTATCGTATGATAGACCTGCATAATCTGCTTCTAAAGAAACAATTATAGGGCAATGTATATTATGTGCCCATAGCCAACATGCCATTACCCTACAAGCAGGACCTAACGGGTATTTTAGGTCAGTTGGAACCCAACTTGGTAATGCAAGAAGTGGAGGTGGAGGCCTAGGTGCTCTGGGTGTCTTCTTTTTAACTTGTATATATAATTTCAGATCAGTTGACCTCATATATACACATTAACAATCTAAAGTAATGTAAATTTATCTTACAATTTCAGTAGTGTAGACGACATCGGCTTTGGGCCACAATATCACCCCGCCTTCTGCCTCACCAAGTGTATCAATATCTGGGTGGGCATATGGCAATGCAGCTTCCCTCCAATCGGGTAATACACATATCGGGCTCACACAAACATAGCCTTGTGGCATTGGAGTCCCATGAAACGTTGCCCCAGGAAGGGATTGGTAAGCCTGCACCTCTGCAACAACATAGTCTTGCATTCTTAAGCGGCATGGCTTCAATGCCTACAAATTTACGTAAAGAATGTTATACATATATACATATCATCTTGAAAACATAACATTTTGAAAAGACTAGATACAATGTCATAAACAATACTTACAGCAGACGTGTTAGGCGATGGGTCTCTAGGATTACTCGTAGTCTGTGCATCAGGAGAAGAGTGGGTCGTCATAGGCTGATTGGAAGCCTGAGATGCCTGCCACCGCACTATTTCTTCCTTGACCTTCTCAGCAACTATATCATTGACCTTCTTAGCAACTATATCCTCGACTCTCTTATTCTCCTATACATGGATAAAAGAAACATTAGCTTCTTATTATTGAATTCCCTTTTGCAGTAACATTCTAAAAAAAGAATAGGTTACCTCTTCTTGTGAAAGTCCCGCTCTGGGTTTGCGCTGGGATGGCCCAAAGAATGCTTTGATGCCCACACTAGAGCCTGCACCCCTAACATGTCTAGGATGCTCTGGGTTACCCAGAGAAACTGTCAATTCATCCCTTATGCCCTGAGGGATGAACGTGTCTTGTTTCCTCTGCTCGTGCAGCTCCCACTAATCACCATCAACAGAAATTGGTAAGTTAACACCACAAATAATCAATATTCAAACGATTGCTCTAAGAGTTGTATTTTACCATTTTCGCAGCTGCTTCAATAGTTACGGGCTTCTTTATTTCACCCTTCTTGTTTTGCCTCCCAGCTATCCAGATATCATGGCGAGGCATGGGTGTGGCATACTCCTGAGTAGGAGCAGACTCCTGAGTAGTCGCAGACTCCGCCTGTAGTCTTTGGCGAACGGTTGCATAGCCCTTTGGACCCATAGTGTGGTCATGCACATTCAGTGCACGCCTTGCTTTTTGAGCGTCACTGAGGGCCTAGTTAGTAGGCACATTAATGATTTGGTTAGTAGCACTAAATGTTAATCTTGAATAGGTGAATATAATGTATATTAATTAAATTGGGAGTGACGCCTAATACCTTGAATTCTTCAGATTTTCTTGAAGCAACAAAATTGTCCCAATCTTCTTTGTCCAAGAAGTTCCACTGTTCAAGGGATGACTTCTTCTTCTTATCACCATCTTTTATGTATTCTCTGTTGAGATTTGTCCTATAGTTCCTAAGCATCTTTCCAGCATGTTGCATCACACTTTTACGATGCAGCTTCTCATCCAATGCAAACAGATTCTGTAAAATAGAATTCTTATTAACTAGTATCCAAAAATAGAATTGTAAATAATATAATTTGTAATCTACAAAATAGAATTGCAAATAATAATAACTCACGCATAAATCCTTCCATATCAAGTCTTTCTTCCCCTGAGGAACTTTATGCCAATTATCATACTTAACACCACAATGGCTTCGAGTGACACACCCAAGATAGTTTACAAAATTATTGCGGTTCACTCCAATTGCATTTCCTCCATTATCAAACTCCACAACCAATTTGGATCCACTACCACTTAGTGCTATTAACTTCTTCAATAGAGTGATGCCCTTTTCTTGTTAAGTGTTTGGTGCTGTGCATCAAGTTGCTCCAGTGCTTTAGTGGGTACATGTGCATCATCAACCTAAAATTTGAAAAAAGTAAACCCACAGAATTAGCGCAATATAGAAATACGGGATATATGACATAACTAGAAGATAATGAATTTTATATAAATGCATGATATGTTTTTAGAACTTACATTGGTATCCTCGCCATGCTCGTCAGCATGCTCATCATGGACTTCATGCTCATCATGGTCAGCCATATGAAAATGTCATTAAAAAGGCAAACATTTAGCATTTGTATTAACTAGAAAAAGGCAAACATTTAGCATTTGTATTAACTAGAAAAAGGCAAACATTTAGCATTTGTATTAACTAGAAAAAGGCAAACATTTAGCATTTGTATTAACTAGAAAAAGGCAAACATTTAGAAGATAATGGAAAATCAAATCTGAAAATGATATTGATATTAAAAAAGCAAATATTTAGCTTCAATAAAAAAATATAAACATACATGCCTCTAAAATTGTGATCTTTTATCAATTAACAATCCTTCACTGTGATCTCCACACACATATAAGTCATCATTAGCTTCAATATTTTGTAGAGTTGGCAACCCAACTGAGAATGGACTAGAGTCATCATACTTATCATAGTACTCTTCTTCATCTATAGGATCTTCAATGAACTGTCTTTTACCATGAATAACAACTGACCATTTATCATTTGTAGGATCATCGATATAGAATATTTGTTTCGCCTATGATGCCCAAGATATACAGTCTTGCTGCCATGTTTTAGTCTTATTGAATCAGTGTTTTCTTCACATATAGGACACGCTTTATCTCCTTTGACACTATATCCAGACAAATTCCCATATGTTGGAAAGTCATTAATAGTGCAAAACAACATAGCGTACAAACGAAATGTCTCTCTTCCTGAAGCATCATAGGTCATCACATCTTCATCCCAAAGTTTCTTTAAGTCATCAATCAGAGGTTCAAGATAAACATCGATATCATTTCTGGGTTGTTTAGGGCCCGATATCAACAACGACAGCATAACGTACTTATTTTTCATACACAGCCAGGGAGGAAGATTGTATATAACAAGCATGACTGGCCAAGTGCTATGTTGGCTGCTCAATGTCCTGTACGGATTCATCCCATCTGTACAAATCCCAAGTCTTAGATTCCTATCTTCTTCACCAAATTTGGGGTACAATAGATCAATCTTCTTCCACTGTGGGGAATCAGACGCATGTCATAGGATCCCATCATTATTTTTCTTAACATCTGCATGCCATCTCAAATTCTTCACATCTTTCGGATTTGCAAACAAGCGTTGAAACTGTGATATTATAGGTAGATACCACAACACCTTGGCAGGAAAACCAGTTTTGGACTCCCCCGAAGTCGTCAATTTATACCATGACACACCACATTTTGGACAATCTTTCAAATCTACATAGTCCTTTTGAAATAATACACAATCATTCGGGCATGCGTGTATCTTCTTGGCCTCCATTCCCATTGGGTACAACATTTTCTTTACCCGGTATGTTGAGATTGGTAGCTCGTTTCCTTCAGGAAGCATTTCTTTCAACAAAGTCAACAATGAAGTGAAGCTTTTGTCGCTCCATCTATTGTTAGCTTTCAACTTATACAATCTCAACACAGCGCTAAGCTTCGTAAACTTAGCTCAGCCTGTGTATAATGGTATCTCAGCATCATGCACAATGTTTCTAAAGATAGGAGGTGGATCAATGTGCTCTACCCTACAACTATCCAGCATCGCATCAAAGATGTCTATTGGAACTGGTTCATTCACATCTACGTCATCGGAGGCAATTTCTTCTTCCACCCAAGCACTGCTATCGACATCTACTGGTTTCGAGTTTGAAATCTCTCCATGCCAGTACCATTCTATATAGCCTTGTACAATCCCGTTGCACATGACATGACTTTTGATTTCCTCACCAGTGTTGACTTTCAAGTTGTTACAGCAATGCCTACATGGACAGTAGAACCTATCTGTAGGTTTTTCCTATGTCCCTCGGCAAATCTAATAAACTGATCAAGACTAGATATAAACTCTAGGGTGCAGCGATTGTGAATGGACATCCATGATCTATCCATTCTATGATCAAAGAGAAAATAAGTATATATTAGGACAAGATTAGGGTATACACTTACATCCTATCCAATATTTACTCCTATTACAGTCCCAAACCGGGGACTATCCAAGATTTACTCCTAATGAGTAAATCTTGGACGGGTTTCTAGGCCAAAAAACACATGTGATGTCATTCTTATATATAATAAATGTGTACCACCTATCCCATCCTTGAACACCTAATCTCACTAGTAAGTGTATAATGTGTATTGGGTTTTCGAGAAAATTTCGGCAGCATTTCCCCGTTGTTCTCTAAGTACATATGTACTTAGAGAACAAACGGGGAAATGCTACTGAAATTTTCTCAAAAACCCAATACACATTATACACTTACATCCTAAGTGCGATTAGGTGTTCAAGAACAGTCCCAAACTGGGGACTATCCAAGATTTACTCCTAATGAGTAAATCTTGGACGGGTTTCTAGGCCAACAAACACAATAATAGATATGTACATGTTAGGGTTTCATCACAATTAATGTTAGGGTTTCATCACAATTGATGTTAGGGTTTCATCACAATTGATGTTAGGGTTTAATCAAATCAAATTAGGATGCTACAATTGACAAGTTTAAATCTTATTTCAACATGCATCAAAATTTACTGAATTAGGCCAAACATTACGATTAGAAGCACAAATATATGACAAATATATGCAAGCAAAAGATTTGTTCGTATCCTAGGATTTACATAAAGCATTACATAAAAATTTGTTCATATCCTTACCAACAGCAAGCACGGCCGTGGCTGTGTTGGCCTACCACGGCCGTGCTGGACAGCACGGCTGTGGCAGCACGGCCGTGGTAGGCCAACACAGCCACGGTCGTGGTAGGCCAACATAGCCATGGTCATGCTTGTTGTTGGTAAGGAGCTAGGGAGAAGGAAGCAAAGAGGATAGCCTACCTAGAGCTAGCGTGGAGAAGAGCGGCGGCGAGCGGCGGCAGCAGTGGCGGTGAGCAGGTGAAGAAGCAGAGGGGCGGGCGGCGGGCAGAAGCAACCGACGGTCAGAGAAGCAGCAGGCGCCGGCCGGAGAAGCAGCAGTGGCGGGCAGCGGCAGCGGCACCGGTGAGCAGAAGAGCACCAACACCGAAGAAGCAGAGGGGCAGCAACCGACGTCACAATTTTGGGAGAGTGGCGGCGAGCAGTAGCACAGGAGAATATCGCGATGAAACAGGAAGAAAGGGGAAGAGCCGGGTGATCGGGTCTATTAAGTTGGTCAACGACGTCGGTTATCTACAAAATTGACGCCTATTATGCTTTAGCATCGGTTGAAAATAAAACACCGACGCCCAACTAGACAACCTTTACCCTAAATTATTTGGCGGGAACCATTATCAGCGTCGGTTATCGAGGGATAACCGACACTGAAAGTGGGACTTTTCGCGCAAATTTTCATTTTAAATAGGCGTCGGTGAATAGCTAAAAAACTGACGTTGTAGGTGACCTAAAATGTTTTCGCTCGAAAATTGGATTTCGCAGGCGATTTCAGGCATCAGTCTGTTATAACCAACCAACACTGAATACAAAGTGGTACCCGTGTCTGGCTGGTCTTCGAATATAGACGTCGGTTTGTATAAATAACCGACATTTAAATGTATAGGCGTCGGTTTTCCTAAATAACCGATGCCCAGAAAAGTGACACTGAATGTTGTTTCTGTAGTAGTGATTACCAGGAAATAGAACAGAGGCGGGCAACAATCTGCGCCAGGTATAGTGAGAAGTAGGTATCAATATAGATGCTAGAGGCATTCTTTTTTATCCAAGATGGCATCTCTAGAAATAAAAGCATGACTATGGGTCCATTCACTTAGTGGGTTTAGCTACTACAAATGACAGAAAAAACTACTACAGAAGAGATTGACATTCGATGCTTATCCAAAATGTGTGATCTATTATAAACATTTCATACCGTGTATACGATAAAAAATCTACCTAATTCTAGAGAAGAAGGATTTTATAATTAGTAAAACTATAAAGTGTACACATCACATAAATTTCCACAATAAATATAGCAGAAATTCTTCAACTACTTTATCCTTCCACTTGTATTTTTCTATCAAAAGTATATCTAGTCTATCAATAATGGACATAGCCTATTGACGAACTGAGGGTTTTAATACAATTTTATCTACTTTCTCCTTCCATTTGTATTTCTCTATAAAAATTATATCTAGGTTGTTCATGATGGTAACAACATAATAGTGAACCTAGATTGAGAGAACATTCATCATGGCCTCAAAAGAGGAGGCATGCATCAACTCTTTTGGTTGCCTTGTCATGACGCATAGGTATTGACATGTATCATGGGAGAGACACTGTCCACTAAACCTACATGCTCTACTCAAATTTGAGAGAAGGTTGCGGGAAGCAATATTGATAGCAAACTAAAAAGATTTTGATTTCGTTGTTTGCAACGGTCGCTAATGGATAAAAAATATTGATTAAGAAGAAGAGTGTTCTGATTTGGATGTTTACCTTTAACTCATTTTCAAATACCTTTGGTTTTTAAATAGCTTATCTAGTTTAATTTTTTTACTTCTTTCCTCAACTTAGTATCTAGCTGCAGTTTACAATCAAAATTGTCTTGTCTTCAGTTTGAAGTAGGTAATATAAATGTGATATAAATTTACATTTCTTACTAAGATCTTGAGAACAATGTTGTCTCACTAAAACTAGAGCTCATATATTTGTGTAACTAGTAATGTGTGATTAGTTTGTAAATTTTTAACGTAAGTTACTTATGGAAAGAGCAACATGTCATATTCGAGGATAGTGTCAACTCATATTCCATCAGATACAAACTATGTTATCCATGATGTACCATAACACATGCATCATTTTTCACTATCTAACCTCACTGAATGTCATGTTCCTATATTTTCTCATCGTCTTTGTCACTAGTGTGATGATCTATAATCATGGAAATGCATGGCAAACATTTATCATCTAGCTTTTTTTCATTTTTCCTTGAAAATGTGTCCATATGCCTTGCACCCAAATACTCACATAGAACCATTTGAATCTTTCCTATCTATACCTTCTTAGGAATTTGGAATCTCAAAGAAATTCGTGGAGATTGATTAATCAAATAGAAAAATATACTCATCATCACATGCTAGAATTTCTTTGCCAATTTTGTAGTTTTCAACATGCATATGAATTTCTTCATTATGGTATTGTTCATCCTCTCAGTTGTATCATTGTGTTTGTGTGTCAAGTGTTGTCCTTTCATGTCATATTCCATGTAGTGTGCAGTATTCCTAGAATTTTGTAGAGTTCTACTCCCCCCATTGTGCGTGTGGAGACATTAATGCTTCTCTTCCTAACATGAATCACAAGAACTGAGATTGGTGTACTTAGCACAAGGAATCAACCTCAACTTTGGCAAAACCTACAAGCCCTTCTCAGTTATGTTCCCTACCCATCTAGTTCATCGATCTACCAAGTGATCCTCAACTACGTGTATGTCCTCTTTGAGCACTTTAAACCATGTCTTATACAATGTACAACACAAGTTGCCTCATCTAACAATCAAAGACCCTTTGTAATCTTAAATTTTTCATTTGTAAAGTTCAGATGATATCCATCTCTATGCAAAAAAGAACCAGATATCAAACTCGATTGCAAATTAGGAACATGAAGAACATCCTATAGGGGGATTGTGCAACTAGCAATTGTCTTACAGAAGTTGTCTACTATCCCAAAAATACTAGTGAAGATGGGATTTCTCATCTTCAAAAGGGTAAAGACCACCCTTGAAAGATCTAGAGGGGGGTGAATAGATATTTTTGTAACTTTAAAATTAATTGAAAACTTAAAACAAAGAAGGAGGAGGAAATAGGAAAGAAACTTCGATGTAGAGTGGTTCCAACCTTTGAATCAAAGGTTCTCAATCCACTACCCAATTGTCTCCAACTGAGATTTTGAAAGTGATTAATTTTATTTACCTCTCAAGGATGTTACAATAAAATACAATCACCTTCCTTGAAGTAGCCTTCACCTAGAAGTAGCCTCAGCCTTCTTGAAGCAGCCTTCTTGAAGTAACCCCAAGCTTTAGAGAAGCCTTCACCTCCTTGAAGTAGCTCCACCACCTTGAGATAGCCTTCACATGGAATTAGCTTCAGCCCCCCTTGAAGCAGCCTTCTTGAAGTAACCTCAAGCAACCTTGAAGAAGCCTTCTCCACCAAGAAGTGGCTCCAATCAAGCTCCCTCAAGCATCCTCCACAACTTGGAGTATCCAAGGAGCACAAGTAGCATAACATGTGAATGGAGATTGGAAGAAAGGAAGTACACCAATGAAGTATTGTACTTTGATTCTATATCAAGCATTAAACATCTCAAACCACTTAGGATGGATGTTTCTTGGATGGTGGCTAATAGGATATGGATATAGGACATGAACTTAGAGCTTAAAGAACAAGATGGCAAGTGTTTCTTAGCTTTGTTGCTCACTAGAATGGATTCTCAAGTGTAGCTTGTGTGCTTTAGGTGCCCTAAGGCCTCTCCTATTTATAGGAATGGTTTGCAAGTGTCTAGGGAAGTTTTAGGGAGTCTCTAGAGTGTTCTTAGTGCTTAACTAGCTGTTATGTAGAAGGTAGTTGGCTAGCAATGGCTAATTTGTTCGAGCTTATAGAACAATCCAGAACCCTACTCGATCGACAAGTTTGTCGACCGAACCGTGTCTCGGTCAAACTTTTCTTCAAACGAGCCTTGGTTGAATGTAAATGTGTGCCAACGTCTATTTTCAACTCCTAACCACTTGGTCTAACAGTCATATGCTTTGGACCGAGGTTGGGTCGATCAATAATATTTTCGACCGAGACACATTTTAGAGAACAAATATGTAAGTTGTCTATAGTCCTTAGTATGTTTGATTGAAGTGGTTCTCAGTCTACAAAGAACTTCAACTGAGGGTGTCTTGGTAGACTAATTTCTCGACCGAGGGTGTTCCTATTTCAGGTTTTTTAATCACCTATTAAGTGTATGTTCTAATGACTTTAATCTCTAGAGGATCCTAGTCGAGGGTTATGAGTGGATAGAGAATATATAATGCTTGATTTACATGATATCTAAGTACTTGTACATTATATCTTTGTACAAGTATTTACATTGAGTATAATTATGAAAATATAAACATTTAAGCCCATTGATCGCAAATTTGTATTGATCTTCAGTTATCCACTTAGTATGATTTCCCTATTTCCTTTAACCCTGAAATACTCAAGTAGCATGTTAGATCCACAAGAATTAAATGTTTGTCATCATCAAAATAAAGGGTATGTTAATGTCCAATTTAGCCAACAATATCCCCCTTTTCAAAGATGACAAACGTTCCTTAAATATAAGCAAAATAATTTAAAATGATATGAGTTTCATACATGTGATATACCTAAGAAGAATAGATTTTCTTGTTCTCATAAAATGTGTGCTAATATATCTAAAGAGGTATGGAACATGATATCCATCTCTTAAGGTAATGTAGCATCAATTAATGTCAAGCCAAGAGAACATGAAACTCATGTGAATATTGTATTTTATTTCTCCCCCTTTGTCATTTCAAAATGATAGTGATATTATCATTTTAAACTCACTCTCCCTTAATAGGAATACTCCCCCTCAATAGAATATACAAGTTTAAAAAATAAAGTGATGAAAATGTCAAATGAAATCCACGATCCAAAACAAGTATGCATTTTCAATGATTTTGTTTTCATTAACAAGTGAAGACTAACTAGCTCAATTTCATTGATAATAAAGTGATTACATAGATCTTACTACTCATGACATAATGTAACAATATCACTTGAAAGAATTTAATATTACATCAACTTCAGGATCTTTCCTATAGAATGGAGTATCATCATAATACTCGACAAGTGTCTCCTAGTCATGTGCACCTATCTTTGTGAGAGAATATGCTTCCAGAAATGTAGGTGCTCGATCAACCCAGAAATGTGCAGCTATGTCTTGAAGTTGCATTGGTGAATATTTGGTATGGGTAAGATCATGTGATGGTGGTGGTGGAACTTGGGTGTATTGGATGCAAGGATTGAAGGGATAGATGCCCTCAGGATATTGTTCATAAGGATATGTGTCGAGAACATTAGGAGATAAGGCTTGCATCCTTTGGATTAGATAGGTCATATCATGGTGATTGTAGTCTAGATGTCTGTCAATTTGATAAGTGGATCCTTTAATATAGGAAACATCATCGGCAAGGTTCTCAATGGAATAGATAGGAGGAGTAGGAGGTGGAGGATTGTCTTCAGTGGATGTTTCTCCTTCAGTCCTAGCTCTTTTGTGCCTAAAGTCAATCCTCATTTTATTAATAGTATTGTGTGTGATTCATTGGGGATGCCTATCACACTTGTATCCTAAGTCTTATAGGTTTTTTCCAAGAGAGTATTGGATTATTTGGCAAACAAAATCAACATTAGATGGATTTCCAAAAAATCAAACATGTTAGAAAGGATAATGTGAATGAAGTTCACAGGAATACTTTCAAGTATGGCATAGATAAGGCACATCCTGAATTGTGGAATTTCAGTTTTATTGACTCTAGGATTAATATTATGGGTAATAATGAGGCTCACTATCCTAGCCTTAAGGGTTTAGGAGGTAGCATAATAGGTTCGCCTATGTTCATGGGATGAGGTGTTGGGAAGAAAGACCTTTTTGATATCACTAAGGCTAATGGTTCTTCTTCGGTGGAGAATTTGGAAATGGGATTGCCAATGGTTAAGTCTAGAAATTCTCCATATTCTTCAAAATCTATGTCTAGCATTTTGAGCATATCATTTTTAGAAAAATGGAAGGATAGACGATCAACTATGGAAGTGAAGGAATAAGGGTCATTGGAGTATCTAGTAAGGTTGGCTTAAAATTCATTTACAGATTGGGTAGACCAAAAATGAAAGGAAGGGATGAGAAATTCCTTCAGTTTTTGCACCTTGAAAAGCTCAGAGAGATCAAGTAGAGTGATGAAGTCATTGAGGTCCACCAGCCATCAAGGGAAAGGAGTCTTCAAGGTGAGCTACAAGTAGTTTTCTCTAGCAGTAACATCATTGAAGGGAATGTTGTTGATGATGCTCAGCATTGGAGTAGGTGTGTGTCCCTTCCTTTAAGAAACTTGATTACCACATGCTAAATAGGAAGCTATCTTGATCAAAGAGTGATGGAAGAAGATGGAGATATGATAGGGGGATGAAAGTTGTTGGAGGATATCTCTAAGAAATGCTAGAGAGGTGATGGAGAAGAAAATACTTGATTTGTGAAGAGAATGGACAAATTGAGGTGTTATTTATTGAATACAAAACCCTACTTGGTCGACAAATTTGTCAACCAAGCCCCCAACAACTCTCTTCTCTGACCACTCTTTAACGGCTAGACGGTCGACGGTTGAATTCAAAAAAATTACAACGGTTGAAGACTCGGTCGAGAATTTTGTCAACTGAGGGACTTATGGGTAAACTTTTTTGGTCCAAAAAAACTCTTCTAAGAGTAGTCGGACTATGTTCCCACCGAGTGACTCTCGATTGACAATTTTGTCGACCAAGAACTCTCTGTGTCCACTATTTTATCAATCAGATATGTTATTGTGAGTAGTGTTTTAATTTTATGATTGTTATGCAATAAAATTTCTTTAATTTCAAATCAAGAACCTTGAGAAAATATATGAAAGAAGACATATTCTAGAGGGTTAATAAGTAACTTCTTTCTAATATATTAAAATTGATCCAAAGGAAGTGGTTTGGTAAAAATATCAGCCAATTGTTCCTTTGTATCAACAAGGCTTCCCTATGTCTCGAGACAAGGTAGTGAAAATTATGATTAAAGAGAAGTGAGGAATGGTGGATTTCATGCTTGATTAGGATATGATAGAAGTTGATTGTGTGAAGTGTAAAATATTTTAATCCTCCTATTATGTAAGTTAGAGATTCTTTTGGTAAGCCCTTTTCATTGTATTATGATTAGACTCTCTAAGATGAAGAATGTGATGATAGAATTATAGTAGGTGTGCAATGTAGTATAAAGTGGTTAACTTGGTTCTTGAAATGATTTGGCACCATACTGGGATTTCCATATTAATTTTATCTTTAGATTATTTTTCTAAACTATATGTACAAAATAAGATTTTATCGGTGGTTTTCATAACCAAGTCACCACCACAAGAAAGTTTGACTAGTAGTAAATAAACCCTTGCATGGCATGATCAACCATGAGTACCTAGGTCTAAGTGTGATGTAGTGAGTACAAATAAGAAGTTTTAAATATAAGAGACATCATTGGTCAACCCTTGTTACCTCTCTACTTGGTTATTTAGAATATATCTTAACCCTTTTAAGGGTGGACTACTGTTGTTTTATCCTTTAGGAATGTAACTTAACTTAGCACTATATGAAGTAAATAGTGGTTGTTATAAATAATACATGAGTAACATCCAATATTAAGGTCACAAGTATGCATCTACAACCTAACCAGTGTTGATGGGTAAGTATTACAAATTTACCACCATGGACATAACTTACATAATTGAAATAAGTTGTATCATTTATCTTCCCCTATCCAATATGGTGAACATAAGTACAATATTATGCTAACTGGAGGCAAATAATGTTGACTTTTGGAAGTGATGTTTTTCATGATAAGTGGAAGGTGAAATCACATTAATAATGAATAAAATTCTATTGAGGTAATATTAGGTTTCAGTGTAACTTCCCTAACTCAACACCTTATATTTGAAGATTGATGGAGACTTGATGTGTGGAGTGATATAGTTTTACCTTGGAATTAGACTATAAGAGTGATATGGGGTGATATACTATGATCCACATATTATGTGGACTAGAAATCTATGAATAGATTGGGAATTTTAACCTAGCTAGTATGTATACCTTCTATAGATGGATGGATTTTAGGGAAGGAATCCTCTTTAAGGACTGGAGTGTTGTAACATACTTGAATTTTGTATTTATCTCAACCTTCCCTTTTCTTAGGCACATTTTAATTATGGAAGTAAGATATCCCTTTTCGCTTGAAATATATTAACTAGGAATAGTTGGAGCCAAAAGGAAAATATTTTTTTTAATAAATATTAAGGTTAATGATAAGTCAATTGATTAAGTCATCTAGTGGAGGTTAATTGTACAAATTCAAAATTTAATCATTGATGGCCCAAATTCAGTACTCCAAAATCATGCTAAGTTTAATTGATGAATAGTATATACATTATATATATATATAGAGAGAGAGAGAGAGTCAAGCTAGAATACACTCGAGTGTACAGATCACACGCTACACTCAAGTGGTGTTTGCATATCAAGACTATTTGTTTGGAAAATGTAAACCATTGATCTTCATTGTTATACAATATTTAGTCTACATGTAAATTTTGAGCTCATTTGGATGAGTATAAGCCACTCATCTAAGGGAAACAAAATTGACGTATGAAACTAATTTTGAAATGCATAATTTTTGTGGTCTTCATAACATGACTGATAAATTTCCAAATGGGCTCAAATTTTATATATGAGTTGTTCACGTGATGTTTAAGAAGATCAATAGATTAAACTTTAAAAAAAATATTGCATCATGGAAAACTACTTGAGTGTATTCTGCTTCAGATACACTCAAGTGTATTCTAGCCTGACTCTCTCTCTCTCTCTCTATATATATATATATATATATATATATATATATGAGAGAGAGATGTAGATATATATATATATGAGATAATGCATTTGATTGATTAAGAAATGCATTATATACATTAATTGAGTGTTTAACTTACAAATTACAAAATGAATACCCGACAAAAATCTCAAGGTGAATAGAAGCTAAAATTGGGTTATTCACACCTTAATTAGCCTACGAATAAATTTTCATATTAATACGATGTTGTTTACTTCCTCAATATATTCTAAGAAAGAAATAAGTTCATTAATTTAGACTTATATAGTCTAATCTCTTATTCCGGTCATATGAATATAGTCCTCTTCTTTCCTGTATGTAGCATCTTCTTCCTCGACTCTCACAGTTGCACCATTCTTCTGGTCATGCGCTTAATACTACTATGATTCAATTCATCAAAAGAATAGTAAATCTTATAGAGTACCATAACAACCAAAAACACAAATTAAGGTCTTGCTTCAAGGGCAAAATGGTAACTTCACACAAATGAGAACCTAGGTTTGTAATGGAAATAGCTCACACACTTTATACAAACTTAAAAACTAGACTAATAAGGATATTTTGATATATAAAAGCTAATACCACCCCTCACTCTATGTATGGGTATTTATAGGAGTTATAACCCCAACTACCACATTAAGTAGACAATACTAGGTTAACCATACTTTCAATTATGAATGGGTAATTATAGACTAATGTGTGCATACACCACTTTTCGGGCCGAGAAGGACAAATTGTGGAGTTAACCCCAAGAAATAGGGTTATTCGTAAAGATGAGGTATGTACAATCCTATTTAAACTGGGAGTTAACACGAATATAAACACATTTGTTATAATGAGGTATATTTTGGATATTTATTCTTCTTGACACAATTTTCATACCTCATCAAATATGATTCTTTTATTGCTTCTAAAATGTGAAATTATCTTGTGATGCTGGGTTTAGTACCCCATTTTCCATCCTTATATTGGACATTCTCTAATATGTTGTTTATTGAATTATGTCATCTTGACATACTATATTGTATGCTTATTAGACTAGTAATCTAGAGTAGAGGTACTTTTGTACAACCATAAAGATTGGACATGTGTCCTGCATTTTTTTTAGTATCGAGGTTTTGATCAACATTTCCCTTGGGTATCAGGGTTCTAATCCCCCCATATACTTGGAGAATCGGGGTTTTCATCCCCCTTGCTCCTTGGCTCGAGACCCTATGGTGTCTCAATCCCTTAAATAGATTCACTAAGTGTAATTAGCATGTACATTTTGTTATGTTGTGGTTTATTGGGCGAGACCTGAAATGCTTATTGTTGTCATTAATTGTATATGCCTCATTCTTTTGTTATTTACTTTGTAACTATATACTCTTGAACTTACCTACATTTTTTAGGCCTCTTAAGTGTATTGAGAACATATTTTTTCTCTTTATATGGTTAATAATGTTCAAATATGTTTATTATGCACACACTCAATGTTTATTGGACACACACCTTTATCTCTTTTTGGGTGTTGTTCCCAAACCACCCAGGAGTAGGCTCTTAAGACAACAGTGACCCATGAAGACCAATTAAAGGAGTTTGGGATTGATGATAACTTGAGATGGCTAGGTTGTCCTCTACAATTGGTCATTTGTACAATGAAATTTAGTCCTTTATGTTTTGTAATGCCACCTTAAGGAGAGGAATGATTGTTTATGGATTATCTTGTGACTTCGTAAATATGTATGTTTCCACTTCTTATTCATCATTTATCTCTGTGATACTACCATTTGAGAAAAAAATGTCTCCTTCCCTTCTTATGTTGTAGTACGTTTGATTTTAGATTGTCTTATTTCTCACATAGTAAGGAGTGGATCCCCTATCGGGTCCCACTCTTTACAATATGGTATCTAAGTCTAAGCAGTAGGGACTTGACTATTTCAAGCTATTCCATGTTGATCTTAGGTAGTTAAGTAGCCCTTGACAGGTTGTTGGTATTCCTACCCCTAAGTCATGGAATACCAAATTGTGTTTCAATCCCTGATGAATTTGTTCTTTCCACTCTCAAAACTACCAATGTAGTTGAGAATCAATCTTGAGTAACCCCAATCATCCCTAGCCAACTTATGGAAGTACAAAAAATTGTCACCATGAAAGAGTTGTTTCTTGTAGCAGTTGACTCTTATCTCACATTTTCTAGGAATTCAGCTTGAACACTATGAAGTGTTGGTTGACTTGAACACTCATACCTAGCTTTTTTTGTACTTTCACCTTAATCATTTTCCTTTATTGTTGTTCTAGGATGCCTCACCTACGACCACTTATAGCATTTTTGGTTTGCTATAAAGAATTAAAAAGGATGTCCAAGAGGATGGGATAGGAAGGCATAGACTAAGGATGGGAGATTGGGTGATACTTTCCTATTTTTGGATGCACCACATGATAGGATTAGTGACAACTTCATGTTTTTCCATTCTAACTATTACTTTGATCATTTATTATGTTTTAATGCTCACTGAAATCCGTGGATATTATAAAAAATAATGTTAACAACTAACACTATTTCGTAATTTAAAAGTTGGGGATAATAATCATAATCTTTGATCTACACTTCTGTCAAGGCTTTCATGTCTAAATGATTTATAGATCAACAATTCATGCAAGCGGAAAACTTACTGACTGATAAAAAAAAAAGTGGAAAACTTACTGCAACTAACTTGAATGAATAAAAAATGTTAAACATGTTAAGAATAAATTAACATTGCATGCTACTCATTCAATCTAATTTAGAAAAATAACCTCATAAATTACATGGTTGTCTTATGGGCATGGAGGGCATGGAGGAAGAAAGTAGAAAAGTGCTATAACTTTTCTAATCCAATGAGTATATGCACAACTGAGTTGATGTGAAAATCAATTTGTGATTGTCAATTTCTTTTATAATGTAAAGTAATTGTTGTCATGGAGAAAGGCAATCATGAGCTTGAAAACAATTCTTGGAGAAGGACAATCATGTGAAGTGTATTCAGCGGTCATGCAAAGTGTATTCATTATCGACGGCCATTGTCAGTGTATTCGTCAGTCATCGGTCAGACATGCAGAACATGTGTGTTTCATCCATTGGGGTTGGATGTTGAATTGGCAAAAGAATTCAGGGTGTCGAGGGGTCGATGTAAAGAGACTTATACTGCCTAATACCTAGGAGTAGTGTAGAACTCAAGAGTCAAATTCGAATGGGATTCTTATGCAAGAGGATTAGTATCCTTGTGCAATTTTTTACCCAAAGAAACATGTGATTGAGAATACTAATAGGATTATAGTGAAATTCTACCTATAGTAGTACAAGCCAAACATGTCGTTAGCGTATTGAACATACATTGACTACAAATGCAAAATCGTAACATAAGTTTTGGAATTGAGATGCTTCTCTTGATATTAAGCAATAATCTAAACTAGTTGCATTGTTAGGCATGTCTTTCCTTCAACGTGCAATATATTAACATTCTATGACCAAATCCATCTATCCAAGGGCTAGATAGAATCCACATTTAGAATGTTATGCCTCATGCATGAGGGTTACAAGATGAAATATAAGAGTTCAGTAAAACATTTTAGGAGTCCACCACACTCATCATCATGGTGTAATTAGATTATCCACTGCACGAGATCATGGGTAACTGGAATACATAGTTCACCTTGTCTTGTGATGACATTAAGGTTGTAAATTATCAATGAAGGGACCCTAATTTATTCATATATTGTCTAGAAATCATATGATATTAATTATAATCTACCAATATTTTAGACCTGACCTAATACAAGTATGATGATGTGTAACCTTATATGCCATTTTGTAACTGACTCATAAGTTCATATTATAATAATTTTATAACATGTTTAGTATATTATCTTTCCTCTCTATTTCATAGGTGTTAATTACTCTTATGAAACTAGACAATGCAACATATTTACACACTTAAATATAAAAAGACGACATGTATGCATAGATTCTAATATGTAAAGGAGGTGAATACATCCAGAATACTACCGAGTCATGTTCAATATACCATTGGTTCTGGTATCATCTAGATTATATCAATTTTACATGATCTCGGTTGAATCACTCGTATACAAGCGTATGTATATATCATATAGTTATAAGGTCAAGGAACCAACCTAAGGGTTAGGTTTACCCATAAATACTATGTGCTTTCAAATTTGAATCACTATTACCCATTACTCTATCATCCTTATCTATTTAGCTAATGAGATAATAAAGAACTGTGCTATAAGAAGGTAGGCACTAACCTAGAATAACTTGGTTTCTACAAGTATCCATGGATATGAACTTCATCCAAGAATAAGAGGTTTGTTTGGTCAGAATATCCTCATGTGTTCTCCTTCCTCTAGTAAAACTTGATTCTACTACTAGTGTGACATGAAGAGCATGCCATAGTCTTCTTTGCCCAGTTACTAATCCACTAGTTTCAGTAAGATATGTATCACAAGGTTAGATGAGATGGTTCTCTCTAATTGCATACTACATCTTATGGATAAGGTGTTGATATTAGATGTATCAAGGAATTTTCATAGCGTAGGGGTGTCAAGGTGTGAGGTGCTCATGGTGGAATTTGTATACTTACTACCACATTGTAGATATGGCATCAATTGTTGACCTTACAATAAGCCACTATGATGATGTCTAGGCAAGGATATTGAGGACAACCATGTGAGTAGAACTTGCTACTTCCACTGGACCTCCTCTAGCAGGAGCGGGACAATCGAGGTCGATAGTGAGATTAGAGAAGAAGGCACAGAAGAGGTCGGGGCCATGTCAAGTTCTTTGTAGAAAATGTCATGACATATGGGCAATAGAGCCCCAAGGTTATAGAGATGTGGGGTTATTGTGAAGTTGCACTGATGATGATAGAAGTACAATGTAGGTGGCTAGGGACATATGAAGGTGTCCACATGAAAGAAGAGAGGAGGAAGAAGGAAAAGAAGAGAGGAAGAGTGAGGAAGGGAAGAGGAGAGATGGGAAGAAATGACCCAGAGCTAGTTTTTAGATGCACATAGTGTATGAATGGAAGAATGAAGGGGCCACATGAGTCGAGGAAGTAGACATTATATGGAGGAAAATAAGTAGACTATATTCATTTGATCAGATTAAGATATTTGATTAAATAAGACTAAGTTAATGAATTTCTTTCTTTTTATAATGAACTGGGGAAATAAACAACATCATATGGATATGAAAATGTATACTTAGGCCAATTAAGGTGTGAATAACCTAAATTTAACATATATTTCATCTTTAAAATGTAGTCGGCCATTCATTTCATATGTTGGAAGCTAAACACTCATGTAATGTATTTAATGCCTTTCATAATCAATTCAATACATTATTTCATATTTTTATATGTCTTTTCATCAACCAAAGTTAGTATGTTTCTAGAGTGCCAAAATAGTGTCACCAATGATTAAATGATGAATTTTGTATAATTAATCCCAACTAATGACTTAATCAGTTAATATGTCATTAAGATTTTATATTTATTAAAACATTATATTTTCTTTTTCTCCAATTACTCGAATTGATTCAGTTCAAGAAAAAATAGATATATTACTACCATAATTGAAAATGAGGAAAGAAAAGTTCAAGCTAAATACCCAAATTTGAGTATGTTACAGTTACATTAGTTTGTACATGCAAAAGCTTTCCAAAAAAATCATGTCAAAAATTGACCAACACTAGGGTCGACAATATGAATTTGTGAACAAGCCTACAAAACTATATAACCCGATTGGATGCCTCACCCCTATTTATAGGTGAAATATATGGAGATATGTCATATTTTGGATATAGTTATATCATTATTGAGCTTACACCATGATTCCATATCCCAACCATAGGCCATGACCATTAGTTATATACATATCAACATTTTAGTATCCTTGGACTTAATATTGGGCATCCACACTCATCAAATATCAAAAAACAATATCACCATATAAATAAGATGTTTGTAACAATATTCAACTATGTTATATATTAGTGAAAAAATAGTCATTTTTTAGCTAGATACGTATACTATATAAGAAATTCATTCCATGGTTTTTTCTAATACAAGTTTTCTTCTGATTTTTAGACTTACAAAGTAGTCATGTACTTCATTTTATACTATTACTGAAAAGAACGTGGGACATATTGTATGCAAAAAATCTAAAACTTTTATTTCAAATTTACCTTTTAAAGTCGTGGAGACTGCATTCTTTCTTCTATTTCTTAAAATTACAAACTAGTCGTTATATTCCAATGTATGCTATATAAAAAAGAGCGTGAGTAGTATTGTATGCAAAATTGTTAGTAGTTTGAGTTGTAAATCCATCTTTTATTGTATCTATATTATACAAGAAAGCATGTGGAGGATTTTCTCTGCATTTTTTCTACTATTTTTCTAAGTTACAAATTAGTCCTTGTATTCTACTCCATACCATATATCAAAGATGGTAGGAGGTACCATATGCGACTTTTTTATATTTTTTGTTAAAAAATATTTATTTGTTCAGATAAGATAGCTGCCAGAGAACATAGAAGGATTTAGATGTATTTTTTCTTTAATTTTATTTATTACCATAGGAGATTTTCATTGCAATTGTTTCTTAATTACAAAGTAGTCTTTGTGTTCTAATCCGTAACATATAAGAAAGAGTGTAGGAAGTACATATATTTTTATAATATTAGTTACAAATCAGAATTTTGATCTAATAAGTGGTTGTTGATGGCATACAAGAATGTAAATAATACTTTCTTTAGTTTCTCTCATTAAAATTAGTCCATGTGTATTCTAATAAGACCATTTGTAGAAGGGTTGAATATAATTTTTGTCTTTATTTTTCAAATTACAGTTGTTCCTTGTAATATTATATTTGAAAGTTTATGAGAATGTTGCATATAATTTTTCCATTAGTTTTTTGGAATCATTAATTAGGAAGTGTGTTTTTCAAAAACTTGCATGTTCCATCGCACTGGGAGCTAACTCCTATTAATTTTCACGCCCGTGTTGTCCTTTTGTGTTAGGTAAAGCTAGGAGTTTGACACAACCAAGGTGAAAGGAGGCGGAGAGTGTCATTATTCCGACTTATAATTCTAACCTTACGCCACGACCTACGGGCCAAGGGACAGTCTCAGGTAAACAATTTCTATGGGGCGTAGGCCTCCCAAAAGGTAACAGAGGCGTGCAAAGATTTCCTCGGGCCGAACGGAGATTGGCCCTCGAATGCAAAGACAGAAGGGAGCTTGACGGTAAGACTCACCCATCGAGCAGGGACGAAAGTCGGCCTTAGTGATCCGACAGTGTGACACCGAGAAGAAATCACACAATGATAGTTTTCTTTCACTTTCTTCTGTTTTTAGTAATATTTTTCTTTCTTAACACTATGTTTGGTACAATATTAGTTAAAAAACATGTGTCGATAAATGTCTTTTCTTTTATACATATTAACTCTATTTTCTTCTTTAATTAGATACACGACGATTTACTCGGTGTAAATTTACATGATATGCAAAATAGATCATGAAATGACTCAAAAATACAAATGGTTGATCAAATTCTATATTCATAAATGATCGACACTATATATAAGAAAGCCTACAGAGAAAGTTGGATGTACTTTTTTCATTTTTTTAAATTATAAACTCTCACTATGTGCGGACATTACACTTTTGTCTTATCTTTTTAAATTATATATTATATAAGAATATTCATCTATATAATATAAGAAAACCCCATACAAAGTTGGATGCAAATTTTTCCATTATTTTTTAGAATTACAAACCAATCATTGTGTGTTTACACTGCATTTTGTCTTTACTTTCTAAAAGTATATATTTCACTCTTAATAAATCATTTTACATAACTCTTCATTTTCTCCAATAAATTACTTAAATGTCTTTGCAGAAGCATGAGCAATAAACTTAGTTGTCAATCCTTTCTAGATGGTGAAATTTATGGATCTAAAAAAAATTATTGGCTAGATATATCGTTTAAGAAGATTCATCTTCTATAAGAAAACCCGTGAAGGAGGGTGGATTCAATTTTGTCTATTATTTTTTTGAAATGAACCAGCCCTTGTGTGTTCACACTATACTTTTGTCTTTACTTCATAAAATTATATAATATATAAAAAAAACTCATTTATACTATATAAAAAATATGTGGAGGGGCTAGATGCAATTTACTCTATTATTTTCTAAATTTACAAATTGGTTACACTACATTTTTATCTTTAATTTATAAAATTATATATTGTACAAAAAGACTCATCTATTTCATATAATACTCGTCTGCAGAGAGGACTGAGTGCAATTTTTTTTATTTTTTTTAAACTACAAACTGATCCTTGTTTGTGCACACTACATTTCTATTTTACTTTTTAATTTCTATCTTATATAATAAAATTATTCTATACTATATAAAAGCCCACAAAATGTGTTGGATGTATTTCTTTTCTTTAACTTTTTGAAATTACAAGTTGATATGAACCTACGTAGGATGAGTTTATAGCTAGTGTTGATAGCATTATATACTTTTAAGAAATTACATCCACGGATGGCATTGTAAAAAAAATTATATCCACGGATAATCATACCAAATTTATACGCATAACCGCACAAAATAGTTATTGTGTGAATATGATTTCAAGTTTTTAAAATTGCTATGGTGTAGTGCGGTTATTATTCTAGAGATAAAACTATAGGTATAAACCACACCTCAGATAATTCATGTTAATTATATATATAAACATATGTAGAATAGTATCCTAAATATATTATTTGTTGTCATTCTTACATAGATTGCTAGATCTATATTTTGAAATGAAATTTAGTGTATAGAGAAATAAGAATTTTATTTTTATCTACAATTACTATACACATGGTTGTCTTGTGTATACAACTAATAAATATACACGTTCCTTTTGTTTGCTGTCTATGTTGTATTTCCAGTTATTATGTAATTTTTATAAATTTTATGTGTAATGCCACCATATTAATAGAAATTTGTTCATGAAGTAGTGCGGTGTGGTTAAGCGCGGTTTTTTGACGGTGCGGATATAATTTCTGATATTAAAAACTGCAGTGGATATAATGTGTTGGATTTTTCTATATGTAGATGGGCGGTGAGTTTGGGTGACTACTTCTCAAATGCCGGTAATCTTGTATTGGGTGGTACCACTTTTGGCATTCTCGCGGTGGAGCAGAGAGCCCTGCAACCAGCTCAGTACGTACAGTTGCATGCAAAACCTGTGACCACGGATCAGTGATGTGGCATAGAACCGGCAGTTCTGATGTCCGCCGATCCCGGCGTCATTTGGAACTGCCATTTCGGTGCTAAATTATTTATACAACGGTAGGGAACAAATACACAACCATAACCGTTGTGATTAAATTGATATGTAAATCTAGTATCAACTACTAGAAGTTACGATTACGCCAGCCAAACTATAATAATTTTCCAGCAAGAGCGACCTGAGCCGGGGAACGGACCCAATAAATGATCGGCAGCACATTGCAACGAATTACGCCAATGAGGTTTGACCACGTCATTAGCTGATCGATTCTGATTGGCACTGGCCTTCCACGTCAGCCGGTTTTCCCAATCGCGGATTCCATAACCGCCTGCTACACGCGGCTACTCGCCGATAATCGTATATGACACGGCGGCCGCATTTCCTACCTGTTATTTCTCCCACCGGAGACTTGCCCCATATGAGAGTCGGGAACACCGTGGAATCCTTGTCGGTAGTCTTCCCGCCGCGACTGCGATCAACCTTATAATTGTGGGTCGCCTGATTATTGTTGCCATCTCCCTTCTGGCAGTCGGTGATACCTCCTCAGCTTTCTCCTCATGGGTAGCCGGTCTGCCGCCGCTGTGGCTCTCCTCGCCCTATTCCTGGCGTGCACAGCCGCGGACGCATTCTCGGGCTCGCAAACCTTAACCCCATCTTTTCCTAAGGCTATTTCGGTAAGGCATCGATCGGTTTTCCAATGATTTCCCTTCTATGCAAATAAAAAAGAGGAAAATTGATCTCTTTGTTTCTTTTCGTTCAATCTAGGATTTGAAGGAAGCAGTGGTCCGAGGACTGGGGTCGCAGGTTGATGGTCTGGAGATTTCCGGATTCGACGTAAGGGATGCGGTGATCGGGCAGTCTGTAGGGTATGAGTTCCAGATAGAGGTCGGGAAGCAGGTCATCCCGATAAAGCTCCTGGAGGATGTCAATAAGTGGCAGTTTGTGGATTTGCCCTCTTTTTTTGGAGACGTGGAGGGGGCAAATGGCAAGGAGTTGGCGGAGATGGGGAAAGTACCCGAGTCAAAGGTGTATCCCGTCCTCGACGCCTTCCAGCTTGCTGGGCCATTGGAGCTCTGGATTCAGGACGCGGATGATATGAGGCTAGCTCTGCCGGTTAGTTACAATCTCCTTCGATTTGTCTACTTTGCTGATTATCCCCCTGGAACAATAATCGCTTGTATGTATATGTTTCTAGGAGTCACTCATAGGGCGATATTGTACAATATCTGCCGAAGACGTTGTCCTTTTGAATGTTCGATGCTTGCTTAACTCCACTACTTCACTAACTGTTGGAAGTAGCAATCAGTTTCGTTTATAAAGCCTAACAATTATTTTGTCCCTCCCACATGATCAAAACCATATTTGCAATGTGAAGCCCATTCCTGAAAATTTACCTAATGTATACCTTGCTGCAATATGCTTTTGGATTCTGGGTTTCGATGTTCTTAACCAAAATGCTGGTATAAATTTCTAGTAGATTATTTGGAATAGAGGGTTTTCGAACAGTCATTTCCTGAATTCAGAACAACACTGTTAATTTGCAAGGGCTGCACTTTGTTTGACGCTCACTGATGTTGAATTTTCAAAATGGCCCTGATTAAAGTATTCACAGTACATCTGAAATCCGTTTCATCGGATTTGAATAATTTTTTAAATGCTGTAGTATGTAGATGTACCTGCCATTTCCCATAAAAAAACTGATAGACATTGACATTTGTATTTTACAGAAATTTTCTTCTATGCACACCATTGATACTAGAAACCTCAAAAGCTGATAACATTATTGGTTGTTCTTGTTTGCAGCATGATGTTGATGCTGGTGTTTTAAAGAAGGTGACCTTGTCCGATGGTGCAGTTGTGACTGTTAAAGGTGCCCGGTCTATTAGCCTCAGACACCCGATTGAACTGCCCCTTCCACTCAATCGCACAAATTACAAGGGTCACCAAGTAGCAAGTGGTCTCTTGACACTAGCCGAAGCACTTCGCCGGGCGTCTTTATCTAAAGAAAAGCCATTGGTATCACTCCGCATTGTGGGTCCGACCTCACTCACCTCTTCATCATCCTTGATATCCAGAGACAGGCTGAAGCTCAAACGTCTAGGACCTGGTGCTGTTGAGCTATCGTCTTCTGTGCCAGCCATCTCCGAGCCGGTGGAGGGGGGATCAGATTCCCCCAGATTGTGGCCATTTACATCCTTTAATGGCTCTGACCTGAATCTGAGGGGATTTGAAGAGCTTCTGTCTTCGGTTCTTGAGGAAAAAGGGAGGAACAAAGGATCGTTTAGGCTTGTCAAAGCTGAAGTATCACCTCAGACCTACATCAAATTGAGTTTTGCTTTAACAAAGAGACTCACGGATAAAAATGTGGATTGGTCTGGATTCCCGGAGTGGAAAACCAAGCCTGAGAAGGCTACCTCTCGCTTTGAAGTGCTTGCACGGTTGGAGGATAATGGTAAAGTGGTTCCAGAGAGGATTGCTGAGGTCCAGCCCTATGAAATCCAGGACACCGTGCTTCCCAGTGTACAGACTGGAAATATTTCAATGTCCAGAGTTCCTATCGTTCACCCTGCACCTGTTTTCTTTGCACTGTAATTACAACCTTGTCATTCTTGCTTTCTTTCAAAGCAAGTTGTAGATGAAGAAAGAAGCACCTCTAACTCTTCTGTGCCATAGAAACAAGGAGACTAACATATGGAGACTTGAATACATACGATGTTAATATATAAAATGAATATGCGGACTTAATCTTTATCTGGGTAGCTGTGGTATTGTGAAAATACTTTCTTACCATCTCCCTTATAGAAATTGAAAGAAGCAAATACTAGAAAAATCACCAAGTTGTAGAAAAATACCGGTGTCCTTTATCCCTGTAAATGCAGATCTAAGATGTTCATGATCAGATGTCCATGATCAGTTGTGGTAATTTATGTGATATTGTTGTGTCTTAGTGAAATAGGTGCACTGACACTTATCTACATGCAGTACTTTCTTCTGTTCATGCCTCTCTTCTCTTCTATTCTTGCAGTTTCAGCCAACAAAAAGAAACAAGCGCCGGTCCGGTATTGTCGTATAGTCAAATTGCTGCTTCATAGACTAGAGAAATTACTAGGATAACAAGTAAAACCCCGGCCTTTTTTTAATTTCTATCCGTGGTCTACAGTGAGTATTTTTTAATGATTTGTTTGGGCTGTTCCCCCATAATTTAATTGTTCCGGTGGCTTCCAGACATTTCCATCAACTGGTTATAAATGATCAACCCACGATCGTGCGGGTATCTTGTTAGCTTCCATCTTCAGAAAGCATAATCTTATCAGCACCTGGACTATAGACTCAACACCTGGATCATATATAGCAGTCATACGCCTCACTCTCGTCCAAAAGAAGCTAGCATCGGGATCCAAACGTGAAGGCCCAAATTTGGTAAGTTAATTACCAATACTAAAGTAGTCAATTTAAAGAGGGTGTTCAACAACATAGTCTGTGGAAGAGCGTTTATGCAAAATCTGGAAACCTTTTGGAACTATCAAAGCATGAGACTTGATCATATTGTCTGATAGCACTTTAACCATATATGTTTAAAATGCTTCCATATAAATCTGGACTTGGGGGAGACAGGTGGGGCTTAAATGAAGATTTTTCCTAAACAGAAGTTGTGCCAGTTGTTGACTTCATATCATGATCTAGCCTATGGTGTTAAAGGTTATTAACCGACCCTCATCATCACCATCATTATCTAAGCCTCAGTCCCGACTATGTTGGGGTCGGCTACATGGACACTTTGTTTCCATTCAGCTCTATCATGGACCATATTCTGGTTAAGATGTAGAGATTCAAAATCTTTCTTTATAAGCTCATTCCATGTTAATTTAGGCCTTCCTCTTCTATTTATTGTGCTTGACTCAATAACATTGTTTCGTATCGGCATTAGTCGATCTGTGTTGCATATGTCCGTACCATCTAAGTCAGTCCTCGCGCAACTTGTCCTCAATGCTCGTCACCCCCACTTTATTTCTGATATAGTCATTTCTCAGGCGATCTTTTCTTGTCTTCGCACACATGCATCTCATCATACGCATTTCAGCCACATACATCTTGTTGAGACCTTGTTTCTTTACCGCCCAACATTCACTCTCGTACAGTATGGTTGGTCGTATAACTGTTCTATAAAACTTACTTTTTAACTTGAGAGTGATTTTCCGATCACATAAAACTCCAGTTGCCCTCCATTTCAACCATCATGCAGTGACCCTGTGATAAACGTCATTTTGAACAACTATCTTTCATTAACCGATCCTTCATTTCTTAAACTCCATGTAGCATGTGGTAGTTTTATTTCCTTATAAAAGGGAGCAGCAAAATAGGAAGATATAACTACCCTAGGATACAGACGAATCACTTGCAGAGCTACATTAGAAAGTTTTGACACCAATGATTAGATTCCGGTATTGGGAAAATTTTCTAGTTCCTTAAATGCAATTGGCCTAAAAATATCTAGAAAACCTGAGTAGGGTTAGATATGCCTTTCTTTGTGTTATTGTGATTTCACAAAACTTACGATTTTCAGTTTTCCCGCACCGTTTTGTACTTGTATTAATTAAATGGTACAACAATTTTGGGTTGATCAATGAAGGGCATGATATGAAAGGATATTTGCTTCTTTAGCAGCATTGAGTTTATTGTACTGTTAGCAGGTAAAGGGGCATGGATGGCCTGTTGATTAAGTTGAACGGTCACTAGTGAAGCAGTCCAGGTTTGAAACATAAAACTATCCGTAATTTACCTCCCTGCCATATACGTGGTTTCTGCTGTTAGTGGACAGCTGGGGTCACCCTCACCCCCTACTATTACAAAAAAGTTTGTAAGCAATAATGCGCTGAGTGAGTCTCATCAGACATTATTATCATCTACATTGCGGATGTTTGTGATGCTTCTTCAATTTACCTCCTCTTACTATTGCATACGCTTAAAGAAATTCATTTTCCTGGCCAACATGGACATAATGTCAAGGCTTGTTGCTACTTAATTCTAGAAGTGCACTAACTTTTAACTTTCATGCTTATGATATCAACATCATAGAGTTTAGCCAGCTTCTTGCATTATTTCACTCACGAAGCATCTTTATGCCTTGAATGGTTTTGTGCAAATACTTATGTGATATTTTTCAGATCTTGAACAGTTAAAATTGTAAATTGGTAATCAACCAAACTACTGGGAGCCCCACGCAACTGATCCACCAATAAGAATACTTCTATGCTCAGTAGCTATTATAATGTACAATCAATATTTGGGTTTGAGCATACATCAATGGATACATGAACCTTTCCTATTACGCAAGTTTTCTTTACTTCTTTCATTTGTTTTGTTTGAAAAATAGCGAGATTAATTTTCTCTTTGTAACTGTGACATGATCACATGACAAGTATAAAATGAAGACCCAAATAGAGCTGAATCCAAATGTAGAATCTATGTAGCTAACCCCAAACTTTAAGGATTCAAGTCCAAATGATTATGATGACATGACAAGTATGAAGTCAAGAAGGAAATGGAAATATGTAGAAGTTGAAATGCATCTGGCTAACCGAACAAGGAGAAAACTAATGAGAACTATTTTGACTCTTGAACCTAGTTTTAATATGTAAAACTTCACATAATATTATTCCCCTCAACACTCCCCCAAGTTTAAACGTCAGAGAATTCCATGATCAAATGAAAATACATCTGCCTTGCCTAATTAGGAGAAAACTAAAGAGACTATTTTAACTCTTGAATCTGGTGATCATATGTAGAACCTTACACAATATTATTCCCCTCAACGCTCCTCTAAGTTCGAACGTTGGAGAATTCCAGGATCAACTTGGATCCACAAAATCAAACTCACACATATAAGCAGTCACCTCTGCACCCTGAAGCATGAACTGTAAAGTGCTAGACCCAGATTTTTTCATTCAACAAAATCCAATACCGTTACTGGATTGCATTAAAAGTTTACACACGACATATGACTGACACACATGTGAATGTTCACAACATTAATCAAACAACATCAAACCGATATATATTTAAAAATACACAACTTGTTTCAATTTTGTTTGTTAAGTGTAAATATGATAACTTGTTACAAGTTACATTTTTATAGTGTGTATTGCAGAAGTACATGTACCATGGTTGCAGGATCTACACAAAGTTACACTTATCACTTGCTCAATTTACAACTCATCTTCTGCATCCCAGCTATTGCATCCCAATTGACTCAGAACTTAAATTCATAAATTCAAAATAAACAAATAATCAACACAGATGTGTTGGGTAACAGTAGCTTGCAATATTTTATATTTTCATTGATAAACCATTAATTCATTAGGTCATAGAATTTATATGATTGGCAGTAAAAGCATATATTTTGCAAAACCACAAACTCACACTATCATCATTTTATCTTGGACCTTCTTATTGTGGGTGATCCCTTTCTAGAGTTTAGCTTAGTACATGTCCTCATACTAGAGTCTTTCTTCGTAAAGAGCTTCAGGTCTATACTGGTACTCAACCAAATCTCACATAAATAAACATGCATATCTGTGGACACCACCTTATGGACATCGCACATCCTTTTGTCCATTTTGGGCCGCTAACTCCTCAGTCCATGACATGTGAGGGTTACCCTGCTCCCAACGACCACAGCCTGCCCTTGCGTTCAATGATCCTAACAAGTTATTCCTTTCCCTCAGCATCAACATGTTGTGTGTCCTCTTTGCACCTTAGGGTATTTCATACTTCTTATTAGCATCAACCTCACACGTCTCATGTTGACATGTTGTCACCACCTAAGACACCAACCACTATGATTTGATCTGAAATGACTACAATCATGGCCCACGAGGCCCAAGTATTTGCAACAATCATTATGGCCACTTCATCAGCCATCTTAGCTCGTTCCACCTTCCCATTACGACATCACTCATAAAGTCTGATGAGTGTGCCCACTTTTGATGGGCAATTGGACTCGAGGCATTTTCGATTGGACTTCCAATATGAAGAACTCCTTTGATTGATGTAACATGATTGATTCCCAACACATGATTCAGATTTAAGTTGTAGGGCTCAACCAAATGGTATTGGCAAAGAATCTAGTGAGATATAAAACACTTTGGTCATCTTGAGATCCTATTTTGGTATGAGATGAAGACCAAATTGCGTGAATGACATGGTCCTTCCCAACACCAACACCAACTTCTAGATGCATGGATGAACCTCAAATAGGGATATATGTCAGTCTAAGAACACATAGAAAATCTGTCAAAAACAACTGTCTTCCTATATCTTAGGAAAGGTAAAAATCTTGTGCCCTATATATAGGAGGCAATATAGGGAAGCGAACAAAAAACCTAACAGGTCTATTATGCTTAGGCCCATGTTGCAAGAGACTTAAGTAAAAAGGAAAAGATAAAATAGGAACAATAAGAATACACCAACTATATATAAATATATCTTAATATTCCCTCTCAAGTTGGAGCATAGATGTCATGTCAACCATGGCCATTTTGTAGCACAGTTCCTCAACCGTTTTTCAAAGAGAGGCTTTCTAAATATTGCAATTTGCTCTTGTGTAGATAGGAAAGGAGTAGTGATCTTCTTGACCAACACAACATCGCGGAGGTAGTCTACCTCAATATGCTTGAAGTTTGGTACTTTAAAAAATAAAATAAAGAAAACGGAAAGACTTCTTGGGGAAGAACAGAAGAAATGGCCTGACGGGAGGACACTCCAAAGATGTGAGGAACTGGCTAAAGAACTGGAACAGCTTCACCGCGATGATGAGTCCTACTGGTATGCTAGAGCAAGGGTAAAGGAAATGAAGGAAGGTGATAAGAACACTGCTTACTTTCATAATAAAGCTTCACAGAGACAGAAGAAGAACAACATTGTGGGACTGAAGGATGGCAGCGGCATATGGAGGACGGAGGATAAAGATATCTTGGGCATCATTGAAAATTTTTTCCAGAAGCTTTTCCAGGCAGGACAGACAGTGGGCATGGAGGCGGCTATGGCAGGGGTGGAAAATAAAATTAATGGGGTCATGGTAGGGGCGCTTGAGGCTGATATGAGTGAGGAGGAAATCAAAGAGGCGGTCTTCCAAATGCACCCAAACAAGGCGTCGGGGCCGGATGGGTTGAAGCCCATGTTTTATCAGAAATTATGGAATGTGATAGGGAAAGACGTGGCTAATTACATAAAAAGTTGGTGGAAAGGAGAGCACTCGATTCAGGGTTTCAATGATACATTGGTGGTCCTAATCCCAAAGATAAAGAAGTCGAAAGTTGTAGCTGATTTCAGGCCTATCAGTCTGTGTAATGTCATATACAAAATTGCTACCAAGGTGTTGACGAATAGGTTGAAGTTGTACATGGATAGGATTATATCTGAAAATCAAAGTGCATTTGTGCCGGGAAGAATGATTACGGATAATGCTCTTATTGCATATGAGTGTTTCCATGCTATGAAGGGAGGTAAAGGGGGAAACAAGGGGCATATTGCTTTGAAGCTTGATATGATGAAAGCGTACGACAGAGTTGAATGGGGCTTTCTGGAAGGAATCTTGGGGAAGTTTGGCTTCAGCGGTAGATGGAGGGATAGGGTATTATATTGTGTTTCGTCTCTCACACTTTCACAGCCAATGGGGAAAGATCAAACACCTTCCAGCCTTCACGAGGATTACGCCAGGGTGACCCGCTTTCTCCCTATCTTTTTATTCTTTGTGCTGATGTTTTTTCCACCCTCCTCAACCTTGCGGTAAATGCGAATACCATCCATGGTATGAGCATCTGCCGGGGGGCCCCTCGGATCTCACACTTGTTTTTTGTAGATGATTGTATCTTGTTTGGTAGAGGGACAAGGAATGAATGCCTGAAAATAGCTAAAATTGTCAGCCAGTACGAGCAGGCATCAGGTCCAAAAGTTAATATCTCTAAGTCTGAAATTGCTTTTAGCAAGAAGATACCAAGGTGCAAAAGAGATGAGTTGCGGGATATCTTAGGGGTGAAGGAGGTGGACAGACAGGCATTCTACTTGGGTCTCCCTACGGCTATGGGGAGGTCAAAGAAAAAGGTGTTCGAGTATATAAAGGAGAGGGTGGGCGTCAAGCTACAAGGGTGGAAGGAGAAGTTACTTTCAAAGTCGGGGAAAGAAGTTCTCATCAAGGCAGTGGTTCAAGCGATCCCGACATACGTCATGAGTATTTTTCAGCTACCGGTAGGTCTTATTGATGAACTGAACTCTATGGTGGCACACTTCTGGTGGGGAGCGAGAGCGGGGGAGAGGAAGATCACGTGGGTCTGTTGGGCGGGTCTGTGCAAATCAAAAAGAGAATGAGGCATGGGCTTTAGAGATATGGCGGTCTTCAACCAGGCGTTGCTTTCCAGACAGCTATGGAGGCTCTATTCTAAACCAGAGATACTGGCGGCAAGGTTCTTGAGAGCAAAGTACTATCCAAACAACACTATTCTTGAGGCACGCCTTGGCCTAATCCTGAGTTACACATGGCACAACTTATGGGGGGCAAAAGTGTTATTTATGGAGGGAGTCATGAGGCGAGTTGGAAACGGAAAAAGCATAAATATCTGGGCCGATAGGTGGTTTGATGAGGAGTACGTTGACATGTAGGCGGCTAGAGCAGGTGTTGATCCAACGCTATGCATGGTGAGCGACTTGATGGGGGACACTAGTTGAGAGTGGAATGTGGATAAACTACTGGAGGTGTTTCCCAGGGAGGTGGCTGCAAGGATTATGAATATTCCTTTGTCTAACAGGGAGATTGAGGACAGTGTTTTTTGGTGGCCAAACAAGGATGGGATGTTCACGGTGCGGTCAGCTTATTGGTAGTGGGAATGTTAGGGAGCAGGGGCATGCGCAGGCGGGATAGACAGGTTCCTCATGAGATATGGAAATTTATATGGAACATGAAATGGCCCTCAAAGCTATCTCATTTCCTGTGGAGATTGACGTAGGGAAGCTTAGCAACTAAAGGGAGGTTACGAGATAGATATGTCACGGCAGATGGCACTTGCCCAATATGTACAACAAATGAAGAAACTATTCAGCATATGCTCGGACAGTGCACGGGAGCAGAAATAGTTAGACAGATAAGCTGGTTGGATAGCTCGATATGCCTGGACTCGGGAGGAAACTTGCATGATGATTTGCTTGCTCTTTGGGATAGTTGTACGATGGAAGAACTGGATGAACTTATGGCTGTTTGGTGGACGATATGGACCTGCCGAAACAATAAGATCTTCCAGGATGAAGCACCTTACCCCCGCCCAATCCTACAGTCTTATAGGGACATGTTAGCCGAATACCGAAAGACAAATGGCGGTGGGGGAGCAGCACACAGCAGCAACGGGATGGTGGACCGGACGGACAATGTGGGTGTAAGGGTGACAAAGGCGAACGCTCTTGGCGAGATGGGCGTAGACAGCAGCTGGTCATGGTTGCATGTCGACGCTGCGACTAGGGGAGAAGAAGGCTGCGGATTGGGGGTTGTGGTGCGGGAAGGTAGGGGCATCTTTGTGGGCGCAACACAAAGGAAAGTGTGGGCGGAGTGGACCTCGGACATAGCGGAAGCCATGGCAGCTAGGGAAGGAGTGCAACTCGCACGGAGGGTGCTGGATAATGAAACCAACTTGGTTTTATGCTCGGACTTGTTGAACCTGATCAACGCCTTGAAGGACGTGAAGAAAAGGTCGGACTACGTAGGGATGTTGGCTGAAGATATTTGTCTTCTTTTTTTTTCCTTTCATTCTGTTCGTTTTGTCCATGTTAAAAGGACTTACAACTCGGTGGCCCACCTGATTGCAAGGAGGCATTAGATTTAGCTAGTCAAGTTAGGCATTGGTCTTCACTGCCTACAAGATGGAAATCTACAGCTGAAGATGATGTATTCTTTGTACCATGATTTTATATGAATGAAAGGCGGTGTCTTCAAAAAAAAACAATACATTGAGATAGCATAAGGGATAGGAAATCTAAAGTCAGTAAAAATAGATTTGATCTATAACATCTCACGAGTAGCATGTGTCATTTCACGATACTCTGATTCTGCACTGGATTTGACAACACATTATGTTTCTTACTTTACCGAGTAACCAAATTGCCTCCTACAAAGGTACAATAGCAGAGGTAGATCTCCTGTCAGACTTAGTGATAAGATCTCAACGTGAATGTGCTCAGAGTGACACAACAAACTCAATGCATGATCAAATAAGTCATGATGGAAACGTGATGTATGAGTTAATTCAATGGATGACTAGAAAATACTCGAGTATCTCACGCTGGAGATAAAATACTTTTTTTTGCAGAGACTCATCATATAGAGGGGAACTTCAAGGAACTTAGAAGCACAAAAAGTTCAGATGTACATATGCATGGGACTATATACACCATTTTGTAACTATGTAATGTATGTCGGTGTGCATGTGTAAGAGTGTGAGCACACAAATGTGGTGTATGGGAGCATGGCCGTGTGTGTGATTTGACACACATGCCCCCTTGAGGACCTACAACACCCCTATGTACCTACATAATGTGGGGTGAGCATGTGAATGTGTATGAGTACGTGCACGTGCAGGCAGTGTGTGCGTGCACCTTTGTGCAATATGTGTCATTTCATTTGTGCTAAATGTTCAAGCGAAGTGGTAATAAGGTGCCTCAACGTGATGCCATTCAGGATTATTTATTAGGTTAGTAGTGATTATATTCTTCTAAGAATGTTAATATTAATAGATAAATGAAAAGAAACCTTATCAAGACACAGGTTCCAAAATGTCGCTAGAGCCTCATATTTTCACCGATACTGTTATTAGGTCACTAGTAAGGATCAGGTACAGCTAACAAGTGTGATTTTACCTTCAATTAATCTCAACAAAAGTATTGGATAACTTAGGGTTTTGTACTTTATACGACCAACATTGATTAGTGTAGACAAAGCTGCTGATACTTATAAGAAATTTTCTTTAGAATGTTTTGCTTTTTTAATCTTTATTTTCAACTTATATAATACCTTTTGAAATTGTTCATAATAACTTTATTTAAAACATTTGATAAACGGATTATAAACCCAACAAATCCTATACCCAACCAAACAACGACCAGAACCACAACTTCGGTTCAGATGTAACTTGCACTCTCTTGGTCATTATTTGTACGTGTTACCCTCGGAGCATTCATTGATGACCCAACTACTCTTAGGTCAAACTCGATATGTGTATTATTGTTGCACTAGTATATACAATGTAAAAGAAGAAGAAAAACAACAAACACGGTACGTGAATATGGATACTTTTGTATTGGGGGTTGAGGTCCAATGCCGAGTGGCTAGTGTACAACAACAATAGTTTTTATATTGATTAAATAAGAAAGAAGACGCAGTTCCTCGACTGTCTACTATTTGGCCATAGATAGACGACCTTTACATGTGTCAAAATAACAATATACGCATCACGAGATATAATGTAAAAGTTTCTCAAACAAATCACATACATAAAATATCAAGAACACCTTTACAGAACTTGCATATTGATTAAAATTCATTCGAATAAGAGTGACAACCTCCAAAGATTTTTCACTTTTCATTTCACCATTACAGAAATTGACCACATCTAAAAGACTCTTGAACAAGATCATCAGAAACAAGGTACTATGTGACACGGATAACAAATACCATCCTGAAGACATATATACATGTCCTTATAACTTAATATGGAAAATGAGATGTTCCACAAAATACATCATACACATTTGAATTATAGGACATAATAAAATCATGATCGGACTAAATTGGCAAAAGTGAGATTTCAACAGAACCACAATATGTATACTTTGTTGGACAAACAGAAGAGATCTTCTTCAGTTGTAGTTTCAATAAGCAGATATGACAAATATTTGTCCACATCCAATTATGCACATATGACATCTATGTATACACCATCAACTGGATCACTACAACCAAACAATACTCAACCATGCATTACGACACTCCAATCATGTCTTCCATCACCATGTGGACGATTTGGAATGAAAAAGAATATAGAACTTTTAAAAATAATATAGTCAAAACATATATTTTCTACAAGATTTTATAACAAATACTTATATAGACATTTTGTCATCTTACAGTTGATGCAGGCATAGGCTTTATCATTAGAGAAGTCAAAGCCATGCACCTTCTTAGCTTCACAGATGGTGAAACTGATAGGAAAAACTTCACCATGGAATACCTTTTGAAAGAGCACAACCTGGAGCCTGATTGATGATCAGTCATAGTTTATGCTACTACGTTGGCACAATTTTCTCTAGATGTTTGCTTTATTTGAGGCTATTTATGGGCGCCTCCCCCTCTATCAGAGAATCTTTTATCATCTATTTTTAAAGTGTGGCAACATTACCTCTAGTAACTTTATTACACAATTATAAAAAAAAATTATTACACACTTACTTGCCTATCTTGTATGGAACCGATTTCACATTATTGTATTAGTCTTAATATAATATATAAGAACTACTTATAAAAGAATCATATTCAAATACAAGCAAAGCTAGTTTTCTTGAATTCCAACTCAAAAAGATACTTCAGGCGTGTGCACCAGTTATATACATAAGCAGAACATTTCTTTATTGACTCCATTACTTTCTTGCTAAGTCCCAACTTGTGATTATTTCTGCATCACTGAGACTGATCTTGGATCTCAATAATCAGTTGGTCCTTTGTCCATGTTGTATTATTTCTAAGTCCTTGGTCAGGCGAACTTGTACCCTTTCACACCTCTTCATGAATAATAGGCAATCTTGGTCTCATAGAAGCCTACATATTCTACCATGTACGAGATCAGAAACTCAAATTTCAAGTAAATGCAATTTAAGGTACAAGTATGACGCTCATGTGGATTTAATCACATATGATTAAATGTTTGTATGGAGTCAATCCAATTTGAAAAAGTCAAACATATATGGTCCAATTTTTCTTTCACCTACAACATGGACAAAAGTGTTGACAAAGGACTTAAAAAAACTAATTAAAAACGTTGTCAAGCAGCTAAATGTAGACATCTGGAAAATATGAATGGCAACATCTTTTCTTTTATTTGCATGTCACTAGACTTATAAATTTCTAAATAAAGCAAGAAGGATATGATATTGACGTGATTTATTATCGCACTAACAAATCCACTCGGGGTTGAAATCCCAGAGTTTTTACAAAACCTTGTGCAATAATACCACCCGCAAGCGTATGGGTCTTATTCCAGTATAGTTAAGGATCAAATCCCAAGGGACAATATTTTTAAGAATCGTTGCTAGTCTAGTCCAATTCAAGTAAGGCTAATATTTAGAACACAGGTTTGATTTGAGTTTTACTATACTAATTGCAAGAAAGTAAAGAGTAGGATCTAAGTTGATTTTAGATTAATGATATGGAATCATTGGGATGGTCCCGAGTTTCACCGCCACTGCACATGCAAACACATCCAATCACAAAACATCCAGGCAAGATCTAACTATCCAAATAGAACTGTTGTGAATCCTCCCTGAGGGATGTTTAGGTTCGCGTAAGCATCACCTTAGGCATCAGATTTCTCGTCACCATCCGGGTCATGCACTTACGGTTCCGAAGATACAGATATCCAACTGAAGTTGTGGTCCCCATATACAGGTGTTAGGCACACAGAAGTGTTACCGTGGGCTAGATGACTCGTCCCCTCACGGATCATACAATCCCTTTCTATTTCTAGTCAGGGAGTCAACCGTGTTGATTGAAATCATATCCTACATATTGAAGTTCTCACAACATAGGAAAGAACAAGATAAAAGTAAGTAGTTGATCAAGCTACAAGCAATCATCAACGATTAACAATGAAATGAAAAGTTATATACATTGCCTTGGAATTTTAAAATGAAAGAACAGAAAGCATGCGCAGCGGGGCTAGTCCCCGCACCCCAGCGAAAAGTAACTACTCACTCATGATGCGAGAAATAAGAAGAATAAGATAGAGGGAATATTCCTCCATGAGCATGATGCAGAAGGTAGTCGCAGCTCGATGAAGATGATGTGGACTTCTACGTTGTGTCGGAGCAGATCTGGACGAGGAGGAAGAACCACCAAGGCAGACCAGGCAGATCTTCTTCTCCACCTTCTCTCTCATCTTGACCTCCTTGCTCGAAGCAAGAGGTGCAGTAGGTGAAGTGACAATGGTATGGATGTATGTGGATGGATCTGGATCAAATCTTGCATTTGGGCAGCCTGACGGCGTCCCAGATCCGATGCCCAAAGGAGAACCCTACTGGTCCTATTTATAGGCTCAAATGGGGTCTTCACATTTTTGGTGTGAGACCACTTTACATGGTTTTGTAAACCGTTAAATTCTTCACAGTTTGGTATTCTTAACGGTTTGGGTCTCTGTCCATACGGTCTTGGAGAAAACGGTTTGGGTCTCACGTTCATAGGTTTGGAACAACCGATCTTAGCTTCTCACAATCGTCGTCCAAACAGTTTTGGAAACTGATCGTGACCTTGCGGTCTATAGTCCTCACGGTATTGCGTTTGTTGCCTCAAACAGTCTTCAGTAGGCGATCATCCTCACGGTCACAGGGTGAACGGTTTCCGCGCCTATGGGTCCTCAAGTCAGCGGCTTCCCATTCCTGGCTTCATGGTCTTGCGTATCATTGGCCTCCAATTGGTCTCGGATTCACAGTCTCGGGCAAGCAGTTTTGGAGAACGAGAGGGGCAGACCGTGAGGGCGGTGGTCGCGATGAGCAAACCGTGAGCAGGTGCAGCTTGTCAGGATCGAGAAGGAAGGTGGTGGAGGTCGACAGTGAGTGCTGTGAGTCAAGGGTTGCTAGGGCTGGAGGGCAGGATCGTCAGGTGGAGTAGATGAGGAGGAGGCAGGATCGTGATGGGAAGGGAGTAGATCTGTGGCGGATGGATGAAGAAGGGGAGGAAGAAAGAGACCATGAGGAAGCATTACAGGTTGTAGGTGGTGAATAGCAGGTGTCTTCGTCGTTAACGGAGAGAGGACGAGAGGACGGTGAGGGATCCACGGCTAAGGTTGCAGGTCCAGGTGGGAGCAGCGTCAGGACTAGAAGGAAGAGGGAGGCGAGGGAGGTGGTGATGTTCCCTGCGGGTCTGTGGATCGCTAGGGTTGTGAAAGGGAGCAGGGTTATAGTTCGGACGGGAGGAAGAAGAAGACGGAGGACGAGGGCCAACCGATCTTGGCGCGAGCAGGGGCTCCATACGGTTTGAGGGTCGTGACTGCTCATATGGTCTTAAGACCGTATAGAGGGGGGGAGGCTAGAAACTGTTAGGGAAAGTAAAAGGGTGAAACCGTTAGGCAAGACCAAGTAAGGTCAAGACCGTTAGGGCAAAAACAGGGAGAGGAAACCACAAGGGCAGGTTGCATGGGTGAAAATGAGAGGTCTAAGATGTTGAGGAAGGTGGATTAGGGTTAAATGGAGATGGTTTTGATGGTGAAGTTGATGAAGATAAAGGTGTAATAAGTTTGCAGTTTCGAGACCAATTGATCAAAACCGGTTGAGAAGAACGAATGGGCAAACTGTTTGGTCAAGACCGATTAATTAGACCGTTTGGTCAAGACCAAGGCTGAGAGGATCTTGAGTAGAGGTAAGTTCCAGTTTATGGTTCGACCTCATCATATTTTGCATAAAAATCAATATAAACTCAATTAATAATCTTGGTAAATGAACCAATTAAGTAATTTTGCATTTTACAAGATTTAGTAGATGAAAGTGAAAGCATTGAGTCAAAATTGGCCCCAGATGGCGACTTAAAATCATGATGAATATGCATTCATCAAAATACCCCGAACATAAACTTTGCTTGTCCTCGACACAAAATCTGAGATAGTTTCCAAATGAATACTTTCAACTCGTGTAGTTGTCTCATCTTCACATCACGATTGTTTCCATTCTACTTAGCATGACTAAGCATCTCAAATTCCTGAGATCACTAAACACATCTTACAATATCTTCGTTCCTGAGTTTGTTTTCCAACATCATTTCCTCCTCACTTTTTTCCTACAATAAGCATGTCAAGGAGTTTTGTAAGAGTCCAGAGATACCCGCAGAACAACAAGTATGTACCTGATCTGACATTGGAGTTTTTCAAGATAGTGGAGGCATTCATTGTGCGTTTAGGTAGAAAAGGGAGTGAAGGGTGGTATGGAAGGAAGAAATAAATCTCTCCTCTATTCGAATCGAGATTTTTATTATATGTCTTGCAATTTCATTTATTGCATTTTTTTATGTGAATCTTTCCTCTATTCGACTCGAGATTGCATTTTCTTTTTGTGTGTACATCGACATATTTTCTTGGTGGTACGCCCCTATTTATTAGCGAGGGGTATGGAAGAAGCGGATATAGAGGGAGGTGATGTCCACCCCGACCTTGGGTTTGGCACTATTTTGGCTATTTTTGTTTCTTTTGATGGACGGAGGGGTACAAAGATGATAGAAGAAGTGTAGAAGAGAGTTCAGATCAGAATGCAACTTGATTTACAATTCAGTGCACCGGGTCGTTCTCTTTATCGTACTCTGCTCAAATAATGACTTGATGAGGATCCGGTGAAGATTCCATGTTATTGTTCCACTTATCAGTTAGGAAGCATGACGTGTTTGATCCATATCAGTTTGACAGACACTTGCCATTTTTGTAGAGGGATCATGATGTTAGGATTCATAAGCTTCACAAGATGATTTCAATAAATAGGCTAGTTTTCAAAAAATGTCCCTTTTGAGGATCTACTTCGAATAAGGAGCGTATAATGATTCAAAATGCATAGAAATAAAAACTAGACGATTAGGTAATGGCTTTTATTGAAACAGAAAATGTCAACATTTCATCAAGTTTCTGTTCAATTTCTTTGAAAACTTTAACATTTTTGATAATTTTGATCAAAAATGCAACGATGAAATCTTAAGTCTGAAATAGATGGGTGAAGGTGGAAGGTAAATTACGTACCACCCACCCTCCACCCCGAACTTAGAAATTTGCTCATCCCGAGCATACTCTAAATTTGAGATGGAGGAGAACATTAATTCCGGTTGGACCACAAGGTGTGGTTGTGTTCCAGTCAGCGTGCGTCCTCCATCTAAAAATCTCAAAAATGAAGACTAATCAGAACTTAAGGCAGCATCTTACAATGCGATTTTTATTTAGTGCAAAATTATCTAAAAGGTAAAACAAAATTAAGGAAAATTTCTAATTCAAAATTAAAAGTAAAATGAATTTATTGATCGGGTTGCCTCCCGACAAGCGCCTTTATTTTATGTCAATGGCTCAACTGAATCCTTCAATTTTATGGTAGATATGTTGGATGGGTGAGTTCCAGCATTGCTTTGGTGCCTATGTCAGTTGAGGTGAAATATCTCTTCAAGTGTTGACCATTAGCTACAAATTTGCTTGACTTTTCACTCCATAAAGAGAAATCACCATGTGGGTACATGCTCTTGACAATGTAAGGTCCAAAATAGCGAGAAAGGAGTTTCCCTGGTAATAACTTCAGTCTGGAGTTGAACAATAGAACTTGGTCTCCCACTTGTATGTCCTTTCTTTTCAGATGACCATCGTGCCAAAGTTTGGTGCGTTCTTTGTAGATTCGTGTATTCTCATAAGCTGTCATCTGGAGTTCTTCTAGCTCCTGAAGTTGCAAAATCCTGGCTTGGCCTACTTTCTTCATATCAAAATTCATTTGTTTTACTTCCCACCATGCTTTGTGTTTGAGTTCTACAGGCAGGTGGCATGACTTCCCATAGATCAATCAAAATGGTGTAGTTCCGAGAGGAGTCTTAAAAGCAGTTCGGTAAGCCCACAATGCGTCATTGATTTTTACTGACCAATCCTTTCGGTTGCAGCCTACTGTCTTTTCCAAGATAGCCTTGAGTTGACAGTTATAAACCTCTACCTCCCCACTTGTCTGGGGATGGTAGGGTGAGGCTACCTTGTGTGTTACACCATATTTCCTCAGCAAGGCTTCAAAACTTCTTTCTAGAAAATGAGATCCTATGTCGGATATCACAGTGTGTGGGACTCTGAAATGGGGAAAAATAATATCTTTGAACATCTTGATGACGGGTTTGGAATTGCTAGTGATGGTTGGTATGGCTTCAACCCATTTTGAGACGTAATCCACCACCACTAGGATGTAGGAAAATCCATTTGAAGATGGGAATGAACCCATGTAGTCCACACCCCAAACATCAAATATCTCGACTTCTTGCCACAATTTCAATGGCATCTCATCTCTCTTTGTTATATTACACATTCTTTGGCACTTGTCACATGATAAAACAAAGTTGTAGGAATCTTTGAATACGGTTAGCCAAAAGAATCCACATTGCAAAATCTTCAAAGTTGTTTTCTTAGAACTCATATGGTCTCCAACTGGGTCTGAGTGACATTGCTCTAAAATAAGTTGAGCTTCTTCTTCAGCGATACAACATCTGTAGAGGTCATCAACACAGAGCTTGAAGAGGTACGGCTCATCCCAGTGATACTGCTTCACATCATGCATGAATTTCTTCAGTGCATTTTCTGTGCATTCAGGATGGACGACACCAGCGGCGAGGTAGTTCACATAGTCTAAGTACCAAGGGGTAGCTTCTGAAACTTTCATTAGTTAGCATCCGGAAGAGAATAGTTAATTGGGATCTTCTCAGTTTCCAATGTGTGGATGAGACTTAGGTGGTCTGCTACAACATTCTCTGTACCCTTCTTATCTCTTATCTCTAAATCAAATTGTTGCAAGAGGAGAATCCATCTTATCAACCTGGGTTTTACATCTTTCTTCGCCAGGAGGTAATAGATAGTGGCATGATCTGTGTAGACAATGACTTTAGAACCAATGAGATAGGATTTGAACTTGTTAAAGGCATACACAACTGCAAGGAGTTCCTTTTCAGTAGTTGTGTAGTTCCTCTGAGCTTCGTCAAGGGTCTTCGATGCATAGTAGATCACATAATGTTTCTTCTCTATACATTAGCCTAAAACCGCACCCACAGCATAATCACTGGCATCACACATAATTTCAAATGGGTGATCCCAATCGGGAGCTCTAGTGATGGGTGTTGTTGTAAGGGCATGATTCAGGTTATTGAAACTCTTGACACATTCTTCATCAAAATGGAAGTCAGTGTCCTTTAGCAACAAATTCATCATCAGCTTGGTTATCTTGGAGAAATCCTTTATAAACTGTCTGTAAAAGCTGGCATGACTAAGGAAAGTGTGAACTTCTCTTACATTTGTCGGGATAGCGAGTTTGGAAATCACTTTGATTTTTGCTCTATCTACTTCGATACCTCTACAACTGACTCTATGGCCAAGGACAATTCCTTCCCTTACCATAAAGTGACACTTCTCCTAGTTCAACACGAGATGTACTTCTTCACAACATTTAAGTACAAGGGAGAGGTGCTTCAGGCATGAGTCATATGAATCTCCATATACGGAAAAATCATCCATAAAAACTTCCATGATAGTTTCAGTGAGACCAGCGAATATAGTTGCCATGCAATGTTGGAAAGTTGCAGGCGCATTGTAGAGACCGAATGGCATCCTTCTAAAGGCATATGTTCCAAACGGGCAAGTAAAAGTTGTTTTCTCTTTGTCATGTGGATGTATAGGTATTTGATAGAATCCAGAGTAACCATTGAGATAACAGAAATATTCTTGGTGGGCCAACCTTTCTAAGACTTGATCAAGAAAAGGCATCGGGAAATGATCCTTATGTGTCGCCTTGTTCAGCTTCATGTAATCAATACACATCCTCCACCTGGTAACTGTTCGAGTGGAAATGAGTTCATTGTCTTCATTCTGTATCATAGTAGTTCCACCTTTCTTCGGGACAACATGCACGGGACTCACCCATGGTGAGTCATATATCAAATAAATTATTCTAGTAGTGAGTAGTTTAATGACTTCTCGACGGACTACTTCCTTCATGTTTGGATTAAGCTTTCTTTGATGTTCCACGGTTGGCTTGTGATCTTCCATCATGGAGATTTTGTGCATGCAAAGTGCCTGACTCACCCCGGTGAGATCACTCATCTTGTATCCAATGGCTTTTCTTCTTTCCTTTAATTCTGTCAGGAGTTTATCTTCTTGTTCGGTTGTTAGGTCAAAATTTATAATGTCTGGGTAGACCTTGAGATCATCCAAAAATACGTACTTCAATCCCTCGGGTAGGGGTTTCATACCAGGGGCTTCTAGTTTCTCACTTAGTTCTTCAGTAACATTCACAGCCTTGAATTCTTCAAATTTGGCTTTAGGATCTTCTTCAGCAGTGTCGAGGTGGTGAACAAAATTTTTCAATTGTTTGTCAACTAAACTTTCTGCATTTGGATTAGTCAGAGCCACTTCTAAAGGATCTTCTTGTTCATAATCCTCTTGTGTTAGGAGTGACATCTGCTCTATGCACTCAATCAAGTAGACTTCTTCTTGCATTCTTGGTCTTCGCATACTTTGAAAAACTTTGAACTTGAGAGTTTCTTTGCCTAGTCTGAGTAGCAAGGTTCCTACTTCAACATCAATCAGAGCTCTTGCAGTGGCAAGGAATGTACGACCAAATATGAGAGGGTATCTGGCGTCTTCTTTTATGTCCATAATGACAAAGTCACACGGAACATAGGAATCTTTGCCTATCTTGATAGGTACATCTTCAATGATTCCCAAGGGAAGAGTCACGGTGTTATCTACAAGCTGTATGGTCATGCCAGTCGGGAGCAGCTCAGCAAACCCTAGCCTTTTACAAAGTCTAAGATCGGCCAATCCTTTCTTACATGAAGATTCGTCGATATGGCATGAAATCCCAAAGGATCCTGGATCTTTCTACTTCTTTGGCATCTTGCTCTGAATAATGTCAAAAGTGGTCGTTGCTAACTTGACTGTCTCATATTATTCAGTTATATACTTCCTTATAAGGAGAGACTTTAAGTACTTTGTCCATGCTGGTATTTCTTCCAGCGCATCAAGAAAGGGTATATCAACATGGAGTTCCTTCATGGCTTCTTTGAACTTGTTGAATCGAGTGTCAGGCTTTGTATGCCTCAAACGAGCTGGGAAAGGTATACAAGGCTTGTACACTGGCACGTCTGGCTCAGGTGTTTCTTCAACTTCTGTAACGGTAGGTTCTTCAGAACTTGCCTTGTCTGGTTTATCAGCAGTTACTTCCCTTTTTGGTTGGGACTCAGGTGTTGTAAAGTCTTGGACAATCATAGAGTCATCCTCATCTGCAATAACCATAGGTGTCTTGACAAGAGGATCAGAATAACCTTTTACAAACTAGGTGGTGACAGCCTTTAGTTGCTCAGGGTGCTTAGGATTGTTCTCTGGTTGGCCAGCAAAAGTTCCTGCAGGTGGCTTCATGCTAGCTGCAAGTTGAGCTAATTGAGTTTCAATTGCCTTCTGATGGGCTTGCTGGTTAGCTATCATAGTCTGTTGTGATTGTAGCATCTTTTCAATGGATGTTAGCTTGTCATCAGATGATATGGGGCTGGCTTGTTGCCCTTGTTGTTGGTTCTGGTAAGGGACTTGGTTGGGATTCTAGAACTGAGAATTGTTCTGATAATTGTTGAAATTCTTGTTCGGAAAGTTACCCCTAAAGTTCCCTTGATTCTCAAAATTTTGTTGTTGGTTATACTAGAATCCGGGTGGTCCTCATTGTTGATTATTTGAACTAAGTTGTCGTGAGTTTTCCGCTCTTGAAGGATTTCCATATTGAAAACCAGGATGGTTCCTATTCTATTTCAGATTGTAATATCATTAACTAAGGATGGTGTTGATAGCATTAAGATTTTCCATTTGACCATTTTCTCCTTGGCCATAAACGTTGCTTAGAACAACATCATAGAGAACATTGCAGGCTAGTGTAGAATGATCAGTGTCTTTACATGCTTTGTAGAACAATGAAGTTGACTTGATCTATTCTTGTTGTTGTGGGAGTGAGTGTCTTCTTTCATAGGCAACAATAGATGATTCAATATGGTCTTTCTTGGTAACTAAGAGTTTGAGGGTTTCAATGATAGACTTGTACTCCAGAATAGCTTCATCCATACCCACCTTCAATACTCCTTTGCCTACAGATCTACCGCAATTAGCTTGATTTTCAGCTCCTAGGGTGACAACTTTCCATGCGTTGTCATAACTTTGACGCATGAAGTTACCACCAGATAAGGAGTCTAAGAACCTCTTGATGTCGTCATCCACACCCCTATAGAAGATCTCGATGAGTTGATTCTTAGGAATGCCATGGTGTGGACACTTGCATAGAAGCTCTTTGTATCTTTCCCATGCTTCAGCAAGGGATTCTCCAGGGACCTGAGTGAATTGGGTTATACGTCCCCTGATTTGATAGGTGAGAGAAGGAGGATAGAATTTCTCTAGGAAGACATTTTGAAGTTGTTCCCAAGTGGTGATGGGTTCACATTGCAAGGAATTGTACCAACTTATAGCTCTATCAGCAAGAGAATACTTGAAGAGACGGAGTCAGATAGCATCGTCGGATACTCCATTTTGCTTTGTCATAGCACAAAGATCAATAAACCTCAGAAGATGTTCCTGACTATCTTCTCCTTGCTTACCATAGAATGGGCTATTTTGAAGCAAGGTGATCCAATGTGCCCTTATTTCAAAATTTGGAGCATTGATAGGAGGAGGTTGTACTGGGTGGTGAACGTCAGTAGCTTTAGGGATTGAGAACTACCTAAGGTTTTTTTGTAGTTCTGCTGCTTGTGTTGTTGCTTGAGCTGCTCGGATCTCTGTTTCAACTGTAGCTCTGGCTTCTTACATAAGCCTATCTCTCTGTGCAGCAAGGGTTTGAGCAACCCTTCGAGCTATTTCTTCCTCTTGAGCCATTCTTACTTGGTTTTCTCTGTTCTAGTGATGAAAGGTTCTGTCTATCTCAGGATCAAAGCTAGCAGTGAGACCGGGACTATTTGTGCGGTGCATGTACTAGTCTTTGTTGGTACCTTGGATGGAAAGATTTTTTAGAAGTGAGTTTGACGGAGTAGAACTGAATTCAAGTAGATGATCGATTGTTTCAAAAGAAAAAGCAAAAACCTAGATTAGCCTTAAAAGAACTAGATTTGACTAACTGATTTCGTTGTCTTCGGAAACGGTGCCAGAATTTGACGTGGTTTATTATTGCACTAACAAATCCACTCGAGGTTGAAATCCCAGAGTTTTTACCAAAACCTTGTGCAATAATACCACCCGCAAGCGAATGGGTCTTATCGCAGTATAGTTAAGGATTGAATCCCAAGGGACAACATTTTTAAGAATCGTTGCTAGTCTAGTCCAGTTCAAGTAAGGCTAATATTTAGAACAAAGGTTTGATTTGAGTTTTACTAAACTAATTGCAAGAAATTAAAGAGTAGGATTTAAGTTGATTTTATATTAATGATATGGAATCGTTGGGATGGTCCCAAGTTTCACCACCACTGCACATGCAAGCACATCCAATCACAAAACATCCAGGCAAGATCTAACTATCCAAATAGAACTGTTGTGAACCCTCCCTGAGGGATGTTTAGGTTCACGTAATCATCACCTTAGGCATCATATTTCTCATCGATATTTGGGTCATGCACTTACGATTCCAAAGATACAGATATCCAACTGAAGTTTTTGGCCCCCTATACAGGTGTTAGGCACACAGAAGCATCATCGTGGGCTAGATGGCTCATCCCCTCAGAGATCATACACTACGACCTCAAGGAATCCCTTTCTATTTCTAGTCAGGGAGTCAATTGTGTTAATCGACATCCTATACAACATATTGAAGTTCTCGCAACATATGAAAGAACAAGATAAAAGCAAGTAGGTGAACAAGCTACAAGCAATCATTGACGATTAACAACAAAATGAAAAGTTATATACATTGCCTTGGAATGTTAAAATGAAAGGACAGAAAGCATGGGCAGCGGGGCTAGTTCCCGCACCCCAGCAAAAAGGAACTACTCGATCATGATGCAAGAAACAAGAAGAACAAGAGCGAGGGAAGATTCCACCATGAGCATTATGCAGAAGGTAGGCACAGCTCGGTGAAGATGATGCAGACTTCTACGTCGTGTCGGAGCAGATCTAGACGAGGAGGAAGAACCACCAAGGCAGACCGGGCAGATCTTCTTCTCCACCTTCTCTCTTATCTTGACCTCCTTTCTCGCAGCAAGAGGTGCAATAGGTAAAGTGGCAATGGCGTGGATGTACGTGGATGGATATGGATCGAATCTTGCGTTTGGGCAACCTAGCGGCATCTCGGATCTGATGCCCAAATGAGAACACTGTTGGTCCTATTTATAGGCTCAGATGGGGTCTTCACGTTTTTGGTGTGAGACCACTTTACACGGTTTTGTAAACCGTTAAGTTCTTCACGGTTTGGTATTCTGAACGGTTTGGGTCTCTGTCCATACGGTCTTGGAGCAAACAGTTTGGGTATCACATTCATATGGTTTGAAACAATTGGTCTTAGCTTCTCACGATCGTCGTCCAAATGGTTTAGGAAACTGATCATGACCGTGTGGTCTTCAATCCTCACGATCTTGCATTTGTTGCCTAAAACGTTCTTTAGTAGGTGATCATCCTCACGGTCTCAGGGTAAACGGTTTTCGCACCTATCGATCCTCAAGTCATCGGCTTCCCATTCCTAGCTTCACAGTCTCAAGGATCATTGGCCTCCAATCAGTCTCGGCTTCACAGTCTCGGGCAAGCGGTTTTGGAGAATGAGAGGGGTAGACCGCGAGGTTGGTGGTCATGATGAGAAAACCACAAGCAGGTGCGGCTTGTTAGGATCGAGAAGGAAGGTGGTGGAGGTCGATAGTGAGTGATGCGAGTCGAGGACCGCTAGGGCTCGAGGGTAGGATCATGAGGTGGAGCAGATGAGGAGGATGCGGGATCGTGATGGGAAGGGAGTAGGTCTGTGGCAGATGGATGAAGAAGGGGAGGAAGAAATAGATTGCGAGGAAGCATTGCAAGTTGCAGGTGGTGAATAGCAGGTGTCGTCGTCGTTAGCGGAGAGAGGACGGGAGGACGGTGAGGGATCCACGACTGAGGTTGCTGGTCCAGGTGGGAGCAACATCGGGACCAGAAGGAAGAGGGAGGCGAGGGAGGTGGTGTTGTTCCCTGTGGGTCTGTGGATTTCTAGGGTTGCAATGGGGAGCAAGGTTACAGTTCGGGCGGGAGGAAGAAGAAGATGGAGGATGAGGGCCAACCGATCTTAGTGTGAGCGGGGGCTCAATACGGTTTGAGGGTCGTGACTACTCATACGGTCTTGAGACCGTATAGAGGGAGGGAGGCTAGAAACGGTTAGGGCAAATAAAAGGGTGAAACTGTTAGGCAAGACCAAGTAAGGTCAAGACCGTTAGGGCAAAAACAAGGACAGCAAACCACAAGGGCAGGTTGAATGGGTGAAAACGAGAGGTCTAAGATGTTGAGGAAGGTGGATTAGGGTTAAATGGAGGTGGTTTTGATGGTGAAGTTGATGAAGATAAAGGTGTAATAAGTTCACGGTTTTGAGACCAATTGATCAAAACCGGTTGAGCAGAATGAATGGGCAAACCATTTGGTCAAGACTGATTGATCAAACAGTTTGGTCAAGACCGTTTGGTCAAGACCAAGGCTGAGAGGATCTTGAGTAGAGGTAAGTTCCAGTTGATGGTTCGACCTCATCATATTCTGCATAAAAATCAATATAAACTCAATTAATAATCTTGGTAAATGAACCAATTAAGTAATTTTGCATTTTACAAGATTTAGTAGATGAAAGTGAAAGCATTGAGTCGAGATTGTCCCCAGATGGTGACTTAAAATCATGATGAATATGTATTCATCAGATATGCATTAATAAAATCATTCAAACTTCCTACTGGGTAGAAAAGAGAGGATGCAAGCACCAGGAAACCCTTAAGCTTGGGAGTCATCTGTAACATACTGAATCTTGGGTTTATTTGCAATTCAACTCATTTTCAAGATTTTAATTTCCTTCATGTAATTTTTGTCCTTTTTCCTAAATTTTTCCATCTTTTCTATCCTCTTTGGCCTCAATGTTGAAATTGAGCTATACTCGATGGCTTGAACTATATTTACCCACATTCATTTCAATGAATGGGTTGTGGCAGAAATATCTCAACACTTGTGTTAATTAAAGTCTAATTATGTAAAATGACCATTTATGAGAGATAACTAGTAGATTATATCAATTTATAGATTTATGTCTTTGTGGGGCAAGAAATGAGAAAATAAGAAATTTTATATCTAAATTTATTAAGAAAGGTACTAAATATATTTATTAGGCACTTAGCATACAATTAAATACAAAATTGCGTTCAAGGGGAGAAACTAATGTAAAGTTAGACTCCACATACTTTAATTAGAAAACCCATGAAATTTCAAGTCAAGTGGAATTTCTCTACCCTCTTAATTAATTAAATATGCAACTCTAATATATATAACTTCCTATTGTATGGAAAAAAGGAAACCTACTTGACTCCTATTTAGTATGCCCTTTAATTTGTTTGACCATTGAATAGAAATTTCTTTCCCAGTTGAATTGATATTTAAAATCTTAATTACCATTGTCTTTAATAGTGGTATTTGATTAGGCAAATTACTCTTTCCTAAACCACAATGTAACGTAGTGTTGTGTTACTCTCCCTCTATGTCTAACACGATGTTGTGTTTCCCTCTTCCGTAACTAATGATGCATGTTGCCTCCACCATCCTCTCCTCTCTGTCTCCTATATATCTTCCCCCATCCTTCTTTTTCTCCTCAACACACCTAACCCTAGCCACCAATGCCCCTTCCCTACACCCAACGATGATGCAACGCCCATTGTCTGACTGTCGTCAGCATCTCAAGGACTATCTGCACACCATCCTCCTTCTCTTCTCCTCCAACTGCGACACCTAGACCCACTCACAATCCATCTGCAACGCTGCCTCAGAACCTACAGATTGGCGTCTCTACAACCATCTTCCATCACTCTTTCTCTTCCTTTGTTCACCCTACAATGCCACCCCAACATCACCTCTCCTACCATCTAATATCACAACAGGAACGCCATCGTCGACCCAGACAGGAGGGCGTCGTAGCCACCAAGTGTGACGCCATCATCTGCAACCACTAGATTTGCAACACCATGACAGAATCACAAAACTTGGTGCAGCACCCTCACTATAACATTGCCTCAACACCCCATCTACTCCCCTAGCATCAGCCACCACCGACCTGATCTCGACGCTGCCTACCAGCAACACCCTGTCACGACGCCCCTCTGACATGGTGCTTCACTCTCTTCATTCCTTGCTTTCTGCCACCTTGGCAGCAAGACCACTGTCGCCTTCTCGTATTGTCGATTATGGACCTGAAGCCAACTGAGTTTAATCTCCTTCGTATGATGATGGTTATGCAATGCTCCATCATCTGCTGCAGAACCCCTCAAATGCATAATGGACGTCAAGGACCACTCTAATCCACCAAATGAAAATGATAAGTAAGTTTATGGTTTTAGTTATGTAAACTTGGTTAAGATCCTAGAGTTACAGCCTTTTCTATATCTAATCTCTTCATGGTGGTATAATCGTATAAACATAATGCTTCGTTAAGCCTACACGATGTATAATCTAAATACTCATGTGTTAAATAGCATCTCCCATGTCATGCAAGAGATTTGAGTATTAAACATTAGAATTCACCAATCAAATGACATTGTAACAAGATGCACTAGTGTATTTTCATTCTTAACCAATCATGTACAATCAAAAATCACTAAGAGTACAGCATAAACAATGAATCAATTTTGTTTAGAATCATAACCCTAATTATATATGTTTATATGTATTGGCAATTAAATTTCCGACATGGATTTTGGGAATACATTTATTTAGATCAGTTTGATTCATATACATTGATAACTAAATTGATTTATGAATCACCATATTTCTTATTTTATACTTTACCAAGCCCTAAGAATCATTAGTGAGTATATTATTCAAGCTAACCTTTATGTGTGAAAAGAGGTATGTACATTCTAAACACTAAGTTGGGCATTTTGATATCCAACCCGAATATTTCCAATGAAGCATTGTCTTAGCCTTTATTCTCTTTATTGCCTTCTTGTGGCACCTTTACTTTGATTATTCTAGGGTCGTGGACCCCACTTGCAAAGTTTTCAATTCCTTAAATTTGCCATTAAATTATTCTAGCATGATGATGTAAATGACTAGTTAACTAATGTAGTGTACATTAGTACAAACCACCCATAGTGGGCATGTGTAAATTCGCCCAGGGGAATGTGATAATTCTCCCCATTTTATATATATTTGGTGCTAGGGAATGTGTTATTTCTCCCTCACCCAGAGGTTGAGGTTGGGTAGATGCCTCAGCCCTATGTTAGTTTAATGTAGTCATATTAAATCAAGAATGCAACTTATTATTATTTGACTTGGCAAAATTCTTATTTGTTTTCTTGCCTTATACTTTTGACCCTCTTAGCATAGTAGTTCTTTACCATGCAATACTTTACTTTATGTTTGACCTTATTCCTTTGTTTGACACATACTTTTATCTCCTTTTTCTGGGTGATCCCAACCACCCAGATTTAGTGCGCAAAAGAAGCATGGTGAACTAGTCTAAGACTAGGAAAGGAGTTCATCCTTCCATGGACTATAAGTTGTTTATCTTATTTGAGAATATTGATGTAGTTGAGTTTCCCTCTACTTAGATCCTCTTTTTGTATAAATCATGTACACCCTTATTGGGAAATTTTTGATGTACTCTTGATTAAATTGAATACAGTCAAAGTTTTAACTTCCATTGCTATTCATTGGATTTTGTTTACCATTTTTAGTAGAGAGGTGATCTCACTTCTTTACATCATCATCGTTCATATGACTCTTTAGTATGAACAAACATAGGAACAAGAGTAGACACCTAAGTTAAAGAAGAAATTGCACAAGAGCTATTGATTTCCATGAAATTCCATCGAGGGACTTGTGAGCATAGGAGAACCATAGATCTTTCTCTTCACCCAAGTCACTATCATCGCCTCTATCCTCATTAGAAAGATGGGAGTATTGAACACAGTGTCAAGGGTCCATTTCAAGCAAACATCAACACTCTCTAATAACTTCCAAGAACTCTCAACTAGATTCAAGATAATTTATAAAGAAAAACTAGTACTATCAGAAAGAAATTGTAAAAAAACACAAGAAGTTGCATGAATCGATATAATATTAGTAAAGGATACATAAATGGAGATTGGAGAACATTATACTTAGAATTTATTTTTTAATAAGCATTAGTACTTTTAATGATAGTATCTTATAATTCATATTAGCCAAGTCGGTAGATTTTTACATATAGAACCAGATCAACTTGACAATCAAGTTTGATCCAGTTAGCCATTATTATTGTAAATAATGTTGCATGTTGACGTATTGAAAAGGTCAATAATGTTTGATTAGGATGAATGAATTCAATGTGGAGGTACATCCATCATATCCTAGTGCCTATCTTATTTGTGTCAATGTTCGTAAGTATGATGATTAATGATAACTTTGAGAGCTTCAGCATATCACCCTTGTAAAAGTATTCTCACTTGGGTTGTTAAAGGATGATTTCTTAGTTTATCCATAATCTTGGATGTGCATTAGTTTTTTCTTCCAACTATGATCCCGCCTACACAAGTCACTTCGTATCATCAAAATTGTCAGACATCCCTCTTGATAACTGAAGTTTCACAAGACAACACAGTAGAAATGTCTAGACAACGATGTTTTTATTATACCCAACCTTGATTTCAAGTAGAAAAAAAGAATGCATGGATTCCATTCCATCATATCACCTCAATTTCATATGACATAGGATAAAGTGTAGAAAATGCATATAATGTAAGTTGTCACTGGTTGAGACTCAAAAATTGTTCTAAAGTTTCAAAATTGCTAGAAATTAGCTCATGCTTTCTGATTAATCCAAAATAAATATATAAATAAAAGGTTGTAATATTATGTAAATCATAAAAGAGATATACCCTTGAACATGAAGTGATGCTCTAATAGAAGATAAAAGTACCAAATGAAATACATGACACAGAGGTGAAAAATGAAAAGGTTGAAGGTGGGGAAGTAGGAAGGTATGCAAAGAGTGGTGACTAGTTGTGTCATAAAAGGACGTGATTCCAAAGATTACCCAGTTGGTCCAGACTGTGGCCTAGGGATAGATGTAGACATCACTGGTATCATGGGTAAAATTTTCCTTTTAGTTAGAATGGGGGCAAAATTGGCAGAGGAACATGGATTGACAAACTCGTCGCCTGACGGGAAGGGAAGCAGTCTTGTGAAGGAAGAGGAGATGTAGGTCGACGGTGTTGGAGAACACAATAGGAAAGGCAAACCAAGAGAATCTCAGTTAGTGGAGAGAGATAAGGAAGAGAAGATGAGAGTGGAAAGGAACATAATAAGCGTGAAAAAGGAAAAACTTAGGTGTGTATGTTATAAGGATATTTAGGTTGTGATTGTTTGTTAGATGGTGAATTACGGCAGGAGAATGGTCTTGAATTAAAAAAATCAATTATCATGGGAAGATTTTCATAGAAAATGTATGGATATTTATTCTATTTTTTATAGAAAAATATGGTTAATGGTGGTGAAACAATCTCTTTGAGAAAAATTTAAGCCTTTAGTAATCATTTAGACACATATGTTAACAAATCAAAATATTATCCTTCCCTAGACAAAAATGTTTATCGTCAACACTTTTCCACTGAAAATTTTTACCTTCCCACCAAAAATTATCTTTTATTATATATTATGTATCTATCTTACTTCCTTCCAAATAAACTTTTCCTCCTAAAATTTCAATTATTTCATTATGTAACCATTTTCAAGTAAAAGTGTCTTCTTCCTATTAAAAACATCCCTCCAAGAATATATTTCACTTAAAATAAAGTTTCTATCAACAATTTATTTCGTCCATAAATGACTTTCCTCCAAGTAAAAGAATCTATAAATATAGTTATTTCCAAAAATTTAACTTCAACCTAAACTTCATTCCATTCAAACAAATAACATTTCTCTAGAAAAGATTTTCCTTTCAAAAATAATTTGATACCAATAATATTAGTTAATTCTAACATAATAATTTTGCACCAAAAACTAAAGATACACTAGATACTTTTGTTAATTTATCACGTGAAGCACAATCCACAACCAAATCTTCATTTTTGAAGCATAAGAAAAGAAATATGATGGATGAAGAGGAGACTAAAATCATTAACAAGGTCACAAAAAATGTTACTGAATCTATTAGAGAAGGAAATGTTATTTATGCAAAAGTATTCCACAACAATATAGTGAAGTAGATATTTTTTCTGCTTTGGATGCTTAAGGAATTGAAAATCATATATGCACTAAGGTTTATCTATATGTATTCGGCATCCAGATATAATGAGTGCCTTCTTTTTTTGTCCATGGCTCAAACAACATCAAGTCATAATTAGTATGATTGTGATCGGCTGATTGTGTTTTATTTATTAAGAAAATAGTTATGATGAAAGGATTTTATTTTCCAATTGTTTAGTATGTGATATATTGTTGTTGTGATCAGAGGCAAGAGCTTCAAACTCCTCATTCATGTCCTTCTCATTTTTTATGAGAATCCACACTCTTAACATAAACTTAGCTTCCCCATTCACTATAAAACCCACTATGAGCTCCTCCACGCTACTCTGATCAAATTTGACTTTTTGCAGTGAGTTTTTGACATGACATTTACTGCACACTAGGGGTGAAATTCCTAGAGTTTGTCTTAACAAACATAGTAATATTCACCACCTTCAAGCAGACAGATCTTATTACAGTACAGTTCAGGATCGAACCCAAAGGACAATGTTTTAAGGATTAACTGATCAATATAACCATGCAAGAACTAGTATTTCACACAAAGATCATTGATTCTTTGCTTACACTAAGATTTCAAATAATGAAATGCTAGACTAAAGTCTATATTTATCAATGGATGGGAACACTAGGGTGGAATGAGTTTCACTACCTCTACCTTTCATTCGCTCTCTCACTACATCATGTAAACATATATGTTGAGGCAAGGCGAATCCCCTTTTTGGCTTTAGGATTAAAACATGGACAGATATCCCTCTAAGGTTGTCATTGTGTTACCTAAAGTTCATTTATCTATCGCCTTGGGAAACACCCATCTGAAGTTCCCACCAAGGGTTTAGCAGAAATCACTCCATATCCTAGATCATATGTTCAAAGTTCTTTACACCCAAGATCTGATTAACATATAAAATTGATGATCATGAAATAATTAAGCATAAAAGTGATTATCTTCTAAATATATAACGGTTCATACAAAAACATATGCAATAAGGACAACAAAATCGGGTAGCAGGGCTACGCCCCGCACCCTAGAGAGGTGAGTACTCGCTCATGGCAGCAGTAATAGTAATATCGATGGAAGAAAGTGTAACATACCAGATCTCAGACCCTACCCTGGAACTTTGATCTTTTGGGTTTGACCAAACATGGTTTGAGGTTAGACTTGTAAAAGGTTTAGAATGACCAATGTGAGCTAATGCATGTAAAATTACCTAATTGAATGAGTAATTAAGATAATTGTCCATATGACATATCACATCAAAAGAAATCCCAAAAGTAAGTTTAAAATCATGTTCCTTGGGTCCCAATTACCTTGGGAGTCAAGTTTCACTTTATTCACATAATAATAATTCATTTAATTCGAATTGGGAAAGAAGATGTGTGTTTTCCCCAAAATATCAAATAAAATAATAAATGACTCCAAAAAGGGAAAATAATCTTAGATTCATAATCAACAGAATAAATATAGCCTTTGGGTAAATTTTCATCTAATTTAGAGAAAGTTTGCTTAAAAGGTGAAATCAGGAGAGAGAAAGTGTGTAGAACATTCAAAATATTAAATAAATATACAAACAACTCCAATATGTAAAATTGATGGCAAATTCTGATAATACCCATTTTAGGGTTGTCAGAACTCATTTTCCATCGTCAAAATAGCTTTCAAACTCAACTTCCTCTTTGTTATGTTCTATTTATCATGAAAAATCATGTTTGTTGCGTTTCTGATAATATTTCCCCATATTTTGAAGGGCTTTCCTATTTTTCTACAAGAAAAGAAGGAAAAATGGGCCCAATAAGCCCACAAGCAAAGGATACTAGTTCCCTTGTTCTGACCGCCTGACATTCTGCAAGAAACCATCACGAGGACTCAGTTATTCATGAGGCACAGGGCAAAGTCACAACCCGCTATAGTTTTTACCCGTCATGGTGTTAGCCTGTCATGCTTACAAACCGACATGGTTGCAGCATGACACGATCACCCGGTGCCATAGCCTGATATGACTTTAGCCCGTCACGCCTCATTGCCCGATATGCCTTGATGCCTGGCACCACAATAGACCAGTACGGGTTGTCCTGCTGACTACCAGTAAGAACAGCCTGACACACCATAGTGGACGACAACTGTGATGGGTCCCATTCAAAGCGCCAGCTATGGCCGTGCATAGCCAAACACATGGACCAATAAAGCCACAACCTCCACCGACCTGCTACCTATAAATAGAAACTACAGGCCTACGATGGGATGGGCCGAATTTCCTGGGAAGCTAGTGCCTAGAGCAGAGATGCAGCGAGCCAAGTCCCTAGGAGTTCACCAAGTGATAGTTAGCTGAGCATACTCCCATCCGAGAGGGATGGGAGGAGTTCACTTAAAGATCATTACGGTAGTAGCAAAAGGCACCAAATGATCCTTGAAGCTTCTCCGAGCATTTCAGGTCTCTGTCCGGACTCAAACCTGAGACGGTCACCCCAGATAGGTCAACCCGAAACGAAGAACCCAAGAACCAAGGATAGTGCTAATCCGATATGTATCCAAACGGATACGCCTTTTACCCATCATGGTTCATGGCTTGACACGGTCGTGACCTGGTACATCCGTATCGCGTTGAAGCTGTAACCCGATAAGACCCTTACATGTCACAGTTTCTGACCCGATACGGTCATAACCTGACATAGTAATAACTCGATATGGCCACAACCTAGTACCGGTTTAGCATTATCTCGGGTGGCAGCTATTGTATATATCGGTTCCCTAAATCAAGGAGACCAATACTTGTCTTCCCTTTTTACTGCATTTACTTTTACCAAGCAACGCATTGTAACTAATCCACTATTCTTCTCTATGTTAATTGGAATCTGTGGAGCATTTCTCATATCACTTTGTGCATGGCTTTATTCCATTGAATGATTTCTTTCTAGCATCTGAATTCTAGTCCCTTCTTTCCATTACAGGCTTTTGACTAGCTATCGATTCGTGTTTCCTGTTCTGACTTCTTCGAGAAAGGAAAGTCATGAACTTCTAGAGCTTGGTTTGGTTCAGATGTACAAGAGTACCTGGGATCATAGTTGCCTCCAATTTGTTTCCCACGTGAGTCTACATCTGGCCCCCTTGAGAGAGAGAGGGTTCTAGTGCATGGTTCGTTGGTGCTTTGTTTGAGAGAAGTAGGTGTTGGGTGTGGACCGTTGTCGCTTGTTTTATTAAAAGTTTTCTTTCTTCATGCTTGCCCAGATGATTGTCCTTTCTCTTCAATTTTTCCTTTATGAGAAACTACCCTAAAAAAGCTAAACCCCAAAATACCAAAGCCCTTATCTTTTTGGTAACTCCCCTTAGAGATAGATTTTAGTTTAATTCTTTCAATTCTTTCCGTTTACACTCTCTTACAACAAACCTTATCCCTTGGCTTTTCTATGACTTAGACAAGCAAAATTTGGGTTTCGAATTGATATTCCCCCTAGTCCCTACGTTCAACCCTGTACTGTTACTTTGACCCCATGCTAGTTGTGGGCATCTTAAACATTCGGGTTATAAATTATAAAATTCCGATGACTTAGACCTGCTTTATTCTCCCTTTTTGGACCCACATTTAAGGTTGATCAACTTTTTGGCACCGTTGTTGGGGACTAGTCAATGAATACCATTTTACGAACCTACGTTTTACTTGCACTTTGTCAAAAACTTTGTATAGTTGTATATAAAACTATAGATACACATTGCGCATATCTACCTTACCACCGTTATCCCTTTACATTTCTTCCTTTCAGGTACTTACCCTTTTCTCTTGCAAGCATGGCTAACCAGGATCCTGAGGCTAGATCCCTTCAATCTTTTGTTCAAGTGAGGGAAAATGAGGAAAGGAACCCAGTAGTGGAGCAACCGCTCAATGTGGCAAACTTTGAGCTGAATCCAGGATTTCTCCAGTTGTTGCAACACAACCATTTTGGAGGAAACAGCAGTGAAGAGAACCCCTACAATCATCTCACAACGTTCAAGAGGACCTCCAAGACTTTCAAGATTAATAGGGTCCCGATGACCTATATCTACACCCAATGCTTCCCTTTTTCTTTGAAGGACAAGGCACTGGAGTGGTACTCAAGCCTCCAGGATGGGAGCGTTCCAAACTGGGAGCATCTCGCTAATGCCTTCATAGCCAAGTTATTCCCTATTGAGAGGACTATAAAATGTCAGAACAAGACTAGTCGATACTCGCATAAGGTTTCGGAGAATCTGCATGATACGTGGGAGCAATTCCAAGGTTATCAACGTGAATGTCCCCACCACAGCTTTTCTGAGCCAACCTTGATTAACACCTTTTACAATGGCTTGTGTAATGGCGAGAGGAAATCCCTAAATGCTGCAGTAGGAAGCAATTTCTTGGGACTCAATGCTCAGAGAGCCAGAGGAATCATCAATAACATGGCTACAAATCAATAAGACATCGAGTACGATAGGGAATCAATAAATCACTCTACCCCTAAAGAATCAAAGGTGATGGAATCACTATCGGACAAGATAAACAAGATAGTAACCAATGCTCAAACCTTGAAAGAACAAAGCTACAAAAGCAAGGCCCGACAAGAAACTGTCAGGAGCTGAGTCATGTGCAGAGAGCCTAATCATCTTTCTGACTTCTGCCCGCACACAGCTGTGTAGGGTGATCCTGATGAAGAAAGTACGGAAAATGTAAGCTATGTTCAGTACCGACACCCCAACCACCCAGGGTTTTCTTATGGAAACACAGTACTACAGAAAATTCACACCAGCTAATCAGTGGGACCTCTCATGGTGGTCTGCAGAATCAGTAATGCCAAGCTAACTTCTAGCAACAAAGAAGTTACCATAATACACAACAAAATCAATAGCAGCGGTCGTCAATGATGACTGAGTTAATGTCTTCTGCTAAAAAATAGAACGACTTGAATGAACGACTTGAATGAGAAGTTACACAAAAGTTCTGTGGATAGCACAACGTTGCTCAATCTCATGCAACAACAGATGGGGGTTTCTCAGCCCAAATCAGGGAGCTCCAGCAGCATAACAAGTAGATAGACCAGCAGTTGGCGAGCCTAGATCAGAGCATCAACCATCAGGTGGGATGATTTCCATCCAGCACCGAGGTATTTATGAGAGGAAATGAAACTACAAAGATGGCCATCATGAGATCAGGAGTAGTGATGCATTCTGCTGATGAACAAAGAGCAAAATCCAACCGTACCACAGTACTAGTAAAAGATGTAATACCTGAGTAGCCTGTAGAAATACTTGCCAACAAAAGAAAGTAGCATATAAGGGGAGCAGTGAAGCAGCCTCTGAAGAGCGTCCAGACAGATATGCACACCGCATATCTTTCCTGCACAAGTTAGTGAAGGAATAGTTAAATAAAAGATATGAGAAGTTTATTATTGTAGTAAAAAAACTGCAACTCGACATACCTTTCTTAGATGTCATCGAAGAGATGCCCACCTATGCCAAATTTTTAAACATTTAATCTCAAAGAAAAGGAGAGGTGAGGACATCGAAATGGTGAAGTTGGCCCAAATGACCAGCTCTTTCGTGAAGGAAAGTATGCCTACTAAGAAAAAGGACCCTAGAGCCTTTGTAATCCCTTTTCAAGTTGGAGATAACGTCACCCGAAAAGGGCCAGCTGATCTGGGAGAAAGCATCAGTCTCATGCCACTCTCTCTTATAGGGAAATTGGGGCTTATCGATATAGTAAGCACCAATATGAGGATCGAGTTGGCATATCATACCTTTATAAAACTAGTAGGAGTGGTAGAAGATGTACCCATCAGGGTTGGGCATTTCTTTATACCATGTGATATCGTCCTCATCGACACTTTTAGAAGATCCTAGCTTCCAGATGATATTTATACCATGTAATATCATCCTCATCGACACTTTAGAATATCCTAGCTACCAGATGATCTTTGGGAGACTTTTCCTAGAGACTAGGAGAGCACTCATCGACGTGGAGGCAGGGATGATAACCATCAGAGTTGGAGGAGAGCACATCAATTTTAACATCTGTGACTGCATGAAAGCCCCTGCATTCTTTGAATCGTCTAACTTTGTCGAGAGCTACCAACAATTCTGTGATGAGGTAAGAAATGAGAAGGCTATGATGGACCCCTTAATGCGTGCTTTGGTTAGCGACGCAAAAGCGATTGAGGACCCAGAAGTGAAGAAGCTCCTAGACCTTCTGGATGAAATAGAGTCAGATGAATCTGACAACCCAGTTGAAACCATGATGAATGTCACACTACAGAGCAACCCCACCATAGAGCCAGAGAAGAAGACCCCACACAAGTTAAAGGATCTGTCAAAGGGTCTGGAATATCAATTCTTGGATGAAGAGGGAATGAACCCAGTCATTATGAATTTTGAATTAACTGTAGAACAAAAGGAGCAGCTTCTAGTTAGTTTGAAGTCACAGAAGAAAGCCTTAGGATATTCCATTGAAGACATGAGGGGTGTAAGTCCCTCTGTGTGCATGCATAGGATACATCTTGAGGAGGGTGCCAAACCATGCACACAACTGTAGTGGAAGCTCAATGAGAAGTTTTGGGATGTAGTCAGCAAAGAAGTTATCAAGCTTCGTGATGCTAGCATCATCTACTCTATCAGTGATAGCACCTAGGTAAGCCATATCTAGGTGGTACCCAACAAGGGAGAATTGCAGTAGTCAAAGGGGACAATGGCATGGAAGTCGCAACAAAAATTGTGATAGGTTGGCGGATTGGTATTGATTATAGAAAGTTAAATGTTGCCATCCAAAAAGATCATTTCCCACTCCCCTTCATCGATCAAATGCTTGAGTGTTTAGTACACCGCTCATATTTCTGTTGGTTATATGGGTACTCAAGATTTTATCAAATCCCAATCCACCTGGACGACCAGGAGAAAATGACGTTCACCTACATCTATGGAACCTACGCTTTCTAGAGAATGCCTTTGGACTCTGTAATGCACCTGCAACCTTTCAAAGATGCATGAACGCTATCTTTGCCAATATCTTAGAGGACAAAATGGAAGTTTTCATGGACGACTTTAGTGTCTATGGAGGCTCCTTCGAGGACTACTTGCAGAATTTGTCCCTTATGATGAAAAGATTTGAAGAACAAAGCCTGACCCTCAACTGGGGAAAATGTCATTTTATAGTACAGGAAGGCATCGTGTTGGGAAATAAGATTTCAAATAGGGAAATCAAGGTCGACCAGTCAAAGGTGGAGGCTATTGAAAAACTTCCCCCGCCCACATCTTTGACATGAGTTTGAAGTTTCTTGAGACACACCAGATATTACTGAAGATTCATTAAGGATTTCTCAAAGATAGCAAAACCTTTGTCCAATCTGTTGATGAAAGACGTAAAGTTTGAGTTTATTGAAGAATGCCTCACGGCGTTCTCTACCTTGAAAGATGCATTGGTCTCTGCTCCCATCATCCAGTCACTTGATAGGAATCTCCCATTCGAATTGATGTGTGATGCCAGTGATTATGCGATAGGTGCAGTCCTCGGACAGAAGAAGGATAACAAACACCACGTAATCTACTACGCTAGAAAAACATTAGATGAAGCCCAGATCAACTATACCACAAAAGAGAAAGAGATGTTGGTCATCATCTATGCTTTTGATAAGTTTCGTTCATATCTTGTGGGCTCCAAGGTGACTGTTTATATAGATCATGGGGCCATCAAATATCTGATGTAGAAAAAATATGCCAAGCCTAGGCTACTGCACTGGGCATTATTGCTGCAAGAGTTTGATCATGAAATCGTCGATAAGAAGGGTACCAAGAACATGGTTGTTGATCATCTCTCTAGAATTAGGATGGAGGATGACCACCCGTTGTTAGTGAATGAGAGATATGCCGATGAGGCGATCTACTCTGCCAGAGCAGCCAGCCCAGAAGGACCATGGTATGCGGATATTTGTAATTATCTAGCATGTAAATAGCTTCCCTCAGAAATTACTTATAATCCAAAGAAGAAATTCTTCTCTGATTTGAAGTACTATTACTGGGACGACCCTCTGCTATTCAGGAGATGTGTTGACAGCCTCTATAGGAGGTACATACCCGAAGATGAAGCTCTAAAAATTATGTATGAATGTCACTCCTCTTCTTATGGAGGACATCTGGGAGTGGAAAGAACAGAGGCCAAGGTCCTACAATCAGGCTTCTACTGGTCCTCTTTGTTTAAAGATGCTAATATGTATGTTAAGTCCTACAGTGAATGTCAGTGAACTGGAAACATTTCTCGCGGGAATGAGATGCCTTTGTCTGATTGGATCGAAGTTGAGATTTTTGACGTCTGCAGAATTGATTACATGGGACATTTCCCTTTGTCATATGGTTTTCAGTATATCCTAGTTGCAGTGGACTATGTCTCAAAGTGGGTGGAAGTCGTGCCCACCACCACTTGTGATGCTAAATCTATGATAAAGCTCTTTACGCAAGTTATGTTCCCAAGATATAGGGTCCCCAGAACTGTGATTAGTGACAAAGGTTCACACTTCACTGAAAAGCAATTTAAGTTGTTGCTGAAGAAGTATAGGGTAAGGCATAAAATTGCCACCTCCTATCATCCCCAAACTTCTGGATAGGTGGAAGTCTCAAATAGACAGATCAAGCAGATCTTGGAAAAGACTATTGGGAAATCCCGCAAGGACTAGTCTAAAAAGTTATACGATGCCCTCTGGGCTTACAGAATGGCCTTCAAGAGACCAATCGGCACCACGCTGTACCGGTTGGTTTATGGGAAAGCATGTCATCTCCCCTTTGAGTTGGAGCATAAAGCTTTTTGGGCCATCAAACGTCTGAATATGGACCCAACCTTGTCCGGGAAGAAAAGTTCTTGCAGATCCAGGAGCTCGAGGCTACATGACCATGATATTGTGAGGATCTATAAGCAAAGGACTAAAGTCTGGCACGATTCCCACCTAAAGAAGAAGGATGTCAAAGAAGGTGACAAAGTTCTACTTTTTAAATCTTCCATTCAACTTTTTCCAGGGAAACTACAGACTCGCTAGTCAGGACCGTTCGTGGTAGCAAAGATATACATGTCTAGAATGATGGAGCTATTTGACAAGGATGACCCCACAAAAGTCTTCCCAGTCAATGGACACCATGTGAAAATATTTTATGAAGATGAAGCTTTCACAAGATGCACTGAACTAGTCTTGAATGATGTTGAAACCACACCCGAAAAAGAAGCTTGAGCAAGATTGAAGAAGTTGAGCTAACAAAAAAAATCATAGCGCTCCTTGAGAGGCAACCCAAGTTCACTTCCCTAGAATAGCACTGTTATTTTCCTTCATTGTGAAAAACATTCTTAACACTATTGTTGTAATAAGGCATGAGTTTGTGCACGCACCACGTGCACTGACTCTCATGTTTTTTGGGCCACCGACTTTGTTTTTATCATCTTGATCTATAATACTAGCTGAGGTTGGAGATTTACAACTTAGGCCAGTGATGTCTTACAAATCAAGAGCTTTCTACTTCCTTGCTTGAATGATCATCTTAGTTCTAAATGACCAAGGTGACATGGCACCTAAAGAAGCCCCATATCATTTTTATGCATATCGGGCAAGTGTATCGCATTCACCCAATGAACATACTGCGCACAGCTGTGTATCAGGCACTGCACCCGTGTCGCCCAGGAGCCTAGTATTTACATGATATCAGGCACTTGGTCAAGTGTTCTTCCTGATAAGAGTTTTAGGCGATATCGATTTGGCCATATCACCCGACCCTTATCGGGCAGTAGGATGTATCACCCTTCTTCACGTATCGCTTTATGCATGTCAGGTTGCAAGCCTTCTTATGCCCATATAGCATAGAACATGTGTCGTCGAGTGTGTATTGGGTTCCGTGTATCGAATAACGTGTCACTCTCTCTATATCATGAAGTGATGTGTCTAGACTGGTTTTGCCTTGCTTAAGAAGATGATTTGCGTAGCTACACGACATGTGTCCCCGTCTTTCTACTTGCACCGCTCTCTGCGGATAGCTATATAAACCTCGAGACATTAGTCATGATGGGCTACCTGCTTTCACTCTCATATCTTGCAAGCTCATGTATCGCCCAAAGCAACTTCCTCTCCTGTCTTGGGTTCCCAGCTCCTCTCCTTCACGTGACGCGTTTGGACTTCCCACCCCGATAAGGTAAAACCCAATATCGTGCAGCATTGGTCAAACCGCATAACTATACCGTGTAGCCATATCGTGCACCACCTTGTTGTACCGGGTTTTGTTCTATCACTTTACATATGTTTCATGCCCAGACGTGACGGGCTACACGATATCGGGTTTTAGCTATCCTGAATCTCTCGTATCGGGCAAGCTACAGGATGCATATCAAGTTTTGCTAGTATCGCTTTGAGCATACAAGGTAGGACCGCACCGGCTTTCCACACGTCCTCTATATCACGCTAACCATATCGTGTATGTGAGTGTCGTGCATATCCCACCAACCGTATCGTACACCGACTTTCCTAATAGTGTCAATCCAACGCCTTTCTCTTTTTTTGCAACCCGGTACCGGTCTAACCCTATTGTCCCAGTCGTATTGGGTTGATCACTTCATATCAAGTTTCACCTTTATCGCCTTCGCGTGTCAAGTTGGCTTCTTCTTCTTTCAAGTACCCTAACCCGATACACAATACAAAATGCCACTTACTGTGTTGATTTCTTCACTTTTCAGATAATGGCACGCACCAAGGAGACTGTTGTCCAGGTCAACCAGCATGGCCGGAGGATCACTTCTAAACACTACAGGGGCCACTATAGGGCAGAAGCACCCTAATCCAGCAACAACTTAGCCTTCCACCGTCGACAAAAGGCCATGCATTGAAGCAGAAGCAACCGTCCAACCCACAACGGCAGAGCCCGAGGCTCTGACCCACTCCCCAGGGAGATTCTCTCCAAGAAATGCAGAGCATCGGCGTCGATATAATGAATTGGCAGTGAAGGTCTACCGCCCAACAAGGTTCTGTCATGAGGCATCTTTCCGGAAAATCAGGATCCTCGATAAATTGAAGAACGTCCTCAGCGCCGTCGGGCTCAATAAGATTTGTTTTGACTTCTCCAACTCCTACACTGAGTTGGCCAAGGAATTCATCTCCTCCCTCTAACAGGTGTCAAACAACCCCGAAGAAAGCAAGAATTTTGGTGGAGGTGATCGACTACATGCCTGCCTATATAATACGGAGTATGAGATCACCGAGACACTGCTCAACAAAATCTTCTCTAAAAATGAAGATGAGCAGAAACTCTTAGATGAAGGAGCAAGGATAAGCGAGGATGATAGATTTGATCTAGTGAAGCTGTGGAAGGAGCTGACCGGTGAGTCTACCTTCAATCCCGGTAGTAAGGTGGTTGTAGTCCACTCTTTCTTTTGGAGGATCATCAACAAGATAGTGGCCAGCCTCCTCTTCAGAAAATTTGAAACCAGCAACCTTTATACTGAAGAGCTACACATGATCTGGTATATAATGGTGGGAAAGCCAATAAACTTGGGGTGCTTCCTTATGAACAAGCTCCATCCAATTAAAGATGCCACCCAGGAGTACAACATGGGAGGCACTGCCAACCTGATCACAATAGTACTCTGATATCTGAAGGAACCTCGTAGCCTATCGTGAACTCGGGGCAAGGACAAAATAGATATCAAGTTCCTCACCAGAGCTAGGATTCTAAAGAAAGAAGGCTCTCATCTCTCCTACAGGTTTACAAGAACTGACATTCTACTCCCACTACTGAGTTGAGTCAACTACAACGCAAAAAAGTTGGTATTTATGCTGGAAGAAATCGAGGCTCTGGTAGTCGACGCAGCCTACTCAACTTCATCCACCACTCACAAGAAGGTGGCTGCAAAGATAAAGGGGTCCTCCAAGGCTACTCACTAACAAAGATCCCCAATTGCCAACGCCAATGACCACCTCGAGACCGAAGTAGCCATGCCACCTAGCACAGTCGTGCCAACCAATACAGCCACATCAGTAGAAACTGCAACGGGTTAAATGACAGCTGCACCCACTATAACAGTCATGTCGATCACAATGACACCGGCTAAACCTCCCACAGTGCACCCAGACACCTCTCACAACAACGAGGAGGCCTTTGTCTAGCTTCTAAACAATGATCTCAGGTCCACTTAACAAGCCCCCACCCAGCCGGCCATGAAGGAGGTCATCTCATTGGAGGATGAGGTCAAGAGTCATGTGGTCGATCACCATCCTCTAACACTGCCACCCTCCTTATGTCCCCACACTGGAGCAGAGGCTACAACGCTAAGGGCACCTACGTTGTGCACGGAGGACACACATGCATGCATTGTCATACAAGAATCGCCTCCATCTGAAGGGGAGCATTCTACAAGTTGTGTTGCCAAAATGAGGAGCCTCTCTAGAAGCCATCGTAAATCGCCTGCTCCCCCTTATTTGGGGAACACCTTTGGCTATGAATTTGATAGCTTGAGGGAGGTAACTCGTAACCATAGTGCTACTTTTTCCTCCCTCACCCAAAAATTTTAGGCATTCCAGTAGCGACTATAAGTGTAGGAGCATCAGCTGCTAGCCTTGGTTGGTGCACCCAACCAACTAGACATGATGAACTGGACAATGCAGGCCATGATCCACCGCCTGGATGATATTGAGCACAGACTCAAAGAAAGGGGCACATGCTGCCACTTGCGGCGATCTCGAAGATCATCATTGCCATCTTCTCCGTCTTCCTCTTTGTCTTCGTCAACCTCCTCAATATCTAGTGGGCCCTCTAAAGTGTTAGAGATGCCTGAGGAGGAGGTGACCAAGAAGTTTGTGTTGGGTTTTAGGGGAGGCAGAGAAGGCAGCGGAAACAAAAAAATTTCTCCTCCCCAAACCCAGAACAAGGAAACGCGTCAACGTCTATACAATAGGAAAGGATGGTTTGGGAATCATACCTTGTCCCGAGGCTTGCTCGGTGACAATACCTCGCGCCTTGCACGGTCTTCACCTCCGGTCTTGGACGGTGTCTGTGCAGCTCCTGGTCGCACCGGGACTGACGACTACTGGTCTCATCAGGACTGTCGGGATTGACAGCTGTCCTCCGAGCGGTAGAAATCTCCCACCTCTGAAGTAGTCCACACGGACCACCTGGAACTCCAATCTCCTTGTCTCACAAGGAATTGGAAGGAGTCGCACCCTCCTGTCAGCGTACTAGTCACTGACACACTCTCCTGCCACTAGTCACTTTCTGCAATTGTCTTTCCCTTGATGTGCCTCCCTTATCGGGTAGCACTTGCTCGGGCTCTCTCAGTTACCAAAACCAGAGAGAATGACAACTTTACAGAGTAACTGGTTGCACTGAGTTATACTTTGAGAATCCCCCAATACCCCTATATATAGGAGGGTCATGGGACAGGGTTCTCTATCACGGGCAATGTGGAACTAAAGCAGGAGTAGAAGGGTTTGAGATTTTCCACAAAAACAACCAACTGCACAACCTGAACCGATCGTTTCATTTCTAAAATGGTCGGTTGGGGACCTGAGTCGGTCGGTTGACACCTCAACCGATCGATTGGGACCCATGAAACAGTCAGTTCACTTCTGAACCAGTCGGTTCGTGGTCCTGGTCAGTTCCCGGTTGACTTTTCTTCTTTTGTTTCAAATTGGTACCAAATACCAATCCTTGTTCCAATCAAATTGGGCAAGTGAAATGAAAAGAAATTTCTCACCAATCCTACTTTCCCAACTTGCTCGGTTGGACCAGTTGAACCGATCGTTTCAACACTTGAACCAATCATTTCACCCTTTCCATGAGCCGATCGACTCGCCACCTGATCTGATCGGTTCACCAAGCTCATCTGATCGGTTCATCACATGAGCCGATCGGTTGGGAGTGCAGATTGTGTAGAATCAGTCAATTGCAATTTCAATCAATCTGATACTCTAATCAATCAGTCCAACACCTTGAACATTATGACACTGAGCTATCAATTGATTGAGTATTTAATTGAACTACTAAACTCCTTTAGTAATCAATCTAAACATTGTTTGTGGACAAAACTCCTCTTCCAGGTTAAATCCTATGTTTGACCCTGTAGGTCCTTTTCACGTTGGCAGTGAAAGTCCATAACACTTATGACTTTACAAGCAAAGAGCGGTGCCTAGTCACACATCAGTGCTACCCAAGTGAAATAGAAAGTTGGAGAACAACTTTCAATCCTACAATCTGTGAATGGTGTTACAGTGAATGTATAATTCCTTTGTCACTGATATCCCGAATGAACTCGAGGCATGGAACAGTCATACTGTCAACGTTCATTCACTTTCTTGATCTCAGAGTAGATTGGAAGAGATATGTTATGACATCAGTATCACATACTGATTCACACATGCGTGCACGCCTTTCTCAATCCTACTCATCAAGTGGCCATGGATATCAAACTCCCTCAGGAGGGACAAATCCCATATCTATCACTCACCCCTCAAAAGTCCCATGTGTCAAAGCCACCCAATCATCACCTTTATAATAACCCATGTTTCAAGACTGCGTTTGATGATGTCAAAGTGTGCCCAACGACATGTGTTGAGTGTAGTGATTTCAGGTCAAAGAATCACACTCACCACCATCACTGTGAGTACTGACTATGACTACCATGTCATGGTTCCATGTGTCAAACTCACGGTGGGTCTTTCTGGTACACTTGTTCTCTAACAAGTACCTATGTGTTTGGTTTGATATCTCTATATCATGACTAATGAGATTCTGTCATCAACCAACACCACAATCTAGTCTTGTGTGTCATTGATGTCTATCTACCTTCCACAATGACATCCGACTAGGGACATAATGAGAATGTACAAACTCTTAGCATCTGTATGATCTCATCGTTCAGGTCCTTAACCTGAAAGCATACGTCATTGAGTACTGTCATTCTCTAGACATTCAATCTATTCTATCACTATCTCATATGACTGAACCAGAAAGAATTGGAAGCTTGCCTTTGATGTTTATCAAATCAATCTTAATGTATCCCACCAATCATCCCATGATTGGCTCTCAGGGCATACATACCAACAGTTTTCCGACGGGTCACCTAAAGAAAAAGAAGCTTACGACATCATGGAGATGAGCAACTCAGAATGGGACATGCATCAAATTCTGGAGATCCCAAAGGGTTTTGACCTCCACACCTACGTCTTTCCAGATCTACACAAGTGGATACACCTAATAGGGAGTGAGCCAGTAACAGCTGATACGGCAGCTCCACTATATCCACTAGAGCCAAATGACACCACAGGAGACCTCTCGGGCAGTTTGACAGATGACTCCTCTAAAGGAGAAGGAGGTGACCTATACAACTCTCTGGAAGCACAGCCCCCTCGAGGGAAGAACTCCGTAGTTGAGCGATTTTTTGAGCCATCTAAAATACCACTGTTTGAAATGTCTGACTTTGACAGACGTGCCATAGGTTACCCGATTGCTTACGACCAATGCCTTCTCAACATGGTGCTTAGACCGTAGCTCGACAAGAAGAGTGTCATCTGGAACAACAGGTACTTCTCCCTACAATGTCGGGTGCTTAAAAGAATATTCTTCTCATAGGTTGTAGTATGAAAGATCCTCTTTCGCATCATGGAAGGCACAATGTTAGAAAATATCCCACTGAATACAGGTCGGCAGCCAATCTACAATGCCACCCCTGACCTGGCCAGGGACTGCTAGCAGGAGCATACAAATCACAACCGGTGGTCGACATGCTGAAACACATTGAAGAACATACCTCATACTAGTGCTAGCCCCCCATAAGCACGGGCAGTGTTGGTTCCTCTGCGTCATGGACCTACGCTCTCACAACGTCACACTCTTTAACTGTTGTGTAGGTGAGATTCCTCACTTATATCAGGACTTCATTTGTCCTGAAGATAAGATCCTAAAGCTCATGCCACTCCGACTTCACTGGGTCATCAAACAAGGCATCAAATATCACAGTGGTGTTTGGAACTTCTATGCAATAAGAGACTTTCCAGTCCAATAAGACTCGGGAAGCAGTAGCAGTACTTTCATCGTGCTTCGATCCATGGAGCTTCTAAACATCTTTAGATACATGTTGCAGCTCCAAGACATGAATTTCTACTGACTGAGGAGCATCTACGTGATGTAGGTGATTAAAGACAGGTGCTACTTCTTAGGTCCCGAGCTTCCCGAGGATTTCCTAGAAATGGAATCTTATGCCCACTGTTCGCAACCAGGCGGCCAACCAAGGGAAGAGACCATGATCTCTCATTTCTAATATCTTGGCAAGTCGGGAAAGCAATTGTGAGACCTGCACATCCTGCATGACAAAGACGGTGCACATGTTTCACCTACAATCCCAGACTCAGCCATCAGTAATTTTAACCATTCAGCCTACAACTCTCTATCTCAGGAACAGGTCAATCACATCCTGATACTTCTTGTTGATTCCAACACTGCAGACATCACCTATGAAAAAGACTTTGTAGTGGTCCCCACTAATGATCTCAGAGGCTTAGTTGAAATAGGTGGGTGCTTAGCTATGTCAGTGGTACATCGCCCATCCCATGTTGTTCAATGATCTTTGTCTAGCTAATGAAACAGGGGCACGCCAACTATTTCAACAACAAATCCAAGAAAATCTACCGCGCATCATCTTTCTGCCTATATTGCACGACAATCATTGGACACTCATTATGCTCTACACCAACGCTCGTGTTGGAATCTTCTACAGCAGTTTTGACGCCCATATTGACAGTCCTACCGAGTTTTCTATCACGTCACAAACACCTCTTGAACGATTAGCAAGAAATTCTACAATGAGGTAATCACTATGGTAGCACCATACGCTGCATATCATGGGGCAACCTGACGCAATTTTCGTTTTTATCACCACAGTCCACAACAAGCCCCTCTATCAAATGACTGCGGAATATACGTGCTCCACTGGATATATCCAGTGCGTCAGCATTACGACAAGGACCTGAAACACTTCATGACCTCGACTACCACAGTCAGTGAGGACAATACGTCATGGATCTCTTATCTGCTGAAGGCGAACTTATCTTCTTAACCCTCACTGACCTATAACCACTCTTTCCTATTCCTCTCACCACTCTAGGATAGATTGTGAGATGAGTTTGTGGGGGGGGGGGCTTTATAGCATCAGTGAGGGAGGTACTCTACAAATTTTTCTCCTTTCCTTTCCTCCCTTTCCTTCAGCATACTCCATGTAAACATTGTATATAAATGTTTGATAGTAAGAAATATATGCACACACCCCATCTACTGTTTAAACTTGTAAAAATTACTTTTTCTTAAATTCTTGGTACAACTCCCAGTTTGCTCTCCCCGCGCTTAAGGCTGTGTACATTTCTACTATGCTTTCTTGAAAATGTAGTATTTAATGACAAAGACTATAACATTTTTTCACCAACTTTGAAAAATAATTTTCTCCTGGCTAAGAGATGTGCATGAGAAGGAAAGAGGTACCCAAATAGCAAACTCTCCCCTTTCTTACCCACCAAAATACTAAAATAGAGAAAAGCCATATAAGAGTGAATAAAAGCATGAGAGTTGTGCCCCCAAAAAAATGCACACTTGTCTTCTCAAAGGTACCGATCTTTAGGCATGGTAGATCTGGGGCAGTGGTACGTAGGATGTGAAATCAGTGCTCTAAAGCCAACTGGCTTAGACTGTAGGGACCCCTTGCCTGTTAATGAACCCATACATGGATGGCCCGATGAGAAGCAAGAAAAACCCAAAAGCCTTAAGTCTTTCTGAAAACCCAGTCTTTACCTCCATGGTCCAAAAGTTTGGTGTGAAATCTAAATTCAAATAACATACACCAAAGTCTCACAAAAGTTGGGAGAAATCATTTTCTTACAATTAAGGCAAAGGAAAAGTCAATTTACTCATGGACGGGTGTAATTTTCCTCAGGACATTTCAAAAATCTACTCAACCTTTGTCTGAAGACCATCTCTGGCAGTTAAAATTACCACAAATGAAAGTTTTAAAATTAGTTTATTTGATTGAGGACAATCAAATTGCTAAGTTTGGGTGGTTGATTATACCCATTTTATGGTTGTTAGAACTCATTTTTTATCGTTAAAATAGCTTCCAAACTCAACTCTCTCTTCTTTATGTTCTATTTATCATGAAAAAACATGTATGCGGTGTTTCTGACAATATTTCCCCATCTTTTGAAGGGTTTTCCTATTTTTCTACAAGAAAAGAAGGACAAATGGGCCCAATAAGCCCACCAGCAAAGGATACTGGTTCCCTTGTTCTGACTGCCCGACATGCCACAAGAAACCATCATGAGGACTCATCTATTCTTGAGGCACAGGGCAAAGTCACAACCCTCTATGGCTTTTATTCGTCATGGTGTCAGCCCGTCATGCTTACAAACCGACACGATCATAGCATGACACGATCACCCGATGGTGCCATAGCCCGATATGACTTCATCCCGTCACACCTTATCACCCGATATGCCTTGATGCCCGACACCACAATAGGTCAGCACGGGCTATCCTGCTGACTACCAGTAAGAACAGCATGACACACCATACTGGGTGACAACCGTGATGGGCCCCATTCAAAGTGCCAGCTATGGACGTCCATAGCCAGACACGTGGACTAATAAAGCCACACCCTCCACCGACCTGCTGCCTATAAATAGCAACTACAGGGCTACGATGGGACGTGCCAGATTTCCTGGGAAGCTAGTGCCTAGAGCGGAGATGCAGTGAGCCAAGTCCCCTGGAGTTCGCCAAGCGTTAGTTAGGTGAGCATACTCCCATCCTGAAAGGTATGGGAGGAATTCACTTAAATATTGTTATGGTAGCAGTAGAAGGCACCAAATGATCCTTGAAGCTTCTCCGATCATGTCGGGTCTCTGTCCAGACTCAGACTCAAGACAGTCACCCCAGATAGGCCAACCCGATGCGAAGAACCCAAGAACCAGGGATAGTGCTAATCTGGTATGTATCCAAACTGATATGGCTTTTACCCATCACGATTCATGGCCCGACACGGTCGCGACCTGACACAGTCGTATCATGTTGAATTTGTAACCTGATGAGACCCTTAACCATCACAATTTCCAACCTGATACGGTCATAACCTGACACAGTCATAACTCAATATGGCCACAACCTGGTACCAGTTTAACACTATCCCAGGTGCCGGCTACTGTATATATCGGTTCCCTAAATCAACGAGACTGATACTTATATTTCCTTTTTACTACATTTACTTTTACCAAGCAATGCATTGTAACGAAACCACTATTCTTCTCTATGTTAATTGGAATCTATGGAGCATTTCTCATATCACTCCATGAATGGATTTGTTCGGTTGAATGGTTTCTTTCTAACATCCAAATTCTAGTCCCTTCTTTCCATTACATGCTCTATAATCGTGTTTCCTATTCTGACTTCTTCGAGAGAGGAAAGTCATGAACTTATAGAGCATGGTCTGGTTCAGATGTACGAGAGTACCTGGGACCTGAGTTGCATCTAGTTTATTTGCCACACGAGTCTGCATCTGGCCCCCTTAAGAGAGAGGGTTCTAGTGCATGGTTCTTTGGTGCTTTCTTTGAGAGAAGAAGGTGTCGGGTGTAGACCATTGCTGCTTGTTTTTTTAAAAGTTTTCTTTCTTTGTGCTTGCCCATATGATTGTCCTTTCTCTTCAATTTTTCCTTTATGTGAAACTACCCTACTGCTAAACCTCAAAATACCAAAGCCCTTATCTTTCTGGTAACTCCCCTTGGAGATAGATTTTAGTTTAATTCTTTCAATTCTTTCTGTTTATACTCTCTTACAACAAACCTTATCCCTTGGCTTTTCGACGACTTAGATAAGCAAAACTTGGGTTCCGAAGTACTATTCCCCCTAGTCCCCGTGTTCGACCCCGTACTGTTACTTCGACCATGTGCTAGTTGTGGGCGTCTTAAACATTCGGGTATTATAAATTATAAAAGTCCATGACCTAGACCTACTTCCTTCTCCCTTTTTAGACCCACATTTAAGGCAGATCAAATTCATATCCAACACATTAAATATGACTTGTGGGTCAAGTTTCATAAAATTTGGATAATCCTAATGCCATTAATGAAGGAGGAAAGAGAAAATGAGGCTTGATTTATTTAACCCATTAAAAGTTTCCAAAAGGAAAAACTAAGTGCATAATCAGAATCTACATGACTTAATTGATCTCTGTGCAAAATTACATCTTAATTGGATAATATTTGAACCCTCAATTGAGGAGAGAGAAAAGGAAGTATAGATATGTCCCCACTTTGGTCGAATTATATTTGAATATGCATTTATGTCACGTGTTACACAGACTTTGGTCAATGCACATGCTTTTTTGGGCCGTTGGATTTTGTTTTGATGGCGAGGATTTCATCTCCTACCTTGAGTAGGATATGTTCCCCTCGGCTACAATACTTCGACCGCAAGGGCTGAAATTTTGTCCTTTTCTTGCTCAACACTTGACCATTTTCTATGATTTCTCGTGCAGTTTATTCATAGGAAGACTGTGGATCTAGCAAGCTATCACTCAAGTTCTATTTCCTTAAATTTGAGATATCCCCAAATCCTTCCCCTACTTCCTCAAAGCCCACCTCTGAAATTCTTGTAATCGGGCCTTTATATATAGATGAATCCATTAGGACCATCATATACCTTCGGGATATCATTCCCTCACTCTAATTTTTCTCATGCACTTTTCTCCCTACTATCATGAAGCTTCAAGCTACTTCTGGTCATTGACTCACCATGCTTCTTTTTCAGAGCATTCCGGATCAATTCTCTTTGCGGTAAGGCTCCTTGTGGTCTCCTCTTCGCTTCCATGTTTTCACTTTTTGCTATCGTGTAGTGTGGTGTTTTTCCCCAATCCATGCCTTAAGTTGTTGCTACATAGATTTCAGCCATGGCACGGGATGGAGAAGGGGATGAATTCTGTATGCACATTTACCTGTGTACCCTCTGGTTTACCTTTCTTCACGTTTTACCGTTCAGGGGCGAAATCATCTTTTGACATCCTTTTCTTTTGCTCGAACCAAAATCCAGTTGGCTTTGATTGTGTGACATGGACACCACCAATTGGGCCAAGTCACATGGGCCCCGATCTCTCTCTATTTCTTGTAACAAAAGATGACGTGTCTTTTTCTCTTTTTCCTATTGGCCAATTTTCAAAAGTTAATAACTAATTATTTAATGATCAGTAAAATACAAATAAATAGTCATTGGATTTAGAAAAATAAGGGCTTTCTAATGGTATTGGTTTTCTCATATGAATCTAATGTTATAAAGAGGTGATTTTAATGGATTAATATAAATAGATAATATATTGCAAAATTCATAACTACTAATTTATAACTCAGTAAAATATAATAAAATATGTTTCTAACTCAAAAAAATATAACCTAAAACATGGCATGGATTTGATAACCTAATTCACTACTAATAAAAAGGCCATTTTTAGGGTTTATGAAATCAATGTAAATCTAACCCTAATCCCACATAAATGTATCATAGGTTCTTTGGAGGCCTAGGATTGGACCTAGTTGGACTTTGGATCATTTGATTCTAAAGTTGACGTATGTTGTATCCCCTATTCTTCTATGTTGAGAAATTCTCTTATCTTTTCATTCTTTTGACTATGCCTACACAATATGTCTTATCTCTTGATATCATGGTTCATGTGAACTATCTTGCTTATTGTGGTCTTGGATATTCTCTTGATATCTTATCTTGTGCTATGGTTCATGATAGACTTGTTGATGGTATATTCCCACTGTCATGTTGACATTTATTTGTGGATGTGTGAGTTGTCCATTGTATGATATGGCAACACTGTATAATTATGACTATACTTTTCTACTTGCCTCTACATTAAACATGCTATGTGATTAAGTAGCACTAGAGTAGTATAACTGCATTGGTTTTGGCTCATTATGATTTATTTGCAACATTGTGATATTTTGGATGGTGGATGTGTGATTCCTGGCCCATGTTATATATATTTGGGTGGTGGATGTGTGATTCCCCATGCCAGGGTAAGATGTGTGATTCTTGGCCCATGTCTTACCAGGTTCAAGATGTGTGATTCTTTGTCACCTTTGTTATTTATATTGTTCTAGGGCTATGTTTATCTCACATGCATGTAGGTTATTGGTGATGATTGTGGGGTGTGTGCCCTACTTTCTCTTATGTGCTTAATTTCCCACCACGGTAGTGGATGTATATATGGCACAATCCTTTTTATGTTGTTTTTTGGCAAGTATCTTATTTTATGATGATGATGATTCTTATCTTTTATGCCCTCTTTGGGTAGTCCTTATCTCTTGCATGGGAAGCCTTTTATTTTGATGTCCCCTATTCTTTATAAATTTCTCAATTTCCTTTTTAGTATGCTCATACCAGCCTTTGTTGATGTCTTCTTTTTTTTCTCTTCTTTGTGGGGTATGCTTCCAACCCTAGGTGAAGGATATGGTGGACATGGCATAAAGACATGGACTAAGATTGAGAAGTAAAAGCTTGGAGACAATCTTGAGGTGGTTTATATTTCCCTCTACATGGATCCTTATGATGTAAGTTTAAGACATTCCCTTGTTTCATAATTGAATATAGTCATATTTTTATTCCACTACTACACTTTGGTTGTTTTTAATACCATTAAATAAAGATTTGAAAGTTTTACATCTATTTCAACATACCTTTTGAGTATGTTGGGAATGGAGGTTTGATATTTCAAAATTTTAGTAGAGAGGTGGTTTCACTTCTTTACAACATGGTATCAGAGCCCATGGTAGTCAGAATCTGACTATTTCAATTTTGTCTCCCTATTAGGACCTTTGACTTAGATAGTTTCCTCTAGGTGTGATGTTGACCCTAGATTTGATCTATGATGATATTTTGAAGCAATAAGGTTTGACTTGAGGAAGTAATTAGTTTAAGAGAAGATAGCAGGATAAGAAGTCTTAATATGGATAAATTGTGACTTGGTTTCTCATTTTTATTTTGGGCCCTAATTTCAGTTTTCAGTCGTAAAAGTTTTTCATAAAAAATTATTTTCCATATAATAGTATATGTACAAAACAAAATGTTTTATCTGGATTTTCCCAAAGTTTTCTTAAACTAAGTCATAATGAAGAGAAACTCTAGTTTGAGTAGAATCTAACCCTTTTTCTGCTATCTCTGATGCTCAGAAGTCTCAGTTGGGAAGATATGTTAGTAAGGAGGAAGTCATTTCAGTCATTGAAGATCTTGATGTTGATAAATGTCCGGGGCCTGATGGTATGAATGGCAAATTCTTTAAAACTAGCTGGTCTATTATTAACAATGATGTTATATCTACTATTTTTTATTTCTTTTCTTTTGGTAGGCTTTTAAAAGAAGCTAATTGAACTTTTCTCACTCTTATTCCCAAAAATGATGATTGTCATCTTATCAAGAATTGGAGGCCCATTGCTTTGTGCAATGTGGTTTATAAGGTGATTTCCAAAATTCTTACAAATAGACTCCAGGATGTTCTCCCTTTTCTCACTAGCAACAATCAATCTGATTTTATGAAAGGAAGAAGCATCAAGGATGTTATTCTTCTCTCTAATGAGCTTATTCATGACTTCAACAAGAAAAAATGGAAAGGAAGGATGTGTGTTAAAATTGATCTCATTAAAGCTTATGATATTGTTTCTTGGCATGCCCTTTTTAAGATTTTAGAGCTTATGAATTTCCCTATGAAGTGGATCGTTTGGATTAGAGAATTTTTTTATACTTGCTCTTATGAAATTCTTTTTAATGGTGAACCCACTGTCCCCTTCAAACCAACTAATGGTATTAGGCATGGCGATCCTCTAGCCCCCTACCTATTTACCATAGTTATGCAAACGTTTACTCAGCTAATTAACAAGCAGGTCAGTTTGGGGAACATTAAACCTTTAAGTGCTTCTAGTGAGCTGAGTGTTTCTCACTTAGTTTTGCTGATGATCTTATGGTTTTTATGGAAGCTGGTGTTGTGGGTGACATGTCTCTGAAAGGTATTCTTTATAATCTATCTAAGAATACTGGTCTTAGTATCAGTTATGAGAAAAGCTCAATTTTCTATAATCTTGATGCTGACAAAGATCTTATTTCTGGTATTTTGGGTATTCAACCTGACATATTTCCCCAAAGATACATGGGTATTCCCCTCTTCATAGGTAAACTTTCCAAGAAGTTCTATTTTCCTTTGATTGACATGTTAAAAAAGAGGCTTGATGGTTGGAAAACCAAGCAATTTTCGTTTGTAGGTAGACTGGAGCTTTGTAATTCCACTCTGGCCTCCATTCATTACTTCTGGTCCTCCTCCTTCCCCCTTCCTAGCTCAATTTGTGAGGAGACTGAAATAAATTGAAGGAATTTCTTATGGGGTCATTTTGAAGGGAAAAGCAATCTTCATGTAGTCAAATGGTCTGATGTTACTAAACCTAAGGATGAGGGTGGCTTGTCTATCAAAAGGTCAAAGATGTTTGCAAAGTTGTTGTTATCTTCAATATTTTGCATATCTCCTCCAAGAAGGATAGCCTCTGGATCAAATGGATCCATGAGAAGTACCTTTCTAAAATATCTATTTGGAACATTGAAGTTTTTGGTCATTTATCGTGGTATGTTATCCAACTAATCAGGCATCTTGATGACTTCAGAAAGTTGGTTAGTTACAGTATTAGAGATGTGGTTAATACCTGGCTTTGGCAGGATCTGTGGACTCCTCAGAATTTTTTCTTGAATGTATGTGTTGGAAGTAAAGAGATCATTAGATTGGGCCTTCCTTTTTCTTGCAAAGTCAGTGTTGTTGTCTCTGGTAATCAATGGAGATTTTCTGAATCAAGGTTGCATAAAGTGTTGAATACTTATCTTGCTAGTATTCCTTCTCCTTCTGGAAGCGTGGATAGTATTCTCATTAATAAGGAGAGTAATGTTACTTTGAAGATTGTTTGGAATCTTATTTGATACTTTGGAAAGATTAATACAGTCTTTTCTTGGGTTTGGAGCTTTAGTTGTCCAAAGAGATTTCTTGTGTCTGCCTGGAAATTTGCACATGGGATGTTGCCAACTACTGACTATGCGAGAAGAAGGGGCATATCTACTCCTTCTATATGCTTCCTTTGTAGATATGATTGCAAGAATACTCATCACATTTTATTTGATTGTCACGTTTCTATGTTCTTATGGAGGTCTGCTCTCAATGACAATTTAATCCAATGTATCCCTGGTAGTAGGGAGGATCTCACTGCTCTGTTGAGTAAAGTCACTCACTGTATTGGCATTTCTATCATTCATATGGTCTGGATGTAAAGGAACTTAAGAGTTCATGAGAACAAATCTATTGAGGCCCCCATGCTCTGGCACTTAGTGAAGACTTGTGCCAATCAGAATTGGTTAAGGAAGACTCCTATCTGTTGTTGTTTGATGTTGCTTTCTCTTGCTACTTTTCTCTTGTCTTTGCTTTTGGCTGCTGATGGCCTATACAGTTAGCTTGGTGAGATCCTTTTAATCTCATAGGCCTTTCCTTTCTTGTACATATTTACAAAAAAATCAATATAGGTCTTGATTCACCAAAAAAGAGTACAATCTAACCCTAGTTTTGACTTTGGAGTTGTGACTAGGTTTGATATAAAGGTGTAGTTGATATACCCTATGACTTATGGTTGCTCATGTAGGGTTGATAGTTTAAATACATAAGGACCTAAAACTTAACCCTAAGTTGGTTCTGACTTTTAGATGGATACATGAGAAACATAAATCTCTAAAACCTTCACAACTAAGAGATGTGGGTAGCTCTAAAAGGTTGTTTAGTTTGACTTGTTTAGGTTGAACCTTTTTAAGGGGTGGAGAGTAGTTGGTTGTTGATGTTTGGATCAATAGATTTTGAGGATGAAATCCTTTTAAGGGGTGGAGTGTTGTAACATATCGGATATTGAACCCTACCCTAGAACTTTGATCTTTTGGGTTCGACCAAACATGGTTTGAGGTTAGACTTGTAAAAGGTTTAGAATGACCAATGTGAGCTAATGCATGTAAAATTACCTAATTGAATGAGTAATTAAGATAATGGGACATATGACATATCTCATAAAAAGAAATCACAAAAGTAAAATCTAACATTAAAATCGAGTTCCTTGGGTCCCAATTACCTTGGGAGTTAAGTTTTGCATTATTCACATAATAATAATTCATTTAATTCAAATTGGAAAAGAAGATGTGTGTTTTCCCCCAAAATTTCAAATAAAATAATAAATGACTCCAAAAAGGGAAAATAATCTTAGATTCGTAATCTACATAATAAATATAGCTTTTGGATAAATTTTCATCGAATTTGGAGAAAGTTTGCTTAAAAGGTGAAATCAGGAGAGAGAAAGAGTGTAGACCATTCAAAATATTAAATAAATATACAAACAACTCTAATATGTAAAATTGATGGCAAATTCATATCTAAAACTTTAAATATGACTTGTGGGTCAAGTTTCATAAAATTTGGATAATCCTAATGCCGTTAATGAAGGAGGAAAGAGAAAATGAGGTTTGATTTATTTAACCCATTAAAAGATTCCAAAAGGCAAAATTAAGTACATAATCAAAATCTACATGCCTTAATTGATCTTTGTGCAAAATTTCACCTTAATTGGATAATATTTGAACTCGCAATTGAGGAGAGATAAAAATAAGTATAGATATGTCCCCACTTTGGTCGAATCATATTTGAATATGCATTTATGTTGTGTGTTATGTAGACTTTGGTCAATACACATGCTTTTGTGGGCCGTTGGATTTTGTTTTGATGGTGAGGATCTCAACTCCTACCTTGATTAGGAGATGTTTCCCGCGGCTACAATACTTCGACCGTAAGGGCTGAAATGTTATGCTTTTCTCGCTCAACACTTGACCATTTTCTATGATTTCTAGTGCGGTTTATTTGTGGGAAGACCACAGATCTAGCGAGCTATCACGTAGGTTCTATTTCCTTAAATTTGAGATATCCCCAAATCCTTCTCTAACTTCCTAGAAGCCCACCTCCAAAATTCTTGTAATCGGACATTTGTATATAGATGAATCCATGAGGACCATCGTATACCTTCGGGAAATCATTCCCTCGCTCTAATTTTTCTCATGCACTTCTCTCCCTTCCATTGCAAAGCCACAAGTTGCTACTAGTTACTGGCTCACCGTGCTTATTCTTCTTCGGAGCATTCCATCTCAATTCTCTTCGCGGTAAGGCTCCTTGAGGTCTCCTCTTCGCTTCCATGTTTTCACTTTTTGCTATCGTGTAGTGTGGTGTTTTTCCCCAATCCATGCCTTAAGCTATTGCTCCACAGATTTTAGCCATGGTGTGGGCTAGAGAAGGGGATGAATTCCATGTGCACATTTACTCGTGTACCCTCTAGTTTACCTTTCTTCGTGTTTTACCGTTCAGGGGAAAAATCATCTTTTAACATCCTTTTCTTTTGCTCGGACCGAAATCTAGTTGGCTTTGACTGTGTGACATGGACACCACCGATTGGGCCAAGTCACGTAGGCCCCGATCTCTCTCTGTTTCTCGCAAGAAAAGATGATGTGGCTTTTACTCTTTTTCCTATTGGCCAGTTTTCAAAAATTAATAACCAATTATTTGATTATCAGAAAAATACAAATAAATGGTCATTGGATTTTAAAAAAAGGGCTTTCTAACGGTATTGGTTTTGTCGCCTGAATCTAATGTTATAAAGAGGTTATTTTAATGGATTAATCTAAATAGATAATATATTGCAAAATTCATAACTAATAATTTATAAGTCAAAAAATATAATAAAATATGTTTCTAACTCGGAAAAATATAACCTAAAACATGGAAGGATTTGATAACCTAATTTACTACTAATAAAAAGGCAATTTTTAGGGTTTATGAAATCAATGTAAATCTAACCCTTATTTCACATAAATGTATCATAGGTTCTTTGGAGGCCTATGATTGTACCTAGTTGGACTTTAGATCGTTTGACTCTAAAGTTGAGGTATATTGTATCCCCTATTCTTCAATGTTGAGCAATTCACTTATCTTTTCATTCTTTTGACTATGGCCTACACAATATGTCTTATCTCTTCATGTCATGGTTCATGTGAACTATCTTGCTTATTGTGGTCTTGGATATTCTCTTGATATCTTATCTTGTGCTATGGTGCATGATAGACTTGTTGATGGTATCTTCCCACTGTCATGTGGACGTTTATTTGTGGATGCATGAGTTGTCCATTGTGTGATATGGCAACATTGTATAATTCTGACTATACTTTTCAACTTGCCTCTACATTAAACATGCTATATGATTCAGTAGCACTAGAGCAGTATAACTGCATTGATTTTGTCTCATTATGATTTATGGCAACATTGTGATATTTTGGATGGTGGATGTGTGATTCCCCATGCCAGGGTAGGATGTGTGATTCCTGGCCCATGTTATATATATTTGGGTGGTGGATGTGTGATTCCCCATGCCAGGGCAAGATGTGTGATTCTTGGCCCATGTCCCACCAAGTTCAAGATGTGTGATTCTTCCCACCTTTGTTATTTATATTGTTCTAGGGCTATGCTTATCTCACATGCATGCAGGTTATTGATGATGATTGTGGGATGTGTGCCCTACTTTCTCTTACGTGCTTAATTTCCCACCATGGTATTGGATGTATATATGGTACAATCCTTTTTATGTTGTTTTATGGCAAGTATCTTCTTTTATGATGATGATGATGATTCTTATCTTTTATGCCCTCTTTGGGTAGTCCTTATCTCTTTCATGGGAAGCCTTTTATTTTGATGTCCCTTATTCTTTATAAATTGCTCAATTTCCTTTTTAGTATGCTCATACCAGCCTTTGATGATGTCTTATTTTTTCTCTTCTTTGTGGGGTATGCTTCCAACCCTAGGTAAAGGATATGGTGGACATGGAATAAAGACATGGACTTAGATTTAGAATTTAAAGCTTGGAGACAATCTTGAGGTGGTTTAGATTTCCCTCTACATGGATCCTTATGATGTAAGTTTAAGACATTCCCTTCGTTTCATAATTGAATATAGTCATGTTTTTATTCCGTTATTATACTTTGGTTGTTTTGAATACCATTAAATAAAGATTTGAAAATGTTACATCCATTTCAACATACCTTTTGAGTATGTTGGGAACGGAGGTTTGATATTTCAAATTTTTAGTAGAGAGGCGGTTTCACTTATTTACAGAAAGAAAGAAATATGTTGTCATAGAAGGAGAGGAAATCATATTTGTGGTGTACAAGAATGATTCTTCAAGATCTATAATGATGGTATCAAAGCAAACAAAAAGTACACCCCTTTGACATCTTTTAGAGAGGGACTAGAAACTTTTGATCTCTCTTCTTTGTGGATGTAGTTGTTGTTGTGGAGGCAAAGTATATCGTGGCCAACAATGGTATAGGACTTCCTTCATACTGACTTCTTTCGAGGTTAGAGACTCAAAGTTTTAGCAAGGAAGGATTCTCGTTGATTGGTAGGTCGATGAAGGCAACTGATGGAAGGGTCAATGGAGGCCACAAACAGATGATGTCGAGAGAAAATTGCAGCCTTGTGATGTGGTAACAAATGCATTTCTTGGAGGCTCTAGTATTCTATTTATAGGCATGTGATAGGGTTTTAGACCCTTCCTAGAAGTTTTGTACATCCACCATGGATATGAGAGGTTGGTGGTGTGAGCTATATGAAGGATTTTTATAATCCTTTAGTTTTGCCGTCAGTGTGGGGTGTAGAAGCCTCATCCGGCTAGAATCCCAACAAGGTTAGTTGAGTGTAGTATCCCATCAGTCGATAAACACATGATTATCATTTGGAACTGGTCATTATTTGTCAATGGGTCATCATCCGCAGACGAGGTAGTAGATCCATCGAGAAGAATTATCATCAAGCATCGAGTTTCCTTCAGGAACCGAATTTCCATTAGACATCAAATTTTAATCGATGGGTGGTCAGGGTGTTCATCTGAGGATGAATGTGGGGTTCTCGTTAGTCAATGGGATTTTTGGTAGAATTATACCCACATGCGTGGGGGGGATATTGCTATAACATCGGGCCTACACCGACAAGATTTTTGACCAACAAAACATGGGTCGACGATGTTTCCTGACAAAGGCTCAGATCGTCAAAAAATCTATAAATTTTATCAAAATTTTCTCCTGGACTTGCTTGAATTGGGTGATCTCCCCTCAAATGTGATAAGTGCGTGAGGCTGGAAATAAGTTCTCCAATAACTTGTTCTGAAGTTCCTTTCAAGTTCTGAAACTATAATCATCCAAAGAATTGTTCCACACCCTAGCCTTGTCAGTTACGGAGTAGTAGAAGAGTCGTAGCTTCATGGATTCGTTGGATGCATTGGTGTCTTTACTCAGTTCACAATGATCTGTGAACTTTATATATGGGCGTGTGTACCTGCAAAACTGTTGTTTTGCATCACAGTCACCCATTATGTCTTGATTTTGAAGTCCTACACTGCAATGGCTGGTTGGATGATGGGGTTATGAATATCAACAACCTTAGGGATAGATTACTCTTATAGTTTTCTTTGTCACTCTACTTTTATGATGGCTTGTTGTTCCGCTTGCACCACAATTATGGCTTCAGCCACAAGCCTCTCTCTTTGTGCATTCAGTGATGCTTGCACCGTGCATTCAACTTCGTTGTTGTTCGTCTTGGCTCTTTGTTCACGAAGGATCTTTTGATAGGTTCTATTGATATTTAGGTCAATGTGTGCAATGGAATTGACGATATAGGAGAATCACATGCACAATAGTGTCACCTAGAAGTGAAAACAACTAAGTTCGGATGATCAAAGAAGAGTTGGATTTAATATGATCTTTGATAATATCAATTGGAAAAAAAGTCCCAACTAATCCAAGTCAATCAAATTGGTCAGAAAATTTCATTATCCTCAAAAATGATGCAAAATTTAGTGTGAATTCTACTACAAGAGAAAATTCATTAGGGGTGAAATTTGTAGAGTTTACCTTAACAAACATACAATATTTACCACCTACAAGAAGATGGATCTTATTGCAGTATAATTCTAGTTATAACACAGAGGTGAATGTTTTTTAGTATTAATTGATAAATGTAACCATTCAAGAACTAGTATTTTGCACAAATATGGCTGATTGTTTGTTTATGCTGAGATTTCAAATAACAAAATGTTGGTTTAGAGTCTATATTTACCGATAGATGGGAACACTAGGGTGGAATAGGTTTTATTGTTGCTACCTACCATTCACTCTCTCTCTCTCTCATTGCATCATATTAAGTATGGAAATATATATGTTGAGGTCGGGAAAATCCTCCTTTTAGTGTTAGGAATAAAACTTGGATAGATATCCCTCTAATCATGATGTCATCTTACCTAGATTTCATGTATCCATCTCCTTGGAAAACACCTATCCAAAGTTGTCATCAAGAGTTTTACATAAATCAGCTACTACCTTTGATCCTATGTTAGTTATCTATTCCCAAGATCTGATTAACATATAAACTTGATCATCAAGCAAGAATACCAGCATAAAAATGATTGATTCCAAACATATAATGTTTCATACATCAACATATGCAGTAAGGAGAAAAAAAAGTAGCGGGGTTACTCCCTGCACCCTAGTGAGGTGACTACTCTTCAAACCCTATAACGAAGGCACCCAAGCAAACTATAAGTATATCCCTTTGATGTTCACTGGAGAGGGACTGGAAACCATTGATCTCTCTTCTTTGTGGATGTAGTTTATTCTATGGAGACAAAGTAGATGGTGGCTGAAAATGGTGGAGGACATCCTTTGTGCTAACTTCTTTTGAGGTTAGAGACTTGGAGTCTTGGCAAGGATGAAGTCTCGTAGACTGGTAGGTCGATGAAGGAAAATAATGCAAAACTCAACAAAGTTTGCAGAAAGGTGATGTGGAGTGAAAATGGAAGCCTAGGATAGTTGTGAATTCCTTTCTTGGCATCACTAGTCTTCTATTTATAGGTGTGGGCTAGGGTTTAGGACCCTTCCCCGCCATTTTGTACAGCTGACATGGACACAAGTGGTTGGTTTCATGAGGTAGATGAAGGGTTGTCATGACCCTTCAGTTCTGTCATTGGTTTGGGGCACAAAATCCTCTTCAAGCAAGAAACTTGACGGGTTGGAATCCTATTAGGTTCGGTCTTTGGGTTGGAGCACATGTATATCAATGGTCGACAAACACAGGATTGTCGTCAGGATTCGGGTCGTATTCAGTCGATGTGTGGTCAAGGTGTCTGCCAGGGGATGAATGCAGAATTCCTTTCAATGGTGGAGGATGTCCTTTGTACTGGCATGTAGGACCATCGCCTCTTACACTCCTCATATTCAATGAAGTTCAAGCATGCCATGACAACTAAGAATTTGGATTGAAACCTTATAAATTATCATAAAATTGAGAAAGCCTAAATGCAAGCTAGTTTTAAACTAAAATGATGAATATGAATGCAAAACTAGACTAAAAAGTGCAACTAAAACTAGGATGAATATGCTTTCATCAAATAAACCTAAACTTAAATGTTACTCATCCTCAAGTGACATAAAATCTAAAATAGTCTCCAAATGAATACTTTCAACCGTGCAATTGTGTCACCTTCACATCATGCTTATTTCCTGACCACCTAATATGGCCAAGTGACCCAAATTCCTAAGATCACAAAACACATATATCCATGTCATCATTTCTGAATTCTCTTCTCAAAGACATGTCCTCATCACTATCCCTAATACTTAGCACATCTAAGAGTTTCATTAAATTTTAGAGAGCCCCGCAAAACAACAAGCATGCATATGATCTGAACTTGGGGTGCATGAAAAGGATATCAAGACGAGACATTCATTTTGCCTTTGGGTAGGGTTTGGAGAGAGGGGGTTGCGGAAGGAAGATACATATGTCTCCTCTATTTGACTCGAGATTGTTTTTATTTGTGTAAATACATATGCTAACACTTCTTTTTTTTGTTTTGTGCACATTGGCATCTTTTCTTTTTGGTGGTACACCCCTATTACATAGAGAGGGGTATGGAAGAAGAAGATATAGTAGGGAGGGGATGTGCCACCGCAAACTTGGAGTTTGGCACTTTTATGTCTATTTATTTTATTTTTGATGAATAAAAGATAAGAAGATGGAAGAAGAAGTGTATACAAGGGTCAAATCGATATGCAACTTGATTTACAATTTTGTGCACTCAGTTGTTATCATAGTCTCATTATGCTCGAATGTTGACATGATAAGGGTACAAGTGATGATTCCATGAGTTTTTTATTAGTCAGTTATTAGAAGAATGGTGTGTTTGGTTCCTCTCAGTTCCTAGAAGACTTGCCATCTTTTACATGGAAGCATGATGTTTGGGTTCCTAGGCTACATAGGATGATTTTTGGCCATTAGTTGTTTCAAAAATTGGTCACTGTTAGGTGTTGTTCTAGATAATGGGATTAAATGATGAAACGTGTATGGATGCAAACAAGAATTTGAATCTAAGTTGGTTCGATAGTGCCTTTGTTTACTCTAAAACAAAAACAAAAAGTTAATTAGCTAAATGCAATGCATGAGGAATGTGATAATATGATCATGAGTAGCAAACGGTTAGGTGTAGGTAGAAAGTAGAATACATACCACCCTACAACGTGAACTTAGAAATTTGCTTATCCTTAAGAAAACACCAAATTTAGAATGGAGGGGAAGAACTGTGATGGTTGGACCACATGATGTGGTTGCTCTCCATTTAGCAAAAAAAATTCAACTAAAATAAATATGTTAGAACTAGTGGTCTTATTATGGAATGCATGATCTAAATAAATGCAATTATGAAACAAGATGTTAAAATAATAGGAATTGAAGGTAAACTAGGGTTTCCTACTAAGAAGTGCCTTTGTTTAACATCAATGGCTTGGTGCCTAGAAATCAATAATGATGTGTTGGAGGGAGAAGTGATAGAGTTCGGTTGGCCTACATATCAGTGATAGTGAAATTGTTGGTATGTATGCCCTGAGAGCCAATCATGGGATGATTGGTGGGATACATTAAGATTGATTTGATAAGCATCAAAGGCAAGCTTCCAATTCTTTCTGGTTCAGTCATATGAGATAATGATAGAATGGATTGAATGTCTAGAGAATGACAGTACTCAATGACGTATGCTTTCAAGTTAAGGACCTAAACGATGAGATCATACGGATGTTAAGAGTTTGTACATTCTTATTATGTCCCTAGTCAGATGTCATTGTGGAAGGTAGATAGACAGTAATGACACACAACACTAGATTGTGGTGTTGGTTGATGATAGAATCTCATTAGTCATGATATGGAGATATCAAACCAAACACATAGGTACTTGTTAGAGAACAAGTGTACTAGACAGACCCACCGTGAGTTTGACACATGGAACCATGACATGGTAGTCACAGTCAGTTCTCACAGTGATGGTGGTGAGTGTGATTCTTTGACCTGAAATCACTACACTCAACACATGTCGTTGGGTACACTTTGACATCATCAAATGCAGTCCTGAAACATGGGTTGTTATAAAGGTGATGATTGGGTGTCTTTAACACATGGGGCTTTTGAGGGGTGAGTGATAGATATGGGATTTGTCCCTCCTGAGGGAGTTTTATATCCATGGCCACTTGATGATTAGGATTGATATAGGTGTGCACGCATGTGTGAATCAGTATGTGATATTGATGTCATACATATCTCCTCCAATCTACTCTGAGATCAAGAAAGTGAATGAATGTTGACAGGATGATTGTTCCATGCCTTGAGTTCATTCGGGATATCAGTGACAAAGGAATTATACATTCGCTATAACACCATTCACAGATTGTAGGATTGAAAGTTGTTATCCAACTTTCTATTTCACTTGGGTAGCACTGATGTGCAACTAGGCACCGCTCTTTCCTTGTGAAGTCATAAGTGTTATGAACTTTCACTGCCAACGTGAAATGGACTTGCAGGGTCACACACATAGGATGTAACCTGGAAGAGGAGTTTATCCACATAACGATGTTTAGATTGATTACTAAAGGAGTTTAGTAGTTCAATTAAACACTCAATCAATTGATAGCTCAATATCATAGTGTTCAAGGTGTTGGATCGATTGATTAGAGTATCAGATTGATTGGAAGTGCGATTGACTGATTTGCACAAGTCTGCTGCCCCAACCAATCGACTCATGGGATGAACTGATCGGCTCAATTGATGAGACGATCGACTCATGTGTCATGAAACGATCAGCTCAATTGTTGAACCTATCAGTTCATGTGACCAACTGAGATCGTTTGGAAAGTCAGAAGACGATTTTGCAAATACAATTTGTTTCACTTGTACAAATTCGATTTGGACAAGGATTAATATTTGATTAATTGGAGACAAATTTCAAAGTCAATTTGAATTGGATCAGGACCACGAACTGATCATCTCAGAGCTCCACTCGATCAGCTCAGAGCCCCAGACAATCGGCTCAGGTCCCAAATGATCGGCTCAGGACATAAAACGATCGTTTCAGGGTGTGAAACGATCAATTTAGCTGGCACAAGTTGGTTATTTTGTGGAAACTCTCAAACCCTTCTACTCTTGTTTAATCCTGTATTACCCGGGGTAGAGAACCATGTCCCATGACCCTCCTATATATATAGGGGTACTGGGGGCTTCTCAGATGAACAACTCAGAACACCAGTTACTCTGTAAAGTTGTCGTTCTCTCTAGTTTTGGTAACCGAGAGAGAGCTCGAGCAAGTGCTACCCGATAAGGGAGGCATAGTAAGGGAAAGACAACTGTAGAAAAGCAACTAGTTGCAGGAGAGTATGTTGGTGACTAGTACGCCAATAGGAGGGTGCGACTCCTTATGATTCCTTATGGGACAAGGAGATTGGAGTTCCAGGTGGTCTGTGTGGACTACTTTAGAGGCGGGAGACTTCTGCCACTCAGAGGGAAGTTGTCTATCCCGACATTCCTAGTGAGACCAGGAGCTGCACAGACACCATCCAAGACCGGAGGTGAAGACCGCACAAGCCACGAGGTAAAGTCACCAAGCAAGCCTCGAGACAAGGTATGCATCTACAAACCATCCTTCCTATTGTATAGACGTTGACACGATTCCTTTATTTTGGGTTTGGGATAAGAAAGTTTTTGTTTCCGCTGCGTTCTCTGCCTCCCTTAAAACCCAACAGAAATAGTGTTTGAGTCATTCTCCATTGACTCTAAATTCTCCAGACTTCTCACTCCAAATTATAACAGCTCCATGAGGGGAGGTGTGCTTGATAATGAATGGATCCGACCATCAGGGCTTGAGATTTCCTAGAAATAGATAGAGATGAGGGTTGTGTAATACTTGGTCTATGACAAGTAGATCTTTCCTTTTTAGGTGACCATCATGCCACATCTTTGTGCGCTCCTTGTAGATGTGTGCATTTTCATATGCAATCAGTCGCAACTCCTCTAGCTCTTATAGTCAAAGTAGACAATTTTCTTTTATTGCACAGAGGTCAAAGTTGAGTTGCTTGATGGCCCACTAAGCTTTGTGTTCAAGCTCCACTAGTAAATGAAAAGACTTCCCCTAAATGAGACGAAAAGGTGTAGTGCCAAGGGGCATCTTGAATGCAGCTCAATATACCCAAGTGCATCATTCATCTTGTGAGACCAATCTTGTTGTGTTATGTTAATCATCTTCTCCAAAATAACTTTGATCTGACAATTGGAAACCTCCACCTGATCACTTGTCTGAAGATTCTATGGAGTAGCTACCCAGTGGGAGATATCATACTTTCTAAGGAGTGCATCAAAGCTATGCTTGAGAAACTATGATCCCCCATCATAAATGACTGTGTAGGGGAATTATCCAAAGCTTGGGAAGATAATGTCTTTGAAAAGCTTCATGACTAGATTGGAGTTTCAAGAGACTATAGGGATAACTTCAACCTATTTAGAAACATATTCGACAACAACCAAGATGTACTAGAAGCCATAAGATGAAGGAATGGATCCATGTAGTCCATACCCAAACGTCAAAGATCTCCACTTATTGCCAAATATTGAAGGGCATGTCATCCCTATTGGGGATATTACCTGATAGCTGACAGTGATCATAGGACTTGACATATAGGTGAGCATATTTGAAGATAGAAGGATAGAAGAACCCACATTGGAGGAATCCCAATGCGGTCTTTTTGGAACTCATGTGGCCTCTAGTTGGGAAAGAATGACATTGTTTGAGGATGAGAGGAGCTTCCTCTTCAAAGATGCATTGATGTTAAAGACCATCAAAATGCAGTTGGAATAGATAAGGCTCATTTCAATAGTAATGATGTATGTCTGACATGAACTTCTTCTTATCACATTCCCTACACAATCTAGATTAAGGACTCCCACAATCAGTGTACCGCGGGGTAAATGTGGATACCTTCAGTAAGTGGATGTTAGTTAAGGAGTCATTTATGGGAACTATGTCAAAATCTTGGATATGAAATCGGCTAAGATGATCAGCCACAACATATTAATCCCCTTCTTATCTTTGATCTCTAGATTGAAATTGTGTAGCAGTAGGATCCATTTGATCAACGTGGTCTTCATGTACTTTTTTAACATCAAGTATTTGATAGCAACATGGTGATTATGTAGAGTCACTTGTAAGCCTATCAGATAGGAGAAAAACTTTTCAAAAGAGTAGATGATGGAGATTAGATCCTTCTCAGTAGTTTCATGGTTCTTTTATGTTTTGTCAAGCATCTTGCTTGTGTAGTAGATATCATGGTGTTTGTTGTTGACATGTTGTCCCAGGACTGCATGTACAGGATAACTATGGGCATCGTACATGATCATAAAAGGAAGATACCAATCTAGGGTGTGAAGGATGGAAGTTGAGATGAGAGATTCCTTTAAAGTATTAAAGCTCTTTCGGCATTCAAAGTCAAAGATGAATTTTACATCCTTCTTGAGAAGGTTTGTTAAAGGCGTGGTGATCTTACTAAAGTTGTGAATAAGCCTTCCATTTAATCAGGCTTGTCAAAAAAATGCCTAGATATTTTGACAGTAGTTGGAGGAGATAGCTTGGCAATTACTTCTATTTTCATTTTTTCAACTTGAATGCCTCTAGAGCTGACACGGTGTCCTAGAACAATGCCCTCTATCATCGTGAAGTGGTATTTTTCTGAATTGAGCAATAGATGTGCTTCTTCACAATGTTCTAGGATTAGGGAAAGATGGTGCTGACAAGTTTCAAAGGAATTTGTGTATATTGAGAAGCCTCCCATGAAGATTTCCATAATCATTTATGTAAGGCTAAAGAAGATGGCAGACATGCAATGTTGAAAATGGCAGGCGCATTGCATACTTCAAAGGGCATATGATGAAAAGCATATGTGCTAAAGGTACACGTGAAAGTTGTCTTCTCTTGATCACTAGCTGGATGGATATCTATTAGAAGCATGAGTATCCATTAACGTAACAAAGGAACTCCTAGTGTGCAAGTCTCTCCAAGACTTGATCAAGAAATGGGAGCAGAAAGTGGTCCTTCTGAGTTGCATTGTTGATATTGTGGTAGTGTATGCACATGCGCCACTCAGTTACAGTGTGGGTGGGAATAAGCTTATTATTAACACAATGGTTCTACCTCCCTTCTTTGAGACCAATTGTACAGGACTCACCCAAAGTGAATCGAAGATGGGATAGATGATCTCATAAAGAAATAGCTTAATCACCTCCTTTTGCACAACCTCCTCTAAAATTGGGTTCAGCTACATTAAGGTTGGATGAAGGGCTTGTAATTGTCAATCATGTTGATGTGATGCATGTAAATGGTTTGACTCACCCCAGTCATATTAGTCATTTTGTATCCTAAAGCCTTCTGCCTCTTCCTTAGTTATGTCAAAAACTTGTCTTCTTACTTAGTCATGAGACTAGGAAGACTTTCTTCTCATCAAAGAAGATATATTTGAGCCCCTCAGGTAGAGGCATCACATCTAGTGTAGTCAGCTCTTTGTCTTCTTCCTTGATAAAGGAGGCAAATTTGAGCTCTTCAAACTTGGCCTTGGGGTCTTCCTCGGTAGAGTTTAAGAGAAGGATAACTTTCTCCACTTTTTCATCACTCAATGCATGAGTGTTGGTGTTGATGAGTGTGGTTTCTATAGGGTATTCAGAAGCAGGATCGTACTACTATAATTGTGCCATTTTATCAACACAAACCATCAAATAGCATTGCTCATGAAAGGAAGGACCCTTGAGACTCTCAAAAACTTTAGAGTTAATAGTGTTTGTCCCAAGCCTCAATGTCAAGATTCCGGCTTCAACATTAATTAAGCTCTGGAAGTTGCTAGGAATGGATGCCTGAAAATGAGAGGATATCACAGATCCTCCTTGATGTCCATGATGACAAAGTCACAAGGGAAATAAGATTTGGGATCCACTCTTACATGGATGTCTTATACTATCCCCATAGGGGTGGTCATAGAAGAGTCAGCTAGTTGAACCATGTTTCCAGTAGGAAAGATGTCAGAGGTGAAGCCTAGCCACTTACACAATCTATAGGTCATGATAGAGATTCTTGGCCTATGATTAGTTAGGCCTTTCTGGCATGGAGTGTCCCCAACAAAGCAAGAGATGCCAAAAGATCCTGGATCTTTGAGCTTCTTGGGCATCTTTTTTTGGATGACATTTGACAATGTCCATTATAGCTTCACGGTCTCGACTTTCTCTTTTAGGTATTTTCCAGTGAGAAGAGTCTTAAAGAACTTTTTCTAAGAAGGGATTTCAGCTAGAGCATCAAGGAAGCATTTTACATGATTAATATTGAAATTGACTATGCTATAAAAGAAGTTACCCACATAATCAGTTATTTTAACATGCGACATGACAAGGAACTTCTACTGGATTGGTTGTTTAATGTGGTGGACAGGTACTAGCTTCTATTTGAGATTGTGTTGTTAATCATGGTTCATGACATAGAATCACTCCATGCAGGCCCTCCATAGTTCCCTCCTCCAATGGCACCACTCATATCACCACCAAGACATTCTAGTTCCCTTCTCCCATGGCACCGTCTAGCTCACTTTTGAACCATTTTGATTATCCAATCTATTTTGTCACCAATGAGGAAACAATTCAATGCAGCATGATGACATGAAATGACTTGTTCTATATGACCTCAGCCCCCCGTAGGACATGTTCCCCCATTATGTTTGAACCTTCCCCACTATATGTGATTTCCGAAGAAGATTTATGTTGAATCATGTGATTTCACTCTAAACCTATGGTTTCCATGATTCCCATGATCCCATTCATTTTCTTGATTCCTGTGATTCCAATGATTTCATGTGAACACCATGATATCCCTAGATGTAGAAGCTTTTTGACATAATTTGCACTATCGTCCATTGATATTTATCTATGTTGTAGAACATTGTTGTGGTGTGTTTTTAGCTTTGCATTTCATGAACTTACTTAACTATAACCTACTAATTTCTTTTAGTTTTATATCATTTAAATGATAATACATAATTATATTCATGACCTTATTTTTATTGTAATGCATATTTGTGTTTGTAAAGTTGCTGATTCGGCACAAAAACATGCATTGCTCAAGGATTGTTATTGTTATTTTCATTGTGCACACATTGCACACAATGAAAACATTTACACATAGGCATTTTTCAATCACATGTGTGACGTGTTCATAGATAGTTCTCATGTTGTCAATGATAAAATCACAAAGCGCATTTTGTACGATATTGAATAGGATGATGGTAAGTCTTCTCTAGGACTGAAGATTGTTGGGTATTCCTAGTGGGCATAGAAAGACAAAAGAACTCATGACCATAGATGTACATATTTAGAATGCATCTTGGTGTAATACATTGTTGGTTGCTATAGTGAATTAAATTACCCCACTGCATAGTACTCAAGAAGTTTCCAAAATGGACCAAGTATGTCATTTCTTACAAAATAATACTCATGGGCAGACTAATTGCAACTTGGATGAGGATTACATTCACTTGGTTGAAACGATCAACCACTAGTAGATGTTGGATGTAGTATCCATATTGAGATTGAAAAATATTTATTTGCTAACTATCTCAACTCCAGTACACAATTATAGGTTTTTTTAGGGAAGGGGACGAAGTGGAAATATATTTTTTAACAAAATTCTTAGAAAATGGATTTGTCATGTTTGTAAAGTGTTGGTATATTAAAGACATAGAAGGGATACAAAGTATAACTTGACACACACTATTTTTCCAACAACTAGACACATATTATGTTGGTGTAGAACTCGCACTCTGAGATGAGGATCTCAGATCATTGTTGTTGGGATCACCTCATCGTCTTAGAAAAACCTTGTCTTTGCCTTGGAGAAGTATCTTGTCCTCAAGCCTCCACCCAAGGGCCTTGTCCTCTACATTATCCTTACAAATATAGGATATTTTAATGCACCAACTTGTTGCCAAAATTACATAAAAATGAAGGTCTTCGAGTGTTATTGTCACTTGCTCTACGTCTTCTCCTATTGCAGGATGTTATCCTAAAGGATAATTTCTCTCTCTCCAAGAAGAACTCTTAGGGGACATGTATCTCAATGCTTTCTCTCCAAGAAGAAGAAGTCTTAGACAACTTGTATATCAATGTGCAAGTCTCCCTTTGGACATCCACCCCCTTTTATAGGAGAGTCATGGGATTGGATTTCCAAAATTCCAATCTTGTCTTAATCACAACTCAAAATAGAATCAAACTAGGATAACATGTATATGCTTCTTCATCGACCAATTCATTATCCAAAAGGCTATTTGATTACCCATTCGACCAATTGATATATCCAATCGACTAATTGTCCAGTCCTACTTCAATCCAATTGACTGATTCATTTCTAGATTGAATATGTATACTTTTTTTGTTTGTTTCAAGACTTGTATCCAATCAAATGATTGGATTATCTAGTCTAATGGTTGACCAGTTTCCTAGATAGTAACCAATCAATCTACTAATATTCACTTGATTTGTATTGAATCATGCAGTCGACTGAATGGCTTACCCAGTCAACTGAATGGGAAATAAATAAGCATGTACATTATTCAAAACCATTCTAATCGTGTGTTCTATTGTGAACTTCTTTTCCATTATGCATCCTTATATGTGTGGCCATGTAGGTTCCAAATTAGTTTGGCAGTGATGTCAGAGACCTCGTGAGAAAAGAGAGGTATCTAGCAACATGTCTTTGCTATCATAGTAACTGGAATAAGTTGAGAACAACATTAACATATAAGTGACCAATGTTACTGTGATCGTATAATCCTTTTGTTACAAATATCCATATTGAACCTGAGGCATGTAAATATCATATTCTCAACTTTAACATAGTTAATATATAAGTGCATTACTTTCTCTCTCTAGGGTATCCGCTCTACCTTCTCTCTAACCGTTCCCCGGTGGATGCAGCTGGGGGGAGGGTACGCCGCCTCTGCGTGTCCCTCCCCCTGGCCTCCAATAGCCCTGGGTAGTGCTCTGTGTGAAGGTTGCGGTGGATATCTGGAGCTAGGGTGCTGATCGATCTTGTTGGCGTCTCCTCAGTGGATCTAGTTTGGAAGGGTGATGCAAGGCGCCGTGAGTGTGGTCAGATCTGGGTAGAGTTTCAGTGATCTCGACTTTGTCGACTCCACTCTATTCAAGTGTGATGGATGGTGAGCGGCCGATCTATTCCATACCTGCGGGCTCTACGTGCTGCCTCATCATGCTGAGGAAGGAAGGGGTGTCTTCTCCTTAATTCACTAGCACCTCCTCATCCTTTCCCCCTATGAACCTGGCTTGTCCAGGGTGACGACAAGCCACGATTCCGTCTGGTTCCCACCTTGGCGATCACGGCGATGTTGGTTTCCTCGCTGGGTGACGAGACTTTCTGACATACTTGGTGGAGTGGGCACTCCATCACAAACTTTGTCCTGCTGCTTGGAGGTGCTCTCTGGTGTATGTCTCTGGATGGCTGGTGGCAGATGGAGGCACCGCTCGCATTTGGGGTAATGTCTCCTTGCCCTCTGCTCCAGCTCAGGGTGGTGCCAGTTGGGGTCTTCGCATCCGTTTCCTGCTTTGTCGATGGATGACCTATGGCCATATAGCGATGCGTGGGTTGGGTCAAGGGGCAGATCTCTTCTCATTCCCGGCTCTCCTGTGCAGCATGAAGGAACACCCTTGTGGTGTTTGATAATATGCTACTGACATATAGTAGCGTGTGATCTCTAGACATCCTCTGCTGATGTTTGGTTGAACACCTGCAAGATGTTTGGAAAGTGGCAAGGAAGAAAGAGTTGGGGCTAAGATTAGTTGAGTTGCTTGGTCTCTCTCTTCTTTTTGTGTTGCTGGTCTCGGGCTCTGTTTAAGCAAAGATCAATTGATCTCTTGGTGTTGGAGTCAGAGGTTCACCTTGCTCTCTGCTTAGCTGATTAGTCCACACAACTTTCAGAGGGATGATGTTACTGCCAGTGTGTGAGTGATTAGTTAGTAGGGACTTTCTGTTCTAAAGAAATAGCATTTTGGAGATTTTCTTGGTGTTTTACTTTGCAGGCCGGAGAATGTATGATCTAGATGATAGAAGGAATTTTTTCCTTGTTTCACACCCTCTTGTGGTTTTAGGTTGCTGAAGGTTTGATTCGGCTGCCCATGCCTCACAATTTCTGAAGGATGTGCATACTGTCAGTGTTGGCATGAGTAGTTGGGATTGGTCTTCCGCTAGTTCTGTTAGCTACTGGAGCTGTTTTGTAGGGATTTTTTCCCCTCTTTTTCTTCTAGATAGTAGGCTGCTTTAGTAGCTTTATGTGTTTCACTCTTATGCTTTTATAGTTTTTGGATGTTCTCATCCAGGTCTGTAATGGGGGTGCAAATCTCTTTGTACCCAAAGTTTTGGGCATCATCTTTTTTAGTAACAGGATTTTCTACCGACCAAAAAAAACATTCAATTCATGTTTATTTGATGGTGTGGGATACTTCGCATCCTTCTCTCCACCATGGTCCATCAGCAATATAAATACATCATCCTAATCTAATTCTAAGAATTAAGTTTTGCATGGAGAATGTAGAGAAATAGAGCATGAAATGATTGTAATATACATGAGACATATTTTTATCACAATCAAAAACCATGATCTTACATGTTTCACATCAATAGAACCTCAATGACCTAGTTTCCATATCCACATCCACCCAAAAAATGATTTCAAGATGTCGCATTAGTTTATATATATATATATATATATATATATATATATATATATATATATATATATATATATATATATATATATATATTGTATCATAAATGGTAGTTGGTGATCAACACAGTACATTATCCATTCACCAATGATGTGTGGTTCAAAAATCTAACCCGCATTAAAGGCATGCAACCTGGTTTTGATACCAATTTAGGATCTTGAGAGTGTTACCAGAGAAAAGGGAGGAGAATATATGGTGTGTATTATAGATAGGAGGGCTAGCCTTTATAGAGGAATAGGGGTGGCTATCAATACATGTTTACTTGGTGTGGGACGAATCCCAATTTACATCCATATAGACAGACATTACATACTTTACACTCCCCCTCAAACTAGAGCGGAGATATCATAAGCACCTAGTTTGTTACATAAGATTTTGATCTGACATATATTTAAGGATTTGGTGAATAGATCTGCAAGTTGATTTTATGAGAAGACTGGAGTGAGTTTGATCTATATTTCTAATGCCTTGAAAGAGTAGTATTAGTTGAGATGTAGAGATAAGATATGGTGTGAATGCTGCAATTTTTGGATCACTAGAGCTAATGATAAAATATTTGTATGTTTGGTTATTTGTTCATCATCTTGAGAGAGAGACATGGTTATGATCTACATCTAACCTAATCTTTATATAGGAGGGAATATATGCTAATGATGATTGCTTGTAAACTACGATAAGGGTATACTAATAGGTATGATGTTTACATGTTGGTGAGTTTGCTTGGTTGGTGAAATGCAATCCAAGTTCTATCCATATATCCAAAATATTTTAAAAGATCAACATCCTTATTCCATTTAGATAACTTAGTTTTATTTTACTTTGTTCTTTTGTTCTTATTTTGAATGCCATGTTTATTAAGGAACATCAAATCTGCCTTTTGATTCAATTTAGCTAAGCTAAGGCTTCAAATCCTTAACAATGTGTCACCCTTGTCCCTTTGTTTGACTCTGCTTACTATAAGAGGCATGTTGGCATCTAAGGTATCAGGTATAAATTTGAAGTATGGTTTCCCCTCATCCATCTCCAGTTGGACACCTAAGTCATAGGTGATCATGTACCTATCATGATTTATTTAGAAAAATTGCATGATTGTTGCTTGTACCTGTAGATGGGAAACTAAAACTAGGTGACATACTCGATGTAGGGTTGACAACAACCAAAAAATATGGGAAGTCTTCAGTTTTTGGGATGTTTGAGAGGTTCTTATGGATTTTATAAAGTAAGGGGTGTCTTCAAAAAATGTTACGTCACCGGATACCAAAAAAGTTATCTCTAGTTGGATTGTAAAAATGATACCCTTTGTGAGTTTTACAATATCTGAGAAAGACACAACTCTTCAGACGAGGACTGATCTTATCATGTCTAATACTTAATTTATGGACACAACTAACACACCCAAAGATTTTAGGAGGTACACTATATAGGAGGCGATCAGGATATAAAATGTGAAATAGAATTTGATTGTTCAACACTGAGAACCACATGCACTTAATTAGATAACTGAGGACAACTTCTCCCTAAAATATGTAGGGAACATTCTTATGGTGAAGAATAGTTCTTGTTATGTCAATATTCTACCTATTTTTTCTTTTCAGGTATTCCATTTTGTTGAGGAGAATGAGCATATGAATATTAAAGTACTCTTTTTCATTTTTGGTTTAAAAAATGTGAATTCAATTTCAAGACACAAATTTTACACTATAGAGTCAATTTTAGAATGATCTTTCACAGCATAAAACATGTAGTTCTAGAAAATTTATCAATAAAAGTAATAAAATATTGAAACCTAGTTTAGAAGAGACCCTACTGGGTCCCAAATGTCTGAGTGAATAATATGAAAATGTGAGTATGCACACATAACACTTACATATAAAAAACTAGGCCTATGGTGCTTTCCTAGTTGACAAGATTTCATAGTCAAGATTATCTAAATGGGAAAATTGAAGATGTAAAATTCAAAACTTCTCAAGATATAAGAGACCAAGGAGACTATGGACATGTAGAGAATGTGCAACCACACAAGCCTCTATAACTATGTCAAGATAGTAAATATTATAATCCCCGTACCCTCGTACCCACCACCAATTACTACTTTCTTCTGGAGGTCATGTATCAAATATTCATTGGGATAAAAAATGATGGAGGCATGAAGAGTATGGGTTAATTACTAATATATAGTAAATTAAATGGAAAGGAAGGAACAAAAAGGGCAGATGGTAGGTTGACATGAGGAAGGGGAAATATGGTCCCATTGGCTTGAACATAGACTGAATATCCACTCACAATGGTGACCTTTTAGTGTTAGCTTTTGTGGTGGACATATCGAAGATAAGCTATGTATACTTGTAATATGATCTATCCACCGAAATTGAGTATCTATGATAAAGAACATGTATTTGTGGATTGAGAATTTTAGGTTGTATAAGGATTGATGTGTCAGGCATCTGAACATATGAACCAATAGATTTAGATTCTTGTTAAGATTTCATGATCTAAAGATGAGTTTATTCTTCATAACTCATCTTGATTTGATGAGGAATGTTCCCAGTAGACTCTTCAGTGGTGGTGAGGTTAGTTGCAGCAGTCCAAAGTGAGAAGACATGGATGGAGTAGCATGTCTCCTTCCAATGACCCTTTTTTCCATAATGGGTGCAATTGGGTCATTCTATACCCCAAAAAGGGCATCCCTCTTCTCCCATTGTGACCACATTCTCTAGCATATTTGTGGTGTTGTAGGAGATGTGGGCACATGAATATGTGACATGATTGGATAGAGAGTTTTTCTTGAGGAAGGCTATGGAGATGTGTCAATATGTTTTTGCCACTAATGAAAGCTCTATGCCTAATAATATGCTGACTTCTAATTTTATCATACTATGTGCGAAGGTTGTGAAGGAATTCTATGACAGCCATCTAGTCTTGTTGCTTTTGGAGCTTGGCATGGTTGGTGGCGATAGAAAGAAGACTGTTTAGATCTTTAGTGATGTAAGTGACCTCTCTAAAGTATTATTATATACTCCTCTCCTCATGATCAAGATTGTAAATCACAGCCTCCATGTCATACATATGTTATTAGAGTACATCAATTGGATATGATCCCAAACCAAGAGGTAGTCTATCAGGTGATCAATGATGTTAGTAACATGAGGCTCTGTTGAGTTCCTTAAACCAAAGAGGAGACTGACATCATGTTGTTCCCACTATAGAATAGAATTATTTGTGGGAGGTCCTTCTATGAGATGCTTCCCTTTCCTCTGTACTTTGAAATAGATGATGGTCGTCTGACTCCACTAACTGACTTTTGCCCATTTAGTTTGTTTGAGGTGATGACAAAGTTTAGACAAGAATATGTGTGGATAACAGAGGCATATTCTATAGAGGCTTATATCAACCATCTTGATGATGTAGTGCAGACAGACTGCAACACAACGTATCGAGGATCTGACACAGCATGTCTCTATGTGTTTTCTGCCACCAAGTTTACATTGGCACTGATACGACATGTTGGGGATCTAACATAGTGTGTCATCGCCTATCTTCTATCGTCGACACAATGTATTAAGGATTTGACACGGTGTATCCTTGTGTGTCTGCCTCTATTGATTCAACCCTAGTGAAACATGGTGTGTTGAGGATTTGACATGATGTTTCATTGTGTGTCTGCTATTGTTGGAGTTGTGTGTAGATCTGGAGAGTTGTTTGTGCATAGATGGTGTATGAAGGAGAAAGGAGCAGGAATTATGTGGAGATGGATTCCACACATATGGAGATATATGGAGATGAACTCTACTGTAGAGATGATTCCATGGAGATGACTTATGTAGGAATGGAGGTTTGGTGGAGGTGACTTCCACTATGGAGAAGAAGTCGTCAGTGAGGATGATGGAGAGGACATTGTCAAGAGAATTCAAATTTTCTTTCTAATGGAGGACCGAGATGCTTTGATACCATGTTACCATACAAAAGGGAGGATAATATCTTGTGTGTATTATAGATAGGAGCGCAAGACTTTATATAGGATTATGGGTGGTTGCCAATACCCATTTACATGGTGTGGAACTAATCCTAATATACATGGATATATAGGCAAAGAGAGAAGGGGGTGCAGCGGAAATATAAAGATGTTCCCAACAAAACTCTCAGAAAACAAATTCTTTGTAGCTATAAAACATTGGTATATTAAATATGTAGAAGGGATATCAAATATACCTTAGTTTATACTAGTTGTCCCACAACTTGACATGTCTTATGTCAATGTAGAATTTTCACTTCTGGATACAGATCCCAAGTCATTGTCATTGTTGACGCCTTATTGTCACAATGCACCTTGTCTTCTTCTTAGACAAGAAGCTTATCCCCAAGCCTTCATACAAGGTCCTTTGTCTATGCATTGACCACATGAACATGGGAGCTCTTTGTGCACCATCTTGGTTATTGATAGGAAGAGGAACTTGGAGTCATGGAAATGCTAGCATAGATCACTCTCCTTCTCATGTTGTGTATTGTTATCATTGGTATTAGTTTTTATCTCTCTAAGAGGAATGATTCTTAGACAACTTCTTTATCCAATGTGTATGTCTCCCTTTGGACATCCACCCCCTTATATAGGAGATTCATGGGCTTGGGTTTCCAAAATTCCAATCTCATTCTTAATTGCAACTCAAAATAGATTCAAACTACAAAAAACTTGGATGGACTTCCCAATCAACCGGTTTGTTATCCAATCAATTAGTTGGGTCACCCAATTGACTAATGGTATATCCAATTGACCTATTGGACAGTCCTGGTCCAATCCAATTGGCCAATTTGATTTGAATTGAATAGGTATCTTTTTTCTTATTGTATCATAACTTGTGTCCAATTGACCGATTGGGTCATCCAGTCAACCAATTTTCTAGTTTTCCATATGGTAACCAATTTAATTGATTGTATTGAACTGTCCAGTCGACTGTCTGGCTTACCTAATCGGTTGATTAGAAAAGAAATCTGCATATACATGATTCAAAACCATTCTAATCATGTGTTTGAGTGTGAACTTCTTTTTCCTTAAAGATTCTTATGTGTGTGACCTCGTAGGTTCCACATTATGTTGGTAGTGATATCAGAGACCACAAGCAAAGAGTGGTAACTAGAAACACATCAATGCTACCCAAGTAATTGGAATAATCTGAGAACAAACTTCAAGTTGTATGTGATAAATTTACCGTGATCGTATGATTCCTTTATCACTTATATCCATATGGAAACCAAGGCATGTCATCCTCTTAGTATAATTTGGTTATTAAACTAAAGTAGACTATTGAAATTGAGTGATCTCTATATCATATATTGACTCACATTAGCACGGTCATACATTTCATAGTCTCACTTATCAATTAACCATGATATCACTCCAATGGAGGGAAAAATTCCATCTACATCACAATAATACACAAGTGTCATGTACACCCAATGACTGCCTATAAGGAAACCCTTACTTTAAGTCATTTTGGGTAGTGTTATAATACAAAGAACAACATGCCCTTATAGTAGTGACTTCTAGTCAAAGGATTAGATTCACCACTGTCACATTGAGATATGTCTCTCACTACCATGACATGGCTTCCATGTGTCATTCTCAAATAGGGTATATCTAGTGAAGTTATTCTCTAACAATTAGCTATATATCTAAACTGATATCCAATATCATGACTATAGAGACATGGCCATCAATCAACATACACACTGGTCGCATGTATTATTGTTGTCCTATAACATCCACAATAATAACTGACTATGGACATAATAAAATAGATACTCTAAATGTACATATGATCTCATGTTAGTGTCCTCGATGAAAATCATATGTCATCAAGTTAAAAAATTCTTAGGATATTATTATATTTATCCATTATGTCATCACTAAAACAAATAAAATAAGTAGAATTGTATATTATTAACAATCAAATAATTTACAATGTATCCCTCTTATAATAATCACACGATGGGTCTCAGGTAGACCACCCAAAAAAACAACATTGGATATAAACCATGATTCTACTCATTCTTAGAAGGAAATTGTATCATTTTCAAATGTCATGGTACAGTGTCATCACATGATGCCATAAGTTCGATTTATGGTACACATATACATACTTTCATCTCAAGAGTAGAGCTGAATTGGTACCACAATAGAAAGGGATTTGTGTCCCTTAATGTTGTGGAAACAATCAAGTTAGACATGGTGTTCATTTTTATGACCGTTTGAGATGGATATGTATGACATATGTGTGTTGTGAGAGCCAACAATGCACAACCACTTGATTGTTACCAAGATATAGAAAAGAGATGGCTTGCAGATAGCCCTTTGCACCTTCATCCTTTTGTGTCTCTTCATAATTCATATTGCTTAGTACTCAAAGGAAGACCTCTTTAGGCGACTACAAGTGGTAGCATAGGTATTAATTGACTTCCAACTTGTATCTCCCCCAAAGAGATAGGCCAAATTTCTCATCTCATGATACTTGAACATGGAAAAATATCTTGCCTTGTATCAGAATGTTTCCTAACACATTCAAGTATAGAGGCAGTATATGTGCATATAAAAACAAACTTGAGATTTCCAACTAGAAATGTTCCCATATTTGAAATTTTATTGAGAGGCCATTTTGGGTGTTGAAGAATTGGTTTGCCTGCCTACACAAAGAAGCGACTTTATTGATGGAAAAGCAAGAACACAACATTCTTGTGTGATGTATTCCATACAACTTCATCACATGCCATGGAGTCCTGGATAGCATAATGCATAATCAAGGGTGAACAAAGTGTTGATATTGGGGACAATGTTGCACCAATTAATAATTAACAAAACATTGAACAACAAGACACTTAGGGGGAGCTATAGATGGTAAAAGAATTAGGGTGGCATAGCTACTCAACTGTCTCCACAATTGATAAATTACAAACATGTGTCTATTGTGCTACACACTTTTTCTATTTGTGTGTATGTTCAATTAGGTGGTAAACTTACATAAATGGATACAATATTTCAACTTAGTTAAGCTTCATACTTTTTTTTAAATACTAGAGCGGTTACATAGGAGCTACAGATTGATTACTTGCATAATGAAAGAAACTGTTGAAGATGCGTAGGTCTTCTAGATACATATGTAGAAGGGGAGGGGGAAAGAACTCTAGGTCAGAGATGTATCAGGTTGCTTGAGGCATTGCTTGGCTAACCAATCTGCTAGCTTATTTTGGTTCCTTCTCAAGAAAACCACCTCGATATGAGGCATGTCTTCCCATAGGTGTTGGATGGCAAGGGTCAACAATTTGTATTTCAGGGGGTGGGAACTAGCTTCTTGATCCATGCAGTTTCATTCCATGAGTCAGTGACTATGGTACTCATGGGAAATTCCTTGAGTTTGGCGTGAAGTAAAGCCTCCCTAATTGCCAAGAGTTCACCTCTCATGGGATTGGTACCAGTCAAACGAATGGCTTGGACATGGATCCAGGTTCCCTGTGGGCTCCTTACAACCATGCTTGTAGCTCGTGAGTTCTCTTCCTTATTGATTGTGGTATCCACGTGCACGATGAAGGAATTTGGGGAAATAGCAAGATTGGTCGCACTCGGGGTGGAGTACCTGAGGCGGATCTTGGTGATGACTTGAAAGCATGGGAAGTAGATGTAATTGTCAAGTTGCAATGCATGATTATCACAGAAGGCGGTATAGGCTTGTGTTCAAAGATATGCAGGTTCCCATTTTTCCAAAGCCACCAACAAGTAGTAGCAAAATAGACTTTCTAGTTGGCTATACTATTCAATGATTTCAGGTTATAGGATATCCACTCAAAGATTGAGTTGGGGACGAAGAAGTTCAAGGCCTCAGGTGATATTAGTATGCACCACACCTCCTTGGCTTCACAACAATCTCTGATAGCATGGAGAGATGTTTCTAGCAGACTGGTGCATGATGTGTCCTGAGTAATTTTGCATCTGAGTCGTAACTCATTGGTGAGAAGATGGTCATGATGGATTAGCCACAAGGTAGTCTTGATGTGTTGTTGGATCTTCAGGCTCCAGATGGTGTTGTAGCAGTTGAGGTTTGTTGTATCTGTGAAGTTCATGATCATCTTGTATGTTGAGTTGGAGGAGAAGTGCCCATCTTCTGATTGGAGCCATATCCTTCCATCCTTCCCAAAGGATACCCATGGCGGGGGCATGAGGGAGATGATCTATGTCGAGGCTTCTGTAAACCAATAGTTGATGAAGCTCATGTCCCATTATCCTGAGTCAGAAACTAGGTAGGATACGGACATGTCCTTTAGGTCTTTAGGGATCGTGAGGCCTGGCCTAAGGGAGGGTGTAGTACCATCTCCCACCTAGTGGTCAGTCCAAACATTGGTGATGTCACCTGAATTAGGTGTCATTGTAGAGTTATTCAAGATGAAAGGAAACAACGACTTGATACCACACCATATGTGTGAGCCATAAGAGGATCTTATGCCTTGTTTACTATATTTGGAATGCATGAGATTGACCCAAGGTATGTTGTCTTGTTGAATGTACTCACATGCGAGTTTTACCAAAAGTGCCTTGTTGAAACCTACTGTCGTATTCACCCTGAGGCCCCCTCTAAGTGGGGGTTTGATGATATGGCCCCATGAAACAAAATGCAGCTTCCTCGAATTATGCATGCCACTCCAGATGAAGTTTCTAGTTTGCTGGTCAATTTTGTCCGTTATGGATGTAGTTAGGAGTGTGGATTGCATCGTATAGCAAATTTGGGAAGATAACACAGACTTAGTGAGTGTGATTCTTCCTGCCAAAAAGAGGAACCTATTTTGCCAACAGTTTATCTAGTTGAACATTCTGTCCACAAGAATTTGGTAGTGAACTTTACTCTTCCTTTTGTGAACAATAGGAATTCCTAGGTGCCACCCTAGGTCATATGTCTCCCTAATGTCCAGAGCCCTACAAACTCATGCTTGAAGGAGTCTAGGAGTGTTTGAAGAGAAGAAAATGGAATATTTTTCATTAGAGAGGAATTGGCCTGAGGCCTGACTAAAGCGTGTGAGGCATCTTGTGATGGTATTCTCCTGGAACACAGTGGCTTCCCCAAAGAGGAGAATGTCATCCGCAAAGCTTGTGTGAGTGAAGGCCAGTTTCCATCTTGTCAAGAGAATAGGTTTCCAACGACCTAGGGTTACTTCCTCCTGAATCAATTGGCTGAAGCGCTCCAAGCATAAAACAAAGAGATAGGGAGAGAGGGGGTCTCCCTGCTTCACCCCACATGATGACTTGAAGGAGCCAATAGTCTCTCCATTCCAAAGAATAGAGGTCATGCCCGAGGTGATGACATGCATGATGATATGAATTAGGTTGTTCAGGATGTGCGTTCTTTAGAGCATGTCAGCAATAAAAGGCCAACTTAGCTTATCAAAAGCTTTCATAAGGTTGAGCTTGATAGCACAGTAGTGTTTCCTGCATTGTTTAGATTCCATGGAATGGATGATTTCCTGGACAAGGACGATGTTGTCCCCGATTTTATGCCTGGGCACGAAACTAGATTGATGAGGTGACATCCACAAAGGGAGATAGGGTTTGAATCTGTTGACGATGGCCTTGGACAATAGTTTTGAGTAAATGATGTTCAAAGAAATCGGCCTCAATTGTGAGCAAGTCTCCGGTTGTTGTACTTTGGGAATCAGAATCAGTGTCGAATCAGAAGTGCATGCTTTAATGGGGTGATTGGCGAAGGAGAACTGAATGAGGTTTCATAATTGTCGTTGAAGAAGGGGCCAGTTCTTCTGAATGAATGTAGCACCGATGCCATCAGGGTCGGGTGCTTCCAAGGGTGCCATGGAGGTGAGGGAGATGTGGATCTCATTTGTGTCTGGGGGGCGTGCAAGTGTTACCCTTGCCTCCTCGCTGAGGGGGAATAACTCCTGATGAAGGACTCGCTTGCTTGTCAATGCAGCTCGATGTCTGTCTCTTGATAGATGTTAGATAAAAAAGAGAGAATAATATTTTTGAGGTCATCACCTTCTTCAACCCATGTCCCACTGGTGTCCTTCAGACAAGTAATTTTATTCATACTACGTCGGGATTTGACGATGGAGTGGAAGAACTTGGTGTTGTTATCGCCAAGCTTGATCTAAGTACACCTCACCTTATGTTGCCAATCTATCTCTTCTCTTCATAAGATCTCATCTAGCTTGCATTGAAGGTATGTGGTGTCTTTGGCCAAGTTGTAGTCGAAGCAGATGGCGAGTTGTAGTTGATTCCATCGGATCGTGTTTCTGATCCGGTCTTTAATACACCTTTCTTCTTTCTTCTTCTTTGTTGTCCATGTCATTGCAGCTTGAAGGAAGCTCGATCTCACTCTGGTAAAAGGGGTGACTGAGTCCCATGCGTCTCAGAGAAAGTTCTTGAAACCGTCCATCTCATTCCAACTAGCGGCCATCCCAGGGAAGGGGTGTTGCTTGTTGCGCGAGCAGGGGAAAGTGACTAGGAGAGGGGCATGGTTAGAATTGTTCCTCTCAAGTACCATAACTCGGGTGGGGGACCCCAAATCAAGCCAAGGACCATTGCCTAGTGCTCTGTCAAGTTTCTCGTAGAGAAGACCTCTCCTAAAGGTGGTGCGAGGGCCATAGGCGCTGAGGTTGTGGAGATTGCATGAGGTGACAGCGTCGGTGAAATCTCGGCTGTTTGCCTTGTCGAAGGAATCACTTCCAAACTTTTTTGATAGAAACATGACTACGTTGAAATCACCCACCATGATCCATGGTGTGGTGATGGTAGAAGCTAGATGATTGAGGCAATGCCAAAGAAATTTCTTGCTTCCCCTGGTCATTCCTCCATACACAAAGGTGTAGAGGAATTTATTTTCGATGCGGAAGTGGATGAATTGCTTATGAGAGAAAAGAGCATCAAGTTGGATGTTTGTCTTCCAGAGAACCCAGATTCCATCAAAGAAGCCTACTGCCTCCACCATGTGAGATTGGGAAAAACCCATCTTCTTGATTATAGAGATGGCCCTGTCTCCGCTGCAGCGAGGTTCATACACCCCTACTATTGAAACTTGATAATGGTTTACAAGATTATTCGAGTTGTTATGGGTATCTTCATCACAGATACCCTGAACATTCCAACTCATGATCTTCATTGATTTTCTTCTTCAAGCGTGGATGTACCCATCTCCTGTGCCTCCTTCTCTAAGTCTTAGAGGTGGGATTGTTTCCCCCTCTTTCTCATTGACGTTTCCCCCTCTTTCTCGTTGACGTGTGCTCGGGGTCCCCGATGTTGACCACCTTCCTATTCCTGAGGTGGATGCTAGCGGTAGGTTTGGTTGGGCTTCTATATTTCGTGTATTCCATGCCATGGTATCCCATGTGGAATTGAGTAGTGACGAAAGGGTGTGATTGGGGAAGTCTGCCTTCGAGAACCTCATCGCCTGAGGGTCTTGCTGTGGTGTGGTTTGTGTTCACTTTAGATACCGAAGTGGGTTTTGGGATGTGGGTTGGTGCTTCTTTAGCCGCTTGGTGGCTTGAGGAGGTGTCAGCTTCTCCAGATTTCCTAGAAAGCTTGATGTTTCTTTTCCTTCAGTTTCAGTCAATGTCGTTACCACCAGTGATTCTTAGTGATGTTGTCTGCGTCAATGATTTCTTGGACTTCCTCGTCGTCATCTAGGCCTTCCTCAAGTCCCTTGAAATGGTTGTGCCCCTAGGAGGTCCTCGGCTACATGGACGTGGCCTGGGATTTCTTTGGTTTCCTCTGTATTGGTTTAGCATGAATATCCTCAGTGAAATCTTCCATGCACTCTGTGGTGGTTGGGGTGAGCGAACCAACATCTACGCTCATGCACCTTGTAGCATTTTCTTCTTCTAATTTCTTCATGCAATCCTTCTCAATGTGACCTGCTATACCACAATGGAGGCATATATATGGAATATTCTCATACTCGGATACCGTCCACCCAGATCACTGGAACCAGTGGGGCCGCCATGTTGAGTTCCACTGTGATGTGTGCAAAATGACCTCTCCTCTGGAGTGTCGTGTTCAGATCAACTTTGATAGTATTCCCAAGGCGGTTTCCAATCTCATGAAGCGGGACTTCCTGGTATAGATGAATAGGCATGTTGGGTATGCGACCCAAGCCACAATGTTGGGTGGGGAGACCCTGTCCAGTGAGAATGTCGGTGACCATCTCTGGACTGTTAAGTAAGAACCAAAGATGGGACATGGCCCCCCTACAAGAGCATTGATGTAGTCATCCTTGGCTTGCAATTGGACGATGTAGTAGTCGTTTGCCACATAGATCAGATTGAAGCCGCCCACCGGCTTCCACATCGCCTTTATTCTGTCCCTTAGAGTTAGGTATCCTATCTTACGTGAGAGGAGTTTAACGATGACTATGTACTGCCAAGGTTTCAACAGTTCCTCCAACGCTTCCTATAGAAGGCGGAAGGAAGGGAAGCCTTATTCGGCTGAGACTTCAATGTCTGATAGTTCCAACTTGACACCGTTCTCATCTGCATCAATTTGAATAAAATTGTAGGGGTTTTCTCGTGATCCCTGACCCAGCAAATCCTTGTAGGAAGGCTTGGATGGTCCTTGAGGAGTCTGATGTTGGTGGCTATGGTTAGAGATTGGAGGGAACTGAGCGGCATTGTCTTGGGGTTCAACATCCATGGAGGGTGTGCCTGCGTCCGGTAATCTTCCTCTTGTGTGGCTGGGGGGTTGTTCACCATAAGTTGTGAAGTTGAGGGTCAGCCCCATAGATCCCAACACCATCAAATTGGAGGGATGTGAGGCCATTGAATTGGAGGGGCGTGAAGTTGGGTCCCTGTCGCCTTTGTCTGCATGGATCCTACGATCGCCTGTATGATCGCCGCTGCACACCAGGGAAACCCTAGCCACCATTTTTTCGACGCCTCAAATTGTTAATATAGCTAAGTTTCATACTTTTGGTATTACATGTTTGGGTTTATGAATTTAATTATGATTATATGGTCAAACTACATATACCAGATTTCTTGTGTGCCAATGTAGATTGTCGAGGACCATACAAGTTTGCATGGATGACCTTGATGCCACCAATAAGAAATACATGGACAACAATGATCATATTCCATTATATACTTATGGTAGAGGTCCAGTACGAAACATATTGTAGGAAGAGGGATGGAATAGTAGCTAACTTACACTATTACACATGTGTATTAACATACTTGTATGCTTTTTATTGTTGTTTGTATTTTTTAGTGTTCATGTTGAATTTTGAAGGAAAATTACAAAACGTGTTAGTTGAATGTATTTTAGAAGTAATGATCCCTTGTTATGGATCAAATAATAAAAAATTGATGTATCATTGCATGGATTTAGTAGAGGCAACTCATGTAAATTGTTACAATTGTGGGGAAGTAGCATCTTTCAGGGTGAGCATGACGATGTTGATAAGTATGATTTTGAATTATTAAGTGAACGATCTAGAAATTTGTGTTACATATGGGTATATGCATTGGTATAAAATCACAAGTACCCCAAAATATGAATCCATCATATTCATAAATAGTCATGCATTCATTAAAAGTAGTAGTCACAAACGCAAAAATTCTTATAGAATATAGGAAAAGGGTGAAAGGTACGAGAAGTATGTAAAACATGTCAATGTGATGAACCAATGGGGAACCATTGTTTGTTACAGTCAACTAGGGATGGGATCCCCATTAAAGAACCCACTACAGCCATAACACTTAACAAATGAAATAATTATAGAAAATATTTGTGGAATATAGAAGAAACATCATCAAACTTTGACCTTAGGCTTTATCCTCAGAATCCTCCAGAAGTGTTTCAAAGAAAATTTCTCTTTGGTATCATGACCATTGTCTTCTTCATCAACCAATAATGACTAGGGTCTACCATGGTTTTTATCCTTGTGAGAAGAGGTGGCATCAAATTTGAAGATTACACCATGAAGAAATATGATAAAAGATAAGAAAACAAAGATTAAAAAAAGGTGATATTACTATGATAGAATATTTTATTATGTACAAATCAAATAGACCAAAAATGCAAGTTGTTAGAGTGGATTTTTGATGAGCTAAAGCATTACCACAACATCCACTATCAAATAATTTGAACTTTGTCCATACATTAGAATTATGCATAGTGGTGTGCGGATGAAAGAAATGATTCCACAAATGGATACAGAAGGAGCATGTGAAGAAGATATGCAAAGCATATTTAGATTACTTGAGGTAGATTGTGCATCTATTTGGACCAAAAAGACCTCTTGAATGATCGTAATAGTTGAAAAGGAGTTTTTTGTGTACAAGAAGCCAAATATGTAAGAGAACTCTAGGTGGAAACTATATTATCTAGATTTTGTGATCAAAAAATGATATTATACTAGGGTCCACATTGTGCTGATATGATTTGGTGACAAAGAAGGAAGGACCCCACATCCAAGTGGTAGTATAGGTAGGTGAGTATGAGTAGGATGGTGAATGATTAACTTGATATCTGCACTAATGAAATGGTTTTATCTAAGGCAACCTTTTATATTACTCATAATGTTTGATGTAAGAACAATGAGAAAATTAGTGACGGTGATGTAAAATAACATATGTGGAATATTAGTCAAAACTATTATATACATGAATTTCCCAAATATAAACCAACGATCATGCCAAAAACATGATCCTACAGAACTCTTTAGGAAAGAATAGAGGTTGTTTTGGCAATTTAAAGACATTTTAGGATCTACTTCCAAAGATAAGAGTCTTTTGACACACATATAGGTTGCCAACTATATTTGTTATAGTATTTATTCAAAATATGCTTAGACCAGATTGTATGTTTCCTTTCATGCAATGAGGTAATGATTTTACTCATCAAACAATGTTACTAGAATTTGATGTTAATAACACCCCAACCACCTTGTTATCTTGGTCTATAGATGGTGCTCCAATTAACCAAGCGACTACATTTTGTTTTTGTTGAGTCTTCCAAAAAGAAATGACTAATGACTTTTAATAAGATCTATTCTTTAATAAACTATGGAACAAAGAGGAAGGCATATGATGAAGTATGTTTAGATGGGAGTAACAGAGGAGTTTAGGAGAGTGATACAACCAACAACATTGAGAAAATTAGTCTCCCAATCAGATAGAGAGGAGGTAGTTTCTTGGATAATATGCTCCCAAATTGAGTTTTTATGCTTTAAGGGTGAGAGAGAAAGATCAAGATATATAATAGCAAAACTTTCTTCAGGCATCCCGGAATTTTCTTTAAACATGATGTATTTGCATTTAGGACGTAATTACCACTAATGGTTGTTTTTTGGAAATTAATTTTAGCCTGGGAGGTGGGAAAAGATCCCCAGAATACAAATCTAGTTGATTAGGTTCTTGCCTTCTATTTTAAGGAAGATGATCATGCCATCAACGTGTTCACAATATTTTCCTTGATGTAAGAGATATCATTAGCGTCCTCTAGAAAACCTGACGTGAAGCCAAGTTTGAATATCTAAACCAGGATGCATGTGAATATAATAAAAGGATATGGATATAATTGGTCACCCTGACACAGGATATAAGAAAAATAAATAAAGGCATAACCATTGAGGAGAATGGAGAAGTGAGTTTATCCAATGCAACTCTATGAATCCAAGAGACCCAAAAGAATGGGAAACTACAACTAGATGAAAAGTCAGAAATGTAATTCCAACTGGGGTTGTTGAAATATTTTTCAAAGTCAAGCTTGGGGTAAGTAAAGGTGTGCCATTACAATGTCAAGAGTGGATAGATTCAGTGAGAGGGAGATATGATTGTTGCATACTACATGACTTGATGAGAGTAATTTGCTCAATACCAATAATATCAACAATTTTTTTCTTCAACATGCTTCTAAGGGAAGGGTCTTATATATGATTTTCTATGAATCAATTATCAAAGGAATCAGTCTAAAGTGTATTATGCTAGTTGGATTGTCAATCTTTTTAGTCAGAGTGATGTGAGTCTGATTGAGGATGATAAGTTCTGGAGAAATGTTGTCAGGACATATAATTGAAGTTATCGAGAAAGATGTTTTGATGTAATCTCGAATGTTATCATTGAATGACATTTTGAAACTATCAAGTGCTAGATATTTCTCTACACTAAGTAAATAAATAGTATGGTGAATTTCCTCATCAGTGAACGGGGCAGTGAGTACATGAGTAGAAGTGATCTTATTAGGGCAAAGAACATACCAATAAAGCAAGAAAGCATTAGAGCAAGGATAGCCATGAATGAAGAGTCCTTTGAAGTAGTCACAAATGTTTGAAATGATAATGTATTTACTAGTGATAATGATGTTGATAACAATGTGGTTGTCATTTTTAATGAACTTATTGTAGTTGTAGGTTTGGTAGAAGAATATGGTATTCCCATCATTTTCCTTAAGCCATTGAATTTTTTACTGTTATTTGGAGGTGTTTCTTGTCTTGAATGAGAGATCAATGATCCGTCTATAAGTTGGTCATAGAATTATCAACATTCGTTTTACTATCATTGTTTAGAAGTTGATTAAAATGAGAAATATTCTGATGAATATAACTAGAAGTTTGTGGATTCTAGGTGATGACCCATGATCTCAACCATTTCGTGTTCATGTGAATATTGTTTTCAGAGTAAAAATCATGGTCAAAGATATTCCAATTTGTATTCACCATAGATATTAAAGGAGGGCAATCAATACAGAAATGCTCAACATGAAAAGGCTTTGGCCCCAAAGAAATATGGTTACTATTGAGGATTATGGATTGGTCAAAAATTAGAAATAGTATTTGATAAAGGATAGAGATTGTCATGCATTTATAGAAAATGAATCGATAAAATTAAGACCAAGAAGTTAGTTGCAGAAAGGTCAATAAGGTTGTTCTCATCTATGAATTTTATAAAAGCCTTCTAGTTTTGAATGGTGTTGATTGGTAGACCCTAGTGTAAATAATATCCTAGAATATGATCTACTGATGTTAGAATTGCCTCTTAAGATCCATGGTTTGTTATTGAACATCAAAGCAAAGTTATGAATCTCGGAGAGAAACAAGGTTTGTGTGTGTCTAGGTTTCCCATAAACACCCACGAAAGTCGAAATGGTATTGTCTTGGATATTACAAAAGGTAATGGAGGTAGAAATCTACAAATGTGTGAGTTGGTATGGTCAAGAAAAGAATGATTCCAAATAATGAATAGGACACCACTAAACCTAGGCGACGGTATATGAATCCAAGAAGTAATGGTGTTTCGTCAATAGCATGAAGGGAAAAATGATAAAATGGTTCAAGTATGTTGTACTGTGATGACATTAATTTAATGTGATTTAATAAAATGTTATTAAGCACAATTTCGATAGGTCATAGAAACACCAAAAATCCCACCAACTTGCTAAAATCGTAAGAAAGGATGTTTAACTAAAGAAGATAGAAACATACATGAAACTAATCAGAAGGACGCATTGTTAAGTTGATCAATGGAAATATTGATGGTCCTAACCTTTCCCCAGTCAATATTTTTTTGTATTTCAGTAATCTTCATATTCACACCAAAGTGGTCACCAAAGGAGATACTTGTATTATTAGCAAAGGAAATGAAGTTTAAAACATTAGTCCATAAAATATTGTTACGACTGGGCTTGGAATCATACTTCAAATGTGCATGATTGGAGGAGTAGATAAAAGGAACTTACCTAGTTAGACCTATACTATTTTGTCCACATGTGGTCATCAACACCATGAATTTTTTATCCTCCCTCTAGTTCATGGAAAATGAAATCATAATCGATTTCTCTATTAATATTAGTCTTGTATCCAATGGTCGATAAGGATCCCCCCAAAGTAGACTTCTCAATTATAAAGTTCTTTTTGTTTTCTATATCGTTAGATTTGTCCAAGGTATCTGCAACCTACCAAATTATGACCTCCTTAACCCAAAACCTCATTTCCATAAACTAGATACCAATGAGCTTACCTCATAATAGAACTCCCAAAAAAAATTACAATCATGTCCTTAATAAGACAATAGTAAAAATTAGTGTGGTAGTGCTCGTGTGGCTACCATTAATTGAGAAAATAATAATGGGATATTTCACATGATAAATCCAAACCCTCATAGTGAAAACTTCTAATACACCTAAGTCAATAAATAAGTAAATATAGTGTGAAATATGCTTTGGAAACACATATGTCAACATATGACTTTTCATGGAACCATAAGGACTAATATTTGAAATTAACTATATATATGAATCATAACTCCATGAATGTACTTATTCCACTAATAAATTTGAGTTCAGATCAAACATCTTCAAACCTGAATGATTTATATTATATCTAACTAGACATAAATGGGATAATAAACATCAAAGTATAATTTGTTTGTGCAAATTGAGTTGTAAAAGTATTAAGTGAATTTAAAGGTTTTTGAGAGAGATAGTTATAGTTGTGGAAGATAATAGCTAAAGGAAATTGTGGTATTATAATACTATCCTAAAACAAATATAATTCCAGGATATTAGTCATAAATATTCGTTTTGTGGATAAATATGGAAGTAACATACTATAATCCTAATGTATGAAATGACTTCTCATTTTTTTCCAAAAGAAGAAACTAATAATGAAATTGAATTATGCATACTAAAATCTATATAGGTGTAAAATATCATGTTAGTTGTATAATACTAGATAGGTAAATTTTTAGGAAAGAAAAAATGGGATAAATTTTTAAATTTAATGATTATTTGATTCTACACTAGGATTCCCTAAAGTTGTGTGATTTTTTTCTATTACACTTCTCTGTTACGCATTGACATTCATGATATAGTAGCTAGATACTTGTTTTCCTTTCTAGCCATGTATATAAGGGTAGAGATTATTGCATACCTTTTGTTTTTTGCTATGTTTCCATGTATGTTGATACCGTAGTTTTCTCTCCCTCTCAACTCTCTCATCTATCATAAGTTATCTTCTCCACATTCTTCCTTTCTCTTTTCTAAATTGAACAAGCCTTACCTCACTCATTCTTGTATCCTAATAGGAAATATACAATCCTTGTGGATAGGATTTATCAAACATTATATGGCAATGCCCTCTTCTCATCACCCCACCTATGATTAGAAACATGTAAAAGACCCTAACACCTCTTAGTACCCTTCCATGTTATCAATTGGTAGCCTCTCACTTGAGACATCCTCACAAAACTCCTTCTTCATATTCAACTTCCCATGCCTTGTTTCAACTACATGGATCATCCACGGTGCAATTGGGACTGCAATAAGCGTCCATTTAACTCATTTATGCCTTTTT